>JAYESD010000009.1:164321345-165739804 GCA_036927565.1 Tuctoria greenei | reverse complement strand
CCGATGATTGGCTCCGTACCATTGAAAGCAAGTTGAGACTCATCCACTGTGAAGGAAGGAAGAAAGTACTACTAGCCTCCCATCAACTCCAAGGACCAGCAGCCGACTGGTGGACTGCCTTTACTGAAGCCCACCGGGATCCAGAAAGCATTACTTGGGAAGAATTCAGGACTAACTTCTGCAATCACTTTGTGCCAGAAGGAGAAATACAAGCAAGACGTGAAGAGTTCTTGATGTTAAAGCAGGGCCGTATGACTGTGAGGGCCTATTTGAATGCATTCACCCAGTTGTCCCGCTATGCTCCAACCGATGTGGACACTGACTCCAAGAAACAATTCCGCTTCAAGAATGGGTTGGACAAGGAGTTAAAGTTCGCCATGTCTTCCAGCGACTACGGCGACTTTCAGAAGCTGGTTGACAAAGCTTTTGAAGTGGAGAGGACTAAGAAGGAACTAGATGATGAAGAAAGAAAAAGGAAGTTGACTATGGCACATGCCTCTAGCAGCAATGTGCGCCCCCGTCTTAACCCTCCGCCTGCAAACCAAATGACTCGTCCCATGAACTACTCGAGACAGAGGTTTCCAAACTCCAACTACAGGCCACCCACTCCCTACAACCACCAAATGCGCCAGCAGCAGCAGCAACAGCAGCAGCCACCACGCCAGCCAATGCAACCCCCACGTCAGCAGATGCAGCCACCCCGCCCTTCAGCTCCAGCTAACCGTCCAAGTGGCCAACCCCCAAGAAACCAATCAGGAGGCAGCAAGGGCCCAAATAATGCTGCAGGAGTACAATGTTACAAGTGTGGAGAATGGGGACACTATGCCAGTAGTTGTCCAAAGAAGCAACAGAACCCAACTGGCCGTGTCAACCATGTGACTCTGGAACAAGCACAAGAAGCGCCTGATGTGGTGATCGGTATGTTTTCTGTTAACTCCCACCCCGCCACCATATTGTTTGATTTGGGTGCTACACATTCATTTATATCCAAGGATTTCATAAAGAAGCATGACATGGTAGTTACATTCTTGAATGGGCCATTATTGATAAACTCTCCTGGAGGAGAGATGGTGGCAAGGCATCTATGCCGAAAAGTGAGTATAAACATAAGGGGGGTAGTCTTTTGGGCCAACCTAATAGTGTTGGACTCACAAGGATTAGATATCATTCTAGGAATGGACTGGTTGACAAAGAATCAAGGAGTAATTCATTGTGCAACTAGAACAGTCTGCTTAACACACCCGGATGGCACTATAGTGGAGTTCAAGCCAGATCAGACACAAGAAGCAGTAGTGCAACTCAATCATCTTGAGAGTACCAAAGACATCAGGGTTGTGAAAGAATTTCCGGATGTATTCCCAGATGACTTACCAGGTATGCCCCCTGATCGAGAGATTGAATTTATCATTGAATTAGTACCTGGAACAGCCCCAATATATAAGAGGCCGTATAGAATGGATGCTAAACAATTAGCTGAACTAAAGGATCATATTGAGGAGTTATTGGCAAAAGGATATATTCGACCTAGCTCATCGCCTTGGGGAGCACCAGTTATATTTGTACCTAAGAAGGATGGAATGCAAAGGTTGTGTGTGGACTACCGTGCTTTAAATGAGGTAACAATCAAGAATAAATACCCACTACCAAGGATTGAAGATTTGTTTGATCAGTTGAGAGGAGCATGTGTGTTCTCCAAGATTGATCTTCGTTCGGGCTACCATCAACTGAAGATTAGACCGTCGGATATTCCCAAGACGGCATTTGTCTCTCGGTATGGATTATATGAGTATACAGTTATGTCGTTTGGATTGACCAATGCTCCGGCATATTTTATGTATCTTATGAACAAGGTATTCATGGAGTACTTAGACAAGTTTGTAGTGGTATTCATCGATGACATACTTATCTACTCCAAGACTGAAGAAGAGCATGAGGAGCACCTCAGGATGGCCCTACAGAAGCTTCGCCAACATCAATTGTATGCCAAACTTAGTAAGTGTGAGTTTTGGCTAAAGGAGGTATCATTTTTGGGACATGTCATATCCGAAGGAGGTATAGCAGTGGATCCAGGCAAAGTGGCCGATGTTCTTAAGTGGGAAACACCTGAGAGTGTACATGATATAAGAAGATTCTTAGGTATGGCTGGTTACTACCGTCGATTCATCGAGGGATTTTCAAAGATCTCTCGACCACTAACCAAGTTGCTTGAGAAAGGAGTTGCTTTCAAGTGGACCCCCGAATGTGAAGTAAGCTTCGCCGAATTGAAGAAGAGGTTGACCAGTGCACCGGTATTGGTGATGCCTGATATGCAGAAGGAGTTTGTGGTTTATTGTGATGCATCTGGTCATGGTTTAGGATGCGTCTTAATGCAAGGAGGACATGTTGTGGCCTATGCTTCAAGACAGCTTCGGAAACATGAGAGGAACTATCCAACACATGATTTGGAATTGGCAGCTGTTGTTCATGCTTTAAAGATATGGAGACACTACTTAATGGGAAAAAGGACTGAGATATACACAGATCACAAGAGCTTGAAATACATATTCACACAACCGGATCTTAATCTCAGGCAACGTCGTTGGTTGGAGTTAATAAATGATTTTGATGTGGGAATCAACTATCATCCAGGCAAGGCTAATGTGGTCGCTGATGCTCTAAGCAGGAAGGGACAAAGCAATAACTTGTCAGTACAAGCTCTTCAACCCCAGTTATGTGAAGAGTTTGCAAGGTTAAACCTATGTCTGGTGTCTAGCACTGAAGCAGTTGCTATGGAAGTGGACACAACCCTTGAACGTGATATACGAGAAGGGCAAAAGAATGATGAGAAGGTCAAGGAGATCAAGCAATTGATGAAGAAAGGGAAAGCTCCGAACTTTAGAGAGGATGAGCAAGGAACCTTATGGCTTGGAAAGAGGATTTGTGTTCTAGATGTCAAGGAGATTAAAGAGTTGATATTAAGAGAAGCTCATGACTCGTCATACTCCATTCATCCCGGAAGCACAAAGATGTATCAAGACCTTAAAGATCGATATTGGTGGCATGGAATGAAACGGGATGTAGCCGAATATGTGGCCATATGTGATACATGTCAATTGATTAAGGCGGAACATCAAAGACCAGCAGGGTTATTGCAACCAATCAAGGTGCCGGAATGGAAATGGGAAGAAATTAGTATGGATTTCATTGTGGGACTACCAAGAACACAGTCTGGATATGACTCTATATGGGTTATTGTGGACCGTCTAACTAAAGTTGCTCACTTTATTCCTGTGAAAGAGACCTACAATGGCCCCAAGTTGGCGGAACTGTACATCTCCAGGATTGTATGCTTACATGGAGTTCCTAAGAAGATCATTTCAGACAGAGGCACTCAATTCACCTCAAGGTTCTGGCAGAAGTTGCATGAATCAATGGATACCCGTCTAAATTTTAGTTCGGCGTATCATCCTCAAACTGATGGTCAGACAGAACGCACCAACCAGATATTAGAAGACATGTTGAGAGCATGTGCTTTGAAGAATAGCAAGAGTTGGGACAAGAATCTGCCATATGCCGAATTTTCTTACAACAACAGTTATCAAGCCAGTTTGTAGGACACCGTTGTTTTGGAATCAAACTGGGGAAAGTCAAGTCTTTGGGCCTGACGTGTTACAAGAGGCTGAAAGACAAGTACAAGAAATTCGGAAGAATCTAAAGGCAGCTCAAACAAGACAGAAGAGTTATGCGGATACTCGAAGACGTGATCTCACATTTGAAGTTGGTGATTATGTGTACTTGAAGGTGTCACC
The DNA here is from genome assembly GCA_036927565.1 of Tuctoria greenei. Taxonomy (NCBI): domain Eukaryota; kingdom Viridiplantae; phylum Streptophyta; class Magnoliopsida; order Poales; family Poaceae; genus Tuctoria; species Tuctoria greenei. Next base: position 165,736,016 of record JAYESD010000009.1, on the reverse strand, counting down.
TATGAGAGGATTGAGAAGATTCAAAGTAAGAGGCAAGTTGTCACCTCGTTACATTGGTCCGTTCAAGATACTGGAACGACGTGGTGAAGTGGCTTATCAGCTTGAGCTTCCGCCACACCTGGCAGATGTGCACAATGTGTTCCATGTGTCGCAGCTTAAGAAGTGCCTAAGGGTGCCTGAAGAGCAATTGCCAATGGAAGCAGTGGATGTACAAGAAGATTTGTCTTATGTGGAGCAGCCTGTCAAGATACTTGAGACATTGGAAAAGATCACAAGGAATAAAGTCATTCGCATGTGTAAAGTGCAATGGAAGCATCATTCAGAGGCAGAAGCAACATGGGAAAGAGAAGAAACTCTCAAGGCCGAATTTCCTCATTTATTCTCTTAGGACGTCCGAATCTCGAGGGCGAGATTCCTTTTAAGGGGGGTAGAGTTGTAACACCCATATTTTATGAACAAAAATTTGCTCAAACCCTTGATCATTGTTGTATGCATTTTTGGGTGATTTTTGATGTTCAAACGAGTAGCATCCGTTTAAAAATTTGAATTTGAATTCAGATCAAAAGAAAAGAAAGGAAAAAAGAAAAAGAAAAAGAATTAAACCCTCCCTGGGCCGAATTCCCTCCCTCTGGCCCAATTCCCTTTCCTCCCCCGCCAGCCCACTGCGCCCTCCCCCTCTCTCCTCTCTCTGCCAGGCGGGGCCCGCCTGTCATCCCTCCCAGGGAGCAACCGCCCCCCTTCCTTCCCGCGTCGCGCCGCGCCCTCTCCGCGCACCCCTCTCCAACTGCCTCGCCCACGACGTAAACCACCCGGGGAACCCCCTCTTCGCACGCCCCGAAAACCACCGCACCCCCCTGCTATATAAAACCCCGCTCTCTCCCCCATTTTCCCCTCCCCCGCGCACAACCCTAGCCATCGCCGCAACCGAGGTAGTCGCCGCCGTTCTTGGTTAGCCAGTGATCGCCGTCCCCTCTCGACTGCCCTAACACCTTCACCTTGCCACCAGGAGCACGCCGGGCAAGAGATCGTGGGGAGATCGCCGAGGTTTCACCGAGCTCAGCGAGCACCGTCGCCAGCCGCCGCCACCACTCGCCGCCGACCCCTCTCCGGCCAACTTCGGACCTCGCAACCCCCCTAGGTATGCTCCCCACCCTCTCCTCTTTCGTTCTGTGTAATTGGCGCTTAGAATCAGTGGCGTTTTCGCCGTTTTGGCCGTCTCCGGCGAGCTCACCGTCGCGGGCGTCTAGCGCCGCCGCGCCGGGCGCCGCCGACGTCGCCGGGGGCGACGTGGCCCCATCTGGGCCGTCGGTAGAACCCCAACGGCCACGATTAGAAGATCGTACCGGTTCGCTTAATAAAATCCCAGGCGTCCATCTAAGATCCAACGGCCCACATTCAATTTAGTTTTCCCGCCTGCGTTTTTGCACCGCAGCTCCTGCAAACTTAGTTGCTACCCCCTGTACTTCTCTGTAATTCGAATCTAGCCCCCAGAAATCACAGACTAGCCCCTGGATCCCTAAAAATTGGTTTTAATCATTTAATTAAGCATTCTAACCCATGTAATTTTGTAGAATAATGTATTTAGACCATGTACAGTGTAGAAAACTATTTATTTAGCCCCTGGACTTTTATTTATTTGCTGAATAGGGTTTTTAATTGTATTTGAGGTGTAGAAATTAGATAAAAATGGTAATTAAGTGTAGGAATGTTATGAAAAATTGTTATAAACTATTTTATGCTGTGAATTAATTGTAGTGTTCAGATAAAATATATTCGGTTCATGGAATAGTTATTATAAATGTTTTAAAATACATTTTTGCTATAGAAAATTCAATAAAAATGGTTTTAGGCTATAATAAAATCCCAAAATTGTAGGAAAAATATAAAATGCATACTTTGGCCATGTTAAATGATAAATACCTCGTAGGGACGCATTAGTGTAGGATTTTGTGCTTATGTGTATGTGTGATGTATTGTTTTGCGTGCCTTTACTTATTTAGCTTTATTCTATTCTCGCCATGCTTGGGCATATGTCTAGAGTCGTATTACGACCCTAATCTTAACCTCCAAGACCAGGACTTCGACAACACTCAAGTCTTCAACGAAGGCAAGTGCCCTTGACCATTTTGCTCCAGTTCTAGGGATGTAGATAGATGCATGTTAATTAAATTGATGTCCTACTTCATGTTTACATGCCCTGTTCCATATAATTCCTTGTTACCTAAAATGGGTTGGGAAGTAGATAGGTCTTAGTTATGCTTAGCCATGCTTAAATATTGGGATTGGGATTTCATACAATTGTGCTACATTAAACTTTATGGTTATTTGAGCTTGTGGTGATTACACTATTGTAGTGGATAGGAATCTGGTGGTTGGTTAGTTTTGGTATGGTGCATTTTGCACGAGACCCGGGATTGGGGTTTGTTACCACCGGATTCTAAGGACCGGTTTATGGAGGAAGCCACTAAGCTTTATAGTACCACCACGAGACTGAGATGGGGCAGCATGGTCAATTAATTAGGCATCTCCCGATGAAATGCTAGTGGTTGGATGGTGCGGGGAATGATGCAGGTGATCTGCTCTGGGATCCGCAAGGCTCAAGAGGGGGCTCTGGGGTGGAGGGTTACTCCGAGAATCCCCAGTGGTGGAAACCTTAGAGGGCTAGCACTAGTCGGGAGTACCTTTGTAAAGACCATGTAGTGATCTCTGGGCCACACACCTACGGAAGTGTGAAATGTGGTTGATCACCATGGGCTACATGGAGGTTTACTCAAGTCCACCTGGCAACAGGGGATGAAATCACTGCTTGTGGGGAAAGGGTACACTCTCTGCAGAGATTTGGTAAAACTGTCATGACAGCCGTGCTCACGGATAAGAGCGGCTTGGGGCCAGTTCATAATTAGTCTATGGTTGGGAAATGGTGGTTAACTTTGTTTGAAGTACATTCATTATCATTACTTATGGATTTATTACTTCTTGAATTATGATTGAAAGCTAAGGTTAGGTTCTAAGCATAGTGCTGAGCCATAATTGGCCTTCCCTTTGCTTTAGCCATTCATGTCATCTCTTCCCGCACTTGCTGAGTACTCTATGTACTCAAGCGTTTAATTTTCCATTAGAATATGAAGAAGAAGAAGCTGCACCGGAGGATTTCTTCGTCAATCCGGAGGACTTGGTCTAGGCTGGCGACCATACGCGCAACGGCTGCCTGTGGAGATGAAGCCCCGCTTTCCTATCTTGCTTTCTGTAGTAATGAACTGTTTAGTGTTGTAATAGTTGTGGTTTGTATTTGTGGACCTTCGGGTCATACTGTAAGACTATTTATGTATTTCGAACATGGCAATGTATGATATTTCACTTTTGTCGACGCATGTACGATTCAACTGATCCTGGCGTACATGTGATTAGCGTCTGTTCATCTTTACGATGACCGGGCGTGACAATCTTGTGGATATCAGGTACTGAAGTAACACTATAAACACAATAACTTTGTTATATATCCTGCTCAATGCACCTGGGTAGTCTTAATATTGTGTCATGTGTTCCAGCCATCCTTCAGCTCAAGAACAAATAGATGCTGTCGACAAAGTATTGAAAGAGTTGGATATAGAGTCAATTCCCAAAATGGTTGTGTGGAATAAGGTTTGTTTGTTTATTCAATATTTTGTTCTTTGCTTTCAATTAGAACCCATTCGTTTGGATAACAGTGCAATGAGAGCACACCCCAAATTGCTTGGGGCTAAAAGGCTTTGTTATCATTGTTATAGTGCAATGGGGGCATAATTATACATTTTTTATATGAGTGCTTCATTAATTTAGAATATCTGCATATCTGCTATAACCGTTGATGTCCTGGAAGATTTTGAACTAAGCACCCGTTGTATTTTCATGTAGATTGACAATACCGATGAACTGTTGAGAGTAAAAGAGGAAGCTGAGAAACAAGGGATAATCTGTATATCTGCCAGGACCGGTGATGGCCTGGTAGAATTATGTAGTGCAATCCAAGGGAAGTTGAAAGTACATTTGTTTTCCTTTTACACAAAAGATTTGTTTTCGGGCACAATTTTTTCGGGATGTGATGCCTCTCAACTTAAATGAAACATGGGCATTTGTCTTCCACAGGACTCGTTGGTGCCAATAGAAGCTTTTATTCCATATGACAAAGGTGATCTCCTAAACGACATACACAAGGTTGGAATGGTTGAAAAAACGGTGAGTATCCCGCTTGATATTTAAAAGCCATTTTTTTTCACTAGTGGCATTTAAAAAATGTTACACCCTTGTTGGAAAATTGTATGCCTTGTTATTATGTTCCAAGTGAAAAGCGTAGAGTTAGTGCTGACATCTACTGTCAAGTTATATGGATCAGTTAGAGCTTGTTACTAGTGATTTTTTGCATCAGTTAGAGCTTGTTACTAGTGATTTCCTGAGAACCTTTCGTTCAAAATTAGAAAAACATGGACTTTTGCATTCCTGTTTTGGGGGCTAACAACAGCTTCCATTCCATAATCTATAATGCAGGAGTACCAGGAAAATGGGACATTTGTAAAAGCGCATGTACCTCTACCACTTGCAAGGCTTCTCACGCCTCTACGGCAACAGGTCGTGGCTGCTCTTTGACGCGCAAGTCCTCCCCCATGCCAGCAATGACCCTTGCACAATTTTCCATCTTGTACATAATTCAGTCAAATTTACTCATTTTTTTATCTATGTATACCATCAACACGTCAGTTGAAAGATAGCTGTATATATCCATGAAACACTGTAAATATTTCTGACGGAAATTAGCTTTTTTTTTTCATTCTGAAAATCATGGTGACCTTCAGGCGTCACATAACATGCTATCAATACCCTAAACCCTGATGAGCAAAGAATAGAATTTGTTTTTTAAATTGTGGATGATATATAAATAGTGTTTGAGACTCGTGTCTTGCAATTTATTTCAATAATTGTGTTATATTAGCCGAAAGAGGTGCCATTTTAATTCCTATGTTATTGTTGGTGATATGTTGAAGCATAATAGATTACTCATTTGGATCAGCAGATGTCATTTCCAGTAGTTCAGTTCTTGCCTTCTTTTAGTGAATGGAGAATTATTGTGAAAGGAATTTGATTTGCTGTAGTAGGCTATTTTTTCTTATGTTGAATCCTATCCACTCAAGTTAATTATCGGGATATACTTTGGGAATCTTGAGCCTCTTTGGTAGTTCCGTTGAATTATGATTTTGCGATGCCGAATGCGATTATTGTGTACCACTAGGGGGATCCTGTTAACCGAGATGCCTTATTGGTATGTGCACTATTTGGTGCAGACACAGATGAAACGATGCTTGTTGTTCTTCAGTTGGACTTTCTATTGACATAACATGATTATGGGTTATTAGAGCTTCTGGATAAATTGAACAAGTTTTTCAGTTTGTTTGCATATCATTTTTTTTTGCTAAATTAGCTTCTGGAAGTTTGAGCAAATGTTGAATATTAGTCATATTTGCCAGCAGTGAGTGACATCTTCATATAAAATATGTTGTCTTCATTGTCGAATATCATTTTCATGAAGGATTCAGTTTACTTCATAACAAAGACATGTCTAGAAAATACTAACATGTATGTGTTGTAAATACAACTACATCGGTGTTACAACAACTAAACCTATCTTTTGCTTACAAGTCAAAAGTCACGGGTCAGAATGCTAAAAAATCAAGATATTATCCAAAGTATCTGCACAGAGCAGTGGACGTAGATTCAACTCCATTAGAGCACAACACGTGGTTGCCTTATGGTGTCCTTATCTTGGTAAACTCATGCCCTTAAGCAGGTGCCAAATGTAACATATCTCACTATTATTTGCAGCAACTACCATATTCTCATCCCACATTAGTGTGAAATATCTTACAATAATATCAACCTGAAGTGCCTATATATATATATATGAAATCAACATATCAATTGTATTCTTGAATTTCACTTTTCGCACAATCGTCAAGCATTTGTTGCCTCTCTAGACTCCTTGTTCGTGTGAGTTTTAGTCCATATGTATTCTAGTTCCAACACCCAACAACCTGCTCTCGCTCTCCTCTCCTCTCCCGCTCCCTCTCCCACTTAGCAGTAAATCCTAGTGCCATATGGATATCGTGTTGTCACCCCACCCAACCCCTCGACATGATGTATCAAATTCTAACATTTTGTTGTAGGCATTTTAAAGGTACGAATACACATTTATGTAAGGTAATCAATGAAAAAAAGATGCAAAATAGTGGGAATTAGCATGGTGTGTCAGTGAATGACATCTAACTGTAGTCATTTCAAATGTGCAAATATAAATTTATTCATAGTAATCCATGAAAAAAAGATGCAAAAAAATATGTCCAACCAGTTACGCCGCATTTAGATGTTCACCTCCTACAACTTTGGGTTCGCAATGATGAATCCACTTAACTAGATAGACGATGACAACATTGCCTCATAGTTTAGAAAACTAAGCAGCACCAACCAATACAATAGAGGAAAAACGTCAAACTCCTGGTGTCGGGGCCATGAACCACTGATGAACCACCTTGCCGATGGCATTGTCATACCAGGTGATGCAGTGGCGTGCCGTGGCCGTGTTTGTGGCGCTGTTGGCGCCGACACAATCGCTACAGGGTTTAAGAATCTCTTGTAGATGGCCGCTGAAGAGAACGCCGACAAGCCCAAGAATGCTCGCAGTTTCCGTGTCTCGCCTGCTAACTCATGCACTCTGAACGCAACCCAAGATTCGTAATTGGAGCAGGAGGTATGCGATCTCATTACAGGTTGGTTCATAAGGTTTTGATGGGCTTGAGGTGCGACTTATGCCTGAACTTGCTCGGCAGCCGTGAAGAGCTCAGAGTCATAACACAACTTATCATTAGGTTAGGAATTTCCTTTACTGTTGTAGGGAGGATGAAGATACATCGAATGCCCCATCGTTATAATAACGTAGCAACAGAATGAATAGTTCAGAGCTAGGAAACTGCTCCATGTTTTTTCCTTTCTGATATACTACTTTAAGGCTTTATGGTACTCCACTCTGATCTCTCTTTTTCCGTTCAAGTCCATAGATCTAGTTTCAAACCACAATATGTGTTCTTTATAATATACTCCCTCCATGGAGCTGTCAACAAGCCGAGCTCGAGCGAGCTTACCCTCTGAAGCTCGAGCTCGGTAAGAGTTGAGTTCAAGCCGAACCTGAAATCCGGTCGATACTACAGTCAAGCTCGATCTAGATAAGGCTCGTTTAAATTGTTAGGTTCGTTTGAAGCTCGTAAAAGCTCGAATTCGAGCTCGGGTACACGTTTAAACAATAAAATAAATAATATATAAGATAAAAATATTTTAACAAATAATATTTATAAAACATAATTTATCTAAACAAGCCTTATTGAGCTTAACGAGCTCGAGCTCGGCAAGATCGTGAGTTTGAGATGAGGCTTGAGTTTGGATCATTTATTTGTCGAGCCGATCGAGCTCGAATCGACATGAGCCGAACTCGAGTGCCACACGAGCCTCGAGCTTCATTAACAGCCCCATCCTTCCGTGTAAAAAATGTTGTCGCTTTGTAGTTCATTTTTGAACAATAAAATGATAACTTTTTAAGACGGAGGGAGTATATTGTATCGACTGAGTTTATTATTTGGCAATATCATAGGTACGTCAACGTGGTTTATTACGCTGTATCTTGACCATCTATGTCGGATCTTGTACAACAATCAGATCCTGAATTATGATTGTGTGATAACTTGCAGTAGCAAGAACGACAAAAGGTTGAGCCATTTAATTTACCAGCATTAGCCTGTCCATACATCAATCAACACGGCCTCTCAAAAACTAGAATAAATAACACGACGAAAGAGTGGCCTACGGTTTGCGTGAACATGACATCTCACTCAACTCAACTTTCCAATCTAGATGGGCCGGGCCCAAAATTGTCTAAAAGTCCGCCGATCTAGATGGGCCGGGCCCAGAAGTGCAGAAGTCCGCCGGGAGAAACCGAGACGAACACGAGCTCTACTTATTCCTCTCTCCCCCGCGGTGACTGTACGTCCTCTCTCCTTCCCCGAGCAAAGCGACGAAATCGTATCAGATCATCGCTGCACGCCGTCTTTGGAGCCCGCCGTCCACCCTGACTGGTCCGTCCTTCACGAGGACCTGATATCGGCGGTGATGGATCTCCTCGACCTCCCAGACCTGCTCCGCGCGTGCGCCGTCTGCACGTCGTGGTGCGCGGCCCATGCCGCCGCCCGCAAGTCCGATTCCCGATCAAGCACACGTCACCGTGCCTGCTCTACTCTTGCGCTGGCGACGACGACATTGCTTGCATCTACAGCCCCGCCGCCGGCACAACCCTTCAAGGTCCGGGTGCCCGCGTTCCGAAGGCGCTACGTGGTTGGCTCGGGCCACGGCTGGATCGTCACCGCGGACGAGGCGTCCAACCTGCAGGCGTTCAACCCGCTCACCGGCGCCCAGCTGGTGGACCTCCCGCCGGCCATCGGGTTGTACCACGTCGAGAGCACCTCTGATGACCAGGGTCGGCTCGCCTACAACCTCTTCCAAGACCCGGAGGGCCTAGGCATCATCCAAGACACACACTCCTGTCCTCTACACGCAGCGGGAGCTACGGAATGACCTCTACGAGCTAGTTTACCTCTCGTTCAGGCCGTCCGCCGGCAGCGAGTGCATCCTCCTACTCTTCCACATGCCCGATGGAACAATGTCCTTTGCCCGGGTGGGAGACAAGTGCTGGACGCGCATCATCAGAACGAAACAGTCCCATGGAACCGAGGCTACTGCACCGCCAAGTACAACAAGAAGGATGGTTTATTCTACGTTGTATCCTCGATTTGTTACATTTTCGCATTTGATCTGAACGGGGCTACGCTGATAGCAAGAAGGATCATCAATCTGTTCGACGTGGATGGTCCAATAGATTACGTCGTTTTTGCTCCTTGGGGTGATATCTTGCACGTCCGGAGATATTTAGAGGCTCAAATATGCGATACCCCTGTACAGGTTCCTGCAGACCTTGCTTACGAATTTATGGATCAATCGATGCAGTGGTACATAGATGAAATCCAACTTTACAAGGTTGATATCCATAATGAAAAGATTGTGAGAATAAGTTGCTCAGACTTACGAGAGCATTCTCTGTTTCTTGGATTCAATTTTCCGATCCTGGTTTCGATGAAGGATTTTTCAAAGCTTAGACCGAACTGTTTGTACTTAACGGATGACGACCATGAACATATTGCTTCAAACATGTTTGGTTACCGAGAAGTTGGCATATGGGACTTTGAAACTGGAAAAGTTGAGTTTCGGTGATGTACATTCCACCAATCCTTGGCTCAATTGTCCTCCTCCAACCTGGTTCACACCGTCCCTCATTTAATATGGAGGATGTATTCCTTGGGTGGGAGAAAATTATGGTGCTGTTGTCTTTGAATGAAGAAACTTGTATGTCTTGGGTGTGAGAAAGTTCTTTTTTTTTAATGCGCGGGTGAGAGAAAGTTATGGTGCTTCTTTGTTATCCCGTCTCCAAAATCTTGTTGTTTTGTAGTTCAAAAATAAATTACAAAATGACGAGTTTTTGAGGACGGAGGGAGTATCATGTCAAGAGTGAAATGCGTAGAGCTAGTGCTTGCATCTACTGTAAGTCATATGAAATTATGCATCAGTTAGAGCTTGTTACTAGTGATTTTCTGATAACCATTTGTTAAAAATTAGTAAAAAACTAGCACTTTTGCATTCTTGTTTGGGGGCTAACAACAATACGTAATGCAGGAGTACCAGGAAAATGGAACATTTAGTAAAAGCGCATATGCCTCAACCTCTTGCGAGGCTTCCCACGCCTCTACGGCAGCAGGTAGTGGCTGCTCTTTGATGCGCACGTCCTCCCCCATGCCACCAATGACGCTTACATAGTTGTCCGTCTTGCACATAATTTAGTGAAATAGGTTATCTTTACTCCTTTTTTGCGTATGTTGAAAGATAGCTGAAAATATCAGGAAAAACTGTAAATATTTCCGGCAGAATTGGACTTTTTTTCCATTCTGAGAATCACGGTGACCTTTTCTTTTTGAAGGCATAATGATCTGGACACCATAGTCAGTATCAGTGCCGATTCATTAAAAGAGGAGTTGGGTACGGGCGCGCTGAGCGGGCGTCAAAACTGGTGGGCGCGGGCGGAACCCTCCGCGCTGGGCACGGTGAGTCGGTGACCTTCATGCCTCACATAACATGCTATCAAGTTTTAAATAGGTAGAAAAAGGTCAACAAGTACAAGTATCCTGACGAACAAAGAACAGAAATTGGTAACCCTCCCTCTGGTCAGATTTGCACATGTAACCTATAAATATTTGTACAAGGCCATTGTTCCCTATTGAATTAACCATTTCAAGCTGACAGGTTGCAGTAACAAGCAAAACTTTTCCAACATTGCCTGGTATTTACATGACGATACAACCTTCAACACAAGTTGCAATTCACAAGAATAGCAGACTACTGCATGCAAAACATACTTCAGCTGCAGAAGCATTGCATCGTGGCCTTATCAGAACTGAACAACCAACCATTTTGCCACAAGATGAAGACTAGTGTAGTTGCTTTTGAACTTAATTAGGACTAGTGTGTAGTTGCTGTCCACCCGAGTAAAGCTATTGTGGTACAAAGGGTTTCTGCGAATAGGAAGCGTGATTTGTAGTGTTTACCTTTAGCTAGCTAGATGAGCAAGTACCTTTTGATCCATTCAAAAATGTTCATTGTCTAAGGAAAAAAATCAACTATGATGGTTGCACAATAGTACCCAATTGACCCTTGTACCGATGATACACGTACCAGTGGCCATTTATTATAACGATATGTTGAAGACTTAGTACACGAGTACAATAATACAGTGTAAATTTATGTTAAAGACCCCACGACAGCACTATGGCGATACATATCAGGGTCGATCGATCAGTTTAGGACAGGAGTAGTACTCCCTCCGTCTCTCAAGGAGGAGAGTTGGCGGAAGGATGGGGTCCAACGGTCTACTGAGAGAAGACTATGGCGACTCCAGGGCGATTCCCCTTTCCACCCCCTCCACAACATTCCCCACTATGATTCTCACAAAATCCACCAAGATCTCTCTGTTGCTCCGTCTCCAGCACACAAGGTAGCGGCCTATGAAGCAGAAAACCCTCTGCCATGGCGATTCGGCTTGGAAATAGGCGAAGAAGGAGAGTCCAAGAAGACGCGGTCTCAGGTATCTCTGGATCCCTCTTTTTTTCCCCATTTTGGGACGCTCTTCCCCCCGCAAGAATCGACTACCTCCCCTCCCCAGGTGGCTCAATCGACCACCCGCCTCCCTGGATCCCGATTTGGACACTGTGGGCAAGAGATCTGTTCCCAGGATTCCAAAGCTCTGACCCCCTGGCCCAAGAGTATTCTTCGCAGAAGGCAGCAAGTCGCTGAGCCTACGAATCTGCAGCGGCAACAACTCTTGCCTGGGGGAGGAGACTTCCGGGGGAAGTGCTCGCCGGCGTTCAGTCTAAGGCGGGTGAGCTTCGCTAGTCTTCCAGAGGTGCTCCAGTTCGATGGGAAAGAATCGCCTGCTGCGGTGTTGGGCCATGGGGCAAGCAAGGCTTTTTCTCGGCCCACAAGCAAGGCCCAACAAAGCAGCCTAGTCCACTCAGCTTTGGAAGCCGGGGCAGTGTCCCTTAGCCAGACTCACCTTTTGGCGCCATTTACTTCGTCTACCCAGGAGGATTTGACGGATGGATGGCAGACTGTAAGGACTAAGCGGTGGTGGAGAAAATTAAAACACTACCGCAATCCTGGGCAAGGTCTTGTCAAAGTACAAGTCAAGCGGCGCTGGTATGATAACATGGTTGGTAAGTGCTTTAACTGTTTAGCTGGAGACCACTTCAAAGCTCAGTGTAGGGATCCCCCGCGTTGCTGGCGATGCAAACAAAGCGGCCATATATCAAGAAGGTGCCAAAACAGACCTCCAGCGCTCCCTCAACAATCAACCTCACTTAGCAATTTCACAAAAAAAGAAAGAGATCAGGTGGGGATGGAGAGGAGGGTGTCGTTGGGGAGCTCCTCAGCGAACTGGAAGCATCGTCGAGCAGACGAGCAAACTCGTCTGTCCGCCAGTTGCAGGAACACCTGCACCACTCCACTCGTGGGGAGGCCTCGTGACAGCCTTGTCCCCAGGGTGGCTTTGTTCCTGCAAGGCCTCCCTCCCCTGCCCGCCCTCTGGTGGCCGGCTGTGGTCGAGACTGTCCGCACTCCCCTACTCGGGAGAGGAGGGGACAGTTCTTGGCCGACCAAGCCCTCGCGCGTGCTGCTCGCCGGTTGGAGCCCCTGCGCCCCCCGGTGGAGGCCAGGGCCGGACGGGCTATTGACTTCCCTGGTAACCCGAGGGACCGCCCTCCTGTGATGGAGGCGATGGTGTGGATGTCGGAGGATATGAAGATGAGACGGCTCATGATGGCTTCCCATGCTCTTCTGGTCACGGAACAGGGGCCTCTGGGAGTTCTGTCCAAGGAAGAGCTGGCGGAGGCCATATGTCAAAGATTCCGTCTAAGAAGGTATGAATTCCATGTCTTTCGTTCCTACCCAGAACCCTTCACTTCGCTATTCACAGAGAGAGAGAGAGACTAGAGACCGCGTCTACGACAAGCGCTGCTTTGCGGATGGCCCGTTCCTCTTCCATTTCCATGCCTGGGATGCCAACAGAGCGGGGCAGAAGGTGAGGATTCCTTACCATGTCAAAATAAGTTTGGAGGGTTTACCACTGTTTGCTTGGAACCAAGATGTGGTGGACAAGATCTTGGGTAGCCATTGTGTGGTCCATCAAGTGGATGTGGCCACCTGACGAAGGGAGGATCATAGGGCCTATGTATGCTGGGCCTTTTGCCAAGACCCCTCTCGCATACCACAAGTGGTCCATCTTACATTAGCAGAAAGGGCAGAGAGAATGAGCTTAGATGAAGATCTCTTTTTCATGAGGCCTAGAGCCATGCAGGAAGGACACGTATTCAAGGTATTGGTTCACTTAGACTCAGTGGAAGACCTGACGTTCTACCACACCCATCCAGAGGAGTTTGAAGATAGTGGCAAAATCCAATTCAGGCCGCTAAACTGGCATTTTGGTCGGCCAGATGGGGACAATGATGAAGGTCTATTCAACCAACAGGACCGGTACTGCAGGCCAGGGAAGACCCCGCGCAGACGCCCTTCTGATGGGGATGATGATGAGCATGACAGGTTGGACAAAGCTAGACGTCCGCACCGCTTCATAAGTAAAGTTACTCGTTGGATCGACAGTAAAGCAAGGGGTAAATACCCTTTGGGGGAAAGAGGTCATCACAGTGGTCGGTTCCGGGGTGAATCCTCAAGGCAGAGGGTGGTCTGGGACAGCTGCTCCCCCCTCCATCCCATTCCAGGAGCCCTCTGGAAGAGCGCAGATCACTGCGCAGTTTGTGGGCCGCTAAGGGTAGCAAGGAGGATGATCCACCAAGATGTGCCCAACAGCCAGAGCTGTCCATGGCGGAAATTGATGAAGAGGCAAGGATCTCCGAGGCAATCCTCATTAATCCTTCTGAGACTGAGAAGCTTTGGTCGGGTAAGACAGGTTCGCAGGGGAAAGGTAGTGAAAGCCCTGCTCTAAGCAATGGGACTGAACTCCCCCCCCCCCCCCCCCCCCCCGAAGTGATTGTTATCTCACTCACAACCCCCCTTGAGGATATGCTGCAGAATGAAGGGAGTTTTGCTCGGAATGGGCCGGGAGCAATCGAGAGAGAGCTAAATGAGGAACAGGAAGACACTTTTCCTCAAGTGGATACTCAAGAGATCTAGATGGCTGTCCTCTCAGTGGAAGAATCTCAGGAAAATCCACAAGTTGAGCAGCTAGTTAATGCAGTCACCAAGCCTCTGGAACAACCCTTGCTTGCAGAACCAGATTGCCAAAAGATCATGGGATACAGGAAGGAGAAAGAAAAGATACTACAAACCACAAGATCCAGCCCTCGCCTGAAGGACAAGATAAAAAAATCCAAGGGCAGTGTCAAAAGAGCACAAGATGTACTAGCCAAGAAATGGGGGCTGCTGGAAGAGGATAAGGATATGGATGACATGGTCCTGCAGAAGTACGTGGAGATGTATAAGAAACTGCTACCGAAGTCGGCAGTGCAGGCGATTAATGCCCTCACTAAAGTGGCGTTGGCAAGAAAGAAGAGCAAGAAGGTTGCTAAGGGTGAGAAGAACAAGATACTGAAGCAGAAAGAAGCCAAAAAGAAGCCACAGATGATCTGCACTGCGGATGCAGAAGCGCCTGTTCAGTGCGCCTGAGAGGTGGCTATCTGACGCCCAGTAGTTTTATCTTTGATCCATGAGTTCTTCTAGTTGGGTCACCCTTTTATTTTGGACCTACCAACTGTTGATGGTACGGTCGTGGTTATTTTGTCTCTGTAGTTGTTCCCTGGAGCGATGTATTTCTCCAGTGTTGTGTGTTTCAGGCCCTATTTTGCTGTGCACCCCCGTAGGGGGTTGGCCTGTACATTTTATGGTGGTTGAAATGGTTATGTAATCGATGCTCCTAGTATCAATTATTCTGTGTTGTCGTGGAATGTTCGAGGCTTGAATAGTTTGGTCCGCCAACAAGAAATCCGACAAAGGATAGCTAATGCCAAGCCACGGCTCATCTGTTTACAAGAGACCAAACCAAACAACATTTCGAGACTAGATGTGACCAACATTGCGGGGAGGGAGTTCGAAGACCAGTTCTGTTTTTTACCAGCACAAGGAACTCGAGGTGGAATTTTGCTTGCTGCCAACCAACAATATTACAGGATAGATGAAGTTACCATGGGAACCTACTCTATCACTTCCAAAATAACTGATTCTGAATCCAACAACAAATGGTCCATCACAGTTGTCTATGGACCTCAGCAGGATATTGAAAAAAGGCTCTTCACACGAGAGCTTAAAGAGCTGAAACAATTTTCGCATCCAGCATGGCTTATCATAGGGGACTTCAACATGATCCTACAGGACCAGGACAAAAATAATTCCCGTCTCAATCGCAGGATGATGGCAAGATTTAGGAGAACTATTAACCACCTTGAAGTGAAGGAGGTGCATTGATTGGTAGACGTTTTACGTGGTCTAATGAGCGCAATAGCCCTACTCTCACTCGAATAGACAGAGCTTTTGCAACTATAGCATGGGGGATGTTCACTCCCACCCGGCGATCTTCCCTCGATCCTCTTCCATCTCAGATCACTGCCCGCTGCTCCTTAGGCCCCTGGAACTGCCACAGTTTAAATTTATTCAAGGCCCATTGGCCTAAAATGGAGGGCTTCTTTGACTGCGTCAAACAGGCATGGGAGCCCCAAACCACAGCACAACACAACCCCTTCCTCAATCTTCACCTGAAGCTCAACAGAACAGCCAAAGCGTTAGCAGGATGGGCCAAAAAACTAATTCCGTATGGCTTGTCGTGAGGTGATCACCCAGCTGGATAGCGCTCAGGAGGAACGACAACTAGATGAGAGTGAAATGAACCTCCGACACACATTGAAGATGAGATTGTTGGGGCTAGCAGCTACTCAAAAATCCAGGGCACGACAACAGTCTCGATTAACTTGGATGAGGAAGGGAGATATAAACACCAAATACTTCCAAGCTATTGCAAATTCTCGAAAAAGCAGGAATTACATTCACACTTTGCGATCCATGGAAGGCTGGGTTACAGGACAAGGGGACAAAGCAAAGCTAATTCAACAACATTTCCAGAGTCATCTAGGAACTCCGGTGCCTAGAACTTTAAGGATGGACCTGGCCGCCTTGGGTTGGCAACCGAGGCGGTTGGACCATCTGGAAGCCCCTTTTTCCCAAGAGGAAGTACAAAATGTGGTATTCAGTTGGCCAAAGGAAAAATCTCCTGGACCGGATGGATTTATTGGATCCTTTTTCAGAACTTGTTGGGAAATTATAGCCGATGATATGATGGCGGCAATACAGTTTTTCTTCTCTATGAATCAGCAGGAATTTCATTGGCTCAATCGGTGTCACGCCCGGTCATCGTAAAGATGAACAGACGCTAACCACATGTACGCCAGGATCAGTTGAATCGTACATGCGTTGACGAAAGTGAAATACCATTACATTGTCATGTTCGATTACATAAATAGTCTTACAGAACGACCCGAAGGTCTACAAATACACTCCACAAATATTTACAACACTACACAGTTCAACACTACAGAAAGCATGATAGATAAGTGGGCTTCGTCTCCACAGGCAGCCGTTGCGCGTGAGGTCGCCAGCCTAGACCAAGTCCTCCGGGTTGACGTAGAAGTCCTCCGGTGCAGCTTCTTCTTCTTCATACTCTAAGGGAGAGTTAAACGCTTGAGTACGTAGAGTACTCAGCAAGTGCGGGAAGAGAATGACATGATTGGCTAGGGCAAGGAAAGGCCAAATATGGCTTAGCACTATGCTTAGAACCTATCCTTAGCTTTCAATTATCAATATCATAATTCAATAGATAAATAACACATGTTTAATGATAATGAAAGTACTTGCATCATAATGAACCATCATTTCCCAACCATAGTCTAATTATGAACTGGCCCCAAGCCGCTCTTGTCCGTGAGCACGGCTGTCATGATAGTTTTACCAAATCTCTGCAGAGAGTGTACCCTTTCCCCACAAGCAGTGATTTCATCCCCTGTTGCCAGGTGGACTAAGTGAACCTCCCTGATTGCCCGTGGTAGCTAACCACATTACACACTTCCTTTGGTGTGAGGCCAGGAGATCACAACATGGTCTTTACAAAGGTACTCCCGATTAGTGCTAGCCCTCTAAGGTTTCCACCACTGAGGATTCTCGGAGTAACCCTCCGCCCCAGAGCCCCCTCTTGAGCCTTGCGGTTCCAAGAGCGGATCACCCGACTCATTCCCCGCACCATCCAACCACTAGCAGTTCATCGGGAGAAACCTAATTAATTGACCAAGCTGCCCCATCTCAGTCTCGTGGTGGTACTATAAAGCTTAGTGGCTTCCTCCATAAACCGGTCCTTAGAATCCGGTGGTAACAAACCCCAATCCCGGGTCTCGTGCAACATGCACCATACCAAAACTAACCAACCACCAGATTCCTATCCACTAACATTATGTAGATTCAACACCAAATTAAAGTAATCATAAAGTTTAGCATAGAACATTTGTATGAATTCCCAATCCCAACATCTAAGCATGGCTAAGCATAAATAAAGCCTATCTACTTCCCAACCCATTTCAGGTAACAAGGAATGGTAAGGAACAGGGCATGTAAACATGTAGTAGGACATCAATTTAATTAGCATGCAACTAGCTAAGTCCCTAAAATAGGTACAAGATGGTCAAGGGCACTTGCCTTCGTTGGAGACTTGAGAATTGACGAAGTCTTGGTCTTGGAAGTTGAGGTTAGGGTCGTAGAACGACTCTAGATATATGCCCAAGCAATGGCAGGAATAGAATAAAGCTAAATAAGTAAAGGCACGCAAAACAATGCATACACACATACACATAGTCACAAAATTCTACACTAAAGCGTCCCTACGAGGTGTTTATCATTTATCATGGCCAAGGTATGCATTTTAGATTTATCCTACAATTTTGGGATTTTATTATAGCCTAAAACCATTTTTATTGAATTTTCTATAGCAAAATGTATTTTAAAACATTTATAATAATTAATCCAGGGACCAAATATATTTTCCATGAGCTCTACAATTAATTCACAGCATAAAATAATTTATAAACATTTTTCATAGCATTTCTACACTTATTCATCATTTTTATCAAATTCCTATACCCTAAATACAATTAAAAACCCTATTCAGCAAATAAATAAAAGTCCAGGGGTTAGTTAAATAGTTTTCTACACTGTACAGGGCCTAAATACATTATTCTACCAAAATGCAGGGGTTAGAATGCTTAAATAAATGTTTAAAACCAATTTTTAGGGTTCCAGGGGCTAGTTTGTGATTTCTGGGGGCTAGATTTCAATTCTGGATAAATCCAAGGGGTAGCAGCTAAGTTTACAGGGGCCTGGGTGTAAAGCCGGCGGCGGGAAAAGGTGCTTTGAATGCTGGCCGTTGGATTCGAGATGGGTGGCTAGGATTTTAAATAACCGAACCGGTACGGGGTTTTAATCATGGCCGTTGGCCGGGAATGGACGGCTTCAGATGAGGCCACGTCGTCCCCGGCGACGTCGGTGGTGGCCGGCGCGGCGGCGCTAGGCGCCCGCGGCGGCGAGCTCGCCGGAGACGACCAAAACGGCGAATCCGACGCTCAAACATGGCGCTAAAGGCATGGAACGAAAGAGGAGAAGAAGGGGAACTCACTGAGGGGTGTCGCTAGCCTTGAAATCGGTCGGAGGACGGTCGGCGATGAGGAATGGCGGCGGTGGCGTCGGTGCTCGTCGGTCTTGGCAATTCCCCGGTGATCTCCTTGCTCAACCGTGTCCGGCGTGTTCCTGGTGAGGCGGTGAGCATGTGAAGTCAAGAAAGGGGAAAACAAGGGGGCTGCAGTGGCGGGAACGTGTGTGCCGAGTTACTCACCGGCGATGGAGGTCTAGGGTTCTGGGAGGCTCGGGGAGAGAGGGAAAACTGGGGGCGCCGGTTCCTTTATGCCGCGGAGAGGGGTGGGGTAGTGATGCGCGCGCGTAAACCGCCGGGGGAGAGTGGATGCGGGGTGGAACGACGTGGGCGCGGGGTGTTCGGCGGTTGCATGGGCGACGGTTGCGCGCGGGAGAAGAAGAGGGGGAGGAAGGAAGGCGCCGACAAGTGGGGCCCGCAGTGCAGAGAGAAGGAAGGGGGGGGTTCGGCTGGGCCGGCGGGAGAGGAAAGGGAAGATGGGCCAGGGGGAAGAATCGGCCCAACATGGGTTTTACTCTTTTCTTTTTCTTTTTCCATCTCTTTTCTTTTGATTTGAATTCAAATTCAATTTGAACCGTTTGCTACTCGTTTGAACACCAAAAATTCACATAAAAATGCATGCTACTATGTTCAAGGTTTGAGCAAATTTTTGTACAAGAATTATGGATGTTACAACTCTACCCCCCTTAAAAGGAATCTCGCCCTCGAGATTCGGACGTTCTAAGAGAATAGATGAGGAAAATCCGCTTTGAGAGCTTCTTCTCTTTCCCATGTTGCTTCTGCCTCAGAGTGATGCTTCCATTGCACTTTACACATGCGGATGACTTTGTTCCTCGTGACTTTTTCTAGTGTCTCAAGTATTTTGACAGGCTGCTCTACATAAGACAAGTCTTCCTGTACATCCACGGCTTCCATGGGCAATTGCTCTTCAGGCACTCTTAAGCACTTCTTAAGCTGTGATACATGGAACACATTGTGCACATCTGCCAGGTGTGGCGGAAGCTCAAGTTGATAAGCCACCTCACCACGTCGTTCCAATATCTTGAACGGACCAATGTATCGGGGTGACAACTTGCCTCTTACTTTGAACCTTCTCAATCCTCTCATAGGTGACACCTTCAAGTATACATAGTCACCAACTTCAAATGTGAGATCGCGTCTTCGTGTATCCGCATAACTCTTCTGTCTTGTTTGAGCTGCTTTTAGATTCTTCCGAATTTCTTGTACTTGTCTTTCAGCCTCTTGTAATACGTCAGGCCCAAAGACTTGACTTTCCCCAGTTTGATTCCAAAACAACGGTGTCCTACATTTTCGCCCATACAGTGCTTCAAAAGGAGACATCTTCAAACTGGCTTGATAACTGTTATTGTAAGAAAATTCGGCATATGGCAGATTCTTGTCCCAACTCTTGCTATTCTTTAAAGCACATGCTCTCAACATGTCTTCTAATATCTGGTTGGTGCGTTCTGTCTGGCCATCAGTTTGAGGATGATACGCCGAACTGAAATTTAGACGGGTATCCATTGATTCATGCAACTTCTGCCAGAATCTTGAGGTGAATTGGGTGCCTCTGTCTGAAATGATCTTCTTAGGAACTCCATGTAAGCACACAATCCTGGAGATGTACAGTTCCGCCAACTTGGGGCCATTATAGGTCTCTTTCACAGGAATAAAGTGAGCCACTTTAGTTAGACGGTCCACAATAACCCATATAGAATCATATCCAGACTGTGTTCTTGGTAGTCCCACAATGAAGTCCATACTAATTTCTTCCCATTTCCATTCCGGCACTTTGATTGGTTGCAATAATCCTGCCGGTCTTTGATGTTCCGCCTTAATCAATTGACATGTATCACATATGGCCACATATTCGGCCACATCCCGTTTCATTCCATGCCACCAATATCGATCTTTAAGGTCTTGATACATCTTTGTGCTTCCGGGATGAATGGAGTATGATGAGTCATGAGCTTCTCTTAATATCAACTCTTTAATCTCCTTGATATCTGGGACACAAATCCTCTTTCCAAGCCATAAGGTTCCTTGTTCATCCTCTCTAAAGTTCGGAGCTTTCCCTTTCTTCATCAACTGTTTGATCTCCTTGACCTTCTCATCATTCTTCTGCCCTTCTCGTATATCACGCTCGAGGGTTGAGTCCACTTCCATAGCAACTGCTTCAGTGCTAGACACTAGACATAGATTTAACCTTGCAAACTCTTCACATAGCTGGGGTTGAAGAGCTTGTACTGACAAGTTATTGCTTTGTCCTTTCCTGCTTAGAGCATCAGCGACCACATTAGCCTTGCCTGGATGATAGTTGATCCCCACATCAAAATCATTGATTAACTCCAGCCAACGTCGTTGCCTGAGATTGAGATCCGGCTGTGTAAATATGTACTTCAAGCTCTTGTGATCTGTATATATCTCCGTCCTTTTTCCCATTAAGTAATGTCTCCATATCTTCAAAGCATGGACAACAGCTGCCAATTCCAAATCATGCGTTGGATAATTCCTCTCATGTTTCCGAAGCTGTCTTGAAGCATAGGCCACAACATGTCCTCCTTGCATTAAGACACATCCTAAACCATGACCAGATGCATCACAATAGACCACAAACTCCTTCTGCATATCAGGCATCACCAATACCGGCGCACTGGTCAACCTCTTCTTCAATTCGGCGAAGCTCACTTCACATTCGGGGGTCCATTTGAAAGCAACTCCTTTCTCAAGCAATTTGGTTAATGGTCGAGAGATCTTTGAAAATCCCTCGATGAATCGACGGTAATAACCAGCCATACCTAAGAATCTTCTTATATCATGTACATTCTCAGGTGTTTCCCACTTAAGGACATCGGCCACTTTGCCTGGATCCACTGCTATACCTCCTTCAGATATGACATGTCCCAAAAATGATACCTCCTTTAGCCAAAACTCACACTTGCTAAGTTTGGCATACAGTTGATGTTGGCGAAGCTTCTGTAGGGCCATCCTGAGGTGCTCCTCATGCTCTTCTTCCGTCTTGGAGTAGATAAGTATGTCATCGATGAATACCACTACGAACTTGTCCAAGTACTCCATGAAAACCTTGTTCATAAGATACATAAAATACGCCGGAGCATTGGTCAATCCAAATGACATGACTGTATACTCATACAATCCATACCGAGAGACAAATGCTGTCTTGGGAATATCCGACGGTCTAATCTTCAGTTGATGGTAGCCCGAACGAAGATCAATCTTGGAAAACACACATGCTCCTCTTAACTGATCAAATAAATCTTCAATCCTTGGTAGTGGGTATTTATTCTTGATTGTTACCTCGTTTAGAGCACGGTAGTCTACACACAACCTTTGAGTTCCATCCTTCTTAGGTACAAATATAACTGGTGCTCCCCAAGGCGATGAGCTAGGGCGAATATATCCTTTTGCCAATAACTCCTCAATATGATCCTTTAGTTCAGCTAGTTGTTTAGCATCCATTCTATACGGCCTTTTATATATTGGGGCCGTTCCAGGTACTAATTCAATGATAAACTCAATCTCTCGATCAGGGGGCATACCTGGTAAGTCATCTGGGAATACATCCGGAAATTCTTTCACAACCCTGATGTCTTTGGTACTCTCAAGATGGTTGAGTTGCACTACTGCTTCTGGTGTCTGATCTGGCTTGAATTCCACTGTGGTGCCATCCGGGTGTGTTAAACAGACTGTTCTAGTTGCACAATGAATTACTCCTTGATTCTTTGTCAACCAGTCCATTCCCAGAATGATATCTAATCCTTGTGAGTCCAACACTATTAGGTTGGCCCAAAAGACTACCCCCCTTATGTTTATACTCACTTTTCGGCATAGATGCCTTGCCACCATCTCTCCTCCAGGAGAGTTTATCAATAAGGGCCCATTCAAGAATGTAACTACCATGTCATGCTTCTTTATGAAATCCTTGGATATGAATGAATGTGTAGCACCCGAATCAAACAATATGGTGGCGGGGTGGGAGTTGACAGAGAACGTACCGATCACCACATCAGGTGCCTCCTGTGCTTGCTCCAGAGTCACATGGTTGACACGGCCAGTTGGGTTTTGCTGCTTCTTTGGACAACTGCTGGCATAGTGTCCCCATTCTCCGCACTTGTAGCATTGTACTCCTGCAGCATTATTTGGGCCCTTGTTGCCTCCTGACTGGTTTCTTGGGGGTTGGCCACTTGGACGGTTAGCTGGGGCTGAAGGGCGGGGTGGCTGCATCTGCTGGCGTGGGGGTTGCATTGGTTGGCGTGGTGGCTGCTGCTGCTGCTGGCGCATTGGCTAGTTGTAGGGAGTGGGTGGCCTGTAGTTGGAGTTGGGGTACCTTTGTCCCGAGTAGTTCATGGGACGAGTCATATGAGTTGTAGGTGGAGGGTTGAGACGGGGGCGTACATTGCTGCCGGAGGCATGTGCTGCTAAAGTCAACTTCCTCTTTCTTTCGTCATCTTCCAGTTCCTTCTTAGTCCTTTCCACTTCAAAGGCTTTGTCCACTAACTTCTGGAAGTCACCGTAGTCGCTGGAAGACATAGCAAACTTTAACTCTTTGTCCAGCCCATTCTTGAAGCGGAATTGTTTCTTGGCGTCGGTATCCACATCTGTTGGGGCATAGCGGGATAGCTGGGTGAAGGCATTCAGGTAGGCCCTCACAGTCATGCGGCCTTGCTTTAGCGTCAGGAATTCTTCACGCCTGGCTTGTATCTCTCCTTCAGGTACGAAGTGATTGCGGAAGTTGGTTCGGAATTCTTCCCATGTAATATTTTCCGGGTCCCGGTGGGCTTCGGTGAAGGCGGTCCACCAGTCAGCTGCTGGTCCTTGGAGTTGATGGGAGGCTAGTAGCACTTTCTCCCTTCCCTCACAGTGGATGAGCCTCAGTTTGCTATCAATGGTACGGAGCCAATCATCGGCGTCCATGGGTTCGGTAACGGTGGCAAAAGTGGGTGGATGGGTGTTCAGGAAGTCCCTAAGGAAGGACCTCGGTGGAAAAGGTGGTGGTGGCGGAAGGTTGTAGTTTGGTGGTGGTGGGGGTGGGGCTTGTTGCAGGTTGGTGACAATCTGGGTGAGGTTGTTGAGTAGTTGAGTCTGAAGAGCCATCATCTGTTGCATCTGTTGAGAGGCTGGGGCTCCTCGAGCACCCCTTGCATTCCATCCAGGGACACCTCCAAGTCCTTCATCCAGAGGTGGGTTACCACGACCACGGCCTCTACCTCTACCTCGTCCAGCCATCTGTGATAGAGAAGTTCATTGAGGTCTTAGAATAATAGATGAGATAAGAAAGGATATGCTAGGGTAACACGGTCCCAACTATATGCATCAAGGGTAATAGACATAAAGCAAATTCATTAATCAACTAGTGTGGAGGTGGACAAGATGCCTAAGCATTCCACCACTCACACGACACATAAACAAGACTAAAGACATGGATGTGGACAGATTGCCGAAGCATTCCACAACTCATGTCGCACCCAACACACGCAACATAAAGCAAACTACTAGCATGACAACATAAAAGGGGTACAACTCAAGACTAGGGAGGGCGTAGCTACACGCTCCTACAAACTAAGGATAACTGTCCTGAGTCGACCAGCGGGGAAACGAGTCCACTCCTACTCGTCGGAGTCCTCCTCAACCTCCATCTCCGGGTCTTCTTCTTCTGAGTCTTCTCTTGAGTTCTCGGGGGAGTTCATGCGGCGATCCGGAGAGTTCGGGTACCAAGGCTCCACGTCTGAAGCGTACTGCGGAGAGTTAGGATCAACTCCAGTGATCCTCGTGTAGCGTCGGCGAAGTCGCTCGTAGCGGTCGACCAGGTCCCTGCTGTCCTGCAGCTCCTGCTGACAACGCTGGAGTCGCGAAGACAACTCCACAACGTCGTCCACCAGCCTCTCGCACTGGGGGTGAGTCAAGCGTCCCTCGACGTCACGTCCAGTGAAGGCGGCTGTGCCACTAGGGCGCTGAGGGGTGTACGCGTGCTCCGTGCACCCAAGAAGGAACCTGTGGGCGTGGCTCCAGTAGGTGGTCGCCTCCCACGTGGCGTCCTCCTCAGCTGCACGCTGGGAGCTCCTCCAGGCCGGAGAGAAGTGCGAGTGCAGCAACTCCGAGTCGTAGTAGACGGCCAGCTGAGAAGTCCACTCCAGCTCACCAGTATAGGGTGCAAAGACCCTAGTGGTGTGGTAGACTAAGCGGACACGGTACTCACGGTACCCCGCAGCTCGAAGAAGAGAACGAAGACGGACACGCATCCTTGAAGCAGCACTCCCGTTGGAGAGCAGCGTCGTCTCCCTCCGGGGTGTGTAAGGTGCGGAGCGACTGGCTAGGGCGTGCTGAGGGACACGACCTCCAGTCGACTTACGGGCCGTCTGCTTGGTCCGCGCCATCTACAAACATTTGAAAAGAAGAGAGTGAGATTAATATTTAATAAATCAAGTTAGAATAAAAACAATAAGCAAAGCAAGGTAAGAAGCTCAAGGGTTGAGATGGAGAGCACAAAGTTTTGGAAATACTATTTCATATGAAAATAGTATAGTCCTTAATTTTCGGCCATTTCTAACTAGGCTTGCGTCCTACGGGCAACACGGCTCTGATACCACTTTGTCACGCCCGGTCATCGTAAAGATGAACAGACGCTAACCACATGTACGCCAGGATCAGTTGAATCGTACATGCGTTGACGAAAGTGAAATACCATTACATTGCCATGTTCGATTACATAAATAGTCTTACAGAACGACCCGAAGGTCTACAAATACACTCCACAAATATTTACAACACTACACAGTTCAACACTACAGAAAGCATGATAGATAAGTGGGCTTCGTCTCCACAGGCAGCCGTTGCGCGTGAGGTCGCCAGCCTAGACCAAGTCCTCCGGGTTGACGTAGAAGTCCTCCGGTGCAGCTTCTTCTTCTTCATACTCTAAGGGAGAGTTAAACGCTTGAGTACGTAGAGTACTCAGCAAGTGCGGGAAGAGAATGACATGATTGGCTAGGGCAAGGAAAGGCCAAATATGGCTTAGCACTATGCTTAGAACCTATCCTTAGCTTTCAATTATCAATATCATAATTCAATAGATAAATAACACATGTTTAATGATAATGAAAGTACTTGCATCATAATGAACCATCATTTCCCAACCATAGTCTAATTATGAACTGGCCCCAAGCCGCTCTTGTCCGTGAGCACGGCTGTCATGATAGTTTTACCAAATCTCTGCAGAGAGTGTACCCTTTCCCCACAAGCAGTGATTTCATCCCCTGTTGCCAGGTGGACTAAGTGAACCTCCCTGATTGCCCGTGGTAGCTAACCACATTACACACTTCCTTTGGTGTGAGGCCAGGAGATCACAACATGGTCTTTACAAAGGTACTCCCGATTAGTGCTAGCCCTCTAAGGTTTCCACCACTGAGGATTCTCGGAGTAACCCTCCGCCCCAGAGCCCCCTCTTGAGCCTTGCGGTTCCAAGAGCGGATCACCCGACTCATTCCCCGCACCATCCAACCACTAGCAGTTCATCGGGAGAAACCTAATTAATTGACCAAGCTGCCCCATCTCAGTCTCGTGGTGGTACTATAAAGCTTAGTGGCTTCCTCCATAAACCGGTCCTTAGAATCCGGTGGTAACAAACCCCAATCCCGGGTCTCGTGCAACATGCACCATACCAAAACTAACCAACCACCAGATTCCTATCCACTAACATTATGTAGATTCAACACCAAATTAAAGTAATCATAAAGTTTAGCATAGAACATTTGTATGAATTCCCAATCCCAACATCTAAGCATGGCTAAGCATAAATAAAGCCTATCTACTTCCCAACCCATTTCAGGTAACAAGGAATGGTAAGGAACAGGGCATGTAAACATGTAGTAGGACATCAATTTAATTAGCATGCAACTAGCTAAGTCCCTAAAATAGGTACAAGATGGTCAAGGGCACTTGCCTTCGTTGGAGACTTGAGAATTGACGAAGTCTTGGTCTTGGAAGTTGAGGTTAGGGTCGTAGAACGACTCTAGATATATGCCCAAGCAATGGCAGGAATAGAATAAAGCTAAATAAGTAAAGGCACGCAAAACAATGCATACACACATACACATAGTCACAAAATTCTACACTAAAGCGTCCCTACGAGGTGTTTATCATTTATCATGGCCAAGGTATGCATTTTAGATTTATCCTACAATTTTGGGATTTTATTATAGCCTAAAACCATTTTTATTGAATTTTCTATAGCAAAATGTATTTTAAAACATTTATAATAATTAATCCAGGGACCAAATATATTTTCCATGAGCTCTACAATTAATTCACAGCATAAAATAATTTATAAACATTTTTCATAGCATTTCTACACTTATTCATCATTTTTATCAAATTCCTATACCCTAAATACAATTAAAAACCCTATTCAGCAAATAAATAAAAGTCCAGGGGTTAGTTAAATAGTTTTCTACACTGTACAGGGCCTAAATACATTATTCTACCAAAATGCAGGGGTTAGAATGCTTAAATAAATGTTTAAAACCAATTTTTAGGGTTCCAGGGGCTAGTTTGTGATTTCTGGGGGCTAGATTTCAATTCTGGATAAATCCAAGGGGTAGCAGCTAAGTTTACAGGGGCCTGGGTGTAAAGCTGGCGGCGGGAAAAGGTGCTTTGAATGCTGGCCGTTGGATTCGAGATGGGTGGCTAGGATTTTAAATAACCGAACCGGTACGGGGTTTTAATCATGGCCGTTGGCCGGGAATGGACGGCTTCAGATGAGGCCACGTCGTCCCCGGCGACGTCGGTGGTGGCCGGCGCGGCGGCGCTAGGCGCCCGCGGCGGCGAGCTCGCCGGAGACGACCAAAACGGCGAATCCGACGCTCAAACATGGCGCTAAAGGCATGGAACGAAAGAGGAGAAGAAGGGGAACTCACTGAGGGGTGTCGCTAGCCTTGAAATCGGTCGGAGGATGGTCGGCGATGAGGAATGGCGGCGGTGGCGTCGGTGCTCGTCGGTCTTGGCAATTCCCCGGTGATCTCCTTGCTCAACCGTGTCCGGCGTGTTCCTGGTGAGGCGGTGAGCATGTGAAGTCAAGAAAGGGGAAAACAAGGGGGCTGCAGTGGCAGGAACGTGTGTGCCGAGTTACTCACCGGCGATGGAGGTCTAGGGTTCTGGGAGGCTCGGGGAGAGAGGGAAAACTGGGGGCGCCGGTTCCTTTATGCCGCGGAGAGGGGTGGGGTAGTGATGCGCGCGCGTAAACCGCCGGGGGAGAGTGGATGCGGGGTGGAACGACGTGGGCGCGGGGTGTTCGGCGGTTGCATGGGCGACGGTTGCGCGCGGGAGAAGAAGAGGGGGAGGAAGGAAGGCGCCGACAAGTGGGGCCCGCAGTGCAGAGAGAAGGAAGGGGGGGGTTCGGCTGGGCCGGCGGGAGAGGAAAGGGAAGATGGGCCAGGGGGAAGAATCGGCCCAACATGGGTTTTACTCTTTTCTTTTTCTTTTTCCATCTCTTTTCTTTTGATTTGAATTCAAATTCAATTTGAACCGTTTGCTACTCGTTTGAACACCAAAAATTCACATAAAAATGCATGCTACTATGTTCAAGGTTTGAGCAAATTTTTGTACAAGAATTATGGATGTTACAATCGGTCCTTTGTGGTGCTGATTCCAAAGAAAGACAGTGCGGCCACTCTAGCAGATTACAGACCCATTAGCCTCACCCACAGCTTCTCCAAGCTCATATCCAAACTGCTAGCAAACCGTTTGGCGCCTGAACTGCCATCTCTAGTGTCCATGAATCAAAATGCTTTCATCAAGACGAGGTGCATCCATGATAACTTCATTTTTGTCCAAGAGCTAGTTCGAAATCTGCATAAACGAAGGACACCGACTCTCCTTATTAAGCTCGACATATCAAAAGCTTTTGACACTGTCAACTGGTCGTACCTCCTGGAAATCATGCAATTTTTGGGTTTCGGATCCAGATGGCGAAATTGGATTTCCTGTCTTTGGGGGAAAGCTACATCTTGTTTTCTACTGAATGGGGAGCCGGGAAAGTTCATCAATCACGCCCGAGGAGTATGACAGGGTGATCCACTGTCTCCGATGATTTTTTTATTGGCAATGGAACCCCTGCATCGTCTTTTCAATTTGGCGCAATCAAAAGCCTGATCACTCAGCTACACAAGGCATGTCAGCAGTTCCGGGTCTCACTTTTTGCCGATGATGCGGTGGTGTTCATTCGACCTAATGCCCAGGAGTGGCAGATCACACTGTCTCTGTTAGAGATCTTCGTTAAGGCTTCTGGATTGAGAACCAACCTAGAAAAGACACAAATCTTCCCGATAAGATGTCAGGGTCTGGATTTGGCTGGAGTTCTAGGATAGCAAAATGAAGTGGCTGATTTCCCCACGATATACTTAGGCTTGCCCCTTCATTACCGAAGACTACCAGATCCTCCATTCACCCTTTGGTGCAGAAGATAGGAAATAAGCTACCAGGTTGGAAGAGGAGATTGTTATGCTACGCGGGGCGGGAGGTTCTAATCAAATCTGTGCTTTCAGCCATCCCAACTTTTTTCATCACAGTCTTTAAACTCTCAAAATGGGCCATAACCAAGATAGACAGGTTCAGGCGAAGTTTTCTGTGGAGAGGGAGAGGTCCGGATCAAGTGGCTAACGGACATTGCTTAGTGAAATGGACCACATGCACCCGGCCCAAAAAATGGGGAGGTTTAGGCATTAAAGACCTGGAACGCTTCGGAAGAGCCCTTCGCATGCGATGGTTATGGCTAACCTGGACGTCGCCTGATCGACCATGGAGGGCCCTGCTTCAGGTTCGGGACCACACAGATAGAGATCTCTTCTTCGGTTCGATGACAATAATAATTGGAGATGGTGGCCGCACCCCCTTCTGGGAGGCAAGATGGCTGAATGGATCAGCGCCTCGTGATATTGCGCCCCTGCTGCATCAGCAAGCGCGACGGAAATTTCGATCGGTCAAGAAGGTACTACAGAATGATAACTGGATAAGAAATATTGGGGAATGTGATACAGAGGACAAACTACAAGAATTTATAAATCTGTATGAAGCACTGACCTATATCTAACTAGGTGAGAACAGTGATCAGATAAGATGGAGGTGGACATCTAATGGAACCTATACAGCAAAATCTGCTTATGAAGCGCAATTTCTTGGCTCAGTGCGAAGTCACAATTCCCGGATCATCTGGCAAGCGGCCACGGAGCCTAAGATCCGTTTCTTTACCTGGCTGGTTATGCATGATAGGATCCCAACTGAGGACAACCTCTTGAAAAAGAACTGGGAAGCTGATCCGAACTGTGCCCTTTGCTCGCAACATTTAGAGGACATCACCCATTTGCTTATTGAATGTGTCTTCACCAAGGAAAGCTGGATATTAGTCAGGGACAAGCTGCAAGGGAGAATAGACCTGCCTGTTGCTCTACTACGGAATGCCCAGCACACACTTGATCTCGTATCGAGCAGTACCAGACAGCTCAGAAGAAAGAAAGTCGGCATAATCCTGTTCTTTTGGTGGTACATCTGGAAGGAAAGAAATCAGAGAATCTTTCAACAGAAATCTTCCAACTCTAGGGAGGTAGCTCATATCGTAGTAGAGCATGTACTGCAGTTCTTTGAAAACTAGGTTGGTCTGGTGCCCCTTTTGCTTTAACCTGTCTAGCTGCGAGGTATGCCTCCGCTAGCTCTCGGTCTGAAGCTCTGCTCCGAGTTGGACTTATGTACCTTAGGATGTAATGTTTTTATTTCTATCCTGCTTAATGAAATGGGGTAGCTCTCCTACCCTTTTCAAAAAAAAAAAGTTTAGGACAGGAGTCCGTCTCCGACAAAACCCGTGGCAAAACCAGAGAGATACGTACAGTAGATTTTGAGCCCGTGCCGTGTGCGTGTCCACCTATCATCGAGATTATTACACCAAAACGAATTAAGGACAGCGCCGTTCGAGGACCAGCAGAGCAGAACACGGGGATCAACTTCGACGCCTACGAATTAAGGACATCCCGAGCGAACGCGAGAGGTCCCGCCGCCCGTCTCTACCATCGCCGAGATCGACCTCGGAATCGCGCTCAAGATCGACCTTTCGCGTCGGTACGTGGCTGCCAAGGAAGCCGCGGCTGCTGCAGAGCTGGCTGAGAAGGACGCCGCGGCGGCTGCGATGCTGGCCGAGAATCTGACGGAGGATGAGAAGGCCGCGGCAGCTACCAACGTGGCCGTCCACCCCGACTGGTCCAGCCTTCCCGAGGACATGATAGTGACAGGATGTATCTCCTCGACATCCCAGACCTGTTCCACGCTGGAGCCGTCTGCACCTCGTGGCGCGCCGCCCAGTCCAACGTCCGCAGTGTCCGCATCCCGATCAAGGACACATCACCGTGTCTGCTTTACTCATGTGCCGGCGACGACGATGACACTGCTTGCTTGTACAGCCCCGCCACCGGCACGGCCTTCAAGGTCCGCCTGCCCACGTTCCGAAGGCGCTATGTGATTGGCTCGGGCCACGGCTGGATTGTTGCTGCGGACGAGGCGTCCAACCTGCAGGCGTTCAATCCGCTCACCGGGGCCCAGGTGGATCTCCCGCCGGTCACAGGGCTCTACCACGTCGAGAGCACCACCGACCAGGGCCGGCCTGCCTACAATCTCTTTGATAAGTGGGACACGGACACTCCTGACGCCTATACCCAGCGGGAGCTACGTATGTACCTCTATCACCGGGTTTATCTCTCTTGCAGGCCTTCTGCCGGCACCGAGTGCATCTTCCTCCTCCTGCACAAGCCCTTAGGGCAGATGTCCTTTGCTCGTGTGGGAGACAACCGCTGGACACTCATCACTCGGAACGAAACAGTCCCATGGGATTGCAACTATAGCACTGCTACATATAACAAGAAGGATGGTATGTTCTACGTTGTATCCACAAATTGTTCCATCCACGCATTTGATCTGAACAGTGGTGATACGCCGGTAGCAAGGAAGGTCATCGGGCTCTTAAACATGAGTCCTACATGTTACGCCGTCTTTGCTCCCTGGGGTGATATATTGCATGTCTGGAGATATACGGAACTTCGAACACGGGATACCCCTCTACATGTTCCTGAAGAATATGCTGATGAAGTTATTGATCCGTCGCAAGAGGGCCACACATATAAAATTGAACTTTACAAGGTCGATGTTCATAATGAAAAGCTTGTGAAAATAGCATGCTCAGACTTACGAGGGCACGCTCTGTTTCTTGCTTTCAATTTCCCGACCTTGGTTTCAACCGGAGATTTTCCAAGACTCAACCCAAATTGCTTGTACTTAACAGATGACGAGGAGGAACATATTGGTGCAAACATGTTTGGTTCTCGGGATGTGGGCATATGGAATTTCGAAACGAAGAAACTCGATAGTCTTGATGATGTACATTTTACCAAAAATCCATTGCTCAACTGGCCACCTCCAATCTGGATCACACCATCCCTCATTTAAGATGGGGATCCATTCCTTGTGTGAGAGAATGTTATGGTGTTGCTTTGTTTGAATCAAGAAACTAGAAATTGTTTTTTTTTCAAAGTTTGGATGATATATAATTAGTGTTTGAGACTCGTACGTGTCTAAGTTATTGTATTTTCTACCCCTGTCTCATTTTAAATGTCGCTCGGACACCACACAACAATTTATTTCTAGTTCATTACAATGTCAGAAATGACAATTATTAAAAAACAGAGGTAGTAATTTCTATGTTATCATTGGTGCTATGTTGGAGCATAATAGATTACTCCTTCCTTCCCACAATAATTGTCGTTTTGGATAAGACTTTTAGTTCATTTTGAACTAGAAATCTTGTCCAAAACGACAATTATTGTAGGAAGGAGGGAGTACTTATTTAGCATAGGGTCTTAGAGCAACATCCTGTGAAGTGTGTGTGTCACACCCGGTTTTATAAAAAATAAAACCAGCTGCAAATTACATGTATGCCAGGATCAGATTCACCATACATGTATGACAAAAGTGATAAACAATTCTATATCGCATGCAAACAACATTTATACCTTTAAAAGAGTTTTGAATAGCAGCGGAAGAGGAAAAAACTCCAGGGCAACCACAGGCAAATTGACTGGCAGCAACGCGACCTATGCACCGTCTTCACTTGTCACTGCCCTCCTTAGATCTTCTGTTCACTGAGCAGCATATCAAAAATACAACAAAGCAAGCGTGAGTACCATCTCGTGGTACTCCGCAAGTGTGAGAAATAAATGACATGTAGGCCAATAAAAAAAGAAAGGCTGATAATGGTTTAAGCACTATGCATTAAACCTATCCTTAGCTTTCATTAGCACCTACATCTAGGTGTATATTCCCAATAATTATAGAATAACAATAATAATGAATCAATATCAACATCATTTCCAGACCACCACCTCAACCATCATCCCAACTATCGTCTAATTATGAATTGGACACCAAGCCGCTCTTGTCCGTGAGCAAGGCTGTCATGACAGTTTTACCAAATCTCTGCAGAGAGTGTACCCTTTACCCACAAGCAGTGATTTCATCCCCTGTTGCCAGGTGGACTGAGTAAACCTCCTTGATGCCAGTGGCGGCCAACCACATTTCACACTTCCATAGGTGCGTGGCCAGGAGATCACTACATGGTCTTTACAAAGGTTCTCCCGACTAGTGCTAGCCCTCTAAGGTTTCCACCACTGAGGCATTCCCGGAGTAACCCTCCGCCTCAGAGCCCCCTCTTGAGCCTTGCGGTTCCCAGAGCAGTACCCCTCACTACAGGAATAACTGTCACTTACGTCGGCCAAGGCCGACGTAAGTAAGGCTTAAACCGACGTAAGTAACATAATTACGTCGGTTTTACCTTAATTACGTCGGCTTTCAGCCGACGTAGGCATTTGGACGTAATTAAGGTGACTTACGTCGGCCACCGACGTAAGTTAACTTAATTACGTCGGTCTGCGGACGCCGACGTAAGTTAAGTGTCGAGATGGGCCTTGGGCTGGGCCTGAGGACTTACGTCGGCTTGGGCAGGCCGACGTAAGTTAAGTGCTGTAACTTACGTCGGCCAGGGCAAACCGACGTAAGTTTAGTGGTTTAACTTACGTCGGTATGGCCTGACCGACGTAAGTTAACCTGGGCTAACTTACGTCGGCCTGACCGTAGCCGACGTAAGTTAAGTTTTCGATTTTTTTTTAAAAACAGAAACTGACTACCTCGCTCGATGGCGAGAACACAGAACAAACAAATAATTTCATACACAACATAACAGTTTCAATATATAGTTCAAAACATCAACAACAACACAATTTGCAACAATCAACATCAACAACCACCGGGCTACACGCTAGCCCCTCCATTACCTCCAGGATCTTCTCGGCACGTTCCGGATCCCTGCAAAAGAAACATAATCACTAGTAAGCATCAATGTCAACTCAGTGATAACATAAGAGGCCAAGAACATCAGTGACAAAAGAAGGAAGCATGATGTAGTTTCAAATGAAGTAATGTACTATATCACTAGTTAAATGGAAGCACTAGCCCTTTGTTAACTCAGTGAACATCAGTTTCGACATAAGAAGGAAACATCAGCGATAATCACTAGCCCTTTTGTTAAATGGAAGCACTGACAACTTATTAACTATATACTAATCATTTCTACCATGGCCAAAAACTACTAAAGCTTGATTAGATACACTTAAAGAGAGTTTCTCACCTGCTCCAGTGTCTACACGCTACCCCCTCCACTGCCTCCGGGATCTCGACGCGTTCCGGAACCCTGCAAAAGAATCATAATTAGGATTAAATGTGATGCAAATAACTTTTTAACATAATGAAAAGGGAATCAAACTCCTAGGTATAGACAATATTACCTGCTCCGGTGTCTGCTGTGGCGGAAGCGTAGGAATCTGGATGTCCTGACCGCTTTGTCGAGCAAGAGCCTGCCATTGCAAGATATTAGCAGATATATGTTATTAAGTGCTGTGAAATTTAACTACGGTACTTTAAATTACTTACCGCCATCGTTGCTTGCATCTGGGCCATCATTAAGGCCGTCCTCTGCTGCTCCTCCCTCGTCCTCTCCAGCTCTGCCTGAGTTTGCGTCAGCGACTCCCTCATGGCCTGGAGCTCCAGCTGCGTCTGCGAGAGACGACCACTGGTCCCAGCGGTCGAAGCCTGCGACGATGAAGCGCCTCTCAAAGGTCGCGTCGACCTCGAGTCGACAACTCCATCGAAAATGGCAAACCTGCAAAAGAATGAAAACACTAAGTAGAAGAAGATTAATTGAAAAAGAAATGAAACACACGAAGAACTCACCGTCCGTGGGCCTTCCCGCCTCCGCTTGCGTACGCGGCTTGGGGGTCGATCGGCGCGCTTTCCCAATCGTAATCCGCACCGTGTATCTTCGCGACCTCCTGCGCGTACTTTGTCTACAAAACAAATAAATCTTGTAAGTATGTCAATAATAGTATTAGTTATAATGAAATTGATGAATTTCGAAAACTTACCAGTCGGTCGGCTGCGACCTGACTACACTGCCCTGGCTGAGAAGGGTCACTTCCCTTGTGACCTCTCTTCCAAACCTGGGTCGGGGTCGGCTCATGACCCAGCTCTCGCTCCTGTACATCCGTGTTAGTGAGATAAATAATATATTAAGAACACATAAATAAAATAAAAAGGTACTTACCATGCGTTTAGCCAAACGCAAGTAGCCGTCACCGCCATAGTTGTGCTTGCCCTCGGACCCCATGCGGCACTGTCTAGCCTTCGTGGACTTGTTGATAAAAGCGTCGCTAGCCCAGTACCGACAGAGAGCTAAGTACGCCTCGATGTTACCCTGTAACCAGGAAATACTAACCTGAACATATTTCATTTTCATCAACGCGGTTAACATACGTAGATATTGTAAATATTTAACAATATTAAAAACTTACCTCCGCGTACTGCTCCTCTGTCAAGTAGGAGTCCGAGTCCTTCCTAAAGACACCCCTTTGCTGCTCCTGCTCCTGCTCCCGGGGGTGCCGCTTGTAGTAAGCGTTGACGGCCTGAATCCGGGCGTATGACAACGCCACCGTCGTGAGCTTCCGAGCGTTGTAATGGAACACGCGTCTCGCGTGGTCCTCCATGCCCGGCTCCTCTACTTGGTACCTCAACTTTAAGCAAACAAATATTTAAGTGAAATGCAATTAAGAATTCAAAGGAGTTGAAAAAACGAAACAGTTAAACTTACCATAAAATCATGCCACACGGCTCCCTGAACCGTGCCGTGCACCGGGTGAGAGACCCGAGCGTAGTCATCCCACGACAGGGCAGGAAAACCGTCAATTACACCGGGGTAGTGCAACTTGACGATAGCACCGAGGACACTGTTAACCTGCCTGTGGTGCTTCTCGGCCCCCGTGAACGAGAAGTCGTACCAACATCTACAAAATATATTAAATCATTAAGTAAAGAAAAACAACATCTAATATTTAGTATACTATTTACAGTTTTTATACCTGTCTCCAACGGGACGGATCGTGGTCCGCTGAGTAGTAACCGGAGGAGGAGCCGCAAAGTGGGTCCTCCTCATCCGTCGCCTCTGCTGCGACGCTGCCGCGTCCTGTGACCCTGAAGGCTCTGCAGACCCCCCGGAGCCTCCAGGAAGGCTAGTGGTAGAGGGCTGCCCAGGGAGGCTAGCGCTAGCCGGCTCCGAAGGGAGGCTAGCGCTAGAGGGCCCCCTAGCCTCTGAGTCGGGCTCCTGTAGCGGCCCCCTAGCCTCAGACTCTGACTCAGACTCAGAAGTCTCTGAGCCAGACTGCACAAAAGGAATGACTTTATTAATAATTAATAACAATTGCAATTTCAAAAATAACTTTATAGTAACTAAAGTTTACCTCTCTCCGCTGAAAGCACACGACAGCTGAGGGTGGAGCGTGTGCCAGAAAGAGCTCACGTCGACTAGAACGGAACGAGCTCCCTGAGCAAGGGTCTGCTGGCGGCTCAAACCCTCTCACTGGCTTCCCCTTCCCCTTCCCCTTTGACGACATCCTATTGCAAGGAATAAATGATTAATATACAAAGATAATATACAAAATTAATGTTAGATAAGTGAATAAAACGTTACTTCAAAATTCATCAACATCACGATCATGCACCCTACTCCTTAAACCAGCCCATCGATCTTCTTGTTGCGCATATCGTTTTCGTTTGCGCAAATCAGCAGGTTCAACTATGTCATCGATATCTTCAGATTCTGATTCTGATTCTGTTTCCGCTTCCGTGCCAGCCTCGATATCTTGAGCGTCTCCAACTAAGTTATCGAGTCCTACACCGGGCTCGACTGAGAAGGAGTCTGGCAACTCTTCCTCTTGGTAGACACAATCAACCTCAGCTTCGTCGTGATAATCATCATCTCCTGGAGCGTATAACCGCTCACGAGGATTCACCTTATGTACCACCCACCAAGCTTTGAATTTATTGCATGGATAAGGTAGATAGTACACTTGCTCTACTTGGTGTGCAAGAACTAATGAATCGAATCCTTTCAACCGTTCCTTGTGTTTTACTTCGACCATGCCAAATTCGTTTACTCGAATTCCACGAATGGAATCAAACCATTCGCAGTCAAAGAATACCGCTCGAATTGGCTTGTTTGCGACAAAAGTGAATTCAAGGATTTTTTTAATAATCCCGTAGTACTGCGTTTCATGATCTTGCGAATCGATTGCCCTCATCACAACTCCGGTATTACATGTTGCCGCGAGAGGACGAAGAGATTCAAATTGAGTTGTACGGAATCGATAGCCGTTGACGTCATATCGACCATAGCTTCTAACATTAACCACTCCACGGGATAGTTGTCGCAAATCTTCATGGACGTTGGCATCTTTTTGGCACTGTCCAAGATATGAAATTATTAGAAAACGTAAGCATTCTTAAGTTATAAGAAAACATTGTTAACATTGATTAGTTATCGAGAAAACGTTACATGATCTCGAAACCAGGAGAGAAAATTAGATCCCCCGTTTATTCCTTCCCGTCGAATATGTTCTATTTGCTTGCTCGTGGGTTGATGTCTATGTCTCCAATTTTGCTTGTCGAACATACTACACGACAAAGAGAACCTATTAGAATACATGTGTCGGAAAAGATGGTGAAAAGCATAAGTGTAGGAGAAACACTTACTTGAAATATTCATTCATTTCTTCCATATTAGCGTACATGTAGAAGAATGCAGCACGCCTTTCTTTTTCGCTAACATCATACGAAGTGTAACTACCAACAGTAGTGCCTCTTGTTGCAAAAATGGAGAGATCGCTACAAGGAGGTTGCTCATCTATATTGTATCGCATTACCGAAGTATTAACATTGTTTTCCTCTGCAAAGTAAACACTTGAGAAGTATCCTACTTCCTTAAGAGTAAAAGCTTCGGCGATGCAACCTTCAACCCTTGCCCTGTTACCAACCATTGGTTTCAGATATCTAAGTGATCTTTCAATATGATACATCCACCTATATTGCACGGGACCGCCCACTTTCGCTTCAAATGGAAGATGAATTAAGAGATGTTGCATTGGATTGAAAAATCCCGGAGGAAAAATTTTTTCCATCTTACACAAAAGTACCGGAACCTCCTTTTCCAATTTAGTCATCATCTCTGGCGTGATTTCTTTAGCACAGAGTTGCCTATAGAAGTGGCTAAGCTCGGCTAACACCTTCCACACTGCATCGTCAAAATAGCCTCGAAACATAACAGGCAGAAGTCTTTCCATGATTATGTGATAATCATGACTCTTCAACCCAATGAGCTTTCCCGTTTTCACATTCACGGCTCGTCTCAGACTAGCTGCGTAACCATCTGGGAATTTCAACCTTTGCAACCATTCGAGAACTTCTTTTTTCTCTTTAGGTCGAAGACAGAAAGGAGCGCGTGGTTTACCACCATTTTCGGAGAGCTCAAGAGTTTGACGGTTACAAAGCTAGGCAAGATCCTTTCGAGCCTTTAAATTGTCTTTTGTTTTGCCCGTCATGTCCATGCATGTGCTTATGATACATTCGGCCATGTTACGCTCTTGATGCATAACATCAATGTTGTGCCTTAGAATCAACGACTTCACATACGGTAACTCCCAAAGTCCACATATGTGAGTCCAATTGTGTTTGTCTCCGTAACCTTCGAAATATCCAGGACGACCTTCATCTGGCACCAATTTGTCCAACATATCAGATATTTCTGACCCGTCAAGACGTTTCGGTGGTCCTTTAGTGACAACGGTGTTCTTTCTAAAGACATTCCTCTGTTGTCTAAACAAGTGATTCGGAGGTAGCCAACGTCTATGACAATCGAAGTAAGATATCTTGCCTCCATGGGTAAGTCGAAAGCAATCGGTGTCCGAGGCACATATCGGACACGTCAACCGACCATGAGTGCTCCATCCAGAAAACATGCCGTATGCCGGAAAATCATGAACGGACCACAAATAAGCAACTCGGAGGTTGAATTTCTGTTTCTTGTAACAGTCGTACGCTTCGACTCCTGTCCACAACATTTTCAACTCTTCGATCAACGGTTTCAACATCACGTTGAGACGTGACCCAGGATGATCTGGCCCAGGTACAATGAGGCTAAGAAACATAAACTCATTCTTCATGCAAAAGGTCGGCGGAAGATTGTACGGAATGACAAAGACGGGCCAACAGGAGTATGGTGCGGCGTTTGTGCTGAACGGCGTGAACCCATCTGTCGCCAACCCGATGCGAACATTTCTCGCTTCACGAGCAAATTCTGGGTCGAACCGGTCCAGAGCCTTCCATGCCTCACCATCGGACGGGTGCGTCATGACTCCATTGTTCTCACGCTCACCTTCTTTGTGCCATCTCATGTGTCTGGCCGTTTTTTTTGAAAGGAACAGCCGCTTCAACCTCGGTGTCACAGGTAAGTAACGAAGCTGCTTACGTGCGACTTCCGTCGTCACTGTATTACCATCGTTATTAACAACTTCCACAAACCTCGGTTGACCACATTTCAAACATTTGTTCTCATTGGCATGCTCTCTCCAGAAAAGCATGCAGTTGTCCGGACACACATCAATCTTTTCGTGCTTCATCCCGAGACCAGAAAGAATTTTCTTCGAGTTGTACATATCCTTAGGCACTTTGTTGGGTTGTGGAAGAGCATCTTTGAACAAATCGATGAGCATGTTGTAACAATTGTTAGAAAAGAAGAACTTAGACTTAATTGCCATAAGTCTAGTCACAAAATTGAGGATTGACATTTTAGTGTGTTCATGCAGAGCCTCTTCTGAATCTTTGAGACGTTTGAAGAACTCTTTAACCTCTGCTGTTTGAGTATCTTCTGTAAGCTCTGGTCGTATAGCTTCCAGCATCTCATCCATCATATCAACCTCTTGAGCATCATCATTGTCAGCTTCCACTTCTTGTACAGCTTGAGAAGCTGTCTCGCCGTGGAAGTTCCACAACTCATAATGTGACACGTAACCGTTTCGACACAAGTGCAACGTAAGTTCCACTTTGTCCAAAAACGTTCCGTTTCGGCATTTCGTACATGGGCACCGCGCCTTATCGCTATTTGACAACGAAAAAGCTCGTTCCACAAAAGCTTCTGTCTTGGCGTACCACTCATCTGAGTGACCACCAGTTCTGCTCTTCCAACCAGTGTACATCCAACTACGGTCTTCGCCCATGTTTGACTCTGCAGTTTAACGCGAAAGAAATTGTCGTTAATGTATTGTTATGTTATGTGTCACGACCCTACAACCTAGGCAGATAGATCCTAAACCCACCCAAGAGTGACCGAGCGGAGCGTGCTCATGACGAGACGCGTGATCCAGATTCGAACGAAATTTCGGCAGCATAACCCCGCTGTTCTCCACTGCACGCCCAAAAATGGTGCAGCAGAGAACAACAGGGTTACGCCACCAAAATCTCGTCCAAATCCGGACCCGCGTCTCGTCACAAGCCACGCCCCCTCGGTCACTCCGAGGCTGTCCAAAAAGGGACAATTCCGAACCTGCACGTCTCACATGCCAATGGCATGTGAGACGTGCCGATCCGAAACGGGTAACACATTGCTATAGGTTACGTTGCTCATTTTCATTTTGAGGTCATTTAAGAGAGAGGAAAGAACTAGAGAAAGACTGAGAGGAAAGTTGGTCTTAGAGAAGGAGGCAGAGGACTAAGCCATCGGGGGAGGCGGAGGACTGAGGCGAGTGAGCCGTCAGATAATATCCGACAGTCCACACTTCAGATCGGCCACATAAAAGTCCTCCCCGACCTAACCCTACTCATTTTCCTTTCTCTTCTCCACGATTCCATCGCTCCAGAGTCCAGATACGGCAGCCGCGACAATCCCCTTCTCTCCTCGATACCCCTACTCCAGCGACGGTCCTCCAGGTGCTTGCCATCCTCACCGTCGTCGTTCGCATACTTTACCTTACCACTAAATGGGCCTTGTCGGGCCTTGTCAAGCCTGTCCGAAGCCCATTTATGTATATATAGTACTAGAACACTCAAGCAATCAAAATTAAAATTGTAACCATAATTTAAGCAATTTAAGCATAATTAAACATAATTAAATACACCACCTAAGCGTAATTAAGCAAATTAAGCAAAAATAAGGAAATTAAGCATAATTATGCATAATTAAGCAAATTAATCATAATAAAATAAACCACTTAAGCATATTTAAGCAAATTAAGCAAAAATAAGGAAATTAAGCATAATTATGCATAACTAAGCAAATTAATCATAATAAAATAAACCACTAATGCATATTTAAGCAAATTAAGGAAAAATAAGGAAATTAAGCATAATGAAGCAAATTAATCATAATAAAATAAACCACTCATGCATATTTAAGTAAATTAAGCAAAAATAAGCAAATTAAGCTCCGGGGCCGGCCGGGAATGGCGGGGCGGCGCTCCGGGTCCGGGCCGGCGGTCAAGGAGGGTTGGGGAGGGGAGGGGAAGGGGGCGGCGCTCGCCGTGGAGGGGAGGGGGAGGGGGAGGCAGCGGTGCGGTGGTGGCGTCGGCCGGGAAGGGCTGCAAGATATCTATGTCATGTCATCTAGTCGTCTACGTTGCTGAGGGAGACGATCGGCGCCGGGCCGGCGGTCAGGAAGGGTGAGGGCCAGGGGAGGGGGTCGGGGAGGGGAGGGGAAGGGGCCGGGGCGGCGCTCGCCGTGGAGGGGAGGGGGAGGGGGAGGGGGAGGCGGCGGTGCCGTCGGCCGGGAAGCCGTGGCGGCGCTCCTCGGGGACGGGCCGCCGGCGGTGAGGGCCGGGGGAGCTAGGGGGAGGGGGTCGGGGAGGAGGGGAGGCCGGGTCGGGGAGCTAGGGGAGGAGGGGCCGGTCGGGGAGTAGGGGAGGGGAAGGGGCCGGGGCGGGGCGGCGCTCGCCGTGGAGGGGAGCCGGCGGTGGCGTCGGCCGGGAAGGCGGCGGTGGCGTCGGCCGGGAAGCGGCGGCGGTGGCGCTCGGGGCCGGGCCGCCGGCGGTTAGGGAGGGGAGGAGGGGAGGAGGGGAGGGGAGGAGGGGAAGGGGCCGGGGCGGGGCGGCGCTCACCGTGGAGGGGAGCCGGCAGTGGCGTCGGCCGGGAAGGCGGCGGTGGCGTCGGCCGGGAATCGGCGGCGGTGGCGCTCGGGGCCGGGCAGCCGGCGGTTAGGGAGGGGAGGAGGGGAGGAGGGGAGGGGAGGAGGGGAAGGGGCCGGGGCGGGGCGGCGCTCGCCGTGGAGGGGAGCCGGCGGTCGCGTCGGCCGGCAAGACGGCCGTGCATATTTAAGCAAATAATCAATGAAACAATTAAGCAATTAAATAATTTCAGCATAATTTAATAAACAATTAAGGAATTTCAGCAAATTTAAATTAAGCAATTAAACAATTTCAGCAAACAATTAAGCAATTAAACAATTAAGCAATCAAACAATTAATCAATCAAACAATTAAGAATTTAAACAATTAATCAATTAAATTGGGGAGGAGGAGGGGGAGAGAAGGGGCTCGGCATGGGAGGGGAGGGGAAGGGGGGCGCTCGGCCGTGGAGGGGAGGTCGACGGGGAGGGCGGCGTCGGGATGGGGAGGTGGACGGCGGCGGCAGGGCGGCGGCGGCGGCAGGGCGGCGGCGGCGGCAGGGCGGCGGCGGCCCGGCGTGGGGTGGGGGGTCGGGGAGGAGAGGAGGGAGGGGAGAGGAGGGAGGGAATACCTGGCGGCCGGGCGGCGACGGCGACGGCGGGGCGGCCAGGCGGCGTCGGGCGGCCGGGCGGCGACGGGGCGGCGGCGGCGGGGCGGCGGCGTCGGTTGGGAGAACGAGCGCGCGTGAAATGAGAGCGCGCGCGAGCGGCGCGCGGTTAGGTTAAACAACGACTTACGTCGGCCCGACTAACTTACGTCGGCCGGCGTCAGAGCCGACGTAAGTTAGGCTTAACTTACGTCGGCCAGTTAACTTACGTCGGCTTTGGGCCGAGGCCGACGTGGGTAATATTTATTACTGTCGGTGTATGTACTTACGTCGGTCTGCCGACGTA
Organism: Tuctoria greenei; assembly: GCA_036927565.1. Lineage (NCBI taxonomy): Eukaryota > Viridiplantae > Streptophyta > Magnoliopsida > Poales > Poaceae > Tuctoria > Tuctoria greenei. Next base: position 165,693,060 of record JAYESD010000009.1, on the reverse strand, counting down.
ATTTATTTAACTTACGTCGGCTACCAGGGTCCGACGTAAGTTACTTACTTACGTCGGCCGGCTGACGTAAGTTGCCCTGGCCGACGTAAGTGATGGATATTCCTGTAGTGCCTGCATCATTCCCCGCACCATCCAACTACTAGCATTTCATCGGGAGAAACCTAATTATTTGACCAAGCTGCCCCATCTCAGTCTCATGGTGGTACTATAAAGCTTAGTGGCTTCCTCCATAAACCGGTTCTTAGAATCCGGTGGTAACAAACCCCAATCCCGGGTCTTGTGCAATCTGCACCATACCAAAACTATCCAATCACCAGATTCCTATCCACTACTATTGTGTAATCACCACAAATTAAAGTAACCATAAAGTTTAACATGGCACAATTGTATGAAATCCCAATCCCAATGTCTAAGCATGGCTAAGCATAAATAAGACCTATCTACTTCCCAACCCATTTCAGGTAACAAGGAATTATATGGAATAGGGCATGTAAACATGAAATAGGATATCAATTTAATTAGCATGCATCTATCTAAATTCCTAAAATTGGTACAAGATGGTCAAGGGCACTTGCCTTTCATTGAATAGTTGCTCAGTCTCTTGATTGAACTCTTGTATTCATATCTTCATGTCGCTTCTTCGTTGAAATACGAGTGCGTATATAATCTAACGTCGAAAGATAAATAAAAGAAATCATTAACAATACACCATACATGCAAACGTGTCATAAAAGCTACTACGCTGACACTTTACGGTAGATGAGGACCTACACGCGATAACGATATAAATCGGTGTTATGTGTGTTTTATTATGTTAGATCAATGTTCCTAGTTCAAGCAGTGTAATTATTATAGTTTCAAGATGGGGAGTTATATTATTCAACTATGGTTTCATAAGATTAGGTATTTTTATCGGCTTATACGATTTCATTTTTATTTCTAAGGCTTTTCATTAATTTTATCATGCGCTTACACGTTTACGTCATTGCATGCACTTTAATTAGTTATTCCTATATTAGAATCATTTATACATGCAAGAATATATTTAATTATGTAATTCTAATATTAATAGGTGTAAACAAATACCTACGCAACTACGGTGGTACGTACGCAAGAATTAGTAAATTACGAACTATGGATTATTTGTTATATTGTCCTAAGGCTGTATATTTAAAATAGAGTTATTCCTTAGATCATATTGTGAGCTTAGACCTTATTACGCTAACTGTTATATTACTATAATGTTTAATTCTAAAACCTTATGTGGTTTTCTAACAAGTTTGGGGCAATATAATATATTGCTTATATGGCATCATGGTTAAAATGCTTCTGGACTAAAATAGAGAGGTTCCAAGGAAAGTTACCTAAGTTCAGGCTAACTCCAATAGTGACTATATGAACATTACCGCATTTACACATTAGTACAGGTGATTACAATGGATGAAACTACCATTTTTATTATTTACACAGGTTCCGGGATTCTAATTAGACGGCTCGGATTTTATTAGACGAACCGGTACAGAGGCTTCTAATCTGGGTCGTTGGTGCAAGATCTAGCGGCCAGGGAGGCGAGAAGCACTGTGCTTCTTCTCCCTCAGGACTGCACGACAGCAACGCCATGGGCGCGGCCCCTGAGCTCGCCGGAGCTCACAATACCTAGGGCATAATGGCAGGAACACAACGCTAGCTACCAAAATCGGCGGAGAAGGACCCGCGAACTCACCTAGGGGAACATCAGGGGCCGAAACCGCGCGGGGATGAGCACGCGACGATGGAGAGCGGTGGACATCGTGGGGCATCATTGGGGATGTGATCGCGATGTTGTTTCCTTGCGTTCTCTTTGTCGTGACGCGTTGTGGAGCAAGACAAACACGATAGGGCAGTCAACTTGCAAAGAATCGAACGGGAACAACGGAGCGACGTTGAACGGCGGCCACCTCGTCGATCTATGGTGAGATGGCATCTCGGCGTGGGATCTTCGTCGTCACCTTGCCAGAGCGTGTTCAAGTGCATTAGGATCACGTAGCAGGAGTTAGATTTGGAAGAAATCAAGTGTAGAGGACGGAACAATGGGGAAAGTAGCGATGCTCACCGGATTCTCAAAACGGAGGTGTGGGAGGCGGCAGTTCCGGCGAGTAGGCCACACACGAAGGGAAGGGAAGATCGGGCGCCTAACGCCTTATAGGCTGCGGAGCCAGCACGAACGCCAAGGGAGCAAAATTTCAGGCGCGATCGTGGGTGTTGCTCTCTGCTGGGCGCGAGCGTCACAGGGAAGAAATTGGAACTGGCGAATGGGGCCCACGCACAAAGGGAGAAAAGGGAGCGGTTGGCGGCAGCGTGGCCAAGCACGCTAGGGTTGAGTGAGGCAGCGGTTGCTGGCTGGTGCACGGCTGGGCCTTGGGCCACACTGAGAAGAAAAGGGAGGGAGAGAGAGATGGAACGCAGGGATTGAGGCTGGCCCAGGTAAGTTTTCATTATTGTTCTTTTCTTTTCTTTTGATTTCAAATTCAGATCCTTGGCAAAATTTACTAATTTGAATACTAATAACCACACAAAGTGCACAATCACATGCAATCAAATTATTTTTCCTTGTTCTGAAAATGTGGATGTTACAGTGTGCTAACACAGTAGCAACTTCAAAATAATATTTCATCCGTTTCAAAAAGTTTGTCACTTTGTAGTTTATTTTTGAACTACAAAGTGATAAACTTTTTAGAAGAGATCAGTCTTTTTACCTGGACAAGATTCCAAGACAGCACCAGCAGATGCCATTTACAGTATCTCAGTTTTTTGCTTCCTTTATTGAAGGGAAGTTCTGTAAAAGGAATCTGAATTGCTGTAGTAGACTATTTATTTTATGTTGGATCTTGAGCCTTTTTGATAGTTCTGTTGAATTACGCCTTTAAAGTTAATTACCGGGATGTACTTTGTGGTGCTGGGGTTCGGTAGTCCTGCTGAATTACGCTTTTGTGTCGATGTGTTGACTAAAGAAACTTAATTTGCACAGGGACGGTTCAGATGATTTATTTCCAAGCGCTATACCGGCACAAGTATATCCTGATGCAAGTCGATTTGGTGTTGGCTATACCGAGCTAAGTACGCATATAGCTGCTACTGGTTGCAGTAACAAGCAAAACTTTGCCTGGTATTTACATGACGATACTCGATACAACACACAAGTTGTAATTCACCATAATAGTAGCAGCCAGACTACTATTTGCAAAACATTCTTCACCTGCAGAAGCATTGTGAAAGTGCATCTAGGACTCCCTTGTGGGTTTTGGATGATTTATGACAAGCAATTGGGATCCTAATCCTTTTGTTGAGATGAATGCAGGCAAATAGTGAAAAATGAGCAAAATGCCGAAAAGAAGGGAAATGGAAAGCAAAGTGGATTTGAGCTCAAGGAGAAGAAAATAGTAGACTATTATGTGTGGAGTGTGTTAAGGAAACACACCCAAGAGCTAAATCACTTTCAAGCACACACACACAATGCACAAAGTTATACAGGACCGGACTAGTCCGATATCACTCTCTGCACTAGTCCGATATCACTCTCTACACTAGTCCGATATCTTTCTGATCCACTTCGTACTAGTCCTCCCCATGCGGACTAGTCCTCAACACAATGCACAAGTCACTCAAAATCGGACAAGTCCGTTGTGAACCGGACTAGTCCGATATTCTTTCTGATCCTCTTCGGACAAGTCTGGTGTCTACACGGACTAGTTCGATATACACACTGATATAAATCGGACAAGTCCTCCAAGTGCGGACTTGTCATCTTAAACACTTAGGGTTTCATATGTCCGGACAAGTCCGATGTCAATCGGACTAGTCCGAAGATTTCCAGTAGTTAAATCGGACAAGTCCGTTTTCAACCGGACTAGTCCGATATTCCTGGACACTTAGGGTTTGCTGCACACAGCACACCGGACTAGTCCGGTGACCACCACGGACTAGTCCGATCTTTCTGAACCCTAACAGTCACTTTCAGAAACCCCATATAAATAGAGGTGCACGGCCCACTTTTACAAACTCTCGAACCCTAGCGCCGTCACACCTCCCAAGAGACTCAAAAACCACCTCTCTCCACGAAGTTGAGTGCAAAATCCATCAATCTATTGAAGATCACTTCTAGATCATTTGAGAGACACTTGGTACACATCATTGAGCTCTTGGTTTGATTCTCTAACACACTCTTGCATTTCAATTTGTAATTTTCGAGTGTGTTATTGGTGGCTTTGTAAGTTGTAATCAAGGGAGCTCTCAACGTGTGAGAACGCCCCTTCAACTTGGTTATTTACCCTTTGTGATTAGTGGAAGAGGATTGGCCTTCGTGGCGATCCGACGAGGAAAGGGTTGGAGAAGACCCGGTCCTTTTGTGGGCTCCTCAACGTGGACGTAGGTTGCCTTCGTGGTAGCCGAACCACGGGATAAATCGTGTGTCTTATCCTTTTGTGTTCTTCATCTTAATTGATCATCTTAATCTAGGGTTTGATTCACTTTGTTCAATTTGAGTTAAAGTGTTGATCAAGAACCTTAATTGTAATAGAATTTGATATACAACTATTAACTTGTCATTCAAGTTTATATTTCCGCTGCAAACACTAACGAATCAATCAAATTGTTTAAACTTGATCAACTGAGCCCGTGAAAACCGGACTAGTCCGCACTTTACCGGACTAGTCCGATATCTCTGGTATTAACTCTGTTATTGAGTGTTACAGGAATCGAGAAAATTCAAAAAGGCCTATTCACCCCCCCCCTCTAGGCCTACATTCAATTGGTATCAGAGCAGGTTCTTCAAGAAAGAGTGCAACCACTCGAAGAGATCATGTCGGACATGAAGGAAGTTCAGAAAATCAACAACCAAGAAGAAGTGAACAACGACAAGAACCAAAAGCTTGAAAAGTATCTCGAAGCAATTCAAGACTTCGATGATGATGACGAGGAGACGCTGGAGTTGAAAGCACTCCTCAGAAAGAAAGCACTTTCCAAAGGAAAAGCTAAAGTTGAAGAAAAGAAGAAGGGGAGTAGTCACACCGACTACTCCCGATATCCTTTTAACTATGATCGTTTAAATTCAAACAACAGCCATTACCTATCTATTCCTCTTGGAAAAGCCCCACACTTCGATGGGAGTGATTACTCCATGTGGAGGCAAAATATGAAGATGCACTTGATTTCCCTTAACCCAAGTTTATGGCATATTGTGTGCACAGGAATAGACATCCCAGATGACGACGAAGAGCTCACCCCAAGTCAAGAGCAAGCCATCCACAGAAACGCTCAAGCCGCAGCCGTAATCACCTCCTCCCTAAGTCGAGATGAATTCACAAAGGTGGACGGACTGGAGATTGCCAAGGAAATATGGGACACACTACAAACAACCCATGAAGGTGATCGGCATGTGCGGGAGGCGAAAATTGAAATGATCGAAGGCGAACTAGGAAGGTTCGCAATTGAGGAAGACGAGTCTCCCCAGGACATGTACAACCGACTGAAAACACTTGTAAACAAGGTTTGATCATATGGGAGCAAGAAGTGGAATGACCACGAGGTTGTAAAGCTCATCCTTAGAGCCTTTATGCCTCGCAATGTCACACTATGCTCTATGATCAGAGAGAGTCCCGGGTACAAGAGGATGACTCCAGATGAGCTACTTGGCAAAATCATCAACTTTGAAATGATGGAGAAACAAGCCAAGCACGTCAAAGAAATAGCCGACCTCACATCGGCCAAGAAGAAGGGAGTTGCCTTAAAGTCCACACTCAAGCCTCTATCCAAAGAAGCAAGAGAAGCACAGCTTGAGGAGGACAGCGATGATGAAAGCAGTGAGCTGGACGAAGAGGATATGATTTTGTTCATGAAAAAGTTCAAAAGAATAATGAAGAAAAGACAAGGAACAAAATCAAGTGAAGGCAAGTACAAGGAGAGAACAAAGCCGAAGATGAGGCGGGCGTGCTATAATTGTGGTGAGTATAACCACTTTATAGTCGATTGCCCGTATGAGGACAACAAGAAGAAGAATAAAGAAGCCAAGACTCAACCGATGAAATTCTTCAAGAAGAAGAAACAAGCTGAACAAGCACACATTGGAAAGGAGTGGGACTCAAACGATGAGTCCTCATCATCCGATGAAGAAGAGATGGCTAGCATAGCCATTGAAAGCACGTCCAAGAGACCCACACTCTTCCCCACACTCGGTACAAAGAAGGGACATGGCACTTGCCTCATGGCAAAGGAAGGTAAACGCAAGGTAAACATGAAAACTCCTTCCATGCATTCCTACTCAAGTAATGATGAACTAGATAGTGATGATGAAGATATGTTAATTGGATTAGATAGAAAAACTGCTGCTAAAATGAAATTTCTACTTGACCAACTTGTTGAGAAGGAACAACTAATTGATCGTCAAGAGGACATGATTATCTCCCAAAAGGAGAAGCATGTCGAACTTGACAATCTTCTAGTCCTTGAGAAGGAGAAAAACAGCTCACTAGAGCTTGAGCTAGCTTCAAGCAAGAAAACTTGCTTGGAGTTAACCAACTCAAACGCTGCAATCAAGGAACAACTTGATGACCTGATCAAGGTCAACAAGATCCTTGAAGTGCAAGTTGAGTCACTCAAGCTAAGTGAATCTTCCTCCTCTTCAAATCTACCTTCTCAACCCACCTCAACTAATCCTGTTCATATGTGCAATTGTGGTAAAATAAACACCAGGGTGAAAGAAAAGTCTACCTCCACAAAGGATAAAAATCCTACCCAATGTGGAATATTTGACAAGGAGAGGATCAACTATGCACGTAGTGCATACTTGGTCCAAAGACCTCCAAATGTCAAGTATGGCATTGGTTACTCTTATGATGGAAAGCAAAATGCTGAAAGTCATAAGAATAACAAGGGAAGGATTACCTTTGTGAAGGGAGGACCCTCACAACCTGGTAACTCAAAAATTAAGAACATGAACTCTCATGAACACCGGACTAATCCAGTTGTGGTCCGGACAAGTCCGGTTATCCGGACAAGTCCGGTCACCCAGACTAGTCCGATCCATAAACAACAGCAACTTTTGTTCAAAACCTTTGATGCCTCTTATGTATTAATGAGAAATAATCTTGATAAAGTTTATGCTTATTATGCTGGGCCACGCCATGGGAACACAAAATCCCATGTGTGGGTGCCCAAATGTATTGTAACTAACCTCCAAGGACCCAAGGAAGCTTGGGTACCTAAAACCAAGGAATAATTTGTTTCTGCAGGCCTATTCCTCCGGTGGGACCAAATGGGTGCTAGACAGTGGATGCACCAACCACATGACCGGAGAAAGGAGGATGTTCGTGGAATATGAAGAAAACGAGGACCCAAACGAAGGCATCTACTTCGGAGTTAATAGTCAAGGAAGGGTGCTCGGTACCGGTAAAATAGCAATATCCTCTGAACACACTCTTTCTCAAGTTTTACATGTTGAATCTTTAGATTATAACCTGCTGTCCATATCTCAACTATGTGAAAAGGTTATAATTGCTTGTTCACTAACGAGGGTGTGACCGTATCAAGGAGGAGTGATGGTTCCGTTGCATTCAAGGGTATGTTGAAGGGAAAGCTTTACCTTGTTGACTTCAACAAGGATAAAGCCGAACTCGACACATGCTTGATTGCAAAAACCAACATGCGTTGGCTGTGGCATAGACGGCTAGCACATGTTGGTATGAGGAATCTTCAAAAACTCCTCAAGGGCGATCACATCTGAGGTTTGAAAGATGTTGTTTTTGAGAAAGACAGGCCTTGTAGCGCGTGCCAAGCCGGGAAGCAAGTTGGAGCACATCATCCCGCAAAGAACATCATGACTACGACAAGACCGCTCGAACTACTTCATATGGACTTGTTTGGTCCAATTGCTTACATAAGCATCGACAGTAATAAATATGGTTTAGCCATTATTGATGATTTTTCCCGCTTCACTTGGGTGTTCTTTTTGCATGACAAGTCATAAACACAAGGGACACTCAAGAAATTCTTCAAACGAGCGCAAAACGAGTTCTCACTATCAATCAAGAGTATTCGGAGCGACAACGGCACGGAGTTCAAGAACATACAAGTGGAGGAGTACCTTGATGAGGAGGGAATCAAGCACGAATTTTCAGCACCATACTCTCCACAACAAAACGGAGTTGCCGAAAGGAAGAACCGAACGCTTATAGAGATGGCAAGAACAATGCTCGATGAATACATGACTTCGGATCGATTTTGGGCGGAAGCAATTAACACCGCTTGCCATGCCGCAAATCGACTCCACCTTCATCGACTACTCAAGAAGACTCCTTATGAGCTACTCACCGGTAACAAACCAAGCATTTCATATTTTCGAGTTTTTGGCTCTCCATGTTATATCTTGAACAAGAAGCCCAGGACTTCAAAGTTCGCTTCGAAGTCCGATGAAGGTTTCCTGCTTGGTTATGATTCGAACACTTACGCCTATCGTGTTTTCAACAAGGCTTCCGGACTTGTTGAAGTGGCACGTGACGTAGTGTTCAATGAAACTAATGGCTCCCAAAAGGAGCAAGTTGATCAATGTGAATTAGGTAAAGAAGAAGCTCCTTATCAAGCATTGAAGAGAATGGCTCTAGGCGAAGTTCGACCACAAGAGTCATCGTCACAAATACAAGAGGAAAGTGAACCACAAGAGGAGATCAACAATCAAGGGGGAGCTTCGATACAAGATCAATCACAAGAATATGAAGATGATCAACAAATCAGCGAGGGCAACCACTCAGGGGGAGAAGAAAATGATCACCAACACACAACTCTCCAAGTGCCACACCCAAGAGTACACCAATGCATTCAAAGGGATCACCCAATTGACAACATCATCGGTGACATCCAAAAGGGAGTAACCACTAGATCTCGTATAGCTAATTTTTGTGAGCATTACTCGTTTGTCTCCTTTTTGGAACCACGCAGGACTGAGGATGCATTGAAGGATCCGGACTGGGTGGTGGCAATGCAAGAAGAGTTGAACAACTTCAAGAGAAACGAGGTTTGGGAACTTGTGGCAAGACCCAATGCAAATATAGTGGGCACCAAGTGGGTCTTCCACAACAAGCAAGACGAACACGGGGTGGTGACAAGAAACAAGGCACGACTAGTGGCCAAAGGTTACTCACAAGTCGAAGGTTTGGATTTTGATGAGAATTTTGCTCCAGTAGCTAGGCTTGAATCAATTAGAATATTACTTGCATATGCTACTCACCATGATTTCAAGCTATATCAAATGGACGTAAAAAGCGCCTTCCTCAATGGACCGATCAAGGAAGAGGTGTACGTGGAGCAACCACCCGGGTTTGAAGACGAAGAGTTCCCCGACCACGTATATAAACTGCTTAAGGCTCTCTATGGCCTCAAACAAGCTCCTAGAGCTTGGTATGAGTGTCTTAGAGATTTCTTAATTGATAATGGTTTTCAAATTGGCAAAGTAGATTATACATTATTCACAAAGAATCTAGATAATGATCTTTTTATTTGCCAAATCTATGTTGATGATATAATTTTTTGGGTCAACTAACCAATCTTTCTGTGAAGAATTTAGTAGAATTATGACAGACAGGTTTGAAATGTCAATGATGGGAGAATTGAAGTACTTCTTGGGATTCCAAGTGCGGAAACAAAGGGAAGGAACATTCATAAGCCAAACCAAGTACACGCAGGACATACTCAAGAAGTTTGGCATGGACAAAGCAAAGCCCATAAAGACTCCCATGGCTACGAATGGTCACTTGGATCTCAATGAAGATGGACCAAATGTCGACCAAAGGTATATCGCTCCATGATTGGATCTTTACTCTACTTATGTGCATCTAGGCCAGATATTATGTTGAGTGTATGTTTGTGTGCAAGATTTCAAGCCAACCCTAAGGAATGTCATTTGACAGCCGTAAAAAGAATCTTGAGATATTTAGTTCATACACCCAACCTTGGTCTTTGGTACCCAAAAGGCTCCAAATTCAATCTCATTGGTTACTCCGATGCAGATTATGCTGGGTGCAAAGTTGATAGAAAAAACACCTCTGGCACATGCCAATTCCTAGGAAGATCTTTGGTTTCTTGGTCATCTAAGAAACAAAATTCCATTGCATTATCCACAGCCGAAGCGGAGTATGTTGCAGCCGGGAGTTGTTGTGCACAACTCCTTTGGATGCGACAAACTCTAAGGGATTACAGTTACAATATGAACCGTATTCCTCTCCTTTGTGATAATGAGAGTGCCATTAAAATAGCCCACAATCCAGTTGAGCACTCTAGGACTAAACACGTAGACATAAGACATCATTTCTTGAGAGACCATTCCATGAAAGGAGACATAACCATCTCACATGTCAACACCCAAAAACAATTGGCCGACATATTCACCAAGCCACTTGATGAAAAGCATTTTTGCGAACTCCGAAATGAGCTAAATATTCTTGATTCTCAGAGTGTGGCTTGAAAAGTTGCATACCTGTATGATTGCTTCAAAAATGTTGATTGAATTGTGAAAATCATCCCTCTCCATTTTTCTCTCGAAAAACTATGTTAATTATTAGATCTTGATGAATTTTGATCATTGTATGTTTGTTGTATGCTTACTGGTCAAATTCATCAAGATTACTTGAATTGTTTTGCCTCTCTATTTTCTATTATTGAACCTTCAAATATATATGAATGGGCTATGCAATTCTTTCCTGGTGACCACGGACTAGTCCGTGGTTACCCGGACTAGTCCGCCCATGCAAACTAGTCCGCAGAGTGCTGGTTAGGCCGGACTAGTCCGATAGACCACGGACTAGTCCGATATAGGTCTCTGGACGACTTCGGACTAGTCCGGTCTTGTCCGGACTTGTCCGATTTTTCGTGTCCATAACCCTAGCCGCCACCAAACCCTAATCTTCTCATCCACACGATTGCTCAAGCCTTCCTCTCTCTTGCGCTCGAGCTCCCAAGGCAATCTTTCGCATCCTCCGTCGAAAAGCGATTCATTTGGGCGGAGATCAAGCTTGAAGACTTGGGGATTGAAGCTAGCGGATTAGTTCGGCCTCCAACCCCAAAACTTCAAGCCTCCATCAATTTCTTCGGTAAAAACTCTTCAAAACCCTAGAAATCGTGTTTTTCTCCATTGTTGATCGTATAGCCTAGCATCCTTCACTAGATACATGCTTATTTGATGTACTACGTGTATGCTAGACTAGATTTGCATTAGGAATCATTCCTTGTTCAATCTCTTAGGTTTTTGAGGATGAACACCGGACTAGTCCGGTCCATGCACGGACAAGTACGGTACCCCGGACTAGTCCGTGCCTGAGCACCGGACAAGTCCGATGTTTCTGAACCTGAAACCTAATTCATTAATTCCTTAATGCCATCCATTGCTATCTTGTCTTACCTATGCCTTGTATAACTTGTCATTATTCTTGTTTAATCATTCTCAGATCATGTCGCACTCCGACAACGAAGTCTCTGACTTTGAGGCCGATTTGGACCACGAGGTGGCACCTCGGTCCTTGGCGGGTCTTGGCAAGAAACGCCAAGAAAGACCCTCAGAGCCAGCTCCTTCTCCTCCCCAGGTTCGGAGAAAGGTGCTGGCAAAGAAGCCAGTGTCAAAGGCAGGAGCATCCTCTAGCCAAGCCAAGGGCAAGGGCAAGGGGATAGCTACGGGGACAGTCGGGCCCTTGAAGCTCCATGCTCCCAGGGAAGGGGTCCGGGACCCTGCTGAGGAAAAGTTCAACGGCAAGGGCAGTGATTCAGCAGCCAAGTTTAGAAGCATTGACTGGTATGGCAGGCCAAAGCAAGCTGTCGATGGAAGATTTTGGTGCAACTTCCATGCATACTTCTACAAATCGGTGTATCTCCCAATGAAGACACCGGTGGTGCGCAATCAGTGGATTGACTGGGCACACCTTGAGAAGAAGAAGTGCTCAGCCTTTGATGAAGTCATTGCAGCAGCTGAGAGGCATGTCCTGAATGATCTCTTTGCCTTCAGGCATAACTGGAATGATGAGGTGATAGCACAGTTCTTTGCAACTTGCTACTTCTCGAGTGAGGATGAAGAGAGTGTTACTTGGATGACACACGGATCTAAGTATAGCATCACTCAAGAGGACTTCAATAATCTGCTCCATCTGTACACCTCTGGACATGACAGGCTGATCATCCACAACATAGGTGTCATGGAGAAGGATAGGATGAAATTCCTATATGAGCCGAACTCAAAGTATGTCCCTCCCTCTACAAAGAACATGAAACCATTCTTTGTGGTCCTCAACAGAGTGCTGAGGAAGACTATTGCTCCTAAAGATGGAGATGCTGGGAGCGTGCAGGGTTACCTCCGTACCCTAATGAGAGTAATAAGCAAGGACCACCCATTTGATGTGGCAGAATACATTTGGAATGATATGGTCAACATATCCTGCACGCCTAACAGGTCATGTGGCTATGCTCCCTACCTCATGTATATGATTGAGAAAGTCACTGGTATTGAGTTCGTGAAGGATGTGGAGCACACTCCTTTGAGGCCTCAGAAGCCTCAACCAGTGAGTGTCCTGGCTGCTCCCTCGCCGACCTCAAGTCCTGAGGCACCGGCAAGAGCAAGAGATGCTAGGGCTCCTCCCCCCTCTAGGGAAGCCCCTCAGAGAGGATCAACTAGTGGGATCCTCAAGTACCTGACCGCCATATTCTCCTCCTGCAAGAAGACTGAAGTAAAGCTTCATAAACTCAATAAGAAGAGGAAGGAGGATATGAGATACATCAAAGCCAATGTGAAGCAACTGAGTGAAAAGCTGGAGATCAACCCCATTGGATCTCCAGTAATTTCTGAAGATTCTGATCTTGACATCACCGAGCTCGGGCCTCTGAATCCCTCCGAGCTTGCCTACTTTGGCATTGGGGGCTCGAGCAGCTCCGCTCCTCCTCCCTCTCCTCCTCGTCAAGCGGAAAGCGAAGAAGATGAAGACTATGATGAGAGGATCGACAGTGAAGAGTGAAGACCCTAGGACCCTCCTCTCCTTCTTTTTGGTGTCTTGATGCCAAAGGGGGAGAGATTGAGGGGGAGTCTTATCTTTAGCTGTAGTTGGGTGCGAGGAGAGACTTCTCTTTATCTTTTATTTGTGGCTGTAATAGTTTAACTCTGTTTTCATATTAAGCTTGGTCTTGTGATGAATTGCTCAATTTATTCTCAATGTGATGAAAACTGCATTTATTTGCGAGTATGTGATGAAAACTGCATTTTTGCTCATGGAATGTCATATGCACTTGGTATCGGTTGATTAATGTAAATTCTGTCATTCTCAATGCATTCATGCACTTAGTATGCATCCCACCATAAAGAATGCACATATGGATGATTCTCTTGTTGCTTGATGTATTTTTGAGTCATATGTGCACACTTTATGAAAATCTCACCTTTTTGCCTTATTTTGTGAAATCTCAATTGGTTGTCATCAATCACCAAAAAGGGGGAGATTGAAAGTGCATCTAGGACTCCCTTGTGGGTTTTGGATGATTTATGACAAGCAATTGGGATCCTAATCCTTTTGTTGAGATGAGTGCAGGCAAATAGTGAAAAATGAGCAAAATGCCGAAAAGAAGGGAAGTGGAAAGCAAAGTGGATTTGAGCTCAAGGAGAAGAAAATAGTAGACTATTATGTGTGGAGTGTGTTAAGGAAACACACTCAAGAGCTCAATCACTTTCAAGCACACACACACAATGCACAAAGTTATACAGGACCGGACTAGTCCGATATCAGCCGGACTAGTCCGATATCACTCTCTGCACTAGTCCGATATCTTTCTGATCCACTTCGGACTAGTCCTCCCCATGCGGACTAGTCCTCAACACAATGCACAAGTCACTCAAAATCGGACAAGTCCATTGTGAACCGGACTAGTCCGATATTCTTTCTGATCCTCTTCGGACAAGTTCGGTGTCTACACGGACTAGTCCGATATACACACTGATATAAATCGGACAAGTCCTCCAAGTGCGGACTTGTCATCTTAAACACTTAGGGTTTCATATGTCCGGACAAGTCCGATGTCAATCGGACTAGTCTGGAGATTTCCAGTAGTGAAATCGGACAAGTCCGTTTTCAACCGGACTAGTCCGATATTCCTGGACACTTAGGGTTTGCTGCACACAGCACACCGGACTAGTTCGGTGACCACCACGGACTAGTCCGATCTTTCTGAACCCTAACGGTCACTTTTGGAAACCCCATATAAATAGAGGTGCACGACCCACTTTTACAAACTCTCGAACCCTAGCGCCGTCACACCTCCCAAGAGACTCAAAAACCACCTCTCTCCACGAAGTTGAGTGCAAAATCGATCAATCTATTGAAGATCACTTCTAGATCATTGGAGAGACACTTGGCACACATCATTGAGCTCTTGGTTTGATTCTCTAACACACTCTTGCGTTTCAATTTGTAATTTTCGAGTGTGTTATTGGTGGCTTTGTAAGTTGTAATCAAGGGAGCTCTCAACGTGTGAGAACGCCCCTTCAACTTGGTTATTTACCCTTTGTGATTAGTGGAAGAGGATTGGCCTTCGTGGCGATCCGACGAGGAAAGGGTTGGAGAAGACCCGGTCCTTTTGTGGGCTCCTCAACGTGGACGTAGGTTGCCTTCGTGGTAGCCGAACCACGGGATAAATCGTGTGTCTTATCCTTTTGTGTTCTTCATCTTAATTGATCATCTTAATCTAGGGTTTGATTCACTTTGTTCAATTTGAGTTAAAGTGTTGATCAAGAACCTTAATTGTAATAGAATTTGATATACAACTATTAACCTGTCATTCAAGTTTATATTTCCGTTGCAAACACTAACGAATCAATCAAATTGTTTAAACTTGATCAACTTAGCCCGTGAAAACCGGACTAGTCCGCACTTTACCGGACTAGTCCGATATCTCTGGTATTAACTCTGTTGTTGAGTGTTACAGGAATCGAGAAAATTCAAAAAGGCCTATTCACCCCCCCTCTAGGCCTACATTCACATTGCACTGTGACTGTCGGTACCCTGCGTACCAGGTACCCCTTAGTATTGTAAACAGAGTCGCGGAGTTCCTATATCCAGGTGGTTGACGTCCGAAAGAGATACGTGTTCTGCAGTATCGGATCTGCATCTCTCCTTAGGGTGGCTTCGGCGTTGTCATGTGTCCAAAAGAGTCGGACCTGCCTCCCTCGTTTGGGTAGTTCGAGTGCTACTACGTGTCCCGCAGGGCTGGACCTACCTCCCTCCTCAGGGAAGGTCTGCTACTGTCACGTGTCCAGTAGCACCGGACCTATCCCCCAGTAGAGGGGAGCTCCGGACCTGCCACGTGTCATGCACCCGGACCTAAGTCGACAACAGGAAGATTGTGGGATCTCCAACGGCGCGAACATTCAAGAGTTGTCAATTGGGCGTTACAAGACCTAGTTAACGCATCATTATTATATGTTAATGAAACACGATCAGAAGATCATTAAGACCAGTAACGCTGCTGTTAAGGCACGTTATCACACTATTAACCACCCTTAATACCATAGATCGTGTATAGGGGGGTTTAACATAGCCAGGACCACGTGTCGGGAAAAGCCAATCCTTAGCATATAAAAAGGTTGTGGAGCACGGTAAACGGCAAGTCATCTCAGACACATACAACTCAAGCTCACATTGGCTCATACAATCAAAACACACCTCGTGGAGTAGGATATTATGCTCAGGCAGCTCGAACCACGTAAAATCCCATATGTCACCATCTATTCTTGATCTTGACTAGCGTTCCAACCGAATACGAAC
The DNA here is from genome assembly GCA_036927565.1 of Tuctoria greenei. Lineage (NCBI taxonomy): Eukaryota > Viridiplantae > Streptophyta > Magnoliopsida > Poales > Poaceae > Tuctoria > Tuctoria greenei. The sequence continues at coordinate 165,677,245 of JAYESD010000009.1, read as the reverse complement.
CTTCGCGGACTACTTCTTAGTAGTACCGGAGAAAGTGTCCTAGTGCACACTTTGAAATTTGGCACGCCAGGTAGGGTGCTTAGCTTTTCAAGATCTCAAGATGGTGAACTCCGCCCCCGCTTCATCCAACGGACCGACTGTGTATCCCGTTGGGGGAAATCCCTCCAATGTGCAACAGCCAGGCAGCGTTGTTCTGGCGGGCATCGCACCACTCCCACCACCTGCTCTAGCAAACAACGCTAGACAATTGGATAGTGTATTCACGTCGTTCACTGCATCAACAAACAATCCGAAGAACGTGCTCAACGCAGCGCGGACTCTACTTCAACATCCTCCAGCGCCAGAAGCTCCTCCGGACGCGCTGGAACAATGGTGTGCTGATGTTGAGCATTTGGTTGCAACTGCAGCCAATGCGATCAGCAACCAAGGTCTTCCCCATGCGGTGCAAACACCTTCTCAAAACAAGACCTTGTTTGGTAGACTTGGTCCTCAGGCGTCGCAGCTCAGGAGACATGCGCCCTCCCAACAAGTGACGTCACTATCCCCCGGGGATCGACGCACTCATACGGCATCAAGGCTCCCGACACAAGACCTCCGGTAGGATCTTGACCGCCGATACATGAGACAGGACGGTCGCGTCAACATCGAGCGTGCTCGCGAGAGGCGACTTGCTCAGGAAAACCCTTCTCCTCTATGAGTTGGGGGCGGCTGTTCAGCTATTGCCATGCATCTTCGCATGGTGGAGATGCCATCCAAGTTCCGGACTCATCTGCTGGAGAAATATGATCGGACTGTCAACCCCATCAAGTTTCTTCAGATTTACTCCACTGCCATCCTCGTGGCTGGAGGAAATGAGGTCGTCATGGCCAACTACTTCCCTACGGCCTTGACCGGGACTGCAAGGTCCTAGTTCATGAGTTTACCTCCTAACTCCATCTACAGTTGGGAGGAACTCTGTCGCCAGTTCATCGCCAACTTCGAGAGCTCATACACGTGGCCTGACACCGAGATGGACTTGTTCGCCATACATCAGAAGTCGGGAGAGTCGCTGCAATCATTCATTCAACGATTTTCTCAGGTACAGAACATCATCCCTTCTATCTCCAATGCTTCTGTCTTGTTGCCTTCCGACAGGGTGTTCGAAACAAGAAGATGATGGAGAAGCTGACAACTAAAAATCTCAGCAGCGTCAAGGAGCTCTTTAGCTTGGCCGACAAATGTGACAGAGCTGCAGAGGGCTGTGAGATGCACTCCAAACCTGCTGCAGAGGCTGGTCAGTCCACCTCCAAAGCCGGAGCTACTACTAACGGCAGCGGCAAAAAGAAGAAGAAGTCAAGTGGCAAGAAAAAGTCATTTGCTGACACACCTACAGCTGCCACTGCCGCAACACCTGGTGGTCGGGGGCCACACCCCGACAAGCGTCCTCGACCATCGTATGATGATGGTGAAAAGATGTGGTGCCAGATACATAAATCCACTGGCCACAATATTGAAGACTGTCGTGAGTTTAAGAGGCTTGCTGAACGCAACAACAAGCGTCAAGACAAGACCTCTTTCCGCTAGTGGGAAGGTAAGCAAAAGGTCGACGAAGAAGCTCCGTCTGATCAGGATCTAGGCTTTCAAGATGCTAAGAGGGCGTTGAAGGCGGTCTATGATACCGTCAACGAAGACTCCGACAATGAGCGTCGGAAGACTCTCCATATGATGTATGGAGGGTCCTGGGACATCACCTCCCGACACATTCTGAAGACTATGCTTCGAGAGATGGCTGTTGCAACTCCTACTGCCAAGGCGGAGCCTCATCAGAAATGGATGGGTACCCCCATTATTTTCGATGCTTCGAACTGTCCAAAGAACATGGCAGAAGCTGGATAATTGCCTTTGATGGTATCTCCAACTATCAACAATGTCCATCACTTTCATGTTTTGGTGGATGGAGGCGCGACACTCAACCTTCATAGCTTCGCAGCTTTTGTGAAGCTCCAACTCAACCTCTCAGACCTCTGGCCCTCACGCCCAGTCTCTGGAGTGGGTGCGAGAGTTATCACACCTCTAGGATCGGTAACTCTACTTGTGACCTTCGTGACATGGGATAACTACAGATCCGAGAAGATGGTGTTTGATGTGGCACACGTCAATTGCCCCTTCAACGCAATCCTACGCAGGCCAGTCCTATATAGGTTCATGGCTGTGGTCCACTACGACTACCTCGTGGTGAAGATGCCAACTTCGTCAGTCGTCCTCTGAATCCGAGGGGACCGCACTGCTGGTGTTACTGCGCTGTAGGAGCTTCATGCGCTGGATAAAGCGTAAGAAGGGGAATTCGGCAAGGAGCAAGCTACTCAATAACCTCTAAGGTCGCGCCAGCATAACTCATCCTCTGCACCTCATGTGCAACCAAGTGGCGACAACGACATTCCCGTCAAAGTCATCCAAATCGGTTCTGATGCCACTTAGACTACCCATATATCGAGAGGTCTGACTGACAAATAGGAACTCGCGCTCGTCACTTTCCTCCGAGCAAATGTTGATGTGTTTGCATGGCAACCGTCACAAATGCCTAGGATTCCTAGGGAGGTGATCGAGCACCATCCGAAGATATATCCCGACGCATGGCCTATACAATAGAAGCCTCAGAACAATCTGTTGAGCGGCAGAACTTCATCAAACAAGAAATAAAAAACTGCTTGATGCGGGATTCATCCAGGAGGTTCATCATCCACGATGGCTGACAAACCCAGTTGTTGTACCAAAGGCTAGCGGAAAGCTTTAGATGTGCATCGACTACACTACACCAAATAAGGCATGTCCAAAGGAGCCCTTTCCACTAGCAAGAATAGATCAAATAGTGGATTCTACCTCTGGGTGTGAACTACTATTTTTCTTAGACGCTTATTCTAGATTTCACCAAATTCCAATGTCTAAGGAAGATGAAGAGCATACTGCCTTCATCACAGTAGATGGGTTGTATTGTTATACTGCAATGCCTTTTGGTCTTAAAACACTGCCTCAACTTTTGTGCGAGCCATGCACAAAACTTTTGGGGAGCTTATAAGAGACCTGGTGTAAGTCTACGTTGATGACATAGTTGTCAAGATGAAGAACAAAGACTCACTCCTTGACAACCTTCAAGCTGTCTTTAACAAGCTGTGCCTGACGAGAACGAAGCTTAACACGAACAAGTGTGTCTTCGGGGTTATCTCCGTAAAGCTCCTTTGTTTCTTGGTGACTCACCGAGGAATTGAGGCAAATCTGACCAAGATCAAAGCCATCGAAGAGATGCGGCCTCCAGCCCGTATCAAGGATGTCAAAAAGCTTACTGGGTGTCTAGCTTCACTTAGCCGGTTCATCTTATGGCTGGCAGAGCGAGCACTTCCCTTCTTCAAACTGTTGAGGATGTTCGGACCATTCCATTGGTCTGAAGAAGCAGAGAAGGCATTACAAGAGTTCAAGCAGCTCCTCACCACTCTACCAATCATGGTAGCTCCGGAACCTGGTGAACCTCTTATGCTTTACATTTCGGCAACTACAAAAGTTGTCAGCATGGTTTTAGTTGTGGAAAGACCAGGAATATCTTCAGCTCAGGAGCCTAGACCCCTTCGGGAGGGTCCGAAGCTACCTGAAGGTGAGTCTGAGTCCTATCCCCCAGGCATGGATCATAAAGACAAGTTGCCTGTGGATCAATATCTCATTCGAGGGAGTTTCTACTGCTCAATAAGGAGATCCAGACCCCTTCAGGAGGGTCTGGGTTGATGAAAAAGAAGCTTCGTACCCCTCCGGGAGGGTCCGAACCGTCCAACGGCCAGTGTACTTCATCAGTGAAGTACTCTACGACGCCAAGACTCGGTACATCGAGGTGCATAAGCTACTGTACATAGTTCTTATAGCCTCAAGGAAGCTACATCACTACTTCCAGGCCCACAGGATATCAGTGGTAACCTCTTATCCACTGTGCGCTATTTTACATAATCCCAATTCAACGGGAAATATCGCCAAGTAGGCTGCAGAGCTGGCAGAATTCAATCTCAAATTCTTGCCTCGACATGCAATTAAGAGTCAGGCGCTGGCTCACTTCATGGTTGAGTGGACACCTTCTTCATCAACTGCAAGGGACCTCAGTGAGCAGAAGCCGGAACCTAAGGTCCTGATCTTCACGGAGCCTCACTGGACCCTCTACTTAGACGGCTTTGTGCTGAAGCAGGGGGCGGAACTGGAATCCTTCTCCTCGCTCCGACTGGGGAGAAGGTCAAGTACATGGTGCGCCTCTACTTCAAGGCAACCAACAACATGGTGGAATATGAAGCTATCATCTTCAGACTCAAGGTGGCGCTATCATATGGCGTCTGACAGCTGATGGTGAAGTGTGACTCGGAACTCATCATCAAACAAGTCAAACGTGAATGTAATTGCAATAACCCTCAGCTTGTTGCTTATCTACTTGAAGTCTAGAAGTTACATAAGGACTTCCACGTCCTCAAACTCTACCATGTCCAGCGTCTCAACAACGCTGAAGCTGACGACCTCTCGACAAAAGCTTCAACCGGGGCCTAGGCACCCGAAGGAGTTTTGTCAGGAGATTACCAGCACCTACTGCTCAGCCTGCCGAACTGAGTGATGGTGGCGAGACCAGCACCCCCAAGTTGGCGGTCCCGGTGGCCGTGTTACCATGGTGTCCACCAAGGATCGTAGGCGCTACATGAAGTTCCGAGCAACCAAGTGTGCAAGATCCAGAAGCTCAAGTCAGTTCTAATGCATGGATCTCAGAGGTTCGGAGCTACTTGAAAGACAACATCCTTCCCGAAGATGGTGTAATCGTTGAGAGAATTGTCAGATTGGTTAAAAGATACACGTTGGTAGAAGGGGATCTCTGTCGACGTGGTGCCAATGACATTCTAATGCGGTGCATTTCTCGGGAAGAGGGTCGTGAGCTTCTCGAGGAGATCCATGGAGGCGAGTGCGGGACACACGCGTCTTCTCTCATGTTGGTTGCTAAAGCCTTCCGACATGGTTTTTACTAGCCTACAACGCTACAGGATGCAGTTGAGTTCGTCAAGAAGTGTGAAGCATGCCAGTTCCACGTGAAGTAGATTCACACACCAGCTCAGTCACTGCAGATGATTCCTCCCACATGGCCATTCGCTGTGGGGGGTGGACATTTTGGGACCTCTCTCAAAAGTCATCGGAGGTTACAGGTTCTTGTATGTCGCCATCGACAAGTTCACGAAGTGGCCGAAAACAACTCTAATTGTGACAATCAACAAGCAATCAACCATCAAGTTCTTGAAGACCATTGTCTGCAGATTTGGAGTTCCGAACAGAGTTATCACTGACAACGGAACCAAATTCACAAGCGCAGCTTTCCAAAAGTACTGCAAAGACCTCGACATTACAGTCAGCTACGCATCAGTAGCTCATATGGCAAGCAATGGCCAAACTGAGAGAGCAAACGCAGACATACTCAAGGGACTCAAGACACGCATTATGAGCGCTTGAAGAAACATGACGCCAACTAGATAGAGGAGCTTCTGTATGCATTGTGGGCAAGTTGAACAACACCCAGCCGGGCAACAGGAGAAACACCTTTCTTTTTGGTGTACGGAGCTGAAGCAGTCCTTCCTCCGGAGATCACTATGGGTTCTCTATGGGTCTGGACCTTCGACGAAGCCACGCATGACCAACTCCAGCGTGAAGACCTAGACCTCGTTGTAACATTCCATTTTTCGTAAACTAATAATCCGTAGCCATAGAGTTAATCACCGAGAATATTACGTAGAATAATAAAACTGCGCTATCACAAAAGAGATAATAATAAAACTAAATAGAAAGAGAAAGAGAAATATATATATATATATAACCAACATATGTACAACCATTAATTTAATCATGGGTGAATAATAATTATGGTTATAAAGCTAATAAAATGAATAAGTGAAATGAAGCAATAAACATGAAATTTAATTAACGCAAGAGCAGTCATAACGTTGAAATAAAATAATATTAAGCCTTGAACCCATGCCATATTCAACTGGCCCATCTTTCAACACGTCAATTCTCCTGACACCAGACCTGCTCATGGCAATTTCCACCCACCCCCTCCACTTTTCTTTTAATTACAAAACTATCCTTCTTCTTCCTCAGCCAAACAAACAGCACTAGCACCTACGTTGTCCTCTGACCTGCTGCTGCAGCGATGTACGCCGTGAAGCTGCCTTATCCTCTTTCCCCCTCCCTTCTCCATTTCCCTGGAAGATTCCAGAACACTTGCGCTTGAGCTCGCCCAGCCACTGTATCGGTGAAGCGACGACTTCCTACCTCTTTCAATGGCTTAGCGACGGCAAGGACAGCCGTCTCAGCAGCCGCGAAGGTGTCGCTGCTAGCTGACGACCGGCCGACTCAATCTGGCGCGATGAGACCCGCCCGCTACGCGACGCACCGTCCTGCCTGAGTTTGGCACGCGCGTGTATGTCGACTTTACTGCGCCCGACTGACCTCCATCAAAATCGGCCTTCCACCGCCTTTCTTCGCCCATAAATGGACCATGTCGGGCTCAGCTCCGCCCAAGCTGCACCTCACGCCCCCAATCGAGTTTCGGTACCGACTTCATCCTCCCGCGCGGCGATGACTCGACCGGCGGGTCGACCTCCGACGAGGAGCTGTTCCCGTCCAAACCGAGGCCAAGGTGAGCACCTACGACACCGATTGCACCTCTCAGACCTGTCCCCGAGGCGAATCCCCTTCTCCTCCTGCCTAGCCGCGACCAGCATCCACCATGGCCGCCTCCTCCCGAGCAGACACTGCTCCCAATAGTCTATGCCGAAATTGGTGCCTAAATCGAGGTTGCCGTGGTCCGAGCCTCCGATTCCCTCCTCCATGGCCGCGCTCTCCCTCGTTTTCCCTCTCTGATTTGAGCCGTGGAGCAGCACATCGCTGCCTGTCTGGAGGTAGACGAAGGCTCCGTTTCCTCCCGTGAGGTGCCCTGTTGAGTTAAGCTGCAGATTGTATTAGCTAATATTCTTCATGGGCTGGACCAGACACTAGTAGGCCTCCATCAGCTGAGTGGCCCACGCTCCAAGCCCAAGTGCCAGCACTAGTAATTAGTTTTGAACCCAGCCGTAAGCTTAATACCAGCTCAGCCTAGTGCCTCATGCTAAGCCAGGAGCTCACCTGTCTAGCCTTTAAACCAAGGTGTAGGCCATAAATCACAAGACCTAGTCAGCAAGTGGAGCTTCTACCAGATCCAGTTAGCGTTATCTTGCCTAAATATTAATTATTATTTTTTGTAATTAGCTCAGACATCAACTTACAAAATAAATATCTCACCCATACGATCTTTGATTAATCTGATTCTTTTTCTAAAATTCACATAAAATCATAAACTATTTAATGAAAATAATTTTGTATAATGTATTGATGTGTGCTTGATTGCTTGTATGATTGCTTGTGTACGCGCTTCGGAACAGAACAGGTGCCAGAAGAGAATCCGGAGGAGCCAGCTGACCAGGAGCACGACGCCGCGGACGGTAGCGAAGGCAAGTTCCACTGACCCCTTTTGATCATATTGTTCCCATGTGAGGTTCATCCTTTGTGGCCAGTAGATTAGGTCCTTGCATTTGTTGCTTGTGAGATAGTTGAGGGACACAGGGGAGCCATATTACCTTCTATTAATGCATATTGTTATGATGAGATAATGCTCCTTGTGTTGTTGTATGGGTGGTGAGAGTATGAGTTGTGACCGGGGCAGACGGGTCAGTGCTAGTGTAAGTGCTACCGTGGTGGTAGACTTACGACGAGTTATATCATGAAGGTAGAATCGTGTGTTGAGTATGAAGGCTGTCCTGGTTAGCCTTAAGGACCGAGTTGTTTTGACATCTCACTTAACTTCTTTCAGTACGACCACATGTCCCTATATGGGCGGGGCTTATCCTAATCCTGGTGGCTAGCCTGACAGTTGTCCATGGTGGAGAAAGAGAGATCTATGTTGATATTATACTAAGATATGTCATGACACTGGGTTGGAGACGACTGGTCTGGGTGATGTTTTGACTGGTTGTCGGTTCTGTTGGGCTATCTTAGATGTTCCATGCATGTGGGTACAGCGTACAACCTCTGCAGAGTGTAAAACCCATTCGAATGGTCGTGTCCTCGGCATAGGACAGGTTATGGTGTGGTCCTAATGACTAGAAGCCACCTACCATGAGACTGAGTTGAGAGGAGTCTTGGATTGAGATATGTGGTTGCATTAGTTTGCATTAGGTTGCATTGTTCTTTATTTTATGCATTGCATTTATATTTGCTTTAATCCCCTCCCGCAGGGCGAGGTGGAGCTTGCTGAGTACTTTTGTACTCAAATGTTGTTGATATGTTTTTTTTCAGAGGATCCTGACTTCGTGCCGGAGGATTTCGAGTAGGGTCACGTCCGCACCCAAGTCATGTGTAGTGGATTGGATGACGCGGAGCTACTAGTCTTGTTATCGACTATTATAGCTATGTTGTTAGCCGTTATTGTGTTTATCCATAAGGCTATGCCGTTGAAATAAAGCTATGTATGGTTGTGGTTCCACTTGTAATATAATATTATGTACCAAACTCTGTTCTTGGTAATAATATTACATGTTTAGTTCTGATCTTAAGGGTCGGGACGCTTCACTCGTCGATGAGGCAAGGTGTCAAGCAACTGTCCGAAACGAGCGCGATCGCCAGGCGCTCTGACACTATCATCAAAGGAATGTGCGCAATCAGCAGTTAGAAGAAGGGGATCTGGTGCTGCGGCGAATACTTACTCGTGAAGGGATGAACAAACTTTCCCCTGGTTGGGAAGACTCCTTTCATGTAGTCAAAGTTTTCCGCCCCGGATGTGTTCGCTTGGCAATAGAGGATGGGATACCACTTCCCAACCCCTGGAACATTGAGCACATTCGTAAGTTCTACACCTAGTTCACAGAGGTGAGTCTGTATTTGTATAAGTTGTATCTCTTAGAGTCTATAAACAGAGTCGGGAGGATCCTAGATCAAAAGCACACTTAACTTGGTTCTGTACTTTAGGTAAGTCTTTACCTTCTTTGGGTTAGATCAAGATGAGTAGCACACTTAATTTGGTCCTGTACTTTAAGTGTGTCCTTGACTTCCTATGTTATTCGGACTTATAATGAGAAATATTTTTATACAAACAGACTCTACGTACATTTCATTTGTGCAAGCTCATTTCATTTTATACCTTCTTCTCAATAGTGATATTGTGCAATCTGCTTGAAGTAAGGTACTAAATATTCATGTGAAATATGTAAGTCTTACTGATGATTTTCCGTTAGATCCCGGTCATTGCTAGATGGTCTACTCGCCTAAAAACCAAAGCCAACACAGGTCCGGAGTGCGCTATCGACTTAGCCTGGTCCAGCACCCTAAGTACACCACTCTACCTATTCCGGCAAGTCCTTCTTGTCAATAGTGATATTGTGCAATCCGCTTGAAGTAAGGTACTAAATATCCATGTGAAATATGTAAGTCTTACTGATGATTTTGCATTAGATCCCGATCATTGTTAGATGGTCGACTCGCCTAAAAACCAAAGCCAACACAGGTCCGGAGTGCACTATCGACTTAGCCTGGTCCAGCACCCTAAGTACACCACTCTACCTATTCCGGCAGGTCTTAGTAAGGCGGGTCCGGAAAGCATACAAACTTTTGAAAAAATAATCAAAAAACTTATATTTTTTCAATGAATTCATTGGGACCTAAATTTCGAGTAAGGATAGTAAGACGCAATTAAACTATAGGCAAGAGGACGAATTTTACTGCTTTTCTTGTCTTTCATGCGCAGGAAAAATGAACATTTCACGACAATCTACACAGCGATGGTGGAAGCATCACCCTTATGGGGCCCACCATTGACATTTTATGCGTTGACAATGGGCGTTGTCGAAGCTACCAAGCTCCGACAACCTCCAGGGGCCCCACCATCATTGTTTTATGCGTTGACAGTGGGCGTCGTCGAAGCTACCAAGTTCCAACAACCCCCAGGGGCCCCGCCGTCGACTTTCTATGCATTGATAGTGGGCATCGTCGAAGCTACCAAGCTCTGACGCCTCCCAGAGGCCCCGTCGTCGACATAAGAAAGGGTCCTTGGAGCATACAGAAGCAAGTCTCTGACCTCGGAGCTATCATACTAGCTAGGAGTCCGGAGCAAACAAGTTTTCAAGACATTGTCAATTCCCTTATGGTAGATGTCCTCAATTAATTGAACACATCTACCAGGGGCCAACAAGATAAAGAACAATGTATTGAAGTCAGAAATAGAATTCAAAAGGATTTCATTCATTCAAAATTGGAGATTTACAAGGTGAAGGTACAAAAAAAGATCCTAGCTACTAGAGTTCCTCACGAAGTACGAGACAACCTCCTGGGCAACTTCTTGGACACTGGCCTTGGCAGCTTCCTCCTCCTCGACGATGGGTCCTTCGACCACCGGAGCTAAAGACATTCTAGGGTCACGTCTTTGATAACACGTCAGCACATACTCTGCAACATTCTTAGCCAAGGACTTCCCTTCAATCTCCAACTAGTCGACGACCACATCTCCCAGATCATCCAACTTACAACCGGCAGAGTTAAGCGTCACCAGTGCCTTGTCCATCTCTGGCTCCGAGTCGTCCAGTTGGACCGGACTAAAACCCAGAGGCACCAGAGCTTCATTGGAACGCCCGAGGAAGTCCCAGACTTGTTGGGACTCAATTGCTCTTGAGCTTCAGAGCTCCTCCAGTGACCTCCTTGCAGAAGAGAGCTCTGCAGAACCCTCCTTCGAGAAACGTTCAACCTCCTTAGCGTGATGCTGGATCCGTTCAGCCAGCAACTTCTCTTGGTCGGTGATTTGTTCTCTCGGAGGTGTGCGCGACCTCGTTTATCTGCAAGGTCCTTCTCTTTCGTCTTCACCTTATCCTCCCTAAAAGAGACATCAGATTCTCTTTTGCTGACTCCTTCTCGTGCCAGCCACACTAGAGTCAATTCCCAAAATGGTTGTGTGGAATAAGGTTTGTTTGTTCGTTCAATATTTTGTTCTTTGCTTTCAATCAGAACCCATTCGTTTGGATAACAGTGCAATGAGAGCACAACCGAAATTGCTTGGGGGCTAAAAGGCTTTGTTATCATTGTTATAGTGCAATGAGGGCATAATTATACATTTTTGATATGAGTGTTTCATTACTTTCGAATATCTGCATATCTGCTATAACCGTTGATGTCCTGGAAGATTTTGAACTAAGCACCCGTTGTATTTTCATTTAGATTGACAATACCGATGAACCATTGAGAGTAAAAGAGGAAGCTCATAAACAAGGGATAATCTGTATATCTGCCAGAACCGGTGATGGCCTGGTAGAATTATGTAGTGCAATCCAAGGGAAGTTGAAAGTACGTTTGTTTTCCTTTTACACAAAAGCTTTGTTTTCGGGCACAATTTTTTGGGGATGTGATGCCTCTCAACTTAAATGAAACATGGGCATTTGTCTTCCACATGACTCGTTGGTGCCAATAGAAGCTTTTATTCCATATGACAAAGGTGATCTCCTAAATGACATACACAAGGTTGGAATGATTGAAAAAACAGTGAGTATCCCGCTTGATATTTAAAAGCCATTTTTTTCACTAGTGGCATTTAAAAAATGTTACACCCTTGTTGGAAAATTGTATGCCTTGTTATTATGTTCCAAGTGAAAAGCGTAGAGTTAGTGCTGACATCTACTGTCAAGTTATATGGATCAGTTAGAGCTTGTTACTAGTGATTTTTTGCATCAGTTAGAGCTTGTTACTAGTGATTTCCTGAGAACCTTCCGTTCAAAATTAGAAAAACTTGGACTTTTGCATTCCTGTTTTGGGGGCTAACAACAACTTCCATTCCATAATCTATAATGCAGGAATACCAGGAAAATGGGACATTTGTAAAAGCGCATGTACCTCTACCACTTGCAAGGCTTCTCACGCCTCTACGGCAACAGGTCGTGGCTGCTCTTTGACGCGCAAGTCCTCCCCCATGCCAGCAATGACCCTTGCACAATTTCCTGTCTTGTAAATAATTTAGTCAAATTTACTCATTTTTTATCTATGTATACCATCATCACCTCAGTTGAAAGATAGCTGTATATATCAATGAAAAATTGTAAATATTTCTAACAGAAATTAGCTTTTTTCTCATTCTGAAAATCATGGTGACCTTCAGGCGTCATATAACATGCTATCAATACCCTAAACCCTGATGAGCAAAGAACAGAATTTGTTTTTTTAAATTGTGGATGATATATAAATAGTGTTTGAGACTCGTGTCTTTTGCAATTTATTTCAATAATTGTGTTATATTAGCCGAAAGAGGTGCCATTTTAATTCCTATGTTATTGTTGGTGATATGTTGAAGCATAATAGATTACTCATTTGGACCAGCAGATGCCATTTCCAGTAGTTCATTTCTTGCCTTCTTTTAGTGAATGGAAAATTATTGTGAAAGGAATTTGATTTGTTGTAGTAGGCTATTTTTTCTTATGTTGAATCCTATCCACTCAAGTTAATTATCGGGATATACTTTGAGAATCTTGAGCCTCTTTGGTAGTTCTGTTGAATTATGATTTTGCGATGCCGAATGCGATTATTGTGTACCACTAGGCAAATCCTGTTAACCGAGATGCCTTATTGGTATGTGCACTATTTGGTGCAGACACACAAATGAAACGATGCTTGTTGTTTTTCAATTGGCTTTCCATTGACATAACATGATTATGGGATTGTTAGAGCTTCTGGATAAATTGAACAAATTTTTCAGTTTGTTTGCATATCATTTTTTTTGCTAAATTAGCTTCTGGAAGTTTGAGCAAATGTTGAATATTAGTCATATTTGCCCGCAGTGATCAAATGGTGTAGTAGTCACTGTGAGTGACATCTTCATGTAAAATATGTTGTCTTCATTGACGAATATCATTTTCATGAAGGATTCAATTTACTTCATAACAAAGACCTGTCTAAAAAATACTTAACATGTATGTATTGTAAATACAACCACATCGGTGTTACAACAACTAAACTTATCTTCTGTTTACAATTATCTTCTGTTTACAAGTCAAAAGTCACGGGTCAGAATGCTAAAAAATCAAGCTATTATCCAAAGTATCTACAGAGAGCAGTGGATGTAGATTCAACTCCATTAGAGCACAACACGTCATTGCCTTATGGTGTCCTTATCTTGGTAAACTCATGCCCTTAAGCAGGTGCCAAATGTAACATATGTGACGGTTATTTGCAGCAACTACCATATTCTCATCCCACATTAGTGTGAAATATCTTACAACAATATCAACCTGAAGTGCCTATATATATATATATATATGAAATCAACATATAAATTGTATTCTTGAATTTCACTTTTCGCACAATCGTCAAGCATTTGTTGCCTCTCTAGACTCCTTGTTCGTGTGAGTTTTAGTCCATATGTGTTCTATTTCCAACACCCAACAACCTGCTCTCGCTCTCCTCTCCCGCTCCCTCTCCCACTTAGCGGTAAATCCTAGGGTCACATGGATCTCGTGCTGTCACCCCACCCAACCCCTCGACATGATGTATGAGATACTAACATTTTGCTGTAGGCATTTTAAAGATACAAATACGCATTTATGCAAGGTAAATAATGAAAAAAAAGATGCAAAATGGTGGGAATTAGCATGGTGTATCAGTGAATGACATCTAACTGTAGTCATTTCAAATGTGCAAATATAAATTTATGCATAGTAATCCATGAAAAAGATGAAAAAAAGATGTCCAACCAGTTACGCCGCATCCAGATGTTCACCTCCTACAAGTTTGGGTTCGCAATGATGAATCCACTTAACTAGATAGACGACGACACCATTGCCTCATGGTTCAGAAAACTAAGCAGCGCCAACCAATATAATAGAGGAAAAATGTCAAACTCCTGGTGTTGGGGACCCTGAACCACTAATGAACTACCTTGCCGACGGCATTGTCATACCAGGTGATGCAGTGGCGTGCCGTGGCTGTGTTCGTGGTGCTGCCGGCGCCGACGCAATCGCTACAGGGTTTAAGAATCTCTTGTAGATGGCCGCTGAAGAGAATGCCGACAAGCCCAAGAATGCTCGCAGTTTCTGTGGCTCGCCTGTTAACTCATGCGCCCCGAACGCGACTGAAGATTCATAGTTGGAGCAGGAGGTATGCGATCTTATTACAGGTTAGTTCATAAGGTTTTGATGAGCTTGAAATGCGACTTGTGCCTGAACTTACTCGGGAGCCGTGAAGAGCTCAGAGTCATAACACAACTCATCATTAGGTTAGGAATTTCTTTTACTGTTGCAGTGAGGATGAAGATACATCGAATGCCCCATCGTTGTAATGATGTAGCAACAAAATGAATAGTTCAGAGCTGGAAAACTGCTTCATGTTTTTTCCTTTCTGATATACTACTTTAAGGCTTTATGGTACTCCACTCTGATCTCTCTTTTTCGTTCAAGTTCATAGTTCCAGTTTCAAACCACAATATGTGTTCTTTATAATATACTCCCTCCGTAGAGCTGTCAACAAGCCGAGCTCGAGCGAGCTTACCCTCTGAAGCTCGAGCTCGGTAAGAGTTGAGCTCAAGCCGAACCTGAAATCCGGTCGATCCCGCAGTCAGGCTCGATTTAGATAAGGCTCGTTTAAATTGTTAGGTTCGTTTGAAGCTCGTAAAAGCTATAATTCGAGCTCGGATACACGTTTAAACAATATAAATAAATAATATATAAGATAAAAATATTAACAAATAATATTTATAAAACATAATTTATCTAAACAAGCCTTATCGAGCTTAATGAGCTCGAGCTCGGCAGGCTTGTGAGTTTGAGATGAAGCTCGAGTTTGACTCATTTATTTGTCGAGCCGATGGAGCTCGAATCGACATGAGCCGAACTCAAGTGCCACATGAGCCTCGAGCTTCATTAACAGCCCTATCCTTCTGTCTCAAAAATGTTGTCGCTTTGTAGTTCATTTTTGAACAATAAAACGATAATCTTTTTGAGACGGAGAGAGTACATTGTAGTTTCGACTGAGTTTCTTATTTGGCAATATCATAGGTACGTCAACGTGGTTTATTACGCTATATCTTGACCATCTATGCCGTATCTTGTACAACAAGCAGATCCTGAATTATGATTGTGTGATAACTTGCAGTAGCAAGAACGACAAAAGGTTGAGCCATTTAATTTACCAGCATTAGCCTGTCCATACATCAATCAACACGGCCTCTCAAAAACTAGAATAAATAACACGACGAAAGAGTGGCCTACGGTTTGCGTGAACATGACATCTCACTCAACTCAACGTTCCAATCTAGATGGGCCGGGCCCAAAATTGTCTAAAAGTCCGCCGATCTAGATGGGTCAGGTCCAGAAGTGCAGAAGTCTGCCGGAAGAAACCGAGACGAACACGAGCTCTACTTATTCCTCTCTCCCCCGCGGTGACCGTACGTCCTCTCTCCTTCCCCGAGCAAAGCGACGAATCGTATCAGATCATCGCTGCACGCCGTCTTTGGAGCCCGCCGTCCACCCTGACTGGTCCGTCCTTCACGAGGACCTGATAGCGGCGGTGATGGATCTCCTCGACCTCCCAGACCTGCTCCGCGCGTGCGCCGTCTGCACGTCGCCGATCAAGCACGCGTCACCGTGCCTGCTCTACTCGTGCGCTGGCGATGACGACATTGCTTGCATCTACAGCCCCGCCACCGGCACAACCTTCAAGATCCGGGTGCCCGCGTTCCGAAGGTGCTACGTGGTTGGCTCGGGCCACGGCTGGATCGTCGCCGCGGACGAGGCGTCCAACCTGCAGGCGTTCAACCCGCTCACCGGCGCCCAGGTGGACCTCCCGCCGGCCACCGGGTTGTACCACGTAGAGAGCACCTCTGATGACCATTGACCAGGGTCGGCACGCCTACAACCTATTCCAAGACCCGGAGGGCCTAGGCATCATCCAAGACATAGACACTCCTGTCCTCTACACGCAGCGGAGCTACGGAATGACCTCTACCAGCGAGTTTACCTCTCGTGCAGGCCGTCCGCGCGCCGGCAGCGAGTGCATCCTCCTCCTCTTCCACATGCCCGATGGAACAATGTCCTTTGCCCGGGTGGGAGACAAGTGCTGGACGCGCATCACTCAGAACAAAACAGTCCCATGGAAACGAGGCTACTGCACCGCCACGTACAACAAGAAGGATGGTTTATTCTACGTTGTATCCTCGATTTGTTACATCTTCGCATTTGATCTGAACGGGGCTACGCTGATAGCAAGGAGGATCATCAATCTGTTCGACGTGGATGGTCCAATAGATTACGTCATTTTTGCTCCTTGGAGTGATATCTTGCACGTCCGGAGATATTTAGAGGCTCAAATATGCGATACCCCTGTACAGGTTCCTGCAGACCTTGCTTATGAATTTATGGATCAATCGATGGAGTGGTACATAGATGAAATCCAACTTTACAAGGTTGATATCCATAATGAAAAGATTGTGAGAATAAGTTGCTTAGACTTACGAGAGCATTCTCTGTTTCTTGGATTCAATTTTTCGATCCTGGTTTCGACGAAGGATTTTCCAAAGCTTAGACCGAACTGTTTGTACTTAACGGATGACGACCATGAACATATTGCTTCAAACATGTTTGGTTACCGAGAAGTTGGCATATGGGACTTTGAAACTGGAAAAAGTTGAGTCTCGGTGATGTACATTCCACCAATCCTTGGCTCAATTGTCCTCCTCCGACCTGGTTCACACCGTCCCTCATTTAATATGGAGGATGTATTCCTTGGGTGGGAGAAAATTATGGTGCTGTTGTGTTTGAATGAAGAAAATGGTATGTCTTGGGTGTGAGAAAGTTCTTTTTTTTTTGAATGCGCGGGTGAGAGAAAGTTATGGTGCTTCTTTGTTACCCCGTCCCTAAAATCTTGTTGCTTTGTAGTTCAAAAATGATTACAAAATGACGAGTTTTTGAGGACGGAAGGAGTATCATGTCAAGAGTGAAATGCGTAGAGTTAGTGCTTGCATCTACCGTAAGTCATATGAAATTATGCATCAGTTAGAGCTTGTTACTAGTGATTTTCTGATAACCATTGGTTAAAAATTAGTAAAAAACTAGCACTTTTGCATTCTTGTTTGGGGCTAACAACAATCCGTAATGCAGGAGTACCAGGAAAATGGAACATTTAGTAAAAGCGCATATGCCTCAACCTCTTGCGAGGCTTCCCACGCCTCTACGGCAGCAGGTAGTGGCTGCTCTTTGATGCGCACGTCCTCCCCCATGCCACCAATGACGCTTACATAGTCACTACTACAAAAAACATTTTTACAGGCGCCTCAAATTTTCAAACACAGGCGGTCCTTAAAAATATGCGACTGTGATGACGAATGATATAATAACCGCCTGTGATGACAGAACAACACAGACGGATTTTAAAGAACAACCGTCTGGGTAAATACATGATCTTCACAGGCGGTTCTTAATTAAGAACCGTCTGTAATGCAATGAACTTCACAGGCGGATTTTAAGAAACAACCGCCTGAGTAAATACATGATCTTTATAGACGGTTCTTAATTAAGAACCGCCTGTAATGTAATGAACTTCACAGACGGATTTTAAAAAACAACCGTCTAGGTAAATACATGATCTTCGTTGACGGTTCTTAATTAATAACCGCCTGTAATGCAATGAACTTCATAGACGGATTTTAAAAAACAACCGCCTGGGTAAATACATGATCTTCGTTGACGGTTCTTAATTAATAACCGCCTGTAATGCAATGAACTTCATAGACGGTTCTTGGTTAACAACGGTCTGAGAAGATCATGTATGTAGTTGTTCAATTATCACAAGCGGTTTTCATTGAAATTACAGGGATGTAGTCATTGCAATTATCACAATCGTATGTAGTCGTTGCAGGGAAAATCGTATCAGGAAAAAACACAGATGAGCGGATACTAGTACAGTAATGCATTGTAGGAAATGCTCGATCACCAGTGAGGCTGGCTTAATTGTGATAATACACCATTAGAGGCTTTACAATTGTTCAAAGATAATTTCTTTACACACTGAACAAAAATCATGCTACATTCATTGTAGATCGACGATGAAGCTCCCATCGATCAATCTAAATTGCACCGTCCTGCTTGCTCCCGAACACGTCTCTTATATTCCACTGGATCCTGAAAATATTGACATTATTTAAATTAACAAATGTCGAAGGAGGAATGAATAACCTACATTGGTCACTAAGTCAAAGTTTCATCTAACCTTGATAAGTAGATTATAGCAATCATTTTCAACATCAGGCACATTTGGCTGATGCAGCAAAAGCTGAACTTCAAGTAGTATAGTTTTGATTGTAAAAGCACTGCACCACCCCTACGAAATATAATTTAAGCAATATAAGAAACCAGTTCAAATAAGTTCGACAACAATTATAAGTAATAATTACATGAACAAAATAGGTCTATCTTACAGTCTCTTGATCAAGAATCCTGATGCAGAGTGCTCCCGAACGATGGACCATTGGGTGGAAGAACCCAATTGGAAAGGTGCATCTTGGAGGCACCAAGGGATAGTCCTCAGAGAAGGAGATTGTCAGGGGGTAGTAACCATCTTCCCATTCAGTCTGCAAAAGAAATTTATTAATAGGAGGACGATGGTTAAACTCATATTATGCTTGTTCTTCATGACTTACCCCTTCTTTACCGGGTACGATGCACTGCCACTTCAATAAATCTCCCGATTCAGGCTTCGCAGAGAGACCCTACGCGGAGAAATTGAAAATACCAAAAACAAACAAGACAGAAAAACAAACTACAGTTAAGTTCATCAGTCCATTACAGATACATATGTATATACAACCATGTGACCGGTGTGCCATATGTACATACATGGGGATGGTTCTTGCGCCACGCCAAGCGCTCCTCCTTCAATCAGCTACACGCCCGAGACATCATTATCTGAAAGACCAAAATTCCAAACTTCCAAATCATTGAGTCCAAACGCATATGTGTACACAAATGCAAAAGGACACAATCCATATACCAACATTGTTCTAAGTTGATTTCAGAAGATACAAATATATACAATATATATCATCTCGCATTGCTATATACATTTTTTCCAGCATTGACATCTTCTCGCATATAGGGTTTCAAATTCTTTTTAATGCTTCTCTCTACGCGCTTGATGTTTTCTGGTTCGGTGAAAAGGTACATCTCTTCATACTGATTATATTCCTCTTCATTATCTCCCACATTGTCAACCCCAACAATATTTTGCTTTCCAGAAACAACTACGTGCAACTTCTCAGTTTCTGGATCTTGAACATAAAAAACTTGTGCAACATTATCGGCGAGAACCCACAGGTCATCTTTGTAACCCACTTTATTCAAGTCTACCAGTATCAGCCCATAATTGTCCACTTTCAAACCATCAGGATGTTTGACCCATTGGCACTTAAATACGGGCATTACCATTCTTTCGCCATAATCGAGTTCCCATATTTCCTCTATGAACCTGAAGTATGTGGTCTTCTGCCCTTGTGAATCATAAGCCTCAATACAAACACCACTATTTTGTGCAACACTCTTACCGTCTTTTTCTTTAGTGTAAAATGTGTAACCATTGATGTCATATGCTTGCCATGATGTTACCAAAGCAGATGGGCCACAAGCTAACTTCTTCATTATTGCCTCTTCTATAGTGTTTCCGTATGATATATTTTTGTCCATTAACCATTCAGTGAAACATCTTCTGTGCTCTTTCATGATCCGGTCCTCTTTGCAGTCTTGTTTTTTATCACGAAGCTCAATTTGGTGTTCCTCGATGTACGACTCAGCTATTGCGAGCTGTTGTAGTACACCAAAATGTGCACGGTGTACATTCTTGTAATCTTGAACAATAAAAGTTTTCTTACCCACTTTGCCTCTCCCACGTAGTCTACCCTCATGTACCGGTATAGGCACACCTATCGATTTTCCATCTTTGATGTAATCAGCGCAACCCTCAATCACTTCTTCAGTGGTGTATCCTTCCATAATTGAACCCTCTGGGTGAGCACGGTTCCACACATAACCTTTTAATACTCCTAAATATCTCTCCAATGAAAACATATGATGTAAATATAGTGGCCCCAATGCTTTTATCTGATCAACAAGATGTATGATTAGGTGTACTTGCATATCAAAAAAGGATGGTGGGAAACACATCTCAAGCTTGCACATTGTCTCGACGATGTATGTTTTCAGATAGTCTAAATCTTCACGTGCTATCACCTTTTGCGATACTGCATTGAAGAAGTAACACAAATGTGTGATGACAACTTTTATATGCTCAGGTTTGATTACTCTTATTGCAATGGCAAGGAAAACTGTCATCATGATGTGACAGTCGTGAGAATTATAACCGAATAAAGACAAGTCTTTCATCGAGACTAGTTTGCGGATATTGGATGAGAAACTTGTGGGCACTTTGATCCCACGCAAGCATTCGCAAATTGCTTTTTTCTCTTCTAGCGTCAAGTTGTAGCTGGCTGGGGGAAGGTAATGCTTCCCGTTCGCCTTTTCTACTGGATGAAGCTCTAGTATCAAATCAAGATTTACTAGGTCCATACGTGAATTTAATCCGTCCTTTGTTTTCCTCGGCATGTCCAGCAAGGTCCCAATGATGCTGTCAAATACATTCTTTGTAACGTGCATCAAATCAATACTATGGCAAAATTCCAGATTCTTCCAATACGGAAGATACTTGAAAAAAATTGATTGTTTCTTGAAAGCCATGTTAGTTGTATCATCCGAAGATGTACTTTTCTTTCTCTTAATTCCTTTACTCTTTTTTCCCTTACCGAAAGCAATATGAATGTTCTTGACCATTTCAAACACAAGTTTTCCACTGTAAGATTTTGGTGCAGTATCTTTTTCAATTTTGTTATCAAATTGTTCTTTCATCTTCCTATACTTGTGTGTATCTGTCAAGAATAGTCGATGTCTCATGTACACCATCTTTCTAGATGAAGTGAGGTATTGAAATCCAGTTCTATCCACGCACCTAACGCAACCTTTCTTCCCTTTCATTTGTCTCGATAATGTAAATAGTCCGGGATAATCATGCACGGTAACGAATATCATTGCTCTTAGCGTGAAATACTCCCGCTTGTACTCATCCCATGTACGTACCCCTTCATTCCACAATTTCGCCATATCTTCCATTAAAGGTTCCAAGAACACATCAATTTCGATGTCGGGTTGTTTCGGATCTTGGATAAGAACAGATAATAAGATATATTTCATTTTGTGACACAACCACGTCGGTAGGTTGTACATAGTTAAGACCACGGGCCATGTGCTGTGTATGCTCCTTTTTTCACCAAACGGATTCATTCCATCTGTACCCAAGGCAAACCTCACATTTCTGATTTCCTTCGCAAATTCTGGATACTGAATATCAAAATTTTTCCACTGCGTTGCATCACCAGGGTGTCGTATATGTTTTTCATTCTTCTTGCGTTGCTCGGAATGCCAACGCATAAGTTCAGCCTCCCTAGGGTTTGAGAACAAACGCTTCAAGCGATCAATTACCGGAAGGTACCACATCACCAATGCAGGAATTTTTCTCTTATTCTTCCCGTCTGCATCGCCAGAAGTATCATCATCGTCACCTTCAGGACCAATAATAAACTTCTTATTCTTCTGAGTCTTTTTCATGTTGGTAACATACTGGTGATTGTAGTCCTTCTTGTATCTACTGACACCACAAATGGGGCATCTAGTTGCGAGCTCATGCTCTTTGCGATACAGAATACAATGGTTCACACAAGCGTGTATTTTTGTCACACCTAGTGCCATCGGGCAAAGAAGTTTCTTCGCTTTATAAGTGCTTCTGGGCAGTTTATTTGGATTTGGAAGAATTTCTGCCAGAAGATTCAAAAGATCAGAGAAACTACAATTGGACCATCCGTGCGTAGCTTTCAACTTTAGTAGTTCTAAGACTGCACGCAATGTAGTAAACTCTTTATCACAACTGTTTGATTCATCATATAAAAGCTCTGTCGCTACATTCTACAATGTCTCCATTTTACTTAATCCTTTGTTTGCTCCCATAGAAGTCAGTACATGTGGTTCAATGTGACGCAACATCTCCTCACAATCGAACTCATCATCATCATCACCAGCTTGATTGTCACTACCATCATCGATATGAACATTATCATCATCTGAGCCTCTCTCATCATCTTTATCCACATCATGTGTATCTAACTCACCATGCTCTGTCCATATTGTGTAGTTATTTTTGAAACCTCTTTTCACCAAATGAGATTGGATTACTATAGTATCCGTCCAAGCAATCTTATTTTCGCAGTCGATACATGGACATAATATGTCATCTATCTTTTGCAACTTCGCATGTCTCTTGGATGCTTCAATAAAATTTGCAACATTACGAATGTACATAGGATCTGGTCTTGGCATGTTATACATCCACGCTCGACGGTCCATGCTTCAATAATAGGATTTTTGTCAGATTTACAAAATTTGGCAACAAATATTCTCTAAAGGTCTTCTATAAAATGAATTTACAGAGACATAACAAGTATGATTAGGGCGACTAATGTAGGAGACGGGCGACGTCTTGAGGCGGACGGAGTCAAAGGGGGAAACAGGCCCAACAGCATGGGCTAGGTCTGGGTGGGATCCGGTCCGTTATATCGTGAAATAGGCCCAGATGCATCTTATATATATTACAATAGCATCTGTTAATTAAACATCATATTCATGTCACATAATAGGTACAAAAAAGAAACAATCCATATAGTCCATACATCAATATACCAGAACACAATCCATACAGTCCTTACACATGCAAAAGGACAGAATCCATATACCAGAACACACAAAACTAACAGTTTATCAGCTAATGAAAATATACAAAGAAAAAGTAAGGAAACTACATTTACCTTGCAGAGGCGTCAGCACGGTGGGGAGGCGTCAGCACGGTGGGCCGGCTGGGTGGAGAAGTGGCGGTGCGGGGTTGAGCGGCAGCGCGGCAGTATGGGCTGGGCGGCGGAGCGGCGCAGGGGAAATTCAACAGCCTTGCGGCGTCGATATAAATTCTCCAGGGTTGCGTTTTGACTGCGGTGAGGGGTCCTTATATAGACGTCGGTTTTTCACAGGCAGTTTTTAACTTTATCGCAGGCGGGTTTTACTTACCAACCGCCTGAGAAGATGTTTATTAATTAAGAAGTAAATATCTTCACAGACTGTTGTTACTTAATAACCGCCTAAGAAGATTTTTATCTCAGACGGGTATTACTTAACAACCGTCTCAGATAATGCCAACTGAACAAAATATTTTTAAAACTTGTATAGCTGACGTTGTAATGTTTTGGTAAATATCAAATTAATTTCTACTCACATATTATTCACATTTGTGTATCTCATAAAAAAAAGATCCTTCACTCAAAATTGTTGGTACGAACATATTTGTATAATTTATACATGTATGATTTTTTTAAATTTTTTTAAAAGCACTCCAACATGTCAAACTTCAAATTATCCACCATTATTCATTGACACTTGATTGAAATATGTACAAAACACAAGAAATATGTACAAGAACACTTGATTGAAATCCTAAAACTACACTACGGCCCCGCCTCCTCCATCCTCTCCGCCAACTTCTCAAACCAAGCCAAGCGGTCCTCCTCCGACTCGTCGTCGTCGTCGTCGTAGTCATCACCATGGTGGTGGTCGCTGTCGTCGTCGCCGTCGTCGGAGGACGACTCGTCGTCGCCGTCGTTGGAGGACGACTCGTCGTCGCCATCGTCGGAGGACGACTCGTCGTCATCATCGTCATCATCGTCGTCGTCTTCGAAGTCATCCTCCTCCTCCTCCTCCTCCTCCTCCTCCTCCTCCTCCGACAACGACGACGACGATGCAGCAGGAGAGAGGGTCGGCTGCTCCGGCTGAGCCGATTGCTCCGGCTGTACCGGTGGCTCCGGCTGCACCGGCGGTGGAACGCACTGGTCGTCATTCACCCTCTCGGGGGAGCTGCAGCGTATCCGCTTGCAGGGTGACTGCCTCGGCGGGCTAGGTGGCGGAAGGTTGGCCATGGCTGTGGTGGTTAGTCGGCACCGGGCTAGGAGAGGTGGAACGATGGAAGAAGAAGAAAGGAGTGGAAAAGTTCTATGCTTGTACATAACCGACGACACGCCTTATATATGGTCCGTGCGGAGTAGACGAGGGAGCGGTTCGTTTCCCGCGCATTGAACTCTTTGCAGACCTCGTGCGGCGCACAATTAAACCACTGTGAAAGACGATCTTCAGAGATCCTTCCGTCGCACGTGTCCCTGCACCACGGCTTCTCAACTTCTCCGCAGACCTCGTGCGGCGCGTCAGTTAATTAACACTTCTCAGGCTGTTAATTAACATATTGTAGTTTCAAAAATGTTTATCTCAAGCGGGTATTACTTACAAACCGCCTGAGAAAAATAGCATTTGTTGTTACTTAACATCTTCTCAGGCCGTTAATTAACATCTTGTAGTTTCAAAAATGTTTATCTCAGGCGGTTATTACTTAACAACCGCCTGCGATAATGCCTGATACTGTTCTTCAGTTTCCTTATCCCTTGCTTCTTTTTTATTTAGATTCCAATATAAATACTCAAACATGTTTACATTCTGCAAATTGTGTTCAAATTCGATGATTCTTTCTTCTACATTTGTATAAAATTAACATCTACCAACTGAATAAAATATTTTGTTCATTGCGCATTGAACTCTTTGCAGACCTCGTGCAGCGCACAATTAAACCACTGTGGAAGACGATCTTCAGAGATCCTTCCATCGCACGCGTCCGTGCACCACGACTTCTCAACTTCTCCGCAGACCTCGTGTGGCGCGTTAGTTAATTAACACTTCTCAGGCCGTTAATTAACATATTGTAGTTTCAAAAATGTTTATCTCAGGCGGGTATTACTTACAAACCGCCTGAGAAAAATAGCATTTGTTGTTACTTAACATCTTTTCAGGCCGTTAATTAACATCTTGTAGTTTCAAAAATGTTTATCTCAGGAGGTTATTACTTAACAACCGCCTGCGATAATGCCTGATACTGTTCTTCAGTTTCCTTATCCCTTGCTTCTTTTTTATTTAGATTCCAATATAAATACTCAAACATGTTTACATTCTGCAAATTGTGTTCAAATTCGATGATTCTTTCTTCTACATTTGTATAAAATTAACATGTACCAACTGAACAAAATATTTTGTTCATTGCACATTGAACTCTTTGCAGACCTCGTGCGGCGCACAATTAAACCACTGTGGAAGACGATCTTCAGAGATCCTTCCGTCGCACGCGTCCCCGCACCACGGCTTCTTAACTTCTCCGCAGACCTCGTGCGGAGCATCAGTTAATTAACATCTTCTCAGGCGGTTGGTTCTTACCAACCGTCTGAAAATATATTTATCTCGCGGATGGGTGTTACTTACCAACCGCCTGAGATAAGCCCATGGAGTTCCCCTTGCCGCACGATATTGCGGTCCTGATCGCGGGGTGGGTCGCTGCAACCTCCACCCAGCCCATGGACGACCTCTCCAGTCAGCGCGCCACCTGCAAGGCCATGCACGCGGCGTGCCGTGATCCCACCATGGGCAGGCGCATGGCACTGGAGCGGGAGAGCAGCTGGGAGTGGTTCCAACGGCACGGGAACGGGAGCTATGACGCCCTCGTGGAGCGCCTGGCCAACGTGGGCAACCCTCATGCATGCTACGTCACCGGGTTCGACCTCGTCTTCAACTACGGCCGCGCGCAGGCGCAGCGGGGCACCCGGTTCCTTGCCCGGGCGGCCGCGAACGGCCACAAGGTGGCGGCCTACGTCCTCGCCATGCTCCGCTACGATGCCGACCGCGGGGACCGCGACGCCCTCGAGTATATCCGGCAGGTCGAAGGCGAGGCCCATGTCGGCGACAACGCGGTCGGGTCCGTCGCGATGAAGAGGACCAACAAGGAGTGTTGCCGATGTCGGAATCAAGCCATGCAGAGGCTCGACGTTTTCTTGAGCTGGAGGTTACTGCGTAGGCCTCCTCCCGGACTGCCGCCGGTGGCGCTGCTCGACATTGACGATGGCGTTTGTCTCTGCCCAACAGGGGGGAACCAGGGGCCTGCCCGCTGCGGCAGGCGAGGGTGGTCCGAGACCGTCTTCTGTACTGAGAACTGTAGGATTGAGCGCGAGTATGACCTGTTCTCCCATAACGTGTTGTACTCTATGGGTTATATTAGTTAAGAAGTAAATATCTTCACAGACGGTTGATATTTAATAACCGTCAAAGAAGATATTTGTCTTAGGCGGTTATTACTTAACAACCGCCTGAGATAATACCCGATACTGTTCTTCAGTTTACTTACCCCTTTTTATTTAGATTCCAATATAAATACTCAAACATGTTTAGATTCTGCAAATTGTGTCCAAATTCGATGATTCTTTCTTCTACATTTGTATAAAATTAACATCTACCACCTGAACAAAATATTTTTAAAACTTGTATAGCTGACATTGTAATGTTTTGGTAAATATCAAATTAATTTCTACTCACATATTATTCACATTTGTGTATCTCATAAAAAAAGTTCCTTCACTCAATATTGTTGGTATGAACATATTTGTATAATTTATACATGTATGAATTTTTTTAATTTTTTTAAAAGCATTCCAACATGTCAAACTTCAAATTGTCCACCATTCTAACTAAATGCTCATATACATATGAGGCATTCATCAAATTATGAACACACATTGATTCAAAAAAACTTAAAAAATATGAAAAAATTCGTAGAGGTTGGTATGATGAGTAAAAATGTCCACTGAAAAAATAAATGAAAAAAGAATTATATTCATCAAGATAGAAAAATGAAAAATAGCATTTGTTGTATGTTTTTATGTTCTGACCAATTTCAAAGGATTTATGAAGTGAAATTTAATGGTAACCTTTACTTATCAATAATATTACAAGAAAAGTGGATTTTTGCCTTTTAAAGGACCACATTTAATCAAGAATATTAATTAAGAAGAAGTAAATATCTTCACAGGCGGTTGGTACTTACCAACCGCCTGAAAATATATTTATCTCAAGCGGGTATTGCTTAACAACCGCTTGAGATAATGCCCGATACTGTTCTTCAGTTTCCTTATCCCTTGCTTCTTTTTTATTTAGATTCCAATATAAATACTCAAACATGTTTAGATTCTGCAAATTGTGTCCAAATTCGATGATTATTTCTTCTACATTTGTATAAAATTAACATCTACCACCTGAACAAAAAAATTTTAAAACTTGTATAGCTGACATTGTAATGTTTTGGTAAATATCAAATTAATTTCTACTCACATATTATTCACATTTGTGTATCTCATAAAAAAAGTTCCTTCACTCAAAATTGTTGGTATGAACATATTTGTATAATTTACACATGTATGAATTTTTTAATTTTTTAAAAGCATTCCAACATTTCAAACTTTAAATTGTCCACCATTCTAGCTAAATGCTCATATACATATGAGGCATTCATCAAATTATGAACACACATTGATTCAAAAAAAACTTAAAAAAATATGAAAAAATTCGTAGAGGTTGGTATGTTGAGTAAAAATGTCCACTGAAAAAATAAATGAAAAAAGCATTATATTCATCGAGATAGAAAAATGAAAAATAGCATTTGTTGTATGTTTTTTATGTTCTGACCAATTTCAAAGGATTTATGAAGTGAAATTTAATGGTAACCTTTACTTGTCAATAATATTACAAGAAAAGTGGATTTTTGCCTTTTAAAGGACCACATTTAATCAAAAATATTAATTAAGAAGAAGTAAATATCTTCACAAGCGGTTGGTACTTACCAACCGCCTGAAAATATATTTATCTCAGGCGGGTATTACTTAACAACCGCCTGAGATAACCTTCTTCTCAGACGTGAAATTCTAATTAACGATGAACACACTACACATTCATTCATTCACACAGTTGAAGAACACACAAGATGCATAATATTTACACAAGAACACACGAGATACACAAATAATATTCAATCACATAGATGAACAAAGATAGATTTCATTAATTAACAATATTTACAAAATAGAAGCAACTAAAAACAACAAAAAGAAAAACTAATTAAATCCTACTCCTAATCCTCTTCCTCCTCCTCCTCCTCGTCCTCCGGCGGCGACTCCGGCACCGGTGCAACAGGAGACAGGGCCGGCTGCACCGACTGCACCGGCTGCACCGGCGGTGCAACCCCGAGGTTGCTAGCCATTGCCTCCACCAGCGTTCTATGGCCCTCAGGGCCAAGAACCTGGGCCATCGTCGCGAACAGAATGTCGAGACGATCAGCCACCCCCGTGAGGGCGTAGAGGTAGTGGCCCATGGTACCCATTCCAGTATACTCTGGAAGGGTACCCAGCCCCAAGGCACTCATGGCGCGAGACATATTGTTGTACGCCTCTCGCGCCATGAGGAGGCGCTGCTCGGTGTTGATCTTCTCGGGGGAGCTGCAACATAGCTTCTTGCAAGGTGGCTCCCTCAGAGGGCTTGGCGGCGGAAGGTCGGCCATAGCGGTGTTGGGTCGTCGGAGCGAAGGAAGACGAAGAAAACAAGAGGATTCAAAGTGAGCGATGTGCTTGTGAGCGATAGCGCGTCTTTAAGGCCGCGCGGAGTGGAAGATGGAGCAGTTGGTTTACTGCGCATTGAAAGGTCGCACCTCGGGGAAAAGAAAGGTTGGTGAGGGGTCTTTATGTAGGCGTTCATCAAATTATAATGAACACATATTAATTAAGAAGAAGTAAATATCTTCACAGGCCCATGTTTATCTCAAGCGGGTGTTACTAACCAACCACCTGAGATAATTGTATCTTCTCAGGCGGTTGGTAAGTAAAATCCGACTGAGGTAACAATCTTCTCTGACGGTCGGTACTTAAAATCTGCCTGAGAAAATGTGAGTCTATATATACCCCTCGGCAGCATTGGAAAAAACTAACCCGGGCAAAACACTTAGACGCCGTTAGGCTGCCAAAATTTTGTTTGCCGCCAAGTGTTCGCCCTCGTCACTTCCAGGTACGCCACCGAGCTTCACCGTCGCTGCCGAGCTTCGCCGTCGCCGCCGAGCTTCGCCCTCCTCACTTCCAGGTACGCCGAGCGAAGCCATTGCCGTCGCCTCCGAGCTTCAAGGTAAACCCTAAACCCTTCGACCTTCCATCCTCCTTCGCCGTGCCGCCTTCCTCCCCGCCCTCGCTGCCGCCTTGCATATCCTTGGTTAGGGTTCGGGAATTAGAAAATGGTAGGCATCCTTGGTTAGGGTTCGGTGGAATTCGAAAAACTGTCAAGTTCGGTGGCATCTTTGGTTAGGGTACGGTGGGGCAAGATTTATGTGGATGGTTATATCACGATAAATTGGTAGTTGGTTTTGTGTGTCTGAAAACTGTGAAATCAGTAGCATTTCATCTTCTGGTAGTTTGTAGAGATAAAACTGTCAAGTTCGAATGAATAGGAGTTACTCCCTTCGTCGTGGATGGTTATATCACGATAAATTGGTAGTTGGTTCCGTGTGTCTGAAACTGTTCTGACACATTAGTGGTAAACATGATTCTAGACTCTAGTAATAGCAGTATATTCCCTATTTCTGTCATCGGCCTTGCATATGCCACATAATTCTCTATTAGGGGCAAGATTTAGCTATATTTGGTTAAGTTGACCAAATTTGGCTAATTTTGGCTAAGTTACATTAGATATAGTTATACTTGACTAATTTTGACTAAGTTATGCTATATTTAGCTATATTTGGCTACTTTTGCTTAGAGTTAGCTATGCTAGACTAAGTTTGGCTAAGTTTGCTTTTATTTCTCTAAGTTTCATTTGAGCAATTGTAGATAATCTGTGCTACCAAAGATGTCTGCACTTGTGGCTCCATCAGCTTCATTTGAGCAATTGTACCTAATCTGAGCTACCAAAGTTATGCTATATTTAGCTCTGAAGCCAAACAAGTTGCTGGCCAACTCATTTGTGATGCCAGGAGCATCCTCACGCCCATATCTAGGTACCACTAGGTGTGGCGATGGAGTCTGAGCATATGAAGACCTATATAACTTCAAAAATGTGTTTTGGCTAAATTTAATTAATTGAGCCAAAATTCAGAAAATTTGTTTTAAATATGACCAAATTTAGCTAACTGAAGCATAATCAAGCATGTTTGACTATGCTGGGCAAGATTTAGCTATATTTGGTTAAGTTGAGAAAATTTGGCTAATTTTGGCTAAGTTACATTAGATATAGCTATACTTGACTAATTTTGACTAAGTTATGCCTTGGGTTGTCGGTGTAAAGTGAGCTTGCTAGTTGCTGCTGCTGCTATCAGTCTCTTCTAGGCACTGCATCTGCACAAGTACGCATCAGCATGTTGTTTTTCATTCAGTAGGTAGAAGAATCAGTGACAGGGAATAAGAGGAAACTTGAGAGCGGGGACGATAATGCCCTCTAAGCTAGGTAGGAGCTGTGCGGGGATTTGCTTTTTGTCCCTTGCTTGATCAGTTATATCCGGAGCTAGGCGCCGCCTAGTAAACCTCAAGAACATGGTCGCCACTCTGAACGAAGCTAGCCTATTTAGAATAAAAAGATAAAATTGCCATTGGTGAGCAACTTTAACATGCTTGTCACCCTCGCAATGTATAGGAACCTTTTGGTCAGTCGCCTTAAACCCTAGAATGCCTTATCAAATCCTAGAATGCTTCCATCTTTTTCTTCATGCAACACTTCATGTAGAGTTAATATGCCATTTATTAGATTTTTTGTCTTATTAGATCTAGCATGGAAAGCCCTAAGAAGACTGGTCCTGATAGTAACAACAAAGAAGACAATATGGAGTTTACTGACTCCAGCAGTTCAGGCTCCTATCACAGTCCTTCGGATCTTTTTCCGAATATAAAAATTAAAAAGACTTCAGTGGATCTAGACCCGGAATATGATCCTGCCGACGAGGTATGGATCACGAATCTTAACTTCAGCAGTTCAAGTTAATGTTGGTTGTCAAGTATACGAAGTCTTATAATTTTTTTCTACCTAGATTAATCTCGAAGACAATGAGGTGACATCGGCTCCTAAAACCGCAGAAGGTTCTCCAATGGATGAATCCTCAGCTTCACTCAAGCGGAAACGAGGGCAACGAGGTCCCAATAAGGGTGCATTGGACCGCATCATGTACATAACAAGGGTCGGTCCAGGTGGGCTTCCCCAAGAACCACTGGATTCAGTTACCAAGTACCGTAATGCATGCGGTTTTCTTGTTAGGGAGGTTATGCCGATCACAACCGAGAATTGGAGGAAATTACCCGAGCAGACCAAGAATGAGTTGTGGGAAAAGATAAAGAAACAATTCAAGTTCCCGAAAGGCACAGAAGAAGTTGTAAAGAAAGCAACAATGGTCTCTTGCAGCAAGAAGTTTCGATGCTGGAAGAGTGAAATGAATGCTTATGTTAAGGCCAATAAGGTCCCTAGCCCGAGGAAGATGGGAAAAATCACACAAGCTCAGTGGCAAGAGTTTGTTCGTCAAAAGAGCACACCTGATGCTAAAGCTCTAAGTGCAACTAGGTCAGAGCTTGCAAAGAAGAACAAATACCATCATCGCTTGGAGTCTGCCGGATATGGCCCCAAAGTCCAGAAATGGAATAAGATATTAGATGAAATTACCAGTAAGGGCATTCCTCACCCATTAGAAGGGTGCGATGAGCGAACTCAACGCTGGGTCTTTGCTCGGTCAGGTTTGACCAGCGAGGGCAAACTTGAAAAGCCCGACTCTCTGAATGAAGTAGAGGATAAAATGAAAGAAGTAATTGAAAAGCAACAGAAGGGTCTCTTCAAGTCGAAGAGGGAGAATGACCAACTTACCGCTATCTTAGGAAACCCTGAACACAGCGGACGGGTTCGAGCGGTCTCTTCTCAAATGTCTTGGCTAGATGGTTTCCCTAAAGATAAAGACACATATAGAAGACGTTAGAAGTTTAAGAAAACACTTGATGAAACGATTGCTCAAAAGGTCAAAGAAAATATGCAAGAAATAATGGAACAACTTAGACAATCAGGACAATTAGTGGCACCGAGTACAATGATGGTTCCGGTGCAAAAGGAGCAATTAGTATCTCCAACTGCCTACCCTAGCAGTGTTGGTTCCATGCCAGGCTCAGGGTCAGCCCATAAGTTCCCTGTCGATGATATTGCTAATGACAAATCTTGTCGTCTTCTTGTCCCGATAGGCAGAGCAGGGAACAAAACCAAATAGGTTGCCACTGGTATGGCAAAGCCTGATCATGACTTCAACGGGAATCCACTTCCGTTGTATTATTCTGTGGTGCAAGTTCTTCAGATCATTGATAATGATTTTGAAGATTATGAAATAGACCACATAACACCTGAGGGGATCGCGACTCTGGGGCAGGCTGTCAACCAATTAATCCTTTGGCACCGACGCGATATTGCGTTGGACGATGAGCCAATTTCTAGCCCCGTTGCATCTCCAAATACTGCAACCCCATCTTCTAAGGCGAAAGTGCATGAAGATCCACTCCCAGTCCAGGAAGATCCACTCCCCCTATGTCTCAGCAAGGATGATATCCAAGAGCAACAAGTTGGACAACAACTTCAAGCAGTACCAGAGCAAGCTGTTGCTAGTAAAGAGCAACTAGTTGAGCAACAGCTTGAAGTAGTACTAGAGCCAACTGCTGCGAGTAAAGAGCAATCAGTTGAACAACAGGTTCAACAACAAGCCAGTGTCCAACTTCCAACGATTACTCCTCGATCATCAGTGCCTATCAAAGTTAGCTCATACAAAATTAATAAACCTTCATCAGAAGTGTCAAAGTATTTGGAAGCTATGAAGGAAAATATTAGAAAATCGAGTGAATTTCGTTCTTCTCATGAGCCAGCATTAGAAGATATCGAGGAGTGGGAAGAAGACGGTGTCATGTATAATCGGCGGACGGCTTTAGTTAAACCAGGAGTTCCAATATACAAGCTTGAGGATGTTCCTCCTAAATTTGAGAATGGGAAGCCGTTCATGACATCCATACAACTTAGCAAACAACCCGTCCAGCTCAGAAGAATGCATGAGTGGTACATCACTGCCAGCACAAAATTTGGTCTTGATTGTGTCACATTTTGTATTCCAAAAGAAGCATTCTGGAGCACTGGAGTAGATAAACGAGTCATTTTATTTGAAGAGCTGCTTTCCCTTTCCCATCGGGACATGCTCGATATCAACTTGCTGCTCGTCTGGTGCTTGTAAGTGCTCTAATATTTTGTATTTGCTTTTCTTACTACACGCATACGCATTTCATGAGATTATAACAATTCTGGACTTCTTCAATAGAATGCAATACATGGATAATGAAAAGTTGGCACGCAAGACAGGTATCCTTGACCCTACTAGGATTGCAAAGTCTCTATTCGATGTCCAGGCGAATCGAGAATCAAGCCAGAACAAACACATGAAAAAAAAAAAGATTTTGAAAGAGCAATTGCAAAACTTAAGAAGGATAGAAAGACAGAAGTTGCATCTTACATAGGACATGCGATGTTTAACTTTGTCAGAGATGGCAAGGACCTCATAAATGCTCCATACCACTTCGAGTAAGTTTGACACATGACATTGAAATAGCAATTATTGGTAATTGTTAACATGTGTGTTTGTATGTTTGCAGTAATCACTACATAATGATCTTCATCAAGCCAACGCAGGGAATGGCAACAGTCTTGGACTCGGCCGATTACCCACCAGATCATTACAAAGATTTCCTTTCCATTTTGAAAAGTACGTTTATTCAATAATTTTAATTTACGCACATTTAGAATGTGTTGACAAGTTTTATATGACATTTCTTGTATTACAGCGCTTGGCAGTTTTACGCGGAGCTTGGCGGTCAGAGACCTCCTAATACGAATGCATTGGACATTAAAACGTATTATGCTTGTCTGAAGCAGTCTGCTGAGAGTGTCTTATGCGGGTATTATGTATGCGAGCATCTTCGGACCGCCAGCGTATATAGAGTCAATCGTGAGGATGTAAGTTATCCTTCATGTCGATACCTTATTTTCTTACTTTTGTGTTTCATTTTCATTGTAACTAGCATAGTTTAATGCTTATATTCTCTGCTGTTCAATATTACCAAAAACATTATTTTCATATTTTGATTCCAACTTCAAAATTCAATTGCTCATAGTACAACTGCTCCAAAAATACCAACTAAATTCCTGTATACTCTCACTTTGATATATACTTTGAGATTGTTCAAACCAACACATTCTAAACCTTGTTATGTGTTATATTGCAGCATAAGAAGAATCTGAACGAAGAATGGCCGGTTTGTAGAAGTATTCCTGATGGAGGAGCCGACAGGATTGCTTCTGAACTCTGTCAGTTCATACTCGTGAAATTTTGCACAAAAAGTGGAAGTTCTTTGATAAGAATGGTTCAGTAGCTGATGTGCCAGAACTTTGTGACTATGCCAATTTAAACAGTCTTTAGTGAAAACTTGTAAACTTTGAGATGAATTGTATCTGTAACTCGTACATATATATATTGTTTTAGTGAAATTGACTTTTGTGATGATAATATTGTTGACTTTTGTTCTGTGATGATATTGTTGTTTTTTGTTCTGTGATTATATTGAATTGACCTGGAAATTAGAAATAACAGTAGTAGTACTGTATAGGTTATACCTTATCACAGGCGGTTATTAACCAACGGCTAGGCATGGCTGTGAAAAACAATTATCACAGGCGGCTAGATACAAGTAAAGAAACATCTGTGATAATCTAATTTTCACAGGCGGTGACTGTTATGGTAGAAACCGGCTGCGTTAAAGGGTCTTCACAGACGGCTGATATAGGTAAACTCCGTCTGTGATAACACCATTATCATTGACGGTTAGTTATGCTTCAATAACCGTCTGTGAAGAAACATTATCATTGACGGTTAGTTATGCTTCAATACCCGTCTGTGAAAACACATTATCATAGATGGTTAGTTATGCTTCAAAATCTGTCTGTGAAAACACATTATCATAGACGGTTAGTTATGCTTCAAAACCCGCCTGTGAAGACACATTATCATTGGCGGTTAGTTATGCTTCAATACCCACCTGTGAAGACTCATTATCATAGGCGGTTAGTTATGCTTCAATAACCGTCTGTGATAAGACATTTATCACAGACGGTTATATATGCTGCACGACCCGTCTGTGATAAAGTATTTTCACAGACGGCTAGCCTAAGTAAAGAACCGCCTATGATAATCTGTCTTCACAGGCGGCTAGCCTAAGTGAAGAACCGCCTATGATAATTAGTCTTCACAGGCGGTTTCACTTCTCCGCCTGTGAAATTGCGGATTATCACAGACTCTTCGTTTCAGGCGGTTTTAAAAGCCGTCTGTGATAATAGGTTTGGAGACGCCTGTGATGAGGCTTATTGTAGCAGTGAGTTGTCCGTATTGCACATAATTTAGTGAAATAGGTTATCTTTACTCCTTTTTTGCGTATGTTGAAAGATAGCTGAAAATATCAGGAAAAACTGTAAATATTTCCGGCAGAATTATTGGACTTTTTTTTTCCATTCTGAGAATCACGGTGACCTTTTCTTTTTGAAGGCATAATGATCTGGACACCATAGTCAGTATCAGTGCCGATTCATTAAAAGAGGAGTTGGGTACGGGCGCGCTGAGCGGGCCTCAAAACTGGTGGGCGCGGGCGGAACCCTCCGCGCTGGGCACGGTGAGTCGGTGACCTTCATGCCTCACATAACATGCTATCGATTTTTAAATAGGTAGAAAAAGGTCAACAAGTACAAGTATCCTGACGAACAAAGAACAGAAATTGGTAACCCTCCCTCTGGTCAGATTTGCACATGTAACCTATAAATATTTGTACAAGGCCATTGTTCCCTATTGAATTAACCATTTCAAGCTGACGGGTTGCAGTAACAAGCAAAACTTTTCTAACATTGCCTGGTATTTACATGACGATACAACCTTCAACACAAGTTGCAATTCACAAGAATAGCAGACTACTGCATGCAAAACATACTTCAGCTGCAGAAGCATTGCATCGTGGCCTTATCAGAACTGAACAACCAACCATTTTGCCACAAGATGAAGACTAGTGTAGTTGCTTTTGAACTTAATTAGGACTAGTGTGTAGTTGCTGTCCACCCGAGTAAAGCTATTGTGGTACAAAGGGTTTCTGCGAATAGGAAGCGTGATTTGTAGTGTTTACCTTTAGCTAGCTAGATGAGCAAGTACCTTTTGATCCATTCAAAAATGTTCATTGTCTAAGGAAAAAAATCAACTATGATGGTTGCACAATAGTACCCAATTGACCCATGTACCGATGATACACGTACCAGTGGCCATTTATTATAACGATATGTTGAAGACTTAGTACACGAGTACTATGGCGATACGTATCAGGGTCGATCGATCGGTTTAGGACAGGAGTGGTACTCCCTCCGTCTCTCAAGGAGGAGAGTTGGCGGAAGGATGGGGTCCAACGGTCTGCTGAGAGAAGACTATGGCGACTCCAGGGCGATTCCCCTTTCCACCCCCCTCCACAACAATCCCCACTATGATTCTCACAAAATCCACCAAGATCTCTCTGTTGCTCCGTCTCCAGCACACAAGGTAGCGGCCTATGAAGCAGAAAACCCGCTGCCATGGCGATTCGGCTCGGAAATAGGCGAAGAAGGAGAGTCCAGGAAGACGCGGTCTCAGGTATCTCTGGATCCCTCTTTTTTTCCCATTTTGGGACGCTCTTCCTCCCGCAAGAATCGACTGCCTCCCCTCCCCAGGTGGCTCAATCGACCACCCGCCTCCCTAGATCCCGATTTGGACACTGTGGGCAAGAAATCTGTTCCCAGGATTCCAAAGCTCTGACCCCCTAGCCCAAGAGTATTCTTCGCAGAAGGCAGCAAGTCGCTGAGCCTACGAATCTGCAGCGGCAACAACTCTTGCCTGGGGGAGGAGACTTCCGGGGGAAGTGCTCGCCGGCATTTAGTCTAAGGCGGGTGAGCTTCGCTAGTCTTCCAGAGGTGCTCCAGTTCGATGGGAAAGAATCGCCTGCTGCAGTGTTGGGCCATGGGGCAAGCAAGGCTTTTTCTCGGCCCACAAGCAAGGCCCAACAAAGCAGCCTAGTCCACTCAGCCTTGGAAGCCGGGGCAGTGTCCCTTAGCCAGACTCACCTTTTGGCGCCATTGACTTCGTCTACCCAGGAGGATTTGACGGATGGATCGCAGACTGTAAGGACTAAGCGGTGGTGGAGAAAATTAAAACACTACCGCAATCCTGGGCAAGGTCTTGTCAAAGTACAATCCAAGCGGCGCTGGTATGATAACATGGTTGGTAAGTGCTTTAACTGTTTAGCTGGAGACCACTTCAAAGCTCAGTGCAGGGATCCCCCGCGTTGCTGGCGATGCAAACAAAGCGGCCATATATCAAGAAGGTGCCCAAACAGACCTCCAGCGCTCCCTCAACAATCAACCTCACTTAGCAATTTCACAAAAAAAAAAGAGATCAGGTGGGGATGGAGAGGAGGGTGTCGTTGGGGAGCTCCTCAGCGAACTGGAAGCATCGTCGAGCAAACGAGCAAACTCGTCTGTCCGCCAGTTGCACGAACACCTGCACCACTCCACTCGTGGGGAGGCCTCGGGACAGCCTTGTCCCCAGGGTGGCTTTGTTCCTGCAAGGCCTCCCTCCCCTGCCCGCCCTCTGGTGGCCGGCTGTGGTCGAGACTGTCCGCACTCCCCTACTCGGGAGAGGAGGGGACAGTTCTTGGCCGACCAAGCCCTGGCGCATGCTGCTCGCCGGTTGGAGCCCCTGCGCCTTCCGGTGGAGGCCAGGGCCGGACGGGCTATTGACTTCCCTGGTAACCCGAGGGACCACCCTCTTGTGATGGAGGCGATGGTGTGGATGTCGGAGGATATGAAGATGAGACGGCTCATGATGGCTTCCCATGCTCTTCTGGTCACAGAACAGGGGCCTCTGGGAGTTCTGTCCGCCATATGTCAAAGATTCCGTCTAAGAAGGTATGAATTCCATGTCTTTCGCTCCTACCCAGAACCCTTCACTTTGCTATTCACACACAGAGAGAGAGAGACTAGAGACCGCGTCTATGACAAGCGCTGCTTTGCGGATGGCCCGTTCCTCTTCCAGTTCCATGCCTGGGATGCCAACAGAGCGGGGCAGAAGGTGAGGATTACTTACCATGTCAAAATAAGTTTGGAGGGTTTACCACTATTTGCTTGGAACCAAGATGTGGTGGACAAGATCTTGGGTAGCCATTGTGTGGTCCATCAAGTGGATGTGGCCACCTGACGAAGGGAGGATCATAGGGCCTATGTCTGCTGGGCCTTTTGCCAAGACCCCTCTCGCATACCACAAGTGGTCCATCTTACATTAGCAGAAAGGGCAGAGAGAATGAGCTCAGATGAAGATCTCTTTTTCATGAGGCCTAGAGCCATGCAGGAAGGACATGTATTCAAGGTATTGGTTCACTTAGACTCAGTGGAAGACCTGACCTTCTACCACACCCAGCCAGAGGAGTTTGAAGATAGTGGCAAAATCCAATTCAGGCCGCTAAACTGGCATTTTGGTCGGCCAGATGGGGACAATGATGAAGGTCTATTCAACCAACAGGACCGGTACTGCATTCCAGGGAAGACCCCGCGCAGACGCCCTTCTGATGGGGATGATGATGAGCATGACAGGTTGGACAAAGCTAGACGTCCGCGCCGCTTCATAAGTGAAGTTACTCGTTGGATCGACAGTAAAGCAAGGGTTAAATACCCTTTGGGGGAAAGAGGTCATCACAGTGGTCGGTTCCGGGGTGAATCCTCAAGGCAGAGGGTGGTCTGGGACAGCTGCTCCCCCCTCCATCCCGTTCCAGGAGCCCTCCGGAAGAGCGCAAATCACTGTGCAGTTTGTGGGCCGCTAAGGGTAGCAAGGAGGATGATCCACCAAGATGTGCCCAACAGCCAGAGCTGTCCATGGCGGAAATTGATGAAGAGGCAAGGATCTCCGAGGCAGTCCTCATTAATCCTTTTGAGACTGAGAAGCTTTGGTCGGGTAAGACAGGTTCGCAGGGGAAAGGTAGCGAAAGCCCTGCTCTAAGCAATGGGACTGAACTCCCCCCCGAAGTGATTGTTATCTCACTCACAACCCCCCTTGAGGATATGCTGCAGAATGAAGGGAGTTTTGCTCGGAATGGGCTGGGAGCAATCGAGAGAGAGCTAAATGAGGAACAGGAAGACACTTTTCCTCAAGTGGATACTCAAGAGGTCCAGATGGCTGTCCTCTCAGTGGAAGAATCTCAGGAAAATCCACAAGTTGAGCAGCTAGTTAATGCAGTCACCAAGCCTCTGGAACAACCCTTGCTTGCAGAACCAGATTGCCAAAAGATCATGGGATACAGGAAGGAGAAAGAAAAGATACTGCAAACCACAAGATCCAGCCCTCGCCTGAAGGACAAGATAAAAAAATCCAAGGGCAGTGTCAAAAGAGCACAAGATGTACTAGCCAAGAAATGGGGGCTGCTGGAAGAGGATAAGGATATGGATGACATGGTCCTGCAGAAGTACGTGGAGATGTATAAGAAACTGCTACCGAAGTCGGCAGTGCAGGCGATTAACGCCCTCACTAAAGTGGCGTTGGCAAGAAAGAAGAGCAAGAAGGTTGCTAAGGGTGAGAAGAACAAGATACTGAAGCAGAAAGAAGCCAAAAAGAAGCCACAGATGATCTGCACTGCGGATGCAGAAGCGCCTGTTCAGTGCGCCTGAGAGGTGGCTATATGACGCTCAGTAGTTTTATCTTTGATCCATGAGTTCTTCTAGTTGGGTCACCCTTTTATTTTGGACCTACCAACTGTTGATGGTACAGTCGTGGTTATTTTGTCTCTGTAGTTGTTCCCTGGAGCGATGTATTTCTCCAGTGTTGTGTGTTTCAGGCCCTATTTTGCTGTGCACCCCCGTAGGGGGTTGGCCTGTACGTTTTATGGTGGTTGAAATGGTTATGTAATCGATGCTCCTAGTATCAATTATTCTGTGTTGTCGTGGAATGTCCGAGGCTTGAATAGTTTGGTCCGCCAACAAGAAATCCGACAAATGATAGCTAATGCCAAGCCACGGCTCATCTGTTTACAAGAGACCAAACTAAACAACATTTTGAGACTAGATGTGACCAACATTGCGGGGAGGGAGTTCGAAGACCAGTTCTGTTTTTTACCAGCACAAGGAACTCGGGGTGGAATTTTGCTTGCTGCCAACCAACAATATTACAGGATAGATGAAGTTACCATGGGAACCTACTCTATCACTTCCAAATCACTGATTCTGAATCCAACAACAAATGGTCCATCACAGTTGTCTATGGACCTCAGCAGGATATTGAAAAAAGGCTCTTCACACAAGAGCTTAAAGAGCTGAAACAATTTTCCCATCCAGCATGGCTGATCATAGGGGACTTCAACATGATCCTACAGGACCAGGACAAAAATAATTCCCGTCTCAATCGCAGGATGATGTCAAGATTTAGGAGAATATTAACCACCTTGAAGTGAAGGAGGTGCCATTGATTGGTAGACGTTTCACGTGGTCTAATGAGCGCAATAGCCCTACTCTCACTCGAATAGACAGAGCTTTTGCAACTATAGCATGGGGGGGATGTTCACTCCCACCCAGCGATCTTCCCTCTATCCTCTTCCATCTCAGATCACTGCCCGCTGCTCCTTAGGCCCCTGGAACTGCCACAGTTTAAATTTATTCAAGGCCCATTGGCCTAAAATGGAGAGCTTCTTTGACTGCGTCAAACAGGCATGGGAACCCCAAACCACAGCACAACACAACCCCTTCCTCAATCTTCACCTGAAGCTCAACAGAACAGCCAAAGCGTTAGCAGGATGGGCCAAAAAACTAATTCCATATGGCTTGTCGTGAGGTGATCACCCAGCTGGATAGCGCTCAGGAGGAACGACAACTAGATGAGAGTGAAATGAACCTCCGACGCACATTGAAGATGAGATTGTTGGGGCTAGCAGCTACCAAAAATCCAGGGCACGACAACAGTCTCGATTAACTTGGATGAGGAAGGGAGATATAAACACCAAATACTTCCAAGCTATTGCAAATTCTCGAAAAAGCAGGAATTACATTCACGCTTTGCGATCCATGGAAGGCTGGGTTACAGGACAAGGGGACAAAGCAAAGCTAATTCAACAACATTTCCAGAGTCATCTAGGAACTCCGGTGCCTAGAACTTTAAGGATGGACCTGGCAGCCTTGGGTTGGCAACCGAGGCGGTTGGACCATCTGGAAGCCCCTTTTTCCCAAGAGGAAGTACAAAATGTGGTATTCAGTTGGCCAAAGGAAAAATCTCCTGGACCGGATGGATTTATTGGATCTTTTTTCAGAACTTGTTGGGAAATTATAGCCGATGATATGATGGCGGCAATACAGTTTTTCTTCTCTATGAATCAGCAGGAATTTCATTGGCTCAATCGGTCCTTTGTGGTGCTGATTCCAAAGAAAGACAATGCGGCCACTCTAGCAGATTACAGACCCATTAGCCTCACCCACAGCTTCTCCAAGCTCATATCCAAACTGCTAGCAAACCGTTTGGCGCCTGAACTGCCATCTCTAGTGTCCATGAATCAAAATGCTTTCATCAAGACGAGGTGCATCCATGATAACTTCATTTTTGTCCAAGAGCTAGTTCGAAATCTGCATAAACGAAGGACACCGACTCTCCTTATTAAGCTCGACATATCAAAAGCTTTTGACACTGTCAACTGGCCGTACCTCCTGGAAATCATGCAATTTTTGGGTTTAGGATCCAGATGGCGAAATTGGATTTCCTGTCTTTGGGGGACAGCTACATCTTGTTTTCTACTGAATAGGGAGCCGGGAAAGTTCATCAATCACGCTCGAGGAGTACGACAGGGTGATCCACTGTCTCCGATGATTTTTTTATTGGCAATTGAACCCCTGCATCGTCTTTTCAATTTGGCGCAATCAAAAGGCCTGATCGCTCAGCTACACAAGGCATGTCAGCAGTTCCGGGTCTCACTTTTTGCTGATGATGTGGTGGTGTTCATTCGACCTAATGCCCAGGAGTGGCAGATCACACTGTCTCTGTTAGAGATCTTCGGTAAGGCTTCTGGATTGAGAACCAACCTAGAAAAGACACAAATCTTCCCGATAAGATGTCAGGGTCTGGATTTGGCTGGAGTTCTAGGATAGCAAAATGAAGTGGCTGATTTCCCCACGACATACTTAGGCTTGCCCCTTCATTACCGAAGACTACAAGATCCTCCATTCACCCTTTGGTGCAGAAGATAGGAAATAAGCTACCAGGTTGGAAGAGGAGATTGTTATGCTACGCGGGGCGGGAGGTTCTAATCAAATCTGTGCTTTCAACCATCCCAACTTTTTTCATCACAGTCTTTAAACTCCCAAAATGGGCCATAACCAAGATAGACAGGTTTAGGCGAAGTTTTCTGTGGAGAGGGAGAGGTCCGGATCA
Organism: Tuctoria greenei; assembly: GCA_036927565.1. NCBI lineage: Eukaryota > Viridiplantae > Streptophyta > Magnoliopsida > Poales > Poaceae > Tuctoria > Tuctoria greenei. Next base: position 165,634,606 of record JAYESD010000009.1, on the reverse strand, counting down.
AGTGGCTAACGGACATTGCTTAGTGAAATGGACCACATGCACCCAGCCCAAAAAATGGGGAGGTTTAGGCATTAAAGACCTGGAACGCTTCGGAAGAGCCCTTCGCATGCGATGGTTATGGCTAACCTGGACGTCGCCTGATCGACCATGGAGGGCCCTGCTTCAGGTTCGGGACCACACAGATAGAGATCTCTTCTTCGGTTCGATGACAATAATAATTGGAGATGGTGGCCGCACCCCCTTCTGGGAGGCAAGATGGCTGAATGGATCAGCGCCTCGTGATATTGCGCCCCTGCTGCATCAGCAAGCGCGACAGAAATTTCGATCGGTCAAGAAGGAACTACAGAATGATAACTGGATAAGAAATATTGGGGAATGTGATACAGAGGACGAACTACAAGAATTTATAAATCTGTATGAAGTACTGACCTATATCCAACTAGGTGAGAACAGTGATCAGATAAGATGGAGGTGGACATCTAATGGAACCTATACAGCAAAATCTGCTTATGAAGCGCAATTTCTTGGCTCAGTGCGAAGTCACAATTCCCGGATCATCTGGCAAGCGGCCAGGGAGCCTAAGATCCGTTTCTTTACCTGGCTGGTTATGCATGATAGGATCCCAACTGCGGACAACCTCTTGAAAAAGAACTGGGAAGTGTTAGAGGGTTATCCCGGTACAACCGGGTACCCCGTATCTATCTCCCGTAAGGAACGGGCGTGGGGCAACAACCCACGCCCGAGTCACCATCAGCTACGAGCGATACCTCCGGAGGGGGCGTAACAGACTCGTTCTGTTGCGCCCCCCCACCTGGTGCGCGCTCTATAAGTCCCAGGGGGACCTCAGGGCGTGAACACCTATGCGCACACGTTTCCCAGAGGCCCCCGCCACAACTAATCTAATCCTTCATCGCCGGCACCTTCGTTGCGTTCAGCCGCCACCGCGTCGACGTTCTTCCTGCATCGACGAACTCCCTGCGATGACATCTCTCCAGCAAGCATCCACTTGAGCCCAATGGCATCAAGTGGACCCTCTGAAGGTAACCCTAATCCCTTTCTTCCTAATCTTTCTATTGTGTTCTGGATCATACACGCACTGTTTCTTTAATGAATTGCTAAATAATTAGTCTAAGTGATTAGATGAATATGAAATTGTCATTAAGATTGTTTATCCTGAATAGATTAAGTCTAAGCATTACTAATTAGGAGTTCCTAGCATTGATCCTAAGCACCCTAAGATTTTACAATGGCATCAGAGCCGTGCTAGTCAATTCCTAATTAGGTGATTAAGTCCTAAGTCAGATGAATTTATTTCTAATCATTTTTATTAAGGCCTTGTTTCTGGAAATTAAGATTAAGTTAGTTTGAGTCATTTAATTGAAGCAATTAGAAGGAGGGGATTCAATTTCTATTCTGGTTTGGTTAAAGAAATCGGAAGAAGATGAATCGAATCAGTTTTCGATTCTGACTAAGACTAAGAACTCAGACAGGAATTGAATCGAATTAAGAAATTAAGATTAAAGGAGGAAGGGACTTATCTGGATTTAGGGGTCTTGAGCCTCTGAATCTTCCTCGGAGCAGGGTTAGGGGAAACCCTAACCCCTGCAACCTCCTCTCTTCGTCGGCGGCGCCGTCGTCCTCAGGCGCAACGTTAGGGTGTGGGCCGAAGCCCTAACCCTAACCGCGCAATACCGCTGCCGCCGCGACATCAGAACCTAGGGTTAGGAAATCCTAACCCTAGGGGCTTCTCTTGACCGGCGGCACGATGTGCTCGCCATAGAGGAAGCCCTCGGCGGCGCCGATGTACCTGCAAACATGCACTCAGAAGAACTTAGTGCGCGCCGCGCTAGGGTCAAGGGTCGAAACCCTAACCCTAGCGGTCGGGTTTTCTTCAACGGCCATCGACCGATGCAGCTTCGGCCGACGACAAGCTACCTTTCGGTCGCTCGCCGGCGGCGAAGGGTCGGCCGTGCCGGAAGTCCCCGACGCGGCAGCGCACCCTCACCCCTCCACTCAGATCCGGCTCGAGCGTCGGTTTTCCTCAACGGCCGACCAGCCAACGCCATCGGCAACGACGGAGCTCCACCCCGATGGGGGATCTCTCGCCGGCGCCGATAGCGCGGTGGCGCCGGAGGTCCCGGGCTCGTCGCCGCTCGCCGCTCTCTCTCGCTCACCGCTAGGAGTGTCGAAGAGAGAGAATGGAGGGGCAAAAATGAACTAGGGTTCAGCGCCCCCCCACGGCCGACGGCCTTAAGTACCTCCGATTTCGACGCGGAACCATCGGATGAAAATTGGACGGCTGAGATGACACGGGGCATTAGAACAGCGAGCAACGTGAACCGTCAGATCGAGATCCGACGGTCCAAGTAGCACGCCGCCGCCGCCCATGCGCTAATGGGCTCCGAGCCCATGCGGGATGGCTCCGTGGGCTGCTGGGCTGCCCTTTCGATTTTCCGGATTTTCTCCGATTTTTGAGTGGGCTGTTTTCAATAGTGGGCCGAATACCTATGGGCTGCGTGTATAAGGGATTTTTTCCATTTTCTGATGTTTTTAGCTGATGGGCTGGGCCAAAATTTTGCTCAGTGGGCTGCATTTAGAGTTTTAAGCCCATTTAGTCTTTTTAAGTGTTTTTTGTTTTCAGAATAAGTTTAAAATAGAAAAATAATTTCCAGAAATTAGAAAAATGATTGGAAAATTAAGTAAATAGCTGAGAAAATTGTAGAAAAATTTGTGTGATGTTATGAAATGTTTTGATTGCTTTTTCCTGCATTTTATATCATTTATTGTCAATAAGAGCATTTTCTCAGTTATTTAAATACTATTAAGTGCTTTTCAAGCAATTCTCATTAATTAATAAATTAAGTTTTAGCTTCCGCTGTGATTAAGTGATATTGAGTAACCAAAGTGAAATTTTAATTTATCAAGTTTTGAGTTTAAGTTATGTTATGTTTATTAATGGTAATTTAAATGAGTAACCAACGTGAAAATTTGAATTTGCCAATTAATTTTAAGTGCATTTATTTGAGCTTGTGCTTAAGCTTATATTTATGATTATTTAAGATTCATTGAGTAACCAACGTGAAAAATGATGTGCTAAGTTAATTATGCATGGAATTTGAAAGTAACCAACGTGAAATTGAATTACCATGGTTAATTTAAGTTTGGTTTTGAGTTTATGATATTAAGCTTTGTTGTCATGCTAAGTTTTAATGTTTAAGGGCATTATTTGCTAAGTAACCAACGTGAAAAAGCAATAATGCCATTCTTAAGTCATGATTTATTATAAGTCTTGTCATTAATCCTCAAATCTTTATTTTTTGAAGGATCAGGCTTGTCCTCAGCACTTAGCTATATCTCCGCAATTGAGACCCTCAATGGTCAAAATTACGCGGTATGGAAAGAGAGGCTCCAGATGGCTCTAGTAGTCTCTGACCTCGATTTTGCGATTACGTCGCCTCGACCCACTGAGCCACCTGTCCCCATTGCTGAGACTGGGGAATCTGAGGAGTCTTTCGCTACGCGGAAGGCTAAGTACCTAAGCTTGAAGGATCAGTATGAGAAGGATCTCCCTAAGTGGGACACTTCCAACAGGAAGTGTCTCGTGATCATTAAGAGCACCATAGCAGACTCAATTAAGGGAAGTATCCCTGATTGTGATACTGCTTCAGAGTACTTAGAGAGAGTCAGAGGTCAGTTCACTGGCTCCACTAAGGCGAGTGCTAGCACTCTCATGAGAAAGATTGTCACTGAGAAGTACTTTGGAGGTGGTGTGCGTGAGCACATCAATAAGATGAGTCACTATAACTCTAAGCTAAGGGAGCTAAACATTGTGATGCCAGATGAGATGCTCATTTACTTCATCCTAAGTTCTCTTCCTAAGGAGTTTGAGGCCTTTGTGGTCAATTATAACTCACTTCCTGAGACTTGGAATATTGATAAGATTGTTGCTATGTGCGTTCAGGAAGAGGAACGCATAAAGAGCTCTAAGAATGGTGATTACATCAATCTGGCTGACATTAAGGGTAAGGGAAAGGCAAAGAGGTACTTTTCCTCTCCCAAACCACCTTCCTTCAAGGTTTCAGGCTCTAGTTCTTCATCAAACAAGTTCAAAGGCAAGTCCTCTCAAAAGAAGGACAAGGATAAGTGTCACTTCTGTGGCTCAGATGAACATTTCCAGAAGGACTGCGTTGGATTCATTAAGTGGTGTGCTAAGAAAGGTAATGACATAATTACTTTTGTAAATGAGGCCTTATATGCAAATTATTCACGATCCACTTGGTGGATTGACTCAGGTGCCACTGTGCACATTTGTAATTCAATGCAGGCATTAAGTACGATGAGAACTATAAGAAGAAGGGAAAGAGTGATTAAGGTGGCAGATGGGCGTGAAGCCGAAGTCGAAGCCATTGGAGACTTATCTCTTAGATTACTTAGTGGCTTTGTACTTAGGCTAAATAATGTTCTTTATGTCCCTTCATTAGAAAGGAACTTGATTTCAGTTTTGTGTTTGGATGATTCAGGATACATTTGTCATTTTGGTAATGATAAGTGTTCTATTAGTTATAATAATGAGATTATTGGTCTTGCCTTCCGACAAGACATGCTCTACTTGTTGTCCACTCACGAGAATGTGTTTGCTATATGTGATGATCAAGTTTCATCTAAGAACGACTTAGGACGTAATAAGCGCAAAAGAAGCGATTTAGATACTTTGTCGAAATTATGGCATTGTCGTTTATGCCATATTTCGAGGGGGAGGATCGAACAATTAGTATCTCAACCGATTCTTCCACACTTAAACTTTTCAGATTCTGAGGAATGCGTTGATTGCATTAAAGGAAAATTCTCCAAAACTATTAAGAAAAACGCCAAACGTAGCTCGGGAGTCTTAGAAATAATCCACACAGATATTTGTGGACCTTTTCCCGTGACATCGGTAGATGGTTATGATTCCTTCATAACATTTACAGATGACTTTAGTCGTTATGGCTATATTTATCCAATCAAGGAGCGATCCGAAGCGTTGGATAAGTTTAAGATATTTAAGGCTGAAGTAGAAAATCAGCACGACATTAAGATTAAAGTAGTAAGGTCTGACCGTGGAGGTGAGTACTACGGTCGACACACCCCTTATGGCCAAGTCCTTGGACCTTTTGCGAGGTTTTTACAGGAAAATGGCATAGTAGCCCAATATTCTACACCGGGCGAACCTCAGCAGAACGGTGTAGCGGAACGGCGAAACCGTACACTTATGGATATGGTGAGAAGCATGCTAAGCTACTCTACACTACCAGTTAGTTTATGGATGGAGGCCTTAAAGACCGCCATTCACGTACTTAACCGTGTTCCATCTAAGTCAGTACCTAAGACACCGTATGAGATGTGGACGGGACGTAAGCCCTCACTAAACTATCTACATGTGTGGGGATGTCCAGCTGAGGCTAATATGTTCAACCCGAACTTGAGCAAACTGGATTCTAGAACAATTAGTTGCCATTTTATTGGCTATCCTGAAAGGAGTAAAGGTTTTAGGTTCTATTGTCCAGGTAGACACACTAAGTTTATTGAGACTAGGCATGCCGTGTTTTTAGAGGACACTATGATCAGGGGGAGTACGGTACGGCGAGAAATAGACCTTGAGGAGGAACGGATTAGTCTAGCCGTTCCGATGACTCAAGAGCCTTATTTCACCCTACCTGCTGTCGTCGTGCCACCCGCACCTAGTGCTGGCGACGCAACGCCTGTTGCTGCACCTCCATCGGCCACAACAGAAATAAGTGAGGTACAACCTCCTCAGGCTGTTGAGGACATGGTCGAACAAAATGAGGTTCAGTAGCAGCCTCAACCATTAGACGATGCTCAAGTAAGAAGATCACAAAGAGTAAGACGGTCGGCCATCCCAGACGACTATCAGATATACTTGAGTGAAGAAGTTAAGATAGAGGATTATCCCACCTCTTACGAAGATGCCATGAGTAGACCTCAGTCATCAGAATGGCGTAAAGCCATGGAAGATGAAATAAGATCTATGAGTGCCAACAAAGTCTGGGACTTAGTAGAGATTCCTAAAGGAGCCAAAATAGTAGGCTGTAAATGGGTCTACAAGATTAAGCGTGACTCCAAAGGGAAGATTGAAAAATATAAAGCTAGACTTGTGGCTAAGGGATTCACGCAGCGGGAAGGCATTGATTATAACGAGACCTTCTCTCCTGTGTCGTCTAAGGATTCGTTTCGAATCATCATGGCATTAGTAGCACATTATGACTAATTGCATCAAATGGATGTAAAGACGGCGTTCCTCAATGGGAATCTTTATGAGGATGTCTACATGGCTCAACCGAAGGGTTTTGTCATTAAGGGTAAGGAACATATGGGATGCCACTTGAAGAAGTCTATTTATGGACTTAAGCAAGCTTCAAGGCAATGGTACCTAAAGTTCGATGAGACGATAAGAAAGTTTGGGTTTAAGGAGAATGAGGAGGATAACTGCATTTATGCTAAGTTTAATAATGGAAAATTTATTTTCCTTGTACTGTATGTAGATGACATACTACTGGCAAGTAGTGATGTCAATCTACTCTTAGAAACTAAGAAGTGTTTATCCTCAAACTTTGAGATGAAGGATTTAGGTGAAGCTTCCTATGTCCTAGGAATTGAGATTCACCGAGATCGAAGAAAGGGGATATTAGGATTATCTCAGAAGGCATACTTAGAAAGCGTACTCAGAAAGTACGGTATGCAAGGATGTAAGCCCTCGCCTATCCCAATAGTTAAGGGTGACAAATTTTCACAATCACAGTCACCTAAGAATCAGTATGAGGTTGATCAGATGAGAGGAATTCTGTATGCTTCTGCTGTCGGAAGCTTAATGTATGCTCAAACATGTACGCGCCCTGACTTAGCTTTCGTGACTGGGATGCTTGGCAGATATCAAAGTAATCCAGGCTTAGACCACTGGAAAGCACTTAAGAAGGCTCTAAGATACATCCAGGGTACTAAGAACCTCATGTTAAAGTATAGTAAGTCAGACTCATTAGAAATAGTAGGTTACTCATATTCAGATTACGCGGGTTGTGTGGATACTAAGAAATCCACGTCAGGCTACATATTCACCCTCGCGAATGGAGCTATATCGTGGAGAAGCTCCAAGCAAGTCATAACTGCATCGTCCACAATGTATGATGAGTTCATAGCTTGTTATGAGGCCACTGGACAGGCATCTTGGCTTAAGAAATTTGTTCCCGGTCTAAGAGTGGTAGACACCATCCATAAACCACTTAAGTTATACTGCGATAATGAGCCAGCAGTGACATACTCTCACAACAACAAGTCGAGTGGTGCTGCCAAACACATCGACATTAAGTATTATGTTGTTAAAGAGAGGATCCAGGATAATTCAATTAGTCTCGAGCATATAAGAACTAATAAAATGCTTGCGGATCTGCTAACCAAGGGTCTCCCTCCCAATGTGTTCAGAGAACACGTAGCCGGCATGGGATTAGGGGAGAGCCTGTGAAACAAGTCCTGGATACTAAGGGGACATCTAAGTATAAGGTTATTTCTAATTGTGAGACATATTGTGGTCTTCGAGTCGAACAGTACGTAAATGGCTGTTTCTGATGCGTCGTGCTCCTTATGTCAAAGCAAGAAGAAATATACATGAGTTTAGTATTTTTTTTAAGAATAAGCTAAGTAAGTTAGAAATAAGTTGTCCCGAGATCAAGGGGGAGAATGTTAGAGGGTGATCCCGGTACAACCGGGTACCCCGTATCTATCTCCCGTAAGGAACGGGCGTGGGGCAACAACCCACGCCTGAGTCACCATCAGCTACGAGCGATACCTCCGGAGGGGGCATAACAGACTCGTTCTGTTGCGCCCCCCCCACCTGGTGCGCGCTCTATAAGTCCCAGGGGGACCTCAGGGCGTGAACACCTATGCGCACACGTTTCCCAGAGGCCCCCGCCACAACTAATCTAATCCTTCATCGCCGCCACCTTCGTTGCGTTCAGCTGCCACCGCGTCGACGTTCTTCCTGCATCGACGAACTCCCTGCGACGACATCTCTCCAGCAAGCATCCACTTGAGCCCAATGGCATCAAGTGGACCCTCTGAAGGTAACCCTAATCCCTTTCTTCCTAATCTTTCTATTGTGTTCTGGATCATACACGCACTGTTTCTTTAATGAATTGCTAAATAATTAGTCTAAGTGATTAGATGAATATGAAATTGTCATTAAGATTGTTTGTCCTGAATAGATTAAGTCTAAGCATTACTAATTAGGAGTTCCTAGCATTGATCCTAAGCACCCTAAGATTTTACAGGAAGCTGATCCGAACTGTGCCCTTTGCTCGCAACATTTAGAGGACATCACCCATTTGCTTATTGAATGTGTCTTCACCAAGGAAAGCTGGATATTAGTCAGGGACAAGCTGCAAGGGAGAATAGACCTGCCTGTTGCTCTACTACGGAATGCCCAGCACACACTTGATCTCGTATCGAGCAGTACCAGACAGCTCAGAAGAAAGAAAGTCGGCATAATCCTGTTCTTTTGGGGGTACATCTGGAAGGAAAGAAATCAGAGAATCTTTCAACAGAAATCTTCCAACTCCAGGGAGGTAGCTCATATCGTAGTAGAGCATGTACGGCAGTTCTTTGAAAACTAGGTTGGTCTGGTGCCCCTTTTGCTTTAACCTGTCTAGCTGCGAGGTATGCCTCCGCTAGCTCTCGGTCTGAAGCTCTGCTCCGAGTTGGACTTATGTACCTTAGGATGTAATGTTTTTATTTCTATCCTGCTTAATGAAATGGGGTAGCTCTCCTACCCTTTTCAAAAAAAAAAGTTTAGGACAGGAGTCCGTCTCCGACAAAACCCGTGGCAAAACCACAGAGAGATATGTACAGTAGATTTTGAGCCCGTGCCGTGTGCGTGTCCACCTATCATCGAGATTATTACACCAAAACGAATTAAGAACAGCGCCGTTCGAGGACCAGCAGAGCAGAACACGGGGATCAACTTCGATGCCTACGAATTAAGGACATCCCGAGCGAACGCGAGAGGTCCCGCCGCCCGTCTCTACCATCGCCGAGATCGACCCCGGAATCGCGCTCAAGATCGACCTTTCGCGTCGGTACGTGGCTGCCAAGGAAGCCGCGGCTGCTGCAGAGCTGGCTGAGGAGGACGCCGCGGCGGCTGCGATGCTGGCCGAGAATCTGACGGAGGATGAGAAGGCCGCGGCAGCTACCAACGTGGCCGTCCACCCCGACTGGTCCAGCCTTCCCGAGGACATGATAGTGACAGTGATGTATCTCCTCGACATCCCAGACCTGTTCCACGCTGGAGCCGTCTGCACCTCGTGGCGCGCCGCCCAGTCCAACGTCCGCAGCATCCGCATCCCGATCAAGGACGCATCACCGTGTCTGCTTTACTCATGTGCCGGCGATGACGATGACACTGCTTGCTTGTACAGCCCCGCCGCCGGCACGGCCTTCAAGGTCCGCCTGCCCACGTTCCGAAGGCGCTATGTGATTGGCTCGGGCCACGGCTGGATTGTTGCTGCGGACGAGGCGTCCAACCTGCAGGCGTTCAATCCGCTCACCGGGCCCAGGTGGATCTCCCGCCGATCAAAGGGCTCTACCACGTTGATTGCACCACCGACGACCAGGGCCGGCCTGCCTACAATCTCTTTGATAAGTGGGACATGGACACTCCTGATGCCTATACCCAGCGGGAGCTACGTATGTACCTCTATCACCGGGTTTATCTCTCTTGCAGGCCTTCTGCCGGCACCGAGTGCATCGTCCTCCTCCTGCACAAGCCCTTAGGGCAGATGTCCTTTGCTCGTGTGGGAGACAACCGCTGGACACTCATCACTCGGAACGAAACAGTCCCATGGGATTGCGACTATAGCACTGCTACATATAACAAGAAGGATGGTATGTTCTATGTTGTATCCACAAATTGTTCCATCCACGCATTTGATCTGAACAGTGGTGATACGCCGGTAGCAAGGAAGGTCATCGGGCTCTTAAACATGAGTCCTACATGTTACGCCGTCTTTGCTCCCTGGGGTGATATATTGCATGTCTGGAGATATACGGAACTTCGAACACGGGATACCCCTCTACATGTTCCTGAAGAATATGCTGATGAAGTTATTGATCCGTCGCAAGAGGGCCACACATATAAAATTGAACTTTACAAGGTCGATGTTCATAATGAAAAGCTTGTGAAAATAGCATGCTCAGACTTACGAGGGCACACTCTGTTTCTTGGTTTCAATTTCCCGACCTTGGTTTCAACCGAAGATTTTCCAAGACTCAACCCAAATTGCTTGTACTTAACAGATGACGAGGAGGAACATATTGGTGCAAACATGTTTGGTTCTCGGGATGTGGGCATATGGAATTTCGAAACGAAGAAACTCGATAGTCTTGATGATGTACATTTTACCAAAAATCCATTGCTCAACTGGCCACCTCCAATCTGGATCACACCATCCCTCATTTAAGATGGGGATCCATTCCTTGTGTGAGAGAATGTTATGGTGTTGCTTTGTTTGAATCAAGAAACTAGAAATTGTTTTTTTTCAAAGTTTGGATGATATATAATTAGTGTTTGAGACTCGTACGTGTCTAAGTTATTGTATTTTACTACCCCTGTCTCATTTTAAATGTCGCTCGGACACCACACAACAATTTATTTCTAGTTCATTACAATGTCAGAAACGACAATTATTAAAAAACAGAGGTAGTAATTTCTATGTTATCATTGGTGCTATGTTGGAGCATAATAGATTACTCCCTCCTTCCCACAATAATTGTTGTTTTGGATAAGACTTTTAGTTCATTTTGAACTAGAAATCTTGTCCAAAACGACAATTATTGTAGGAATGAGGGAGTACTTATTTAGCATAGGGTCTTAGAGCAACATCCCGTGAAGTGTGTGCTAACACAGTAGCAACTTCAAAATAATATTTCATCCATTTCAAAAAGTTTGTCACTTTGTAGTTTATTTTTGAACTACAAAGCGATAAACTTTTTGGAAGAGATCAGTCTTTTTACCTGGACAAGATTCCAAGACAACACCAGCAGATGCCATTTACGGTATCTCAGTTTTTTGCTTCCTTTATTGAAGGGAAGTTCTGTAAAAGGAATCTGAATCTGTAGTAGACTATTTATTTTATGTTGGATCTTGAGCCTTTTTGATAGTTCTGTTGAATTACGCCTTTAAAGTTAATTACCAGGATGTACTTTGTGGTGCTGGGGTTCGGTAGTCCTGCTGAATTACGCTTTTGTGTCGATGTGTTGACTAAAGAAACTTAATTTGCACAGGGACGGTTCAGATGATTTATTTTCAAGCGCTATACCGGCACAAGTATATCCTGATGCAAGTCGATTTGGTGTTGTCTATACCGAGCTAAGTACGCATATAGCTGCTACTGGTTGCAGTAACAAGCAAAACTTTGCCTGGTATTTACATGACGATACTAGATACAACACACAAGTTGTAATTCACCATAATAGTAGCAGCCAGACTACTATTTGCAAAACATTCTTCACCTGCAGAAGCATTGCACTGTGACTGTCGGTACCCTGCGTACTAGGTACCCCTTAGTACCGTAAACAGAGTCGCGGAGTTCCTATATCCAGGTGGCTGACGTCCAAAAGAGATACGTGTTCTGCAGTACCGGATCTGCATCTCTCCTTAGGGTGGCTTCGGCGTTGTCATGTGTCCAAAAGAGTCGGACCTGCCTCCCTCGTTTGGGTAGTTCGGGTGCTACTACGTGTCCCGCAGGGCTGGACCTACCTCCCTCCTCAGGGAAGGTCCGCTACTGTCACGTGTCCAGTAGCACCGGACCTATCCCCCAGTAGAGGGGAGCTCCGGACCTGCCACGTGTCATGCACCCGGACCTAAGTCGACAACAGGAAGATTGTGGGATCTCCAATGGCGCGGACATTCAAGAGTTGTCAATTGGGCGTTACAAGATCTAGCTAATGTGTCATTATTGATATGTTAATGAAACACGATCAGAAGATCATTAAGACCAGTAACGCTGCTGTTAAGGCACGTTATCACACTATTAACCACCTTTAATACCATAGATCGTGTATAGGGGGGTTTAACATAGCCAGGACCACGTGTCGGGAAAAGCCAATCCTTAGCATATAAAAAGGTTCTGCTGCACGGTAAACGGCAAGTCATCTCAGACACATACAACTCAAGCTCACATTGGCTCATACAATCAACACACACCTCGTGGAGTAGGATATTATGCTCAGGCAACTCGAACCACGTAAAATCCCATATGTCACCATCTATTCTTGATCTTGACTAGCGTCCCAACCGAATACGAACCTTCGCGGACTACTTCTTAGTAGTACCGGAGAAAGTGTCCTAGTGCACACTTTGAAATTTGGCACGCCAGGTAGGGTGCTTAGCTTTTCAAGATCTCAATATGGTGAACTCCGCCCCCGCTTCATCCAATGGACCGACTGTGTAACCCGTTGGGGGAAATCCCTCCAATGTGCAACAGCCAGCCAACGTTGTTCCGGCGGGCATCGCACCACTCCCACCACCTGCTCTAGCAAACAATGCTAGACAACTGGATAGTGTATTCACGTCGTTCACTGCATCAACAAACAATCCGGAGAACGTGCTCAACACAGCACAGACTCTACTTCAACATCCTCCAGCGCCAGAAGCTCCTCCGGCCGCGCTGGAACAATGGTGTGCTGATGTTGAGCATTTGGTTGAAACTGCAGCCAATGCGATCAGCAACCAAGGTCTTCCCCATGCGGTGCAAACACCTTCTCAAAACAAGACCTTGTTTGGTAGACTTGGTCCTCAGGCGTCGCAGCTCAGGAGACATGCGCCCTCCCAACAAGTGACGTCACTGTCCTTCGGGGATCGACGCACTCATACGGCGTCAAGGCTCCCGACGCAAGACCTCCGGTAGGAGCTTGACCACCGATACATGAGACAGGACGGTCGTGTCAACATCGAGCGTGCTCGCGAGAGGCGACTTGCTCAGGAAAACCCTTCTCCTCTATGAGTTGGGGGCGGCTGTTCGGCTATTGCCATGCATCTTCGCATGGTGGAGATGCCATCCAAGTTCCGGACTCATTCGCTGGAGAAATATGATCGGACTGTCAACCCCGTCAAGTTTCTTCTGATTTACTCCACTGCCATCCTCGCGGCTGGAGGAAATGAGGTCGTCATGGCCAACTACTTCCTTACGGACTTGACCAGGACTGCAAGGTCCTAGTTCATGAGTTTACCTCCTAACTCCATCTACAGTTGGGAGGAACTCTGTCGCCAGTTCATCGCCAACTTCGAGAGCTCATACACCTGGCCTGACACCGAGATGGACTTGTTCGCCATACATCAGAAGTCGAGAGAGTCGATGCAATCATTCATTCAACGATTTTCTCAGGTACGGAACATCATCCCTTCTATCTCCAATGCTTCCGTCTTGTTGCGTTCCGATAGGGTGTTCGAAACAAGAAGATGCTGGAGAAGCTGACAACTAAAAATCTCAGCAGCGTCAAGGAGCTCTTCAGCTTGGCCGACGAATGTGACAGAGCTGCAGAGGGTTGTGAGATGCACTCCAAACCTGCTGCGGAGGCTGGTCAGTCCACCTCCAAAGCCGGAGCTACTGCCAATGGCAGCGGTGTCGGCGGTTGGAGCCGGCAGATCTCCCTACACTACTAAAGTGATAGGGGAGTTTGATGTTCGGTGTGGGCGCGCGGAGATTCAAGAAGGTGAGTAGGAGTTTGACACAGGAGACACAAGAATTTACGTGGTTCGGGCCGCCTGAGCGTAATACCCTACTCCACGGGTGTGTTGGTGTTGTATTAGCAGTATGAGCTTGCCACGAGTGTATGGGGTGCGTGAGTTCGTTCGTGAACCTCCGCGTGTATCGTCGGCCTATCTTTTTATAGTACAAGGGCAGGCCGTTACAAGTTAGCCTGGCCCGACATGTGGCCCCGGCGGTTACTAATATTGATACACGCTTAATTGCTCTTAATGACCCTGTAACGGGCTTTGGCAGCACCATTACTGGTGTTAAGATTGTCCATTTAAGTGTCATTAATATGGCATTAATGACACTTAATCGGGTCTTGAAGTCCTTGGCTCTCCTTTGAAGATCTGGAGCCGTTACAAGGTCTTCCGGAGGTTAGAAGCTGAAGGTCCGACGATTGGACACGTGGCAGCTCCGGAGCTTGCTGTGGGAAACAGGTAGCTCCGGGGCTACCAGACACGTGTCAGGTCCGGAGCTTCTCTCGGTCTGGGGTTAAGTCCGGAGGTGCCGTTTTGGTACGTGGCCCGGAGCTTCCCCCTTGTGGGCGGTAGCTCCGGTTTAGTTGTACACGTGGCGACCCAGGGATTAACCATGTTGGAGAAGCAGGTCCGGTTATGTCTGACATGTGGACCTCTGAGGATATTCAAACCAAATAGATGACTTTCCTTTGAGATCTTTGTAACTGAAAGTTGCCTAGAGGGGGGGTGAATAGGCTAATCGACCTGCAAATGACTTAATAAAACGAGATTAAATCGCAGGGGGCGGACTAGTCCGGTCTGGGGGCGGACTAGTCCGGTCAGCCTGCGTGAAGAACCCTAAAAAGTGTTTCTAGCAAGTTTTAGGGGATTTTCTCGAGGCTACAAGAGAGGATATATTTAAGGCAAGTTTAGAAACTATCAACACAAGAGTGAGTCAAGTTTTAACAAGATTAAGCAATGTGAGGCACAAGACAAGACGAGCAACCCTAGAACAAAGTAAGCGATAAGCAAAATGCGAAGAACACGGAGACACAAGGAGTTTTATCCCGAGGTTCGATTCTACACAAGAATCTACGTCCCCGTTGAGGAGTCCACAAAGGACCGGGTTCACCAACCCTTCCCTCACCAAGTTTACCGCACGGGCCTAACTTGGTTCTCCACTATCTCAAAAGCGATTACAAAGTTCGTTGGGGCTTCTCACAATCTGAGGCTCCCACACCACAAAGATGATCAACAACGCACAACACACTCAACACACAGCCCACAAAGACTCAATGAGTGCAAGAGATCAAACCGGGAGCACAAGCGCGATGTTCTTCCTCTTCTCCACCACACTAAACCCTAATCCACTCAAGAATTAGTTTTAGAGGGAAAGTTGGCAAGAAAGAGGCTTAGGAGTGCTCCAAGTTGGCTGTGGCGGCGCTAGGGTTTGAGTTTTTCCAAAGGTATTCGAAATGAGGCCGGGGGTCCCCTTTTTATAGGGGTCCCAAGCCCAATCTGCTGACTTCAGCAAAAGGGCGGACTAGTCCGGCCACTGGCCCGGACTAGTCCGGCCTAGGGGACCACTGACCCCTTTGTCAGGTCCCGACAGCTGACACACTATCGTCACGCTACCCGCCAAACTTCAAATTCAAACGGTCACTTCCAGAACGGACTAGTCCGGTCAACACCGGACTATTCCGATCTCACACAGAGCCTTCTGCTCCGTGTGAAAACGGACTAGTCTGAGGACCATGGACTAGTCCGGCCCCTAGGGCGGACTAGTCCGGTCCTCCCAGACTTAGCCACAGAAGCACCTTTTCCTAGCCAACCCGGACTAGTCCGGCCCCACGGGCGGACTAGTCCGTTCTCACTCAGGACCTCTTGGTCCGGTCCAAAACGGACAAGTCCGTGATTTTGGGACTTCATCCCCAAAACCCACTCACAGCTACCCGGACTAGTCCGGTCACAAACGGACTAGTCCGATCTCAGTCAGACACTTCTGATCCGGCCGACAACGGACTTGGCCGGCCAGGGGCGGACTAGTCCGGCCTCCTGCACGGACTAGTCCGGCCCTACGGCCAGACCACTCATTCACTCATTTCTTTCATAGGTTTGACCTCTAAACCACTTTGAGCTCCCAAACTTGATCTCAATGCACTTTACACACGCACCCTCCTATTTCTACGGCTAGTCTAACTCAACACGCTAGAAACCCTAGTTTCCACGCTTCGAGTTGACTCCGTTTCCTTCCTTTTCCTTTTTGAGGGTTTGCGTCTCCGATCGAGTCCACACCTGTGCTAAGATCACTTGAGCTCATTAGCGACTTAATTTGTCGTCATCAATCATCCAAAACCCACGGGGAACCTAGATGCACTTTCAATCTCCCCCTTTTTGGTGATTGATGACAACACATTAAGTCCTTCACAAATAAGAGTATAAAGTTTTGGTTTTCATAACATGTGTGCGTATGAATGACTCCCCCTCAATGTATGCAACATGTAAAAGAGATGGAGGAGTTCTTTCATACCCACACACGTTATGGTGGGGTGCCTACGTGATGTGCTCAACAATTGTGACAAGACATAAAGAGCATCAATATAATCAAAAGATTGACAATAATAGCATTATATTGATATTAAGCAACATTAACAAGTCTTGCACAAATGTAAACATCCAAGAGCATAAATATATTACGTGATGGTGGGGTGTCTACGTGATGTGCTCAACAATTGTGACAAGACATAAGGAGCATCAATATAATCAAAAGATTGACAATAATGGCATTATATTGATATTAAGCAACATTAACAAGTCTTGCACAAATGTAAACATCCAAGAGCAAGAATATATTTCAAAACAAGTCCACAAATCACAAACACGCCCACAAACGATTAACTCCCCCTTAACTCTCCCCCTTTGGCATCAAAGCACCAAAAAGGAAAAGAAGGGAGGAAACTAAGACCTAAGAACTAGTCCTCGTCTTCGCCACTTCCACTCTCCGTGGCCTCGGAATCTTCGACGTCGTCCTTATGATCATCGGCATCGTCGTCGTCGTCGTCGGAGTTCCTTGTCGAGGGAGCAGCCCGAGAGGAGCTTCCATCCTCCTGGAGCAGATCAAGCTCATCGGCGGTGAAGTTGGGGAATGGAGTGATCTCCCCATCACTCACCTCCGGAGAGGACATCGGGACCTCCAGCTTGTCGCACACCGCCTTAAGGTATTTTTCTTGACGCTTGTGTGCCCTTTGAGCGCGAATCTCTTGCTTCCGGCAAGAAGTGAAGATCGCCTTGAAGCATTTGAAGAAGGCACTCATTGATTGAGGCGGAGGCGGAGACGGAGGCGCCACTGGGCGAGACGGAGGATCAGCATTCTTGCGTCTTGGAGGCACGGGCACATTTGGCGGCTTCTGGGGGCGCAGAGGTCGGTGCGATACATCCTTGACAAAGGACACGCCCGACACCTTCTCAATAAGGCACATAATGTAAGGGGCATACCCGCACGCCCTGTTGGGAGTATGCGAGATTTTGAAGATGTCGTCGAAGATGTAATCGACGAGGTTGAACTTCTCTTCCCCATCGATCAGAAGTAGTAGGTGCCTCAGGTTCCCTTGAATCACCCCAGCATCACCGTCCTTCGGTGCTATCGTCCGTCTGAGGATTCTGTTCATGATGCTGTAGAAGGGCTTGATGTTGCGGGTGAGGCCGGCATCAAATGGAACGTGACTTGGATACATATATGCTAGCTCTTCACGATCCACGGCCTTAAGGTTAGAGATTATAATCTCATGATCCATGTGTGTCTCAAGCCCTAAAATCCTGGCAAACTCTGCGAAGGTGACTGAGTACTGCTCACCATGAGTCATCCAAATAATTTTCCTGTCACCAGAGGTGGTGAAGTAGATGGTGGAGTAGAACTGCAGAATCACTTCGACGTTCCAGTCATACTTGAATCCCATGATCTGCTTGAGGTCATGGCGCTCAGCGGCTTCGATGACGGCGTCGAAAGCAGAATGTTGCTTGTTGGCCATGTAATCCCAGTCAACCCATTGAGCTTCTATTACCGGCTTCTTCATCTGCTGATAGACCAGCCGGTAGTAGTCACAATGGAAGTCACACCAGAATCTGGGATCTGTCGTGCTCCTCTCAAACTTGTAGACCTTTTCTTCCCTTAGCCTCCTGGCCTTTTCAGCCCCTTTGCCATGAAATACATTAGCAGACAATTCCTTCTGTCTGTTGGGATTCCTCTCTGGTGTGTGAACTTCAAGGGGGCCAATGGAGGTGGCTTTCCCTTTCTCTTTGATCACAACACCTCCAGCTGCCTTCTTTGATGACATCTTGACAGCTGGCTTTTTCTTCTTTGGCTCGACAGGAGCCGGAGCCTTTCCCTTCTTCGGGTCACGCTCAACCCGAGGCTCATCTTCCATTTGAGCTGGCTCCTTGCCCTTCGCCTTCTCGCCAACGGTGACGAGCTTCTTTCTCTTGGGGGCACTGGCCTCAGCAGCCCTGGAGTTGTGTGCCTCCCTGTCCTCCCTTTTCTTCTTCCGCAGCTCATTCAGTGATTCTGCGGTGGCACGGGCAATGGCTTCATCCTCATTGTAGATGCTCGCAGCCACCTTGGATGCTTCGAGTGCCTTGAGCTTTCTTTCCTCCTTGGCCTTCTGCGCCTCCATTAGCGCAGCCTTAGTCCGAGCCTCGGCAATTTGGGCCTTGGTACGCCCCTCGAGGTTGACACGCGGAGGAGAGCGCTCGGAGTTCGACATTCTGTGCAAAGGATGGAGAGAGGAAGATATGAGCCTAGGAAGAAGAAGTATTGCCGAAAAGATCTCGAGAACCAACTAGAAGTAGGGTTTGCCCTGTGCAAACCGGACTTGTCCGCCCCAGGGGCGGACTAGTCCGCCGGCCGGACTTGTCCGCCTGTTGGTCGGACTAGTCCGGGTTACACAGGAAGAACCCTAACCCTAATCGATTCATCGAAAAATTTGTGAACCAATGCGCAATACTCCTAGGCTATGATCGCAAGGGTGTATAGAACAACATTAATGAAGGTGTTCCTATCAAAAACTTGAAGAATCAAGAATGGGGCTAGTTTTTGAGGAACGGTGAAATACCTTCAAAAATCCGCTTGAGTCGTCGAAATCGGCGTGGATCTCGAAGGTGGAGCGCGGGGAAGTGATCCCTCACTCCCAAGGACTTCGATGCGCGGATTGGAGTTGAGTTTTGGTGGTTGGAGCGCAAAATCGCCGATTTGGGGGCGGTTGTGCGCGCGTGGAAGCTTGAGAGTCAAGTGAGAGAGACAGAGAGAGGGGTCCGGGCCGCCTGGGGGTTTAAGTCCCCA
Source organism: Tuctoria greenei (assembly GCA_036927565.1). NCBI lineage: Eukaryota > Viridiplantae > Streptophyta > Magnoliopsida > Poales > Poaceae > Tuctoria > Tuctoria greenei. The sequence goes on along the minus strand of JAYESD010000009.1, from coordinate 165,615,515 downwards.
AGGGCCGGACTAGTCCGATTGAGGGGTCGAACTAGTCCGGTCTGCGGACCAGACCCAGACTAGTCCGGGTCCGGACTTGTCCGGTGGAGGGCCGGACTAGTCCGGTGTGCGGACTAGCCGCGGACTAGTCTGACCCGGATTTGTCCGGCCATAGGGGCGGACTAGTCCTATCCAGCTGGGCTGAAAACAATATATTTGGGTTTTGCCCATAAAGATAAGTCCTTTTGGACAGATATAGCAAGGAAAACATGACAAACATGATTATGAGTCAATAAAGAACAACTTATGAACATTTTCATGAAGAAAATAGATTTCTCAAACAAATTTGAGGAGAAATCGACATAGAGAGGAGTTTTTCGAAATGTGGCTTAAAATATATGAGGAATGTGGTTTAAGCCACGTTCCGAGAATCCAACACGTTGAGCTCACTTCTTAGCTCACAGAAACGCTTCTCGTCAAGAGGCTTGGTGAAGATGTCCGCAAGTTGATGTTCCGTCCTCACATGCGAAATCTCAATGTCTCCCTTCATTGAGTGATCTCGCAAGAAATGGTGTCGAATGTCTATATGTTTGGTCCTAGAGTGTTCCATCGGATTATGGGCTATCTTGATTGCACTTTCGTTGTCACACAAGAGTGGAATTTTACGCAGGTTAATCCCATAATCCCTAAGCGTTTGTCGCATTCAGAGAAGTTGTGCACAACAACTTCCGGCTACAACGTATTCAGCTTCGGCGGTGGAGAGAGCAATAGAGTTTTGCTTCTTAGAGGACCAAGACACAAGAGATCGACCTAAGAATTGGCACGTACCCGATGTGCTTTTCCTATCAACTTTGCACCCCGCATAGTCCGCATCGGAATATCCGATGAGGTTAAACTTGGATCCTTTGGGGTACCAAAGTCCTAGGGTAGGTGTGTGTACAAGATATCTCAAGATCCTTTTAACGGCGGTCAAATGACAAGCCTTAGGTGCTGCTTGAAAGCGAGCACACATACACACACTTAGCATGATATCGGGCCTAGATGCACAAAGATAGAGAAGTGAACCAATCATAGACCTATATAACTTTTTATCCACACTTGGACCGTCCTCATTTAGGTCTAGGTGTCCATTTGTCCCCATAGGGGTTTTGATGGGTTTTGCTTTGTCCATGTCAAACTTTCTTAGAATATCTTGAGTATACTTAGTTTGACTTATGAACGTCCCTTCTTTGAGTTGTTTCACTTGAAATCCTAGAAAGAACTTCAACTCACCCATCATGGACATTTCAAACCTCTCCGTCATTATCTTGGAGAACTCGTCACAAAACACCTTATTTGTGGAACCAAATATGATGTCATCCACATATATTTGGCACACAAAAAGATCCTCGTTGAAGTGCTTTGTGAAAAGGGTATAATCCGCTTTTCCTATCCTAAAACCATTCTCAACTAGAAAGTCTCTTAGGCACTCATACCAAGCTCTAGGAGCTTGCTTGAGGCCATAAAGGGCCTTTCGCAATTTGTACACATGGTTAGGATAGTCTTGGTCTTCAAATCCCGGAGGTTGCTCTACAAAAACTTCTTCCTTGATTGGACCATTTAGGAATGCGCTCTTAACATCCATTTGGTAGAGCTTGAAATCATGATGAGTAGCAAAGGCTAATAGTATCCGAATTGACTCAAGCCTAGCTACGGGGGCAAATGTCTCATCAAAATCCAATCCTTCAACTTGTGAGTATCCTTTTGCCACAAGTCGTGCCTTGTTCCTAGTTACCACGGCATGCTCATCTTGTTTGTTGCGAAACACCCACTTGGTTCCAACAACATTAGCTTGAGGGCGCTTGACAAGCTCCCAAACCTTGTTCCTTTCAAAGTTGTTGAGCTCCTCTTGCATGGCAACTACCCAATCCGGATCCCTTAAGGCATCTTCAACCTTATGTGGTTCCAAGGATGAGACAAAAGAGAAATGCTCACAAAAATTTGCAACACGTGAGCGTGTTGTTACTCCTTTTGTGATATCTCCTAGAATGTTGTCAACGGGATGGTCCCGTTGAACACTTTGATGAACACGAGGATGCGGGGGTTGACCTCTTGAATTACTTGGTTCATCTTCTTCACTTTGGTCTCCCCCTTGATTCATGCCTCCCCCTTGATCTTCATTCTCATTATCACTTTGGGGAGCATCTAGAGGATCTTCAACTTGTCCAATGGGGTTTTGACCTACTTCATAGAGAGGATGGTCACTTGAACTTTGAGATGGTTCTTGTGGGCGAACATCTCCAAGTGCCATTTTCCTTAGAGCTTCTAGTGGAGGTTCCTCTTGATCAAGGGCATGTTGATCAACCTGCTCCACTTGAGAGCCATTGGTCTCGTCAAACACTACGTCACGTGCTACTTCAACAATTCCGGAGGATTTGTTGAACACACGGTACGCATGAGTGTTTGAGTCATATCCAAGCAAGAAACCCTCATCGGACTTTGAAGCAAACTTTGAAGTCCTAGGCTTCTTGTTGAGGATATAGCACTTGCTACCAAAGACCCGAAAGTAAGAAACATTGGGTTTCTTACCAATGAGAAGCTCATAAGGAGTCTTCTTGAGGAGGCGATGAAGGTACAATCGGTTCACGGCATGGCAAGCGGTGTTAACCGCTTCCGCCCAAAACCGGTCCGATGTTTTGTACTCATCTAGCATCGTCCTTGACATCTCAATAAGCGTCCTATTCTTTCTTTCGGCTATGCCATTTTGTTGTGGAGAATAGGGAGCGGAAAACTCATGCTTGATGCCCTCCTCATCTAGGAACTCTTCTACTTGCATGTTTTTGAATTCGGTGCCATTGTCACTTCTTATAGCCTTTATCCTCAAGGTGAACTCATTTTGAGCTTTCCTTAGGAATTTCTTGAGGACACCGGGGGTTTCACTCTTATCATGCAAGAAGAACACCCAAGTATATCTAGAGAAGTCATCAACGATGACTAGACCCTACTTGTTGCCACCGATGCTAATGTAAGCAATGGGGCCAAAAAGATCCATATGGAGTAACTCCAAAGGTCTAGCTATCGTCATGACATTCTTAGAGGGGTGTTGAGCTCCTACTTGCTTTCCCGCTTGGCACGCACCACATGGCCTATCCTTTTCAAATACCACATCCTTTAGGCCACGAACGTGCTCTCCATTAAGGAGTTTTTGAAGGTTCCTCATTCCAACATGGGCTAGCCTTCTATGCCAAAGCCATCCCATGTTGGCTTTTGCCATTAAGCATGTGTCAAGTTGAGCTTTATCCGTGGTAAAATCCACAAGATAGAGCTTTCCCTTGAGCACTCCCTTAAAGGCTATTGAGTCATTACCCTCTCTCAGAACATTCACACCCTCACTAGAAAAGACACACTTATATCCTTTATCACAAAGATGTGATGTGGATAGGAGATTATAGTCTAGGGAATCAACATGCAAAACATTAGATAAAGTATGCGAAGATGAGATAGCAATTTTACCGGAGCCAAGGATTTTCCCTTGGCTATTATCCCCAAAGAAGATTCCCTCACTTGGGTCCTCATTCTCCTCATACTCTATGAACATGCTCCTCTCTCCGGTCATGTGGTTGGTACATCCACTATCCAACACCCATTTCGAACCGCCGGAGGAGTAAGCCTACAAAACAAATTTATGCCTTCCATTTAGGTACCCAAGCTGAGTTGGGTCCTTTCACGTTAGTAGTTAGGCATTTGGGCACCCACACGCAAGGCTTGGGGCTCTTGCGGAGTGGCCCAACATATCTAGCAAACACTTTGCCGTGTTTGTTTCTCTTTAGCACATAAGATGCATCAAAATCATGAAATAGAGGATGCGATTCAGATTTAGGCAATTTGTCGCTAGAGGGTGAGTTCTTTTCAATTTTAGTTGGTGATGAACTCCCCTTAACAAAGACAATCATGTCTTTGCCATACTTGGAGGTTTTGGCGTTATGCCTTCCACCTCTAGTATAGCCAAGACCATCCTTGACATGGGGAGGTCTTGTGTTGGTGTATGCACTTCGTGCATATGCCACCTTCTCCTTGTCAAAGATGGCACCCTTAGGTGCTTGCTTGCCTTGCACTAAGTTGAGTTCATCCTTAAGCTTAAGGATTAAGTTAGAGCACTTGCAAGACGGAGTTGCATTGGATGAGGCCTTTGAGAAGGTTGGGCTCTTAGAGGAAGAGGCTACATTTTTCTTGAGAGACTCAACTTGAGTCTCAAGGATTTTGTTAACTTTTGACAAGTTCCCAAGTTCCTCCTTGAGCTCAATTGTCTTCTCCTCAAGAATTGAACACGTTTTCTTACTTAGAGAAAGTTCGTGTTCCAATGCCTTGCTCTTCTCTCTTTCGAGCTCAAGGAGCTCATCAAGCTCTCGACATCTCTCCTTCTCAAGGATGAGCATGTCCTCTTGTCTATTGATGAGATCCTCCTTCTCAAAGATCTCATCCATAAGCAATTTCATCCTTCGCAAGGTGCTTTTGCTTATGTCCTTAAACATGTGTTCATTTTCACTAGCACTATCAAATTCATCTTGCGAGGAAGTTGTGGAGGAGGGATGAGATGTTACCTTTCTCCTTCCCTCCTTTGCCATGAGGCAAGTAGGTTTGTAGTCGTCGTTGAGGTTGGGGAAGAGCTTGCTTCCTTTGGAGCTCCTCCCGATGGCTATGGTAGCCATCTTCTCCTCTTCTTCGGAGGAGGAGGACTCATCGTTAGAGTCCCACTCCTTCCCCAAGTGTGCTTGTCCGGAGGGCCTCTTCTTCTTGAAAAATTTCTTGTCTTGAGGCTTGCCCTCCTTCTTCTTCTTCGCTTCTTCATGTGGGCAATCAGCGATGAAGTGCCCATACTCGCCACAATTGTAGCAAGACCTTTTTGATTTGGGCCTTGCTCTTTCCTTCCCTTTGCCCTCATGGTTGTATCCACCTTTCTTCCTCCTCATCATTCTCCTGAACTTGTTGATGAAGAAGGCCTCTTCCTCATCGGTGTCGAGGCTCTCCTCATCACTTTCCTCTTGCTCCTTTGAAGAGGGTGTTGCCTTGAGTGCAACGTTCTTCATCTTGGAGGCGGTGAACTTCTGAAGATCGTTGTAGAAGAGCGCCTCCTTCTCCATGATCTCATGGTTGATGATCCTCCCAAGGACCTCCTCCGGGGTCATTTGAGTGAACCCCGGGCTTTCCCGAATCATGGAGCACAGAGAGACGTTCCTAGGCATGAATGCCCGGATCATCCTCTTCACCACCTCGTGGTCGGTCCACTTGGTGCAGCCATATGATCGGCTCTTGTTGATCAGCACCTTCAGCCGGTTGTACATGTCTTGGGGGGATTCACCATCCAAGATGGCGAATCTCCCAAGCTCTCCTTCGATGAGCTCGATCTTGGCCTCCTTGACCACTCGGTTTCCCTCATGCGCCGTCTTGAGGGTGTTCCATATGTCTTTGACCACTTCAAGGCCATCGACACGGTTGAACTCATCTCTAGAGAGAGATGAGATGATCACACCCGCAGCTTGAGCGTTGCGGTGGATGAGGATGGCTTGTTCTTGAGTTATGTTGTCCTCATCCTTTGGAATCTCCACCCCGGTCATGAAAATTTGCCACAACGCTGGGTTGAATGACACGAGGTGGATCTTCATGTTGTGTTTCCACATACCGTAGTCCGTTCCATCGAATTGGGGAGGTTTCCCCAATGGGATGGACAGGTAGTGGTTGTTGGCGGCAAGGCGTTCATAGTTGAACCCTTGCCGGTTGTAGTTGGCTCCACCACCACCACTTGATTGGTTTGACGGATCAATCTTGGAGATGTTCAACTTCTCCTGGAGCTTCGCCTTGAGTTGGCGAGTCTCCTCATCGTCCGTTGGCTTATCTTGATAAGCCAACGTCTCCTCACGGGTCGCCTCGTAGTTGCTGCTCGATGCATCGTCATTCACCACTCCGTCCATCTCTCCGAGTTGTTAGACTCTTTGTGGAGAGTCCGGCTCTGATACCAATTGAAAGTTGCCTAGAGGGGGGGTGAATAGGCTAATCGACCTGCAAATGACTTAATAAAATGAGATTAAATCGCAGGGGGCGGACTAGTCCGGTCTGGGGGCGGACTAGTCCGGTCAGCCTACGTGAAGAACCCTAAAAAGTGTTTCTAGCAAGTTTTAGGGGATTTTCTCGAGGCTACAAGTGAGGATATATTTAAGGCAAGTTTAGAAACTATCAACACAAGAGTGAGTCAAGTTTTAACAAGATTAAGCAATGTGAGGCACAAGACAAGACGAGCAACCCTAGAACAAAGTAAGCGATAAGCAAAATGCGAAGAACACGGAGACACAAGGAGTTTTATCCCGAGGTTCGATTCTACACAAGAATCTACGTCCCCGTTGAGGAGTCCACAAAGGACCGGGTTCACCAACCCTTCCCTCACCAAGTTTACCGCACGGGCCTAACTTGGTTCTCCACTATCTCAAAAGCGATTACAAAGTTCGTTGGGGCTTCTCACAATCTGAGGCTCCCACACCACAAAGATGATCAACAACGCACAACACACTCAACACACAGCCCACAAAGACTCAATGAGTGCAAGAGATCAAACCGGGAGCACAAGCGCGATGTTCTTCCTCTTCTCCACCACACTAAACCCTAATCCACTCAAGAATTAGTTTTAGAGGGAAAGTTGGCAAGAAAGAGGCTTAGGAGTGCTCCAAGTTGGATGTGGCGGCGCTAGGGTTTGAGTTTTTTCAAAGGTATTCGAAATGAGGCCGGGGGTCCCCTTTTTATAGGGGTCCCAAGCCCAATCTGCTGACTTCAGCAAAAGGGCGGACTAGTCCGGCCACTGGCCCGGACTAGTCCGGCCTAGGGTACCACTGACCCCTTTGTCAGGTCCCGACAGCTGACACACTATCGTCACGCTACCCGCCAAACTTCAAATTCAAACGGTCACTTCCAGAACGGACTAGTCCGGTCAACACCGGACTAGTCCGATCTCACACAGAGCCTTCTGCTCCGTGTGAAAACGGACTAGTCTGAGGACCACGGACTAGTCTGGCCCCTAGGGCGGACTAGTCCGGTCCTCCCAGACTTAGCCACAGAAGCACCTTTTCCTAGCCAACCCGGACTAGTCCGGCCCCACGGGCGGACTAGTCCGTTCTCACTCAGGACCTCTTGGTCCGGTCCAAAACGGACAAGTCCGTGATTTTGGGACTTCATCCCCAAAACCCACTCACAGCTACCCGGACTAGTCCGGTCACAAACGGACTAGTCCGATCTCAGTCAGACACTTCTGGTCCGGCCGACAACGGACTTGGCCGGCCAGGGGCGGACTAGTCCGGCCTCCTGCACGGACTAGTCCGGCCCTACGGCCAGACCACTCATTCACTCATTTCTTTCATAGGTTTGACCTCTAAACCACTTTGAGCTCCCAAACTTGATCTCAATGCACTTTACACACGCACCCTCCTATTTCTACGGCTAGTCTAACTCAACACGCTAGAAACCCTAGTTTCCACGCTTCGAGTTGACTCCGTTTCCTTCCTTTTCCTTTTTGAGGGTTTGCATCTCCGATCGAGTCCACACCTGTGCTAAGATCACTTGAGCTCATTAGCGACTTAATTTGTCGTCATCAATCATCCAAAACCCACGGGGAACCTAGATGCACTTTCAGTAACCTCAAGGGGTGTATGATTTCTAGGGTACCGACAGTGGCCCCCTGGACCTACCTCCGAGGAAGATCACTGGGGTGAAGTCATTTCGTCGGAGGTGGGTCCATCCTCGCGACTCTTGAACTGAGTCTTCAAGGGTCTTCGAAGGTGCCGTTGGCAGGGATTTACAGTTAGATCCCGCCGCGTGGCGCACCTCATGCAGCAGATGAGATCTTTGACGTGCGGATCTCACGCAATTGAAGGTCGCCGGTTCTTGATACGAAAACCGTATCGGTTCTGCGCGCCTTGTCAGGCCGCCGCCTTTGGGTTTCCCACCTCATGATGACAACCGTTCGTCTAGGTAATAGCCTCGACTTGATCGTCGGGGTGGTCCCGGGCCCTCTTGTCATCGGCTGGGTTGAATTCTTGAGTGGTATCTTCGACTTCCCTGCGGTTTCCATCCAAGCGTTGCGAGGGCTTACTTAAGAAGGAAAGCGCGCACCGTCGGGAGTTCTTTACGCCTCTCATCTGATCTTGCGCTCAAACTCCCAACTCGTGCTTCGCTCCTCTTCTCTTGCCTAGCTGTGCCGCGATGGAGTTGGGTCTGCGCGAGAGTCGCTTGAAGACCGACGGCGATTTGAAGAAGGTCCAGGCCCTCATGGGGTGGTCCTTGGACTTCTTCAACCGCTTGGTACGTGCCGGCGGAGAGCTCCCCTTCGAGAAGGAGCGCGCTGGCGAAATGGTGTACTTTTCTTCGTACGCCATGGTGGGGTTGATCCCACCTTTTTCTTCCTTCTTCTTGATGCTGCTAGACTTCTATGGTCTACATCTATACCACTTTGGTCCTCACTCCATTCTCCTCGTGTCTATCTTCGTCCACTTCTGTGAGATGTGGGTGGGCATTCCCCCCTGCATCGAGCTCTTCCGGACCTTCTTCACCGTCCACACCACCGGCCGGAGCAATGAGTACATTGTCTTCTACTACTTCGTGAAGCGCAAGAAGTGCCCATTCAAGTACTCCGGTCGTTCCCTTCCGAGAAGTGGGATGACTGGAAGAAAGATTGGATAGTCGTCAGGGTGGAGGAGCACGAGAGGTTGGAGCTTCCCGACGGTCTGCCCGGCATCGACACGACGATCTGGAGTGAAGCTCCGGTGCTGGCGAAAGCTTTCAACCCCGCCTTGACCAGGATCCGCCAATGCGTGGAGGGAGGATTGACTCCTCAGGCGGTATTTTGCAATTTCCTGGCCAACAGGTGGGCACCGCCGAAGAGGAGGGAGAAGCTCGCTTGGGCCCTCAACAGCGTGATGGACGAGGACAGGGTTGAGACCGGGTTGAAGTCCAACATGGTGGGGAAAACCTTGGAGTTCCACCTCAAGAAATTCCAGCACGGCATCGACGTCGACGGTGATGACTTGACTCCACCGTCGACCTTTCTCCCTCTGAACGTGGAAGTGGAGTTCAGCAAGGAGCTCCGGCGGAAGATGCCTGCACTTGACGACCTTGGTGTCATCGAGAGAAGATCAACCACCCGGGTGGCGATCCCCGAAATGCCCGAAGATGGCTCCGTCCCTGCCCCACAGCCGAGGGTCGAGGTCGTCGGCAAGGGCAAGGAGCTGGCGGATGAGCCGGAGAGCCGGAAGAGGAAGCTGCGACATGCCGATGGAAGGTCTGTCAGGCCCGCTACTTCTGCCTCGGTTCCTTCTCCCCGGAGGGGAAGATCTTCTACCACCGTGGCGACTCTTCCCGTAGTGGGGTCCTTCCGGAACGATACCGTTCCTGCAGTGGGATCCTCCCGGAGCGCGTCTGTTCCTGTGGTGGGATCCTCCTGGGGTGCTAGCTCCGGGCGCACGACTCCGGCACCTGGGACGGTGGAAGCCTCCAGGTCCAGGGGTTCTTCCCGATCGAGGAGAGCCTCGACCCGGGAAACGCCCGTGGCTGCAACGAGTTCCGGGGGGCCTTCTGGAGCTTCTACGCCGACCGTGGCCAGCCTGGAACGTCCAGGAAAAAGGTTCCGCGCAAGCTGGTGCGGAAGCCTTCCAAGGTAATTTTTAATCTTTACCTTGGTTAACTATTTAATTGTAGCAACTGTTTGTTAATTTTCTTCGTTCATCATCTGCAGTGTCCCCAAGAAGGGGAGTGAGGCTCCACCCTCAGCCACAGTGTCTGAGGTCGTGGGAGCTTCTGCTCCTGTCCCGGTGCCGCCCCCAGTGGTGGCTGAGGCTGCGATAGCTCCGGCGCCGACTGTCATGGTCATGGACCTCGACTCATCCCCTGAAGTTCCCGTGGTAGCGCCGGACCACGGGAGTGAAGATGTGCCAGCGGCACCCGTCCCGGAGGTTGAAGCTCCGGGTCCTGGTGCTGCAGTGATGGAAGCTCCGGCTGTTGAGCCGGAGGAAGTAGTAGTCCCGGCCTCGAAGCCGGAAATTGTCGAAGCCTCGGCGGTTGAGCCAGAGATGACTGAAGCCCCGGCATGCGAGCCGGAGGTCGAGGTAGTTCCGGCAGTTGAGTCGGTTGCCTCCGAAGCACCGGCCGCTGAGCCGGTTATTGCTGGAGCTCCGGTCTCTAGGCCAGTCGAAGTTGAAGATCCTCCGGCTCTTGAGCCGGTGGTTGAAGAGGCGATGGAGCTCGAGCCTCCCTCGGAAGAGGTGTCCCGGCCGGAGCCAGTAGCAGCTCTTGCTCCGGAAGCGACGATGTCGGAGGTACCTGCGGCCGAGCCGGAGTGCCCAAACGAAGTCGCTGGCCCCCTGCCCGAGGGGGTGAATGAAGACTTGGCGGCGGGGCCTTCTTCGATGGCGACTGAGGCCATCCCGGAGGACGGCCCTAGTGCCTTGGAAGCTCAGGGGTCCACTCTCGTGGAGTGGGACCCCATTTTTGTAACTGAAAACCCGCTGGAACCAGCGGAGGAGACCCCAGCAGGTCCGGAGCCCATCCCACTGTCGATGTCTATCGACAACGCCTGTTCCAGTCTGCGTCAAGTCCAACTGGCCTTCTTCCACAATAGCAAGGCTCTTGAAGAGGAGTGCCAAACCCTTAGGCGGTGGCATAATCGGCTCTACTTCGAGACCAAGCTGGCGCATTCGAGGCTAGCGAATGACAAGGAGTGGATCAAGCGGGAGAAGATCCGCCTGGAGTACTGGGGCAAGTTGCTGGATGATAGGGAGAGCATGACTCGGGCCCTCGACGCTCAATCTCAGGAGATTTACAATCAGGCCAAAGCAGCCAACAGTGCGGCCGAGGAACGCCATGAAAGGCTGGACGTCATTAACACTGCACTCATCAAGCGCCGAGAGGCACTTGAAGAGAGGGAGAAACGGCTCGAGAATGAAGAGCAAAAACTCCTTGAGCTGCGGGATGATGTCCTGAGGAGGGAAGAGGAGCTCGCCGAGAAAGTAGCTCTGGCTGACAAGGGCCTCGAGGAGCGCACCAAGAAATTGGAAGAGCGCTGCCAAGAGGAAGAGGAGAAGACCTGGGTACGAGGGCAGGAACTCTACGAATACGAGTGTGCCCTTGTTGCCTGGGAGAAAAACGTGCAGGCTAGGGAGAAGGACCTGGTCGATCGCCGGAACAAGATCCACCTCCGAGAGGAGGAGCTCGGAAGACTCGAGAGGCGGGTTGCTGAAAAGATTTAGCAAAACGCCAAATAAGTTGAGCGCCTCGCCCGTGAGAATTCTGAACTGGCGGCAGCTAGGAGATCCCTGGAAGAGATGAAGAGCTTAAGGACTGCGGACTCCCTACAGATTTGGGAGTTCCTGGGCAAGGCCAACGACGCACTGACGCCGATGGGTTTCAGCCCCGTGCGCCCGGATGATCCGGAGCCGGAGACAGACCTTGCGCTGCAGGCGTTGAGCGCAGTAGGTAGCAAGCTCTCCATGGTGGGCGATGCCATCGCGGACCAACTGGAGGTTGAGGGGCAATCCCTGGCAAAGAACGTCGCAGAGTATGTGCTGACGTGCTACACCAGCCGGAACTCCCAATTTCCTCTGGACCCGGTGCTTGAAGGCCTCGTCGAAGGAGAAGGCGAAGCTACCCGAGCCAGCGTATCGGAGGTCGCCCAGAAGATCGCCGAATTCTTCCATAGGGTCTAGGACCTTCTCAGTAGTTCTCACTTGTATTTTCTCTTCTTCTTCCTCAATTTTGTAATCCCTTGTCTCCAGATGTAATCTCTTGTCTCCAGATAAATGAAATCCCCAAATTTTTGCGAATTTCACTTTTTGTCTTCAACACTTTTATCTTCACTTGGCCCCCTGGTAGATGTACACAATTTGATTGTGAACATGTACCAAAAGGATATTGTGTTTTGTTGAAGACTCATTTGCTCCGAACTTGTAGGATTTAGGTCCTAAGTCTTCGATAGTGAAGGTCCCCTGAGGTTGACGGAGCTTAGAAGCTCCAGCATTGTCCATCGTTGGAACTTGATAGCTCCGGCAATAGTCTCTATCAACACATAGAGCATCGATAGTTAGTCCTCCGGGGTGTCGGAGCTGAGTAGCTCCGGCAGTGACCTTTGCCAACACTTGGCTTGTTGGCAGCAGACTCCATTTATGGGGTCTTCTCACCATCTTATATTCAACGTCGACGGCTGGCCCCCTTAGGGGAGTCAGAGCTTAGTTAGCTCCGGCTTTTCTCCATCAACGTAGACTTTATTTTTCCTGCACACTTAAGCCAAGAAAAATAGTAAAATTCGTTCCTTGTCTATAATTTCGTCGCGGCTTACGATTCTCAAGAAGACTTTAAGTTGAACGCGATTTTAAATACAACTGGATGCGTTGTCTTTTATTCTAAGTTCAACTGTCCATGGACCCGCCTTACTTCGGCCTGCCGGGGTGTAGGTAGAGTGGCGTACTTAGGGTGCTTGACCAGGCTAAGTCGATAGCACACTCCAGCCCTAGATTGGCTTGGCAGCTTTCAGGCGAGTTGGCCATGAACGATATTTGAATCCAAAAGAACTGACAATACAACTCGAATCGTATATAAACCGGTCGAACTAAAATTTCTTAAGAATTGCACGTCTTTGTTATAGACAAGAAAGAGAAAAAATAAAAATGTTGAGTCTGTACAAAATAAATGCACGTGGAGTCTATTTCACATGAAGATGTCTTTCATTATAGGTTCGGGGTACAGGGAAACAAGTACACTCTTAGGGTACGGAACCAGGCTAAGTGTGTTTCATTTCTCGTTTGACCCAAGGTAGTTAGCCGCACTTTTAGTCCTGAGACTGTGACAAGTGTTGCATGAGCTTTGCGGACCTTTTGGGAAAGGTCCGGCTGCTCTCCCGGAGGAACTACCCGACTCTGTACAATGACTCTATAACATACACCTCAAGTTACTCAAGACTCACCTCCGTGGTATTAAGTGTAGAACTTACGGAGGTGCTCGATGTTCCAAGGATTTGGGAGAGGTGTCCCATCCTCGGTAGCCAAGCGAATGCTTCCGGGACGGGATACTTTAATCACTCGGAAGGGCCCCTCCCAGTCGGGGGAGAGTTTGTTTAACCCTTCTCTGGATAGTATTCTCCGTAGCACCAGATCACCTTCCTCGAGCTGTCGGTTGTGTACATGCCGCTGGTGATAACGACGTAGAGCTTGACGATATAGGCCATTCCGAACAGCTGCTTGGCACCTTCCCTCCTCAAGGAGGTCTAGGTCTTCACGCCGGAGCTGGTCCTGCGCGGCTTCGTCGAAGGTCCGGACCCGGAGTGAACCCAAGGTGATTTCTGGAGGAAGGATTGCTTCAGCTCCGTACACCAGGAAGAAGGGTGTCTCTCCAGTTGACCAGTTTTGAGATGTCCTGTTGGCCCATAAAGTGGGCGGAAGCTCTTCGATCCAGTTGGCTCCATGTTTTTTCAAGCGCTCATAGGTGCGCGTTTTGAGTCCCTTAAGGATTTCTGCATTTGCTCTCTCAGCTTGGCCATTGCTGGTTGGGTGAGCTACGGAGGCGTAGCAAACTTGTATGCCGAGGTCTTCGCAATATCCTTGGAATGCTGAGCTTGTGAATTGAGTCCCATTACCAGTGATGATTTTGTTTGGGACTCCAAATCTACTTACAATGGATTGCAGAAAGTTGATAGCAGATTGCTTGTTGATTGTCACAACTGGAGTTGCTTCCGGCCACTTGGTGAACTTGTCGATGGCGACGTACAGGAACTTGTAACCTCCGACGGCTCTTGGTAAAGGTCCCAAGATGTCCATCCCCCACACGGCGAAGGGCCATGTAGGAGGTATCATTTGTAAGGGCTGAGATGGTGTATGAATTTGCTTTGCATGAAATTGGCATGCTTCACATTTCTTCACCAGCTCAGTGGCATCCTGGAGCGCTGTAGGCCAGTAGAAGCCATGCCGAAAGGCTTTACCGACCAGCGTGCAGGAAGATGCGTGGTTCCCACACTCGCCTCCATGGATTTCTGCGAGAAGTTCGCAACCTTCTTTCCTTGTGATGCACCGCATTAGGATGTCATTGGCACCGCGCCGGTAGAGATCCCCTTCTACCAGCGTGTATCTTTTAGCCAATCTGACTACCCGGTCAGCGGATACATCATCGTCAGGAAGGATGTTGTCTTTCAAGTAGCTCCGGATCTCCGAGATCCATGCATCGGAGCTAGCTTGAGCTTTTGAGTCTTGCGTGCTGGGTTGCTCGGAGCTTCCGGCAGCACCTACGACCCTTGATGGCTGCCATGGTAACAGGGCCATCGGGACCGTCAGCTTCGGGATGCTGATCTCGCCCCCTTCGCTCAATTCGACAGGCTGAGCTGTTGGTTTTGACAACCTTCGGACAAAGATTCCGTCAGGAGCCGGAGCTCCGGTTGACGCTTCGGTCGAGAGTTCGTCAGCTTCAGCGTTATGGGCACGCTGAACATGGTGGAGATCTAGGACTTCAAAGTCCTTCTGAAGCCTCTGGACTTCAAGGAGGTAAGCAGCTAGCTGGAGATTATTGCAGGAGCATTGACCCTTCACCTGCTTGATGATGAGCTGTGAATCTCCTATGACCAGCAGTTGCTTGACACCATATGACAGTGCCACCTTTAGTCTGTAGATGAGTGCTTCATACTCTGCCATGTTGTTGGTTGCCTTGAAGTCAAGATGTACCATGTATTTTACCTTCTCCCCAATCGGTGCAAGGAGAAGGATTCCAGCTTCGGCCCTCTGCTTCTGCATGGAGCCATCGAAGTAGAGGGTCCAGTGAGGCTCGATGAAGGTTGGAGCTTGATACTCCGTCTTCTGCTCACTGGGGCCCCCAGGGTTTGATGGAGAGGAGTCCATTCTGCCACAAAATCTGCCAACGCTTGACTCTTGACTGCTTGTCTTGAAATAAATTCAAGATCAAATTCAGCCAATTCCGCTGCCCACTTTGCAATATTCCCAGTTGAATTGGGATTATGCAGGATTGCTCGAAGTGGATAGGAGGTCACCACCGAGACTTTGTGAGCTTGGAAGTAATGTCGAAGCTTCCTAGAGGCAATAAGAACTGCATAGAGAATCTTATGCACCTCTAGGTATCGAGTCTTGGCATCATGTAATACTTCACTGATGAAGTATACCGGGCGTTGAATGGTCCGAACCCTCCCAGAGGGGTCCGAAGCTTCCTCTTCATTGATCCGGACCCTCTCGGAGGGGTCCAGATTCTCTTCGGGGACCTCCGGGTTCTGGCTGGAGGAACCCGGAGCTTCTTCAGAAATGTCCTGGATCCTCCCGGAGGGGTCTAGGTCTCCTGAAGCAACTTCTTGTAGGTTCGAATCCGGGAGCTGGGACCCAAACTCGCTTTCAGGAACTTCCGGACCTTCCCGAAGGGGTCTGGATTCCTGAGTGTGGGGTAGTTCCGGTCTCTCCGCAACCAGAACCATAATGACGACTTCATCAGTAGCTGAAATATAAAGCAACAAAGGCTCACCAGGGTTCGGAGCTACCAGAATTGGTAGGGTGGTGAGGAACTGTTTCAGCTCCTGGAATGCCTTCTCTGCTTCTTCGGACCATTGGAATGGTCCGGACTTCCTCAATAACTTGAAGAAGGGGAGTGCGCGCTCCGCCAGTCTTGATATGAACCGGCTGAGGGCTGCTAGACATCCAGCTAACTTTTGGACATCTTTGATGCGGGTTGGTGGCCGCATGTCTTCAATGGATTTTATCTTCGCCGGATTAGCTTCTATGCCCCGGTGACTCACCCGGAAACCAAGAAGTTTTCTGGAGCTAATCCCGAACAAGCACTTGTCCGGGTTTAGCTTTGTGCGGGTGGCCCGCAGCTTGTCGAAGACAGCCTGCAAGGTGTCTAGGAGTGACTCCTTGTTCCTGACCTTGACCACGATGTCGTCGACGTACACTTCCACTATGTCTCTGATGAGTTCTTCAAAAGTTTTGTACATTGCTCGTACAAAAGTTGAAGTTGCATTCTTGAGACCAAAGGGCATGGCTGTGTAACAGTACAATCCATCTACTGTGATGAAGGAAGTATGCTCTTCATCCTCCCTAGACATCCTAATTTGGTGATATCCGGAATATGCGTCTAGGAAACACAGTAATTCACACCCGGAGGTGGAATCCACTATCTGATCTATTCTAGGTAGTGGGAATGGATCTTTTGGACATGCCTTATTTAATGTGGTGTAGTCGATGCACATCCAAAGCTTCCCGCCGGCCTTGGGCACAACGACTGGGTTTGCCAGCCATTTTGGATGGAAGACTTCTCGGATGAATCCAGCTTCGAGTAGCTTCTTCACTTCTTGTCGGATGAAGTTCTGCCGCTCTACGGATTGCTTCCGAGGCTTCTGATGCACAGGCCGAGCATCGGGGTAGATCTTCAGATTGTGCTCAATCACTTCCCTGGGGATCCCAGACATTTTTGACGGTTGCCAAGCAAACACGTCAACGTTAGCCCGGAGGAAAGTGATGAGCACGAGTTCCTATTTGTCGTTCAATCCTCCCGATATACGGGTGGTCTGAGCGGCATCGGAACCAATTTGGACGACTTTGACAGGAATGTCGGTGTCGCCGCTTGGATGCACACGGGGTGCCGAGGTCTAGCCTCGTTGATGAATGCTCGGGGGTTTTGGAGCTTGCTCCTTCGTGGAGTCCTCCTCTTGCGCCGTGGTGAGTGCATGGAGTTCTTCCAGAGCAGTTACTCCGGCGGTGCGATCACCGCGGATCCGGAGAACGCCTACTGGTGTTGGCATCTTCAACACCAGGTATCCATAATGAGCAGCTGCCATGAATTTGTACAGGGCAGGTCTACCCAAGATGGCATTGAATGGTAAGTTGATCTGAGCGACGTCGAAGACCAACTTCTCGGTGCGATATTTCTCCCGGGTCCCGAAGGTAACGGGGAGAGTAATAGCTCCGAGTGGGGTAATGGCCCCCGGACCTACTCCGGAGAAAGGTCGAGAGGGCTGGAGATCCGAAGGTCAGAGCTGAAGCTTAGTGAAAGCTTCGAAGATGATGAGGTTAAGCCCCGAACCTCCGTCTACCATGACATGGTAGAGCTGGATGTTATTGATGGTAGGAGATACCATCAAAGGTAGCTGACCTGCTCCAACCATGCTCCGCGGGCAATCTGAAGCATCAAAAGTGATGGAGGTGTCCATCCACTTTCGATGAGGTTCTGGCCTGACTGTAGGGGCTACAGCGGCCATATCCCACCGCATAGTCTTGATGACGCGACGAGAGGTGATATCCCATGACCCACCGAAAATGGTGTTCATGGTCTTCCAACGCTCGTTGTCAGAGACGTCAGAATCATCATCGACGGAGGTGTAAACGGCCTTCAGGACCTTTTTGGGATCCTGAAACCCTAACTCCTCTTCAGCCGGAGCTTCGTCGACCTTTTGCTTTCCTTCCCTCTGTCGGAAAGGAGATCCTTCCCGGCGCTTGTTGTAGCGCTCGGCAAGGTTTTGGACCTCCCGGCAGTCTTCCAAACTGTGGCTGCCCGTTTTGTGAATGGGACACCACACTTTGGGTTTGCCACCGTCTTCAGAAGACGGTCGAGGTCGCTTCTCGGGGCGTGGCCCCCGGCCACCCGGAGTTGCAGCAGCTGCAACGTTGGATGTGCTGGCCGACGGCTTTTTCTTGCCGTTGGTCTTCTTTTTCTTCTTGCCACCCCCGGAGGTAGCGACTTCTTCTTTGGAGGATTTCTTGTGATCCTCCGAGGCTGGTTTGGAGTGCATCTCACGGCCCTCCGCAGCTCTGGCACATTTGTCTGCCAGGCTGAAGAGTTCCGTGACGCTGGTGATCTCCTTGATCGCCAGCTTCTCCAACATCTTCTTGTCCTGCACGCCCTGTCTGAAGGCCACAATGACAGAGGCGCTAGAGATAGAAGGGATAGTGCTCCGTACCTGAGAGAACTTTTGTATGAATGACCGCAAGGATTCTCCCCCTTTTCGCACGACCGCAAAAAGGTCTAGTTCAGTGCCTGGTCGGGTGTATGAACTCCCGAAGTTGGCAGTGAACTGACGGCACAGCTCCTCCCAACTGTTAATAGAGTTGGGTGGAAGGCTCATAAACCAGGACCTGGCGGTCCCAGTTAAGGCCACTGGAAAATAATTGGCCATCACGGCCTCGTTTCCTCCAGCTGCCAAGATTGCAGTGGAGTATATCTGAAGAAATTCGGCGGGGTTGACAGTCCCGTCGAATTTTTCCGGCAGGTGAGGCCAGAACTTCTGTGGCCATCTAACCATGCGCAGGTGCATGGCTAGGGCTGAACAGCCTCCTCCTACTCCTTCCAGAGTAGAAAGGTTCTGAGCTTCCCGTCTTTCACGGGCACGCTCAATATGGACACGGCCATCTTGCTGGCGGTATCGGCGATCAAGCTCCGCCCGGAGGTCATGAGTCGAAAGCCTAGATATCGTGTGAGTGCGTCGAACCCCGGAGGGCAGTGACGTCACTTGTTGGGATGCAGCACGTCTCCTGCTATTGGAGGTGTGTGGACCAAGTCTTCCGGACAAAGTCCACCGCTGCGACGAGACTCGTCCCGAAGGAGGAGGACCCTGGTTGTTGAGGCGTTCGGCCGCTGTTGCGACCAAATTCTCCACATCGTCCCTCCACTGCTCCAGTGCATCTCGAGATGCATCCGGAGGTGGTGGACGTTGGAGAAGAGCACGCGCTGCATGAAGCGCGTGTTCCGGGTTGTCATGATTTGCCGACGCAGTAAGCAACGCTGGCGCACCATCACGTTGCCCAGCACGATTTGCTGGAGAAGACGGTGGTGGTGGGAGTGTGACTCCTGCTGGTGCTGAAGCTCCTGCTGGTGGCTGCCTGTTGGAGGGATTG
Source organism: Tuctoria greenei (assembly GCA_036927565.1). Classification (NCBI taxonomy): domain Eukaryota; kingdom Viridiplantae; phylum Streptophyta; class Magnoliopsida; order Poales; family Poaceae; genus Tuctoria; species Tuctoria greenei. The sequence goes on along the minus strand of JAYESD010000009.1, from coordinate 165,596,655 downwards.
CCCCCAACAGCCTGAGCAGCAAGTTGACCGTTGGATGATCCAGCAGCTGAGTTCATCATTCTCGAAATCTCAGGCGCCCCCTACCTGGCGCGCCAACTGTCGGCGGTTGGAGCCGGCAGATCTCCCTACACTACTAAAGTGATAGGGGAGTTTGATGTTCGGTGTGGGCGTGCGGAGATTCAAGAAGGTGAGTAGGAGTTTGACACAGGAGACACAAGAATTTACGTGGTTCGGGCCGCCTGAGCGTAATACCCTACTCCACGGGTGTGTTGGTGTTGTATTAGCAGTATGAGCTTACCACGAGTGTATGGGGTGCATGAGTTCGTTCGTGAACCTCCGCGTGTATCGTCGGCCTGTCCTTTTATAGTACAAGGGCAGGCCGTTACAAGTTAGCCTGGCCCGACATGTGGCCCCGGCGGTTACTAATATTGATACACGCTTAATTGCTCTTAATGACCCTGTAACGGGCTTTGGCAGCACCGTTACTAGTGTTAAGATCGTCCGTTTAAGTGTCATTAATATGGCATTAATGACACTTAATCGGGTCTTGAAGTCCTTGGCTCTCCTTTGAAGATCTGGAGCCGTTACAAGGTCTTCCGGAGGTTAGAAGCTGAAGATCCGACGATTGGACACGTCATAGCTCCGGAGCTTGCTGTGGGAAACAGGTAGCTCCGGGGCTACCAGACACGTGTCAGGTCCGGAGCTTCTCTCGGTCTGGGGCTAAGTCCGGAGGTGACGGCTCGGTACGTGGCCTGGAGCTTCCCCCTTGTGGGCGGTAGCTCCGGTTTAGTTGTACACGTGGCGACCCAGGGATTAACCATGTTGAAGAAGCGGGTCCGGTTATGTCTGACATGTGGACCTCCGAGGGTCTTCAAACCAAATAGATGACTTTCCTTTGATATCTTTGTAACCTCAAGAGGTGTACGGTTTCTAGGGTACCGACAAGCGGCAAAAAGAAGAAGTCAAGTGGCAAGAAAAAGTCATTTGCTGACACACCTACAGTCGCCGCTACCGCAGCACCTAGTGGTCGGGGGCCACACCTCGACAAGTGACCTCGACCATCGTATGATTATGGTGAAAAGATGTGGTGCCAGATCCATAAATCCACTAACCACAATATTGAAGACTGTCGTGAGTTTAAGAGGCTTGCTGAACGCAACAACAATCATCAGGATAAGACCTCTTTCCGCTAGCGGGAAGGTAAGCAAAAGGTCGACGAAGAAGCTCCGTCTGATCAGGATCTAGGCTTTCAAGATGCTAAGAGGGTGTTGAAGGAGGTCTATGATAACGTCAACGAAGACTCCGACAATGAGTGTCGGAAGACTCTCCATATGATGTATGGAGGGTCCTGGGACATCACCTCCCGACACATTCTGAAGACTATGCTTCGAGAGATGGTTGTTGCAACTCCTACTGCCAAGGCGGAGCCTCATCAGAAATGGATGGGTACCCCCATTATTTTCGATGCTTCGAACTGTCCGAAGAACATGGCAGAAGCTGGATAATTGCCTTTGATGGTATCTCCAACTACCAACAATGTCCATCACTTTCATGTTTTGGTGGATGGAGGCGCGACACTCAACCTTCATAGCTTCGCAGCTTTTGTGAAGCTCCAACTCAACCTCTCAGAACTCAGGCCCTCACGCCCAGTCTCTGGAGTGGGTGCGAGAGCTATCACACCTCTAGGATCGCTAACTCTACTTGTGACCTTTGTGACACGGGATAACTACAGATCTGAGAAGATGGTGTTTGATGTGGCACACGTCAATCGCCCCTTCAACGCGATCCTAGGCAGGCCAGCCCTATATAGGTTCATGGATGTGGTCCACTACAACTACCTCATGGTGAAGATGCCAACTCCGTCAGTCGTCCTCTGAATCCGAGGGGACCGCACTGCTGGGGTTACTGCGCTGTAGGAACTTCATGCGCTGGATAAAGCGCAAGAAGGGGAATCCGGCAAGGAGCAAGCTACTCAATAACCTCTAAGGTCGTGCCAGCACAACTCATCCTCTGCACCTCATGTGCAACCAAGTGGCGTCAACGACATTTCCGTCAAAGTCGTCCAAATCGGTTCTGATGCCACTTAGACTACCCGTATATCGAGAGGTCTGACTGACAAATAGGAACTCGCGCTCGTCACTTTCCTCCGAGCAAATGTTGATGTGTTTGCATGGCAACCGTCACAAATGCCTAGGATCCCCAGGGAGGTGATCGAGCACCATCCGAAGATATATCCCGACGCATGGTCTATACAATAGAAGCCCCAGAACAATCTGTTGAGCGGCAGAACTTCATCAAACAAGAAATAAAAAACTGCTTGACGCAGGATTCATCCAGGAGTTTCATCATCCACGATGGCTGACAAACCCAGTTGTTGTACCAAAGGCCAGCAGGAAGCTTTAGATGTGCATCGACTACACTACACCAAATAAGGCATGTCCAAAGGAGCCCTTTCCACTAGCAAGAATAGATCAAATAGTGGATTCTACCTCTGGGTGTGAACTACTATTTTTCTTAGACGCTTATTCTGGATTTCACCAAATTCCAATGTCTAAGGAAGATGAAGAGCATACTGCCTTCATCACAGTAGATGGGTTGTATTGTTATACTACAATGCCTTTTGGTCTTAAAACACTGCCTCAACTTTTGTGCGAGCCATGCACAAAACTTTTGGGGAGCTTATAAGATACCTGGTGTAAGTCTACATTGATGACATAGTTGTCAAGATGAAGAACAAAGACTCACTCCTTGACAACCTTCAAGCTGTCTTTGACAAGCTGTGCCTGACGAGCACGAAGCTTAACACGAACAAGTGTGTCTTCGGGGTTAGCTTCGTAAAGCTCATTTGTTTCTTGGTGACTCACCAAGGAATTGAGGCAAATATGACCAAGATCAAAGCCATCGAAGAGATGCAGCCTCCAGCCCGTATCAAGGATGTCAAAAAGCTTACTGGGTGTCTAGCTTCGCTTAGCCGGTTCATCTTATGGCTGGCAGAGCGAGCACTTCCCTTCTTCAAACTGTTGAGGATGTTCGGACCATTCCATTGGTCTGAAGAAGCAGAGAAGGCATTCCAAGAGTTCAAGCAGCTCCTCACCACTCTACCAATCATGGTAGATCCAGAACCTGGTGAGCCTCTTCTGCTTTACATTTCGGCAACTACAAAAGTTGTCAGCATGGTTTTAGTTGTAGAAAGACTAGAAACATCTTCAGCTCAGGATCCTAGACCCCTTCGGGAGGGTCCGAAGCTACCTGAAGGTGAGTCTGAGTCCTATCCCCCAGGCATGGATCATAAGGACAAGTTGCCTGTGGATCAATCTCTCATTCGAGGGAGTTTCTACTGCTCAATAAGGAGATCCAGACCCCTTCAGGAGGGTCTGGGTTGATGAAAAAGAAGCTTCGTACCCCTCCGGGAGGGTCCAAACCGTCCAACGGCCAGTGTACTTCATCAGTGAAGTACTCTACGACGCCAAGACTCGGTACATCGAGGTGCATAAGCTACTGTACATAGTTCTTATAGCCTCAAGGAAGCTACGTCACTACTTCCAGGCCCACAAGATATCAGTGGTAACCTCTTATCCACTGTGCGCTATTTTACATAATCCCAATTCAACGGGAAATATCGCCAAGTAGGCTGCAGAGCTGGCAGAATTCGATCTGCAATTCTTGCCTCGACATGCAATTAAGAGTCAGGCGCTGGCTCACTTCATGGCGGAGTGGACACCTTCTTCATCAACTGCAAGGGACCTCAGTGAGCAGAAGCCGGAACCTAAGGTCCTGATCTTCACGGAGCCTCACTGGACCCTCTACTTAGACGGCTTCGTGCTGAAGCAGGGGGCAGAACTGGAATCCTTCTCCTCGCTCGGACCGGGGAGAAGGTCAAGTACATGGTACGCCTCTACTTCAAGGCAACCAACAACATGGTGGAATATGAAGCTATCATCTTCAGACTCAAGGTGGCGCTATCATATGGCATCTGACAGCTGCTGGTGAAGTGTGACTCGGAACTCATCATCAAACAAGTCAAACATGAATATAATTGCAATAACCCTCAGCTTGTCTACTTGAAGTACATAAGTTGCAGAAGGACTTCCACGTCCTCCAACTCTACCATGTCCAGCGTCTCAACAATGCTGAAGCTGACGACCTCTCGACAAAAGTTTCAACCAGGGCCCAGGCACCCGAAGGAGTTTTGTCAGGAGATTACCAGCACCTACTGCTCAGCCTGCCGAACTGAGTGATGGTGGCGAGACTAGCACCCCCAAGTTGGCGGTCCCGGTGGCCGTGTTACCATGGTGTCCACCAAGGATCGTAGGCGCTACAGGAAGTTCCGAGCAACCAAGTGTGCAAGATCCAGAAGCTCAAGTCAGTTCTAATGCATGGATCTCGGAGGTCTGGAGCTACTTGAGAGACAACATCCTTCCTAAAGATGGTGTAATCGTTGAGAGAATTTTCAGATTGGTTAAAAGATACACGTTGGTAGAAGGGGATCTCTGCCGATGTGGTGCCAATGACATTCTAATGCGGTGCATTTCTCGGGAAGAGGGTCGCGCGCGAGGAGATCCATGGAGGTGAGTGCGGGACGCACGCGTCTTCTCTCATGTTGGTCGCTAAAGCCTCCCGACATGGTTTTTACTGGCCTACAACACTACAGGATGCAGTTGAGTTCGTCAAGAAGTGTGAAGCATGCCAGTTCCACGTGAAGTAGATTCACACACCAGCTCAGTCACTGCAGATGATTCCTCCCACGTGGCCATTCGCTGTGGGGGTGGACATTTTGGGACCTTTCTCAAAAGTCGTTGGAGGTTACAGGTTCTTGTATGTCGCCATCGACAAGTTCACGAAGTGGCCGAAAACAACTCCAATTGTGACAATCAACAAGCAATCAACCATCAAGTTTTTGAAGTCCATTGTTTGCGGATTTGGAGTTCCGAACAGAGTTATCACTGACAACGGAACCCAATTCACAAGCGCAGCTTTCCAAAAGTACTGCGAAGACCTCGACATTACAATCAGCTACGCATCAGTAGCTCATATGGCAAGCAATGGCAAAACTGAGAGAGCAAACGCAGAAATACTCAAGGGACTCAAGACGCGCATTATGAGCACTTGAAGAAACATGACGCCAACTAGATAGAGGAGCTTCTGTCTGCATTGTGGGCAAGTTGAACAACACCCAGCCGGGCAACAGGAGAAACACCTTTCTTTTTGATGTACGGAGCTGAAGCGGTCCTTCCTCCGGATATCACCATGAGTTCTCTATGGGTCTGGACCTTCGACGAAGCCACGCATGACCAACTCCAGCGTGAAGACCTAGACCTCGTTGTAACATTCCATTTTTCGTAAACTAATAATCCGTAGCCATAGGGTTAATCACCGAGAATATTACGTAGAATAATAAAACTGCGCTATCACAAAAGAGATAATAATAAAACTAAATAGAAAGAGAAAGAGAAAGAGAAATATATATATATATATATATATATATATATATATATATATATATATATATATATATATATAACCAACATATGTACAACCATTAATTTAATCATGGGTGAATAATAATTATGGTTATAAAGCTAATAAAATGAATAAGTGAAATGAAGCAATAAACATGAAATTTAATTAATGCAAGAGCAGTCATAACGTTGAAATAAAATAATATTAAGCCTTGAACCCATGCCATATTCAACTGGCCCATCTTTCAACACGTCAATTCTCCTGACACCAGACCTGCTCATGGCAATTTCCACCCACCCCCTCCACTTTTCTTTTAATTACAAAACTATCCTTCTTCTTCCTCAGCCAAACAAACAGCACTAGCACCTACGTTGTTCTCTGACCTGCTGCTGCAGCGATGTACGCCGTGAAGCTGCCTTATCCTCTTTCCCCCTCCCTTCTCCATTTCCCTGGAAGATTCCGGAACGCTCGCGCTTGAGCTCGCCCATCCACTGTATCGGTGAAGCGACGACTTCCTACCTCTTTCAATGGCTCAGCGACGGCAAGGACAGCCATCTCGACAGCCGTGAAGGTGTCGCTGCTAGCTGACAACCGGCCGACTCAATCTGGCGCGATGAGACCCGCCCGCTACACGACGCACCGTCCTGCCTGAGTTTGGCACACGCGTGTATGGCGACTTTACTGCGCCCGACTGACCTCCGTCGAAATCGGTCTTCCACCGCCTTTCTTCGCCCATAAATGGACCATGTCAGGCTCAGCTCCGCCCAAGCCGCGCCTCACGCCCCCCAATCGAGTTTCAGTGCCGACTTCATCCTCCCGCGCCGCGATGACTCGACCGGCGCGTCGACCTCCGACGAGGAGCTGTTCCCGTCCAAACCGAGGCCAAGGTGAGCACCTACGACACCGATTGCACCTCTCAGACCTGTCCCCGAGGCGAATCCCCTTCTCCTCCTGCCTAGCCGCGACCAGCATCCACCATGGCCGCCTCCTCCAGAGCAGACACTGCTCCCAATAGTCTATGCCGAAATTGGTGCCTAAATCGAGGTTGCCGTGGTCCGAGCCTCCGATTCCCTCCTTCATGGCCGCCCTCTCCCTCGTTTTCCCTCTCTGATTTGAGCCGTGGAGCAGCACATCGCTGCCTGTCTGGAGGTAGACGAAGGCTCCGTTTCCTCCCGTGAGGTGCCCTGTTGAGTTAAGCTGTAGGTTGTATTAGCTAATATTCTTCATGGGCTGGACCAGACACTAGTAGGCCTCCATCAGCTGAGTGGCCCACGCTCCAAGCCCAAGTGCCAAGCACTAGTAATTAGTTTTGAACCCAGCCGTAAGCTTAATACCAGCTCAGCCTAGTGCCTCATGCTAAGCCAGGAGCTCACCTGTCTGTAGCCTTTAAACCAAGGTGTAGGCCATAAATCACAAGACCTAGTCAGCAAGTGGACCTTCTACCAGATCCAGTTAGCGTTATCTTGCCTAAATATTAATTATTATTTTTTTGTAATTAGCTCAGACATCAACTTACAAAATAAATATCTCACCCATACGATCTCCGATTAATCTGATTCTTTTTCTAAAATTCACATAAAATCATAAACTATTCAATAAAAATAATTTTGTATAAGGTATTGATGTGTGCTTGATTGCTTGTATGATTGCTTGTGTACGCGCTTCGAAACAGAACCGGTGTCAGAAGAGAATCCGGAGGAGCCAGCTGACCAGGAGCATGACGCCGCGGACGGTAGCGAAGGCAAGTTCCACTGACCCCTTTTGATCATATTGTTCCCATGTGAGGTTCATCCTTTGTGGCCAGTAGATTAGGTCCTTGCATTTGTTGCTTATGAGATAGTTGAGAGACAGAGGGAAGCCATATTACCTTCTATTAATGCATATTGTTATGACGAGATAATGCTCCTTGTGTTGTTGTATGTGTGGTGAGAGTATGAGTTGTGACCGGGGCAGACGGGTCAGTGCTAGTGTAAGTGCTACCGTGGTGGTAGACTTACGACGAGTTCTATCATGAGGGTAGACTCGTGTGTTGAGTATGGAGGTTGTCCTGGTTAGCCTTATGGACCGAGTTGTTTTGACATCTCACTTAGCTTCTTTCAGAACGACCACATGTCCCTATATGGGTGGGGCTTATCCTAATCCTGGTGGCTAGCCTGACAGTCATCTATGGTGGAGAAAGAGAGATATATGTTGATATTATACTGAGATATGTCATGACACTGGGTTGGGGATGACTGGTATGGGTGATGTTTTGACTGGGTGTCGGTTCTGTCGGGCTATCTTAGATGGTCCGTGCATGTGGGTACAGCGTACAACCACTGCAGAGTGTAAAACCCATTCAAACGGTCGTGTCCTCGGCATAGGACAGGTTATGGTGTGGTCCTAACGACTAGAAGCCACCTACCATGAGACTGAGTTGAGAGGAGTCTTGGATTGAGATATGTGGTTGCATTAGTTTGCATTAGGTTGCATTGTTCTTTATTTTATGCATTGCATTATATCTGCTTTAATCCACTCCCGCAGGGCGAGGTGGAGCTTGCTGAGTACTTTTGTACTCAAATGTTGTTGATATGTTTTTTTCAGAGGATCCTGACTTCGTGCCAGAGGATTTCGAGTAGGGCCACGTCCGCACCCAAGTCATGTGTAGTGGATTGGATGACGCGGAGCTACTAGTCTTGTTATCGACTATTATAGCTATGTTGTTAGCCGTTATTGTGTTTATCCATAAGGCTATGCCGTTGAAATAAAGCTATGTATGGTTGTGGTTCCACTTGTAATATAATATTATGTACCAAACTCTGTTCTTGGTAATAATATTACATGTTTAGTTCTGATCTTAAGGGTCGGGACGCTTCACTCGTCGATGAGGCAAGGTGTCAAGCAACTGTCCGAAACGAGCGCGATCGCCAGGCGCTCCGACACTATCATCAAAGGCATGTGCGCAATCAGCAGTTAGAAGAAGGGGATCTGGTGCTGCGGAGCATACTTACTCGTGAAGGGATGAACAAACTTTCCCCCGGTTGGGAAGGCTCCTTTCATGTAGTCAAAGTTTTCCGCCCCGGATGTGTTCGCTTGGCAATAGAAGATGGGATACCACTTCCCAACCCCTGGAACATTGAGCACATTCATAAGTTCTACACCTAGTTCACGGAGGTGAGTCTGTATTTGTATAAGTTGTATCTCTTAGAGTCTATAAACAGAGTTGGGAGGATCCTAGATCAAAAGCACACTTAACTTGGTTCTGTACTTTAGGTAAGTCTTTACCTTCTTTGGGTTAGATCAAGATGAATAGCACACTTAATTTGGTCGTGTAGTTTAAGTGTGTCCTTGACTTCCTCTGTTATACGGACTTATAATGAGAAATATTTTTATACAAACAGACTCTACGTACATTTCATTTGTGCAAGCTCATTTCATTTTATACCTTCTTCTCAATAGTGATATTGTGCAATCTGCTTGAAGTAAGGTACTAAATATTCATGTGAAATATGTAAGTCTTACTGATGATTTTCCATTAGATCCCGGTCATTGCTAGATGGTCTACTCGCCTAAAAACCAAAGCCAACACAGGTCCGGAGTGCGCTATCGACTTAGCCTGGTCCAGCACCCTAAGTATGCCACTCTACCTATTCCGGCAAGTCCTTCTTGTCAATAGTGATATTGTGCAATCCGCTTGAAGTAAGGTACTAAATATTTATGTGAAATATGTAAGTCTTACTGATGATTTTGCATTAGATCTCGGTCAATGTTAGATGGTCGAATCGCCTAAAAACCAAAGCCAACATAGGTTCGGAGTGCGCTATCGACTTAGCCTGGTCCAGCACCCTAAGTGCGCCACTCTACCTATTCCGGCAGGTCTTAGTAAGGCGGGTCCGGAAAGCATACAAACTTTTGAAAAAATAATCAAAAAACTTATATTTTTTCAATGAATTCGTTGGGACCTAAATTTCGAGTAAGGATAGTAAGACGCAATTAAACTATAGGCAAGAGGATGAATTTTACTGCTTTTCTTGTCTTTCATGCGCAGGAAAAATGAAAAGTTCACGACAATCTGCACAACGATGGTGGAAGCATCACCCTTATGGGGCCCACCGTTGACATTTTATGTGTTGACAGTGGGTCCTGTCGAAGCTACCAAGCTCCGACAACCTCCAGGGGCCCCACAATCAATGTTTTATGCGTTGACAGTGGGCATCGTTGAAGCTACCAAGTTCCAACAACCCCAGGGGCCCCGCCATCGATGTTCTATGCATTGATAGTGGGCATCGTCAAAGCTACCAAGCTTTGACGCCTCCTAGAGGCCCTGTCGTCGACATAAGAAAGGGTCCTTGGAGCGTACAGAAGCAAGTCTCTGACCTCGGAGCTATCATACTAGCTAGGAGTCCGGAGCAAACAAGTTTTCAAGACATTGTCAATTCCCTTATGGTAGATGTCCTCAATCAATTGAACACATCTACCAGGGGCCAACAAGATAAAGAACAATGTATTGAAGTCAGAAATAGAATTCAAAAGGATTTCATTCATTTAAAATTGGAGATTACAAGGTGAAGGTACAAAAAAAAGATCCTAGCTACTGGAGTTCCTCACGAAGTATGAGACAACCTTCTGGGCAACTTCTTGGACACTGGCCTTGGCAGCTTCCTCCTCCTCGACAATGGGTCCTTCGACCACCGGAGCTAAAGACATTCTGGGGTCACGTCTTCGATAACACGTCAGCACATACTCTGCAACATTATTAGCCAAGGACTTCCCTTCAATCTCCAACTAGTCGACGACCACATCTCCCAGAGCATCCAGCTTACAACCAGCGGAGTTAAGCGTCACCAGTGCCTTGTCCATCTCTGGCTCCGAGTCGTCCAGTCGGACCGGACTAAAACCCAGAGGCACCAGATCTTCATTGGAACACTCGAGGAAGTCCCAGACTTGTTGGGACTCAATTGCTCTTGAGCTCCAGAGCTCCTCCAGTGACCTCCTTGCAGAAGAGAGCTCCGCAGAACCCTCCTTCGAGAAACGTTCGACCTCCTTAGCGTGATGCTGGATCCGTTTAGCCAGCAACTTCTCTTGGTCGGCGATTTGTTTCTCTCGGAGGTGTGCGCAACCTCGTTTATCTGCAAGGTCCTTCTCTTTCGCCTTCACCTTGTCCTCCCTGACAGAGACATCAGATTCTCTTTTGCTGACTCCTTCTCCTACTAGCCACACTAGGTGCTTCTCTTGTTCGCACCAGGACTTGTATTTTTCCACTCGGTCAGCCAAGTCCTACTTGTCGCGTGCCAGCTTCTGAGAGAGTTCATCCTCCCTCTTCTGAATTTCATCCTACTTTTCTTGGAGTTTGTCCTCCCTACTATCGAGCTCATCCCAGCGCTTGAGGAGCTTTTCTCTCAACTCATTGAGGCTCTCTGAGTGACTGTCAGTTAGTTCATTGGCCTTTTGAGCATGCTCGTAGACCTCCTGGGTCTTTACATAGAGGGCCTTTATGATGGCCTCTCTCTCGTTAAGCATGTTGTTCAAGCACGTCAGCCGAGCCTTCTCCTTCTCCACTCACTCGTGCTAGTCCGCAAGCCGAGACTGCGTCGGCCATGTATCGAAGTGAAGCCTATTGCGCCAATGCCTCAGGGTGTTGCGCTCTTCCTCGAGAGACTTGTGTTCATAGTCGAAGGCGAGGTGGACCTGGCGAAGGCTTGAGCAGGCATTGTCCATTGACAACGCCAGGGGAATTGGCTCCGGGCTCGCTTGAGGTTCCTCCGCAAGCTCTAACGGGTTTTCCAAAATAACCATAGGAGCCTATGGCATGAGCGTGGTCTCCAACAGCTCAACATCGGCGGAGACGATCTCCGGAAGCGCGTCTACCTCTGGTGCGATCGAAGAAGGTCCCGCAGCTGAAACTTCTACCTCCAGAGCTGACGAGGAGGGTTCTGCCACTGGATCTTCAACCATCGGTGCAGAGGAAGAAGGTCAAGCAACCAGATCTTCTGCCAGTGGCTTTGTCACATCTGGGGCTAGTGTCGGAGTTTCAACCGTAGCCTCCGAAGCCTTCGACACTGGTGCCTGTACCTCCAGGGCTGGCTCCAGGATAGTAGGAACTGGCGCCGGTACCTCCGATGCTAGATCCAGAACAGTTGAAGCTTGCTTCAGTGCCACAACAGCCTCTTCATCAACCGCAGGTACCGAGGCCGCCTCAGTGCTAGTTGTCTTCAGAGCTGCGATGTCAACAGCCTCGACCGCCGGAGGATCCATTTCAGGAGTGGAGGCTCCGGATGGTGCAACTTCTGGGGCCGAGGCACTGGCCGATGCTGGAGCAAAAGCTCTCGATACTGTGGAAACAGGGGATAGAGAATTTAAGCAAAAACAAGAAACAAAATCAATACATAAGCTAAAGAGTTGGCCCTTACCTAGGGATGTTGCCCCTCTAGTCGGCACAAATCTTCTTCTTCGAACGCTTGGAGCTAGAGCCCACCGTCGTTGGTGTGGTAGACGCTTCGAGCTTTGAACCAGGTGCTGAGGCAACCGCCGACGCTGCCTCATCTGCTACCTCCGTCGATGGGGGGTTTACTCCAAACCCAGAGCCCATCATTAGCACTGGGACCAGGGTCGACTTGCTGGACCTAGCGTCCTCCATGGGCACTGGATCCGAAGAATCTAACGAAGCTGGAGGCACAACCAGCAAAGACTTCAATCGAGGATGAGGGGTCGCCTCTCTCGGAGCATCCCTCAGATAGCTCTTGTTGCTTCTTGCCAACTTCCGCTTGCAACTCGAGACATCGACGAGATCTTTCCCCTTGCCTCAGCTTGAGACTGACTTTTTGGGAGATGGAGCTGCAGGACATTTGCCTTTGCTGCCGACTGGCGCAGGTCCGGAGTCCTCATGTGGACAAGGAACTCTAGAAATCACAATCCCTGGTGGAAGAGTGTTCCTATGCCTCTCCACAATGCCTAGGTCATCAAGCATTGGCATCTGCTTCCGCAACTCCCTCCTAAACTTCGGAACCATGTTTAGGGGCAGGAATTCCGCCGGAGGTGTCAGGTTGTCGGGATTGATGGTTCTGTGGTGCAACTTTTGGAGTTAAAGCTTCAAAGCGTTTTCATCCAAATTTGACCCGAGACCAATATTGTCGGTACCCTGGAAACCGTACACCCCTTGAGGTTATAAAGATCTCAAAGGAAAGTCATCTACTTGGTTTGAAGACCTTCGAAGGCCCACATGTCAGATATAACCGGACCCGCTTCTCCAGCATGGTTAATCCCAGGGTCGCCACGTGTACTATAAAGCCGGAGCTACCGCCCACAAGGGGGAAGCTCTGGGCCATGTACCGAGATGGCACCTCCGGACTTAACCCCAGACCGAGAGAAGCTCCAGACCTCACACGTGTCAAGTAGCTCCGGAGTTGCCTGTTTCCCACCGTATGCTCCGGAGCTGCCACGTGTTCAACCGTCGGAGCTTCAGCCTCTGACCTCCGGAAGACTCCATAACAGCTCCGGATCTTCAAAGGGGAATCAAGGACTTTAAGACCCGATTATGTGTCATTAATACCATATTAATGACACACGATCGGATGACCTTAATTACCAGTAACGGTGCTATCAAAGCCCATTACCCGGTCGTTAAAGACAATTAAATGTGCTGAATAAGTGTCAATACTAGTAACCACTGGGGCCACATGTCGGGCCAGGCTAACTTGTAACGGCCTGCCCTTGTACTATAAAAGGACAGGCCGACGACGGACTCGAGGGTCATTGACACTACACACGTTCCATAGACGCTCGGTACAAGCTCATACAGCTAATAAAACACCAGCACACCCGTGGAGTAGGGTATTACGCTCAGGCGGCCCGAACCACGTAAACTTCCGTGTCTCCTGTGTCATTTACAATTCACCTTCTTGAATCTCCGCGCGCCCACACCGAACATCAAACTCCTCTAACACTTTAGTAGTGTCGGGAGATCTGTCGGTTTCAAACCACTGACAGTTGGCGCGCCAGGTAGGGGCGCCTGAGATTTTGAGAATGGTGAACTCAGCTACTGGATCATCCAACGGTCAACCTGCTGCTCAGGCTGTCGGGGGCAATCCCCCCAATATGCAGCCACTAGCAGGAGCCTCAGCACCAGCAGGAGTCACACTCCCACCACCACCACCTCCACCAGAAAATCAAGCTGGGCAACGCGATGGTGCGCCGGCGTCAATCACTGCGTCGGCAAATCATGACAACCCGGAACACGCGCTCCATGCAGCGCGTGCTCTTCTCCAATGCCCACCACCTCCGAATGCATCTCGGGATGCACTGGAACAGTGGAGGGCCGATGTGGAACATTTGGTTGCAGCAGCAGCCGAACACCTCAGCAACCAGGGTCCTCCTCCTTCAGTATGAGCACTGTCGCAGCGATGGACTTTGTCTGGTAGACTTGGTCCGTATGTTTCCAATAGCAGGAGACGTGTTGCATCACAACAAGTGACATCATTGCCCTCCGGGGCACGACGCACTCACACGGTATTCAGGCTCTCAACTCATGACCTCCGGGCGGAGCTTGATCGCCGATACCGCCAACAAGACGGCCGAGTCCATATTGAGCGTGCTCGTGAAAGACGGGAAGCTCAGGACCTTTCTACTCCTGAAGGGGTAGGAGGAGGCTATTCAGCTCTGGCCATACATCTGTGTATGGTCAGGTGGCCACAGAAGTTCCGGCCTCACCTGCCGGAAAAATTCGACGGGACTGTCAATCCCGCCGAATTTCTTCAGATCTACTCCACTGCAATCTTGGCAGCTGGAGGAAACGAGGCCGTGATGGCCAATTATTTTCCAGTGGCCTTAACTGGGATCGCCAGGTCTTGGTTTATGAGCCTTCCACCCAACTCTATCAACAGTTGGGAGGAGCTGTGCCGGCAGTTCACTGCCAACTTCGGGAGTTCATACACCCGACCAGGCACTGAACTGGACCTTTTTGCAGTCGTGCAAAAAGGGGGAGAATCCCTACGATCATTCATCCAGGGGTTCTCTCAGGTACGAAACACTATTCCTTCTATCTCTAGCACCTCTGTCATTGTAGCATTCAGACAGGGCGTACGGGACAAGAAGATGTTGGAGAAACTGGCGATCAAGGAGATCACCAGCGTTACGGAACTCTTCAGCTTGGCTGACAAATGTGCCAAAGCTGCGGAGGGCCGTGAAATGCACTCCAAACCAACCCCGGAGGGTCACAAGAAATCCTCCAAAGAAGAATCCGCTACCTCCGGGAACGGCAAGAAGAAGAAAAAGACCAACGGCAAGAAGAAGCCGTTGGTCGGTTCATCCAATGTTGCAGCTGCTGCAGCTCCGGGTGGCCAGGGGCCACGCCCCGAAAAGCGACCTCGACCATCTTCTGAAGATGGTAGCAAGCCCAAGGTGTGGTGCCCAATTCACAAAACGGGCAGCCACAATTTGGAAGACTGTCGGGAGGTCCAAAACCTTGCCGAGCGCTACAACAAGCGCCGGGAAGAATCTCCTTTCCGACAGAGGGAAGGAAAGCAAAAAGTCGACGAAGCTCCTGCTGAAGAGGAGTTAGGTTTTCAGGATCCCAAAAAGGTCTTGAAGGCCGTTTACAGCTCCATCGACGATGATTCTGACATCTCTGACAACGAGCGTCGGAAGACCATGAACACCATTTTTGGTGGATCATGGGACATCACCTCCCGCCGCGTTATCAAGACTATGCATCAGGATATGGCTGCTGTAGCTCCTACAGTCAGGCCGGAACCTCATCGGAAGTGGATGGACACAGCCATCACTTTTGATGCTTCGAACTGCCCTCGGAGCATGGTTGGAGCAGGTCAGCTACCTTTGATGGTATCTCCTACCATCAACAACATCCAGCTCCACCACGTCATGGTAGACGGAGGTTCGAGGCTTAACCTCATAAGCTTCGAAGCTTTTACTAAGCTTCAACTCCGACCTTCGGATCTCCACCCCTCTCGACCTTTCTCCGGAGTAGGTCCGGGGGCCATTATCCCACTCGGAGCTATTACTCTCCCCGTTACCTTTGGGACACGGGAGAAGTACCGCACCGAGAAGTTGGTCTTCGACGTCGCTCAGATCAACTTACCCTTCAATGCCATCTTGGGTAGGCCTGCCCTGTACAAATTCATGGCAGCTGCTCATTATGGTTATCTAGTGTTGAAGATGCCAACGCCAGTAGGCGTTCTCTGGATCCACGGAGATCATAATGCCGGAGTAACTGCTCTGGAAGAACTCCATGCTCTCACCACGGCGCAAAAGGAGGACTCCAGGCAGGAGCAAGCTCCAAAACCCCCGAGCATTCGTCAACGAGGCTCGACTTTTGCACCTCGTGTGCAGCCAAGCAGCGACACCGACATTCCCGTCAAAGTCGTCCAAATTGGTTCCGATGCCGCTCAGACCACCCGAATATCGGGAGGATTGACCGACAAATAGGAACTCGCGCTCATCACTTTCCTCCAGGCTAACGTCGACGTGTTTGCTTGGCAACCGTCACAAATGCCTGGGATCCCCAGGGAAGTGATTGAGCACAATCTGAAGATCTACCCCGACGCCCGGCCTGTGCATCAAAAGCCTCGGAAGCAATCCGTAGAGCGACAGAACTTCATCCGACAAGAAGTGAAGAAGTTACTCGAAGCTGGATTCATCTGAGAAGTCTTCCATCCAAAATGGCTGGCAAACCCAGTTGTTGTGCCCAAGGCCAGCGGAAAGCTTCAGATGTGCATCGACTACACCACACTAAATAAGGCATGTCCAAAAGATCCATTCCCACTACCTAGAATAGATCAGATAGTGGATTCCACCTCCGGGTGTGAATTACTGTGTTTCCTAGACGCATATTCCGGGTATCATCAAATCAGGATGTCTAGGGAAGATGAAGAGCATACCTCATTCATTACAGTAGATGGATTGTACTGTTATACAGCCATGCCCTTTGGTCTCAAGAATGCAGCTTCAACTTTTGTACGATCTATGTACAAAACTTTTGAAGAACTCATTAGAGACATAGTGGAAGTGTACGTCGATGACATCGTGGTCAAGGTCAGGAACAAGGAGTCACTCCTTGACACCTTGCAGGTTGTCTTCGACAAGCTGCGGGCCACCCGCACAAAGCTAAACCCAGACAAGTGTGTCTTTGGGGTTAGCTCCGGAAAACTTCTCGGTTTCCTGGTAAGTCACCGGGGCATAGAAGCTAATCCGGCGAAGATTAAGGCCATTGAAGACATGCGGCCACCAACACGCATCAAAGACGTCCAAAAGTTAACTGGATGTCTAGCAGCCCTCAGCCATTTCATTTCAAGACTGGCGGAACGGGCACTCCCCTTCTTCAAGTTATTGAGGAAGTCCAGACCATTCCAATGGTCCGAAGAAGCAGAGAAGGCATTCCAGGAGCTGAAACAGTTCCTCACTACCCTACCACTTCTGGTAGCTCCGAGTCCTGGTGAGCCTTTATTGCTTTACATTTCAGCAACTGACGAAGTCGTCAGTATGGTTCTGGTTGCGGAGAGACCAGAGCTACCTCATACTCAGGAATCCAGATCCCTTCGGGAGGGTCCGGATGTACCTGAAAGCGAGTATGGGTCCCAGCTCCCAGACTCGAATCCACAAGAAGTCACTTCAGGAGACCCAGAACCCTCCGGGAGGGTCCATGTCGCTTCTGAAGAAGCCCCGGGTTCCTCCAGCCAGGACCCGGAGGTCCCCGAAGAAAATTTGGATTCCTCTAGGAGGATCCGGGTCAGTGAAGAGGAAGCTTCGGACTCCCCCGGGAGGGTCCGGACCATTCAGCGCCCGGTGTACTTCATTAGTGAAGTACTACATGATGCCAAGACTCGATATCTAGAGGTGCATAAGCTGCTCTATGCAATCCTTATTGCCTCCAGGAAGCTTCGCCATTACTTCCAAGCTCACAAAGTCTCAGTGGTGACCTCTTACCCACTTCGAGCAATCTTGCATAATCCCAATTCAACTGGGAATATTGCAAAGTGGGCAGCGGAATTGGCTGAATTTGATCTTGAATTCATTTCAAGGCAAGCAGTCAAGAGTCAAGCATTGGCAGATTTTGTGGCGGAATGGACTCCCTCTCCATCAAACCCTGGGGGCCCCAGTGAGCAGAAGACGGAGCATCAAGCTCCAGCCTTCACCAAGCCTCACTGGACCCTCTATTTCGACGGCTCCATGCAGAAACAGGGGGCCGGAGCTAGAATCCTTCTCCTTGCACCGACCGGGGAGAAGGTGAAATACATGGTGCACCTTGACTTCATGGCGACCAACAACATGGTAGAGTACGAAGCGCTCATCTACGGACTAAAGGTGGCACTGTCATATGGTGTCAAGCAACTGTTAGTCAAGGGAGATTCGCAGCTCATCATTAAGCAGGTGAAGGGTGAATGTTCCTGCAATAATATCCAGCTAGCTGCTTACCTCCTTGAAGTCCAGAGGCTTCAGAAGGACTTCGAAGTCCTAGATCTCCACCATGTTCAGTGTGCCCATAACGCTGAAGCTGACGAACTCTCGACGAAAGCGTCAACCGGAGCTCCGGCTCCTGATGGAATTTTTGTCCGGAGGTTGTCAAAACCAACAGCTCGACCAGCCGAACTGAGCGAAGGGGGCGAGATCAGCATCCCGAAGCTGACGGTCCCGATGGCCCTGTTACCATGGCAGCCATCAAGGGTCGTAGGTGCTGCCGGGAGCTCCGAGCAACCCAGCACGCAAGACTCAAAAGCTAAAGCTAGTTCCGATGCATGGATCTCGGAGATCCGGAGCTACTTGAAAGACAACATCCTTCCTGACGATGATGTATCCGCTGACCGAGTAGTCAGATTGGCTAAAAGATACACGTTGGTAGAAGGGGATCTCTACCGACGTGGTGCCAATGGCATCTTAATGCGGTGCATCACAAGGGAAGAAGGTTGCGAACTCCTCGCAAACATCCATGGAGGCGAGTGTGGGAACCACGCGTCTTCCCGCACGCTGGTTGGTAAAGCCTTTCGGCATGGTTTCTACTAGCCTACAGCACTCCAGGATGCAACTGAGCTGGTGAAGAAATGTGAAGCATGTCAATTCCATGCAAAGCAAATTCACACACCAGCTCAGCTCCTACAAATGATACCTCCTACCTCCTACATGGCCCTTCGCTGTGTGGGGGATGGACATCTTGGGACCTTTCCCAAGAGCCGTTGGAGGTTACAAGTTCCTGTACGTCGCCATTGATAAGTTCAACAAGTGGCCGGAAGCAACTCCAGTTGTGACAATCAATAAGCAATCTGCTATCAACTTTTTGCAGTCCATTGTATGCAGATATGGAGTCCCAAACAAAATCATCACTGATAATGGGACCCAATTCACAAGCTCTGCATTTCAAGGATATTGCGAAGACCTCAGCATTCAAGTTTGCTACGCCTGTGTAGCTCACCCAGCTAGCAATGGCCAAGCCGAGAGAGCAAATGCTGAAATCCTTAAAGGACTCAAAACGCGCACATATGAGCGCTTAAAAAACATGGAGCTAACTGGATTGAAGAGCTTCTGCCCACTTTATGGGCCAACAGGACATCTCCAAACCGGTCAACTAAAGAGACACCCTTCTTTCTGGTGTACGGAGCTGAAGCAATCCTTCCTCCGGAAATCACCTTGGGTTCTCTCCGGGTCCGGACCTTCGACGAAGCCGCGCAGGATCAGCTCTGGTGTGAAGACCTAGACCTCCTTGAGGAGGGAAGGTGCCAAGCAGCTGTCCGGAATGCCCGATATCGCCAAGCCCTACGGCGTTATCATCAGCGGCATGTACACAACCGAGAGCTCAAGGAAGGCGATCTGGTGCTACGGAGAATACAATCTAGAGAAGGGTTAAACAAACTCTCCCCCGGCTGGGAGGGACCCTTCCGAGTGATTAAAGTATCCCGTCCTGGAAGCGTTCGCTTGGCTACCGAGGATGGGACACCTCTCCCAAATCCTTGGAACATTGAGCACCTCCGTAAGTTCTACACTTAATACCACGGAGGTGAGTCTTGAGTAACTTGAGATGTATGTTATAGAGTCATTGTACAGATTCGGGTAGTTCCTCCAGGAGAGCAGTCGGACCTTTCCCGAAAGGTCCGCAAAGTTCATGCTACACTTGTCACAGTCTCAGGACTAAAAGTGTGGCTAGCTACCCTAGGTCAAACGAGAAATGAAACACGCTTAGCCTGGTTCTGTACCCTAAGAGTGTACTTGTTTCCCCTGTACCCCAGACCTATAATGAAAGACATCTTCATGTGAAACAGACTCCACGTGCATTTATTTTGTACAGGCTCAACATTTTTATTTTTCTCTTTCTTGTCTATAAAAAAGGCGTGCAATTCTTAAGAAATTTTAGTTCGACCGGTTTATATACGATACGAGTTGTATTGTCAATTCTTTTGGATTCAAATATTGTTCATGGTCATCTCGCCTGAAAGCCGCCAAGCCAATCTAGGGCTGGAGTGTGCTATCGACTTAGCCTGGTCAAGCACCCTAAGTACACCACTCTACCTACACCTCGGCATGCCGAAGTAAGGCGGACCCATGTACAGTTGGATCTGGAAGAAAAGACAACGCATTCGGTTGTATTTAGAATCGCGTTTGACTTAAAATCTTCTTGAGAATCGTAAGCTGCGACAAAGTTATAGACAAGAAACGAATTTTACTATTTTTCTTGGCTTAAGTGTGCAGGAAAAATAAAAATCTACGTTGATGGAGAAAAGTCGGAGCTAACGAAGCTCCGACTCCTCTAGATGGCTTATAATCGATGTTAACAAGCATCACCGGAGCAACCAAGCCCCGGTAAAGCTAGGGAGGCCAGCCATCGATGTAAAAGATGGTGAGAAGACCCCACAAGTGGAGTCTGCTGTCGACAAGTTATGTGTTGGCAAAGGTCAGTGCCGGATCTACTAAGCTCCGACACCCCGGAGGACTAACTGTCGATGCTTTATGCGTTGATAGGGACTATTACCGGAGCTACTAAGCTCCGACAGTAGTCTGTTCGACCTCAGGGGGCCTTCACTATCGAAGACTTCGGACCTAAATTCTACAAGTTCGGAGCAAATGAGTCTTCAACAAAACGTAATATCCTCTTGGTACATGTTCACAACCAAATTGTGTACATCTACCAAGGGGCCAAGTGAAGACAAAAGTGTTGAAGACAAAAAGTGAAATTCGCAAAAATTTGAGGATTTCATTCATCTGGAGACAAGGGATTACAAAATTGAGGAAGAAGAAGAGAGGATACAAGTGGGAACTACGGAAATGGTCCTAGACCCTATGGAAGAATTGAGCGACTTTCTAGGCAACCTCCGACACATTGGCTCGGGCAGCTTCCCCTTCTCCTTCGACGGGACCTTCAAGCACCAGGTCTAGAGGAAATTGGGAGTTCCGGCTGGTGTAGCACGTCAGCACGTACTCTGCGACGTTCTTCGCCAGGGATTGCCCCTCAACCTCCAATTGGTCCGCGATGACGTCGCCCACCTTGGAGAGCTTGCTACCTGCCGAGCTCAGTGCCTGCAGCGCTAGGTCCGGCTCTGGCTCCGGATCATCCAGGCGCACGGGACTGAAGCCCATTAGTGTCAGCACGTCGTTGGCCTTGCCCAGGAACTCCCAAATTTGTAGGGAGTCCTCAGTCCTCAAGCCTTTCAATTCTTCCAAAGATCTTCTGGCCGCCACCAGTTCGGAATTCTCACGGGCGAGGCGCTCAACTTCTTTGGCGTTTTGCTGAATCTTCTCAGCAGCCCGCTTCTCGAGTTTTCCGAGCTCCTCCTCCCGGAGGTGGATCTTGTTCCGGCGGTCGACCAGGTCCTTCTCCCTGCCCCTCACTTTCTTTTCCCTGGCAACAGGGGCACACTCCCGTTCATGGAGCTCCTGCCCTCGCACCCAGGCTTTCTTCTCCTCCTCTACATAGCGCTCTTCCAATTTCTTGGCGCGCTCCTCAAGGCCCTTGTCAGCCAGAGCCACCTTCTCAGATAGCTCCTCCTCCCTCCTCAGGACCTCATCCCACAGCTCTAGGAGTCTCCGCTCTTCATCTTCGAGCCGTTTCTCCCTCTCTTCAAGTGTCTCTCGGCGCTTGATGAGTGTAGTGTTAATGGCCTCAAGCCTTTCGTGGTGTTCATCGACCGCACTATTGGATGCTTTGGCCTGATCGTAGATCTCCCGGGATTGAGCGTCGAGGGCGCGAGTCATACTCTCCCTATCATCCAATAATTTACCCCAATACTCCAGGCGGACCTTCTCCCGCTTGATCCACTCTTTGTCATCCGCTAGCCTTGACTGCGCCAGCTTGGTCTCGAAGTAGAGCCGGTTACGCCACCTCCTAAGGGTTTGGCGCTCCTCTTCAAGAGCCTTGCTGTCATGGAAGAAGGCCAGTTGGACTTGACGCAGACTGGAACATGCGTTGTCAATGGACAGTGATAACGGGATAGGTTCTGGACCTGCTGAGGTCTCCTCCGCTGGTTCCAGCGGGTTTTCAGATACAAAAATTGGGTCCCACTCCACAAGAGTGGTCCCCTGTGTCTCTGTGGCACTAGGGCCATCCTCCGGGATGGCCTCAGTCGCCATCGAGGAAGGCCCCGCCGCCAGGTCTTCGTTCACCCCCTCAGGCAGGGGGCCAGCGACTTCTCTTGGGCACTCCGGCTCGGCCGCAGGTACCTCCGACGTCGTCACTTCCGGAGCAGGAGCCGCTGCTGGCTCCGGTCTGGGCACCTCCTCCGATGGGAGATCGAGCTCCGACACCTCTCCAACAACCGGCTCGGGAGCTGGAAGATCTTCAACATCGACCGGCTCAGCAGCCGGTGCTTCGGAGGTAGCCGGCCCAACTGCCGGAACTTCCTCAGCTTCTGGCGTGCACGCCGGGACTTCAATCACCTCCGGCTCGACCGCCGGAGCTTCAACACTTTCCGGCTCTAGGGCCGGAATCACAGCTTCTTCCGACTCAACGGCCGGAGCTTCCATCATCTCAGCACCAGGACCCGGAGCTTCAACCTCCGGGACAGGTGCCGCTGGCACATCTTCACTCCCGTGGTCCGGCGCTACCATGGGAGCCTCTGGGGATGAGTCGAGATCCATGACCACGACAGCCGGCGCCAGAGCTGTCGCAGCTTCAGCCACCACTTGGGGCGGCACCGGGACAGGAGCAGAAGCTCCCACCCTCACGGCTTCAGCCGCCGTGGCTGAGGGTGGAGCCTCACTCCCCTTCTTGGGGACGCTGCAAATGATGAACGAAGAAACTTAAAAAATAGTTACTACTATTAAAACAACTATCCAAGATAAAGATTAAAAATTACCTTGGGAGGCTTCCGCACCAGCTTGCGCGGAACCTTCTACCCAGGCGTTCTGGGCTGGTCATAGCCGGCGTGAAAGCTCCGGAAGGCCCCCCGGAACTCGTCGCGGCCACGGGTGTTTCCTGAGTTGAGGCCCCCCTCGATCGGGAAGAACCCCCGGACCTGGAAGCCTCCATCGGCCTAGGTGCTGGAGTCGCATGCCCGGAGCTAACACCCCGGGAGGACCCCACTGCGGGAACAGTCACGCTCCGGGAGGACCCCACTGCGGGAACAGTCGCGCCCCAGGAGGACCCCACTACGGGAACAGTCGTCGCAGTTGTAGAAGACCTTCCCCTCCGGGGAGAAGGAGCCGACGCAGAAGTAGCAGGCCTGACGGACCTTCCGTCAGCATACTGCAGCTTCCTCTTCTGGCTCACAGGTTCATCCGCCAGCTCCTTGCCCTTGCCGACGACCTCTTCCCTCGGCTTCGGAGCAGGGTCGGAGCCATCCTCAGGCATTCCGGGGATCACTACCCCAGTGGTTGATCTTCTCTCGACGACACCAAGGTCGTCAAGCACGGGCATCTTCCGCCGGAGCTCCCTGCTGAACTTCACTTCCACGTTCAGAGGAAGAAAAGCTGATGGCGGAGTCAAGTCGTCACCATCGACTTCGATGCCGTGCTGGAACTTCTTGAGGTGGAACTCCAAGGTTTTCCCCACCATGTTGGACTTCAGCCCGGTCTCGACCCGGTCGTCGTCCATCACGCTGTTGAGGGCCCATGCGAGTTTCTCTCTCCTCTTCAGTGGCGCCCACCTGTTGGCCAAGAAGTTGCAAAACACCGCCTGAGGAGTCAATCCACCCTTCACACATTGGTGGATCCTGGTCAAAGCAGGGTTGAAGGCTTCCCCCAGCACCGGAGCTTCACTCCAGATTGACGTGTCGATGCTGGGAAGGCCTTCGTGCAGCTCCAGCCTCTCGTGCTCCTCCACCCGGACGACTATCCAGTCCTTCTTCCAGTCATCCCACTTCCCAGAGGGAAATGACCGAAGGTACTTGAATGGGCACTTCTTGCGCTTCACGAAGTAGTAGAAGCCAAGGTACTCATTGCTCCTACCGGTAGTGTGGACAGTGAAGAAGGCCCGTAAGAGTTCAATGCAGGGGGGATGCCCACCCACATCTCACAGAAGTGGACAAAGATAGATACGAGAAGAATGGAGTGAGGGCCAAGGTGGTATAGCTGCAGACCATAAAAGTCCAGCAGCATCAAGAAAAAGGAAGAAAAAGGTGGGATCAACCCCACCATGGCATACGAGGAGAAGTACACCATTTCGCCAGCATGCTCCTTCTCAAACAGGAGCTCTCCACCGGCGCGGACCAAGCGGTTGAAGAAGTCCGAGGACCATCCCATGAGGGCCCGGACCTTTTTCAGGTCGCCGTCGGTCTTCAAACGGCTTTCGCGGAGACCCAACTCCATCGCGGCACAGCAAGGCAAGAGAGGAAAAGTGAAGCACAAGTTGGGAGTTTGAGCGCAAGAACAGATGAGAGGCGTAAAGAACTCCCGACGGTGCACGCTTTCCTTCTTAAGTAAGCCCTCGCAACGCTTGGATGGAAACCACAAGGAAGTCGAAGATACCATTCAAAAATTCCACCCAGCCGATGACAAGGGGGCCCGGGACCACCCCGACGATCAAGTCGAGGTTCTTACCCAGGCGAACGGTTGTCATCATGAGGCGGGAAACCCGAAGGCGGCGGCCTGACAAGGCGCGCGGAACCGATACGGTTTTCGTATCGGGAACTGGCGACCTTCAATTGCGCGAGATCCGCACGCCAAAGATCTCATCTGCCGCATGCGGGATACACCACGCGGCGAGGATTTAACTCCAAATCCTCGCCAACGGCACCTCCAAATACCTTTGAAGACTCAGTTCAAAAGTCGCGAGGATGGACCCACCTCCGGCGGAATGACTTCACCCCAGTGGTCTTCCCCGGAGGTAGGTCCAGGGGGCCACTGTCGGTACCCTGGAAACCGTACACCCCTTGAGGTTATAAAGATCTCAAAGGAAAGTCATCTACTTGGTTTGAAGACCTTCGGAGGCCCACATGTCAGATATAACAGGACCCGCTTCTCCAGCATGGTTAATCCCAGGGTCACCACATGTACTATAAAGCCGGAGCTACCGCCCACAAGGGGGAAGCTCCGGTCCATGTACCGAGATGGCACCTCCGGACATAACCCCAGACCGAGAGAAGCTCCGGACCTGACACGTGTCAAGTAGCTCCGGAGTTGCCTGTTTCCCACCGTATGCTCCGGAGCTATCACATGTTCAACCGTCGGAGCTTCAGCCTCTGACCTCCGGAAGACTCCATAACGGCTCCGGATCTTCAAAGGTGAATCAAGGACTTCAAGACCCGATTATGTGTCATTAATACCATATTAATGACACACGATCGGATGACCTTAATTACCAGTAATGGTGCTATCAAAGCCCATTACCCGATCGTTAAGGACAATTAAATGTGTTGAATAAGTGTCAATACTAGTAACAGCCAGGGCCACATGTCGGGCTAGGCTAACTTGTAACGGCCTGCCCTTGTACTATAAAAGGACAGGCCGACGACGAACTCGAGGGTCAGTGACACTACACACATTCCATAGACGCTCGGTACAAGCTCATACAGCTAATACAACACCAACACACCCGTGGAGTAGGGTATTACGCTCAGGCGGCCCGAACCACATAAACTTCCATGTCTCCTGTGTCATTTACAATTCACCTTCTTGAATCTCCGCGCGCCCACACCGAACATCAAACTCCTCTAACACTTTAGTAGTGTCGGGAGATCTGCCGGTTCCAAACCACCAACAAATATGAATCTAGTTTGGGTCCATTTCTCCACCGAATGCCCATGCAGGCCATTCTCTCTTCTTCAGCGGAGCCCAATGATTGATCAAGAAATTAGCAATCACCATCAGAGGGGTCACCCCTCCCTCCACTCAACTCCAGATCCTTGACAGAATCGGGTTGTACTCCTCCGTCAGCTTTGGGACCACCTCCCAGGTGTCGGTGTCGATGGTGGGGAGGCTATCAGGCAGCTCCAGCCTATCGTGGTGATCCACTCTGATGATCACCCAATCCTTCTTCCAGCCATCCCACTTTCCGGAATGAAATGTCTTCAGTACTTGAAGGGAGAATTCTTGCGCTTCACAAAGTAGTAGAAGCCAAGAAGCTCATTCCCTTTCCCGGTTGTGTGTACCTTGAATAAGGTCCAAAATAGCTCGATGCGGGGCAGCACACCCACCCACATCTCGCAAAAGTGGACAAAAGTCAACACTAGCAAGAAGGAGTGGGGCCGAGGTGGTGGGGCTGTAAGCCGTAGAAGTCCAGCAGCATCAACAGGAAGTTGAAGAATGGTGGGATGAGCCCCACCATGGAGAACGCCAAGAAGTACACGATTTCGCCAGCGCCTTCCTTCTTGAAGGGGATCTTGCCGAAGCAGATCGAGTTCTTGAAGGAGTCACTCGATCACCCAATGTAGGTGCAGACTCTCGACAACTCGGTGTCGCTCTTGATCCGACTGCGAGGAAGTCCCAACTCCATCGTTGCAAAGTGGAGCAGAAGTGGAAAAAGTGAAACAAAGGCGGAGAGCTCTAAGCGCAAGATCAAATGAAAGTGTAAGGAGTTCTCTTCCCATGCAGACTTTCTCCCTTTAGTAGGCCTTCACAACGCTTGGATGGAAACTACATACAGACTCAAATCCCGAATAACCTCATCAATGATAAGGGGGCTCGGGTCCACTTTGTTAAAAAGTTGCACCAGACAAACTGTTGTCATGATGGGAAGTTGGAAGCCCAAGGGCGGCAGACTGACAGGGCTACAAAGATTACATTGGGAACCGATACAAACTTCATATTGGAAACTGGCGACCTTCAGTTGCTTGAGATCCGCACGCTAGGATTTCGCTCATCATATCAAGAAGGGCCACATGGCGATGACATAATTGTGTGTGTCGCCTCAACCGCCATGGAAAAGACTTTGAAGCTACAACACGGGAATCAGTGATGGCCTCACCTCTGGTAGCATAAACTCTACCTGAGGACCTCTCCCTGAGGTGGGCCCGAGGGCCACTGTCAGTATCCTGCATACTAGGTACCCCTTGGTACTGTAAACAAAGTCACGGAGTTACCTATGTCCAGGTGGCTGACGTCCCAAGGAGATATGTGTTCCGTAGTACCAGATCTGCCTCTCTCCTAAGGGTGGCTCCGGTGTTGCCACGTGTTCAAAAGAGCCAGACCTGCCTCCCTCGTTTGGGTAGCTCCAGTGCTACCACGTGTCCCGCAGGGCTGGACCTACCTCCCTACTCAGGGAAGGTCCACTACTGCCATGTGTCCAGTAGCACCGGACCTATCACTTAGTAGAGGGAAGCTCTGAACATGCCACATGTCATGCACCCGGACCTAAGTCGACAACAGGAAGACTGCGGGATCTCCAACGGTGCGTATATTCAAGAGTTGTCAATTGGCCGTTACAAGACCTGGTTAATGCCTCATTAATGATATGTTAATGACGCACGATCATAAAATCATCAAGATCGGTAATGCTGTTGTTAAGGCACGTTATCACACTATTATTCACCCTTAATACCATAGATCGTGTATAGGGAGGTTTAATACAGCCAGGGCCATCTGTCGGGCATGGCACACACTGTAACAGGCAATCCTTAGCATATGAAAGGGTTGTACTGCCCGGTAAACGACAAGTCATCTCAGACACATACAACTCAAGCTCATATTGGCTTATACAATCAACACACATCCCGTGGAGTAGGGTATTACGCTCAGGCGGCCCAAACCACGTAAAAATCCCCTGTGTCACAATCTATTCTTGATCTTGACTAGCGCCCTAACTGAATATGAACCTCTGTGGACTACTTCTTAGTAGTACCGAGGGAAGTGTCCCAGTGCACACTTCGGCAGTGAGCTTATCAGAACTGAACAACCAACCATTTTGAGACAAGAAGAAGACTAGCGTAGCTGCTTTTGAACGTACTAGTTTAGTTGCTAACCACCTGCGTGAAGCTACTGTGGTACAACAAGGAGTTTCTGCAAAAGGAAGCTAGAGGTGACCAAATGAGTTAGGCCAAATGGGCCGGCCTGAAAGCTCGATCAAAAACCACAGCAGGAATCTGGCACGACCCGGTAAGGATCGGGCTCGAGCCGGACCGAAGCCCGATTTGGACCGTGTGCTCGAGCTTGGCCTAAGGCCCGTCGAGCTGGTTCGATACGGTCCGTTTAAAAGCGGCCCGTTCAGCCCGGTGATGCGGCCCGACATGGGCACAACCCGTCACAGCACCCATACCCATCAGCATATATAAGAAACGTGAAATCCTAACTCCCAAACCCACACCAGCTGCCGCCTCCGACTCCTCCGCAGATACACGTCTCCGCCCCCGCCCCCGTCTCCGTCTAGTGCTACCACACCCCAGCATTGTCGTGCCCCTTCATCCCGGTGCCACTGTGACCCCATCTCGGTGCCACCGCATCCCCCGCCCCGGTGCCCGTCTGCCCCAGTGTCGCCCCGCCCCTCTGCCCACTGCCCTAGCACTGACACGCCCCTCCGCTCTGGCACCGACGCGCCCCTCCACCCCGTTGCGCGTCCGCCCTAGCGCAACCAAGTCCTGTCGTAGCCGCACGCCTCGGCGGCACCGAGCCGCAACCATCGCTCCACCCAATCGTCGCCAGAACCGAATTTTCTGCGGCAGGGCCGCACGTCCGCCCACGTACCCTGCCCGGATGCTGTTCGTTTCTGCGGCACGCGAATCTCAAAGAACGTGAGTTCTACTTGCCGAACCTGATCCCGCTCGGCTCCTTCCAAACCTGATCCCGCTCGGCTCCGAAGGCCAGCTTGACTCCTGGGTGGGGACAGGTGTATCTCCCGCCGGGACATCGATCTTCGGCGACGTGCGTATGAGCTCGGCTGCTCGGGCGATGACCAGGTACAGGGAAGCTTGACGAACGAGCATATGGCGGGTCTCTGGCGACTGACATGCGGGGGCAGGGTGGCTCAACTGACGGGCATGTGGCGGATCTCAGACGGCGGGCGACGGACGAAGACATCGATCTCCGGGGACGCACGACTTGGCATATATACATTCGGAATCAGAACCCGTAGCTTGCACCACCTTCGCAGTCCGAGCGAATAACTGATTATGAGTGCTCTCGCTCCCATCGCTCTCCCGATGAGTGCTTTGACCTCGTCGCGCCACGGAGGATGATGATGGCGGCGACAATACGCTGTCGAGACTTCTCTTCTTTCAGCGCCATCGTGCTGTTACTAAGGACGAAGCCGCCGAGATAGAGGGGATGTTCCGCGACATGAATACCTTCTTGCAGCAGCTCATCCCGCCACAACGCCGCGGCCGATGCCGTCCGCGGTGTTCCTCGCCCTGTCTCAGTCACCAAAGAACGACGGGAAGAAATCACCTCGGGTGCGATGGGTCGTTTCCGCAGGAGCCGAGCGGGCGAGCAAAGCAGTCGAGCAGTGGGATCGATCAATCTTTCAGATGCATGTCGCAAAACGAACGGCATCCGGGCAGGGTCGCACGCAGGCAGGGGTGCGGCCCTGCCGCAGAAAATTCGGTTCCCCTGTCGCCCCTTCCCGTCTCAGCACGACAGGTTCACGGGTCGAGCCGGGTCGGCACAGCCCTTTGGCCACCTATAAAGGAAGCTTGATTTGTAGTGTTTACCTGTAGCTAGATGAGCAAGCACCTTGATCCGTTCAAAAATTAGTGATCATTATCTAAGGAATAAAAAAATCAACTTTGATGGTTGCACAAATAGTACCCATGCAATTGACGCGTTTACAGATGATACACGCACCAGTGGCCAATTATAACAGCCATGCATGCGATAGAATACAATAACGATATGTTGATGACTTTGTACACAATGCAAGTACAATACGATAAAGATACGTCAAAGGCCTCTCGACGGCAGTTTGGAGAAAGATACGTCAAAGGCCTCTCGACGGCAGTTTGGAGATCAGATCAGGGTCGACCGATCGGTTTAAATTAGGAGAGGAGTCCGTCTCCCAGAAAACCTGTGGCAAAACGCGTGGGCCTGGCCTACGTGTAGCTTTTAGACGTGAGCTTTAACACCAAAACGAGGTTAAAACTACCCGGCCGGCGCCGTTCGAGGACCCGCAGAACACGGGGATCAACTTTGACGCTTGCGGCGAAGGACATCCCCGTCTCAACCTTGGCTGAGATAGACCTCGGAATCGCGCTCAAGATCGACCTTTGGCATCGGTACGTGGCTGCGGCGAAGGAAGCCACGGCTGCGATGCTGGCCGCGAACCTGACGGAGGATGAGGAGGCCGCGACAGCTACCAACGTGGCCGTCCACCCCGACTGGTCCAGCCTTCCCGAGGACATGATAGTGACAGTCATGTATCTCCTCGACATCCCAGACCTGTTCCACGCTGGAGCCGTCTGCACCTCGTGGCGCGCCGCCCAGTCCAACGTCCGCAGCGTCCGCATCCCGATCAAGGACGCATCACCGTGTCTGCTTTACTCATGTGCCGGCGACGACGATGACACTGCTTGCTTGTACAGCCCCGCCGCCGGCACGGCCTTCAAGGTCCGCCTGCCCACGTTCCGAAGGCGCTATGTGATTGGCTCGGGCCACGGCTGGATTGTTGCTGCGGACGAGGCGTCCAACCTGCAGGCGTTCAATCCGCTCACGGGGGCCCAGGTGGATCTCCCGCCGGTCACAGGGCTCTACCACGTCGAGAGCACCACCGACGACCAGGGCCGGCCTGCCTACAATCTCTTTGATAAGTGGGACACGGACACTCCTGACGCCTATACCCAGCGGGAGCTACATATGTACCTCTATCACCGGGTTTATCTCTCTTGCAGGCCTTCTGCCGGCACCGAGTGCATCGTCCTCCTCCTGCACAAGCCCTTAGGGCAGATGTCCTTTGCTCGTGTGGGAGACAACCGCTGGACACTCATCACTCGGAACGAAACAGTCCCATGGGATTGCGACTATAGCACTGCTACATATAACAAGAAGGATGGTATGTTCTACGTTGTATCCACAAATTGTTCCATCCACGCATTTGATCTGAACAGTGGTGATACGCCGGTAGCAAGGAAGGTCATCGGGCTCTTAAACATGAGTCCTACATGTTACGCCGTCTTTGCTCCCTGGGGTGATATATTGCATGTCTGGAGATATACGGAACTTCGAACACGGGATACCCCTCTACATGTTCCTGAAGAATATGCTGATGAAGTTATTGATCCGTCGCAAGAGGGCCACACATATAAAATTGAACTTTACAAGGTCGATGTTCATAATGAAAAGCTTGTGAAAATAGCATGCTCAGACTTACGAGGGCACGCTCTGTTTCTTGGTTTCAATTTCCCGACCTTGGTTTCAACCGAAGATTTTCCAAGACTCAACCCAAATTGCTTGTACTTAACAGATGACGAGGAGGAACATATTGGTGCAAACATGTTTGGTTCTCGGGATGTGGGCATATGGAATTTCGAAACGAAGAAACTCGATAGTCTTGATGATGTACATTTTACCAAAAATCCATTGCTCAACTGGCCACCTCCAATCTGGATCACACCATCCCTCATTTAAGATGGGGATCCATTCCTTGTGTGAGAGAATGTTATGGTGTTGCTTTGTTTGAATCAAGAAACTAGAAATTGTTTTTTTTTCAAAGTTTGGATGATATATAATTAGTGTTTGAGACTCGTACGTGTCTAAGTTATTGTATTTTACTACCCCTGTCTCATTTTAAATGTCGCTTGGACACCACACAACAATTTATTTCTAGTTCATTACAATGTCAGAAACGACAATTATTAAAAAACAGAGGTAGTAATTTCTATGTTATCATTGGTGCTATGTTGGAGCATAATAGATTACTCCTTCCTTCCCACAATAATTGTCGTTTTGGATAAGACTTTTAGTTCATTTTGAACTAGAAATCTTGTCCAAAATGACAATTATTGTAGGAAGGAGGGAGTACTTATTTAGCATAGGGTCTTAGAGCAACATCCCGTGAAGTGTGTGCTAACACAGTAGCAACTTCAAAATAATATTTCATCCGTTTCAAAAAGTTTGTCACTTTGTAGTTTATTTTTGAACTACAAAGCGATAAACTTTTTAGAAGAGATCAGTCTTTTTACCTGGACAAGATTCCAAGACAACACCAGCAGATGCCATTTACAGTATCTCAGTTTTTTGCTTCCTTTATTGAAGGGAAGTTCTGTAAAGGGAATCTGAATTGCTGTAGTAGACTATTTATTTTCTGTTGGATCTTGAGCTTTTTTGATAGTTCTGTTGAATTACGCCTTTAAAGTTAATTACCGGGATGTACTTTGTGGTGCTGGGGTTCGGTAGTCCTGCTGAATTACACTTTTGTGTCGATGTGTTGACTAAAGAAACTTAATTTGCACAGGGACGGTTCAGATGATTTATTTCCAAGCGCTATACCGGCACAAGTATATCCTGATGCAAGTCGATTTGGTGTTGGCTATACCGAGCTAAGTACGCATATAGCTGCTACTGGTTGCAGTAACAAGCAAAACTTTGCCTGGTATTTACATGACGATACTCGATACAACACACAAGTTGTAATTCACCATAATAGTAGCAGCCAGACTACTATTTGCAAAACATTTTTCACCTGCAGAAGCATTGCACTGTGACTATCGGTACCCTGCGTACCAGGTACCCCTTAGTACCGTAAACAGAGTCGCGGAGTTCCTATATCTAGGTGGCTGACGTCCGAAAGAGATACGTGTTCTGCAGTACCGGATCTGCATCTCTCCTTAGGGTGGCTTCGGCGTTGTCATGTGTCCAAAAGAGTCGGACCTGCCTCCCTCGTTTGGGTAGTTCGGGTGCTACTACGTGTCCCGCAGGGCTGGACCTACCTCCCTCCTTAGGGAAGGTCCACTACTGTCACGTGTCCAGTAGCACCGCACCTATCCCCCAGTAGAGGGGAGCTCCGGACCTGCCACGTGTCATGCACCCGGACCTAAGTCGACAACAGGAAGATTGTGGGATCTCCAACGGCGCGAACATTCAAGAGTTGTCAATTGGGCGTTACAAGACCTAGTTAACGCATCATTATTGATATGTTAATGAAACACGATCAGAAGATCATTAAGACCAGTAACGCTGCCGTTAAGGCACGTTATCACACTATTAACCACCCTTAATACCATAGATCGTGTATAGGGGGGTTTAACATAGCCAGGACCACGTGTCGGGAAAAGCCAATCCTTAGCATATAAAAAGGTTGTGCTGCACGGTAAACAGCAAGTCATCTCAGACACATACAACTCAAGCTCACATTGGCTTATACAATCAAAACACACCTCGTAGAGTAGGATATTATGCTCAGACAGCTCGAACCACGTAAAATCTCATGTGTCACCATCTATTCTTGATCTTGACTAGCGTCCCAACCGAATACGAACCTTCGCGGACTACTTCTTAGTAGTACCGGAGAAAGTGTCCTAGTGCACACTTTGAAATTTGGCATGCCAGGTAGGGTGCTTAGCTTTTCAAGATCTCAAGATGGTGAACTCCGCCCCCGCTTCATCCAACGGACCGACTGTGTAACCCGTTGGGGGAAATCCCTCGCATGTGCAACAGCCAGGCAACGTTGTTCTGGCAGGCATCGCACCACTCCCACCACCTGCTCTAGCAAACAACGCTAGACAACTGGATAGTGTATTCACGTCGTTCACTGCATCAACAAACAATCCGAAGAACGTGCTCAACGCAGCGCGGACTCTACTTCAACATCCTCCAGCGCCAGAAGCTCCTCCGGACGCGCTGGAACAATGGTGTGCTGATGTTGAGCATTTGGTTGCAACTGCAGCCAATGCGATCACCAACCAAGGTCTTCCCCATGCGGTGCAAACACCTTCTCAAAACAAGACCTTGTTTGGTAGACTTGGTCCTCAGGCGTCATAGCTCAGGAGACATGCGCCCTCCCAACAAGTGACGTCACTATCCCCCGGGGATCGACGCACTCATACGGCGTCAAGGCTCCCGACACAAGACCTCCGGTAGGAGCTTGACCGCCGATACATGAGACAGGACGGTCGCGTCAACATCGAGCGTGCTCGCGAGAGGCGACTTGCTCAGGAAAACCCTTCTCCTCTATGAGTTGGGGGCGGCTGTTCAGCTATTGCCATGCATCTTCGCATGGTGGAGATGCCATCCAAGTTCCGGACTCATCTGCTGAAGAAATATGATTGGACTGTCAACCCCATCAAGTTTCTTCAGATTTACTCCACTGCCATCCTCGCGGCTAGAGGAAATGAGGTCGTCATGGCCAACTACTTCCCTACGGCCTTGACCGGGACTGCAAGGTCCTAGTTCATGAGTTTACCTCCTAACTCCATCTACAGTTGGGAGGAACTCTGTCGCCAGTTCATCGCCAACTTCGGGAGCTCATACACCTGGCCTGACACCGAGATGGACATGTTCGCCATACATCAGAAGTCGGGAGAGTCGCTGCAATCATTCATTCAACGATTTTCTCAGGTACAGA
Source organism: Tuctoria greenei (assembly GCA_036927565.1). Lineage (NCBI taxonomy): Eukaryota > Viridiplantae > Streptophyta > Magnoliopsida > Poales > Poaceae > Tuctoria > Tuctoria greenei. Next base: position 165,562,364 of record JAYESD010000009.1, on the reverse strand, counting down.
ACATCATCCCTTCTATCTCCAATGCTTCTGTCTTGTTGCGTTCCGATAGGGTGTTCGAAACAAGAAGATGCTGGAGAAGCTGACAACTAAAAATCTCAGCAGCGTCAAGGAGCTCTCCAGTTTGGCCGACAAATGTGACAGAGCTGCAAAGGGCTGTGAGATGCACTCCAAACCTGCTGCGGAGGCTGGTCAGTCCACCTCCAAAGCCGGAGCTACTGCTAATGGCAGCGGCAAAAAGAAGAAGAAGTCAAGTGGCAAGAAAAAGTCATTTGCTGACACACCTATAGCCGCCGCTACCGCAGCACCTGGTGGTCGGGGGCCACACCCCGACAAGTGACCTCGACCATCGTATGATGATGGTGAAAAGATGTGGTGCCAGATACATAAATCCACTGGCCACAATATTGAAGACTGTCGTGAGTTTAAGAGGCTTGCTGAACGCAACAACAAGCGTCAAGACAAGACCTCTTTCCGCTAGCGGGAAGGTAAGCAAAAGGTCGACGAAGAAGCTCCGTCTGATCAGGATCTAGGCTTTCAAGATGCTAAGAGGGCGTTGAAGGCGGTCTATGATACCGTCAACGAAGACTCCGACAATGAGCGTCGGAAGACTCTCCATATGATGTATGGAGGGTCCTGGGACATCACCTCCCGACACATTCTGAAGACTATGCTTCGAGAGATGGCTGTTGCAACTCCTACTGCCAAGGCGGAGCCTCATCGGAAATGGATGGGTACCCCCATTATTTTCGATGCTTCGAACTGTCCGAAGAACATGGCAGAAGCTGGATAATTGCCTTTGATGGTATCTCCAACTATCAACAATGTCCATCACTTTCATGTTTTGGTGGATGGAGGCGCGACACTCAACCTTCATAGCTTCGCAGCTTTTGGGAAGCTCCAACTCAACCTATCAGACCTCTGGCCCTCACGCCCAGTCTCTGGAGTGGGTGCGAGAGCTATCACACCTCTAGGATCGGTAACTCTACTTGTGACCTTCGTGACATGGGATAACTACAAATCCGAGAAGATGGTGTTTGATGTGGCACACGTCAATCGCCCCTTCAACGCGATCCTAGGCAGGCCAGTCCTATATAGGTTCATGGTTGTGGTCCACTATGTCTACCTTGTGGTGAAGATGCCAACTTCGTCAGTCACCCTCTGAATCCGAGGGGACCGCACTGCTGGGGTTACTGTGCTGTAGGAACTTCATGCGCTGGATAAAGCGCAAGAAGGGGAATCCGGCAAGGAGCAAGCTACTCAATAACCTCTAAGGTCGCGCCAACACAACTCATCCTCTGCACCTCATGTGGAACCAAGTGGCAACAACGACATTCCCGTCAAAGTCATCCAAATCGGTTCTGATGCCACTTAGACTACCCGTATATCGAGAGGTCTGACTGACAAATAGGAACTCGCGCTCGTCACTTTTCTCCGAGCAAATGTTGTTGTGTTTGCATGGCAACCGTCACAAATGCCCAGGATTCCCTGGGAGGTGATCGAGCACCATCCGAAGATATATCCCGACGCATGGCCTATACAATAGAAGCCCCAGAACAATCTGTTGAGCGGCAGAACTTCATCAAACAAGAAATAAAAAAACTGCTTGACGCGGGATTCATCCAGGAGGTTCATCATCCACGATGGCTGACAAACCAAGTTGTTGTACCAAAGGCCAGCGGAAAGCTTTAGATGTGCATCGACTACACTACACCAAATAAGGCATGTCCAAAGGAGCCCTTTCCACTAGCAAGAATAGATCAAATAGTGGATTCTACCTCTGGGTGTGAACTACTATTTTTCTTAGACGCTTATTCTAGATTTCACCAAATTCCAATGTCTAAGGAAGATGAAGAGCATACTGCCTTCATCACAGTAGATGGGTTGTATTGTTATACTGCAATGCCTTTTGGTATTAAAACACTGCCTCAACTTTTGTGCGAGCCATGCACAAAACTTTTGGGGAGCTTATAAGAGACCTGGTGTAAGTCTATGTTGATGACATAGTTGTCAAGATGAAGAACAAAGACTCACTCCTTGACAACCTTCAAGCTGTCTTTGACAAGCTGTGCCTAACGAGAATGAAGCTTAACACGAACAAGTGTGTCTTCGGGGTTAGCTCCGTAAAGCTCCTTTGTTTCTTGGTGACTCACCGAGGAATTGAGGCAAATCTGACCAAGATCAAAGCCATCAAAGAGATGCGGCCTCCAGCCCGTATCAAGGATGTCAAAAAGCTTATTGGGTGTCTAGCTTCACTTAGCCAGTTCATCTTATGGCTGGCAGAGCGAGCACTTCCCTTCTTCAAACTGTTGAGGATGTTCGGACCATTCCATTGGTCTGAAGAAGCAGAGAAGGCATTCCAAGAGTTCAAGCAGCTCCTCACCACTCCACCAATCATGGTAGCTCCGGAACCTGGTGAACCTCTTCTGCTTTACATTTTGGCAACTAAAAAAGTTGTCAGCATGGTTTTAGTTGTGGAAAGACCAGAAATATCTTCAGCTCAGGAGCCTAGACCCCTTCGGGAGGGTCTGAAGGTGAGTCTGAGTCCTATCCCCCAGGAATGGATCATAAAGACAAGTTGCCTGTGGATCAATCTCTCATTCGAGGGAGTTTCTACTGCTCAATAAGGAGATCCACACCCCTTCAAGAGGGTCTGGGTTGATGAAAAAGAAGCTTCATACCCCTCCGGGAGGGTCCGAACCGTCCAACGGCCAGTGTACTTCATCAGTGAAGTACTCTACGACGCCAAGACTCGGTACATCGAGGTGCATAAGCTACTGTACATAGTTCTTATAGCCTCAAGGAAGCTACGTCACTACTTCCAGGCCCACGGGATATCAGTGGTAACCTCTTATCCACTGTGCGCTATTTTACATAATCCCAATTCAACGGGAAATATCGCCAAGTAGGCTGCAGAGCTGGCAGAATTCGATCTCAAATTCTTGCCTCGACATGCAATTAAGAGTCAGGCGCTGGCTCACTTCATGGCGGAGTGGACACCTTCTTCATCAACTGCAAGGGACCTCAGTGAGCAGAAGCCGGAACCTAAGGTCCTGATCTTCACGGAGCCTCAATGGACCCTCTACTTAGACGGCTTCGTGCTGAAGCAGGGGGCGGAACTGGAATCCTTCTCCTTGCTCCGACCGGGGAGAAGGTCAAGTACATGGTGCGCCTCTACGTCAAGGCAACCAACAACATGGTGGAATATGAAGCTATCATCTTCAGACTCAAGGTGGCGCTATCATATGGCGTCTGACAGCTGATGGTGAAGTGTGACTCGGAACTCATCATCAAACAAGTCAAACGTGAATGTAATTGCAATAACCCTCAGCTTGTTTCTTATCTACTTGAAGTCCAGAAGTTACAGAAGGACTTCCACGTCCTCAAGCTCTACCATGTCCAGCGTCTCAACAACGCTGAAGCTGACGACCTCTCGACAAAAGCTTCAACCGGGGCCCAGGCACCCGAAGGAGTTTTGTCAGGAGATTACCAGCACCTACTGCTCAGCCTGCCGAACTGAGTGATGGTGGCGAGACCAGCACCCCCAAGTTGGCGGACCCAGTGGCCGTGTTACCATGGTGTCCACCAAGGATCGTAGGCGCTACAGGAAGTTCCGAGCAACCAAGTGTGCAAGATCCAGAAGCTCAAGTCAGTTCTAATGCATGGATCTCGGAGGTTCGGAGCTACTTGAAAGACAACATCCTTCCCGAAGATGGTGTAATCGTTGAGAGAATTGTCAGATTGGTTAAAAGATACACGTTGGTAGAAGGGGATCTCTGTCGACGTGGTGCCAATGACATTCTAATGCGGTGCATTTCTCGGGAAGAGGGTCGTGAGATTCTCGAGGAGATCCATGGAGGCGAGTGCAGGACGCACGCGTCTTCTCTCATGTTGGTCGCTAAAGCCTTTCGACATGGTTTTTACTAGCCTACAACGCTACAGGATGCAGTTGAGTTCGTCAAGAAGTGTGAAGCATGCCAGTTCCACGTGAAGTAGATTCACACACCAGCTCAGTCACTGCAAATGATTCCTCCCACGTGGCCATTCGCTGTGGGGGTGGACATTTTGGGACCTTTCTCAAAAGTCATCGGAGGTTACAGGTTCTTGTATGTCGCCATCGACAAGTTCACGAAGTGGCCGAAAACAACTCTAATTGTGACAATCAACAAGCAATCAACCATCAAGTTCTTGAAGACCATTGTCTGCAGATTTGGAGTTCCGAACAGAGTTATCACTGACAACGGAACCAAATTTAGAAGCGCAGCTTTCCAAAAGTACTGCGAAGACCTCGACATTACTACGCATCAGTAGCTCATATGGCAAGCAATGGTCAAACTGAGAGAGCAAACGCAGACACGCATTATGAGCGCTTGAAGAAACATGACGCCAACTAGATAGAGGAGCTTCCGTATGCATTGTGGGCAAGTTGAACAACACCCAGCCGGGCAACAGGAGAAACACCTTTCTTTTTGGTGTACGGAGCTGAAGCAGTCATTCCTCCGGAGATCACCATGGGTTCTCTATGGGTCTGGACCTTCGACGAAGCCACGCATGACCAACTCCAGCGTGAAGACCTAGACCTCGTTGTAACATTCCATTTTTCGTAAACTAATAATCCGTGGCCATAGAGTTAATCACCGAGAATATTACGTAGAATAATAAAACTGCGCTATCACAAAAGAGATAATAATAAAACTAAATAGAAAGAGAGAGAGAAATATATATATATATATATATATATAACCAACATATGTACAACCATTAATTTAATCATGGGTGAATAATAATTATGGTTATAAAGCTAATAAAATGAATAAGTGAAATGAAGCAATAAACATGAAATTTAATTAACGCAAGAGCAGTCATAACGTTGAAATAAAATAATATTAAGCCTTGAACCCATGCCATATTCAACTGGCCCATCTTTCAACACGTCAATTCTCCTGACACCAGACCTGCTCATGGCAATTTTCACCCACCCCTCCACTTTTCTTTTAATTACAAAATTATCCTTCTTCTTCCTCAGCCAAACAAACAGCACTAGCACCTACGTTGTCCTCTGACCTGCTGCTGCAGCGATGTACGCCGTGAAGCTGCCTTATCCTCTTTCCCCCTCCCTTCTCCATTTCCCTAGAAGATTCCGGAACGCTCGCGCTTGAGCTCGCCCAGCCACTGTATCGGTGAAGCGACGACTTCCTACCTCTTTCAATGGCTTAGCAATGGCAAGGACAGCCGTCTCAGCAGCCGCGAAGGTGTCGCTGCTAGCTGACGACCGGCCGACTCAATCTGGCGCGATGAGACCTGCCCGCTACGCGACGCACCGTCCTGCCTGAGTTTGGCATGCGCGTGTATGGCGACTTTACTGCGCCCGACTGACCTCCATCAAAATCGGCCTTCCACCGCTTTTCTTCGCCCATAAATGGACCATGTCGGGCTCAGCTCCGCCCAAGCTGCGCCTCACGCCTCCCAATCGAGTTTCAGTGCCGACTTCATCCTCCCGCGCGGCGATGATTCGACCGGCGCGTCAACCTCCGACGAGGAGCTGTTCCCGTCCAAACCGAGGCCAAGGTGAGCACCTACGACACCGATTGCACCTCTCAGACCTGTCCCCGAGGCGAATCCCCTTCTCCTCCTGCCTAGCCGCGACCAGCATCCACCATGGCCGCCTCCTCCCGAGCAGACACTGCTCCCAATAGTCTATGCCAAAATTGGTGCCTAAATCGAGGTTGCCGTGGTCCGAGCCTCCGATTCCCTCCTCCATGGCCGCCCTCTCCCTCGTTTTCCCTCTCTGATTTGAGCCGTGGAGCAGCACATCGCTGCCTGTCTGGAGGTAGACGAAGGCTCCGTTTCCTCCCGTGAGGTGCCCTGTTGAGTTAAGCTGTAGATTGTATTAGCTAATATTCTTCATGGGCTGGACCAGACACTAGTAGGCCTCCATCAGCTGAGTGGCCCACGCTCCAAGCCCAAGTGCCAGCACTAGTAATTAGTTTTGAACCCAGCCGTAAGCTTAATACCAGCTCAGCCTAGTGCCTCATGCTAAGCCAGGAGCTCACCTGTCTGTAGCCTTTAAACCAAGGTGTAGGCCATAAATCACAAGACCTAGTCAGCAAGTGGAGCTTCTACCAGATCCAGTTAGCGTTATCTTGCCTAAATATTAATTATTATTTTTTGTAATTAGCTCAGACATCAACTTACAAAATAAATATCTCACCTATACGATCTTTGATTAATCTGATTCTTTTTCTAAAATTCACATAAAATCATAAACTATTTAATAAAAATAATTTTGTATAATGTATTGATGTGTGCTTGATTGCTTGTATGATTGCTTGTGTACGCGCTTCGGAACAGAACCGGTGCCAGAAGAGAATCCGGAGGAGCCAGCTGACCAGGAGCACGACGCCGCGGACGGTAGCAAAGGCAAGTTCCATTGACCCCTTTTGATCATATTGTTCCCATGTGAGGTTCATCCTTTGTGGCCAGTAGATTAGGTCCTTGCATTTGTTGCTTGTGAGATAGTTTAGGGACACAGGGAAGCCATATTACCTTCTATTAATGCATATTGTTATGATGAGATAATGCTCCTTGTGTTGTTGTATGGGTGGTGAGAGTATGAGTTGTGACCGGGGCAGACGGGTCAGTGTTAGTGTAAGTGCTACCGTGGTGGTAGACTTACGACGAGTTCTATCATGAGGGTAGACTCGTGTGTTGAGTATGAAGGTTGTCCTGGTTAGCCTTAAGGATCGAGTTGTTTTGACATCTCACTTAGCTTCTTTCAGTACGACCACATGTCCCTATATGGGCGGGACTTATCCTAATCCTGGTGGCTAGCCTGACAGTTGTCCATGGTGGAGAAAGAGAGATATATGTTGATATTATACTAAGATATGTCATGACACTAGGTTGGGGACGACTGGTCTGGGTGATGTTTTGACTGGTTGTCAGTTCTGTTGGGCTATCTTAGATGGTCCGTGCATGTGGGTACAGCGTACAACCTCTGCAGAGTGTAAAACCCATTCGAACGGTCGTGTCCTCGGCATAGGACAGGTTATGGTGTGGTCCTAACGACTAGAAGCCACCTACCATGAGACTGAGTTGAGAGGAGTCTTGGATTGAGATATGTGGTTGCATTAGTTTGCATTAGGTTGCATTGTTCTTTATTTTATGCATTGCATTTATATTTGCTTTAATCCCCTCCCGCAGGGCGAGGTGGAGCTTGCTGAGTACTTTTGTACTCAAATGTTGTTGATATGTTTTTTTTTCAGAGGATCCTGACTTCGTGTCGGAGGATTTCGAGTAGGATCATGTCCACACCCAAGTCATGTGTAGTGGATTGGATGACGCGGAGCTACTAGTCTTGTTATCGACTATTATAGCTATGTTGTTAGCCGTTATTGTGTTTATCCATAAGTCTATGCCGTTGAAATAAAGCTATGTATGGTTGTGGTTCCACTTGTAATATAATATTATGTACCAAACTCTGTTCTTGGTAATAATATTACATGTTTAGTTCTGATCTTAAGGGTCGGGACACTTCACTCGTCGATGAGGCAAGGTGTCAAGCAACTGTCCGAAACGAGTGCGATCGCCAGGCGCTCTGACACTATCATCAAAGGCATGTGCGCAATAAGTAGTTAGAAGAAGGGGATCTGGTGCTGCGGCGAATACTTACTCGTGAAGGGACGAACAAACTTTCCCCCGGTTGGGAAGGCTCCTTTCATGTAGTCAAAGTTTTCCGCCCCGGATGTGTTCGCTTGGCAATAGAGGATGGGATACCACTTCCCAACCCCTGGAACATTGAGCACATTCGTAAGTTCTACACCTAGTTCACGGAGGTGAGTCTGTATTTGTATAAGTTGTATCTCTTAGAGTCTATAAACAGAGTCGGGAGGATCCTAGATCAAAAGCACACTTAACTTGGTTCTGTACTTTAGGTAAGTCTTTACCTTCTTTGGGTTAGATCAAGATGAATAGCACACTTAATTTGGTCCTGTACTTTAAGTGTGTCCTTGACTTCCTCTGTTATTCGGACTTATAATGAGAAATATTTTTATACAAACAGACTCTACGTACATTTCATTTGTGCAAGCTCATTTCATTTTATACCTTCTTCTCAATAGTGATATTGTGCAATCCGCTTGAAGTAAGGTACTAAATATTCATGTGAAATATGTAAGTCTTACTGATGATTTTCCGTTAGATCCCGGTCATTGCTAGATGGTCTACTCGCCTAAAAACCAAAGCCAACACAGGTCCGGAGTGCGCTATTGACTTAGCCTGGTCCAGCACCCTAAGTACGCCACTCTACCTATTCCGGCAAGTCCTTCTTGTCAATAGTGATATTGTGCAATCCGCTTGAAGTAAGGTACTAAATATCCATGTGAAATACGTAAGTCTTACTGATGATTTTGCATTATATCCCGATCATTGTTAGATGGTCGACTCGCCTAAAAACCAAAGCCAACACAGGTCCGGAGTGCACTATCGACTTAACCTGGTCCAACACCCTAAGTACGCCACTCTACCTATTCCGACAGGTCTTAGTAAGGCGGGTCCGGAAAGCATACAAACTTTTGAAAAAATAATCAAAAAACTTATATTTTTTCAATGAATTCGTTGGGACCTAAATTTCGAGTAAGGATAGTAAGACGCAATTAAACTATAGGCAAGAGGACGAATTTTACTGCTTTTCTTGTCTTTCATGCGCAGGAAAAATGAACATTTCACGACAATCTGCACAGCGATGGTGGAAGCATCACCCTTATGGGGCCCACCGTTGACATTTTATGCGTTGACAATGGGCGTTGTCGAAGCTACCAAGCTCCGACAACCTCCAGGGGCCCCACCATCGATGTTTAATGCGTTGACAGTGGGCGTCGTCGAAGCTACCAAGTTCCAACAACCCCCAGGGGCCCCGCCGTCGACTTTCTATGCATTGATAGTGGGCATCGTCAAAGCTACCAAGCTCTGACGCCTCCCAGAGGCCCCGTCGTCGACATAAGAAAGGGTCCTTGGAGCGTACAGAAGCAAGTCTCTGACCTCGGAGCTATCATACTAGCTAGGAGTCCGGAGCAAACAAGTTTTCAAGACATTGTCAATTCCCTTATGGTAGATGTCCTCAATCAATTGAACACATTTACCAGGGCCCAACAAGATAAAGAACAATGTATTGAAGTCAGAAATAGAATTCAAAAGGATTTCATTCATTCAAAATTGGAGATTTACAAGGTGAAGGTACAAAAAAATATCTTAGCTACTGGAGTTCCTCACGAAGTACGAGACAACCTTCTGGGCAACTTCTTGGACACTGGCCTTGGCAGCTTCCTCCTCCTCGACGATGGGTCCTTCGACCACCGGAGCTAAAGACATTCTAAGGTCACGTCTTCGATAACACGTCAGCACATACTCTGCAACATTCTTAGCCAAGGACTTCCCTTCAATCTCCAACTAGTCGACGACCACATCTCCCAGAGCATCCAGCTTACAACCGGCGGAGTTAAGCGTCACCAGTGCCTTGTCCATCTCTGGCTCCGAGTCGTCCAGTCGGACCGGACTAAAACCCAGAGGCACCAGATCTTCATTGGAACGCCCGAGGAAGTCCCAGACTTGTTGGGACTCAATTGCTCTTGAGCTTCAGAGCTCCTCCAGTGACCTCCTTGCAGAAGAGAGCTCCGCAGAACCCTCCTTCGAGAAACGTTCGACCTCCTTAGCGTGATGCTGGATCCATTCAGCCAGCAACTTCTCTTGGTCGGCGATTTGTTTCTCTCGGATGTGTGCGCGACCTCGTTTATCTGCAAGGTCCTTCTCTTTCGTCTTCACCTTGTCCTCCCTGACAGAGACATCAGATTCTCTTTTGCTGACTCCTTCTCCTGCCAGCCACACTAGAGTCAATTCCCAAAATGGTTGTGTGGAATAAGGTTTGTTTGTTCGTTCAATATTTTGTTCTTTGCTTTCAATCAGAACCCATTCGTTTGGATAACAGTGCAATGAGAGCACACCCCAAATTGCTTGGGGGCTAAAAGGCTTTGTTATCATTGTTATAGTGCAATGAGGGCATAATTATACATTTTTGATATGAGTGTTTCATTACTTTCGAATATCTGCATATCTGCTATAACCGTTGATGTCCTGGAAGATTTTGAACTAAGCACCCGTTGTATTTTCATTTAGATTGACAATACCGATGAACCATTGAGAGTAAATTAAAAGAGGAAGCTCAGAAACAAGGGATAATCTGTATATCTGCCAGAACCGGTGATGGCCTGGTAGAATTATGTAGTGCAATCCAAGGGAAGTTGAAAGTACGTTTGTTTTCCTTTTACACAAAAGATTTGTTTTCGGGCACAATTTTTTGGGGATGTGATGCCTCTCAACTTAAATGAAACATGGGCATTTGTCTTCCACAGGACTCGTTGGTGCCAATAGAAGCTTTTATTCCATATGACAAAGGTGATCTCCTAAATGACATACACAAGGTTGGAATGATTGAAAAAACAGTGAGTATCCCGCTTGATATTTAAAAGCCATTTTTTTCACTAGTGGCATTTAAAAAATGTTACACCCTTGTTGGAAAATTGTATGCCTTGTTATTATGTTCCAAGTGAAAAGCGTAGAGTTAGTGCGGACATCTACTGTCAAGTTATATGGATCAGTTAGAGCTTGTTACTAGTGATTTTTTGCATCAGTTAGAGCTTGTTACTAGTGATTTCCTGAGAACCTTTCGTTCAAAATTAGAAAAACTTGGACTTTTGCATTCCTGTTTTGGGGGCTAACAACAACTTCCATTCCATAATCTATAATGCAGGAATACCAGGAAAATGGGACATTTGTAAAAGCGCATGTACCTCTACCACTTGCAAGGCTTCTCACGCCTCTACGGCAACAGGTCGTGGCTGCTCTTTGACGCGCAAGTCCTCCCCCATGCCGGCAATGACCCTTGCACAATTTCCCGTCTTGTAAATAATTTAGTCAAATTTACTCATTTTTTATCTATGTATACCATCATCACGTCAGTTGAAAGATAGCTGTATATATCAATGAAAATTTGTAAATATTTCTAACGGAAATTAGCTTTTTTCTCATTCTGAAAATCATGGTGACCTTCAGGCGTCACATAACATGCTATCAATACCCTAAACCCTGATGAGCAAAGAACAGAATTTGTTTTTTTAAATTGTGGATGATATATAAATAGTGTTTGAGACTCGTGTCTTTTGCAATTTATTGCAATAATTGTGTTATATTAGCCGAAAGAGGTGCCATTTTAATTCCTATGTTATTGTTGGTGATATGTTGAAGCATGATAGATTACTCATTAGGACCAGCAGATGCCATTTCCAGTAGTTCATTTCTTGCCTTCTTTTAGTGAATGGAAAATTATTGTGAAAGGAATTTGATTTGTTGTAGTAGGCTATTTTTTCTTATGTTGAATCCTATCCACTCAAGTTAATTATCGGGATATACTTTGAGAATCTTGAGCCTCTTTGGTAGTTCTGTTGAATTATGATTTTGCGATGCCAAATGCGATTATTGTGTACCACTAGGCAAATCCTGTTAACCGAGATGCCTTATTGGTATGTGCACTATTTGGTGCAGACACACAAATGAAACGATGCTTGTTGTTTTTCAATTGGACTTTCCATTGACATAACATGATTATGGGATTGTTAGAGCTTCTGGATAAATTGAACAAATTTTTCAGTTTGTTTGCATATCATTTTTTTTGGCTAAATTAGCTTCTGGAAGTTTGAGCAAATGTTGAATATTAGTCATATTTGCCCGCAGTGATCAAATTGTGTAGTAGTCACTGTGAGTGACATCTTCATGTAAAATATGTTGTCTTCATTGCCGAATATCATTTTCATGAAGGATTCAATTTACTTCATAACAAAGACCTGTCTAGAAAATACTTAACATGTATGTGTTGTAAATACAACCACATCGGTGTTACAACAACTAAACTTATCTTCTGTTTACAATTATCTTCTGTTTACAAGTCAAAAGTCACGGGTCAGAATGCTAAAAAATCAAGCTATTATCCAAAGTATCTACAGAGAGCAGTGGATGTAGATTCAACTCCATTAGAGCACAACACGTCGTTGCCTTATGGTGTCCTTATCTTGGTAAACTCATGCCCTTAAGCAGGTGCCAAATGTAACATATATGACGGTTATTTGCAGCAACTACCATATTCTCATCCCACATTAGTGTGAAATATCTTACAACAATATCAACCTGAAGTGCCTATATATATATATATATATATATATATATATATATATATATATATATATATATATATATGAAATCAACATATAAATTGTATTCTTGAATTTCACTTTTCGCACAATCGTCAAGCATTTGTTGCCTCTCTAGACTCCTTGTTCGTGTGAGTTTTAGTCCATATGTGTTCTATTTCCAACACCCAACAACCTGCTCTCGCTCTCCTCTCCCGCTCCCTCTCCCACTTAGTGGTAAATCCTAGGGTCACATGGATCTCGTGCTGTCACCCCACCCAACCCCTCGACATGATGTATGAGATACTAACATTTTGCTGTAGGCATTTTAAAGATACAAATACGCATTTATGCAAGGTAATTAATGAAAAAAAGATGCAAAATGGTGGGAATTAGCATGGTGTATCAGTGAATGACATCTAACTGTAGTCATGTCAAATGTGCAAATATAAATTTATGCATAGTAATCCATGAAAAAAGATGAAAAAAAAAGATGTCCAACTAGTTACGCCGCATCTAGATGTTCACCTCCTACAAGTTTGGGTTCGCAATGATGAATCCACTTAACTAGATAGACGACGACACCATTGCCTCATGGTTCAGAAAACTAAGCAGCGCCAACCAATATAATAGAGGAAAAACGTCAAACTCCTGGTGTTGGGGACCCTGAACCACTAATGAACTACCTTGCCAACGGCGTTGTCATACCAGGTGATGCAGTGGCGTGCCGTGGCTGTGTTCGTGGTGCTGCCAGCGCCGACGCAATCGCTACAGGGTTTAAGAATCTCTTGTAGATGGCCGCTGAAGAGAATGCCGACAAGCCCAAGAATGCTCGCAGTTTCCGTGGCTCGCCTGCTAACTCATGCGCCCCGAACGCGACCCAAGATTCATAGTTGGAGCAGGAGGTATGCAATCTCATTACAGGCTAGTTCATAAGGTTTTGATGAGCTTGAAATGCGACTTGTGCCTAAACTTACTCGGGAGCCGTGAAGAGCTCAGAGTCATAACACAACTCATCATTAGGTTAGGAATTTCTTTTACTGTTGCAGTGAGGATGAAGATACATCGAATGCCCCATCGTTGTAATGATGTAGCAACAAAATGAATAGTTCAGAGCTGGAAAACTGCTTCATGTTTTTTCCTTTCTGATATACTACTTTAAGGCTTTATGGTACTCCACTCTGATCTCTCTTTTTCGTTCAAGTTCATAGTTCCAGTTTCAAACCACAATATGTGTTCTTTATAATATACTCCCTCCGTAGAGCTGTCAACAAGCTGAGCTCGAGCGAGCTTACCCTCTGAAGCTCGAGCTCGGTAAGAGTTGAGCTCAAGCCGAACCTGAAATCCGGTCGATCTCGCAGTCAAGCTCGATCTAGATAAGGCTCGTTTAAATTGTTAGGTTCGGTTGAAGCTCATAAAAGCTAGAATTCGAGCTCGGATACACGTTTAAACAATATAAATAAATAATATAAAAGATAAAAATATTAACAAATAATATTTATAAAACATAATTTATCTAAACAAGCCTTATCGAGCTTAATGAGCTCGAGCTCGGCAGACTCGTGAGTTTGAGATGAAGCTCGAGTTCGACTCATTTATTTGTCGAGCCGATGGAGCTCGAATCGACATGAGCCGAACTCGAGTGCCACATGAGCCTCGAGCTTCATTAACAGCCCTATCCTTCCGTCTCAAAAATGTTGTCACTTTGTAGTTCATTTTTGAACAATAAAACGATAATCTTTTTGAGATGGAGAGAGTACATTGTAGTTTCGACTGAGTTTCTTATTTGGCAATATCATAGGTACGTCAACGTGGTTTATTACGCTATATCTTGACCATCTATGCCGTATCTTGTACAACAAGCAGATCCTGAATTATGATTGTGTGATAACTTGCAGTAGCAAGAACGACAAAAGGTTGAGCCATTTAATTTACCAGCATTAGCCTGTCCATACATCAATCAACACGGCCTCTCAAAAACTAGAATAAATAACACGACGAAAGAGTGGCCTACGGTTTGCGTGAACATGACATCTCACTCAACTCAACGTTCCAATCTAGATGGGCCGGGCCCAAAATTGTCTAAAAGTACGCCGATCTAGATGGGCCGGGCCCAGAAGTGCAGAAGTCCGCTGGAAGAAACCGAGACGAACACGAGCTCTACTTATTCCTCTCTCCCCCGCGGTGACCGTACGTCCTCTCTCCTTCCCCGAGCAAAGCGACGAAATCGTATCAGATCATCGCTGCACGCCGTCTTTGGAGCCCGCCGTCCACCCTGACTGGTCCGTCCTTCACGAGGACCTGATAGCGGCAGTGATGGATCTCCTCGACCTCCCAGACCTGCTCCGCGCGTGTGCCGTCTGCACGTCGTGGCGTGCGGCCCATGCCGCCGCCCGCAAGTCCGATTCCCGATCAAGCACGCGTCACCGTGCCTGCTCTACTCGTGCGCTGGCGACGACGACATTGCTTGCATCTACAGCCCCGCCGCTGGCACAACCTTCAAGGTCCGGGTGCCAGCGTTCCAAAGGCGCTACGTGGTTGGCTCGGGCCACGGCTGGATCGTCGTCGCGGACGAGGCGTCCAACCTGCAGGCGTTCAACCCGCTCACCGGCGCCCAGGTGGACCTCCCGCCGGCCACCGGGTTGTACCACGTAGAGAGCACCTCTGATGACCATTGACCAGGGTCGGCCCGCCTACAACCTCTTCCAAGACCCGAAGGGCCTAGGCATCGTCCAAGACATAGACACTCCTGTCCTCTACACGCAGCAGAGCTACGGAATGACCTCTACCAGCGAGTTTACCTCTCGTGCAGGCCGTACGCGCGCCGGCAGCGAGTGCATCCTCCTCCTCTTCCACATGCCCGATGGAACAATGTCCTTTGCCCGGGTGGGAGACAAGTGCTGGATGCGCATCACTCAGAACGAAACAGTCCCATGGAAACGAGGCTACTGCACCGCCACGTACAACAAGAAGGATGGTTTATTCTACGTTGTATCCTCTATTTGTTACATCTTCGAATTTGATCTGAACGGGGCTACGCTGATAGCAAGGAGGATCATCAATCTGTTCGACGTGGATGGTCCAATAGATTACGTCATTTTTGCTCCTTGGAGTGATATCTTGCACGTCCGGAGATATTTAGAGGCTCAAATATGCGATACCCCTGTACAGGTTCCTGCAGACCTTGCTTATGAATTTATGGATCAATCGATGGAGTGGTACATAGATGAAATCCAACTTTACAAGGTTGATATCCATAATGAAAAGATTGTGAGAATAAGTTGCTTAGACTTACGAGAGCATTCTCTGTTTCTTCGATTCAATTTTTCGATCCTGGTTTCGACGAAGGATTTTCCAAAGCTTAGACCGAACTGTTTGTACTTAACGGATGACGACCATGAACATATTGCTTCAAACATGTTTGGTTACCGAGAAGTTGGCATATGGGACTTTGAAACTGGAAAAAGTTGAGTCTCGGTGATGTACATTCCACCAATCCTTGGCTCAATTGTCCTCCTCCGACCTGGTTCACACCGTCCCTCATTTAATATGGAGGATGTATTCCTTGGGTGGGAGAAAATTATGGTGCTGTTGTGTTTGAATGAAGAAACTGGTATGTCTTGGGTGTGAGAAAGTTCTTTTTTTTTGAATGTGCGGGTGAGAGAAAGTTATGGTGCTTCTTTGTTACTCCGCCCCTAAAATCTTGTTGCTTTGTAGTTCAAAAATGATCACAAAATGGCGAGTTTTTGAGGACGGAAGGAGTATCACGTCAAGAGTGAAATGCGTAGAGTTAGTGCTTGCATCTACCGTAAGTCATATGAAATTATGAATCAGTTAGAGCTTGTTACTAGTGATTTTCTGATAACCATTGGTTAAAAATTAGTAAAAAACTAGCACTTTTGCATTCTTGTTTGGGGCTAACAACAATCCGTAATGCAGGAGTACCAGGAAAATGGAACATTTAGTAAAAGCGCATATGCCTCAACCTCTTGCGAGGCTTCCCACGCCTCTACGGCAGCAGGTAGTGGCTGCTCTTTGATGCGCACGTCCTCCCCCATGCCACCAATGACGCTTACATAGTTGTCCGTCTTGCACATAATTTAGTGAAATAGGTTATCTTTACTCCTTTTTTGAGTATGTTGAAAGATAGCTGAAAATATCAGGAAAAACTGTAAATATTTCCGGCAGAATTATTGGACTTTTTTTTCCATTCTAAGAATCACGGTGACCTTTTCTTTTTGAAGGCATAATGATCTGGACACCATAGTCAGTATCAGTGCCGATTCATTAAAAGAGGAGTTGGGTACGGGCGCGCTGAGCGGGCCTCAAAACTGGTGGGCGCGGGCGGAACCCTCCGTGCTGGGCACGGTGAGTCGGTGACCTTCATGCCTCACATAACATGCTATCAATTTTTAGATAGGTAGAAAAAGGTCAACAAGTACAAGTATCCTGACGAACAAAGAACAGAAATTGGTAACCCTCCCTCTGGTCAGATTTGCACATGTAACCTATAAATATTTGTACAAGGCCATTGTTCCCTATTGAATTAACCATTTCAAGCTGACGGGTTGCAGTAACAAGCAAAACTTTTCCAACATTGCCTGGTATTTACATGACGATACAACCTTCAACACAAGTTGCAATTCACAAGAATAGCAGACTACTGCATGCAAAACATACTTCAGCTGCAGAAGCATTGCATCGTGGCCTTATCAGAACTGAACAACCAACCATTTTGCCACAAGATGAAGACTAGTGTAGTTGCTTTTGAACTTAATTAGGACTAGTGTGTAGTTGCTGTCCACCCGAGTAAAGCTATTGTGGTACAAAGGGTTTCTGCGAATAGGAAGCCTGATTTGTAGTGTTTACCTTTAGCTAGCTAGATGAGCAAGTACCTTTTGATCAATTCAAAAATGTTCATTGTCTAAGGAAAAAAAATCAACTATGATGGTTGCACAATAGTACCCAATTGACCCTTGTACCGATGATACACGTACCAGTGGCCATTTATTATAACGATATGTTGAAGACTTACTACACGAGTACTATGGCGATACGTATCAGGGTCGATCGATCGGTTTAGGACAGGAGTGGTACTCCCTCCGTCTCTCAAGGAGGAGAGTTGGCGGAAGGATGGGGTCCAACGGTCTGCTGAGAGAAGACTATGGCGACTCCAGGGCGATTCCCCTTTCCACCCCCTCCACAACATTCCCCACTATGATTCTCACAAAATCCACCAAGATCTCTCTGTTGCTCCTTCTCCAGCACACAAGGTAGCGGCCTATGAAGCAGAAAACCCGCTGCCATGGCGATTCGGCTCGAAAATAGGCGAAGAAGGAGAGTCCAGGAAGACGCGGTCTCAGGTATCTCTGGATCCCTCTTTTTTTTTCCCATTTTGGGACGCTCTTCCTCCCGCAAGAATCGACTGCCTCCCCTCCCCAGGTGGCTCAATCGACCACCCGCCTCCCTGGATCCCGATTTGGAAATTGTGGGCAAGAAATCTGTTCCCAGGATTCCAAAGCTCTGACCCCCTGGCCCAAGAGTATTCTTCGCAGAAGGCAGCAAGTCGCTGAGCCTACGAATCTGCAGCGGCAACAACTCTTGCCTGGGGGTGGAGACTTCCGGGGGAAGTGCTCGCCGATGTTCAGTCTAAGGCGGGTGAGCTTCGCTAGTCTTCCAGAGGTGCTCCAGTTCGATGGGAAAGAATCGCCTGCTGCAGTGTTGGGCCATGGGGCAAGCAAGGATTTTTCTCGGCCCACAAGCAAGGCCCAACAAAGCAGCCTAGTCCACTCAGCCTTGGAAGCCGGGGCAGTGTCCCTTAGCCAGACTCACCTTTTGGCGCCATTTACTTCGTCTACCCAGGAGGATTTGACGGATGGATGTCAGACTGTAAGGACTAAGCGGTGGTGGAGAAAACTAAAACACTACCGCAATCCTGGGCAAGGTCTTGTCAAAGTACAAGCCAAGCGGCGCTGGTATGATAACATGGTTGGTAAGTGCTTTAACTGTTTAGCTGGAGACCACTTCAAAGCTCAGTGCAGGGATCCCCCGCGTTGCTGGCGATGCAAACAAAGCGGCCATATATCAAGAAGGTGCCCAAACAGACCTCCAGCGCTCCCTCAACAATCAACCTCACTTAGCAATTTCACAAAAAAAAAAAAGAGATCAGGTGGGGATGGAGAGGAGGGTGTCGTTGGGGAGCTCCTCAGCGAACTGGAAGCATCGTCGAGCAAACGAGCAAACTCGTCTGTCCGCCAGTTGCACGAACACCTGCACCACTCCACTCGTGGGGAGGCCTCGGGACAGCCTTGTCCCCAGGGTGGCTTTGTTCCTGCAAGGCCTCCCTCCCCTGCCCGCCCTCTGGTGGCCGGATGTGGTCGAGACTGTCCGCACTCCCCTACTCGGGAGAGGAGGGGACAGTTCTTGGCCGACCAAGCCCTGGCGCATGCTGCTCGCCGGTTGGAGCCCCTGCGCCCCCCGGTGGAGGCCAGGGCCGAACGGGCTATTGACTTCCCTGGTAACCCGAGGGACCACCCTCCTGTGATGGAGGCGATGGTGTGGATGTCGGAGGATATGAAGATGAGACAGCTCATGATGGCTTCCCATGCTCTTCTGGTCACAGAACAAGGGCCTCTGGGAGTTCTGTCCGCCATATGTCAAAGATTCCGTCTAAGAAGGTATGAATTCCATGTCTTTCGCTCCTACCCAGAACCCTTCACTTTGCTATTCACAGAGAGAGAGAGAGAGACTAGAGACCGCGTCTACGACAAGCGCTGCTTTGCGGATGGCCCGTTCCTCTTCCAGTTCCATGCCTGGGATGCCAGCAGAGCGGGGCAGAAGGTGAGGATTCCTTACCATGTCAAAATAAGTTTGGAGGGTTTACCACTGTTTGCTTGGAACCAAGATGTGGTGGACAAGATCTTGGGTAGCCATTGTGTGGTCCATCAAGTGGATGTGGCCACCTGACGAAGGGAGGATCATAGGGCCTACGTCTGCTGGGCCTTTTGCCAAGACCCCTCTCGCATACCACAAGTGGTCCATCTTACATTAGCAGAAAGGGCAGAGAGAATGAGCTCAGATGAAGATCTCTTTTTCATGAGGCCTAGAGCCATGCAGGAAGGACATGTATTCAAGGTATTGGTTCACTTAGACTCAGTGGAAGACCTGACGTTCTACCACACCCAGCCAGAGGAGTTTGAAGATAGTGGCAAAATCCAATTCAGGCCGCTAAACTGGCATTTTGGTCGGCCAGATGGGGACAATGATGAAGGTCTATTCAACCAACAGGACCGGTACTGCATTCCAGGGAAGACCCCGCGCAGACGCCCTTCTGATGGGGATGATGATGAGCATGACAGGTTGGACAAAGCTAGACGTCCGCGCCGCTTCATAAGTAAAGTTACTCGTTGGATCGACAGTAAAGCAAGGGTTAAATACCCTTTGGGGGAAAGAGGTCATCACAGTGGTCGGTTCCGGGGTGAATCCTCAAGGCAGGGGGTGGTCTGGGACAGCTGCTCCCCCCTCCATCCCGTTCCAGGAGCCCTCCGGAAGAGCGCAGATCACTGTGCAGTTTGTGGGCCGCTAAGGGTAGCAAGGAGGATGATCCACCAAGATGTGCCCAACAGCCAGAGCTGTCCATGGCGGAAATTGATGAAGAGGCAAGGATTTCCGAGGCAGTCCTCATTAATCCTTTTGAGACTGAGAAGCTTTGGTCGGGTAAGACAGGTTCGCAGGGGAAAGGTAGCGAAAGCCCTGCTCTAAGCAATGGGACTGAACTCCCCCCCCCCCCCCCCCCCCGAAGTGATTGTTATCTCACTCACAACCCCCTTGAGGATATGCTGCAGAATGAAGGGAGTTTTGCTCGGAATGGGCTGGGAGCAATCGAGAGTGAGCTAAATGAGGAACAGGAAGACACTTTTCCTCAAGTGGATACTCAAGAGGTCCAGATGGCTGTCCTCTCAGTGGAAGAATCTCAGGAAAATCCACAAGTTGAGCAGCTAGTTAATGCAGTCACCAAGCCTCTGGAACAATCCTTGCTTGCAGAACCAGATTGCCAAAAGATCATGGGATACAGGAAGGAGAAAGAAAAGATACTGCAAACCACAAGATCCATCCCTCCCCTGAAGGACAAGATAAAAAAATCCAAGGGCAGTGTCAAAAGAGCACAAGATGTACTAGCCAAGAAATGGGGGCTGCTGGAAGAGGATAAGGATTTGGATGACATGGTCCTGCAGAAGTACGTGGAGATGTATAAGAAACTGCTACCGAAGTCGGCAGTGCAGGCGATTAACGCCCTCACTAAAGTGGCGTTGGCAAGAAAGAAGAGCAAGAAGGTTGCTAAGGGTGAGAAGAACAAGATACTGAAGCAGAAAGAAGCCAAAAAGAAGCCACAGATGATCTGCACTGCGGATGCAGAAGCGCCTGTTCAGTGCGCCTGAGAGGTGGCTATATGACGCTCAGTAGTTTTATCTTTGATCCATGAGTTCTTCTAGTTGGGTCACCCTTTTATTTTGGACCTACCAACTGTTGATGGTACGGTCGTGGTTATTTTGTCTCTGTAGTTGTTCCCTGGAGCGATGTATTTCTCCAGTGTTGTGTGTTTCAGGCCCTATTTTGCTGTGCACCCCCGTAGGGGGTTGGCCTGTACGTTTTATGGTGGTTGAAATGGTTATGTAATCGATGCTCCTAGTATCAATTATTCTGTGTTGTCGTGGAATGTCCGAGGCTTGAATAGTTTGGTCCGCCAACAAGAAATCCGACAAATGATAGCTAATGCCAAGCCACGACTCATCTGTTTACAAGAGACCAAACTAAACAACATTTTGAGACTAGATGTGACCAACATTGCGGGGAGGGAGTTCGAAGACCAGTTCTGTTTTTTACCAGCACAAGGAACTCGGGGTGGAATTTTGCTTGCTGCCAACCAACAATATTACAGGATAGATGAAGTTACCATGGGAACCTACTCTATCACTTCCAAATCACTGATTCTGAATCCAACAACAAATGGTCCATCACAGTTGTCTATGGACCTCAGCAGGATATTGAAAAAAGGCTCTTCACACGAGAGCTTAAAGAGCTGAAACAATTTTCGCATCCAGCATGGCTGATCATAGGGGACTTCAACATGATCCTACAGGACCAGGACAAAAATAATTCCCGTCTCAATCGCAGGATGATGGCAAGATTTAGGAGAATATTAACCACCTTGAAGTGAAGGAGGTGCCATTGATTGGTAGACGTTTCACGTGGTCTAATGAGCGCAATAGCCCTACTCTCACTCGAATAGACAGAGCTTTTGCAACTATAGCATGGGGGGATGTTCACTCCCACCCAGCAATCTTCCCTCTATCCTCTTCCATCTCAGATCACTGCCCGCTGCTCCTTAGGCCCCTGGAACTGCCACAGTTTAAATTTATTCAAGGCCCATTGGCCTAAAATGGAGAGCTTCTTTGACTGCGTCAAACAGGCATGGGAACCCCAAACCACAGCACAACACAACCCCTTCCTCAATCTTCACCTGAAGCTCAACAGAACAGCCAAAGCGTTAGCAGGATGGGCCAAAAAACTAATTCCGTATGGCTTGTCATGAGGTGATCACCCAGCTGGATAGCGCTCAGGAGGAACGACAACTAGATGAGAGTGAAATGAACCTCCGACGCACATTGAAGATGAGATTGTTGGGGCTAGCAGCTACCCAAAAATCCAGGTCACGACAACAGTCTCGATTAACTTGGATGAGGAAGGGAGATATAAACACCAAATACTTCCAAGCTATTGCAAATTCTCGAAAAAGCAGGAATTACATTCACGCTTTGCGATCCATGGAAGGTTGGGTTACAGGACAAGGGGACAAAGCAAAGCTAATTCAACAACATTTCCAGAGTCATCTAGGAACTCCGGTGCCTAGAACTTTAAGGATGGACCTGGCAGCCTTGGGTTGGCAACCGAGGCGGTTGGACCATCTGGAAGCCCCTTTTTCCCAAGAGGAAGTACAAAATGTGGTATTCAGTTGGCCAAAGGAAAAATCTCCTTGACCGGATGGATTTATTGGATCCTTTTTCAGAACTTGTTGGGAAATTATAGCCGATGATATGATGGCGGCAATACAGTTTTTCTTCTCTATGAATCAGCAGGAATTTCATTGGCTCAATTGGTCCTTTGTGGTGCTGATTCCAAAGAAAGACAATGCGGCCACTCTAGCAGATTACAGACCCATTAGCCTCACCCACAGCTTCTCCAAGCTCATATCCAAACTGCTAGCAAACCGTTTGGCGCCTGAACTGCCATATCTAGTGTCCATGAATCAAAATGCTTTCATCAAGACGGGGTGCATCCATGGTAACTTCATTTTTGTCCAAGAGCTAGTTTGAAATCTGCATAAACGAAGGACACCGACTCTCCTTATTAAGCTCGACATATCAAAAGCTTTTGACACTGTCAACTGTCCGTACCTCCTGGAAATCATGCAATTTTTGGGTTTCGGATCCAGATGGCGAAATTGGATTTCCTGTCTTTGGGGGACAGCTACATCTTGTTTTCTACTGAATGGGGAGCCGGGAAAGTTCATCAATCACGCTCGAGGAGTACGACAGGGTGATCCACTGTCTCCGATGATTTTTTTATTGGCAATGGAACCCCTGCATCGTCTTTTCAATTTCGCGCAATCAAAAGGCCTGATCGCTCAGCTACACAAGGCATGTCAGCAGTTCCGGGTCTCACTTTTTGCTGATGATGCGGTGGTGTTCATTCGACCTAATGCCCAGGAGTGGCAGATCACACTGTCTCTGTTAGAGATCTTCGGTAAGGCTTCTGGATTGAGAACCAACCTAGAAAAGACACAAATCTTCCCGATAAGATGTCAGGGTCTGGATTTGGCTGGAGTTCTAGGATAGCAAAATGAAGTGGCTGATTTCCCCACGACATACTTAGGCTTGCCCCTTCATTACCGAAGACTACCAGATCCTCCATTCACCCTTTGGTGCAGAAGATAGGAAATAAGCTACCAGGTTGGAAGATGAGATTGTTATGCTACGCGGGGCGGGAGGTTCTAATCAAATCTGTGCTTTCAGCCATCCCAACGTTTTTCATCACAGTCTTTAAACTCCCAAAATGGGCCATAACCAAGATAGACAGGTTCAGGCGAAGTTTTCTGTGGACAGGGAGAGGTCCGGATCAAGTGGCTAACGGACATTGCTTAGTGAAATGGACCACATGCACCCGGCCCAAAAAATGGGGAGGTTTAGGCATTAAAGACCTGGAACGCTTCGGAAGAGCCCTTCGCATGCGATGGTTATGGCTAACCTGGACGTCTCCTGATCGACCATGGAGGGCCCTGCTTCAGGTTCGGGACCACACAGATAGAGATCTCTTCTTCGGTTCGATGACAATAATAATTGGAGATGGTGGCCGCACCCCCTTCTGGGAGGCAAGATGGCTGAATGGATCAGCGCCTCGTGATATTGCGCCCCTGCTGCATCAGCAAGCGCGACGGAAATTTCGATCGGTCAAGAAGGTACTACAGAATGATAACTGGATAAGAAATATTGGGGAATGTGATACAGAGGACAAACTACAAGAATTTATAAATCTGTATGAAGCACTGACCTATATCCAACTAGGTGAGAACAGTGATCAGATAAGATGGAGGTGGACATCTAATGGAACCTATACAGCAAAATCTGCTTATGAAGCGCAATTTCTTGGCTCAGTGCGAAGTCACAATTCCCGGATCATCTGGCAAGCGGCCACGGAGCCTAAGATCCGTTTCTTTACCTGGCTGGTTATGCATGATAGGATCCCAACTGCGGACAACCTCTTGAAAAAGAACTGGGAAGCTGATCCGAACTGTGCCCTTTGCTCGCAACATTTAGAGGACATCACCCATTTGCTTATTGAATGTGTCTTCACCAAGGAAAGCTGGATATTAGTCAGGGACAAGCTGCAAGGGAGAATAGACCTGCCTGTTGCTCTACTACGGAATGCCCAGCACACACTTGATCTCGTATCGAGCAGTACCAGACAGCTCAGAAGAAAGAAAGTCGGCATAATCCTGTTCTTTTGGTGGTACATCTGGAAGGAAAGAAATCAGAGAATCTTTCAACAGAAATCTTCCAACTCTAGGGAGGTAGCTCATATCGTAGTAGAGCATGTACTGCAGTTCTTTGAAAACTAGGTTGGTCTGGTGCCCCTTTTGCTTTAACCTGTCTAGCTGCGAGGTATGCCTCCGCTAGCTCTCGGTCTGAAGCTCTGCTCCGAGTTGGACTTATGTACCTTAGGATGTAATGTTTTTATTTCTATCCTGCTTAATGAAATGGGGTAGCTCTCCTACCCTTTTCAAAAAAAAAAAAGTTTAGGACAGGAGTCCGTCTCCGACAAAACCCGTGGCAAAACCACAGAGAGATACGTACAGTAGATTTTGAGCCCGTGCCGTGTGCGTGTCCACCTATCATCGAGATTATTACACCAAAACGAATTAAGGACAGCGCCGTTCGAGGACCAGCAGAGCAGAACACGGGGATCAACTTCGACGCCTACGAATTAAGGACATCCCGAGCGAACGCGAGAGGTCCCGCCGCCCGTCTCTACCATCGCCGAGATCGACCTCGGAATCGCGCTCAAGATCTACCTTTTGCGTCGGTACGTGGCTGCCAAGGAAGCCGCGGCTGCTGCAGAGCTGGCTGAGGAGGACGCCGTGGCGGCTGCGATGCTGGCCGAGAATCTGACGGAGGATGAGAAGGCCGCGGCAGCTACCAACGTGGCCGTCCACCCCGACTGGTCCAGCCTTCCCGAGGACATGATAGTGACAGTGATGTATCTCCTCGACATCCCAGACCTGTTCCACGCTGGAGCCGTCTGCACCTTGTGGCGCGCCGCCCAGTCCAACGTCCGCAGCGTCCGCATCCCGATCAAGGATGCATCACCGTGTCTGCTTTACTCATGTGCCGGCGACGACGATGACACTGCTTGCTTGTACAGCCCCGCCGCCGGCACGGCCTTCAAGGTCCGCCTGCCCACGTTCCGAAGGCGCTATGTGATTGGCTCGGGCCACGGCTGGATTGTTGCTGCGGACGAGGCGTCCAACCTGCAGGCGTTCAATCCGCTCACCGGGGCCCAGGTGGATCTCCCGCCGGTCACAGGGCTCTACCACGTCGAGAGCACCACCGACGACCAGGGCCGGCCTGCCTACAATCTCTTTGAGAAGTGGGACACGGACACTCCTGACGCCTATACCCAGCGGGAGCTACGTATGTACCTCTATCACCGGGTTTATCTCTCTTGCAGGCCTTCTGCCGGCACCGAGTGCATCGTCCTCCTCCTGCACAAGCCCTTAGGGCAGATGTCCTTTGCTCGTGTGGGAGACAACCGCTGGACACTCATCACTCGGAACGAAACAGTCCCATGGGATTGCGACTATAGCACTGCTACATATAACAAGAAGGATGGTATGTTCTACGTTGTATCCACAAATTGTTCCATCCACGCATTTGATCTGAACAGTGGTGATACGCCGGTAGCAAGGAAGGTCATCGGGCTCTTAAACATGAGTCCTACATGTTACGCCGTCTTTGCTCCCTGGGGTGATATATTGCATGTCTGGAGATATACGGAACTTCGAACACGGGATACCCCTCTACATGTTCCTGAAGAATATGCTGATGAAGTTATTGATCCGTCGCAAGAGGGCCACACATATAAAATTGAACTTTACAAGGTCGATGTTCATAATGAAAAGCTTGTGAAAATAGCATGCTCAGACTTACGTGGGCACGCTCTGTTTCTTGGTTTCAATTTCCCGACCTTGGTTTCAACCGAAGATTTTCCAAGACTCAACCCAAATTGCTTGTACTTAACAGATGACGAGGAGGAACATATTGGTGCAAACATGTTTGGTTCTCGGTATGTGGGCATATGGAATTTCGAAACGAAGAAACTTGATAGTCTTGATGATGTACATTTTACCAAAAATCCATTGCTCAACTGGCCACCTCCAATCTGGATCACACCATCCCTCATTTAAGATGGGGATCCATTCCTTGTGTGAGAGAATGTTATGGTGTTGCTTTGTTTGAATCAAGAAACTAGAAATTGTTTTTTTTTCAAAGTTTGGATGATATATAATTAGTGTTTGAGACTCGTACGTGTCTAAGTTATAGTATTTTACTACCCCTGTCTCATTTTAAATGTTGCTCGGACACCACACAACAATTTATTTCTAGTTCATTACAATGTCAGAAATGACAATTATTAAAAAACAGAGGTAGTAATTTCTATGTTATCATTGGTGCTATGTTGGAGCATAATAGATTACTCCCTCCTTCCCACAATAATTGTCATTTTGGATAAAACTTTTAGTTCATTTTGAACTAGAAATCTTGTCCAAAATGACAATTATTGTAGGAATGAGGGAGTACTTATTTAGCATAGTGTCTTAGAGCAACATCCCGTGAAGTGTGTGCTAACACAGTAGCAACTTTAAAATAATATTTCATCCGTTTCAAAAAGTTTGTCACTTTGTAGTTTATTTTTGAACTACAAAGCGATAAACTTTTTGGAAGAGATCAGTCTTTTTACCTGGACAAGATTCCAAGACAACACCAGCAGATGCCATTTACGGTATCTCAGTTTTTTGCTTCCTTTATTGAAGGGAAGTTCTGTAAAAAGAATCTGAATTGCTGTAGTAGACTATTTATTTTATGTTGGATCTTGAGCCTTTTTGATAGTTCTGTTGAATTACGCCTTTAAAGTTAATTACCGGGATGTACTTTGTGGTGCTGGGGTTCGGTAGTCCTGCTGAATTACGCTTTTGTGTCGATGTGTTGACTAAAGAAACTTAATTTGCACAGGGACGGTTCAGATGATTTATTTCCAAGCGCTATACCGGCACAAGTATATCCTGATGCAAGTCGATTTGGTGTTGGCTATACCGAGCTAAGTACGCATATAGCTGCTACTGGTTGCAGTAACAAGCAAAACTTTGCCTGGTATTTACATGACGATACTCGATACAACACACAAGTTGTAATTCACCATAATAGTAGCAGCCAGACTACTATTTGCAAAACATTCTTCACCTGCAGAAGCATTGCAATGTGACTGTCGGTACCCTGCGTACCAGGTACCCCTTAGTACCGTAAACAGAGTCGCGGAGTTCCTATATCCAGGTGGCTGACGTCCGAAAGAGATACGTGTTCTGCAGTACCGGATCTGCATCTCTCCTTAGGGTGGCTTCGGCGTTGTCATGTGTCCAAAAGAGTCGGACCTGCCTCCCTCGTTTGGGTAGTTCGGGTGCTACTACGTGTCCCGCAGGGCTGGACCTACCTCCCTCCTCAGGGAAGGTTCGCTACTGTCACGTGTCCAGTAGCACCGGACCTATCCCCCAGTAGAGGGGAGCTCCGGACCTACCACGTGTCATGCACCCGGACCTAAGTCGACAACAGGAAGATTGTGGGATCTCCAATGGCGCGGACATTCAAGAGTTGTCAATTGGGCGTTACAAGATCTAGTTAACGTGTCATTATTGATATGTTAATGAAACATGATCAGAAGATCATTAAGACCAGTAACGCTGTTGTTAAGGCACGTTATCACACTATTAACCACCCTTAATACCATAGATCGTGTATAGGGGGGTTTAACATAGACAGGACCACGTGTTGGGAAAAGCCAATCCTTAGCATATAAAAAGGTTGTGCTGCATGGTAAACGGCAAGTCATCTCAGACACATACAACTCAAGCTCACATTGGCTCATACAATCAACACACACCTCATGGAGTAGGATATTATGCTCAGGCAACTCGAAACACGTAAAATCCCATATGTCACCATCTATTCTTGATCTTGACTAGCGTCCCAACCGAATACGAACCTTCGCGGACTACTTCTTAGTAGTACCGGACAAAGTGTCCTAGTGCACACTTTGGAATTTGGCACGCCAGGTAGGGTGCTTAGCTTTTCAAGATCTCAAGATGGTGAACTCCGCCCCCGCGTCATCTAACGGACCGACTGTGTAACCCGTTGGGGGTCCCTCCAATGTGCAACAGCCAGCCAACGTTGTTCTGGCGGGCATCGCACCACTCCCACCACCTGCACTAGCAAACAACTCTAGACAACTGGATAGTGTATTCACGTCGTTCACTGCATCAACAAACAATCCGGAGAACGTGCTCAACACAGCGCAGACTCTACTTCAACATCCTCCAGCGCCAGAAGCTCCTCCGGCCGCGCTGGAACAATGGTGTGCTGATGTTGAGCATTTGGTTGCAACTGCAGCCAATGCGATCAGCAACCAAGGTCTTCCCCATGCGGTGCAAACACCTTCTCAAAACAAGACCTTGTTTGGTAGACTTGGTCCTCAGGCGTCGCAGCTCAGGAGACATGCGCCCTCCCAACAAGTGACGTCACTGTCCTCCAGGGATCGACGCACTCATACGGCATCAAGGCTCCCGACGCAAGACCTCCGGTAGGAGCTTGACCACCGATACATGAGACAGGACGGTCGCGTCAACATCGAGCGTGCTCGCGAGAGGCGACTTGCTCAGGAAAACCCTTCTCCTCTATGAGTTGGGGGCGGCTGTTCGGCTATTGCCATGCATCTTCGCATGGTGGAGATGCCATCCAAGTTCCAGACTCATCCACTGGAGAAATATGATCGGACTGTCAACCCCGTCAAGTTTCTTCAGATTTACTCCACTGCCATCCTCGCGGCTGGAGGAAATGAGGTCGTCATGGCCAACTACTTCCCTACGGACTTGACCGGGACTGCAAGGTCCTAGTTCATGAGTTTACCTCCTAACTCCATCTACAGTTGGGAGGAACTCTGTCGCCAGTTCATCGCCAACTTTGGGAGCTCATACACCTGGCCTGACACCGAGATGGACTTGTTCGCCATACATCAGAAGTCAAGAGAGTCGCTGCAATCATTCATTCAACGATTTTCTCAGGTACAAAACATCATCCCTTCTATCTCCAATGCTTCTGTCTTGTTGCGTTCCGACAGGGTGTTCGAAACAAGAAGATGCTGGAGAAGCTGACAACTAAAAATTTCAGCAGCGTCAAGGAGCTCTTCAGCTTGGCCGACAAATGTGACAGAGCTGCAGAGGGCTGTGAGATGCACTCCAAACCTGCTGCGGAGGCTGGTCAGTCCACCTCCAAAGCTGGAGCTACTGCCAACGGCAGCGGCAAAAAGAAGAAGAAGTCAAGTGGCAAGAAAAAGTCATTTGCTGACACACCTACAGCCGCCGCTACCGCAGCACCTGGTGGTCGGGGGCCACACCTCGACAAGTGACCTCGACCATCGTATGATGATGGTGAAAAGATGTGGTGCCAGATCCATAAATCCACTAACCACAATATTGAAGATTGTCGTGAGTTTAAGAGGCTTGCTGAACGCAACAACAAGCGTCAAGACAAGTCCTCTTTCCGCTAGCGGGAAGGTAAGCAAAAGGTCGACGAAGAAGCTCCGTCTGATCAGGAGCTAGGCTTTCAAGATGCTAAGAGGGCGTTGAAGGAGGTCTATGATACCGTCAACGAAGACTCCAACAATGAGTGTCGGAAGACTCTCCATATGATGTATGGAGGGTCCTGGGACATCACCTCCCGACACATTCTGAAGACTATGCTTCGAGATATGGCTGTTGCAACTCCTACTGCCAAGGCAGAGCCTCATCAGAAATGGATGGGTACCCCCATTATTTTTGATGCTTCGAACTATCCAAAGAACATGGCAGAAGCTGGATAATTGCCTTTGATGGTATCTCCAACTACCAACAATGTCCATCACTTTCATGTTTTGGTGGATGGAGGCGCGACACTCAACCTTCATAGCTTCGCAGCTTTTGTGAAGCTCCAACTCAACCTCTCAAACCTCAGGCCCTCACGCCCAGTCTCTGGAGTGGGTGCGAGAGCTATCACACCTCTAGGATCGCTAACTCTACTTGTGACCTTTGTGACACGGGATAACTACAGATCCGAGAAGATGGTGTTTGATGTGGCACACGTCAATCGCCCCTTCAACACGATCCTAGGCAGGCCAGCCCTATATAGGTTCATGGATGTGGTCCACTACGACTACCTCGTGGTGAAGATGCCAACTCCGGCAGTCGTCCTCTAAATCCGAGGGGACCGCACTGCTGGGGTTACTGCGCTGTAGGAACTTCATGCGCTGGATAAAGCGCAAGAAGGGGAATCCGGCAAGGAGCAAGCTACTCAATAACCTCTAAGGTCGTGCCAGCACAACTCATCCTCTGCACCTCATGTGCAACCAAGTGGCGACAACGACATTTCCGTCAAAGTTGTCCAAATCGGTTCTGATGCCACTTAGACTACCCGTATATCGAGAGGTCTGACTGACAAATAGGAACTCGCGCTCGTCACTTTCCTCCGAGCAAATGTTGATGTGTTTGTATGGCAACCGTCACAAATGCCTAGGATCCCCAGGGAGGTGATCGAGCACCATCCGAAGATATATCCCGGCGCATGGCCTATACAATAGAAGCCCCAGAACAATCTGTTGAGCGGCAGAACTTCATCAAACAAGAAATAAAAAAACTGCTTGACGCAGGATTCATCCAGGAGGTTCATCATCCACGATGGCTGACAAACCCAGTTGTTGTACCAAAGGCCAGCGGGAAGCTTTAGATGTGCATCGACTACACTACACCAAATAAGGCATGTCCAAAGGAGCCCTTTCCACTAGCAAGAATAGATCAAATAGTGGATTCTACCTCTGGGTGTGAACTACTATTTACGCTTATTCTAGATTTCACCAAATTCCAATGTCTAAGGAAGATGAAGAGCATACTGCCTTCATCACAGTAGATGAGTTGTATTGTTATACTACAATGCCTTTTGGTCTTAAAACACTGCCTCAACTTTTGTGCGAGCCATGCACAAAACTTTTGGGGAGCTTATAAGAGACCTGGTGTAAGTCTATGTTGATGACATAGTTGTCAAGATGAATAACAAAGACTCACTCCTTGACAACCTTCAAGCTGTCTTTGACAAGCTGTGCCTGATGAGCACGAAGCTTAACACGAACAAGTGTGTCTTCGGGGTTAGCTCCGTAAAGCTCCTTTGTTTCTTAGTGACTCACCAAGGAATTGAGGCAAATCTGACCAAGATCAAAGCCATCGAAGAGATGCGGCCTCCAGCCCGTATCAAGGATGTCAAAAAGCTTACTGGGTGTCTAGCTTCGCTTAGCCGGTTCATCTTATGGCTGGCAGAGCGAGCACTTCCCTTCTTCAAACTGTTGAGGATGTTCGGACCATTCCGTTGGTCTGAAGAAGCAGAGAAGGCATTCCAAGAGTTCAAGCAGCTCCTCACCACTCTACCAATCATGGTAGCTCCAGAACCTGGTGAGCCTCTTCTGCTTTACATTTCGGCAACTACAAAAGTTGTCAGCATGGTTTTAGTTGTGGAAAGACTAGAAACATCTTCAGCTCAGGAGCCTAGACCCCTTCGGGAGGGTCCGAAGCTACCTGAAGGTGGGTCTGAGTCCTATCCCCCAGGCATGGATCATAAGGACAAGTTGCCTGTGGATCAATCTCTCATTCGAGGGAGTTTCTACTGCTCAATAAGGAGATCCAGACCCCTTCAGGAGGGTCTGGGTTGATGTAAAAGAAGCTTCGTACCCCTCCGGGAGGGTCCGAACCGTCCAACAGCCAGTGTACTTCATCAGTGAAGTACTCTACGACGCCAAGACTCGGTACATCGAGGTGCATAAGCTACTATACATAGTTCTTATAGCCTCAAGGAAGCTACTTCACTACTTCCAGGCCCACAAGATATCAGTGGTAACCTCTTATCCACTGTGCGCTATTTTACATAATCCCAATTCAATGGGAAATATCGCCAAGTAGGCCGCAGAGCTGGTAGAATTCGATCTGAAATTCTTGCCTCGACATGCAATCAAGAGTCAGGCGCTGGCTCACTTCATGGCGGAGTGGACACCTTCTTCATCAACTACAAGGGACCTCAGTGAGCAGAAGCCGGAACCTAAGGTCCTGATCTTCACGGAGCCTCACTGGACCCTCTACTTAGACGGCTTCATGCTGAAGCAGGGGGCGGAACTGGAATCCTTCTCCTCGCTCCGACTGGGGAGAAGGTCAAGTACATGGTGCGCCTCTACTTCAAGGCAACCAACAACATGGTGGAATATGAAGCTATCATCTTCAGACTCAAGGTGGCGCTATCATATGGCGTCTGACAGCTGATGGTGAAGTGTGACTCGGAACTCATCATCAAACAAGTCAAACGTGAATGTAATTGCAATAACCCTCAGCTTGTTGCTTATCTACTTGAAGTCCAGAAGTTACATAAGGACTTCCACGTCCTCAAACTCTACCATGTCCAGCGTCTCAACAACGCTGAAGCTGACGACCTCTCGACAAAAGCTTCAACCAGGGCCTAGGCACCCGAAGGAGTTTTGTCAGGAGATTACCAGCACCTACTGCTCAGCCTGCCGAACTGAGTGATGGTGGCGAGACCAGCACCCCCAAGTTTGCGGTCCCGGTGGCCGTGTTACCATGGTGTCCACCAAGGATCGTAGGTGCTATAGGAAGTTCCGAGCAACCAAGTGTGCAAGATCCAGAAGCTCAAGTCAGTTCTAATGCATGGATCTCGGAGGTCCGGAGCTACTTGAGAGACAACATCCTTCCTGAAGATGGTGTAATCGTTGAGAGAATTGTCAGATTGGTTAAAAGATACACGTTGGTAGAAGGGGATCTCTGCCGACGTGGTGCCAATGACATTCTAATGCGGTGCATTTCTCGGGAAGAGGGTCGCGAGCTTCTCGAGGAGATCCATGGAGGCGAGTGCGGGACGCACGCGTCTTCTCTCATGTTGGTCGCTAAAGCCTTCCGACATGGTTTTTACTGGCCTACAACGCTACAGGATGCAGTTGAGTTCGTCAAGAAGTGTGAAGCATGCCAGTTCCACGTGAAGTAGATTCACACACCAGCTCAGTCACTGCAGATGATTCCTCCCACGTGGCCATTCGCTGTGGGGGGTGGACATTTTGGGACCTTTCTCAAAAGTCGTCGGAGGTTACAGGTTCTTGTATGTCACCATCGACAAGTTCACGAAGTGGCCGAAAACAACTCCAATTGTGACAATCAACAAGCAATCAACCATC
This sequence comes from Tuctoria greenei, assembly GCA_036927565.1. Classification (NCBI taxonomy): domain Eukaryota; kingdom Viridiplantae; phylum Streptophyta; class Magnoliopsida; order Poales; family Poaceae; genus Tuctoria; species Tuctoria greenei. The sequence goes on along the minus strand of JAYESD010000009.1, from coordinate 165,528,996 downwards.
AAGTTTTTGAAGTCCATTGTTTGCAGATTTGGAGTTCCGAACAGAGTTATCACTGACAACGGAACCCAATTCACAAGCGCAGCTTTCCAAAAGTACTGCGAAGACCTCGACATTACAATCAGCTACGCATCAGTTGCTCATATGGCAAGCAATGGCAAAACTGAGAGAGCAAATGCAGAAATACTCAAGGGACTCAAGACGCGCATTATGAGCGCTTGAAGAAACATGACGCCAACTAGAAAGAGGAGCTTCCGTCTGCATTGTGGGCAAGTTGAACAACACCCAGCCGGGCAACAGGAGAAACACCTTTCTTTTTGGTGTACGGAGCTGAAGCAGTCCTTCCTCCGGAGATCACCATGGGTTCTCTATGGGTCTGGACCTTCGACGAAGCCACGCATGACCAACTCCAGCATGAAGAACTAGACCTCGTTGTAACATTCCATTTTTTGTAAACTAATAATCCGTAGCCATAGGGTTAATCACCGAGAATATTACGTAGAATAATAAAACTGCGCTATCACAAAAGAGATAATAAGAAAACTAAATAGAAAGAGAAAGAGAAAGAGAAAGAGAAATATATATATATATATATATATATATATATATATATATATATATATATATATATATATATATATATATATATATATATACCAACATATGTACAACCATTAAATCATGGGTGAATAATAATTATGGTTATAAAGCTAATAAAATGAATAAGTGAAATGAAGCAATAAACATGAAATTTAATTAATGCAAGAGCAGTCATAACGTTGAAATAAAATAATATTAAGCCTTGAACCCATGTCATATTCAACTGGCCCATATTTCAACACGTCAATTCTCTTGAGACACCAGACCTGCTCATGGCACCTATCAGACCTGTCCCCGAGGCGAATCCCCTTCTCCTCCTGCCTAGCCGCGACCAGCATCCACCATGGCCGCCTCCTCCCGAGCAGACACTGCTCCCAATAGTCTATGCCGAAATTGGTGCCTAAATCGAGATTGCCGTGGTCCGAGCCTCCGATTCCCTCCTCCATGGCCGCCCTCTCCCTCGTTTTCCCTCTCTGATTTGAGCCGTGGAGCAGCACATCGCTGCCTGTCTAGAGGTAGACGAAGACTCCGTTTCCTCCCGTGAGGTGCCCTGTTGAGTTAAGCTGTAGGTTGTATTAGCTAATATTCTTCATGGGCTGGACCAGACACTAGTAGGCCTCCATCAGCTGAGTGGCCCACGCTCCAAGCCCAAGTGCCAAGCACTAGTAATTAGTTTTGAACCCAGCCGTAAGCTTAATACCAGCTCAGCCTAGTGCCTCATGCTAAGTCAGGAGCTCACCTGTCTGTAGCCTTTAAACCAAGGTGTAGGCCATAAATCACAAGACCTAGTCAGCAAGTGGACCTTCTACCAGATCCAGTTAGCGTTATCTTGCCTAAATATTAACTATTATTTTTTGTAATTAGCTCAGACATCAACTTACAAAATAAATATCTCACCCATACGATCTCCGATTAATCTGATTATTTTTCTAAAATTCACATAAAATCATAAACTATTTAATAAAAATAATTTTGTATAAGGTATTGATGTGTGCTTGATTGCTTGTGTACGCGCTTCGAAACAGAATCGGTGCCAGAAGAGAATCCGGAGGAGCCAGCTGACTAGGAGCATGACGCCGCGGACGGTAGCGAAGGCAAGTTCCACTGACCCCTTTTGATCATATTGTTCCCATGTGAGGTTCATCCTTTGTGGCCAGTAGATTAGGTCCTTGCATTTGTTGCTTGTGAGATAGTTGAGGGACAGAGGGAAGCCATATTACCTTCTATTAATGCATATTGTTATGATGAGATAATGCTCCTTGTGTTGTTGTATGTGTGGTGAGAGTATGAGTTGTGACCGGGGCAGACGGGTCAGTGCTAGTGTATGTGCTACCGTGGTGGTAGACTTACGACGGGTTCTATCATGAGGGTAGACTCGTGTGTTGAGTATGGAGGTTGTCCTGGTTAGCCTTATGGACTGAGTTGTTTTGACATCTCACTTAGCTTCTTTTAGTACGACCACATGTCCCTATATGGGTGGGGCTTATCCTAATCCTGGTGGCTAGCCTGACAGTCATCTATGGTGGAGAAAGAGAGATATATGTTGAGATTATACAGAGATATGTCATGACACTGGGTTGGGGACGACTGGTCTGGGTGATGTTTTGATTGGGTGTCGGTTCTGTCGGGCTATCTTAGATGGTCCGTGCATGTGGGTACAGCGTACAACCTCTGCAGAGTGTAAAACCCATTCAAACAGTCGTGTCCTCAGCATAGGACAGATTATGGTGTGGTCCTAACGACTAGAAGCCACCTACCATGAGACTGAGTTGAGAGGAGTCTTGGATTGAGATATGTGGTTGCATTAGTTTGCATTAGGTTGCATTGTTCTTTATTTTATGCATTGCATTTATATCTGCTTTAATCCACTCCCGCGGGGCGAGGTGGAGCTTGCTGAGTACTTTTGTACTCAAATGTTGTTGATATGTTTTTTTTCAGAGGATCCTGACTTCGTGCCAGAGGATTTCGAGTAGGGCCACGTCCGCACCCAAGTCATGTGTAGTGGATTGGATGACGCGGAGCTACTAGTCTTGTTATCGACTATTATAGCTATGTTTTTAGCCGTTATTGTGTTTATCCATAAGGCTATGCCGTTGAAATAAAGCTATGTATGGTTGTGGTTCCACTTGTAATATAATATTATGTACCAAACTCTGTTCTTGGTAATAATATTACATGTTTAGTTCTAATCTTAAGGGTTGGGACGCTTCACTCGTCGATGAGGCAAGGTGTCAAGCAGCTGTCCGAAATGAGCGCGATCGCCAGGCGCTCCGACACTGTCATCAAAGGCATGTGCGCAATCAGCAGTTAGAAGAAGGGGATCTGGTGCTGCGGCGAATACTTACTCGTGAAGGGATGAACAAACTTTCCCCCGGTTGGGAAGACTCCTTTCATGTAGTCAAAGTTTTCTGCCCCGGATGTGTTCGCTTGGCAATAGAGGATGGGATACCACTTCCCAACCCCTGGAACATTGAGCACATTCGTAAGTTCTACACCTAGTTCACGGAGGTGAGTCTGTATTTGTATAAGTTGTATCTCTTAGAGTCTATAAACAGAGTTGGGAGGATCCTAGATCAAAAGCACACTTAACTTGGTTCTGTACTTTAGGTAAGTCTTTACCTTCTTTGGGTTAGATCAAGATGAATAGCACACTTAATTTGGTCGTGTAGTTTAAGTGTGTCCTTGACTTCCTCTTTATTCGGACTTATAATGAGAAATATTTTTATACAAACAGACTCTACGTACATTTCATTTGTGCAAGCTCATTTCATTTTATACCTTCTTCTCAATAGTGATATTGTGCAATCCGCTTGAAGTAAGGTACTAAATATTCATGTGAAATATGTAAGTCTTACTGATGATTTTCCATTAGATCCCGGTCATTGCTAGATGGTCTACTCGCCTAAAAACCAAAGCCAACACAGGTCCGGAGTGCGCTATCAACTTAGCCTGGTCCAGCACCCTAAGTACGCCACTCTACCTATTCAGGCAAGTCCTTCTTCTCAATAGTGATATTGTGCAATCCGCTTGAAGTAAGGTACTAAATATTCATGTGAAATATGTAAGTCTTACTGATGATTTTGCATTAGATCTCGGTCATTGTTAGATGGTCGACTCGCCTAAAAACCAAAGCCAACACAGGTTCGGAGTGCGCTATCGACTTAGCCTGGTCCAGCACCCTAAGTACGCCACTCTACCTATTCCGGCAGGTCTTAGTAAGGCGGGTCCGGAAAGCATACAAACTTTTGAAAAAATAATAAAAAAAACTTATATTTTTCAATGAATTAGTTGGGACATAAATTTCGAGTAAGGATAGTAAGACGCAATTAAACTATAGGCAAGAGGATGAATTTTACTGCTTTTCTTGTCTTTCATGCGCAGGAAAAATGAGAAGTTCACGACAATCTGCACAACGATGGTGGAAGCATCACCCTTATGGGGCCCACCGTTGACATTTTATGCGTTGACAGTGGGCGCTGTCGAAGCTACCAAGCTCCGACATCCTCCAGGGGCCCCACAATCAATGTTTTATGCGTTGACAGTGGGCGTCGTCGAAGCTACCAAGTTCCAACAACCCCAGGGGCCCCACCGTCGACGTTCTATGCATTGATAGTGGGCATCGTCAAAGCTACCAAGCTTTGACGCCTCCTAGAGGCCCTGTCGTCGACATAAGAAAGGGTCCTTGGAGCGTACAGAAGCAAGTCTCCGACCTCGGAGCTATCATACTAGCTAGGAGTCCGGAGCAAACAAGTTTTCAAGACATTGTCAATTCCCTTATGGTAGATGTCCTCAATCAATTGAACACTTCTACCAGGGTCCAACAAGATAAAGAACAATGTATTGAAGTCAGAAATAGAATTCAAAAGGATTTCATTCATTTGAAATTGGAGATTACAAGGTGAAGGTACAAAAAAAAGATCCTAGCTACTGGAGTTCCTCACGAAGTACGAGACAACCTTCTGGGCAACTTCTTGGACACTGGCCTTGGCAGCTTCCTCCTCCTCGACGATGGGTCCTTCGACCACCGGAGCTAAAGACATTCTAGGGTCACGTCTTCGATAACACGTCAGCACATACTCTGCAACATTATTAGCCAAGGACTTCCCTTCAATCTCCAACTAGTCGACGACCACATCTCCCAGAGCATCCAGCTTACAGCCAGCGGAGTTAAGCATCACCAGTGCCTTGTCCATCTCTGGCTCCGAGTCATCCAGTCGGACCGGACTAAAACCCAGAGGCACCAGAGCTTCATTGGAACGCCCGAGGAAGTCCCAGACTTGTTGGGACTCAATTGCTCTTGAGCTCCAGAGCTCCTCCAGTGACCTCCTTGCAGAAGAGAGCTCCGCAGAACCCTCCTTCGAGAAACGTTCGACCTCCTTAGCGTGATGCTGGATCTGTTTAGCCAGCAACTTCTCTTGGTCGGCGATTTGTTTCTCTCGGAGGTGTGCGCGACCTCGTTTATCTGCAAGGTCCTTCTCTTTCGCCTTCACCTTGTCCTCCCTGACAGAGACATCAGATTCTCTTTTGCTGACTCCTTCTCCTGCTAGCCACACTAGGTGCTTCTCTTGTTCGCACCAGGACTTGTATTTTTCCACTCGGTCAGCCAAGTCCTGCTTGTCGCGTGCCAGCTTCTGAGAGAGTTCATCCTCCCTCTTCTGGATTTCATCCTACTTTTCTTGGAGTTTGTCCTCCCTACTATCGAGCTCATCCCAGCGCTTGAGGAGCTTTTCTCTCAACTCATTGAGGCTCTCTGAGTGACTGTCAGCTAGTTCATTGGCCTTTTGAGCATGCTCGTAGACCTCCTGGGTCTTTACATCGAGGGCCTTTATGATGGCCTCTCTCTCGTTAAGCATGTTGTTCAAGCACGTCAACCGAGCCTTCTCCTTCTCCACTCACTCCTGCTGGTCCGCAAGCCGAGACTGCGTCGGCCATGTATCGAAGTGAAGCCTATTGCGCTAATGCCTCAGGGTGTTGCGCTCTTCCTCGAGAGACTTGTGTTCATAGTCGAAGGCGAGCTGGATCTGGCGAAGGCTTGAGCAGGCATTGTCCATTGACAACGCCAGGGGAATTGGTTCCGAGCTCGCTTGAGGTTCCTCCGCAAGCTCTAACGGGTTTTCCAAAATAACCGTAGGATCCCATGGCATGAGCGTGGTCTCCAACAACTCAACATCGGCGGAGACAATCTCCGGAAGCGCGTCTACCTCTGGTGCGATCGAAGAAGGTCCCGTAGCTGAAACTTCTACCTCCAGAGCTGACAAGGAGGGTTCTGCCACCGGATCTTCAACCATCGGTGCAGAGGAAGAAGGTCAAGCAACCGGATCTTCTCCCAATGGCTTTGTCACATCTGGGGCTAGTGTCGGAGTTTCAACTGTAGCCTCTGAAGCCTTCGACACTGGTGCCTGTACCTCCAGGGTTGGCTCCAGGATAGTAGGCACTGGCACCAGTACCTCCGATGCTAGATCCAGAACAGTTGAAGCTTGCTTCAGTGCCACAACAGCCTCTTCATCAACCGCAGGTACTGAGGCCGCCTCAGTGCTAGTTGTCTTCAGAGCTGCGATGTCAACAGCCTCGACCGCCGGAGGATCCATTTCAGGAGTGGAGGCTCCGGATGGTGCAACTTCTGGGGCCGGGGCACTAGCCGATGCTGGAGCAAAAGCTCTTGATACTGTGGAAACAGGGGATATAGAATTTAAGCAAAAACAAGAAACAAAATCAATACATAAGCTAAAGAGTTGGCCCTTACCTAGGGATGTTGCCCCTCTAGTCGGCACAAATCTTCTTCTTCGAACGCTTGGAGCTAGAGCCCACCGTCGTTGGTGTGGTAGATGCTTCGAGCTTTGAACCAGGTGCTGAGGCAACCGCCGACGCTGCCTCATCTGCTACCTCCGTCGATGGGGGGTTTACTCCAAACCTAGAGCCCATCATTGGCACTGGGACTAGGGTTGACTTGCTGGACCTAGCGTCCTCCATGGGCACTGGATCCGAAGAATCTAACGAAGCTGGAGGCACAACCAGCAAAGACTTCAATCGAGGCTGAGGGGTCACCTCTCTCGGAGCATCCCTCAGATAGCTCTCGTCGCTTCTTGCCAACTTCCGCTTGCAACTCGAGACATCGACAAGATCTTTCCCCTTGCCTCAGCTTGAGACTGACTTTTTGGGAGACGGAGCTGCAGGACATTTGCCTTTGCTGCCGACTGGCGCAGGTTCGGAGTCCTCATGAGGACAAGGAACTCTAGAAATCACAATCCCTGGTGGAAGAGTGTTCCTATGCCTCTCCATAATGCCTAGGTCATCAAGCATTGGCATCTGCTTCCGCAACTCCCTCCTAAACTTCGGAACCATGTTCAGGGGCAGGAATTCCGTCAGAGGTGTCAGGTTGTCGGGATTGATGGTTCTGTGGTGCAACTTTTGGAGTTAAAGCTTCAAAGCGTTTTCATCCAAATTTGACCCGAGACCAATATTGTCGGTACCCTGGAAACCGTACACCCCTTGAGGTTATAAAGATCTCAAAGGAAAGTCATCTACTTGGTTTGAAGACCTTTGGAGGCCCACATGTCAGATATAACCAGACCCGCTTCTCCAGCATGGTTAATCCCAGGGTCGCCACATGTACTATAAAGCTGGAGCTACCACCCACAAGGGGGAAGCTCTGGGCCATGTACCGAGATGGCACCTCCAGACTTAACCCCAGACCGAGAGAAGCTTCGGACCTGACACGTGTCAAGTAGCTCCGGAGTTGACTGTTTCCCACCGTATGCTCCGGAGCTGCCACGTGTTCAACCGTCGCTTCAGCCTCTGACCTCCTGAAGACTCCATAACGGCTCCAGATCTTCAAAGGGGAATCAAGGACTTCAAGACCCGATTATGTGTCATTAATACCATATTAATGACACACGATCGGAGGACCTTAATTACCAGTACGGTGCTATCAAAGCCCATTACCCGGTCATTAAGGACAATTAAATGTGTTGAATAAGTGTCAATACTAGTAACCACCGGGGCCACATGTCGGGCCAGGCTAACTTGTAACGGCCTGCCCTTGTACTATAAAAGGACAGGCTGACGACGGACTCGAGGGTCAGTGACACTACACACGTTCCATAGACGCTCGGTACAAGCTCATACAGCTAATACAACACCAGCACACCCGTGGAGTAGGGTATTACGCTCAGGCGGCCCGAACCACGTAAACTTCCGTGTCTCCTGTGTCATTTACAATTCACCTTCTTGAATCTCCGCGCGCCCACACCGAACATCAAACTCCTCTAACACTTTAGTAGTGTCGGGATATCTGCCGGTTCCAAACCACCGACAGTTGGCGCGCCAGGTAGGGGCGCCTGAGATTTTGAGAATGGTGAACTCAGCTGCTGGATCATCCAACGGTCAACCTGCTGCTCAGGCTGTCGGGGGCAATCCCCCTAATATGCAGCCACTAGCAGGAGCCTCAACACCAGTAGGAGTCACACTCCCACCACCATCACCTCCACCAGCAAATCAAGCTGGGCAACGCGATGGTGCGCCGGTGTCAATCACTGCGTCGGCAAATCATGACAACCCAGAACACGCGCTCCATGCAGCGCGTGCTCTTCTCCAACGCCCACCACCTCCGGATGCATCCCGGGATGCACTGGAACAGTGGAGGGCCGATGTGGAACATTTGGTTGCAGCAGCAGCCGAACGCCTCAGCAACCAGGGTCCTCCTCCTTCAGGACGAGCCCCGTCGCAGCGACGGACTTTGTCTGGTAGACTTGGTCCGTACGTTTCCAATAGCAGGAGACGTGTTGCATCAAAACAAGTGACTTCATTGCCCTCCGGGGCACGACGCACTCACACGGTATCCAGGCTCTCAACTCATGACCTCCGGGCGGAGCTTGATCGCCGATACTGCCAACAAGATGACCGAGTCCATATTGAGCGTGCTCGTGAAAGACGGGAAGCTCAGGACCTTTCTACTCCTGAAGGAGTAGGAGGAGGTTGTTCAGCTCTGGCCATACATCTGCGTATGGTCAGGTGGCCACAGAAGTTCCGGCCTCACCTGCCGGAAAAATTCGACGAGACTGTCAATCCCGCCAAATTTCTTCAGATCTACTCCACTGCAATCTTGGCAGCTGGAGGAAACGAGGCCGTGATGGCCGATTATTTTCCAGTGGCCTTAACTGGGATCGCCAGGTCCTGGTTTATGAGCCTTCCACCCAACTCTATCAACAGTTGGGAGGAGCTGTGCCGGCAGTTCACTGCCAACTTCGGGAGTTCATACACCCGACCAGGCACTGAACTGGACCTTTTTGCAGTCGTGCAAAAAGGGGGAGAATCCCTACGATCATTCATCCAGAGGTTCTCTCAGGTACGAAACACTATTCCTTCTATCTCTAGCACCTCTGTCATTGTAGCATTCAGAATGGGTGTACGGGACAAGAAGATGTTGGAGAAACTGGCGATCAAGGAGATCACCAGCGTTACAGAACTCTTCAGCTTGGCTGACAAATGTGCCAGAGCTGCAGGGGGCCGTGAAATGCACTCCAAACCAACCCCGGAGGGTCACAAGAAATCCTCCAAAGAAGAATCCACTACCTCTGGGAACAGCAAGAAGAAGAAAAAGACCAACGGCAAGAAGAAACTGTCGGCCGGTTCATCCAATGTTGCAGCTGCTGCAGCTCCGGGTGGCCGGGGGCCACGCCCCGAAAAGCGACCTCGACCGTCTTCTGAAGATGGTAGCAAGCCCAAGGTGTGGTGCCCAATTTACAAAACGGGCAGCCACAGTTTGCAAGACTGCCGGGAGGTCCAAAACCTTGCTGAGTGCTACAACAAGCGCCGGGAAGAATCTCCTTTCCGACAGAGGGAAGGAAAGCAAAAAGTCGACGAAGCTCCGGCTGAAGAGGAGTTAGGTTTTCAGGATCCCAAAAAGGTCCTGAAGGCCGTTTACACCTCCGTCGACGATGATTCTGACGTCTCTGACAATGAGCGTCGGAAGACCATGAACACCATTTTTGGTGGATCATGGGACATCACCTCCCGCCGCGTCATCAAGACTATGCGTCGGGATATGGCTGCTGTAGCTCCTACAGTCAGGCCGGAACCTCATCGGAAGTGGATGGACACAGCCATCACTTTTGATGCTTCGGACTGCCCTCGGAGCATGGTTGGAGCAGGTCAGCTACCTTCGGGGCTGAACCTCATAAGCTTCGAAGCTTTTACCAAGCTTCAGCTCCGACCTTCGGATCTTCACCCCTCCCGACCTTTCTCCGGAGTAGGTCCGGGAGCCATTACCCCACTCGGTGCTATTACTCTCCCCGTTACCTTCGGGACCCGGGAGAAGTATCGCACTGAGAAGTTGGTCTTTGACATTGCTCAGATCAACTTACCTTATAACGCCATCTTGGGTAGGCCTGCCTTGTACAAATTCATGGCAGCTGCTCATTATGGCTACCTGGTGTTAAAGATGCCAACACCAGTAGGCGTTCTCTAGATCCGCGGAGATCGCACTGCCGGAGTAACCGCTCTGGAAGAACTTCATGCGCTTACTATGGCGCAAGAGGAGGACTCCAGGCAGGAGCAAGCTCCAAAACCCCCGAGCATTCGTCAACGAGGCTCGACTTCTGCACCTCGTGTGCAGCCAAGCGGCGACACCGACATTCCCGTCAAAGTCGTCCAAATTGGTTCTGATGCCGCTCAGACCACCCGAATATCGGGAGGATTGACCGACAAATAGGAACTCGCGCTCATCACTTTCCTCCAGGCTAACGTCGACGTGTTTGCTTGGCAACCGTCACAAATGCCTGGGGTCCCCAGGGAAGTGATTGAGCACAATCTGAAGATCTACCCCGACGCCCGGCCTGTGCATCAAAAGCCTCGGAAGCAATCCGTAGAGCGACAGAACTTCATCCGACAAGAAGTGAAGAAGTTACTCGAAGCTGGATTCATCTCAGAAGTCTTCCATCCAAAATGGCTGGCAAACCCAGTTGTTGTGCCCAAGGCCAGCGGGAAGCTTCGGATGTGCATCAACTACACCACACTAAATAAGGCATGTCCAAAAGATCCATTCCCACTACCTAGAATAGATCAGACAGTGGATTCCACCTCCGGGTGTGAATTACTGTGTTTCCTAGACGCATATTCCGGGTATCATCAAATCAGGATGTCTAGGGAAGATGAAGAGCATACCTCATTCATCACAGTAGATGGATTGTACTGTTATACAGCCATGCCCTTTGGTCTCAAGAATGCAGCTTCAACTTTTGTACGATCTATGTACAAAACTTTTGAAGAACTCATTAGAGACATAGTGGAAGTGTACATCGATGACATCGTGGTCAAGGTCAGGAACAAGGAGTCACTCCTTGACACCTTGCAGGCTGTCTTCGACAAGCTGCGGGCCACCCGCACAAAGCTAAACCCAGACAAGTGTGTCTTCGGGGTTAGCTCCGGAAAACTTCTCGGTTTCCTTGTAAGTCACCGGGGCATAGAAGCTAATCCGACGAAGATTAAGGCCATTGAAGACATGCGGCCACCAACACGCATCAAAGACGTCCAAAAGTTAACTGGATGTCTAGCAGCCCTCAGTCGTTTCATTTCAAGACTGGCGGAACGGGCACTCCCCTTCTTCAAGTTATTGAGGAAGTCCGGACCATTCCAATGGTCCAAAGAAGCAGAGAAGGCATTCCAGGAGCTGAAACAGTTCCTCACTACCCTACCAATTCTGGTAGCTCCGAGCCCTGGTGAGCCTTTATTGCTTTACATTTCAGCAACTAACGAAGTCGTCAGTATGGTTCTGGTTGCAGAGAGACCAGAGCTACCTCATACTCAAGAATCCAGATCCCTTCGGGAGGGTACGGAGGTACCTGAAAGCGAGTCTGGGTCCTAGCTCCCAGACTCGAATCCACAAGAAGTCACTTCAGGAGACCCAGAACCCTCCGGGAGGGTCCAGGTCGCTTCTGAAGAAGCCTCGGGTTTCTCCAGCCAGGACCCGGAGGTCCCCGAAGAAAATTCGGATTCCTCTGGGAGGATCCGGGTCAGTGAAGAGGAAGCTCCGGACTCCTCCGGGAGGGTCCGGACCATACAGCGCCCGGTGTACTTCATTAGTGAAGTACTACATGATGCCAAGACTCGATATCTAGAGGTGCATAAGCTGCTCTATGCAATCCTTATTGCCTGCAGGAAGCTTCGCCATTACTTCCAAGCTCACAAAGTCTCAGTGGTGACCTCTTACCCACTTCGAGCAATCTTGCATAATCCCAATTCAATTGGGAATATTGCAAAGTGGGCAGCGGAATTGGCTGAATTTGATCTTGAATTCATTTCAAGGCAAGCAGTCAAGAGTCAAGCATTGGCAGATTTTGTGGCAGAATGGACTCCCTCTCCATCAAACCCTAGGGGCCCCAGTGAGCAGAAGATGGAGCATCAAGCTCCAGCCTTCACCAAGCCTCACTGGACCCTCTATTTCGACGGCTCCATGCAGAAACAGGGGGCTGGAGCTGGAATCCTTCTCCTTGCACCGACCGGGGAGAAGGTGAAATACATGGTGCACCTTGACTTCAAGGCGACCAACAACATGGCGGAGTACGAAGCGCTCATCTACGGACTAAAGGTGGCACTGTCATATGGTGTCAAGCAACTGTTAGTCAAGGGAGATTCGCAGCTCATCATTAAGCAGGTGAAGGGTGAATGTTCCTGCAATAATATAAAGCTAGCTTCTTACCTCCTTGAAGTCCAGAGGCTTCATAAGGACTTCGAAGTCCTAGATCTCCACCATGTTCAGCGTGCCCATAACGTTGAAGCTAACAAACTCTCGACGAAAGCATCAAACGGAGCTCCGGCTCCTGACGGAATTTTTGTCCGGAGGTTGTCAAAACCAACAGCTCGACCAGCCAAACTGAGCGAAGGGGGCGAGATCAGCATCCCGAAGCTGACGGTCCCGATGGCCCTATTACCATGGCAGCCATCAAGGGTCGTAGGTGCTGTCGGGAGCTCCGAGCAACCCAGCACGCAAGACTCAAAAGCTCAAGCTAGTTCCGATGCATGGATCTCGGAGATACGGAGCTACTTGAAAGACAACATCCTTCCTGACGATGATGTATCTGCTGGCCGGGTAGTCAGATTGGCTAAAAGATACACGCTGGTAGAAGGGGATCTCTACCGACGTGGTGCCAATGGCATCCTAATGCGGTGCATCACAAGGGAAGAAGGTTGCGAACTCCTCGCAGAAATTCATGGAGGCGAGTGTGGGAACCACGTGTCTTCCCGCACGCTGGTTGGTAAAGCCTTTCGGCATGGTTTCTACTGGCCTACAGCACTCCAGGATGCAACTGAGCTGGTGAAGAAATGTGAAGCATGTCAATTCCATGCAAAGAAAATTCACACACCAGCTCAGCCCCTACAAATGATACCTCCTACATGGCCCTTCGCTGTGTGGGGGATGGACATCTTGGGACCTTTCCCAAGAGCCGTCGGAGGTTACAAGTTCCTGTACGTCGCCATTGATAAGTTCACCAAGTGGCCGGAAGCAACTCCAGTTGTGACAATCAACAAGCAATCTGCTATCAACTTTTTGCAGTCCATTGTATGCAGATATGGAGTCCCAAACAAAATCATCACTGATAATGGGACCCAATTCACAAGCTCTGCATTTCAAGGATATTGCGAAGACCTCGGCATTCAAGTTTGCTACGCCTGTGTAGCTCACCCAGCTAGCAATGGCCAAGCCGAGAGATCAAATGCTGAAATCCTTAAAGGACTCAAAACGCGCACATATGAGCACTTAAAAAAACATTGAGCTAACTGGATTGAAGAGCTTCCGCCCACTTTATGGGCCAACAGGACATCTCCAAACCGGTCAACTGGAGAGACACCCTTCTTTCTGGTGTACGGAGCTGAAGCAATCCTTCCTCCGGAAATCACCTTGGGTTCTCTCCGGGTCCGGACCTTCGACGAAGCCACGCAGGATCATCTCCGGCGTGAAGACCTAGACCTCCTTGAGGAGGGAAGGTGCCAAGCAACTGTCCGGAATGCCCGATATCGCCAAGCCCTACGGCGTTATCATCAGCGGCATGTACACAATCGATAGCTCAAGGAAGGCGATCTGGTGCTATGGAGAATACAATCCAGAGAAGGGTTAAACAAACTCTCCCCCGGCTGGGAGGGACCCTTCCGAGTGATTAAAGTATCCCGTCCCAGAAGCGTTCACTTGGCTACCGAGGATGGGACACCTCTCCCAAATCCTTGGAACATCGAGCACCTCCGTAAGTTCTACACTTAATACCACGGAGGTGAGTCTTGAGTAACTTGAGATGTATGTTATAGAGTCATTGTACAGATTCGGGTAGTTCCTCCGGGAGAGCAGCCGGACCTTTCCTGAAAGGTCCGCAAAGTTCATGCTACACTTGTCACAGTCTCAGGACTAAAAGTGTGGCTAGCTACCCTGGGTCAAACGAGAAATGAAACACGCTTAGCCTGGTTTCGTACCCTAAGAGTGTACTTGTTTCCCCTGTACCCCGGACCTATAATGAAAGACATCTTCATGTGAAACAGACTCCACGTGCATTTATTTTGTACAGGCTCAACATTTTTATTTTTCTCTTTCTTGTCTATAACAAAGGCGTGCAATTCTTAAGAAATTTTAGTTCGATCGGTTTATATACGATACGAGCTGTATTGTCAATTCTTTTGGATTCAAATATTGTTCATGGTCATCTCGCCTGAAAGCCGCCAAGCCAATCTAGGGCTGGAGTGTGCTATCGACTTAGCCTAGTCAAGCACCCTAAGTACGCCCCTCTACCTACACCTCAGCAGGCCGAAGTAAGGCGGACCCATGTACAGTTGGATCTGGAAGAAAAGACAACGCATTCAGTTGTATTTAGAATCGCGTTTGACTTAAAATCTTCTTGAGAATCGTAAGCCGCGACGAAGTTATAGACAAGAAACGAATTTTACTATTTTTCTTGGCTTATGTGTGCAGGAAAAATAAAAATATACGTTGATGGAGAAAAGTCGGAGCTAACGAAGCTCTGACTCCTCTAGATGGCTTGTAATCGATGTTAACAAGCATCACTGGAGCAACCAAGCCCCGGTAAAGCTAGGGGGGCCAGCCGTCGACGTAAAAGATAGTGAGAAGACCCCACAAGTGGAGTCTGCTGTCGACAAGTTACGTGTTGGCAAAGGTCAGTGCCGGAGCTACTAAGCTCCGACACCCCGGAGGACTAACTGTCGATGCTTTATGCGTTGATAGGGACTATTACCGGAGCTACTAAGCTCTGACGGTAGTCAGTTCGACCTCAGGGGGCCTTCACTATCGAAGACTTCAGACCTAAATTCTACAAGTTTGGAGCAAATGAGTCTTCAACAAAACGTAATATCCTCTTGGTACATGTTCACAACCAAATTGTGTACATCTACCAGGGGGCCAAGTGAAGACAAAAGTGTTGAAGACAAAAAGTGAAATTCGCAAAAATTTGAGGATTTCATTCATCTGGAGACAAGGGATTACAAAATTGAGGAAGAAGAAGAGAGGATACAAGTGGGAACTACGGAAATGGTCCTAGACCCTATGGAAGAATTGAGCAACTTTCTGGGCAACCTCCGACACGTTGGCTCGGGCAGCTTCCCCTTCTCCTTCGACGGGACCTTCAAGCACCGGGTCCAGAGGAAATTGGGAGTTCCGGCTGGTGTAGCATGTCAGCACGTACTCTGCGACGTTCTTCGCCAGGGATTGCCCCTCAACCTCCAATTGGTCCGCGATGACATCGCCCACCTTGGAGAGCTTGCTACCTGCCGAGCTCAGTGCCTGCAGTGCTAGGTCCGACTCCGGCTCCAGATCATCGGGGCGCACGGGACTGAAGCCCATTGGTGTCAGCGCGTCGTTGGCCTTGCCCAGGAACTCCCAAATTTGTAGGGAGTCCTCAAGCCTTTCAATTCTTCCAAAGATCTTCTGGCCGCCACCAGTTCAGAATTCTCACGGGCAAGGAGCTCAACTTCTTTAGCGTTTTGCTGAATCTTCTCAACAACCCGCTTCTCGAGTTTCCCGAGCTCCTCCTCCCGGAGGTGGATCTTGTTCCGGCGGTCGACCAGGTCCTTCTCCCTGCCCCTCACTTTCTTTTCCCTGGCAACGAGGGCACAATCACATTCATGGAGCTCCTGCCCTTGCACCCAGGCTTTCTTCTCCTCCTCTACACAGCGCTCTTCCAATTTCTTGGCGCGCTCCTCAAGGCCCTTGTCAGCCAGAGCCACCTTCTCGGAGAGCTCCTCCTCCCTCCTCAGGACGTCATCCCGCAGCTCTAGGAGTCTCTGCTCTTCATCTTCGAGCCGTTTCTCCCTCTCTTCAAGTGCCTCTTGGCGCTTGATGAGTGTAGTGTTAATGGCCTCAAGCCTTTCGTGGCGTTCATCGGCCGCACTATTGGCTGCTTTGGCCTGATCGTAGATCTCCCGGGATTGAGCGTCGAGGGCGCGAGTCATACTCTCCCTGTCATCCAATAATTTACCCCAATACTCCAGGCGGACCTTCTCCCGCTTGATCCACTCTTTGTCATCTGCTAGCCTTGACTGCGCCAGCTTGGTCTCGAAGTAGAGCCGGTTACGCCACCTCCTAAGGGTTTGGCGCTCCTCTTCAAGAGCCTTGCTGTCATGGAAGAAGGCCAGTTGGACTTGACGTACACTGGAACATGCGTTGTCAATGGACCGTGATAACGGGATAGGTTCCGAACCTGCTGAGGTCTCCTCCGCTGGTTCTAGCGGGTTTTCAGATACAAAAATTGGGTCCCACTCTACAAGAGTGGTCCCCTGTGTCTCCGTGGCACTAGGGCCGTCCTCCGGGATGGCCTCAGTCGCCATCGAGAAAGGCCCCGCCGCCAGGTCTTCGTTCACCCCCTCAGGCAGGGGGCCAGCGACTTCGCTTGGGCACACCGGCTCGGCCGCAGGTACCTCCTACATCGTCACTTCCGGAGCAGGAGCCGCTGCTGGCTCCGGTCTGGGCACCTCCTCCGATGGGAGCTCAAGCTCCGACACCTCTCCAACAACCGGCTCGGGAGCCGGAAGATCTTCAACATCGACCGGCTCAGCGGCCAGTGCTTCGGAGGTAGCCGGCCCAACTGCCGGAACTTCCTCAGCTTCTGGCGCGCACGCCGGGACTTCAATCACCTCCGGATCGACCGCCGGAGCTTCAACACTTTCCGGCTCTAGGGCCGGAATCACAGCTTCTTCCGGCTCAACAGCCGGAGCTTCCATCATCTCAGCACCAGGACCCAGAGCTTCAACCTCCGGGACAGGTGCCGCTGGTGCATCTTCACTCCCGTGGTCTGGCGCTACCACGGGAGCCTCTGGGGATGAGTCGAGGTCCATGACCACGACAGCCGGCGCCGGAGCTGTCGCAGCTTCAGCCACCACTTGGGGCGGCACCGGGACAGGAGCAGAAGCTCCCACCCTCACGGCTTTAGCCGCCGTGGCTGAGGGTGTAGCCTCACTTCCCTTCTTGGGGACGCTGCAAATGATGAACGAAGAAACTTAAAAAATAGTTACTACTATTAAAACAACTATCCAAGATAAAGATTAAAAATTACCTTGGGAGGCTTCCGCACCAGCTTGCGCGGAACCTTCTACCCGGGCGTTCTGGTCTGGTCATAGCCGGCGTGGAAGCTCCAGAAGGCCCCCCGGAACTCGTCGCGGCCACGGGTGTTTCCCGAGTTGAGGCCCCCTCGATCGGGAAGAACCCCCAGACCTGGAAGCCTCCATCGGCCCAGGTGCTGGAGTCGCATGCCCGGAGCTAACACCCCGGGAGGACCCCACTACGGGAACAGTCGCGCTCCGGGAGGACCCCACTGCGGGAACAGTCGCGCCCCGGGAGGACCCCACTACGGGAACAGTCGTCGCAGTTGTAGAAGACCTTCCCCTCCGGGGAGAAGGAGCCGACGCAGAAGTAGCGGGCCTGACGGACCTTCCGTCGGTGTACTACAGCTTCCTCTTCCGGCTCACAGGTTCATCCGCCAGCTCCTTGCCCTTGCCGACGACCTCTTCCCTCAACTTCAGAGCAGGGTCGGAGCCATCCTCGGGCATTCTGGGGATCACTACCCCGGTGGTTGATCTTCTCTCGACGACACCAAGGTCATCAAGCACGGGCATCTTCCGCCGGCGCTCCCTGCTGAACTCCACTTCCACGTTCAGAGGAAGAAAAGCTGATGGCGGAGTCAAGTCGTCACCATCGACATCGATGCCGTGCTGGAACTTCTTGAGGTGGAACTCCAAGGTTTTCCCCACCATGTTGGACTTCAGCCCGGTCTCGACCCGGTCGTCGTCCATCACGCTGTTGAGGGCCCATGCGAGTTTCTTTCTCCTCTTCAGCGGCGCCCACCTGTTGGCCAAGAAGTTGCAAAACACCGCCTAAGGAGTCAATCCACCCTCCACACATTGGTGGATCCTGGTCAAAGCAGGGTTGAAGGCTTCCCCCAGCACCGGAGCTTCACTCCAGATTGACGTGTCGATGCTGGGAAGGCCTTTGGGCAGCTCCAACCTCTCGTGCTCCTCCACCCGGACGACTATCCAGTCCTTCTTCCAGACATCCCACTTCCCAGAGGGAAATGACCGGAGGTACTTGAATGGGCACTTCTTGCGCTTCACGAAGTAGTAGAAGCCAAGGTACTCATTGCTCCTACTGGTAGTGTGGACGGTGAAGAAGGTCCGGAAGAGTTCAATGCAGGGGGGATGCCCACCCACATCTCACAGAAGTGGACAAAGATAGATACGAGAAGAATGGAGTGAGGGCCAAGGTGGTATAGCTGCAGACCATAAAATTCCAGCAGCATCAAGAAAAAGGAAGAAAAAGGTGGGATCAACCCCACCATGGCGTACGAGGAGAAGTAAACCATTTCGCCAGCATGCTCCTTCTCAAACGGGAGCTCTCCACCGGCGCGGACCGAGCGGTTGAAGAAGTCCGAGGACCATCCCATGAGGGCCCGGACCTTTTTCAGGTCACCGTCGGTCTTCAAATGGCTTTCTCGGACCCAACTCCATCGCGGCACAGCAAGGCAAGAGAGGAAAAGTGAAGCACAAGTTGGGAGTTTGAGCGCAAGAACAGATGAGAGGCGTAAAGAACTCCCGACGGTGCGCACTTTCCTTCTTAAGTAATCCCTCGCAACGCTTGGATGGAAACCACAAGGAAGTCGAAGATACCATTCAAAAATTCCACCCAACCGATGACAAGGGTGCCCGGGACCACCCCGACGATCAAGTCGAGGTTCTTACCCAGGCGAACGGTTGTCATCATGAGGCGGGAAACCCGAAGGCGGCAGCCTGACAAGGCGTGCGGAACCGATACGGTTTTCGTATCGGGAACCGGCGACCTTCAATTGCGCGAGATCCGCACGCCAAAGATCTCATCTGCCGCACGCGGGATACGCCACGCGGCGAGGATTTAACTCCAAATCCTCGCCAACGGCACCTCCGAAGACCTTTGAAGACTCAGTTCAAAAGTCGCGAGGATGGACCCACCTCCGGCGGAATGACTTCACCCCAGTGGTCTTCCCCGAAGGTAGGTCCAGGGGGCCACTGTCGGTACCCTAGAAACCGTACACCCCTTGAGGTTATAAAGATCTCAAAGGAAATTCATCTACTTGGTTTGAAGACCTTCGGAGGCCCACATTTCAGATATAACCGGACCCGCTTCTCCAGCATGGTTAATCCCAGGGTCGCCACGTGTACTATAAAGCCGGAGCTACCGCCCACAAGGGGGAAGCTCCGGTCCATGTACCAAGATGGCACCTCCGGACTTAACCCCAGACCGAGAGAAGCTCCGGACCTGACACGTGTCAAGTAGCTCCGGAGTTGCCTGTTTCCCACTGTATGCTCCGGAGCTGTCACATGTTCAACCGTCGGAGCTTCAGCCTCTGACCTCCGGAAGACTCCATAACGGCTCCGGATCTTCAAAGGCGAATCAAGGACTTCAAGACCCGATTATGTGTCATTAATACCATATTAATGACACACGATCGGATGACCTTAATTAATAGTAACGATGCTATCAAAGCCCATTACCCGATCGTTAAGGACAATTAAATGTGTTGAATAAGTGTCAATACTAGTAACCGCTGGGGCCACATGTCGGGCCAGGCTAACTTGTAACGGCCTGCCCTTGTACTATAAAAGGACAGGCCGACGACAGACTCGAGGGTCAGTGACACTACACACGTTCCATAGACGCTCGGTACAAGCTCATACAGCTAATACAACACCAGCACACCCGTAGAGTAGGGTATTACGCTCAGGCGGCCCGAACCACGTAAACTTCCATGTCTCCTGTGTCATTTACAATTTACCTTCTTGAATCTCCGCGTGCCCACACCGAACATCAAACTCCTCTAACACTTTAGTAGTGTCGGGAGATCTGCCGGTTCCAAACCACCGACAAATATCAATCTAGTTTGGGTCCATTTCTCCACCGAATGCCCATGCAGGCCATTCTCTCTTCTTCAGCGGATCCCAATGATTGATCAAGAAATTAGCAATCACCATCAGAGGGGTCACTCCTCCCTCCACTCAACTCCAGATCCTTGACAGAATCGGGTTGTACTCCTCCGTCAGCTTTGGGACCACCTCCCAGGTGTCGGTGTCGATGGTGGAGGCTATCAGGCAGCTCCAGCCTGTCGTGGTGATCCACTCTGATGATCACCCAATCCTTCTTCCAGCCATCCCACTTTCCGGGATGAAATGTCTTCAAGTACTTGAAGGGAGAATTCTTGCGCTTCACAAAGTAGTAGAAGCCAAGAAGCTCATTCCCTTTCCCGGTTGTGTGTACCTTGAATAAGGTCCAAAAGAGCTCGATGCGGGGCAGCACACCCACCCACATCTCGCAAAAGTGGACAAAAGTCAACACTAGCAAGAAGGAGTGGGGCCGAGGTGGTGGAGCTGTAAGCCGTAGAAGTCCAGCAGCATCAACAGGAAGTTGAAGAATGGTGGGATGAGCCCCACCATGGCGAACGCCAAGAAGTACACGATTTTGCCAGCGCCTTCCTTCTTGAAGGGGAGCTTGCTGAAGCAGATCGAGTTCTTGAAGGAGTCACTCGATCACCTAATGTAGGTGCAGACTCTCGACAACTTGGTGTCGCTCTTGATCCGACTGCGAGGAAGTCCCAACTCCATCGTTGCAAAGTGGAGCAGAAGTGGAAAAAGTGAAGCAAAGGCGGAGAGCTCTAAGCGCAAGATCAAATGAAAGTGTAAGGAGTTCTCTTCCCATGCGGACTTTCTCCCTTTAGTAGGCCTTCACAACGCTTGGATGGAAACTACTTATAGACTCAAATCCCGAATAACCTCATCAATGATAAGGGGGATTGGGTCCACTTTGTTAAAAAGTTGCACCAGGCAAACTGTTGTCATGATGGGAAGTTGGAAGCCCAAGGGCGGCAGCCTGACAGGGCTACAAAGATTACACTGGGAACCGATACAAACTTCATATTGGAAACTGGCGACCTTCAGTTGCTTGAGATCCGCACGCTAGGATTTCGCTCATCATATCAAGAAGGGCCACATGGCGATGACATAACTGTGTGCATCGCCTCAACCGCCATGGAAAAGACTTTGAAGCTACAACACGGGAATCAGTGATGGCCTCACCTCTGGTAGCATAACCTCTACCTGAGGACCTCTCCCTGAGGTGGGCCCGAGGGCCACTGTCAGTATCCTGCATACTAGGTACCCCTTGGTACTGTAAACAAAGTCACAGAGTTACCTATGTCCAGGTGGCTGACGTCCCAAGGAGATATGTGTTCCGCAGTACCAGATCTGCCTCTCTCCTTAGGGTGGCTCCGGTGTTGCCACGTGTTCAAAAGAGCCGGACCTGCCTCTCTTGTTTGGGTAGCTCCAGTGCTACCACTACTGCCATGTGTCCAGTAGCACCGGACCTATCACTTAGAAGAGGAAAGCTCTGAACATGCCACATGTCATGCACCCGGACCTAAGTCGACAACAGGAAGACTGCGGGATCTCCAACGGTGCGTATATTCAAGAGTTGTCAATTGGCCGTTACAAGACCTGGTTAACGCCTCATTAATGATATGTTAATGACGCATGATCATAAAATCATCAAGATCGGTAATGCTGTTGTTAAGGCACGTTATCACACTATTATTCACCCTTAATACCATAGATCATGTATAGGGAGGTTTAATACAGCCAGGGCCATCTGTCGGGCATGGCACACACTGTAACACACAATCCTTAGCATATGAAAGGGTTGTACTGCACGGTAAACGACAAGTCATCTCAGACACATACAACTCAAGCTCATATTGGCTTATACAATCAACACACATCCCGTGGAGTAGCGTATTACGCTCAGGCGACCCAAACCACGTAAAAATCCCCTGTGTCACAATCTATTCTTGATCTTGACTAGCGCCCTAACTGAATACGAACCTCTGTGGACTACTTCTTAGTAGTACCGAGGGAAGTGTCCCAGTGCACACTTCGGCAGTGAGCTTATCAGAACTGAACAACCAACCATTTTGAGACAAGAAGAAGACTAGCGTAGCTGCTTTTGAACGTACTAGTTTAGTTGCTAACCACCTGCGTGAAGCTACTGTGGTACAACAAGGAGTTTCTGCAAAAGGAAGCTAGAGGTGACCAAATGAGTTGGGCCAAATGGGCCGGCCTGAAAGCTCGATCAAAAACCACAGTAGGAATCTGGCACGACCCGGTAAGGATCGGTCTCGAGCCGGACCGAAGCCCGATTTGGACCGTGTGTTCGAGCTTGGCCTAAGGCCCGTCGAGCTGGTTCGATACGGTCCATTTAAAAGCAGCCCGTTCAGCCCGGTGATGCGGCCCGACATGGGCACAACCCATCACAGCACCCATACCCATCAGCATATATAAGAAACGTGAAATCCTAACTCCCAAACCCACACCAGCTGCCGCCTCCGACTCCTCCGCAGATACACGTCTCCGCCCCCGCCCCCGTCTCCGTCTAGTGCTACCACACCCCAGCACTGTCGTGCCCCTTCATCCCGGTGCCACCGTGACCCCATCTCGGTGCCACCGCATCCCCCGCCCCGGTGCCCATCTGCCCCAGTGTCGCCCCGCCCCTCTGCCCACTGCCCTAGCACTGACACGCCCCTCCGCTCCGGCGCCGACGCGCCCCTCCACCCCGTTGCGCGTCCGCCCTAGCGCAGCCAAGTCCTGTCGTAGCCGCACGCCTCGGCGGCGCCGAGCCGCAACCTTCGCTCCACCCACCCGTCGCCAGAACCGAATTTTCTGCGGCAGGGCCGCACGTCCGCCCGCGTACCCTGCCCGGATGCTGTTCGTTTCTGCGGCACGCGAATCTCAAAGAACGTGAGTTCTACTTGCCAACCTGATCCCGCTCGGCTCCTTCCGAACCTGATCCCGCTCGGCTCCGAAGGCCAGCTTGACTCCTGGGTGGGGACAGGTTTATCTCCCGCCGGGACATCGATCTCCGGCGACGTGCGTATGAGCTCGGCTGCTCAGGCGATGACCAGGTACAGGGAAGCTCGACGAACGAGCATATGGCGGGTCTCTGGCGACTGACGGGCGGGGGCAGGGCGGCTCAACTGACGGGCATGTGGCGGATCTCAGACGGTGGGCGACGGACGGAGACATCGATCTCCGGGGACGCGCGACTTGGCATATATACATTCGGAATCAGAACCCGTAGCTTGCACCACCTTCGCAGTCCGAGCGAATAACTGATTACGAGTGCTCTCGCTCCCATCGCTCTCCCGATGAGTGCTTCGACCTCGTCGCGCCACGGAGGATGATGATGGCGGCGACAATACGCTGTCGAGACTTCTCTTCTTTCAGCGCCGTCGTGCTGTTACTAAGGACGAAGCCGCCGAGATAGAGGGGATGTTCCGCGACATGAATACCTTCTTGCAGCAGCTCATCCCGCCACAACGCCGCGGCCGATGCCGTCCGCGGTGTTCATCGCCCTGTCTGTCTCAGTCACCAAAGAACGATGGGAAGAAATCACCTCGGGTGCGATGGGTCGTTTCCGCAGGAGCCGAGCGGGCGAGCAAAGCAGTCGAGCGGTGGGATCGATCAATCTTTCAGATGCATGTCGCAAAACAAACAGCATCCGGGCAGGGTCGCACGCAGGCAGGCGTGCGGCCCTGCCGCAGAAAATTCGGTTCCCCTGTCGCCCCTTCCCGTCTCAGCACGACAGGTTCACGGGTCGAACCGGGTCGGCACAGCCCTTTGGCCACCTATAAAGGAAGCTTGATTTGTAGTGTTTACCTGTAGCTAGATGAGCAAGCACCTTGATCCGTTCAAAAATTAGTGATCATTATCTAAGGAATAAAAAAATCAACTTTGATGGTTGCACAAATAGTACCCATGCAATTGACGCGTTTACAGATGATACACGCACCAGTGGCCAATTATAACAGCCATGCATGCGATAGAATACAATAACGATGTGTTGATGACTTTGTACACAATGAAAGTACAATACGATAAAGATACGTCAAAGGCCTCTCGACGGCAGTTTGGAGAAAGATACGTCAAAGGCCTCTCGACGGCAGTTTGGAGATCAGATCAGGGTCGACCGATCGGTTTAAATTAGGAGAGGAGTCCGTCTCCCAGAAAACCTGTGGCAAAACGCGTGGGCCTGGCCTACGTGTAGCTTTTAGACGTGAGCTTTAACACCAAAACGAGGTTAAAACTACCCGGCCGGCGCCGTTCGAGGACCCGCAGAACACGGGGATCAACTTTGACGCTTGCGGCGAAGGACATCCCCGTCTCAACCTTGGCTGACATAGACCTCGGAATCGCGCTCAAGATGGACCTTTGGCATCGGTACGTGGCTGCGGCGAAGGAAGCCACGGCTGCGATGCTGGCCGCGAACCTGACAGAGGATGAGGAGGCCGCGGCAGCTACGAATGTGGCCGTCCATCCCGACTGGTACAGCCTTCCGGAGGACCTGATAGTGACAGTGATGCATCTCCTCGACATACCAGACCTGTTCCATGCCGGAGCGGTCTGTACCTCGTGGCGCGCCGCTCACTCCGCCGTCCGCAAGGTTCGCATCCCGATCAAGGACGCATCATCGTGCCTGCTTTACTCATGTGCCTTCGACGACGACGACACTGCTTGATTGTACAGCCCCGCCGCCGGCACGGCCTTCAAGGTCCGTCTGCCTGCGTTCCGAAGGCGCTATGTGATTGGCTCGGGCCACGGTTGGATTGTTGCCGCGGACGAGGCGTCCAACCTGCAGGCGTTCAATCCTCTCACTGGCGCCCAGGTGGACCTCCCCCCGGTCACCGGGCTCTACCACGTCGAGAGCACCTCCGACGACCAGGGTCGTCCCGCCTACAAGGTCTTCGATAATATGGAGCGGGACCCGAATGATCATTGCGTCTATACCCAGCGGGAGCTGCGGATGTACCTCTATGAGCGGGTTTACCTCTCTTGCAGGCCTTCCGCCGGTGGCGAGTGCATCATCCTTCTCGGGCACAGGCCCTTAGGGCAGATGTCCTTCGCTCGGGTGGGAGACAACCGTTGGACACTCGTTACTCGGAATGAAACAATCCCATGGGGTGGTGGCTACGGCGCCGCTACGTATAACAAGAAGGACGGTTTGTTCTACATCGTATCCTCGAGATCTTCCATCTACGCATTTGATCTGAACAATGGTGCTAAGCCGGTAGCGAGGAAAATCGTCAAGTGTTGGAACCGGAACCTACATGTTACGTTGTATTTGCTCCCTGGGGTGATATCTTGCATGTTTGGAGGTATATTGAACCTCAAACACGAGATACCCCTGTACAGGTTCCTGCAGACTACTCCGATGAAGTTATTGATGCGTCGCTTGAATGGTACACATATGAAATCCAACTTAACAAGGTTGATATCCATAATCAAAAGCTTGTGAAAATAAGCAACTCGGACTTACGAGGGTATGCTCTGTTTCTTGCTTTCAATTCCCCCATCTTGGTTTCAACGGAGGATTTTCCAAGACTTAGACCGAACTGTGTGTATTTAACGGAAGACGACTCGGAACATATTGGTATAAAATATGTTTGGTTGTCGAGATGTTGGCATATGGGATTTCGAAACCGGGAAAGTTGAGAGCCTGGATGATGTACACTCTGCCAATCATTGGCTCAATTGGCCACCTCCGATCTGGATCACACCGTCCCTCATTTAAGATGGAGGATGTATTCCTTGGGCGAGAGAAAGTTATGGTGCTACTGTATTTTGTTTAGATGCAGAAACTATAATTTGTCTTTTAAGTGTGGATGATCTATAAAGTGTTTGAGACTCTTGTGTCTTTTTGTAATTTATTTTAATAATCATGTTATATTAACCGAAAGTTGTGCCATTTGAATTCCTATGTTACTGTTGGTGCTACCGTGGAGCATAAAAGATGGATCTGACAAGTGGGTCCTGTTCGTCGGTGAAAGGGAGAGGAGGGGCTGGGCCAATCAGAGGGAAATAGAGGGAGCGGAAGAAGCAAATAGAGTGGGCCGGTTTGGGTTTGGGCCTGTTTAGATTTTTTATTTGATTCATTTCAAATTTCAGACAAAATTTTGAAATTTAATTTTTACACATGCATGTACAGTACACGTGTGTACCTGTTCTAATTTACTTTTATGAGAAAATTCTCTTTAAGTAGCATTAATTTATTATCATACAATTTTTTTAACAAGCAAATTATGGGTGTTACGGTATGGGAGGCATGTCAGGAAAACTCAGTTTGGTTAGAGGTGGAAGAAACAAGTAAAAGAATTACTAGAGTGTTACGTGGTGAGGACTGGACACACGTCGCTTCTCTGATTATGAATCTAGCTCGACGCCACTATGCAGTTGCTTTTTTGAACTTAGGACGACGAGCGTGTAGTTGCTACTGTGATACGTACTACAAAGAGTTTCTGACTTTCTGGACAAACAGCACAAAGAACCAGCAGGTGCATACAAAACTCCCGTATTGGCCAACACTTTTTTGCAAATGCTCAGATCATACCATCGGTAGTCACACACTACTACAAAAAGTATTTTCACAGGCGTCTGAATTTTTCAAACACAGACGGTCCGTAAAAAAATACATATGTGATGATGAATGATACAATAACCGTCTGTGATGACAGAACATCACAGACGGATTTTAAGAAACAACCGCCTGTAGAAATCATGTATTTTCTCAGGCGGTTATTAATTAAGAACCGCCTGTGATGTAGCTAACATCACAGGCGGTTAATAATTAACCAACACCATGATTTGCACGAGCGGTCATTATTTAAGAACCGCTTGTGATGCTTCTAAGCTTCTGTCAAGCTAATCCCTGCACAGCAAGCTCTTGTAGATGCAAGTAACACCCGTGACTCATCATTTGGATTGTTAAAGCATTAATTTGAACCCTGACGATCCTTGGAAGGATTTTCCCATCTATTTGAACGATTTATTTCTCTCATGTCCATTTGAAAACTTAGGAAGATGCTCCTTTCTCAGTTTTAATGCCTAAATATATTAACTAAAAATTAGTACCTACTTTCTTAGTGCTTCACACAAGCGAGTAAGCGAACAACTTCAATCACAAATCTTGTTTTTACACTTTCATAGGGATTTAATCTTAATCTTTCAAGCATAAATTTATCAAATAAGTGAAACTTCCTTATCACACATGTTAATGACAGTTATAAGTGAAGGATGTGTCGAAGCTAACGAAATCTGAATCGGACTGAAGATAAAGAGATCCTGCATATGAGCGGCAATGTTCAGGTTAAATAGCGTGAAGCTATGATGACAACCTTCAACAGCATAAAAAGTGATGTCTATGTTATGCTTGCATCAACCAAGACATGTTGTGAGGGTATAACACTTGTTGGGGGCAAGCATAACATTGACCAAGGTTATGCTTGCCCCCAACAAGTGTTATACCCTCACAACATGCATTGGTTGATGCAAGCATAACCTTGGCATCACTTTTCATGTTGTTGAAGGCTAACATCATAGCTTCATGCCGTCTAACCTGAACATTGTCACTCATATGCAATATCTCTTTGTCTTCAGTCCCGTTAAGATTTCGTTAGCTTCGACACACCCTTCACTTGTAACTGCCATTAACATGTCTGATGAGAAAGCTTCAATTATTGATAAATCTATGTTTGAAAGATTAATGTCAAATTCCTATGAAAATGGTAAAAACAAGATTCGTGATTGAAGTTGTACGTTTCGTCGCTTGTGTGAAACAATAAGAGAGATGGTACTGTTTTGTAGTCAATATATTCAGCCATTAGAACTGATAAAGTAGCATCTTCGTAAGTTTTTAAAATGGAGAGATGATATGCCCACACCGACCACACCATCAAGTATACCGATTACATCAAGCAAGATGGAACAATCATCAAGTCAAGCTGCACCAGCTCATGTTGTCGATGGACCAATTACTCGTAGCCGAGCTAAACAGCTACAACAAGAGGTTCACCAAGGAGGATGACAAGGACACGCCAAGACTGAACCAGAGAGGAGAACTACGTCGAACCAGTTCGGTCTGGCAGAACTGTCATGAAGAAACAGTCATATCTCTTGATTCATAGAAGCTGTGAAGGTCCATGAGTACTTGTTGGAAAGGTGTTGAAGTCAACTTTCTAATGCCACTAAGTGTCGAGTGCTTTAGAGGTTCCAGCTTGGCAGCCGAGTGCTTTTGGTGCAGACTGTTCAGAAGATCAACAGTCAGCCTGATATCCAAGTTTCCGTGAGAAACTGTATCACTCTACAATATTTCGTGAAGCATGCTACACATTGTGTGAAAGGTTATCAAATTATCTTTCCAACGCATCTGGTCCCATGTCTTTTGGATGTCCCTAGGTGGAGTTATGATTAAAACACTGAAGACCACCCAGAAGGCCAGAAGACATGCGGGAAATTGATGACCACTGCATGAATGATCAAGCCAGTTGGCCTTCCACCTTCCCACGTGGATTTTTCAGTTCACATCTATTCTTAGACTAGTTGTTGGTATAAATATCCCTCTTTTGTAAGCCAAGGGCAACTCTTTGATGAATTAAGATTATTCCAGTGAAATTTGCAGCCGAGCTGCTTGAGTGTCTTACTCAACCCTTGTTCTTCCTTGTTCTTCTTGAACTTGTGGGGAGATCTCTCTGAGATCCACTAATTCGTGCTCTGCGGGTTCCAGTACGGCTGCCCCGTCTTGTGTGGATTAGCTCCGGTTGTGGTTCTGCGGTCGTTCGGAGATCGAGTCGAAGTCTTCGCGGTTTCGGTGTCTCTCTCCCCGTCGCTTGGTCGCATCCAACCTTGGTCAGGTATAAAGCTAGTTATCCGCGCTGTTTCTACAGCAAGTTATCTTTTTCTTGAACCTCCTGTCGTGAAGATCGGGCCACCCTTCGCCGAACCAAATTCGGTGCATATCATGTGGTAATCAGAGCTATCGTTGTCACGGTAGGTTCATTTTTTTATCACCCACCCTCCCACCCTTTTTCAATCCGTTACAGTTTTCACCATCCACATATTCATTCCAGTGTTTATCTTTTACATATATTTGTTTGTCCTATAGTCCAAAGCCTAAAAAAATATACCTATAGCCCTTTGACGGTACTGTTATCTTGTGTTTATTTTCTTCCAGTTGCTCGTCACCACCGGTTACCTATATCTTTTGTAATCAGCACCCCTGTTAGTGTTATAAAAAAAAAAGAATACAGTAAAAAAAAAAGAGAGCACAAGTGAAAAGATTGTGAAGAATTTTGTGTTACGGTTGGGTGTTGAAATTTTCAGTTTTCAAATCCAAGTTGGTGGTAATCTTGATAGCAGCAAAAAAAAAAATTATCTTTTGAGCACATCATTTTTTCACTTGATTGGCAGTACCGTAGCCTGCCTTGTTCAGCCACCTATAGCTCCACTAAAAACATAAACCGGGACTTTCGATTTGTACTCCTTACGGCCTCTTTACCACCTCCGTTGAAGCTGTCACACCAGCACCATCACAGTTCTTGAGATCAGGCAAGAACTTGGGTAAGTAAGAGGTGAGATCGAGTGTGTCCACATATATATTTTTTTTTCTTGCTGCTCCTAACATGGCAGGCTCAGATTCAAGTGTTCATGGTGGACACCATGGTGATAGGGAACCCCCTGTCTCACGGGATGAGATGCGTCGCATGGCTGATTCACTAATGGAGGCCATGGGCAGGCTCCTCGATGAGCGTCTTCCCGCGGCTGGAGGATGTCGATCATGTCGTGATCAAGAGGACCGTCATCGAGAGGAGTCCGGCGATGAGAATTCTGGTTTCAGCCATGAATTCAATCGCTTCGGACATGGCCCTGACGGATCTGGTGGTGGTCGCCATGCTGATTTTAATAATTACCATGGTGGGCGTCGCGCACATAGGCGCAATGCTGATGGTCGCCGCGTGCATTTTGAAGACGATGAGTTTGAAGATCAAGATCATGAAGAAGGATCTCATGATGATGAAAATCCTTTCGGTCGACGTGGCAGGTTTGTTCGGCGTCATCATCGCCGGCCTGCTGATTTTGAAGAAAGGGAATACCATCGTGGTCGACGTCCTCATGACAACCCAGATAACATCGCTCGTGTCAAATTGAGTATTCCAAAGTTTACTGGAAAGGAGAATCCTGATGAATTTCTTGAATGGGTTGAGCAGTGTGATCAAATATTCCAAGTACATAATCTTTCGGCTCAGCGCCGTGTGAACCTTGCTTCGGTGGAATTCTCTGGATACGCTCTCACTTGGTGGAACCAAGTGCAGGAGAATCAACGTGATTTGGGACGTGGATATATCAATACATGGGAGGAGATGAAGCAAGTGATGAGAAGGCGATTCGTGCCATCTAGCTATCAGCGTGATCTCAGGAACCGGTTGCAAATGTTAAAGCAAGGGAAGAGATCAGTTGATGAGTATTTCAAGGAGATGGAGCTGCTGTTGGTGCGGGCGGGAATAAGAGAAGATGCAGAGTCAACAATGGCAAGATTTCTAGGAGGTCTTAATGAAGAAATTTCTGGTTTTGTGGAGATGTTTCCATATCGTACATTGCAGGATCTTGTTGATCAAGCTATGCGAACAAAGAAAAAGATTCAGCAAGAGTCACGTGGAAAATCTTATGAAAGTTATTCTATTTCTGCCCCATGGCGCAAACAGCAGTCAAGTACTTCCTATGGTGGTGGACGATCTCAAGGGGCTGCAGCCAGGTCTTCTCAATCATTTGTTCCATCGAAGATGGCAGCCTCCACCGCGTCATCACCAAAAACTCAGCAGCGACCCGCTGCAAGTTCAGCAGCCCACAGCAATGCCTCGGGAGCTACATCTTCTTCTCGAAGCAGAGAAATTGTATGCCATAAATGCCATGGCCGTGGGCACATTGCTGCCCAATGCCCAAGCAAGAGGACCATGTTGTTGAATGAGAAAGGTGAATGGGAATCCGAGAGTGATCCGGAGGATGCTGGACAGATATGTGATGAAGAAATTGAGGAGGAAGGGAATGAGATCCAGCCTGAAGAAGGAGAACATAATTGCTTTATTTCTCTACGAGTGCTTAGTGTAACAGCAGAAAAGGAAGACAACGGGCAGCGACATAATTTGTTCCATACCCGTGGAATAATCAAAGATAAGGTGTGTCGCATCATCGTTGATAATGGTAGCTGCAACAATATTGCTAGCCAAGAATTGGTGGACAGATTGGGACTGAAACCACGGCGTCATCCTAGTCCATACAAGATGCAGTGGCTTAATGATTGTGGTGCGCTACGTGTCAGTCATACTGTGACTGTACCATTCTCTGTTGGTAAATATAATGATCATGTGGAGTGCGACGTGGTGCCTATGCAAGCCTGCCAGCTTCTGCTCGGTCGACCATGGCTATATGATCGTGATGTCCAGATTTTTGGAAGGACCAACAAGCTGTCTTTTGTGTACAAAGGAGAGCGAATTTCCTTGCTTCCTTTGACACCGGAAGAAATTTTGAAGGATGATATCAGGAAGAAACAGCGCGAGAGCGAGCACCACTTGCGAGTGAGCCACAAAAATAGTAAGGAAGAGTGTCCACAGCCAAATCAAACCCCACAGCTGCAAGGAACCCAGAAACTGGGAAAAGAGGGTTTAGTAATGATGGATAGGAAGGGGGATATCAAAGCATTGAGTGAACCCAATGCCATGTTCTTTGTACTTATGTACAAGGACACTTTTCTTTCTACTAATGCCTTACCCTCTACCCTGCCGAGTACTCTTTTGAATGTTTTGCAGGAATATGAAGATGTCTTTCCGGACGAAGTACCACCAGGACTGCCACCTAAGAGAGGGATCGAGCATCAAATTGACTTGGTTCCTGGTGCGTCACTTTCGAACAGGGCTGCATACCGCACCAACCCAGAGGAGACAAAAGAAATTCAGCGACAAGTGGAGGAATTGATGAAAAAAGGGTATGTACAGGAAAGTCTTTCCCCTTGTGCTGTCCCTGTTCTTTTAGTGCCTAAGAAAGATGGGTCTTGGAGACTATGTGTGGATTGTCGTGCAATTAACAACATCACAGTAAGATATAGGCATCCCATTCCTCGCTTAGATGACATGCTTGATGAACTTAGTGGTGCTAAATTTTTCACTAAAATTGATTTAAGAAGTGGATATCATCAGATTCGTATGAAAGAAGGAGATGAGTGGAAAACAGCCTTTAAAACAAAATTTGGATTGTATGAATGGTTAGTGATGCCCTTCGGTTTAACCAATGCACCTAGTACATTTATGCGATTAATGAATCATGTGCTTAGAACTTTCATTGGTAAATTTGTTGTGGTTTACTTTGATGACATCCTAATCTACAGCAAGACACTTGAAGAACATGTTGCACATATCCAGAGCGTACTTGTTGTCCTGCGTAAACAAAAATTGTACGCTAACCTTGAGAAGTGCACCTTCTGCACCGACAAGGTAGTTTTCCTTGGTTTTGTTGTTTCAGGACAAGGCGTGGAGGTGGATGTTGAGAAATTCAAGGCTATACACGAATGGAGGCCCCCACAGAACGTGAGCCAAGTGAGAAGCTTCCTTGGACTTGTTGGTTTCTACCGGCGCTTCGTGAAAGATTTCAGCACGATCGCTGCTCCAATCAATGAGCTGTCCAAGAAAGACATACCATTCAAATGGGGAGAAGCACAACAAAATGCTTTTGAAGAATTAAAGAGGAAGCTCACAACATCCCCAGTCCTTGCACTTCCTGATTTCAACAAGACATTTGAAATTGAATGTGATGCAAGTGGAGTTGGGATTGGAGGCGTGCTGATGCAAGAAAAGAGACCAATTGCATTCTTCAGTGAAAAGCTAAGTGGCCCGACTTTGAATTATTCAGTTTATGATAAAGAATTATATGCTCTCGTTCGGAGTTTGGAAACTTGGCAACACTACGTTTATTCTAAAGAATTTATAATACATTCAGACCATGAATCATTGAAACATATTAAGGGACAACTAAAACTGAATAAACGACATGCTAAGTGGAGTGAATTTATTGAGTCCTTCCCTTATATTGTCAAATATAAGAAAGGTCAAGACAATATTGTAGCTGATGCTTTATCTCGACGTCATGCTTTGCTCACACAACTTGATGCTAAAATTCTTGGATTGGAAAGTATAAAGGAATTATATGCCACTGATTCGTACTTTGCTGAACCATATGCCAAGTGCCGTATTGGAAAAGGATGGGAAAAGTATCATGTGCATGATGGATTTTTATTTCGCACTAACAAACTTTGTATTCCAGATTGCTCTGTTCGACTTTTACTCGTGCAGGAAGCTCATGCAGGTGGACTTATGGGCCATTTTGGAGCCAAGAAGACGGAGCAAGTGCTGGCCGACCATTTCTTTTGGCCAAAAATGCGACGAGATGTAGAGAGACATGTTCTTCGCTGCGAAAACTGTCACAAAGCTAAGTCTCGTCTGAACCCTCATGGTTTATATACTCCCCTTCCTATTCCTAATGCACCTTGGGAGGATATTTCAATGGATTTTGTTCTTGGGTTACCACGAACCAAAGGGGGAAGGGATTCAATTTTTGTTGTGGTTGATCGTTTCAGCAAAATGGCACATTTTATTCCTTGCCACAAGAGCGACGATGCTTCCCGTATTGCTGAATTATTTTTCAGGGAAATCGTGCGACTACATGGAATGCCACGTACCATTGTGTCGGATCGTGACACCAAGTTCTTGAGCTACTTTTGGAAGACATTGTGGGGCAAACTTGGGACAAAACTGTTGTTCTCCACAACATGTCATCCGCAAACGGACGGCCAAACTGAAGTTGTGAATCGAACACTATCAATGTTGCTCCGAGCTGTCCTTAAGAAGAATCTGAAACTATGGGAAGAAAGCTTGCCACACGTTGAGTTTGCATACAATAGGGCAGTACACTCAACCACTAAATTTTGTCCATTTGAAATTGTATATGGATTCACACCCACTGCTCCCATAGATCTTTTGTCTCTACCCATGCAGGAACGTGTGAACTTTGATGCAAGCAAGCGAGCTGAATTTGTCAAGAACATTCATGATAGGGCTCGGGCCAATATTGAAAAGATGACCAAGAAGTATGAGAAGCACGCTAACAAGGGTCGCAGGAAGGTGTTGTTCGAACCAGGGGACTTGGTTTGGGTGCACCTTCGAAAGGATCGTTTTCCAGAGCTGCGCAAGAACAAGTTGCAACCCCGGGCTGACGGACCATTCAAAGTTCTGCGCAAGATCAATGACAACGCTTATGAAATTGATCTGCCAAGTACTTACGGTGTAAGTACCAGTTTTAATGTGTCCGACCTCTCTCCATTCTTTGGATTGGAAGAGTCGAGGACGACTCTTTTTCAAGGGGGGGAGGATGATATGCCCACACCGACCACACCATCAAGTATACCGATTACATCAAGCAAGATGGAACAATCATCAAGTCAAGCTGCACCAGCTCATGTTGTCGATGGACCAATTACTCGTAGCCGAGCTAAACAGCTACAACAAGAGGTTCACCAAGGAGGATGACAAGGACACGCCAAGACTGAACCAGAGAGGAGAACTACGTCGAACCAGTTCGGTCTGGCAGAACTGTCATGAAGAAACAGTCATATCTCTTGATTCATAGAAGCTGTGAAGGTCCATGAGTACTTGTTGGAAAGGTGTTGAAGTCAACTTTCTAATGCCACTAAGTGTCGAGTGCTTTAGAGGTTCCAGCTTGGCAGCCGAGTGCTTTTGGTGCAGACTGTTCAGAAGATCAACAGTCAGCCTGATATCCAAGTTTCCGTGAGAAACTGTATCACTCTACAATATTTCGTGAAGCATGCTACACATTGTGTGAAAGGTTATCAAATTATCTTTCCAACGCATCTGGTCCCATGTATTTTGGATGTCCCTAGGTGGAGTTATGATTAAAACACTGAAGACCACCCAGAAGGCCAGAAGACATGCGGGAAATTGATGACCACTGCATGAATGATCAAGCCAGTTGGCCTTCCACCTTCCCACGTGGATTTTTCAGTTCACATCTATTCTTAGACTAGTTGTTGGTATAAATATCCCTCTTTTGTAAGCCAAGGGCAACTCTTTGATGAATTAAGATTATTCCAGTGAAATTTGCAGCCGAGCTGCTTGAGTGTCTTACTCAACCCTTGTTCTTCCTTGTTCTTCTTGAACTTGTGGGGAGATCTCTCTGAGATCCACTAATTCGTGCTCTGCGGGTTTCAGTACGGCTGCCCCGTCTTGTGTGGATTAGCTCCGGTTGTGGTTCTGCGGTCGTTCGGAGATCGAGTCGAAGTCTTCGCGGTTTCGGTGTCTCTCTCCCCGTCGCTTGGTCGCATCCAACCTTGGTCAGGTATAAAGCTAGTTATCCGTGCTGTTTCTACAGCAAGTTATCTTTTTCTTGAACCTCCTGTCGTGAAGATCGGGCCACCCTTCGCCGAACCAAATTCGGTGCATATCAAGAGAAGATAAAGAAATCTTTCAAAACTTGTTTGGGTGTACTCAATCTAATTAGATTGAAGTGGATTGAAGTGAAGAATGAATTAATTTTCTCCTCAATCCACCTCAAACCACTTATATTGAAGTGGATCCACTCCTATCCAAACAAGCCTCAAACGGACGGGAAGTATGGTCAGACTTCAATTGAAGATTTTAACAATTCAAATGGTGAGTCTCGGGTGTTACTTGCATCTACAATAGCTTGTTGTGAAGGGATTAGCTTAATAGGAGCTTCAAGAGTTGTGCTTCTAGATGTTGTTTGAAACCGAGTTGTTAGAAAGCAAGCCTGATCATCATAGGTCAGAAGAAATTTATATACACATACTGAATTTAATAATGTTCGAAACATGCTATCTAAAGCTGAAATAAAGCATTGTTCTAAGTTAATTTCAGAAGATACAAATATATACAATATATATCATACATTTTTTTCAGCATTGACATCTTCTCGCATATAGGGTTTCAAATTCTTTTTAGTGTTTCTCTCTACGCGCTTGATGTTTTCTGGTTCGTTGAAAAGGTACATCTCTTCATACTAATTATATTCCTCTTCATTATCTTTCACATTCTCAACCTTGTCACGCCCGGTCATCGTAAAGATGAACAGATGCTAACCACATGTACGCCAAGATCAGTTGAATCGTACATGCGTTGACAAAAGTGAAATATCATTACATAGCCATGTCGAATACATAAATAGTATTACAATACGACCCGAAGGTCTACAAGTACACACCACAAACCTATATACGACATCTAACAGTTCACCAAGATTAAACTACAGCGGAAGGCTAATTAGATAAGAATAGCTCCATCTCCAAGGCAGTCGTGCGAAGGATCGCCAGCCTAGCCCAAGTCTTCCGGGTTGACGAAGAAGTCTTCTGGTGCTGCTTCTTCTTCACATTCTAATGGAAAAGTAAACGCTTGAGTACATAGAGTACTCAACAAGTGCAGGAAGAGGATGACATGATTGGCTAAAGCAAGGGAAAGCCAATTATGGCTTAAGCACTATGCTTAGAACCTAACCTTAGCTTTCAATTATCAATATCATAATTCAAGAAGTAATTCAACACATAATTAAAGATGATGAATGTAACTTGATTCATAAATAACCACCATTTCCCAACCATAAGCTAATTATGAACTGGCCCCAAGCCGCTCTTATCCGTGAGCACGGCTGTCATGACAGTTTTACCAAATCTCTGCAGAGAGTGTACCATTTCCCCACAAGCAGCGATTTCATCCCCTGTTGCCAGGTGGACTAAGTGAACCTCCCTGAATGCACGTGGTAGCTAACCACATTACACACTTCCTTTGGTGTGAGGCCAGGAGATCACAACATGGTCTTTACAAAGGTACTCCCGACTAGTGCTAGCCCTCTAAGGTTTCCACCACAGAGGCATTCTCGGAGTAACCCTCCGCCTCAGAGCCCCCTCTTGAGCCTTGCGGTTCCCAGAGCAGTATCCCTGCATCATTCCCCGCACCATCCAACTACTAGCATTTCATCGGGAGAAATCTAATTAATTGACCAAGCTGCCCCATCTCAGTCTCGTGGTGGTACTATAAAGCTTAGTGGCTTCCTCCATAAACCGGTCCTTAGAATCCGGTGGTACCAAACCCAATCTCGGGTCTCGTGCAAACTGCACCATACCAAATCTATCCAACCACCAGATTCCTACCCACTACTATTGTGTATCCACCACAATTAAAGTAATTATAAAGTTTAACATGTCACAATTGTGTGAAATCCCATTCCCAATGTCTAAGCATGACTAAGCATAATTAATTACCTATCTACTTCCCAACCCACATCATGTGACAAGGAATTATATGGAACAAGGCATGAAACATGTAATAGGACATCAATTTAATTAGCATGCATCTAACTAAAATCCTAAAATTGGTACAAGATGGTCAAGGGCACTTGCCTTCGTCGAAGACTTGGTTGTTGGTGAAGTCTTGGTCTTGGAGATTGAAGTTGGGGTCGTAGTACGACTCTAAATATATTACCCAAGCATGGCAAAGAGAAAATAAAGGCTAAAATAAGTAAAGAGCACACAACACATGGCATCAAACATACACATAGACATAAAACTCTATAGTAATGCGTCCCTACGAGGTATTTATTATTTTACATAGCCAAAATATGCATTTTATATTTATCTTACATTTTTGGGATTTATTTATGGCCCAAAATCATTTTTATTGAATTTTCTATAGCCAAAATGTATTTTAAACATTTTTAATAAATTTTCGCATGGTAAAAATATATTTTATTTGAACTCTAAAAATTAATTACAGCATAAAAACATCTTATACAAATTTTTCCTACTGTTTCTACTTTTATTTAACATTTTATCTATTTTCTACATATTAAATACACCTATAAACAATATTCAGCAATTAAATAAAAGTCTTGGGACTGACTAATAAGTTTCCTACACTGTACAGGGGCTAAATCAATAATTCTACAAATTTCCAGGGGTTAGATTGCTTATTTAAATGATTAAATCCAATTCCAGGGAGTTCAGGGGCTAGTTTGCTAAATTTAGGGGCTAGATCTGAATTCCAGCAAAGGTTAGGGGGTAGCCCGCAAGATTCCAGGGGCCACGGTGTAAATGCGACGGCGGGAAAGGGAGTTTGAATGTGGGCCGTTGGATCTGCATCGGATGGCACGAATTTAAAATAACTGAAGCGGTATGAAGATCTAATCTCGGCCGTTGGCTCACATCCGAGGGTCCAGATAGGGCCACGTCGCCTCCGGCGACGCTGGACGCATGCACGCGGCGGCGCACGATGCCCGCGGCGGCGACCTCGCCAAAGTTGGCCAAACTGGCGAATTCTAAGCCAATTTAACGCGCTACTTGCATGAAACGAGAGAGGGGGAGAAGGGGAACGCACCTAGGGGAGTATCGGGGCGCGAAATCGGCCGGAGAGGGGTCAGCGACGAGAGGTGGCGGCAGTTGGCGTCGGCACTCGTCGGTCTTGGCGATTCCCCGGTGATCTCCCCGCTAAACCTTGCTTGGCGTGCTCCTGGTGTCACGGCGAAGACGTTAGAGCGAAGGGGAGAGCAAGGCAACCGTCGAAGTGTCGGGAAGAAGGGCGACGGACCTTGCAACGGCGAGGCTAGGGTTTGCGCGCGGAGGAGAGGAAAGAGACGGGGAGCGGGGGAATTTATAGAGGGGAAGGCGGCGGCGGTTGCTGGCGCGCGCGAAGGGGGTTTCCCCGGGGTGGATTCGTGCGTGGAGCGACAGTTGGAGGGGGGTGGTTTTCGGCGTGGGCGCGGCGCGGGAAAAGGGAGGTGCGACGGTTGCTCCCTGGGAGGGATGACAGGCAGGCCCCACTTGGCAGAGAGAGAGAGAGGGGGGAGAGTGGAGTCGGCTGGGGCGCGGGTGAGAAGGGAATGGATGGGCCGGGGT
This sequence comes from Tuctoria greenei, assembly GCA_036927565.1. Classification (NCBI taxonomy): domain Eukaryota; kingdom Viridiplantae; phylum Streptophyta; class Magnoliopsida; order Poales; family Poaceae; genus Tuctoria; species Tuctoria greenei. Next base: position 165,490,046 of record JAYESD010000009.1, on the reverse strand, counting down.
GGGGAAATTTGGCCCAACAGGGGGTTTTATTCTTTTTCTTTTTCTTTTTCCATTCTTTTCTTTGATTTGATTTCAAATTCAAATTTAAATCGTTTGCTACACCTTTGAACTTCAAAAATTCACACAAAAATGCAACACACAAAGCACTATAGTTTGATCAAAAAAAATTTTACATTAATTTGGATGTTACAACTCTACCCCCTTAAAAGGAATCTTGCTCTCGAGATTCGGACGTCCTAAGAGAATAGATGAGGGAAATTCGCCTTGAGATCTTCTTCTCTTTCCCATGTTGCTTCTGCCTCTGAGTGATGTTTCCATTGCCCTTACACATGCGAATGACTTTGTTTCTGGTGACCTTTTCTAATGTCTCAAGTATCTTGATAGGCTGTTCCACATAAGACAAATCTTCTTGTACATCAACTGCTTCCATAGGTAACTATTCCTCAGGCACTCTCAGACACTTCTTAAGTTGCAATACATGGAATACGTTATGAACATCTGACAAGTGTGGTGGAAGCTCAAGATGATAAGCCACTTCACCTCGTCATTCGAGTATCTTGAACGGGCCAATGTAGCGGGGTGAAAACTTGCCTCTTACTTTAAATCTTCTCAACCCTCTCATAGGTGACACCTTCAAGTACACAAAATCACCGATCTCAAAGGTTAGATCACATCTTCGAGTATCCGCATAACTCTTCTGTCTTGTTTGGGCTACCTTTAGGTTCTTCCGAATTTCTTGCACTTGTCTTTCAGCCTCTTTTAATACGTCAGGACCAAAGACTTGACTTTCCCTAGTTTGATTCCAAAACAACGGTGTCCTACATTTCTGCCCATACAATGCTTCAAAAGGAGACATCTTCAAATTGGCTTGATAACTATTGTTGTAAGAAAATTCGGCATATGGCAAATTCTTATCCCAACTTTGGCTATTCTTTAGAAGCACACACTCTTAACATGTCTTCTAATATCTGGTTGGTGCGTTCTGTCTGACCGTCAGTCTGAGGATGATACGCCGAACTAAAGTTTAGACGGGTATCCATTGATTCATGCAACTTCTGCCAGAATCTTGAGGTGAATTGAGTGCCTCGATCTGAAATAATCTTTTTAGGAACCCCATGTAAGCATACAATCCTGGAGATATACAGTTCCGCCAACTTGGGACCATTGTAAGTTTCTTTTACAGGAATAAAGTGAGCAACTTTAGTCAAACGATCCACTATGACCCATATAGAATCATATCCAAATGGTGTTCTTGGTAGTCCCACAATGAAATCCATCCTAATTTCTTCCCATTTCCATTCTGGCACTTTGATTGGTTGCAACAACCCTGCTGGTCTTTTGTGTTCCGCCTTATTCAATTGACATCTATCACATATGGCCACATATTCCACTACATCCCTTTTCATTCCATGCCACCAATATCGATCTTTAAGGTCTTGATACATCTTTGTGCTTCCTGGATGAATGGAGTATGATGAGTTATGAGCTTCCCTTAGTATCAACTCTCTAATCTCCTTGATATCTGGAACACAAATCCTCTTTCCAAGCCATAGGGTTCCTTGTTCATCCTCCCTAAAGTTCGGAGCTTTTCCCTTCTTCATCAACTGCTTGATCTCCTTGACCTTCTCATCATTCTTTTGTCCTTCTCGTATATCACGTTCAAGGGTTGAGTCCACTTCCATAGCAACTGCTTCAGCACTAGACACTAGGCGTAAGTTTAACCTTGCAAACTCTTCACATAACTGGGGTTGAAGAGTTTGTACTGATAAGTTATTACATTGTCCCTTCCTGCTTAGAGCATCAGCGACCACATTAGCCTTTCCTGGATGGTAGTTGATTTCCACATCGAAGTCATTTATTAACTCTAACCAACGACGTTGTCTGAGATTTAGATCTGGTTGTGTGAATATGTACTTCAAGCTCTTGTGATCCATGTATATCTCGGTTCTTTTTCCCATCAAGTAGTGTCTCCATATCTTCAATGCATGGACAATAGCTGCCAATTCTAAATCATGTGTCGGATAATTCCTCTCATGTTTACGAAGCTGTCTTGAAGCATAGGCTACAACATGTCCTCCTTGCATTAAGACACATCCTAAACCATGACCAGATGCATCACAATAAACCACAAACTCCTTCTGCATATCAGGCATCACTAATACCGGTGCATTGGTTAACCTCTTCTTCAATTCGGCAAAGCTCACTTCACATTCGGGGGTCCACTTGAAAGCAACTCCTTTCTCAAGCAACTTGTTTAGTGGTCGAGAGATCTTTGAAAATCCCTCGATGAATCGACGGTAATAACCAGCCATGCCTAAGAATCTTCGTATATCATGTACACTCTCAGGTGTTTCCCATTTAAGGACATCGGCCACTTTGCCTGGATCCACTGCTATACCTCCTTCAGATATGACATGACCCAAAAATGACACTTCCTTTAGCCAAAACTCACACTTACTAAGTTTGGCATATAATTGGTGTTGACGAAGCTTCTGTAGAGCCATCTTGATATGCTCCTCATGCTCTTCTTCAGTCTTGGAGTAGATAAGTATGTCGTCGATGAATACCACTACAAACTTGTCCAAGTACTCCATGAATACCTTGTTCCTTAGATACATAAAATATGCCGGAGCATTTGTCAATCCAAACGACATAATTGTATACTCATATAGTCCATATCGAGAGACAAATGCAATCTTGGGAATATCTGAGGGTCTAATCTTCAGTTGGTGATAACTCGAGCGAAGATCAATCTAAGAGAACACACATGCTCCTCTCAACTGATCAAATAAATCTTCAATCCTTGGCAGTGGGTACTTATTCTTGATTGTTACCGCATTTAAGGCACGGTAATCCACACACAACCTTTGAGTACCATCCTTCTTGGGTACAAATATGACTGGTGCTCCCCAAGGCGATGAGCTAGGACGAATATATCCTTTCCCCAATAACTCCTCAATATGATCCTTTAGTTCAGCTAGTTGTTTAGCATCCATTCTATACGGCCGCTTATATATTGGGGTCATTCCAGGTACTAAATCAATGATAAACTCAATCTCTCGATCAGGGGGCATACCTGGTAAGTCATCCGGAAAACTCACTCACAACCCTGATGCCTTCTGTACCTCAAGATGGTTGAGTTGTACGAATGCCTCTTGTGTCTGATCTGGCTTGAACTCCACCATAGTGCCATATGGGTGTGTTAAGCAAATTGTCCTAGTTGCACAATGAATTACTCCTTGATTCTTTGTCAGCCAGTCCATTCCCAGAATGATGTCTAATCCTTGTGAGTCCAACACTATTAGGTTGGCCCAAAAGACTACCCCCTTATGTTTATACTCACTTTACGGCATATATGCCTTGCCACCATCTCTCCTCCCGGAGAGTTTATCAATAATGGTCGGTTCAAGAATGCAACTACCATGTCATGCTTCTTTATGAAATCTTTGGATATAAAGGAATGTGTAGCACCCGAATCAAACAATACTGTGGCGGGGTGGGAATTAGCAGAAAACATACCGATCACCACATCAGGTGCTTCCTGCGCTTGCTCCAAAGTCACATGATTGACACGTCCAGGTGGGTTCTGCTGCTTCTTTGGATAATTGTTGGAGTAGTGTCCCCATTCTCCACACTTGTAGCATTGAACTCCCGCAGCATTGTTCTGGCCCTTGTTACCTCCTGAATGATTTCTTGGGGGTTGACCGTTGGGACGGTTAGCTGGAGCTGAAGGGCGAGGTGGTTGCATCTGCTGGTGAGGGGGTTGCATTGGCTGGTGTGGAGGCTGTTGTTGCTGGCGCATTTGCTGATTGTAGGGAGTGGGTGGCATGTAGTTGGAGTTTGGAAATCTCTGTCCTGAGTAGTTCATAGGACAAGTCATATGGTTTGCAGGCTGAGGGTTGAGACGAGGGCGTACATTGTTACTAGAGGCATGGCTCAGAGCCAACTTCCTCTTCCTTTCATCATCATCCAGTTCTTTCTTAGTCCTCTCCACCTCAAAAGCTTTGTCAACCAACTTCTGAAAGTCGCTGTAGTCGCTGGAAGACATAGCAAACTTCAATTCCTTGTCCAGTCCATTCTTGAAATGGAATTGTTTCTTGGAATCAGTATCCACATTGGTTGGGGCATAGCGGGATAACTGGGTGAATGCATTCAAGTAGGCTCTCACAGTCATACGACCCTACTTTAACATAAGGAACTCCTCACGTCTCGCTTGTATTTCTCCCTCAGGCACAAAGTGATTGTGGAAATTGGTCCTGAATTCTTCCCAAGTAATGTTCTCCGGATCCTGGTGGGCTTTAGTGAAGGCAGTCCACCAGTCAGCTGCCGGTCCTTGGAGTTGATGGGAGGCTAATAGTACCTTCTCTCTTCCTTCACAGTGTATGAGCCTCAACTTGCTTTCGACCATTCAAAGCCAATCATTGGCATCCATTGGTTCAGTGACTGTGGCAAAGGTGGGTGGATGTGTGTTAAGGAAGTCCCTTAGAAAGGACCTGGGTGGAAAAGGTGGTGGTGGTGGAAGGTTGTATTGTGGTGGTGGTGGGGGTGGGGCTTGCTGCAGGTTGGTAACAATCTGGGTGAGGTTGTTGAGCAGTTCGGTTTGAATGGCCATCATCTGCTGCATCTGGTGCGCTGTTGGGGCTCCTCGAGCACCCCTACCATTCCATCCGTGCACACCTCCAAGTCCTTCCTCTTGGGGCACAACACCCCTTCCACGACCTCTACCTCTACCTCTCCCAGCCATCTGTATAGGGAATAATTGAAATTTTAGGACAATAGATAAGATATAGAAGGGTACGCTATGGCAAACGGTCCCAACTACATGCATCAAGGGAAACATATATATAAAGCAAGCAAATTCATTAACCAACTAGTGCGGATGTGGACAAGATGCTAATGCATTCCACAACTCGCACGACACACTAACAAGCCTATATACAAATGACGTGGATGTGGACAGGATGCCGAAGCATTCCACAACTCACGTCGCACACACACACACAACATAAAGCAAACTAATACAATACCAAAGATAACACAACTCAAGACTAGAGAGGGCGCAGCTACACGCTCCTACATACTAAGGATAGGTGTCTTGAGTCGTCCAACAGGGTAACAAGTCTACCCCTACTCGTCGGAGTCCTCCTCGATCTCCTCCTCGGGATCCTCCGCCTCCGTGTCCTCCCCTGATCTCACGGGTGAGTTCTCACGACGATCCAGAGAGTTCGGGTCCCATGGCTCAAAGTCCGAAGCGTACTGAGGAGAGTTCGGGTCGGCTGCAGTGATCCTCGTGTAGCGTCGGTGAAGTCGCTCGTAGCCGTCAATAAGGTCCCTGCTATCCTGAAGCTCCTGCTGACAACGCTAGAGTCGTGAAGACAACTCCACAATGGCGTCCACAAGCCTCTCGCTCTGAGCGTGGTGTAGAGGACCCTCGACGTCACGTCCAGTGAAGTCGGCTGTGCCGCTAGGGCGCTGAGGGGTGAAGGCGTGCTTCGTGCACCCGAGGCGGAACCTGTGGGCGTGACTCCAGTAGGTAGTCGCCTCCCACGTAGCATCCTCCTCAGCCGCACGCTGGGAGCTCCTCCAAGCCGGAGAGAAGTGTGAGTGCAGCAGCTCCGAGTCGTAGTAGACGGACAGCTGGGAAAACCACTCCAGTCCACCAGTAGAGGGTACGGAGACCCTAGTGGTGTGGTAGACGAAGCGAACACGGTACTCATGGTACCCCACTGCCCGAAGAAGAGAGCGAAGACGGGCACGCATCCTCGGAACAACACGTCCAGAAGAGATCAGCACGGTCTCCCTCCTGGGTGTGTGAGGTGCGGAGCGGGTGGCTAGGGCGTGGTGAGGAACACGACCCCCAGTCGACTTACACGCTCTGCTTGGTGCGCGCCATCTACAAACATTTGAAAAGAAGAGAGTAAGATCAATAATCAATAAATTAAGTTAGAATTAAAACAATAAGCACAACAAGATAAGAAGCACAAGGGTTGAGATGGGAAGCACAAAGTTTTGGAAATACTATCTTATAAGAAAATAGTATAGTCCTTATTTTCGACCATTTCTAACTAGGCTTGCGTCCTACGGGCAACACGGCTCTGATACCACTTTGTCACGCCCGGTCATCGTAAAGATGAACAGACGCTAACCACATGTATGCCAGGATCAGTTGAATCGTACATGCGTTGATGAAAGTGAAATATCATTATATAGCCATGTTCGAATACATAAATAGTCTTACAATACGACCCGAAGGTCCACAAGTACACACCACAAACCTATATACAACATCTAACAGTTCACCAAGATTAAACTACAGCAGAAGGCTAATTAGATAAGAACAGCTCCATCTCCACAGGCAGTCGCGCGAAGGATCGCCAGCCTAGCCCAAGTCTTCCGGGTTGATGAAGAAGTCTTCTGGTGCTGCTTCTTCTTCATATTCTAATGGAAAAGTAAACTCTTGAGTACATAGAGTACTCAGCAAGTGCAGGAAGAGGATGACATGATTGGCTAAAGCAAGGGAAGGCCAATTATGGCTTAAGCACTATGCTTAGAACCTAACCTTAGCTTTCAATTATCAATATCATAATTCAAGAAGTAATTCAACACATAATTAAAGATGATGAATATAACTTGATTCATAAATAACCACCATTTCCCAATAAGCTAATTATGAACTGGCCCCAAGCCGCTCTTGTCCGTGAGCACGGCTGTCATGACAGTTTTACTAAATCTCTGCAGAGAGTGTACCCTTTCCTCACAAGCAGTGATTTCATCCCTTGTTGCCAGGTGGACTAAGTGAACTTCCCTGAATGCTCGTGGTAGCTAACCACATTACACACTTCCTTTGGTGTGAGGCCAGGAGATCACAACATAGTCTTTACAGAGGTACTCCCGACTAGTGCTAGCCCTCTAATGTTTCCACCACTGAGGCATTCCCGGAGTAACCCTCTGCCTCAGAGCTCCCTCTTGAGCCTTGCGGTTTCCAGAGCAGTACCCCTGCATCATTCCCCGCACCATCCAACTACTAGCATTTTATCGGGAGAAACCTAATTAATTGACCAAGCTGCCCCATCTCAGTCTCGTGGTGGTACTATAAAGCTTAGTGGCTTCCTCCATAAACCGGTCCTTAGAATCCGGTGGTACCAAACACAATCCCGGGTCTCGTGCAAACTGCACCATACCAAATCTATCCAACCACCAGATTCCTATCCACTACTATTGTGTATCCACCATAATTAAAGTAATCATAAAGTTTAACATGTCACAATTGTATGAAATCCCATTCCCAATGTCTAAGCATGGCTAAGCATAATTAATTACCTATCTACTTCCCAACCCAAATCAGGTGACAAGGAATTATATGGAACAAGGCATGAAACATGTAATAGGACATCAATTTAATTAGCATGCATCTAACTAAAATCCTAAAATTGGTACAAGATGGTCAAGGGCACTTGCCTTCGTCGAAGACTTGGTTGTTGGTGAAGTCTTGGTCTTGGAGATTGAAGTTGGGGTCGTAGTACGACTCTAAATATATTACCCAAGCATGGCAAAGAGAAAATAAAAGGCTAAAATAAGTAAAGAGCACACAACACATGACATCAAACATACACATAGACATAAAACTCTAAACTAATGCGTCCCTACGAGGTATTTATTATTTTACATAGCCAAAATATGCATTTTATATTTATCTTACATTTTTGGGATTTATTTATGGCCCAAAATCATTTTTATTGAATTTTCTATAGCCAAAATTTATTTTAAACATTTTTAATAAATTTTCCCATGGTAAAAATATATTTTATTTGAACTCTACAAATTAATTACAGCATAAAAACATTTTATACAATTTTTTCCTACTGTTTATACTTTTATTTAACATTTTTATCTATTTTCTACATATTAAATACACCTATAAACAATATTCAGCAATTAAATAAAAGTCCAGGGACTGACTAATAAGTTTCCTACACTGTACAGGGGCTAAAACAATAATTCTACAAATTTCCAGGGGTTAGATTGCTTATTTAAATGATTAAATCCAATTCCAGGGAGTTCAGGGGCTAGTTTGCTAAATTCAGGGGCTAGATCTGAATTCCAGCAGAGGTTAGGGGGTAGCCCGCAAGATTCCAGGGGCCACGGTGTAAATGCGATGGCGGGAAAGGGAGTTTGAATGTGGGCCGTTGGATCTGCATCGGATGGCCAGGATTTAAAATAACCGAAGCGGTATGAAGATCTAATCTCGGCCGTTGGCTCACATCCGAGGGTCCAGATAGGGCCACGTCTCCTCCGGCGACGCTGGACGCATGCACGCGGCGGCGACCTCGCCGAAGTTGGCCAAAACCGGCGAATTCTAAGCCAATTTAACGCGCTACTTGCATGAAACGAGAGGGGGAGAAGGGGAACGCACCTAGGGGAGTATCGGGGCGCGAAATCGGCCGGAGAGGGGTCGGCGACGAGAGGTGGCGGTGGTTGGCGTCGGCACTCATCGGTCTTGGCAATTCCCCAGCGATCTCCCCGCTAAACCTTGCTTGGCGTGCTCCTGGTGTCACGGCGAAGACGTTAGAGCGAAGGGGAGAGCAAGGCAACCGTCGAAGTGTCGGGAAGAAGGGCGATGGACCTTGCAACGGCGAGGCTAGGGTTTGCGCGCGGAGGAGAGGAAAGAGAGGGGGAGAGGGGGAATTTATAGAGGGGAAGGCGGCGGCGGTTGCTGGCGCGCGCGAAGGGGGTTTCCCCGGGGTGGATTTGTGCGTGGAGCGACGGTTGGAGGGGGGTGGTTTTCGGCGTGGGCGCGGCGCGGGAAAAGGGAGGCGCGACGGTTGCTCCCTGGGAGGGATGACAGGCGAGCCCCGCCTGGCAGAGAGAGAGAGAGAGGGGAGAGTGGAGTCGGCTGGGCCGCGGGTGAGAAGGGAAAGGATGGGCCAGGGTGGGGAAATTAGGCCCAACAGGGGGTTTTATTCTTTTTCTTTTTCTTTTTCCATTCTTTTCTTTGATTTGATTTCAAATTCAAATTTAAATCGTTTGCTACACATTTGAACTTCAAAAATTCACACAAAAATGCAACACACAAAGCACTATAGTTTGATCAAAAAATTTTTTACATGAAATATGGATGTTACACCCCAACAATATTTTGCTTTCCAAAAACAACTACGTGCATCTTCTCAGTTTCTGGATCTTGAACATAAAAAACTTGTACAATACTATTGGCGAAAATCCACAAATCATCTTTATAACGCTCTTTATTCAATTCTATCAGTGTCAGCCTGTAGTTGTCCATTTTCACACCATCAAGATGTCTAACCCATTAGCACTTAAATACGGGCATTGTTGCCATTGATGTACCTTCTCCCTCCATGCACCTTGTTTCTCATGCAAGCTACCTAGGTTGTTGTATTGCGAATAGGAAGCGTGATTTACCTTCTAGCTAGATGAGCCAGACTCCAACTCTTCACTCAGCCAGAAGAAGCCCTCTCCTTCCTCTGTTCTTGCCAAAGCAGCAGACAAAAGGTCTGCACCACGGGGCTGATCACCCTGATCAGTACAGGCGCCAAAACAGAGAGCAGCAGAGGTGTCCAGACGACCGGATTTCCAATATCAAGTTCATACTGTCTATCTCAAAACACTTTTTAGTTCATTTTTAAATTAAAAAACAATATGTATTTTGAAATTGAAGGAGTACTTGCAAACATAGCAGATGTATCCAAATCCAACCTCCAGCCCCATCTGAACCTTCTCTGCCATTACCTACTAGTACAACTTTCAAATGGATCTAGACGTCCCAATAACCAAAAACCAAAGCAGACTTTGCAATAATAAACTACTTTCTTCGTTTCTTTTTATTTATCATCGAACTAACCGGTGATAAATAAATAAAAAACTGAGGGAGTACCAGATTATTTGTACTTGGGAACACCTGCCTAACAAACTGTGACATCCATAATTATTTTTTTCAAGAAAAGAATAAATGCAAACCCATGAAAAAAAAGGAAAACAAACTCTTAACTACTACAAAATATGTTAATGAACCCAAAATTTAATGAACTTTAAAAGAATATCCTTTTTTGGTCAGCTCAAGTAGTTTCATATCAATTTCTACTTTTATCTATTACTCCCTCCATCTCAAATTACTTGTCATGGTCTAGTTCAAAAATAAACTAGAGTGACAAATAATTTGAGATGGAGGGAGTAAGGAACATCTTTTCTACACATGTAACATGCTCAGTGTTGTAAATGGGTGTCTGGACGCCTAGTTGACTAGGCGCGTGGCCAGGCGCTGCCAGCGGCGAGCGGTGGCGACAATGAGCAGCGGCGGCGACGGCGAGTAGCAGGCGGGCGGCTATCGATCCTGGCTGCGGTTGGGGAAGGCTAGGCGATGGGCTCAATTAGGCTGGGCCAAAATGTGATCTATTGTCAACAGTTGGATGAGATCCAACGGTTGAGACTCTTCAGTTCGTGTGTATAAAACCATGGGGTACCCTAACCCTAGCTATTATTTTCCTCACATTCTCTTCTATACCGGCGGCTGGGGCAGCAGCGCCCACTACGACCGCGACGGCGCCCACGATGACCGCGGCGGCTGGAGCGGCGGATGCGACAACAACCTGGCGAAGGCTGCAACGACGGCCAGCGGCGGCTGCGACGGCGTTCTGGCGGCAGTGGCTAGTGGCGACTGCTACGACGGCTGGCCGGCGGCGGCCAGGCGAGGCGAGCCTCCATGGCATCCGCTGCCGGTCGACTGGACACCTAGGCGGCGACTAGGCGTCGCCTGGACAACACTGAACATGCTCGCCATGACTCTTTAGCAAAGAAAGAACTCAGGTATATTAAAGTAAGCTAAAAAACATTTAATGAGAAAGCAGTATATGTATCTGCTTGCACAAAATGTAAACACATCTAATTGATAGACCAAGTGACTTAAAACATAAGAACCTTAGAAGTCTGACGGCGCAGAGCCAACAGCTTGATTGAGCTTCAAGAAAGAAAGCAATCAGGTCTATGGGAAACTTTAGAACATGAATATCATACTCGTCTAACTAGCCAGTCGGTTAACTAGCTTGAAGGAAACCATCTCAGGAACAAATGACCAAAGGCTCGAACCTACTAAAATCATATCACCCTTGGTTTAGCTACTGCCTGGAAGTAGTCAGTATTTTGTCTCACCCTCTAGAATGTTTCCCCCTTCGACAGTAGCCCAGATTTGATTCTTCGATGTACCCAATACGCACAAGCTCATTATTGAACATTAACCCTAGAACTCAAATCAGACAAAAGAGTTGATGTTCTGACATCAGAACCAATCAATTATAGTTTTGATCCTTTGACTACCCTTCCAAACAATATCAGCTGTCCTAATCAATTATGATGAAGGTGCGCTCTGCTTTCTTTCTAATATACCAGTTGCTATATTGATGTCAGCACAGCTAAGTAATCAAATTTCTGGCCACCAAAAATTTGAAGTTTTGTTTGTGAAAAACCGAGTTACTGAAAATTCTGTAAGCAGACTTCATGTAATGTTGCTCTATGATCCTATGCAAATTGAGTGATCTATTATGCTCCAACATTGGACCAACGATAATATAGAAATCAGTATATAACAACTTCAGGTTAACATAACATGAGTGGTGAGATAAATTTCAGAAGACACTTACCAGCCTCAAACACTAATTATACACCATCCACACTTTAAAAATAAAATTCTAGTTTCTTCATTCAAACAAAGAAGCACCATAACTTTCTCTAATCCAAGGAATACATCCTTCAACAAATCCTAGTTTCTTTATTCAAACAAAGCAGCACCATAATTTTGTCTCACCTAATGAACACAGCCTCTAAAAAACTATCCATCTTAAATGAGGGACGGTGTGATCCAAATCGGAGGTGGCCAGTTGAGCCAAGAATTGGCATCATCAAAGCTCTCAGGTTTTCCGGTTTCGAAATTCCATATACCAACATCTCGACGACCAAACATGTTTAAACAAATATGATCCCAGTTGTCATCTGCTAGGTATACACAGTTCGGTCTAACTCTTGGAAAATCCTCCGCCGAAACCAGGATGGGATAATTGAAACCAAGAAACAGAGCATGTCCTCGTAAGTCTGAACAACTTAATTTCACAGGCTTTTCATTATGAATATCAACCTTGTAAAGTTGGATTTCATCTGTGTACCACTCAGGCAACGGATCAGTAACTTCATCATCATAGTCTGCAAAAACCTGTACATCAGCATAGTCTGCTAAATCCTGTACAGGAGTATCAAGTGTTCGAAGTAACATATATCTCCGAACATGCAAGATATCACCCCAAGGAGCAAAGGCAACATAACCTGTAGGAACCGGGTCCAACATTCTGATGATTTTCCTCGCTACAGGTGTAGCACCATTATTCAGATCAAATGCATAGATGGAACAACACGAGGATACAACGTAGAACAAACCGTCTTTCTTGTTATATGTAGCAGTGCGGTAGCCAGCATTCCATGGGACTGTTTCGTTCCGGGTAATGAGCGTCCAACGGTCGTCTCCCACCCGAGCGAAGGACATCTCACCTGAGGGCTTGTGCAGGAGGAGGATGATGCACTCGGTGCCCGCAGAAGGCCTGCAAGAGAGGTAAACCCGGTGATAGAGGTACATCCGCAACTCCTGCTGGGCATAGGGGTAAGGCGTGCCAGAGTCCCACTCCCCTTTCAAGATGTTGTAGGCGGGCCGACCCTCATCGTCAGAGGTGCTCTTGATGTGATAGAGCCCGGTGACCGGCGGTAGGTCCACCTGGGCGCCGGTGATCGGATTGAACGCCTGCAAGTTAGACGCCTCGTCCGCGGCAACAATCCAGCCGTGGCCTGAGCCGATCACGTAGCGCCTTCGGAACGCAGGCAGGTGCACCTTGAAGGCCGCGCCGGAGGCAGGGCTGTACAAGCAAGCAGTGTCTTCGTCATCGCCGGCACACGAGTAGAGCAGGCACGGTGAAGCGTCATTGATCGGGATGCGGACGTTGCGGATGGTGAAGTGGGCGGCCCGCCACGAGGTGCAGACGGCTCCGGCATGGAACAGGTCTGGGATGTCGAGGAGATGCATCACTGTCACTATCAGGTCCTCGGTAAGGCCGGACCAGTCGGGGTGGACGGCCACGTTCGTGGCTGCCGCGGCCTCCTGATCTTCCGTCAGGTTCGCGGCCAGCATCTCAGCCGCCGCGGCGTCCTCCTCCGCCATCTCTGCAGCAGCCGGGGCCTCCTCCCCCGCCAGCTTTGCAGCAGCCCCTGCTTCCATTGCAGCCCCCGACGCCAAAGGTCGAGCTTGGAAGATGTTGTCGTTGAGCGCGGCGCCGAGATCGATCTCGGCGAAGGTGGCGACGGGCAGCGGCACCTCGCGGCCGCTCGTCTCGACAGGGAAAGGTGGCGCCGGGTCAGCGGACGATCTCGAGGCCGTGTTGAGTCAGCAGAAGGGTCGTCTCGTTTGCCAATTGCCAGCGACCGGGTTCTATTTAACGCGCTGGGCGCGGGGGCTCGGCTTGCCGTGAGCCCGGCCGTGGCCCGGAGCGAGTCAGGGTTGGACCCGCGAACGAGTCCGAGTCCCAGCCCTGCCACGCCGCGCGCGCCACGTATAAAACCAGAGCGGCAAAGCGCACACAGAAACCCAAGCCGAGACCAACACCAGAGAGTCAGAGACCGACGGACATCGCCAGGCCAAAAGCAACACAGCGAGCCAGCAATCCTTTCCTCCGCGAGTCAGCTGCTGTGCCTGTGACCGCCATGGACAAGATCCTGGCTTTCTCGTCGCCGGCGGACATCGCGGCCGGCGGCGGGTACTACTCCTCCACCCGCCTGTCGTGGAGGACAACCACCACCTCCTGTGGTAACCAGACGCACCAGAAGGCGCCGAAGCAGGAGGACGAGGCCAAGCAGCAGCAGCAGCAGCAGCAGGGCTCTCTCCCGGTCCCGGCGAGGAAGCAGGAGGAGGCGAGGACCCGGTTCGCGCCGGAGTTCGACGGAATCAACTGCTTCGAGTCCATAGTTCCCTTGTGACGAGTTGATCGAGGCTCCTCGTACTTGTTTTCTTTCTTCTGTTGTTGCTGAATGAAGGCGACTAGCGAGTAATCTGTACAGAGCTGCCTGTATACGGCACGCGAGTGAATGAATGAATGATCATACGTTCGTTTGATTTATTATACGTAAGTTTCACGTGTCTCCGTTGCAGTTTCGAATCATAGTCATCCTTTCTCAGGCGAACCACAAATACTATCTTCCTTTTTGAACCGAAACTTGTGGGCAGAGCCATAATCGTTCCGCCCTCGATCGCTCCCGGCCAGAGTTGAAGAACAGAGCATACCGCTCAGTACTGCTCTGTTCTGGTTGGAGGATACTGTAGGTCACATCACCCCACACGACGATCGGGTTGGTTATCCACTCCGGCCGGCACGACGCCGATCGCCGACTAGGAGTACGTAGTTAGTTTCTCGGCTTGTTTGTTATTAGTCCTCAACAAACGAGCTGAGTGCATCACGTACACGTTACCCCCTCCCCAATAATACGTGTATCAGGCGTGCTCCTGCAGATTGGTTCTGAAAGCAGCCGCTGCTCCTTCGCACGACGAGCCACATGGCAATCAGACGGCGACTTGCTGGCTCGTATCAGGTCTGAACTGAACTGCTTCGACGACTCTTACGCGGGTGTATTCCTGGTCCAAGTTGTCGCCTCGTGTATTCGTATTTCGTCCTCGTACACGGAACTGTTCGTACACGACCCATTGGGCCTGTGTATCGTCGAGAGGTGACAAAGAATGGGCTGGGAGCAAACTACCTGTTGAAGGGCTACTACGGGTACGCCGATGGGGCCTAACGAGCACTGAAGGGCTGACTGGAATGGAAGGCCCATATACCACCCATCCATTCCTCTTGCGAAGCGACTCGCGCACTCCAAAACCTTTTTTTTTCCGGCGCTCGGCCTTAACTAAAAAACAAATCGGTCAAAACCACGCTGATGTTTGCATAAATATTTGTTACTAGAAAAGACGGATGATCCAATATTGAACAGTACTTCCTCCGTATTATATTAATTGACATTTGGACAACTGCTGGTAGTAGTTGTTTTCTAGGATGTGTTTGGTTTGGAGCCACAGTGGAATAGATCCATTCCAGTTTCTAAGAACGGGATGCTTCCATTTTCTGTTTGTCTAGAGGGATGAGATCATCCATGTTTCTTGTTTGTTTTGTAGGATGGTGTGGAACAGAATGGTTCTGTCTCTTGTTTGAATGAAAGGATGGGACAGAGACATGTGAGTATGAGTACCTCTAGATGGCTGCACGCCTGCCTCCACGGAGGTGGGACGGATCTGTCCCCATGTTTTTGATGGGATGGTTCCATCCCGCATCTGGGTGGAATATTCCCTTTTGAGGGATGACTCCATCCCATGTGTCTCCAAACCAAACAACAGAAAAGTGGGATCGTCCCGTCCCATCCCACCATATCCCTCAAACCAAACACACCCCTAGTTATTTCCCCTCCCATCTTTCAACTCCTTTTCCCGCTTTCGCCAGGCATCACAGTCCCACCCTTGTTCGTCCGCTCGTCAAAGCTCTGACATCGGAGCTAGTCTGCTTGACACGTGGGTCTGCTGCTTTTGAGGCCCGACCGTCAGTCACACGTGGCGTTTCCTTCCCTGCCGTGCAAACAAGACCAGGGGTGGGCGTTTCCTTCCCCGCCATGCAAACGAGAGTGCTGAGTGTGGGGGAGGAGACAGGAGAGTCGGGCGCTTAGGGTTAGGGTTGAGTGTGGGGTGGGAGGGTGGAGGTGGGGTATATACAGTGTGACGGGTGGGGTTCGTGTCGGACTAGTTAAGGACGGAGCTCTGTCGATCCACCTATTTTCCAGCCGTGCCGAGCCTACACGTCGGGACAGCGTTTGAGCCCAGGCACGACCCGCCAGTGCTATCGGGCCAGCCCGAGCCTGCTTCCCACTGGTCCGTGCTGGATTCGTGCCGAGCCAAAATCATCGGACCTCCGACTGGCCCAAAAAGCCCAGCCCATTTAGCTATCTATAGCTTCAAATGGCAAATTTGTGACCAGAAGGACGGTTACCGGTTTCTGTTCTATTGCTCATCAGGATGCTTGTACTTGTTGATCTTTTTCTCTCTATTTGAGGCATTGATAGCAAGTCATGCATGTGACACCTGAAGGTCACCGTGATCTTCAGAATGAGTGAAAAGGTCTAATTCCGCCAGAAATATTTTGCAAATTTTCCTGAATATATACAGCCGTCTTTCAACACACTTTTTGATGTTATGATCCTGTTTGTCACAACTTCTGTTGTAGCTTCTTTATAAAATAAGCTGGGAGTGTGCCAAACAGAAAGCTTCTGTAACAGCTTATTAGTTCAGTTGCTTCTCAAAATGAACTAAAAGCAAGATATAAGCAGAAGCTGTTTTCCACCAACTTTTTAAACAAGCTACTTTTGCAACAAGTTACAGTTATGCTAAACAGGGCCTTCGAATTGATAAGTTATTAGACTAATAGATTATGTTATGTACAAGACCGACAACTATGTAAGCGTCATTGGTGGCATGGTGGAGGACCTGCTCATCATCAAAGAACATGAATGAAATCCCCTGCAGTAACTGGTGTAGTCAGAGGGCATGAGGCCCACCTGTCAGCTGCAGTAACTGCACTGCAGTTAGTGCAAATAATTTGAGTCCCAAAGAGCAGCAATGACCTGCTGACGTAGAGGCGTGGGAAGCCTCACAAGTGGTAGAGGTACGTGCGCTTTTACAAGTGTCCTATTTTCATGGTACTCCTGCATTACAGATTGTGGAACGGAAGTTGCTGTTAGGCCATCCGCACTGGTGGCCGCAAAAATGACTGGGACGCCGTCCGTAGTGGTGGGACCCGTCGTTTTCTCCGCAGCAGTCGACCGGTAAAACGCACTGGACCGCTATAGCTTACTGGACCGCTCCCTCCTCTCCATTCTCGCCGGCCGCAGGACGCCCGCCCTCGCCGCGACGTCTACCATGCCGCTCGCCTCCCTCTCCCCCGTCCCCGCCCTCGGCTCCACCGTGGAATGCGTCTCCTCACGCTCAAGCTTCAGGACAACCTCCTCACCAGCCTCCTCCCCGACATTAGGACAAGGATTCGACTGGCGCTCTACCACCTCTCCCTCGCTGCCATCAACCAGTCCAAGATCACACACTTCCCCGGCTCGCCCCAAGGCACTGCTCGTCGTCACGTCCGGCGCCACCAAGCCGGGCCCCATCCGCAGGCTCGCGCTCATGGTGACCTACAACGTCAGCACCTGCGCTGAGGGCTGCGCCGTGCTGATGGAGGAGGCACGACAGAGTCCTCCTCGTCGGTGGTGTCACTACGTAAGAAATCCAAATAGGAGATAAAGATGGGCGACGCACTCAAAGGCGGCATATCTGATAATGCTAAGCAAGACGAGCCCGCTTTAGCGAGGATTTGACATGGCTCGGCTGAAAGTACAAGGAGACGCGTTAAAACAAAGCCCGTCTCAGTTAAATTGGTATCTGTCGAAGGTCTTAAACGACACTTCCCCCAGACCTGCTTAGAGAGCAGACCGCGAAGGTTCTTTGGATTCACGAGGGCTAGTCCCAGGAGATTGAGCGCAGCGAGATGGTGAACATAGAGGGTTTACGTGGTTCGGGCCGCCGGAGCGTAACACCCTACGTCCACGGGAGTGTATGTGTATTGCCTTGCTTGAGCGTGTATGGGTTTCAATCGATCTGATGCCGTCCGTTGTGAAGGTCGTCTGCCGAGTCCTTTTATAGTCCAAGGACTCTGCAATCACAAGGTGGGCCACGGGCCCCGACAGGTGGTCCCAGGGAAAGCCAAATCCTATACAAGATCTATGATTAAATGCTATCTACTTCCCTTTGTCAGGGGCTTCAATGTGCAGTCCCGCCGCGTCGTGCGCCAGGACTACACATAGTTGTTGATGATGGCAGGGCCCGTCCCGTCCGCCTTGTCCTCGCGGCTAACTCGTTCACCTTGCGTCGTGGGTCTGTACCGGCTACTTGGACAAGACAGGACACTGGAGCCTTGACTTGCGCATGCGCGACTCCGCTTTGCCTGGGGAAGGCGCGCGTACTTAATGCCAGTCTGAGCAGCTCACTCTTTCCTTTACTGCGGCCTCCTACCGCATTGAGTTGGCCGTCCGCCACGTGGTCGCACCGGAGCCTGCCTCTGCGGGGAGTTGAGCGCCCGACTGTGCGGGTCACGTGGCGCCACCAGAGCCCACCTCAGCGGAAGGGCGGAGGTTCATCTCTGCAGGCCACGTGGTAGTTCCGGAGCCCTCCTCACTGGGGAGACGGGCCCAATCCTGGGGGTTCCAATGGCTATATGGCAGCCCCGGAGCTTGCCTCAGCGGGGAGGCGAGGGTCCGGTTCTGTTGGCCACATGGCAGCCCTGGAACCCGCTTCGGCAGGGAGGTGAGGGTCCGGTTCTGTGTGCCACGTGGCTGCCCTGGAGCCCGCCTCAGCGGGGAGGTGGGGTCCGGTCCGGCCGGCCACGTGGCAGTCCCGGAGCTCGCTCCAGCGGGGAGGTAGGATCTGGTCCTTTCCTCCACGACGTGGTAGTCTCGGACTCTGCCTTCAAGTAAAGGCCGAGTCATTAGCCATTTTCTCCTTGTGCGCGGGGGTACCCGGTCTGCGGGGTACCGATAGTGGCCCCCGAGCCCACCTCGGGAGAGTCGTCGATACCGCAGGTGTGGTATTCTTCTTTATCTTCCCGCGTAACTCTTTCGATTCCAATTCGGGGCAGTTCCCCGGGCGGCACATCCCTGCCATCGTGGCTACGCGTCTCCTTCTGGTAAGCGAAGGCACGGGACATGCACCACGTGACATGACTTCTGCTTTCAATCGTGCTTTAACTGTGGCGGTTCCCAAGGTGGATCCTGCTCTTCTGCTGCTTTTGCCTTTTCAGAAACCACCAAGTTACCTCCCGCATAGTTGGCCACCCGGCTCGTCTTCTTTGCCGAGCGACCCGAGCCCCCATGTCACTGCCTATGCGGGTCTGTTGCTCTTCCACCGAGGCTATGGCGATTCACACGCCGTGTCTGTTGGCTTGCAGAGGTGAATAAAAAGAGACCTTTCCTCCCAAAGGTCCTTTCTTCCGCTCCTGCATCCTTGCGCTCGTGCCTCTTGCCCCAAGCCTAGTTCTCGCGCTCTAGCTCCCAATTTCCCCTTCCAGAGCCTCCTCCGTCAATCCTCATGGCGAGCATCCTGCCCAGGTCCTGACTGTCCAGGCCTGCCGATCTGGCCCTCGTGCGCCGGCTTCTCGGCTGGCGAGCCCCTGAGCAGGAGAAGTGGCTCCGTCGCGGGGAGCTCCCACTGAACCTCGTCGACGGGGAAATGGTGATGTTCTTGTCGTACATGCTGGCTGGCTTTGTTCCACCAGCATTCGCCTTCCTGGTAATGCTTCTGGAGACCTTAAGCCTCCAACTCCACCACCTCCCGCCGAACTTGATCGCCTTGCTGGCGGTCTTTGCTCACCTCTGCGAGATGTTCATGGGGGTGATGCCATCGGTGAATCTCTTCAGGTACTTCTTTGTACTGAGGGCCACCGGCAAAAGCTCGAAGGATCAACTCGGCGCCTACTACTTCCAGCACCGAGCCAAGGTCCCCTCCAGGTACATTGCTTCCTTCAGCTCTGCTCGATGGGAGCAATGGCGCGAAGATTGGATGATCGTCAAGGTCGAGGTGCACGATCGGATGTGCCTACCCACCGGGAGCCCCTACTCCGAGCGGTCATTCTGGGAGTAATACCCAGAGCTGGAGAAGGCGTTCGACCCGGTGCTGGAGAGGATACAGATGCTGGCCAACCACAGGCTGACGTCTGCGATGGTGTTGAGGGACTTCATGTCCCGACGCATGGCTCTGCTCCAGCATCGCGTCCGCCCGGCATGGATGTACACCGGCCCAATGGACTGCACCCGGCTCGAGACCGGCTCCGACTCCAACCCGGATGAGCAGCTGTTGCACGATATGCTGGTCCGGGTCTGCCCCGACGACATTTCCCCTGAGGGATTGGCCCTTCCAGCGGCCCGCCGCCCCCTATGCTCAGACTCCGAGCTGAAGAGGCAGCTGTTGAAGGCGATGCCAACACTCGTGAGTCCGGGCTGGCGCAGCACCAGATTGGAGACCCGTTTCGGGGGTTCGAGATTGCCGACGATGTTGAGGGGGTCGACATCGCCGATGGCACTGAGGGAGGCGAAGATCCCTCAAGCGACGAAGATCCCCCGAGTGATGACCCCTCACGCAGGTTACAGCACCATCAGCAGGGAGGTGTCGGCACCTCTGCTGATATGGGGAAAGGGAAAGCACCTGTGCCAGTGTCGGACCCGACCCCCAAGAAGCGCGCCCGTTCGCCGCCGTCAGTCCCCTTCGTCCCTCGTCAGGATGCCTGTGGCGCCACCTTGCCGCCCGAATCCTCGACGCACAAGAGGGGGAGGCTCCTCAACACGGATGGGACCCCAGCATTCCCCCGCCGTTTGGAGGAGCACCAGACTTCGGGGGTGCCGCCAACTCCTCCTCTTCAGGGGCCCTCGGCTCACGCAGCGGCCCCTACCGCGGGTTCGGGGGGTCCGAACCCCCCAACCCTTTCGAGAAGCGGTGGAACTTCAACGTCCCCCGGTAAGCCTGCATATATTTCATCTTGGATATTCTTTGCTGTGTGCTTACCCTGTAACATCCTTATGATTCGGGTTTGTTTGTTTTTCAGTGCCACTGCGACTACTCCTTCTCCGCCCGCGCACCCTTTCGCTGGTGGGGACGTTGCTCCAGCTGGCTCACGAGGCTCCTCTGCGGCCTCGGACCCTGCGCGGGCGCACCGGGCTGCCACCGTCGAGGTGCCCCGGGCCTTCGCAACATCCGCTGAGGGTCCGCAGCGCGCGCCTGCGACTGGTGCCGCGCCCGCCAACGACTCCGCATCCACTGGCTACTCCGCACCGGCCGATGCTTCCGCGCCGACCGACACCGCTACGTCGGCTGGCGCCACCGCCCCGGGTGGAGCTCCCGGAGCTGGCTTAGGAGTCGTCGGCAGTAGTATCAGGACCTTTGCTGGGGAGGGGGCCCCTGGAGTCGACGCACCAGCTTCCAGCGGCAGTCCCCCCCCCCCCCCCCGCCTTCTTTGATTGGGGGAGCTCTGGTCCCCGTATCCCCGGTGGTCTTCCAAATGGAGGATGATATTGAAGAGGTGGAGAGGCAGGGACCCGCGGCTACTGTGGAGCCCCTCCCCCTGTCTGAAGCCATGGCCGTAGCCTATTCCGGTTTTCGGCAGGCTCGGGCGACCCTCGACCGGGAGAGGGGGAGGCTTGAGGACGAGGAGGACCGGCTCCGGGGATGGGCGAGGACCCTGGAAGCCCGGACCCGGCTGGCGAAGAGCCAGGTGGCGCAGCGGGAGGCGATCGTCTGGGAGGAGATGAAGATCCTCGACCAGGAGCGCGAGCTTATCACTCATCTGGATGCCGTCACCCAAAAGCTAAAGGCGGACGTCGTGGCGATCCATGCTGAGTGTGACGCCTGGTTCCGAAAATGAACCAAGCTAACGCATATGTGTGCCCAGGATGTTCATCACACATATACGAGTGCAATCACAAACGATATACAGATAGTTACCACAGAACAAGATTAATTATCGAATTTTATTACAGAAACCATATTATCCTCGAATACAAGCTCTAATGAATATTAATGACAAGTTCAACTAATGCAGTGGAAATAAACTAATTAAACAACTAGGCATACTAAGCATAGGCAATAGGGTATATATGCGCAGCTCCAATTAACACCACAGGCAAAGCTGACGGTAGACACGGCCTAGGACTCCGCATTATCGCCATTAAACTCACAATCCTGACCTGCAACTGTTGGGGTGGGGGATTGCAAGAGTGAGTACATGTCGTACTCAGCAAGTGTGGAAAGTATGACATGTGGCTGATTCAAATGACGACAATAATAATGGCTAAGTGCTGAAAAGTACAGTAAAACCATTTGGAAAAGCAATGTATCATATTTATGTGAAGTAAACCCATCATAAACCATGTAACCATCATAATACCATTCTATAAATCACCATTACCAATAACCATAATCAATGTCATAAACCATAATTCTATCCATAACCATAACCATAATCATAATATCGACCATAACCATCACCAAACCATAACCATCCCACATCCCAATTTCTCTCTAATCATGTAGGTCATCCAGGCGCTCATAACCGGGAGCACGGCTATCATGATAGTTTTAATTAACTCTGCAGAGTTTGTACCACTTTACCCACGTGTTTGTGATTTCATCACCCGTCGACGACTAAAGAACCTCCCTTATGCCAATTACACTTCCTTTGGTGTATGGCCAAGAGATCACAAAATAGCCTTTACAAAGGGATTACTAGTCTATTCAGACCCCACTGAGGTTTCACCGGTGGCGATGCCTCCAACTGAGCACATCTTCAACCAAGGGCCCCCTCTTGAGCCATTCAGATCCCAGGGTAGTCTCACCAATCATCAACAAACCCAATCCGACTACCCCTTCCCTGAGCATCCACAATGGTCCAAACAGCACTAGCAAACCCTAATTAATCACCTACGCCGCACCCATACTTGGCCTCGTGGTGGCACTGTAGTCCTGGCTTATTCTCGCATGAACCGGTCCTTAGATCTAAAGCAAGCAAACCACCATAACATCCAACCCATCCACATACCAGGCTTGCTTAGATCACCCATTACCATACCGTATTGACCAGTTCACATTAACTAGAATATCATTGATGCATAATTAAATGTGTAGTGTTGTTGCCATCCCAATTAATTAAGCGAAGCAAAAAGGTAAAAACCCTTCCCGACTCTCTACCATATATTCCAGGTGACAAGGGTGGTTAAACAAAGCTAGTAAACTTCCTATCATAGGATTCCCACCAAATTGACACAAGCATGCAATTTTGCAAACAAAACATTTATTTTAAAACAGGATCAATATGCTTCAAGGACACTTGCCTTGTTCCGACGGATAGGGTTGCTCAAGCGCTTCGAAATCTTGATTCTGAAAATCCCCGTACACGATCTCTTGAGCACTTCCCTCTACTCGTGATCACACATACAAAAATATACATACAAATCAACATGATGCATACACATTAATCAACATGCGATGATATGCATGCATGCAAAGTTTAATAATTAATTAACCACGGTTAGTTATTAATTAGATGCAACTAGTTCATACGTGTTCATATGAGTTTACGGGGGTTTTAACGAGAATTAATGCTGCTGAAAATAAAATTATGGTGCAACTAAAATCAATTTATGTCTATTAGATCTAATGTGTTGCTAAAATTCGCATCGGGAACGAATCCTACTGTAGATGTGACGGCTTGACGATCACGGAACGAATGCGACGCGTAGACGAAGTGGATGGCGCAACGTCCTTCGGCGGCACGACGACGGCGATGATCTCCGGTAGACGACAGCACCCTCCTCTTTTTCTTCCTCTTCTTCCCCTCTTTTTTTCTTCCTTTTCTTTCCCTAGCGGCGCAGCCTCTGGTCTCTGGTTTCTTTTTTTTCTTTTTTCTCTTTTTTTTTTCACTATATTATTTATTTATATATATATATATTTTATTCTTTATATTATATATATATTATATTATTATTTATGTTTTATTATTTTTATTTATCTTACTTATTTTATTTATTTACTTTTTATATATATTTCTTTATTATTATAATTTTTATACTTATTCCCTATTACAAGTTTTACGCTATTATTTTATTTTTCTTCTTTTGCTACATACATTTGTATATATGATCCATCTTTTATGTTTTATTATTTTTCTTTTATCCTACTAATGTTTAATGCACGATCATGTATGCAATGCACGATGCGAAAATTTAGGGTGTTACACTGAGGCCAGCTCCCGTCTCTAGTCCTGCGAGGAGCTCCAACAGCTGTTATCCCGTTGGGAGGCTGCTCTTGCTGAACGGGAGCAGGAGTTGGCGGCGAAGCAGGCTGAGGTGGAGGCGACCTCCCGCTGGCTCGTCCTCTAGCAGGAAGGGGCGAGAGTCCGCGCCTCCGAGCTAGACCGCCGGGATGCTGCCCTGGCTGAGGCGGAGCAAGCCCAGCTCACCGAGCGCCAGGCTCTCCTGGACCGCGAGTTCAGCATCTCCCTCAAGGAGGGTGACTTGAGCCACCGCGGGAAGGAGGTCGGCGAGCGCGAGAAGGCCCTGGCAGCCAGGGAGAAGCGGTTCCTGGACGGCGGCCCCCGGATGCTGGCGACAGCCCAGCAGGAGGTGCGGGAGCTCCGGGTGTCGCGTTCTGCTGAAGCTCGGAAGGTCTGGGAGTTCCTGGGTGGCACCGACTCAGCTCTGGTGCCGCTCGGCTTTAGCCCGGTGCGCGTGGGGGAACCAGCGCAGGAGGTGAGTCAGGTGTTCCCAGCTCTTGACTCCACCAGCTCGAAGATGCGTTCGCTGGGGGCCGTCATCGACAACCAGCTGGAGGCGGAAGGGAAGATGCTGGTGAAGGAGGTGGCGACGCACATTTTGTCCTGCTACCGGAGCTGGTACCCTGATGTCCCTCTTCAGCTGGTCCTCGAGGGGCCCATTGCCGAGAGGAAGGAGGCCGCCAAATCCGAAGTCTCAGATGCCGTGGCGCTCATCACCTCGAGGTTCCAGCAGAGCGGCTGAGGGCTCCCCTTGTGCTGCTTGTATCTTGTGTTTCTTTCAGTTTTCCTTTGTAGTTGTTTGTGGTGACAGACTTTCATTTTGGAATGAGTTCCTTTCATACTCAGCATGCTTTACTTTTCAGTAATATCTTCTAGTTGCCTATTGCTCCTTAGCTTCCAGGACCTGCCGTCCCCCGGATTGTGGCCCCCTAGCAGGTGTGGCCAGTTGTTATGGGCACACTTGCCAAATACCTAGAACTTAGGGAAGACAGTTGCAGGGGAGCTTAGGATGCGTAGGTGGAATTACTGTAACTGAGTATGCAGGTACGTCAACGGCGGGCCCCTTGGGGGTGCCGCTGGAGCTTCATTCCGGCGGTGCCCACCATCTTCGGTGAAATGCCAATGGTTATTGCCGGAATGACTCCTCAAAGACCTGCGTATAGATCAAAAATAGGAGAAGTAATTCTGTCCGCAGGTCATTTTTCCCCTGCTCTTTTTTAGCGTCGCTTGACTTACGATCTTGGGCTGACTCATGGGGCTTGGATAATTCAGTGCAACTGCACCTAGGGCTCGCTATCCCCACTACCTAAGGGTGGTCCATCTGGCCCCCAGTACTCAGCTGTAGCGCTGGGGAGGCAGAGTGCACAGGCTTAGGGTACAAGACCAGGCTAAGCAGGTTGTAGCCCTGGACCTCCCGCTCGGCGTAAGCCTTTCCCAGGGAAGACCGTCTGGAGACACAGGCCCCTGAGTATGGGAACATCCGAGGCCCCAGGAACACTGCAGGTACCTCAAGCGACCCCACCTGCAACCAGACAGCAAGGCTCCCACTACTGCTAAAGCAAGGAAAAATGACAGCGCCCATGATAGATCACGAGCTATGGCAAACTTACAGCAATATCATAAAAAATTAAAGATAATTTTTTGAATGACGAACCCCATAGAGGGCAGTACACATTCTTTCATTGCGGTTTCCCCTAAGATGGGACAGACTTTATAAAGGGAACGACCCGACCTGGGTGACAAAGGGAGTCGAGTGCACCTACTTAGGGTTCCGGACCAGGCTAAGCGAAATGTGCACTCGGAACCCCATCTCCGTAGCCCTAGTTACCCTAAGTACTGTCTCTAGGCACTATGTACCTTTTGCAATGAAAGAAAATTGTCCTAACACTAATCTAGGGGTAGAACTTATGGAGGTGCTCGATGTTCCATGGGTTGGGCAGTCGCTCTCCATCCTCCGTAGCTAGGCGGACGCACCCAGGGCGGCATACCTCCGTAACCCGGAAGGGACCCTCCCATCTGGGGGAGAGTTTGTTATCACCTTCTAGGGAGAGTATGCGACGCATCACTAGGTCGCCTACCTTTAGCTCCCTACCCCGCACAGTCTTCTGGTGGTAGCGCTGGAGCGCCTACCTGTACCGTGCATTTCGGAGAGCCGCTCTCACTCGTCCCTCGTCAACGAGGTCCACATCTTCACACCGGAGCTAGTACTACGCGGCTTCGTCGTACACCCGGACATGGGGGGAGCCCCTGGTAATTTCTGGGGGGAGGACGGCCTCTGCCCCGTACACCAGGAAGAAAGGCGTTTCCCCCGTAGCCCGGCTGGTTGATGTCCGGCTAGCCCACAGCGCACACTGAAGCTCATCTACCCAATTTGCACCATGCTTCTCAAGGTGTGAGAACGTGCGAGTCTTGATGCCCTTGAGGATCTCAGCATTGGCCCTCTCGACTTGTCCATTGCTCTCTGGATGAGCAACAGATGCATAACATACTTGGATCCCAAGGTCATCGCAGTATTCCTGGAACGCTGCGATTGTAAACTGGGTCCCGTTATCAGTGATGATTCTGTTCGGGACCCCGAACCGGCAGACGATCGACTTGATGAATTTGACTGTTGACTGCTTGTTGATGGTGACAACTGGGGCGGCTTCCAGCTACTTGGTGAACTTGTCTACGGAGACGTAGAGGTACCGGAATCCTCCAACGGCTCTGGGAAAGGGTCCCAGGATATCCAACCCCCACACAGCGAATGGCCACAAGGGAGGGATCATCTGCAGCACCTGAGCTGGTGTGTGGATATGCTTGGCATGGAACTGGCACGCCTTGCATCTTCTGACCATCTCGGCGGCATCCTGGAGTGCTATCGGCCAGTAAAAGCAATGCCAAAAGGCTTTACCGACCAGCGTGCGGGATGACGCGTGGTTCCCACACTCGCCTCCATAGATCTCTACGAGCAAGTCGCGGCCCTCCTCCCGGGTAATGCATCGCAGCAGGATGTCATTGGCGCCACGCCGGTAGAGATCCCCTTCCACCAGCGTGTACCTCTTAGCCATGCGGACTATCCTTTCTGCCAGGGCATGTTCTTCGAGAAGGATGTTGTCTTTCAAGTAGTCCCGGACCTTCGAGATCCATGCATCGGGACTTGCTTGAGCCTCCGGATCTTGGGCGCCCGGTAGCTCGGAGCCCCTGGTGGTGCATACAATCCTTGGCGGGCTCCATGGTAGAAGGGCCGCCAGGACTGCCAGCTTCGAGGTGCTGGGCTCGCCCCCTTCGCCCGGTTTGGCTGTTCGGGCGGTTGGTCACGGTAACGTCCTTGCAAAGACTCCTTCGGGCACTGGGGCCCCTGTGGCGACCTTCGTTGACAGGTCGTCTGCGATTGAGTTGTCGGCTCGGGGTACATGGCACAGGTCCAAGACTTCAAAGTCATTCTCCAACTTCCGGACATGCAGTAAGTATGCTGCTAGCTGAGGGTCATTGCAGCTGCACTCCCCTTTGCTTGCTTGATGATCAACTGGGAATCACCTTTAGCCAGAAGCTGACGGACATTAAGGGTTAGGGCAGTCTTTAGCCCAAAGATTAGGGCTCCGTATTCTGCCATGTTGTTAGTCGCCTTGAAGTCGAGGAGCACCATGAATTTGAACTGCTCCCCAGTCGGGGTGAGGAGCAGGACCCCGACCTCGGCCCCCTGCTTTTGCGAGGAGCGATCAAAGTAGAGCGTCCAGGGGGTTTTGGAGAAAATTGGAGCCTTGGGCACCGTCTCTCCGTTGTCCGGACTCCCTGGGTTGCTTGGCGATGGAGTCCATTCTGCCAAGAAGTCTGCCAGTGCTTGGCTCTTGACTGCGTGTCAATGTAAGAACTCTAGCTCAAACTCCGCCAGCTCCACTGCCCACTTGGCAATATTGCCAGTTGAGTTGGGGTTGTGGAGTACGGTATTCAGTGGGAAGGAGGTGACCACTGAAACCCGGTGAGCCTGGAAGTAATGTCGGAGCTTCCTCGATGCTATGAGCACTGCATACAACAGTTTGTGTATCTCCAGATATCTTGTTTTTGCTTCATGGAGAACCTCACTGATGTAGTAGACCGGCCGTTGGGAGGTCTGAACCCTCCCTGGGGGGTCCGGAGCTCCTTGCAATGCGTCTGTATTCTGGGGAATGTGGCCCACAGGGTCCAGTCGGACCTCTGGGGGCTGGGACCCAGTGGGTACTTGGTCACTGGAGCACACAGCAAGGGGGTCCTCTGCTGGATCCAGGCCCTGAGGTTCAGCTTCCTCCTCTGGGGCTCCCTCGGGTGCTTACTGGGGAAGTAGCTCCGACCACTCTGCAACCAAGACCATGCTGACCACCTCTGTTGTTGCGATGATGTACAACAGGAGTGGTTCGCCGGGTTCTGGTGCCACCATGATGGGTAGCGTCGTCAGGTGCTTCTTGAGCTCCTGGAACGCCGCTTCCACTTCCTCGGTCCACACAAAGGGACCCGACTTCTGTAGAATCTTGAAGAAGGGCAGCGCTCGCTCAGCCAGTCTTGAGATGAACCGGCTGATGATTGCCAAACACCCTGCAAGCTTCTGCACGTCTTTGATGTGGGTCGGCGGCCGCATCAGTTCTATTGCCTTAATCTTCTCTGGGTTAGCTTCGATTCCTCGGTGCGAGACCAAGAAACCAAGGAGCTTCCCTGCAAAAACCCCAAAGATGCACTTGTTGGGGTTCAGCATCGTGCGTGTCGTGCACATCTTGCTGAAGACTTGGGCTAGGTTGTCTAATAGGGATGTGTGGGCTCTAATATTTACCACAATGTCATCGACATACACCTCTACGAGCTCTCTAATGAGGTCCCCAAATGTCTTATGCATTGCACGTACAAAGGTGGGGAGAGCATTCTTAAGTCCATAAGGCATGGAGACATAACAATACAGGCCGTCTACTGTTATTAAAGCAGTGTGTTCTTCATCTTCCCTAGACATTGGTATTTGGTGGAAACCAGAATATGCATCTAGGAAACATAGAAGATCACAGCCTGATGTTGAGTCTACTATTTGATCTATCCTAGGAAGAGGGAATGGATCCTTTGGGCATGCCTTATTGAGGTTGGTGTAGTTGATGCACATCCGGAGTTTCCCGTCAGCCTTGGGGACGACTACAGGGTTGGCCAACCACCGTGGGTGGTGGACCTCCCGGATGAAACCAGCATCGAGCAGCTTCTTGATTTCTTCACAGATGAAGTTTTGCCGCTCGATGGACTGTTTCCTGGGCTTCTGTTGCACCGGTCGGGTGTCGGGGTAGATCTTTAGATGGTGCTCAATCACCTCCCTAGGGATCCCAGGCATTTGTGATGGTTGCCATGCAAACACATCAACATTGTCCCAGAGGAAGGTGACGAGCGCGAGTTCCTATTTGCTGTCTAGGTTCCCCGCGATGCGGGTTGTCTCGGCAGCCTCGGATCCAATCCTGACGACCTTTACCGAGACGTCGTTTTCGACTGGTCGCACGCGGGGTGCAGAAGTGGAGGCCCGCTGCGTCGGGCCTTGTTCTGGTCGACTCTCCTTCGCGCCCCCTAGCGCCGGAGCTCTCCCTGCTGCGAGCGCCTAGAGCTGCTCCAAGGCGGATACCGCAGCTGAGCGGTCCCCTCTGATCCCGAGGACACCGGAAGGCGTCGACATCTTCAGGACAAGTTAGTCGTAGTGGGCTACAGCCATGAACCTGTAGAGCGTCGGTCTCCCGATGATTGCGTTGAAGGGGAGGTCGACGTCCGCCACATCGAATAGGACGCTCTCCGTACGGTAGTTCTCCGGGGTCCCAAAGGTCACCGGGAGGTGGATGTTACCGTACGAGAGGATTTGCCCCGGTCCGACACCTGAGAACGGGCTCGAAGGTGTGAGCCGGGACATCGGCAGCTGCAGCTTCCGGAAGGCCGCCGTGGAGATAAGGTTGAGGCCTGCCCCACCATCAATCAACACGTGAAAGACCTTCACGTTGGCGATGGTCGGGGA
This sequence comes from Tuctoria greenei, assembly GCA_036927565.1. Classification (NCBI taxonomy): domain Eukaryota; kingdom Viridiplantae; phylum Streptophyta; class Magnoliopsida; order Poales; family Poaceae; genus Tuctoria; species Tuctoria greenei. Next base: position 165,460,115 of record JAYESD010000009.1, on the reverse strand, counting down.
CACCAGCAACGGGAGTACGCCTGCTCCCGCCATATTCTTCGGGCAGTCTGAGGCGTCGAAGCAGATTGTCGTGCTCATCCACTTGTGGTGGGGAGCCGGGCTCGGAGCGGGGGTCACTGCGGTCACTGCCCGTCGCAGAGTTTTCACTGCGTTCCGGGACGTGGGATCTGTGGCACCCCTATAGATGACGTGGAGGGTCTTGCGGCGCTCCTTATCGCTGCTGGAGTCAGAGTCGCCACCCTCGAAGACAGCCTTCACCGCCCTCTGGGGTTCCTGGAACCCCATCTCGCTGTCATCCTCCATTTCAGGATCGACCTTTTGTTTGCCCTCCCTCTGTCGGGGAGGCGCGCCCTCCTGGCGCTGCTGCTTCTGTCTCTACTCGCGGAAGCGCTCCGCGAACCTCTTCACTTCCTGGCACTCGCTAGCGCTATGGCCGTTTGTGCGGTGCACAGGGCACTTGAAGTCAGGCTCCTCGGGTTCTGGTGACTGCCGAGGGCGCTTGTCTCGGCGCGATGCTCGGGCTCCACCAGGTGCCGCGGCCGCCACTGCATGGGCTCCGGGCTTTGGCTTGTTCCTGCCATTGCCCTTCTTCTTCTTCTTGCCGCTGCTCTTTGCAGAGGCTCCTTCCTCTGTTGGCGTGGCCTCCCTGGCCTCTGAGGAAGGTTGGGAGTGCCAGTTGCGTCCCTCAGCTGCCCTTGCACATATGTCTGCCAGGACGAACAGCTTGGAGACATCACGCACTTCATGCGTGGCTAGCTTCTCGAGCATTTTCTTGTCCCTCATACCCTGCGTGAACGCAACAATAACTGATGCGCTAGCGATATGAGGGATGGTGTTCCGTACCTGAGAGAATCGCTAGATGAAAGATCGCAGCGACTCTCCAGCGCGCTGTCTGAGGGCGTGGAGGTCAAGCTTTGTGCCGGAGCGCTTGTAGGAACTGCTGAAGTTCGCCATGAACTATCGGCACAGTTCATCCCAGGAGATTATGGACCCCTGGGGCAGGTTCATGAGCTACGACCGGGTTGGGCCGGTCAGGACGACGGGGAAGTAGTTGGCCATGACGGCCTCGTCGCCTCCTGCAGCTAGTATCACGGTGGAGTAGATCTGCAGGAACTCACTCGGGTTGACGCTCCCGTCGTACTTCTCCGGCATGTGTGGCTAGAACTTTCGTGGCCAGACCACGAAACAGAGGTCAGGTGCCAGAGCTGCACACCCTTGGCTGGGACTGGCTAGCACCAGTCGTGGTACTGCATATCTCTGTTGTGCAGGTGAGCCTGCGTAAACCTGATGCTGGGGCGGTGCAGCGTACATCTGTGGAGGTGGAGGCGCAACATACGCCTGGTATGGAGGTGGCGTAACATACGCTGGATTCGCGGAGGCACTGCGTGAGCCTGGGGGACAGGACCCGGCGCACTGTAGTCCGCCTCAAGGTTGCGCCGCCACTCCCTCTGTCGCTCGATGGTAACTCGGCAGTCTTCTCCCGACCTGCGGTGCTGCAGCCCGGTTCTCAGGTCTATTGCCGAGATCCTGATTGAGCGTGAGTCTGTCGTCCATCGATCGATTGTTGGAGTCCGTTACAATGACACATGCATCAGCTGTGCATGTGCCTCCCTTGGTGGAGGTGCGTTGAGCGCGGCGATGACGAGGTGGTCGACGTCGTTGATCCATTGCTGGGCTGCTGCCCGAGGAGCATCCCCAGCAAGCGGGTTGTGGAGTAGCGCGCGCGCTGCTGTGAGTGCACTCTTCGGGCTCACAGCTGGTGGCGCCGTGGCTGCCGCCACAGCTGGAGTACATCGTGGTGTGGCGTGCCGGTCTGCAGCCGGCGAGGTGACAGTAGAGTGACGTGAAGGTCCCGATCTCGCTGCTCTATAGCGGGATCCCGCCCTAGAGCGAGACGACGCCTGGTCCTCCGCTACCGCCTGTCGCCGTGACTGCGGCCTAGATGAATCGGTGTTGGAGAGGCCGTTCACCATTTCTGCTGGTGGAAATCTTCACGGGGAAAAATCCCCCTACGTGGCGTGCCAAATGTCAAAGGTCTTAAACGACACTTCCCCAGACCTGCTGAGAGAGCAGCCCGCGGAGGTTCTTTGGATTCACGAGGGCTAGTCCCAGGAGATTGAGCGCAGCGAGATGGTGAACACAGAGGGTTTACGTGGTTCGGCGCCGGAGCGTAACACCCTACGTCCACGGGAGTGTATGTGTATTGCCTTGCTTGAGCGTGTATGGGTTTCAATCGATCTGATGCCGTCCGTTGTGAAGGTCGTCTGCCGAGTCCTTTTATAGTCCAAGGACTCTGCAGTCACAAGGTGGGCCCCGGGCCCCGACAGGTGGTCCCAGGGAGAGCCAAATCCTATACAAGATCTAGGATTAAATGCTATCTACTTCCCTTTGTCAGGGGCTTCAATGTGTCGTCCTGCCGCGTTGTGCGCCAGGGCTACACATAGTTGTTGATGATGGCAGGGCCCGTCCCGTCCGTCTTATCCTCGCGGCTTACTCGTTCGCCTTGCGTCGTGGGTCTGTACCGGCTACTTGGACAAGACAGGACACTGGAGCCTTGACTTGCGCATGCGCGACTCCGCTTTGCCTGGGGAAAGCGCGCGTACTTAATGCCAGTCTGAGCAGCTCACTCTTTCCTTTACTGCGGCCTCCTACCGCATTGAGTTGGCCGTCCGCCACTTGGTCGCACCGGAGCCTGCCTCTGCGGGGAGTTGAGCGCCCGGCTGTGCGGGTCACGTGGCGCCACCGGAGCCCACCTCAGCGAAAGGGCGGAGGTTCATCTTTGCGGGCCACGTGGTAGTTCTGGAGCCCTCCTCACCGGGGAGACGGGCCCGATCCTGGGGGTTCCAATGGCTACATGGCAGCCCCGGAGCTCGCCTCAGCGGGGAGGCAAGGGTCCGGTTCCGCTGGCCACGTGGCAGCCCCGGAACCCGCTTCGGCGGGGAGGTGAGGGTCTGGTTCTGTGTGCCATGTGGCTGCCCTGGAGCCCGCCTCAGCGGGGAGATGGGGTCCGGTCCGGCCGGCCACATGGCAGTCCAGGAGCCCGCTCCGGCGGGGAGGTAGGATATGGTCCTTTCCTCCACGACATGGCAGCCTCGGACTCTGCCTTCAAGTAAAGGCCGAGTCCTTAGCCATTTTCTCCTTGTGCGCGGCGGTACCCGGTTTGCGGGGTACTGACAGTATTCGAGACATGCTATCCTCTCTGAAAAGCGGGAGACACACATAAAACACAACACGTCTCCTATGACCAATGTCTCCCTCTCCTCTGCTAAAAGAGAAACGCTCTCTATTGAAAGAGCATCTCCGATTCCTCACATCACCTTTAGCTTCGTGATTTCTCCATTTTGCTTCGGTTCACTGTTGATATCACACATCACTGAACTCAGAGCACATTCTCACTTGATACCTGAATATAATCAAATCCTTCCTTATGATACCTGAGGAACACGATGAACACACCACAAATTCATTCATTCACACAGTTGAAGAACACACAAGATAATATTCAAGAGAATTCATTCATTAACAATATTTCCAAAACTGAAGCTACTAAAAATAACAAAGAAAAACTGAATCCTACTCCTACTCCTCCTCCTCCTCCTCCTCCTCCTCCTCCTCCTCCTCCTCCTCCTCCTCGTCCTCCGGCGGCGACTCCGGCACCAGTGCAACAGGAGCCTGGGCCGGCTGCTCTGGCTGCGCCAGCTGCACCGGTAGTGCAACCCCGTGAGCGAGGTTGCTCTCCTTCGTCTCCACCAGGTTTATGCGGCCCTCGGGGCCAAGAACCTGGGCCATCGTCTCGAACAGAATGTCGAGACGATCGGCCACTCCCGTGAGGGCGAAGAGGTAGTGGCCGATGGTACCCATTCCAGTAAACTGGGGAAGAGTACACAGACCCAAGGAACTCATGGCGCGAGACGTATTGTTGTACGCCTCTTGCGCCATAAGGAGGCGCTGCTCGCTGTTGAACCTCTTGGGGGAGCTGCACCACAGTTTCTTGCAAGGTGGCTCTCTCGACAGGCTTGGCGGCGGATGGTCGGCCATGGTGATGGTGGGTCGTCGGGGCAGAGAAGACGATCGAAGAAAATAAGAGATTCAAAGTGAGCGACGCGCTTGTGGAGAAATCACTAGTGACGGCGCGTCTTAAATAAGGTCCGCGCGGAGTTGTCGAGGGAGCGGTTTGTTTCCCGCTCATTGATGGAACGATGGGACGCATCGATACCACCTCGGGGAAATGAATGGTCGCACACTGACGTCACACGCGTCTCTGCACCACACTGCCGAAATTAAGTTCGCCTCAGACCTCATGCCGTGCGTCTCTCTTTCGACAATTGAAGACACTCTTTAGATTAACGCACATCTCTCTTAGTTATAGCGCGTCTCACATTTATCTCCCTCGTCTCTTCGACAATAGAAGACACACTTTAACTTAACGCGCGTCTCGCATTTATCTCTCTCATCTCTTCTTTGCCTCCGGTGCTCCTTTATTACTAATCGACCAATGGTACTTTACTAATCGACCGACTCCAGTGTGACTGCCGCTTCTGTTCACCATCACCGTTGTCGTCATCGTCGCCGTCCTCATCGTCGTCATCATCGTTGTCCTTGTCATGGTTGCCGTTGCCGTCCTCCTCGCCATCATCACTGTTGATGGCTGGTATCAGCTTGGCACGTAGCCCACTGAAGGAGGAGCGCTTAGCGTGGCGCAAGAATCACCCCCATGTATGTACATATGGCACACCGGTCGTATAGTTGTATATATGTAGATCTGCAATGGACTGATGAGCTTAACTGTAGTTTTGTTTTTCCGTCTTGTTTGTTTTTTGTATTTTCAATTTCTCTTTGTAGGGTTTCTCTGCGAAGCTTGAATCGGGAGATTTATTGAAGTGGCAGTGCATTGTCCTCGGTGAAGAAGGGGTGGTAAGTCATGAAGAACAAGCACAATATGAGTTTAACCACCGTCCTCCTATTAATGAATTTCCTTTGTATACTGACTGGGAAGGTGGTTACTACCTCCTGACAATCTCCTTCTCAGAGGACTATCCATTGTTGCCTCCAAGACGCGCCTTTCCATGTGGTTACTTCCACCCAAATTTTCATCGCTCAAAGCACTCTGCATTGGGATTCTTGATCAAGAGACTTCAAGATAGACCTACTTTGCTCATGTAAATAGTATTTTTTGCCGAACTTATTTGAACTAGTTCCTTATGTTGTTTAAATTGATATTTCATAGGGGTGGTGCACTGCTTTTACAATCAAAACTATACTACTTGAAGTTCAACGTTTGCTGCATCAGCCAAATGCGCCCGATGTTGAAAATGATTGCTATAATCTACTTATCAAGGTTATACACTTTGTGTTAGTGACCAACATAGGTTATTCATTCCTCCTTCAACATTTGTCAATTTAAAGAATGTCAATATTTTCAGCATCCAGAGCAATATAAGATACGTGTTCGGGAGCAAGCTGGACGGTACAGTTTAGATTGATCGATGGGAGCTTTAGGAATAAGTTTAGATTTGAAATTAGTTTAGAGGGCACGCAATGTATGAACTATGAAATTCATTAAGTTGCAAATTTTCTCTGAATTTCAATGTCATTGCTTTTGTTTACCCCTGAATTTCAATTAATTCATGAATTGCAATGTCATTGCATTTGTTTATCCCTGCAATGGTTCATGATGTCGTGCGAGTGGTAATGTGAAGAGTGCATGAGAGACAAACTTTAGAAAGGCGCGTCTCAGATATCTGATATACGGCAAAAGGGAGAGGCGCCTTTCAGTGGCTCGTCTCCGATTTACGCCGAAGATCTTTTGTCCCACCTCAAAAAGTTGAGCGCAATGCAATAACCATATAAGGCATTGCGCAAAGTTGCCAGTTGGACACGTTGCAATCTCCTGGATATTGTTCCTGGCTGGCTTCAGCACACCGTGGCGCATCTAGGACATTGGGGCGTGTCCGGGGCCACAAAATAATGAGAGACGTGCCTTACATTGGTGCGTCTTCGATATACACCGAATATACAGCCAAAACAAAATCCGAGACACGCCTTAGGTTGAGTCTGTCTCCGATTCATGCCAAAGATTTTTGTCCCACCTCAGAAAGCTGAGCGCAATGCAACGATCATATAAAGCATTGCGCACAGTTGCCAGTTGGACATGCCGGAATGCCCTGGATGTTCTTGGCTTCAGCAAACCGTGGCGCATCTAGGACACGCCGGTGTGTCCGGGGCATCAAAGTAATGAGAGACACACCTTAAATTTGCGTGTCTCCCATTTACGCCAAAAAATTTTGTCCATCGCGCGCTCTCTCCCAACATTTGACAAAAAAGTTTAGCTGTCCCGCGCTCTCTCGACCTATAAACCGCTGATCCGGAGCACGCAGCTGCCGTCCCTCTTTCTCAACTCGCTCTTTATCATTGACACGCTGCCGGCGTCAACCCCTACCCCGTCGTCAACTCCGACCTTCATCATCAGAGAGTTGAGCACGCTGAAGCACGCCGCCTCGTCCCCTATCCCCGGAGCATGCCGCCGCCTCGACCCCGACCTTGGTAATCAGTATGAGCATGCTGCCACCTTTATTGGAAATGTTCTCCCTATCCCCAGAGCACGCCGGCCTGCTATCATCAGAGAGTTGAGGAACCACCACTTCGGTGCCTCCGCCAGGTCGTCCCGAAGCACGCCGCCGCGTCCCCTGTCCCGAGAGCACGCCGCTACCTCGACCCTGCCCTCAGAGTGTGCATTCCAGTGATTTTATTGAATTTGAGGATGTCCAATAAAGGCTCATCATTAATGAAGTCATTGATCCAAAGGGAGAATTTTCATTACAGTATACATTCATCTTCCTTGTTTATGTCCAATGCAGAAGTAATGGACTATCAATGTATAATAAGTTCGGATTCGCAAACCCTAGAAACTGCAGGAACTGTGGTTGACACTAGCATTTGTCATCCAACTGAGTTTGATTTCTACCTCTGCAGCCATGCTAGAATCAAGGTACCTATGCAATAATTGGTATTTCTCTCACGAGTTTGTGATATCAGGCTATAAAAGCATTAGTGGAATGTAAATTATTTGTTTTTTTAGGGGACAAGCACACCAGCTCAGTACCATGCCCTTTATCATGAGAACAATTTCTCTGCTGATGCCTTGTAGATGCTCACCAACTACATGTGCTACAAATAAGCTATGTTCTCTATTCACTAACAGTTCCTGTGTTTATTACAATTGTATACCAATTTGTTCTTGTGTTTCTTACAGTTGAATTTTAGGATGTCTCAGTCGGAGCATTAGAGGCTATGAAGGCTCATCGTCAACGAAGTCATTGATCGGGTGAATTTTAGTTACGGTATACAGGATTAGATGATGATAGTTATGATGTGTGTAATTAGTTACATTGTAATCAGGATGAACAGTCTTTGTTGTGTAATTAGTATACTTGATAACCACGATTGACACTTTGGTAATATTTGATTGGTCATTATAATTTAACGTGTGATAATTTTGGCTATACATATGTTCATGAACAGTATGTTGCTGACACTGGTAATACGGCTGCCAAATCCTGGCTAGCTCCGAATAGTAGTGTCTGTAAACAATCCGCGACGAGCTGTAGCAGAGAGCGTCTCGGATAACCTACATAAAAGAGAAAAGCTTCAATAAATCCCGTCTCACATAAGTTAATGAATCTGCGACGCGCTACATAATAGAGCGTCTCGGATAGTCAATATATCTACAACATTGTCGGAGTTTGGTTCCGGCAATTCTCCCGGTATTACTGTTTGTAGCCCGCGGTGTTTGTAGTTCGGTATTGGGCGCACAGAGATTCAGAATATGATGGCAAGTTGACACAAGAATTTATGTGGTTCAGGCCGCCTAAGCGTAATACCCTACTCCACGGGGTGTGTAGTTGTTGTATTGAGCGTCTGAGCACTTGTGAGAGTTTGTCAGAGCCGAGTCTAGAAGAATGGAAGAAGTCCCCCTGTGTATCACTCGACCAGTCCTTTTATAATACAAGGACTAGTCGCTACAACGTTAGCCTGGCCCGACATGTGGTCCTGGTGGTTATTGATGTTTAATACATAATTAATGAGCTTAAATTACCCTTAATAGTGTGGTAACGTGCCTTGACAGTGCCGTTACTGGTATTAAGGGTTCTCCGATCGTGTGTCATTAAGATGGTATTAATGACACTTAATCGGGTCTTGAAGTCTTTGATTGTCCCTTGGAGGTCCGAGCCATCGGGGGTCCACCAGTCTGATTGTTGAGACTGAAGGTTTGGTGGTTGGACACGTGGCAGCTCCGGAGCTTACTGTCTGGGATGGGTAGGTCCGGTGCAGTTGTACACGTGTCAGTACCGGAGCTTCCCTCTGTTGAGGGTGCCGCGCAGGTATTTAGCCTGGAGCTTTCCCATGTGTGGGACGTAGCTCCGATTGCAATATACACGTGGCAGCACCGGGACTAACCATAGAAGGGAGGCGGGTCCAGCCCCGTATGACACGTGGGGCCTTCGCAGGTCTTCAACTCAGACAGGTGAAGTTCCTTTGGTCTTTTTGCAGTCCCAAGGGGTATACGGTACGCTGGGTACCAACAGTGGCCCCCTGGGCCCACCTCTGGGAGAGACCTTTTGGATGAAGTCGTTCTACCGGATATGGGTCCATCTTTCGGCTTTTGAGCCGTGTTTCCAAGGGTCTTTGTATGTTTCTGTTGGCGGTAGTTCGCAGTTAAACCATCGCCGCGTGGCATATTCAGGATGCGGCAGGTGAGATCTGAGCGTGCGGATCTCACACAATTGAAGCTCGCTGGTTCCCAATACGAAAATCGTATCGATTTCGCGCGCCTTGTCAGGCCGCCGCCCTCGGGCTTCCCGCCTCTCATGATGACAACCATTCGCCTGGGGTAAGGACCTCGACTTGATCGTCGGGGTGGCCCCGAGCCCCCTTGTCATTGGCAGGGTGAAGTTTCTGAACTGTGTCATCGGCTCCTCTGTGGTTTCCATCCAAGCATTGCAGGGGCTTACTTAAGAAGGAAAGCACGCACTGTTTGGGGATCCTTTACGCCTTCATTTGAACTTGCGCTCGAATCCTCCAAACGTTCGCCTGCTTTTCGTCTCTCGCCCCGTTGTGCTGCGATGAAGCTGGGACTCCCCAAGAGCCGCATCAGGAGCAAGAGGAGTTGTCTCGGGTCTGGACCTACATGGGATGGTACAATGACTCCTTCGACAACGACATTCACCGCGGCAAGCTTCCCTTCAAGAAGAAGCGAGCTGGAGATATGGTGTACTTCCTTGGGTACGCCATGGCGGGTTTGATTCCGCCTTTCTCCACTTTCTTTCTGATGCTGCTTGATTTCTATGGACTGCATCTCCACCATCTTGGCCCCCACTCAATCTTGATGGTGGCGACTTTCGTCCACTTTTGCGAGATGTGGGTGGTTGTGCCACCTTGCGTGGAGTTGTTCCGAACTTTCTTCACTGTCCACCCGACCGGGAAGAGCGATGAGTTCATCGGCTTCTACTACTTCGTGAAGCGGAAACCACCCCCCCCTAAAGTACTTGAGGTCCTTCCCTTCCGGCAAGTGGGACGACTGGAAGAAAGACTGGGTGGTCATCACCGTCGAGGGACACGAGAGGCTGGAACTGCCTGAAGGCCTCCCCCACGTCGACACCGACATTTGGAGTGACGTGCTAGAGCTGTCGAGGGTGTACAAGCCCATTCTGGACAGAATCCAGGAATGTGTCGAAGGTGGGGTGACCCCCTAGATGGTGTTTGGCAACTTCTTGACGAACAAGTGGGCCCCACTGAGGGCTAGGAGTCGGCGTGCCTGGGCCTTCAACAGTGAGATGGATACCAACCGCATTGAGGTTGGCTTGGACACCAACTTGACCGGTGAAGCCGTGAAGACCCATCTCAAGAAGTTCTAGCCTAGGAACATCGGCCCTGGTGACGTGTATCCACTAGCGGCCTTCCTTCCACTGAGTATGGTACCAGAGGAGTGCAGAGAGCTCCGGAGGAAGATGCCGCTGTTGGACGACTTGGGCCTGATGGATAGGAGACCAACCTCCGGGGTGGAGATCCCCGGAGCTTCAGAAGGTGGCTCCACTCCCGCCCCGAAGCCAAGAGCTAAAGTCCAGGGCAAGGGCAAGGAGTTGGCCGAACCCTCGAGCCGTAAGAGGAAGTTGAAGCATTCTGACGGGAGGCCTGTCAGACCTGGTCCTTCCTCAGCAGCCCCTTCTCCCCGGCGGAGGAGGTCTTCTACAACAACGACCACTCCAGCATCGGCGTCTCCTGGGGACACCAGCCCCGGTCATGTGGCTCCAGTACCAGGGCCAGCTGAGGGCTCTAGGTCCGGGGGTCCTTCTCAGTCGAGGGGGGTCTCAACCAAGGCAATGCCGGCAGTGGCAGCAAGCTCCGAAGAACCTTTCGAAGCTACTACACCAATGGCATCAGGGTCTGGCCCCAAGCGTCCAGTGAAATGTTCTGCGCTAGCTGGGGCAGAAATCTCCCAAGGTAAATTTGCTTTTTACCTTAGTTGAATGTTTTTTGTTGTAATCATGTTTTGAGTTTCTTCGTCCTTCATCCACAGTGTACCCAAGAAAGGGGTTGAAGCTCCAGTTCCTGCAGCAGCAACTGATGTTGCACAGACGGAGACTCCGACTCCAGTTCGAGTGTCGCCCCAAGAGGTGGCTGAGGCCGCGGCAGCTCCAGTGCCAGCTGTCGTGGTCCTTGACCTCGACTCATCCCCTGAATCTCCCGTGGTAGTGCCGGACCACGAGAATGAAGATGTACTAGCAGAACCAGCCCCGGAGGTTGAATCTCTGGGTTTGGATGCTGAGATGATGGACGCTCCGGCTTCAGAGCCGGATGTATCTGCAATTCCGACCCTAGAGCCGGATATTATTAAAGTTCCGGTAGCGGAGCCGGTGGTTGATGAAGCCCCAGCAGTGGAGCCGGTGGTTGATGAAGTTCCGGCGGTGAAGCCCGGTCTCTATGAAGTTTTAGCGCTTGAGCTGGTAGTTGCAGAAGTGCCGACGCCTGAGCCAATGGCGGTCGAAGCACCAACGCCTGAACCGGCAGTGGAGGAGGCGCCAGCGTCGGAGACGAAAGTGGCTTTAGCTCCAGCCGAACCTTTAATGCCTACCACGGACGTAGTGGTCCCGGGGGTGTCTGCGCCTGAGCCAGGGTGCCAAGATGAAGCTGTCGGTCCCCTACTTGAGGGATCAGCTGCTGACGATCTGGTGGCAGGACCTTCGAAGCCAACTCCGGAGGTAGAAGATCCTGTTGCCGGACCTTCCTTGGCGGCGACCGAGGCTACCCCAGAGGGCGGCCCTAGTGCCGCAGAAGCACAGGGGACCACTCTTATAGAGCGGGACCGGTTTTTGTTATGGAGAACCCGCTGGAACCAACGGAGAGGACCCCATCAGGTCTGGAGCTGATCCCCCTGTCGTTATCCATCGACAACGTCTGCTCCAGCCTTCGTCAGGTCCAACCGGCCCTCTACCATGACAGCAAGGCCCTCGAGGGGGAGCACCAAACCCTTAGGAGGTGGCGCAACCGGCTCCAATTCAAGACCAAGCTGGCACAGACGAGTCTGGCTGACGACAAGGAGTGGGTGAAAAGGGAGAAGGTCCGGCTGGAGTACTGGGGTCAGCTGCTGGACGAGAGGGAAAGCATGGTGTGATCCCTCGACGACCAGTCTCGGTCCATCCACGAACAAGCTGTGGCTGCCAATGAAGCAGCAAATAATCGCCAAGAGAAGCTCAACACCATCCATGACAGCCTCGTCAAGCGTCGGGAGGCTCTTGAGGAGCGGGAGAAAAAGCTCAAAGATGAAGAGAAAAAACTCCTGGAGCTGCGTGATGACCTCGTGAAGAGGGAGGAGGAGCTTACTCAGAGGCCGACTTTGGGTGATAAGAGTCTCGCGGAGCGCACCAAGAAGCTGGAGGAGCGCTGCGAGAAAGAGGAGAAGAAGGCCTGGCAGCAAGGACATGACCTGCACAAGAGGGAGAATGAAGTTGCTGCCAGGGAGAAGAAAGTGCGGGCCCGAGAGAAGGACATGGTCGACCGCCGAAACAAGATCCACCTCCGGGTGGAGGAGCTCAATAAACTCGAAGGGAAGGTTACTGAAAAGATTCAGCAGAACGCTAAATAGGTCGAGCGCCTTGCCCGGGAGAATTCGGAGCTTGCGGCGACCAGAAGATCCTTGGAAGAGATGCGAGGCTCAAGTCCTGCGTAGTCCCAACAAGTTTGGGACTTCTTGGGTAAAGCCAACAACACGCTGACGCCGATGGGTTTTAGTCTCGTGCTTCCAGATGATCCAGAGCCGGAGTTGGACCAGGCGTTGCAAGCGCTGAGCTCGGCGAGCAAAAAGCTCACCAAGATGGGCGATGTCATCGCGGACCAGATGGAAACCGAAGGACAATCCCTGGCGAAGAACGTCGCAGAGTTCATGCTGACGTGCTACACAAGCCGAGACCCTCACTTCCCACTGGACTCGGTGCTTGAAGGCTCCATCGAAGGAGAGGGAGAAGCCACCAAAGCCAGCGTGTCGGAGGTTGCCCAGAAGGTTGCCTCGTTCTTCCATAGGATCTAGGACTCTCTCTTTGTAGCTCCCTCTTGTATTCTATCTTATTTTTCTCCAATTTTGTAATCTCTTGACTCCAGATTAATGAAATTCAACAATTTTATGAATTTCATTCTTTGTCTTCAACACCTTTGTCCCACTTGGCCCCATGGTAGATGTACGCAATCTGATTGTGAACATGTACCAAGAGGATGTAGCATTTTGTTGAAGGCTTGCGCACTTTGAACTTGTATTTTGTAGGTCTGAAGTCGCCGATAGTAGGGGACCCTTGAGGTTGTCGGAGCTTAGTATCTCTGGCAATGACCTTTGTCAACACATAGAGCATTGACGGTTAGTCCTCTGGGATTGTCAGAGCTTGATAGCTCCGGCAGCGACCACTGTCAACACGCGATGTGTCGACAGCAGACCCCACTGAGGTGTCTTCCCACCATCTTTTCTTCACGTTGACGGTTGGCCCCCTCGATTTGCTAGAACTTTGTAGCTCTGACAATGTCTACTATCAATGTTTGAAACATCGACAGTAGACCACCTTAGGGGGTGTCGGAGCTTTGACAGCTCTGGCTTTATCCACCATCATCATGATATCTTTATTTTTCTTGCACACTAAAGTAAAGAAAACAATAAAATCCATTTCTTCTCTATAACTTGTTTGTGTCTTACTATTCTTGAAAGAAATTTTTAGGTCGAACGCAATTCTAAGTACAATCAAGTGCACTGGCTTGTTTTCTCCAGGTCTGATTGTTTCTGGACTCGCCTTACTTCGGCCTGCCGGGGTGTAGGTAGAGTGGCGTACTTAGGGTGCAGGACCAGGCTAAGTCAATAGCACACTCCGGACCTAGATTGGCTTGGCGGCATTCAGACGAGTAGACCATTAACAATGTTTAGACCCAGAAGAATTGACAATGCAACTTGAATTATATATGAATCAGTCGAACTAAAGTTTCTTAAGAATTGCACAACTATGTTATAGACAAGAAAGAGAAAAATAAAAAATATTGAGCCTGTACAAAATAAATGCATGTGGAGTCTGTTTTCACACAATGATGTCTTTAATTATAGGGTCGGGGTACAGGGGAAACAAGTACACTCTTAGGGTACAGAACCAGGCTAAGTGTGTTGCGTTTCTCATTTGACCCAAGGTAGCTAGCTACACTTTTAGTTCTGAGATAGTGACAAGTGTTGCCTGAACTTTGCGGACCTTCCGGGGAAGGTTTGGCTGTTCTCCCGAAGGAGCTACCCAACTCTGTACAGTGACTCTATAACATATATCACATGTGACTATAGACTCACCTCCGTGGTATTAAGCGTAGAACTTACAGATGTGCTCAATGTTCCAAGGATTAGTAAGAGGTGTCCCATCCTCGTTTGCCAAGCCAACGCATCCGGGACGGGATACTTTGATCACTCGGAAGGGTACTTCCCAGCTAGGGGAGAGTTTGTTTAACCCTTCTCGAGTTTGTATTCACCGTAGCACCAGATCGCCTTCCTCAAGCTGTCGGTTGTGAACATGCCTTTGGTGATAGCGCCGAAGAGCTTGGCGGTATCGGGCATTCCAAACAGCTGCTCGGCACCTTCCCTCTTCAAGGAGGTCTAGGTCTTCACGTCGGAGTTGGTCCTGCGTGGTATCGTCGAAGGTCCAGACCCGGAGTGACCCCAAGGTTATTTCCGGAGGAAGGACTGCTTTAGCTCCGTACACCAAGAAGAAGGGTGTCTCTCCAGTTGACCGGTTTGGAGTTGTCCTGTTTGCACACAAGATCGGCGGAAGTTCTTCGATCCAGTTGGATCCATGTTTTTTCAGGCGCTCATATGTGCGCGTCTTGAGTCCTTTTAGGATTTCTCCATTTGCTCTCTCAGCTTGGCCATTGCTTGTCGGGTGAGCTACTGAGGCGTAGCTGACCTGAATGCCGAGGTCTTCGCAATATCCTTGGAATGCAGAGCTTGTAAATTAGGTCCCGTTATCAGTTATGATCTTGTTTGGGACTTCAAATCTGCATACAATGGACTGCAAGAAGTTGATAGCTGATTGCTTGTTTATTGTCACAACTGGAGTTGCTTCCGGCTATTTAGTGAACTTGTCAATGGCAACGTACAAGAACTTATAACCTCTGACGGCTCTTGGGAAAGGTCCCAAGATATCCATCCCCCACATAGCGAATGGTCATGTAGGAGGTATCATTTGTAGAGGCTGAGCTGGTGTGTGAATTTTCTTTGCGTGGAATTGGCATGCTTCGCATTTCTTCACTAGCTCAGTTGCATCCTGGAGTGTTGTAGGCCAGTAAAAACCATGCAGGAAGGCTTTGATCAGCGTGCGGGAAGATGCGTGGTTTCCACACTCGCCTCCATGGATTTCTTCGAGGAGCTCACAACCTTCTTCCCTTGTAATGCACTGCATTAGGACGCCGTTGGCACTGCGCCAGTAGAGATCCCCTTCTACCAGTGTGTATCTTTTAGCCAATCTGACTATTCGGTCAGCGGATACATTATCTTCAGGAAGGAAATTGTCTTTCAAGTAGCTCCGGATCTCCGAGATCCATGCATCGAAGCTAACTTGAGGATTTGAGTCTTGCGTGCTGGGTTGCTCGGAGCTTCCTGCAGCACCTACGACCCTTCATGGACGCCATGGTAACAGGGCCATCGGGACCGCCAGCTTCGAGGTGCTGGTCTCGCCCCCTTCACTCAGCTCGGCAGGCTTATCTGTTGGTCTTGACAATCTCTGGAAGAAGGTTCCGTCAGGAGCCGGAGCTCCGGTTGAAGCTTTTGTCGAGAGTTCGTCGGCTTCAGCATTGTTGAGACGCTAGATATGGCAAAGATCCAGGATGTCGAAGTCCTTCTGAAGCTTCTGGACTTCAAGTAGGTATGCAGCTAGTTGAGGGTTGTTGCAGCATCATTCACCTTTGACTTGTTTTATAATGAGTTGTGAATCACCCTTTACCAATAGCTGCTTGACACCATATGATAGTGCCACCTTGAGCCCATAGATTAGTGCTTCATACTCCGCCATGTTGTTGGTCGCCTTGAAGTCAAGGTGAACCATGTATTTGACCTTCTCCCCAGTCGGAGCGAGGAGAAGGACTCCAGTTCTGGCCCCCTGCCTCTGCACGGAGCCGTCAAAGTAGAGAGTCCAGTGAGGCTCGGTGAAAACCAGAACCTTGGGTTTTGGCTTATGCTCACCGGGGCCGCCAGGATTTGATGTAGAAGGGGTACATTCCGCCACGAAGTACACCAGTGATTGACTCTTAATTACTTGTCTTGGGACGAATTCAAGATCGAACTCGGCCAATTGCGCTGCCCACTTTGCAATGTTCCCAGTGGAGTTGGGGTTATGCAAGATTGTACGCAGCGGATAAGAAGTCACCACTGAAATCTTGTGAGCTTGGAAGTAGTGTCGAAGCTTCCTGGAGGCAATAAGAACTGCGTAGAGCAGCTTATGCACTTCCAGGTACCGAGTCTTGGCATCATGGAGTACTTCGCTGATGAAGTACACTGGGCATTGGACTGTCCGGACCCTCCCGAAGGGGCCCGGAGCTTCCTCCTCATCAACCCGGACCCTCCCGGAGGGGTCCAGACCTTGTTCAGGGACCTTTGGGTTCCTACTAGAGGAACCCAAAACTTCTTCTGCAGTGACCTGGACCTTCCCGGAGGGATCCGGATTTGGCATCTCGCCTTGAGGATCAGAGTCTGGGAGCTGGGACCCAGACTCGTCTTCAGGTAGCTCCGGACCCTCCCGAAGGGGTCTGAATTCCTGAACTAGAGATGGTTCTGGTCTTTCCGCAACAAGGACCATGCTGACAACTTCGTTAGTTGCCGAAATGTAAAGCAGAAGTGGCTCACCAGGATGAGCTACCAAGGTTGGTAGAGTGGTGAGTAGTTGTTTCAGCTCCTGGAATGCCTTTTCCGCTTCTTCAGACCATTGGAATGGTCCGGACTTCCTCAATAACTTGAAGAAGGGTAGCGCCCGTTCCGCCAGTCTTGAGATAAACCGGCTGAGGGCAACTAGACATCTAGTCAATTTCTGGACGTCCTTGATGTGGGCTGGTGGCCGCATGTCTTCAATAGCTTTAATCTTTGCCGGAGTCGCTTCTATTCCTTGGTGGTTCACCAAGAATACAAGAAGCTTTCAGGAGCTAACCCCGAAGACGCACTTGTCTGGTTTCAGCTTCGTGCGTGTGACTCGTAACTTGTCAAAGACAGCTTGCAAGGTGTCAAGGAATGACTCCCTGTTCTTGATTTTGACGACGATGTCATCTACTTACACTTCCACTACATCTCTGTACGCTCCCTAAAAGTTTTGTACATAGCTCGTACAAATGTTGAAGCAGCGTTTTTGAGACCGAATGGCATGGCAGTATAACAATATAATCCATCTACTGTGATGAAGGAAGTATGCTCTTCATATTCCATAGACATTCTGATTTGATGATACCCAAAATATATGTCCAGGAAACACAGTAATTCGCACCCGGAGGTGGAATCCACTATCTGATCTATTCTAGGTAGTGGGAATGGATCTTTTGGGCATGCCTTATTCAGTGTAGTGTAGTCGATGCATATCTGAAGCTTTCCGCCGGCCTTAGGTACAATGAGTGGGTTTGCCAACCATTTTGGGTGGAAGAATTCTCGGATGAATCCAGCTTCAAGCAACTTCCTCACTTCTTGATGTATGAAGTTATGTCGCTCTACTGATTGCTTCCGGGGCTTCTGATGTGCAGGCTGAGCGTCGGGATAAATCTTCAGATTGTGCTCGATCACTTCCCTAGGAATCCCAGGCATTTGTGACGGTTGCCAGGCAAACACGTCAACATTAGCCCGGAGGAAAGTGACGAGCGCGAGTTCTTATTTGTCATTCAGACCTCCCGATATACGGGTGGTCTGAGCAGCGTCGGAACCGATTTGGACGACTTTGATGGGAATGTCAGCGTCGCCGCTTGGTTGCACTCGAGGTGCAGAGGTTGAGCCTCTATGATGAATGCTCGGGGGTTTTAGAGCTTGCTCCTTTCCGGATTCTTCCTCCTGCGTTGTAGCAAGCGCATGGAGTTCTTCTAGAGCAATCACTCCAGCGGTGCAATCTCCATAGATCCGGAGAGCACCTGCTGGTGTTGGCATCTTCAACACCAAGTAGCCATAATGAGCAGCAACCATAAACTTGTACAAGGCTGGCCTGCCCAAGATGGCGTTGAATGGTAAGTTGATCTGCACCACGTTGAAGACCAACTTCTCAGTGCGGTAATTCTCCTGAGTCTCGAAGGTCACCGAGAGAGTAATAGCACCGAGTGGAGTGATGGCCCCCAGACCTACTCCAGAGAAAGGTCGGGAGGGGCGAAGATCTTAAGGTCGGAGCTGAAGCTTGACGAAGGCCTCGAAGCTTATGAGGTTCAGCCCCGAACCTCTATCCACTATCACATGGTGGAGTTGGATGTTGTTGATGGTCGGAGATACCATCAATGGGAGTTGGCCAGCTCTGATCATGTTCCGAGGGCAGTCCGAAGCATCGAAGGTGATGGAAGTGTCCATCCACTTCCTGTGTGGCTCCGCCCTGGCGGTGGGAGTTACTGAGGCCATGTCCCGCCGCATGGTTTTGAGGACACAGCGGGAGGTGATGTCCCACAAAGATGGTGTTCATGGTCTTCCGACCTTCTTTGTCAGAGACATCGGAGTCACCATCGATGGAGGTGTAAACAACCTTCAAGAACTTTTTAGTGTCCTAAAAGCCTAACTCCTCTTCAGCTGGGGCTTCATCGACTTTCTGTTTTCCTTCCCTTTGACGGAAAGGAACTTCTTCCTGGCGCTTGTTGTAGCGCTCGGCAAGGTTCTGGACCTCTCGGCAGCCTTCCAAGTTATGGCTATTCGTCTTGTGAATGGGACACCACATCTTGGAGGTGCCACCGTCTTCAAACGACGGCCAAGGTCGTTTCTCGAGGCGTGGCCCCCAGCTACCCGGAGCTACAACAGCAGCGGTTGTAGGTGTGCCGGCCGACGGCTTCTTCTTGCTGTTGGACTTTTTCTTCTCCTTGCCACTCCCGAAGGTAGTGGCTTCACTCTTGGAGGACTTTTTGTTGTCCTACGGAGGTGGTTGGGAGTGCATTTCATGGCCCTCTGCAGCTTTGGCGCACTTATCTGTCAAACTGAAGAGTTCCGTGAAGCTGGTGACTTCCTTGGTCGCCAGCTTCTTTAGCATCTTCTTGTCTCGTACACCCTGTCTAAATGCCACAATAACAGAAGCACTCGAGATAGAAGGTATGGTGTTTCGTACCTGGGAGAACCTCTGGATGAAGGATCGCAGGGACTCTCCCCCTTCTGCTTGACAGCAAAAAAGTCCAGTTTGGTGCGTGGTCGAGTGTATGAACTCCCGAAATTGGTAGTGAACCGTTGGCACAGTTCTGCCCAACTGTTGATGGAGTCGGACAGAAGGCTCATGAACCAGGACCTGGCGGTCCCAGTCAAACCACGGGGAAATAGTTGGCCATTAGAGCCTCATTGCCTCCAGCTGCAAGGATTGCAGTGGAGTAGATTTGGAGAAACTCAGCGGGATTAACAGTCCTGTCAAATTTCTCCGGCAGATGAGGCTGGAACTTCTGCGGCCATCTGACCATGCGTAGGTGTATGTCCAGAGCAGAACAGCCTCCTCCTACTCCCACGAGAGCAGGACTATCCCGGGCCTCTCGCCTTTTGCGAGCGCGCTTGATATGGACGCGGCCATCCTGCTGACGGTAACGGAGATCAAGCTCCGCCTAGAGGTCATGAGTTGAAAGTCTGGTTAGCGTATGGGTGCGTCGCGCCCCGGAAGGCAGCGACGTCGCCTATTGAGACATAGCACGCCTCCTGTGCTAAGAAGCGTGCAGACCAAGTCTACCTGACAAGGTCCAATGCTGCGATGGGGCCCGCCCCGAGGGGGGAGGATCTTGGTTGCTGATGCGATTGGTTCTGCTGCAACCAAGTGTTCCACATCAGCCCTCCACTGCTCCATTGCACCCTAGGATGCTCTTGGAGGCGGTGGATGTTGGAGAAGAGCACGTGCGACATGGAGCGCGTGTTCAGGTTTGTTGTTTGCCGATGCCATGGCCGACACAAACACCCCATCTCGCTGTTCAGCTTGATTTGTCGGCGCGGATGTCGGCGGCAGTGGCATGACTCCTGCTGGAGTCACAGCACCTGCTGGCTGCTGCATGTTGGAGGGATTGCCTCCAGCAGGTTGCGCAACAGGGTTGCCGTTGGACAATCCAGCAGCATAGTTCACCATCTTTGAATCTCGGGCGCCCCTACCTGGCGCGCCAACTGTCGGAGTTTGGTTACGGAAATTCTCCTGGTACTACTGTTTGTAGCCTGCGAAGTTTGTAGTTCGGTATTGGGCGCGCAGAGATTCAGAATACGATGGCAAGTTGACACAAGAATTTACGTGGTTCGGGCCACCTAAGCGTAATATCCTACTCCACAGGGTGTGTAGTTGTTGTATTGAGCGACTGAGCACTTGTGAGAGTGTGTCAGAGCCGAGTCTGGAAGAATGGAAGAAATCCCCCTGTGTATCGCTCGGCCAGTCCTTTTATAGTATAAGGACTGGTCATTACATTGTTAGCCTGGCCCGACATGTGGCCCTGGCTGTTATTGATGTTTAATACACAATTAATGAGCTTAATTACCCTTAATAGTGTGGTAACGTGCCTTGATAGTGTCGTTACTGGTATTAAGGATCCTCCGATCGTGTGTCATTAAGATGGTATTAATGACACTTAATCGGGTCTTGAAGTATTTGATTGTCCCTTGAAGGTCCGAGCCGTTGGGGGTCCACCAGTCTGATTGTTGAGGCTGAAGGTCCGGCGGTTAGACATGTGGCAGCTCCGGAGCTTACTGTCTGGGACGGGTAGGTCCGGTGCAGTTGTACACGTGTCGGTACCGGAGCTTCCCTCTGTTGGGGGTTAGGTCCGGGGGTGCCGCACATGTATTTAGCCCGGAGCTTTCCCATGTGTTGGATGTAGCTTCGGTTGCTATATACACGTGGCAACACTGGGACTAACCATAGAAGGGAGGCAGGTCCGGTCCTATATGACACATGGGGCCTTCACAGGTCTTCAACTCAGACAGGTAAAGTTCCTTTGGTCTTTTTGCAGTCCCAAGGGGTATACAGTACGCAGGGTACCGACAGACGTGCTTGGTAAGGCTTGCCACGCTTGTAAGCAGGTGGGCGACGCACGCCAGCGGTGTCTCCAATGACACTGTAAAGAACGTCTGTTATAACACAAAAAAGGAGACGCACTTCTTTTGAGCTTTTCTCACACCTAGTTCGATTGGCGACGCGCCTTGAAGCCCGTCTCTAATGGCACTGTAATGCGAGACGCGATGACGGAGACACACAGTTTGTTCGTCTCCATTCTTCATTAGAGCACATCTCGTATGAGCCTTTCTTAGGTAGTGTGTGGAGGTCAGCGAAAGAAGCCGAGCTTGTCGGTACCCTGTGTACCGGATACCCCTTGGAACTGCAAAGAGTGCAAAGAACTCCACCTATCTGAGTTGAAGACCTCCGAAGGCCCACGTGTTGCTCGTAACCGGACCTGCCTCCTTCATAAGGTTAGTCCCAGTGCTGCCACGTGTATCATAAAACCGTAGCTACAATCCCTACATGGGAATGCTCTGGACTGAATACCTGTGTGGCACCCCCGGACCTAACCCCCAACAAAGGGAAGCTCCGGTACCGACATGTGTACCACAGCACCAGATATACTCGTCCAAGATTGTAAGCTCCAAAGCTGCCACGCGTCCAACCGCCAGACCTTCAACCTCAATAGGCAGATTGGTGGACCTCCAACGGCTCGGACCTTCAAGGGACATTTAAGGCTTCAAGATCTGATTATGTGTCATTAATACTATCTTAATGACACACGATTAGAGGACCCTTAATACTAGTAATGCCACCATTAAGGCGCGTTACCACGCTATTAAGGGGAATTGAGTACATTAAACTGTGTATTAGGCATCAGTAACCGCCAGGGTCACATGTTGGGCCAGGCTAATGATGTAACGGCCAACCCTTGTACTATAAAAGGACTAGCTGAACGATACACAGACGGACACACACGCTGGGGGGACTCCAGACTGGCTAGAGGCTCTAGACACTGACTGAGGCGCTCAAGGGGCTCTCTCTAGCTCATGCTCTCACACGCTCATACACTCAATACAACAACAACAACATAGCCGTGGAGTAGGGTATTACGCTCAGGCGGCCCGAACCACGTAAATCCTCGTGTCAAGTCACCATCTTGTTCTGAATCTCTGCGCAACCTAACCGAACTAAGAAACTCCGTGGGCTGCCAACGGTAGTACCAGGGGAATTGCCGGAACCAGAATCCGACATTTGGCGCGCCAGGTAGGGGGTGCCTGAGATTCCAAGATGGTGAGTTCTGCTACTGGATCATCCAACGGTAACCATGCTAAGCAACCTGCTGAAGGCAATCCCTCCAATATGCAGCAGCCATCAGGTGCTGTAGTCCCAACAGGAGTCATACCACCGCCGCCATCGTCCGCTCCGGTGAATCAACCCAGACATCGAGATGGGGCATCTGCATCGATCACTACATCAACAAACAACAACTCGGAACACACGCTTATTGTTGTGCGTGCTCTTCTCCAACATCCACCACCTCCACGAGCACCGCAGGGTGCAATGGAGCAGTGGAGAGCTGATGTGAATCATCTGGTTGCAGCAGCAGCCGATGGTATCAGCAATCAAGGTCCTCCCCCCTCGGGGCGGGCCCCATCACAGCGTTGGACCTTGTCGGGTAGACTCGGTTCGCAAGCTTTGCAGCACAGGAGGCGTGCTACATCTCAACAGGCGACATCGCTGCCTTCCGGGGTGCAACTTACTCACATGGTAACAAGGCTTTCGACTCACGACCTCCGGGCGGAGCTCGATCGTTGTTACCAGCAACAGGACAACCGCGTCCACATTGAGCGTGCTCGCGAGAGGCGAGAGGCTCGGGACAGCCCTGTTCCCGAAGGAGTAGGAGGAGGGTGTTCTGCCTTGGCCATGCACCTACGCATGGTCAGATGGACACAAAAGTTCCGTCCTCACTTGCCAGAGAAATTTGATGGGACTATTAACCCCGCCGAATCTCTTCAAATCTACTCCACCGTTGTCCTTGCGGCTGGGGGGAAATGAGGCCGTGATGGCCAATTATTTCCCTGTGGCTTTAACTGGGACCGCCAGGTCTTGGTTCATGAGCCTTCCGCCAGACTCCATCAACAGTTGGGCGGAGTTGTGCCGATAGTTCACCGCCAATTTCGGGAGCTCATACACCCTACCAGGCACGAAACTAGATCTTTTTGCTATCAAGCAAAAAGGGGGAGAGTCCTTGTGATCCTTCATACAGAGGTTCTCCCAGGTACGAAATACCATTCCTTCTATGTCAAGCGCTTCTGTTATTGTAGCATTCAGGCAGAGCGTTCGAGATAAGAAAATGCCGGAGAAGCTAGCGACCAAGGAAGTCACCAGCGTCACGGAACTCTTCAGCTTGGCAGACAAGTGTGCCAAGGCTGCGGAGGGCCGTGAAATGCACGCCCAACCACCTCCGGAGGCCAACAAAAAATCCTCCAAGGGTGAATCCACTACCTCCGGGAGTGGCAAGAAGAATAAGAAGTCCAACGACAAGAAGAAGTTGTTGGCCGGCACACCCACTGCTGCAGCTGCCGCAGCTCTGGGTGGTCGGGGGCCACACCGTGAGAAATGACCTCGACTGTCGTCTAAAGACGATGGCAGCTCCAAGATGTGGTGTCCCATACACAAGACGGACAGGCACAACTTGAAAGACTGTCGAGAGGTCCAGAACCTCGTCGAGCGCTACAACAAGCGCCAGGAAGAAGCTCCTTTCCGTCAAAGGGAAGGAAAACAAAAAGTCGACGAAGCTCCGGCTAAAGAGGAGTTAGGCTTTCAGGGCCCCAAGATGGTCTTGAAGGCCGTTTACACCTCTGTTGACGACGACTCCGACGTCTCCGACAACGAGCATCGGAAGACTATGAACACCATCTTTGGTGGTTCATGGGACATCACTTTCCGTCGTGTCCTCAAGACAATGCGGCGGACATGGCCTCTGTAACTCCCACCGCCAGGGCGGAGCCTCATCGGAAGTTGATAGATACTGCCATCACCTTCGATGCTTCAGACTGCCCTTGGAACATGATCGGAGCTGGCCAACTTCCATTGATGGTATCTCCGACCATCAATAACATCCAGCTCCACCACATAATGGTGGACGGAGGTTCGGGGCTGAACCTCATAAGCTTCGAAACCTTCGTCAAACTTCACCTCTGACCTTCGGATCTTCATCCTTCGCGACCTTTCTCAGGAGTATGTCTGGGGGCCATAACCCCACTCGGTGTCATTAATCTCTCGGTGACCTTCGGAACTCGGGAGAACTACCAGACTGAGAAGTTGGTCTTCGACGTGGCACAGATCAACTTGCCATTCAATGCTATCTTGGGCAGACCAGCTTTATACAAATTCATGGTTGCTGCTCATTATGGCTAATTGGTGTTGAAGATGCCAACACACTTAGGCATTCTCTGGATCCGCAGAGATCGCACCGCTGGAGTTACGGCTCTGGAACAACTCCACGCGCTTGCTATAGCGCAGGAGGAAGAATCTGGAAAGGAGCAAGCTCTGAAGCCCCCGAGCATTCGTCATCGAGGCTCAACTTCCACACCCCGTGTGCAACCAAGCAGCGACACCGACATTCCCGTCAAAGTCGTCCAAATTGATTCCGACGCTGCTCAGACCACCCGTATATCGGGAGGTCTGAACGACAAATAGGAACTCGCGCTCATCACTTTCCTCCGTGCTAATGTCGACGTGTTTGCCAAGCAACCGTCACAAATGCTTGGGATCCCTAGGAAGGTGATTGAGCATAATCTGAAGATTTATCCTGACGCTCGGCCTATACATCAGAAGCCTCAAAAGCAATCAGTAGAGCAACATAACTTCATACGTCAAGAAGTGAAGAAGTTGCTCGAAGCTAGATTCATCCAGAAAGTCTTCCATCCAAAATGGCTGTCAAACCCAGTCGTTGTACCCAAGGCCGGCGGGAAGCTTCGGATGTGTATCGACTACACAACACTGAATAAGGCATGCCCACAGGATCCATTTCCACTACCTAGACCACCTCCAGGTGTGAATTATTGGGTTTCCTAGACGCATATTCTTGGTATCATCAAATCAGAATGTCTAGGGAAGATGAAGAGCATACTGCCTTCATCACAGTAGATGGATTATACTATTACACTGCCATGCCATTCGGTCTCAAAAACGCTGCTTCAATGTTTGTACGAGCTATGTACAAAACTTTTGGAGAGCTCATTAGAGATATAGTGGAAGTGTACGTCGATGACATCGTCGTCAAGACCAAGAACAAGGATTCATTTCTTGACACCTTGCAAGTTGTCTTCGACAAGTTGTGAATCACATGCACAAAGCTGAACCCAGACAAGTGTGTCTTTGGGGTTAGCTCCGGAAAGCTTCTTGGATTCTTGGTGAACCACCAAGGAATAGAGGCGAATCCGACGAAGATTAAAGCTATTGAAGACATGCGGCCACCAACTCGCATCAAGGATGTCCACAAGCTGATTGGGTGTCTAGCTGTCCTCAGCCGATTCATCTCAAGACTGGCAGAATGGGCGCTACCCTTCTTAAAACTATTGAGGAAGTCTGGACCATTCAAATGGTCTGAAGAAAGAGAAAAGGCATTCCAAGAGCTGAAGCAGCTCCTCACAACTGTACCAACTTTGGTAGCGCCGAACCCTCGTGAGCCACTTCTGCTTTACATTTCAGCAACTGACGAAGTTGTCAGCATGGTCCTGGTTGTGGAAAGACCAGAACCATCTCCAGTTCAGGAATCCAGACCCCTCCGGGAAGGTTCAGAGCTACCTAAAGGCGAGTTTGGGTCCCAACCCCCAGACCCGAATCCTCAAGGTGAGAAGTCAGAGGATCAACCTCCTTCAAATGAAGGAGTTACTGTTGTTGAACAAGAAGATCTGGATCCTTCCGGGAGGGTCCGGGTCACTTCAGAAGAAGCTCTGGGTTCCTCTAGCAAGAACTGGGAGGTCCCTGAAAAAGGTCCAGACCCCTCCGGGAGGGTCCGGGTTGATGAGGAGGAAGATCTAGGCCCATCTAGGAGGTTCCAGACAGTTCAGTGCCCAGTGTACTTCATAAGTGAAGTACTTCACGATGCAAAGACTCGGTACCTAGAGGTGCATAAGCTGCTCTACGCAGTTCTTATTGCCTCTAGGAAGCTTTGTCACTACTTCCAAGCTCACAAGATTTCAGTGGTAACCTCTTATCCACTGTGTGCAATCTTACATAACCCCAACTCTACTGGGAACATCGCAAAGTGGGCAGTAGAATTGGCCAAGTTCGATCTTGAAGTCGTCCCAAGACAAACGATCAAGAGTCAAGCATTGACAGACTTTGTGGCGGAATGGATCCCCTCTCCATCAAATATTGGGGACCCCAATGAGCAGAAACCGGAACCTAAGGTTTCGATCTTCACTGAGCCTCACTGGACTCTTTACTTTGACGGCTCCATGCAAAAGCAGGGGGCCGAAGCTGGAATCTGTCGGTACCGTAGGTACCGGATACCCCTTGGGATTGCAAAGATCACAAGGAAACTCCATCTACCAGATTTGAAGACCTCTGAAGGCCCCACATGTCAGGCGTAACCGTACCTGCTTCCCCGACATGGTTAGTCCCAAGGCCGCCACGTGTATCATAAGACCGAAGCTACCACCCACACACGAGAAAGCTCCAGACGGAATACTAGTATGGCACCCCCGGACCTAACCCCAGACAGAGGGAAGCTACGGTATTGACACGTGTCCAACAGCACCGGACCTACCTGTCCACAACGGTAAGCTCCGGAGCTGCCACGTGGCTGAACCACTGGACCTTCAACTTCAATAATCAGGCTGGTGGACCCCCAACAGCTCGGACCTTCAAGGGACAATCAAGGACTTCAAGACCCGATTAAGTGTCATTAATACCATATTAATGACACACGATCGGAAGGCCCTTAATACCAATAACGGTACTGTCAAGGCCCGTTACCACGCTATTAGGGGTAATTAATCTTATTAATTGTGTATCAAACATTAGTAATCGCCAGGGCCACATGTCGGGCTAGGCTAACGGTGTAACGATAGGTCCTTGTACTATAAAAGGACCGGTCATCGATACACAAAGGGCGGCTCCAGAGGGCTTCTGGACTCCCTGACCTAGACGAGCTTCTTCTTCTTGAGCTTCTTCTAGACTCACACGCTCAATACAACACCAACACACCCTGTGGAGTAGGGTATTACGCTCAGGCGGTCCGAACCATGTAAATCTCTGTGTCTACTTGTCATTCACCTTCTTGAATCTCTGCTTGCCTATTACCGAACTACAACTCCGCGATCTACCAACAGTAGTATCGGGAGATCTGCCGGATCCAAACACCGACAAAATCCTTCTCCTTGCTCCGACTGGGGAGAAGGTCAAATATATGGTTCACCTTGACTTCAAGGTGACCAACAACATGGCGGAGTATGAAGCACTAATCTATGGGCTCAAGGTGGCACTATCATATGGTGTCAAGCAGCTGTTGGTAAAGGGTGATTCACAGCTCATTATAAAACAAGTCAAAGGTGAATGCTGCTGCAACAACCCCCAACTAGCTGCATATCTTCTTGAAGTCCAGAAGCTTCAGAAGGATTTCAAGGTCCTGGATCTTTGCCATGTCCAGCGTCTCAACAACGCTGAAGCTGACGAACTCTCGACGAAAGCTTCAACTGGAGCTCCGGCTCCCGACGGAACCTTCGTCCGGAGATTATCAAGACTAACAGCTCAGCCTGCCGAACTGAGCGAAGGGGGCAAGACCAACACCTCGAAGCTGGCGGTCCCGATGGCCCTGTTACCATGGCGTCCATCAAGGGTCGTAGGTGCTGCAGGAAGCTCCGAGCAACCCAGCACGCAAGACTCAGAAGCTCAAGTTAGCTCCAATGCATGGTTCTCGGAGATCCGGAGCTACTTGAAAGACAACATACTTTCTGAAGACAATGTATCTGCTGACCGGATAGTCAGATTGGCTAAAAGATACACACTGATAGAAGGGGATCTCTACCGGCGTGGTGCCAACGACGTCCTAATGCGGTGCATTACAAGGGAAGAAGGCCACGAGCTCCTCAAAAAAATCCATGGAGGGGAGTGTGGAACCACGCGTCTTCTCACATGTTGGTCGGTAAAGCCTTTCAGCATGGTTTTTACTAGCCTACAACACTCCAGGATGCTACCGAGCTAGTGAATAAATGTGAAGCATGCCAGTTTCATGCGAAGCAAATTCACACACTATCTCAACCTCTACAAATGATACCTCCAACATGGCCATTCGCTGTGTGGGGTATGGATATTTTGGGACCTTTCCCAAAAAGCCATCGGAGGTTACAAGTACCTGTATGTCGCCATCGACAAGTTCACCAAGTGGCTGGAAGCAACTTCAGTTGTGATAATAAACAAGCAATCAGCTATCAAGTTCTTGCAGTCCATAGTATGCAGATTTGGAGTCCCAAACAAGATCATAACTGACAACGGGACCCAATTCACAAGTTCTGCATTCCAAGGATATTGCGAAGACCTCGGCATTCAAGTCAGCTACGCTTCCATGGCTCACCTGGCAAGCAATGGCCAAGCTGAGAGAGCAAATGCAGATATCCTAAATGGACTCAAGACGCGCACGTAGGAGTGCTTGAAAAAGCATGGAGCCAACTGGATCGAGGAGCTTCCGCCCACCTTGTGGGCAAATAGGACAACTCCAAACTGGTCAACCGGAGAGACACCCTTCTTCCTGGTGTACGGAGCTGAAGCAGTCCTTCCTCTGGAAATCACCTTGGGGTTGGTCTGGGTCCAGACCTTCGACGCAACCACGCAAGACCAGCTCCGACATGAAGACCTTGACCTCGCTGAAGAGGGAAGGGGTCGAGCAGCTGTTTGAAATGCATGATACCGCCAAGCGCTCCGGCGTTATCACCAAAGGCATGTGCATAGCTGACAGCTCGAGGAAGGCGATCTGGTGCTACGGAGAATACAAACTTGAGAAGGGTTAAACAAACTTTCCCCCAGCTAGGAAAGGACCCTTTCGAGTGATCAAAGTATCCCGTCCCGGATGTGTTCGCTTGGCAACCGAGGATGGGACACTGCTCCCTAATCCTTGGAACATTGAGCACCTCTGTAAGTTTTACGCTTAATATCACAGAGGTGAGTCTATAATTACATATGATGTATGTTATAGCGTCATTGTATAGAGACAGGTAGCTCCTCCAGGAGGACAGCTGGACCTTTTCAGGAAGGTCTGCAAAGTTCAAGCAACACTTGACACAGTCTCAGAACTAAAAGTGTAGCTAGCTACCCTGGGTAGAACAAGAAATGTAACACACTTAGCTTGGTTCCGTACCCTAAGAGTGTACTTGTCTCCCCTGTACCCTGGACCTATAATGAAAGACATCGATATGTGAAAATAGACTCCACGTGCATTTATTTTGTACAGGCTCATTCTTTTTTATTTTTCTCTTTCTTGTCTATAACAAAGTTGTGCAATTCTTAAGAAGATTTAGCTCGAACAATTCATATATAATTCAAGTTGCATTGTTATTTCTTTTGGGTCTTAACATCGTTGAATGGCCTACTCGCATAAACGCCAAGCCAATCTAGGTCCAGAGTGTGCTATCGACTTAGCCTAATCCTGCACCCTAAGTACGCCACTCTACCTACATCTCGGTAGGCCTAGGTAAGGTGAGTCCAGAAAACGATTGGACCTGGAGAAAGTAAACATACGCGCTTGATTGTATATAGAATTGCTATCGACCTAAAATTTCATATGGGGATAGTAAGTCGCAAATAAGTCATAGATAAGAAATGAATTTTACTATTTTTCTTGACTTTAGTGTGCGGGAAAAATGAAAATCCCACGATGATGGTGGACAATGCCGGAGCTATCAAAGCTTCGACATCCCCCAAGGGGGCCCACCGTCGATGTTTTAAACATTTATAGTGTGCATCGCCAGAGCTATCAAGTTCCGACAAATCCAGGGGTCCAGTTGTCAACGTAAAGAAATAAAAGGAGTTGAAGAAAAGATGGTAGAAGGACACCCCAATGGGGTCTACTGTCGACGCTCTTCGTGTTGACGGTGGTTGCTGCTGGAGCTACTAAGCTCCGACAACCCCAGAGGGCCAGCCGTCGACGCTCTACGTGTTGATGGTGGTTGCTGCCGGAGCTACTAACTTCCAACAACCACAGGGGCCCCTACTGTCGATGCAACAAAACTTCGGACCTATACTCTACAAGTTCGAAGCACTCAAGTCTTCAACAAGACGCTACATCCTTTTGATACATGTTCACAATCAAATTGTGTACATCTACCAGGGGGCCAAGCAAGACAAAGGTTGAAGACAAAAAATGAAATTCATAAAAAAAATTTGGATTTCATTCATCTGAAGAAAAGAGATTACAAAATTGGAGAAAAGAAGACAAGATACAAGTGGGGCTAAATGGAGAAAGTCCTAAGTTCTATGGAAGAATGAGGTGACCTTCTGGGCAACTTCCGTCACGCTGGTCTTCGCGGCGTCTCCCTCTCCATCGATGGGACCTTCAAGCACCGGGTTTAGTGGGAAATGAGGATCCCGGCTTGTGTAGCACGTCAGAATGTATTCTGTGACATTCTGCGCAAGGGATTTTCCTTCAGTTTCCAACTAATCCGCGATGACATCGCCCATCGCACCGAGTTTGTTTCCAACTGAGCTCAGCGCCCCCAACGCATGGTCCAGCTCCAGCTCCGGATTGTTCGGATGCACGGGGCTAAAGCCTAGCGGTGCTAGCGCGACATCGGCTTTGCCCATGAAGTCCCATACTTGTTGAGACTCCACAGCCCTTGATCATTGAATCTCCTCCAAGGACCTCTTGGCTGCCGCAAGCTCTGAACCCTCCCGGGCAAGGCGCTCGACCTCCTTGGCGTGCTGTTGAATCCTCTCAGCAACTTGCTTTTCAAGGTCACCAAGCTCCTTCTCCCGGACGTGGATCTGGTTCCGGTGGTCAACTAGGTCTTTCTCCCGGCCTCACATCTTCTTCTCCCTAGCAGTGACTTCGACCTCCCTTTTGGTAAGGTCCTGTCCTCGCTACCATGCCTTCTCTTCTTCGCTCTTGCAGTGCTCCTCCAGCTTCTTGGTGCGCTCTGCAAGGCTCTTGTCACTCAGTGCTAACCTTTGGGCGAGCTCCTCCTCTCTCTTCACGAGGCATCCCTCAGCTCCAGGAGTTTTTGCTCATCCTCTTCGAGCTTTTTCTCTCGCTCGTCGAGACCCTCCCAACGCTTGACAAGACCTTCGTGGATGGTATTGAGGTTCTCCTGGCGACCATTTGCCGCCTCATTAGCAGCCATGGCTTGTTCGTATATAGACCGGGACTGATTGTCGAGGGATCGCACCATGCTTTCCCTCTCATCTAACAGCTGGCCCCAATACTCCATCCGGGCCTTCTCCCTCTTGACCCACTCCTTGTCGTCGGCCAGCCATGTTTGCGCCAGCTTGGTCTCGAATTGGAGTCGGTTGCGCCACCTCCTAAGAGCTTGGCACTCCTCCTCGAGGGCCTTGATGTCATGATAAAATGCAAGGTGGACCTAACGAAGGCTGGAGCGGGCATTGTTGATGGATAACGATAGGGGGATTGGCTCCGGACCTGCCGGGGTCCTCTCCGCTGACTCCAGTGGGTTCTCCAGAACAAAAATAGGGTCCCACTCTACAAGAGCGGTCCCCTGAGCTTCCATGGCACTAGGGCTGCCCTCCGGGAGTGCCTCGGTAGTCGTCGAGGTAGGTCCTGCCACGGGAGTTTCTACCTCTGGAGTCAGCTTCGAAGGTCCCGTCGCCAGGTCATCATCAACTGGCCCCTCAGGCAAGGGACCGGGCGCTTCGTCTTGGCACCCTGGCTTAGGAACGGGTACCTCCACAGCTACCACCTCTGGGGTAGGAATTGAAGAACCAGCCGGAGCTGAGGTCGTCTCTGACTCCGGCGCTGGTGCTTCCTCCACGGCCAGTTTAGGCACCGGCGCTTCGACCTCCACCAGTTCGGGTGTCGGCACCTCCACGTCAACCGGCTCAGGCACTGGAACTTCATCAACCGCTGGCTCCGCCGCCGGGGCTTCAGTAACATCTGGCTCGAAAGCCGAAACTGCAGCTACCTCCGGCTCTGATGCCGGAGCGTCCATTATCACAGCATCCAAAATTAGAGCTTCAGCCTCCAGAGCTGGTGCCGCTGGTACATCTTCATTCCCGTGGTTCGGCGCTACCATGGGAGCTTCGGGATATGAGTCGAGGTCCAGAACCACGATAGCTGACGCCGGAGCTGCCGTGACCTCAGCCACCACCTGAGGCGACGCTGGAATTGGAGCCGGAGCCTCCGCCTGCATAGCATCAGCTGCTGTCATAGGAACCGAAGCTTCAGCCCCTTTTTTGGATACCCTGTGTATGAAGGATAAAGAAGCTCAAAATATGGCTACAACAAAAATAACAAACTGAGGTAAAGAAAAGCCAATTTACCTTGGAAGGCTTCTGCTCCAGCTAGCGCGGAACCTCTTCGTCGGAGGCTCAGAGCCCGACCCAGTCACAACTGGTGTAATAAATCCGGAAGGCTCTTCGGAGCTTGCTGCCACCGTCAGCGACATCTCGGTTGGGGCCTCCCTCGACTGAGAAGGACCCTTGGACCTAGAGCCCTTAGCTGGCCCTAGTGCCGGAGTCACCTGGTCGGAGCTGGCGTTCTGCGGAGACGTCGATGTTGGAGTTAGCAACACTATCGAAGACCTCCCACGCTGAGGATAAGGGACTGAGGCAGATGGAGCAGGCCTCACGGAGCTTCCGTCAGCACGTCTCAGCTTCCTATTCCGATCGGAAGGTTCATCGAGCTCTTTGCCCTTGCCTATGTCTTTAGCTCTTCGGCTCGGGGTGGAAGCGGGACCACCCTCGGAAGCTCCGGGGATCACTAATCTGGTGGTCAGACGCCTCTCTACCTCACCGAGGTCGTCAAGCACCAGCATGCTCCTCCGGAGCTCCCTGCTGAACTCTGCCTCCATGTTCAGAGGGAGGAAAGCTGCCGGCGGAGTTAAGTCATTGCCCTCTACGTCAATGCCATGCTGGAACTTCTTGAGATGAAGCTCCAAAGCAGCGCCATCCAAATTGGACCTCAGACCGGTTTCAATCTGGTCATCATCCATCACGCTGTTGAGGGCCCAAGTGAGCTTCTCCCTCTTCTTCAGCAGAGCCCACCTGTTGACCAGGAAGTTGACCATCTGGGGGGTCACCCCTCCTTCCACACATTCGCGGATCCGGGTCAAGGTAGGGTTGAAGGCCTCTGACAACACCGGAACCACACTCCATGCGTCAGTGTCAACATTGGGAAGACCTTCAGGCAAATCCAACTTCTCGTGCTCCTCTACCGTGATGATAATCCAATCCTTCTTTGTGACGCCCGGTTCTGAAAACTGAACCAAGCTAACGCATATGTGTGCCCAGGATGTTCAACACACATACACGAGTGCAATCACAAAATAGTATACAGAAAATTTCCACAGAACAAGATTAATTATCAAATTTTATTACACAAACCATATTATCCTCGAATACAAGCTCTAATGAATATTAATGACAAGTTCAACTAATGCAGCGGAAATAAACTAATTAAGCAACTAAGCAAACTAAGCAAAAGGGATAGCGTAGCTCCATGCAACACCACAGGCAAAGCTGACGGTAGACACGGCCTAGAACTCCGCATTATCGCCGTTAAACTCACAATCCTGACCTGCAACTGTTGGGGGGGGATTGCAAGAGTGAGTACATGTCGTACTCAGCAAGTGTGGAAAATATGACATGTGGCTGATTCAAATGACGACAATAATAATAGCAAAGTGCTGAAAAGTACAGTAAACCATTTGAAAAGCAATATATATATTATATGTATGTGAAGTAAACCCATCATAATCATAAGTAATACTATAATACCAATCTGAATTCACTACCATCATCAATAATTCCAGATTTCACCATCGTCAATAACCATATTCAATACCAAAAATTAATCCATAACCATCCATAACCATTACCAAACCATAACCATCCCAAATTCCAATTTCCCTCTAATCATGGAAGTTGTCCAGGTGCTCGTAACCGGGAGCACGGCTATCATGATAGTTTTATTTAACTCTGCAAAGTTTGTACCTCTTTACCCACGTGTTCATGATTTCATCACCTTTCAGCGACTAAGAACCTCCCTTATGCCCATGACCCGTCGGTCACATTACACACTTCCGTTGATGTGTGGCCAAGAGATCACAAAATAGCCTTTACAAAGGGATTACTAGCCTATTTAGACCCCACTGAGGTTTCACCGGTGGCGATGTCTCCCGCAGAGCACATCTTCAACCAAGGGCCCCCTCTTGAGCCATTCGGATCCCAGGGTAGTCCCACCAATCATCAACAAATCCAATCTAACTACCCCTTCCCCGAGCATCCACAATGGTCCAAGCAGCACTAGCAAAGCCCTAATTAATCAGCTACGCCGCACCCATACTTGGCCTCGTGGTAGCACTGTAGTCCTGGCTTATTCTCGCATGAACCAATCCTTAGATCTAAAGCAAGCAAACCACCATAACAACCAACCCATCCACATACCAGGCTTGCTTAGATCACCCATTACCACACCATATTTAAACAGTTCATGTTAACCATAATCTCATCCATGCATAATTAAATTGAGTGGTATAGTTATTCCCATCCCAGTTGATTAAGCGAAGCAAAAGGTAAAAAGTCCATCCCGACGCTCTACCATAAATTCCAGGTGACAAGGGTGGTTTAGCAAGTCTAGTAAACTTCCTACCATAGGATTCCCATCAAATTGACACAGCATGCAGTTTTACAAACAAAACATTTATTTTAAAAATAGGATCAATATGCTTCAAGGACACTTGCCTTGCTCTTGCTGTTGATTAGGGTCAAATCCTTCAAACTCCTGGTGCTGTAGATCCTCCGCGGCACTTTCTAGCGCAAATCTGTCTAATCCACACAATAAACATACAAGACAAGAAACACAATCAAAGAGTGCACAAATATTACTCAACATGACATGACATGCATGATTGATGCAAATGCAAGGTAGAACTTGTTACTAGATTGCTTTTAATGATCACTAACTAGCTCTAATAGATTTTAACAAGTTTATACAGGTTTGGGGTCGATTAGATCTAATATGTCGCTAAAATTCGCATTGGGAACGAATCCTACCGTAGATGTGATGGCTTCGAAGATCGCGGGATGATGGCGATGCGTAGACGAAGTAGATGGTGCAAGGTCCTCCGGCGGCACGACGACGACAACGCGATGGCGACGACGATCTCCGGCGGACGGCGGCGCCCTCCTCTTTTTCTTCCTCTTCCCCCCCCTTTTTTTTCCTCTCTTTTTTCCTTCCTGGCGGCTGCTCTGGTCTCCTTTTTTCTTTCTACGGCGGCTAGGGTTTCCTGGGCTGCTGCATTGCTCCTGGTGTCGGGCAAATACGAAGCCCCGGTTGTATATATAGGCGCAGGCGCGGCGCTAGGGCCGGCGCCGTGGCTGACTCGGCTGCGCACGGTGCGCGTGCGGGAGTGCGCGCTGCGCGCGCACGTTGCGGGGCCGCGTGGGCGCGTGCGGGCATCGCGCGGTCGGGAGCGCTGCGCGGGTCAACGCGGCGGGAGGGAGGCTCGGGCGGGGTGGGGCCATGTGGTCGGGCGAGCGAGCGCGTGCGGCCGGGCGCGGCTCGCGCCAGGCGCGGGGCCAGCGGGGCAGGTGGCGGGGCGCGCGCTGGAGCGGGGCCCAGCGGGCGGATCGGGGCAGACGCGGGATTCGCGCGTTGCGCGCGGGACGAGGTGGCGCGGTGGCCAGGCGGCGGGGTCGCGCGCTGCTGGCTGGGCCGCTCGGCCTGGCCAGCGGGCGGTTTTCTTTTTGTTTTTTTCTTTTTTTTCTCTTTTCTTTTTTTATAAATATATTACTATTTATTTATTTATTTATTTTATATTATTCATTTATTATTATTTTTATTTTTTATATACAGTTATTATATATATTATTTATATATATATTTATATATATTTACATATATTTTTATTATTATTATTTTTATACTTATTCTCTATTACAAGTTTTAGGCTATAATTATTATTTTCTTTTTTCTTCTTTTTGCTACACCATATATGTATGTTTTATCTTTTATTATCTTTCTTTTATCCTACTAATGTTTAATGCATGATCATGTATGCAATGCATGATGCGAAAATTTAGGGTGTTACAAACCTACCCCCTTAAAGTGAATCTCGCCCTCGAGATTCGATAGCGTGGAGAAAAGATACGGGAATTCTGCCTTCAGGTCTTCTTCACGTTCCCACGTAGCTTCGGCTTCCGTATGGTGGTTCCATTGCACTTTGCACCAACGATCCTCTTATTTCTCGTGACCCTTTCCTTCACGTCCAAGATCTTGATAGGTTGCTCGACATAGGACAAATCCTCCTGAAGTTCTAACTCGTCCATCGACACTTGTTCTTCCGGCACCCTGAGACACTTCTTGAGTTGATACACGTGAAACACGTCGTGTACATCGGAGAGATACGTCGGCAGCTCAAGTCGATATGCCACTTCTCCTCGTTTGTCCAAAATCTTGAATGGTCCGATGTAACGTGGTGCCAGTTTTCCTTTGACGTTAAACCATCGTTGACCTCTGATACGTGACACTTTGAGGTATACGAAACCTCCTATTTCAAAGGATAATTTCCTTCTCCTATTGTCCACATAGCCTTTTTGTCTTGATTGGGCAGCCCTCAAGTTTTCACGAATTATCTGGACTTGCTTTTCGGCTTCTTGCAACACATTCGGACCAAATACTTGAGTTTCTCCTGCCTCATTCCAGAATAAAGGTGTCCTACACTTCCTCCCATAAAGCGCTTCATATGGTGACATTTTCAAGCTTGCTTGGTAACTATTGTTGTATGAAAATTCCGCGTATGGCAAGCTTTTGTCCCAACTTTTCCCATGCTTTAAAGCACAAGCTCTTAACATGTCCTCCAAAATCTGATTGGTCCTCTCGGTTTGTCCATCCGTTTGAGGATGATATGCTGAACTAAAATTCAACCTCGTTCCCAAAGCTTCATGCAATTTTTGCCAAAATCTGGAGGTAAATTGAGAACCTCTATCCGAGACTATCTTCTTCGGTACTCCATGTTGACACACAATATGCTCCATGTATATTTTGGCCAATCATGCAGCTGTATACTTGGTCTTCACAGGGACAAAATGAGCTGACTTGGTTAAGCGATCCACAATTACCCAAATTGAGTCATACCCGGACTGAGTACGTGGTAACCCAACTATGAAGTCCATTCCAATTTCTTCCCACTTCCATTCCGGAATCTTCAACGGTTGCAATAATTTGGCTGGCCTTTGATGTTCTGCCTTGACTCGTTGGCACACATCACACAATGCTACGTATTCAGCTATGTCCTTCTTCATGCTATCCCACCAATAGAAAGTCTTCAAGTCTTTGTACATCTTTGTACAACCAGGGTGAATTGAGTAAGGCGAGTCATGTGCCTCCTTTAATATTGTCTCCCGAATATGCTTTACATTAGGCACAATGATCCTCTTTCCAAGCCATAAGGTACCATGTTTGTCTTCATCAAATCTGAATTCTCTCCCTTCCTCAATCCTTTCTTTGATTTCCTTGATCTCCTCATTCGTGGTTTGTGCTTCTCGAATTTCTTGCTCCAAGGTTGGGTTTAACTCCATCATCTCCGTCTCATTTACAAACCCGAGGTTCAACCGTTCAAACTCCTTACATAACTCGAATGGTAACTCTCAAACCGTGAGTTGATGACTTACTCCTTTTCTACTCAAAGCATCGGCCACTACATTGGCTTTTCCCGGATGATAGTTGATCCCCAAATCATAATCTTTGATGAGCTCCAACCATCTTCGTTGCCTCAAGTTCAGATCCGTTTGTGTGAAAATATACTTCAAACTCTTATGATCCGTGTAAATTTCACACCTATGTCCAAGAATATAGTGTCTCCAAATCTTCAATGTGTGTATCACAGCTGCTAGTTCAAGATCATGCGTGGGGTAATTCTGCTCATGTTTCTTCAATTGTCTTGATGCATAGGCGACCACTTGACCTTCTTGCATCAATACACACCCAAGTCCTTGTCTTGATGCATCACAATAGATGTCGAAACTCTTGCTTACATCCGGCAATACCAAAACTGGGGCTGTTGTCAACCTCTTCTTCAACTTCTCAAAACTATTTTGACAAGCTTCAGTCCATTGGAACGCCTTTCCCTTCATTAGTAACTCCGTCATAGGCTTGGCTATCTTGGAAAAGTCCTTGATGAATCTACGGTAATATCCAGCCATCCCAAGAAAACTCCTTATTTCCTTGACATTTTGCGGCGGTTCCCATTTCAACACGTCTCTTACTTTTCTGGGGTCAACCGATACTCCTCCTCCTGAGATTATATGACCCAAGAATGGCACCTCTTTCAACCAAAACTGACACTTGTTGAACTTGGCATACAATCGATGCTCCATCAATTTCTGCAACATAAGCCTCAAGTGTTCCTCATGTTCCTTCTCATCTTTCGAGTAGATCATAATGTCATCAATAAACACCACAACGAACTTGTCCAAGTACTCCATGAAGACTTTATTCATGAGGTACATAAAGTAGGCAGGCGCATTTGTCAATCCAAAAGACATCACAGTGTACTCATAAGATCCATACCGTGTTCTAAAAGCTGTTTTCGGTATGTCCGATGGTCTAATCTTCATTTGAAAGTATCCCGACCTCAAATCAATCTTGAAAAACACACAGGCACCTTTCATCTGATCAAACAAATCCTCTATACGGGGCAAGGTGTACTTGTTCTTTATTGTTATCTCGTTGAGAGCTTGGTAATCCACGCACATCCTTTGGGATCCATCCTTCTTGTCCACAAATAGAACGGGCGCTCCCCAAGGTGAAGAGCTAGGGCGAATAAAACCCTTCTCTAGTTGCTCTTGAATTTGCTTCTTGAGCTCCGCTAATTCCATAGGAGGCATCCTATACGGCCTCTTAGCTATAGGTGCAGTTCCAGGTATTAAATCAATAACAAACTCAATGTACCGATCGGGTGGCATACCTGGCAACTCATCCGGAAAAACATCCAAAAATTCACACACCACCGGAATCTCCTCAATTGCGGCACCGTCCATATGATTCAATTCTAATTGCTTCGGTGCGGTTTGAGATGCTTCAAATTCTATGGTGATCCCTTCTTCATTGGTCAACTTCATCGTCTTCGTGGCACACTCAATAACTCCATTGTGCTTCCTCAACCAGTCCATACCAAGTATAATGTCCAATCCTTGAGAATCTAAAACAATGAGGTTGGCGGAGAAGTCTACCCCCCTTATTATAAGGCTTACTTTTGGACATACTATATTTGTCCTCATCTCTCCTCCAAAAGACTTAACCAGCAGAGTAAACTTCATATGAGAGATAGGCAAACTATACTTGGCAACATACTTCGATGCAATGAATGAATGTGATGCTCAAGAATCAAATAACATAGTCGCGGGGTTGGAGTTGGCGAGAAACATACCAATGACCACGTCATCCGCTTGTTGAGCATCCTCCATAGAGATATGGTTCACGTTGCCACGAGCAAAATTCTGCTATCCACGACTTCCTTGTGGTTGTCCTCCATTAGGTCTTGGGTTTTGCCTCGGTGCATTTCTTCCTCGACCAAGGCCCGACTTAGGACATTGATGCGCAAAGTGTCCAGCTTCTCCACAAGTATAACACTTCTTAACCCCACCAGAATTGTTGAGACGAGCTTGGTTTTGAACATTGGCTCCAGGAAAATCAGCACTAGGTGCATAAGGCATCGGAGGCCTAGGTGCTTGCATGACAGGGCGTTGCTGCACAAACTGAGTTGGGTGTGGTGTATAACCAGGGCGCTGAGTAGGAATAGAGGAGCTGTAATGAGGCGCATTGGGTGGTGCAAGGCGAGGGCGCACATTACTTCCTTGTTGTTGTCCTTGATATGGCGCCTTCCTCTTGATTTCTTGCTCCATCTCACGGATATTGTTCTCAACCACAATTGCTTTGTCCACAAGCTTCTGAAAATTGGCATAATCGCAGTTGAGTAGTTGCACTTGGATCTCATTGTTCAAGCCCCTCATGAACAAGTACTGTTTTCGGCTGTCTCGACTAACATCCTCAGGCGCATACCTTGAGAGTTGAGTGAACTTGTTGAGATATTCACTCACGCTTGATCTTCCTTGCCTTAAATTCTCAAATTCTTGCCTCTTCAAGATCATAACACCCTCCGACACATAATGAGAACGGAAATTCTCCTTGAATTCGGCCCAAGTAATTCTCTCTTGGTTCTCATGAGCATTGCAATAAGCATCCCACCAATCCGCAGCTGCTCCAACTAGTTGATGAGAAGCAAACAAGACCTTCTCCCAGTCACTGCATTGGACAATAGCTAGCTTCTTCTCAGCGGACTTGAGCCAATCATCTGCATCCATAGGGTCAGCGGCTTGAGCAAAGGTTGGCGGCCTAGTCCTCATAAACTCTCCCAATCGGTTGTGAGGAGGCGGGGGTGGCGGTGGAGGCATGTGGGGCTGATTGTTGATATTGCTAGCCTGCAGCTGTCCCATTGTTTGTATCATGGTCTGCATGAGCTAGTTTTGCATAGCCAAAAGCTGCTCAATGTTGATAGCTCCATGAGTAGATCCTTGTTCAATGTTGTTCTGAGGCACTCCATTGTTCTCCTCCTCACCATTGACATCCCTCTAGTTGCGAGTCCTCACCATCTGAAGAAAAGCAATAGGTAAGAATTAGAAACGTCCCCAACTATATGCATCAAGGGATATGAAACTAAACAGCTAGCTACACTAGCCTAGGTGGACATGGCAATGCTAAAGCATCCCAAAATCCTCTATTAAGCACACAAGCAAACAATATATATATATATATATATATATATATATATAATATATATATATATATATATAGCAAACAGCACACTAAGCAAAAACACATCGATTCCTGAGTGCTCCTATGTGCTCTAAAGTGTCCATTCTATCTAGGCTGCATCCTACGGTCAACCTGTGGCTCTGATACCAATCTGTGACGCCCGGTTCTGAAAACTGAACCAAGCTAACGCATATGTGTGCCCAAGATGTTCAACACATACACGAGTGCAATCACAAAAGAGTATACAAAAAATTTCCACAGAACAAGATTAATTATCAAATTTTATTACACAAACCATATTATCCTCGAATACAAGCTCTAATGAATATTAATGACAAGTTCAACTAATGCAGCGGAAATAAACTAATTAAGCAACTAAGCAAACTAAGCAAAAGGGATAGCGCAGCTCCATGCAACACCACAGGCAAAGCTGACGGTAGACACGGCCTAGAACTCCGCATTATCGCTGTTAAACTCACAATCCTGACCTGCAACTGTTGGGGGGATTGCAAGAAAGAGTACATG
Source organism: Tuctoria greenei (assembly GCA_036927565.1). NCBI lineage: Eukaryota > Viridiplantae > Streptophyta > Magnoliopsida > Poales > Poaceae > Tuctoria > Tuctoria greenei. The sequence goes on along the minus strand of JAYESD010000009.1, from coordinate 165,418,934 downwards.
TCGTACTCAGCAAGTGTGGAAAGTATGACATGTGGCTGATTCAAATGACGACAATAATAATGGCTAAGTGCTGAAAAGTACAGTAAAACCATTTGGAAAAGCAATGTATCATATTTATGTGAAGTAAACCCATCATAAACCATGTAACCATCATAATACCAGTCTATAACCATCATAATCCGATTGCCATCGGACTTGTCCGGACACATGAAACCCTAAGTGTTTAGAATGATAAGTCCGCACTTGGAGGACTTGTCCGATTTAGATCAGTGTGTATATCGGACTAGTCCGTGTAGACACCGGACTTGTCCGAAGTGGATCAGAATGAATATCGGAATAGTCCGGATTACAACGGACTTGTCCGATTTTGTGTGACTTGTGCATTGTGTTGAGGACTAGTCCGCATTGGGGAGGACTAGTCTGAAGTGAATCAGAAAGATATCGGACTAGTCCGGTGGGGACCGGACTTGTCTGATCTAGTGCAGAGTGTGATATCGGACTAGTTCGGCTATTTTCGGACTAGTCCGGTCCTGTATAACTTTGTGCATTGTGTGTGTGTGCTTGAAAGTGATTGAGCTCTTGGATGTGTTTCCTTAACACACTCCATACATAATAAACTACTATTTTCTTCTCCTTGAGCTCAAATTTACTTTGCTTCTCATCCAAAACCCACAAGGGAGTCCTAGATGCACTTTCAATCTCCCCCTTTTTGGTGATTGATGACAACCAATTGAGATTTCACAAAATAAGGCAAAAATTTGAGATTTTCATAAAGTATGCACATATGACTCAAAAATACATCAAGCAACAAGAGAATTATTCATATGTGCATTCTTTATGGTGGGATGCATACTAAGTGCATGAATACATTGAGAATGACAGAATTTACATTAATCAACCGATACAAAGTGCATATGACATTCCAGGAGCAAAAATGCAGTTTTCATCACATACTCGCAAATAAATTGAGCAATTCATCGCAGGACCAAACTTAATAGGAAAACAGAGTTAAACTATTACAATCACAAATAAAAGATAAAGAGAACTCTCTCCTCTCACCCTACCACAGCTAAAGCTAAGACTCCCCCTCAATCTCTCCCCCTTTGGCATCAAGACACCAAAAAGAAGGAGAGGAGGGTCCTAGGGTCTTCACTCTTCACTGTCGGTCCTCTCGTCATCGTCTTCATCTTCTTCGCTTTCCGCTTGACGAGTAGGAGAGGGAGGATGATGAGCAGAGCTGCTCGAGCCCCCAATGCCAAAGTAGGCAAGCTCGGAGGGGTTCAGAGGCCCGAGCTCGGTGATGTCAAGATCAGAATCTTCAGAAATTACTGGAGATCCAATGGGGTTGATCTCCAGCTTTTCACTCAGTTGTTTCACGTTGGCTTTGATGTATCTCATATCCTCCTTCCTCTTCTGATTGAGTTTATGAAGCTTTACTTCAGTCTTCTTGCAGGAGGAGAATATGGCGGCCAGGTACTTGAGGATCCCACTAGCTGATCCTCTCTGAGGGGCTTCCCTGGAGGTAGGGACAGCCCTGGCAGCATCTCCTTCTCTTGCTGGTGCCTCAGGACTTGAGGCCGGCAAGGGAGCAGCCTGGACACTCATAGGCTGAGGCTTCTGAGGCCTCAGAGGAGTGTGCTCCACATCCTTCACGAACTCAATACCTGTGACTTTCTCAATCATAAACATCAGGTAGGGAGCATAGCCACAGGACCTATTGGGGGTGCTTGAGATGTTGACCATGTCATTCCATATGTAATCTGCAACATCAAACTGCCTCTTCTTGCTTATGACCCTCATTAGAGTCCGGAGGTAGCCCTGTACACTCCCTGCATCCCCATCCTTGGGGGCAATGGTCTTCCGAAGAACTCTGTTCAGGACCACAAAGAAGGGCTTCATGTTCTTTGTGGAGGGAGGAACATACTTGGAGTTGGGCTCATACATGAACTTCATTCCGTCCCTCTTAATGACCCCTATGTTGTGGATGATCAGCCTGTCATTGTCAGAGGTGTCCAGATGAAGCATATTATTGAAGTCCTCTTGAGTAATACTATACTTGGATCCGTGGGTCATCCAAGTCACACTCTCTTCATCTTCACTCGAGAAGTGGCACGTTGCATAGAACTGTGCAATCACCTCATCATTCCAGTTATGCCTGAAGGCAAAGAGATCCTTCAGGCCATGCCTCTCAACTGCTACAATAACTTCATCAAACGCTGATCACTTCTTCTTCTCTAGGTAGGCCCAGTCAATCCACTGACTGCGCACCACCGGAGTCTTCATTGGCAGGTAGACCAGCCTGTAGAAATCTGCATGGAAGTTTGTCCAAAACCTTCCATCAGCTGCCTGCTTTGGCCTTGCATAGCAATCAGTGCTTCTGAGCTTGGCTGCCACATCACTGCCTTTCCCATTGAATTTCTCTTCATTGGGGTCCCGGACCCCTTCCCTGGGAGCATGGAGCTTCAAGGGCCCAACTGGCCCCGTTGCTACTCCCTTGCCCTTTCCTTTTGCTTGACGAAGGCCGCTTGTAGACGGAGCAACCTTCGAGGCGGCCTTCTTGACACAAACCTTCCTCCGAACTTGGGGAGGGGAAGTAGCAGGCTCGGAAGGTCTTTCTTGGCGTTTCTTGCCAAGTCCCGCCGAGGACCGAGGTGCCACCTCGTGGTCCAACTCGGCCTCAAAGTTGGAGATCTCGTTGTCGGAGCTCGACATGATCTGAGAATGATTGAGCAAGAATAATGACAAGTTATACAAGGCATTGGTAAGGCAAGATAGCAATGGATGACATTAAGGAATTAAGGAATTAGGTTTCAGGTTCAGAAACATCGGACTTGTCCGGTGCTCAGGCACGGACTAGTCCGGGGTATCGGACTTGTCCGTGTATGGACCGGACTAGTCCGGTGTTCATCCTCAAAAACCTAACAGATTGGTCAAGGGATGATTCCTAATGCAAATCTAGTCTAGCATACATGTAGTACATCAAATAAGCATGTATCTAGTGAAGGATGCTAGGCTATACGATCAACAATGGAGAAAAACAAGATTTCTAGGGTTTTGAAGAAATTTACCGAAGAAATCGATGGAGGCTCGAAGTGTTGGGGGTTGGAGGTCGGACTAGTCCGATAGCTTCAATCCCCAAGAGGTCAAGCTCGATCTCCGCCCAAATGTGGACTTTTTCGACGGAGGGAGGAGAAAATCGCCTTGGGAGCTCGAGCGCAAGAGAGAGGAGGCGTGAGCAAAAGTGGGGATGAGGAGATTAGGGTTTGGTGGCGGCTAGGGTTATGGACACAAAAAATCGGACAAGTCCGGACATGACCGGACTAGTCCGAAGTCATCCAGAGACCTATATCGGACTAGTCCGTGGTATATCGGACTAGTCCGGCCTAACCGGCACTCTGCGGACTAGTCTGCATGGGCGGACTAGTCCGGGTAACCACGGACTAGTCCGTGGTCACCAGGAAAGAATTGCATAGCCCATTCATATATATTTGAAGGTTCAATAATAGAGAATAGAGGGGCAAAACAAATCAAGTAATCTTGATGAATTTGACTAGTAAGCATACAACAATCATACAATGATCAAAATTCATCAAGATCTAATAATTGACATATTTTTTCGAGAGAAAAATGGAGAGGGATGATTTTCACAATTCAATCAACATTTTGAAGCAATCATCCAGGTATGCAACTTTTCAAGCCACACTCCGAGAATCAAGAATATTTAGCTCATTTCGGAGTTCGCAAAAACGCTTTTCATCAAGTGGCTTGGTGAATATGTCGGCCAATTGTTTTTGGGTGTTGACATGTGAGATGGTTATGTCTCCTTTCATGGAATGGTCTCTCAAGAAATGATGTCTTATGTCTATGTGTTTAGTCCTAGAGTGCTCAACTGGATTGTGGTCTATTTTAATGGCACTCTCATTATCACAAAGAAGAGGAATACGGTTCATATTGTAACCGTAATCCCTTAGAGTTTGTCGCATCCAAAGGAGTTGTGCACAACAACTCCCGGCTGCAACATACTCCGCTTCGGCTGTGGATAATGCAATGGAATTTTGTTTCTTAGATGACCAAGAAACTAAAGATCTTCCTAGGAATTGGCATGTGCCAGAGGTGCTTTTTCTATCAACTTTGCACCCAGCATAATCTGCATCGGAGTAACCAATGAGATTGAATTTGGAGCCTTTTGGGTACCAAAGACCAAGGTTGGGTGTATGAACTAAATATCTCAAGATTCTTTTTACGGCTGTCAAATGACATTCCTTGGGGTTGGCTTGAAATCTTGCACACAAACATACACTTAACATAATGTCTGGCCTAGATGCACATAAGTAGAGTAAAGATCCAATCATGGAGCAATATACCTTTTGGTCGACGCTTGGTCCATCTTCATTGAGATCCAAGTGGCCATTCGTAGCCATGGGAGTCTTTATGGGCTTTGTCTTGTCCATGCCAAACTTCTTGAGTATGTCCTGCGTGTACTTGGTTTGGCTTATGAATGTTCCTTCCCTTTGTTGCCGCACTTGGAATCCCAAGAAGTACTTCAATTCTCCCATCATTGACATTTCAAACCTGTCTGTCATAATTCTACTAAATTCTTCACAGAAGGATTGGTTAGTTGACCCAAAAATTATATCATCAACATAGATTTGGCAAATAAAAAGATCATTATCTAGATTTTTAGTGAATAATGTATAATCTACTTTGCCAATTTGAAAACCATTATCAATTAATAAATCTCTGAGACACTCATACCAAGCTCTAGGAGCTTGTTTGAGGCCATAGAGAGCCTTACGTAGTTTATATACGTGGTCGGGGAACTCTTCGTCTTCAAACCCGGGTGGTTGCTCCACGTACACCTCTTCCTTGATCGGTCCATTGAGGAAGGCACTTTTTACGTCCATTTGATACAGCTTGAAATCATGGTGAGTAGCATATGCAAGTAGTATTCTAATTGATTCAAGCCTAGCTACTGGAGCAAAAGTCTCATCGAAATCCAAACCTTCGACTTGTGAGTAACCTTTGGCCACAAGTCGTGCCTTGTTTCTTGTCACCACTCCGTGTTCGTCTTGCTTATTGCGGAAGACCCACTTGGTGCCCACTATATTTGCATTGGGTCTTGCCACAAGTTCCCAAACCTCGTTTCTCTTGAAGTTGTTCAACTCTTCTTGCATTGCCACCACCCAGTCCGGATCCTTCAATGCATCCTCAGTCCTGCGTGGTTCCAAAAAGGAGACAAACGAGTAATGCTCACAAAAATTAGCTATACGAGATCTAGTGGTTACTCCCTTTTGGATGTCACCGATGATGTTGTCGATTGGGTGATCCCTTTGAATGCATTGGTGTACTCTTGGGTGTGGCACTTGGAGAGTTGTGTGTTGGTGATCATTTTCTTCTCCCCCTGAGTGGTTGCCCTCGTTGATTTGTTGATCATCTTCATATTCTTGTGATTGATCTTGTATAGAAGCTCCCCCTTGATTGTTGATCTCCTCTCGTGGTTCACTTTCCTCTTGTATTTGTGACGATGACTCTTGTGGTCGAACTTTGCCTAGAGCCATTTTCTTCAATGCTTGATAAGGAGCTTCTTCTTTACCTAATTCACATTGATCAACTTGCTCCTTTTGGGAGCCATTAGTTTCATCGAACACTACGTCACGTGCCACTTCAACAAGTCCGAAGGCCTTGTTGAAAACACGATAGGCGTAAGTGTTCGAATCATAGCCAAGCAAGAAACCTTCATCGGACTTCGAAGCGAACTTTGAAGTCCTGGGCTTCTTGTTCAAAATATAACATGGAGAACCGAAAACTCTAAAATATGAAATTTTTGGTTTGTTACCGGTGAGTAGCTCATAAGGAGTCTTCTTGAGTAGTCGATGAAGGTAGAGTCGATTTGCGGCGTGGCAAGCGGTGTTAATTGCTTCCGCCCAAAATCGATCCGAAATCTTGTATTCATTGAGCATTGTTCTTGCCATCTCTATGAGCGTTCGGTTCTTCCTTTCGGCAACTCCGTTTTGTTGTGGAGAGTATGGTGCTGAAAATTCGTGCTTGATTCCCTCCTCATCAAGGTACTCCTCCACTTGTATGTTCTTGAATTCCGTGCCATTGTCGCTCCGAATACTCTTGATCGATAGTGAGAACTCGTTTTGCGCTCTCTTGAAGAATTTCTTGAGTGTCCCTTGTGTTTCTGACTTGTCATGCAAAAAGAACACCCAAGTGAAGCGGGAAAAATCATCAATAATGACTAAACCGTATTTATTACCGCCGATGCTTATGTAAGCAATTGGACCAAACAAGTCCATATGAAGTAGTTTGAGCGGTCTTGTCGTAGTCATGATGTTCTTTGCGGGATGATGTGCTCCAACTTGCTTCCCGGCTTGGCACGCGCTACAAGGCCTGTCTTTCTCAAAAACAACATCTTTCAAACCTCGGATGTGATCGCCCTTGAGGAGTTTTTGAAGATTCCTCATACCAACATGTGCTAGCCGTCTATGCCACAGCCAACCCATGTTGGTTTTTGCAATCAAGCATGTGTCGAGTTCGGCTTTATCCTTGTTGAAGTCAACAAGGTAAAGCTTTCCCTTCAATATACCCTTGAATGCAACGGAACCATCACTCCTCCTTGAGACGGTCACACCCTCATTAGTGAACAGGCAATTATAACCTTTGTCACATAATTGAGATATGGACAGCAGGTTATAATCTAAAGATTCAACATGTAAAACATGAGAAAGAGTGTGTTCAGAGGATATTGCTATTTTACCGGTACCGAGGACCCTTCCTTGACTATTATCTCCGAAGTAGATGCCTTCGTTTGGGTCCTCGTTTTCTTCATATTCCACGAACATCCTCCTTTCTCCGGTCATGTGGTTGGTGCATCCACTGTCTAGCACCCATTTGGATCCACTGGAGGAGTAGGTCTGCAGAAACAAATTATGTATTGGTTTTAGGTACCCAAGCTTGCTTGGGTCCTTGGAGGTTAGTTACAATACATTTGGGCACCCACACATGGGATTTTGTGTTCCCATTGCGTGGCCCAGCATAATAAGCATAAACTTTACCAAGATTGTTTCTCATGAATACATAAGAGGCATCAAAGGTTTTGAACAAAAGTTGTTGTTGTTTGTTGATCGGACTTGTCCGTATGACCGGACTTGTCTGGACCACAACCGGAATAGTCCGGTGTTGATGGTAGTTCAGGTTTTTAACTTTCGAGTTACCAGATTGTGAGGTTCCTCCCTTCACAAAGGTAATCTTTCCTTTGTTATTCTTATGACTTCCAGCATTTTGCTTTCCATCATAAGAGTAACCAATGCCATACTTGACATTTGGAGGTCTTTGGACCAAGTATGCACTACGTGCATAGTTGATCCTCTCCTTGTCAAATATTCCACATTGGGTAGGATTTTTATCCTTTGTGGAGGTAGACTTTTCCTTCAAACTGGTGTTGATTTTACTACATTTGCACATATGAACAAGATTAGTTGGAGTGGGTTGAGAAGGTAGACTTGAAGAGGAGGAAGATTCACTTAGCTTGAGTGACTCAACTTGCACTTCAAGGATCTTGTTAACCTTGATCAGGTCATCAAGTTGATCCTTGATTGCAACGTTTGAGTTGGTTAACTCCAAGCAAGTTTTCTTGCTTGAAGCTAGCTCAAGCTCTAGTGAGCTGTTTTTCTCCTTTTCAAGAACTAGAAGATTGTCAAGTTTGACATACTTCTCCTTTTGGGAGATAATCATGTCCTCTTGACGATCAATTAGTTGTTCCTTCTCAACAAGTTGGTCAAGTAAAAATTTCATTTTAGCAGCAGTTTTTCTGTCTAATCCCATTAACATATCTTCATCATCACTATCTAGTTCATCATTACTTGAGTAGGAATGCATGGAAGGAGTTTTGATGTTTACCTTCCTTTGCCATGAGGCAAGTGCCATGTCCCTTCTTTGTACCGAGCGTGGGGAAGAGTGTGGGTTTCTTGGACGTGCTTTCAATGGCTATGCTAGCCATCTCTTCTTCATCGGATGATGAAGACTCATCGTTTGAGTCCCACTCCTTTCCAATGTGTGCTTGTTCAGCTTGTTTCTTCTTCTTGAAGAATTTCTTCGGTTGAGGCTTGACTTCTTTATTCTTCTTCTTGTTGTCCTCATACGGGCAATCGACTATAAAGTGGTTATACTCACCACAGTTATAGCACGCCCGCCTCATCTTCGGCTTTGTCCTCTCTTTGTACTTGCCTTCACTTGATTTTGTTCCCTGTCTTTTCTTCAATATTCTTTTGAACTTTTTCATGAACAAAATCATATCCTCTTCATCCAGCTCACTACTTTCATCATCGTTGTCCTCCTCAAGCTGTGCTTCTCTTGCTTCCTTGGATAGTGGCTTGAGTGTGGACTTTAAGGCAACTCCCTTCTTCTTGGCCGATGTGAGGTCGGCTATTTCTTTGACGTGCTTGGATTGTTTCTCCATCATTTCAAAGTTGATGATTTTGCCAAGCAGCTCATCTGGAGTCATTCTCTTGTACCCGGGACTCTCTCTGATCATAGAGCATAGTGTGACATTGTAAGGCATAAAGGCTCTAAGGATGAGCTTTACAACCTCGTGGTCATTCCACTTCTTGCTCCCATATGATCGAACCTTGTTTACAAGTGTCTTCAATCGGTTGTACATGTCCTGGGGAGACTCGTCTTCCTCAATTGCGAACCTTCCAAGTTCGCCTTCGATCATTTCAATTTTCGCCTCCCGCACATGTCGGTCACCTTCATGGGCTGTTTGTAGCGTGTCCCATATTTCCTTGGCAATCTCCAGTCCGTCCACCTTTGTGAATTCATCTCGACTTAGAGAGGAGGTGATTACTGCTGCGGCTTGAGTGTTTCTGTGGATGGCTTGCTCTTGACTTGGGGTGAGCTCTTCGTCGTCATCTGGGATGTCTATTCCTGTGCACACAATATGCCATAAACTTGGGTTAAGGGAAATCAAGTGCATCTTCATATTTTGCCTCCACATGGAGTAATCACTCCCATCGAAGTGTGGGGCTTTTCCAAGAGGAATAGATAGATAATGGCTGTTATTTGAATTTAAACGATCATATTTAAAAAGATATCGGAAGTAGTCGGTGTGACTACTCCCCTTCTTCTTTTATTCAACTTTGGCTTTCCCTTTGGAAAGTGCTTTCTTCCTGAGGAGTGCTTTCAGCTCCAGCGTCTCCTCGTCATCATCATCGAAGTCTTGAATTGCTTCGAGATACTTTTCCAGCTTTTGGTTCTTGTCGTTGTTCACTTCTTCCTGGTTGTTGATTTTCTGAACTTCCTTCATGTCCAACATGATCTCTTCGAGTGGTTGCACTCTTTATTGAAGAACCGGTTCTGATACCAATTGAATGTAGGCCTAGAGGGGGGTGAATAGGCCTTTTTGAATTTTTCTCGGTTCCTGTAACACTCAACAACACAGTCAATACCAGAGATATCGGACTAGTCCGGTAAAGTGCGGACTAGTCCGGTTTTCACGGGCTAAGATGATCAAGTTCAGTCAATTTGATGGATTCGTTAATGTAGGCAGCGGAAATATAGACTTAAATGACAGTTTAATAGTTGTATGTCAACTTCTATAACAATTAAGGCTCTTGTTTAACAAATTAACTCAAATTGAACAAAATGAATCAAACCCTAGATTAAGTTGATCAATTAAGATGAAGAACACAAAAGGACAAGACACAAGATTTATCCCGTGGTTCGGCTACCACGAAGGCAACCTACATCCACGTTGAAGAGCCCACAAAAGGACCGGGTCTTCTCCAACCCTTCCCTCGTCGGATCGCCACGAAGGCCAATCCTCTTCCACTAATCACAAAGGGGGTAAATAACCAAGTTGAAGGGGCGTTCTCACACGTTGAGAGCTCCCTTGATTACAACTTACAAATCCACCAATAACACACTCGAAGATTACAAATTGAAACACAAGAGTGTGTTAGAGAATCAAACCAAGAGCTCAATGATGTGTGCCAAGTGTCTCTCCAATAATCTAGAAGTGATCTTCAATAGATTGATCGATTTTGCACTTAATTTCGTGGAGAGAGGTGGTTTTTGAGTCTCTTGGGAGGTGTGACGGCGCTAGGGTTCGAGAGAGTTTGAAAGTGGGCCGTGCACCTCTATTTATATGGGGTTTCTAAAAGTGACCGTTAGGGTTTAGAAAGATCGGACTAGTCCGTGGTGGTCACCGAACTAGTCCGGTGTGCTGTGAGTAGCAAACCCTAAGTGTCCAGGAATATCGGACTAGTCCGTTTAAAAACGGACTTGTCCGATTTCGCTACTGGAAATCTTCGGACTAATTCGATTGCCATCGGACTTGTCCGGACACATGAAACCCTAAGTGTTTAGAATGACAAGTCCGCACTTGGAGGACTTGTCCGATTTAGATCAGTGTGTATATCGGACTAGTCCGTGTAGACACCGGACTTGTCCGAAGTGGATCAGAATGAATATCGGACTAGTCCGGATTACAACAGACTTGTCCGATTTTGTGTGACTTGTGCATTATGTTGAGGACTAGTCCGCATTGGGGAGGACTAGTCCGAAGTGAATCAGAAAGATATCGGACTAGTTCGGTGGGGACCGGACTTGTCCGATCTAGTGCAGAGTGTGATATCGGACTAGTCTGGCTATTTTCGGACTAGTCCAGTCCTGTATAACTTTGTGCATTGTGTGTGTGTGCTTGAAAGTGATTGAGCTCTTGGATGTGTTTCCTTAACACACTCCATACATAATAAACTACTATTTTCTTCTCCTTGAGCTCAAATTTACTTTGCTTCTCATTTCCCTTCTTTTTGGCATTTTGCTCATTTTTCATCATTTGCCTGCATTCATCTCAACAAAAGGATTAGGATCCCAATTGCTTGTCATAAATCATCCAAAACCCACAAGGGAGTCCTAGATGCACTTTCACACTGGCACCAGGCTGCAAATCATAATTTATTTCAATTCATCAAATTTTGACCATGGGTGCACAACCTTGAGCCAAAAATGTGCACCACTAGACTGCTACAAAGGCCTGATGAAGTGAAAATCAACTCAGCCTATGTAGGTATATTGTAGTGTGCACTCGGGTGTCCGGAGCTCTAGCTTTGCCACTGCCCGAGAAGGTTCTGGAATATGAGAAATGGCTTCGATATCGAATGAATCGATAGGGAGAAGGCTTGCCGGGAAGCTTTCGGAAACATGGAAAATGTAAGAGAAATTAATGAAAAAGGAAAAAAATGAAAATAAAAAATAAATAATATGAATGGAAATTATAACATAAAAGGAAAAAATTAGGAAATGAATAGAAGAAATGGAAATGATGAGAAAGTAGTTGATATAGAGGTCGTTATAGAGTATGATGAGCGCAGGAGAGCATGCTGTAAATTTAAAGTGCGCTGTAAAGGACGCTGGAAAATTGGTGGAACCCACAACTTTAAAGTATGGTTTAGAGGTTGCTGGTGCAGATAGCCTTAGCCTCAAACAAGAATGCAAAAGTGCAACTAGCTGTTTTTTCACTCGTAACATGATAACAGAAGTTGTTGTGATGCATATAACTTGACATTAGATAAGTCCTGTGGAAGACAAAATACCCATGTTTCATTTAAGTTGAGAGGCATCACATCCTTAAAAAGAAGCGTCTTTTGCATAAAAGAAAAATAAAACATTCATTCAACTTCACTTGGATTGCATTACAGAATTCTTCCAGACCATCACCGGTTCTGTGAGATATACAGATTATCCCTTGTTTCTCAGCTTCCTCTTTCTCTCAATGGTTCATTAGTATTGTCAATCTACATGAAAATACAACTGGTGCTCAGTTCAAAATTACAGATATTTGAAACATGAAGCACTCTAAGAATCAGAAATGTATAGTTATGCCCTCATTGCACTACAACGACAACAAAGCCTTTTAGGCTGACTCCAATGGTGATATGCAAAATTGAGTACCCATTTTTTCAATTTGGGTACCCCACTGGGCCAGGAGAAGGCCCCAACATGAGTAGTCTCCATCCGTGTACTGCAAATAGGTTTGGGTGCCATGCGGCAGTTAGAGCCCGTTTGGATGATAGCTAACTTGCATAAGCCTAAGCTTAGTCATTTACCACACTTGTGGCGCGCTTAAGTTATCTAATGTTAATATGTATTTGGTTTGCTACTATAATCTAAGCTTAGGCGCGCCTAAAAAAGTGTGGCATGTGGTTGGCTTGTTACCATGACTAAACCTAAGCAAGTGGCTAAGATTAGGTCGATTTGAGCGCCACAGTTGAGGCAGTTTTTTGTTAGACAATGGAAGCAAAAGTTGTTTAACTTCTGTGACACGTCTAAACTTAGTCAACAACCAAACGACTGCCTAAAATAGTGTGGCATGCCTAACATTAGGCTTAAGCAAGTTAGCCATTGAACCAAATAGACATTTAGTTCACGAACAAGTGGAAAATTCCGTGAAGTTCACCGGCACAGTTGAGTCATTCCAAAATACTATCTTCCAACTTCTGTTCCATCACTGTCTCTAAATCGCTTTGGATTGAACATCGTCTCCGTTTTCGCTCTCCTACTTGCCGACACGCCATTGTTTGCTCTGCAACTTCCGCCGGTAATTTAACCTGGGTTTGTGCGCCCCCTTTCACATTCGGAAGACTGACACTCTTGCACTTGGATTACCTACTTCCTGGGATCTTCTCTCATCGTTCTGTTTGTTGCTGAGGAGTATATCAACACAGATAAGGTGGGTGTGAGTTTCAGTTCCAATTTTGTTTTTGTTCAGTCAGTTCTGCTTGAGTGAGAGTCGCAATTGTCATTCAGTTTCAGTTTTCATTCAGTCTCAGTTCAGTTTAAATTCAGCTTCAGTTTCATTTTCAGCTCCACTTTTCCTTTTCCCTTCAGTTTACTTTTCCTTTCACTTTTCAGAGAAAATTAGAAAAACTACAAAACACGAGCATGGTTACGGGCAGCCTCAGCTGCCATAATCTAGCACAACACAAACACCCGACTTCCCAGACCGGTAAGGAGACTCGCATCTTTTTAGTTCCAGCATCATTTTTATTTTATGTTTTAATTTAGTTTCAGTTTGATTTTTAGCTTCATTTTTACATTTTGTATCAGCTTACTTTGAGTTTCAGCTGCATTTCATATCAGTTTAGTTTCACTTTCTGTTTCAGTTTCAGTGCAGTCTGATTTTCTGCACCTCTGTTGTCTTCCAAGAGTCTGATTCATATGAAAAAAATCATAAATTACAGCGTACAAATATAACCTGTACAGAGAGCACCAGCAAATTGACAAAAAACCAGCTACACTGATTTGTAATCACATGATGCAATCATACGTTCCCAGCTGCTCAGGACAAATACAACATGTACATAGATATGTCTGACTGGTTTCCCAGAAAATTAAAAGAACAACACACTGAACCATACGATGAAATCAAATAGATATGCCTGAATGGTTAGAAGGAAATGTTACAAATCTGGTTCTGAAACCTTGAACATGACAATAAGTCATAACACTTGTAGTACAACACTAGGCAAAATATCACTAAAGCATACAAACAGAACTAAAGAATATCACTTTCAGGCTCATATTCCTTTCAAGGGTAGAGAAAGCTCACACCGCCGCCGAATGCTGCTTGTGGTCGGTGTCTACCGTTGCCGAATCGCCCCCAGCGTCGTCCCCAATCTCGTCTAGCGCTCGCCCTCGGTATCTTCATCCTACATGTGAAGCATGATAACAGATAACATGAAAAAGCCTCATATACATTGCCCAAAACTGAACCAATAGCAGCATTGAGTCAGTAAAAAACATCCTTCAAACCTAACCATCGTATACCAAATTCAGCAAATGTTAGACAAGGCAGTCCCAATATCACACTGATTACAGGAAATATACACAGAAGTTCTAGGTATACAAAACAGACATCACAATCATCCATCATACATTTACGATATCCTCACAAATCAGAAGTAAAGTTTCAACATAAATTGGACTTTCCAAACTTGTAAGACAAGAACAAACTAATACTATGCAGCACCAAATTGGACTGAGAAACTTGTCCTTCACAGCAAGGACTTGGCCGAGGTCTGCACAAATATTATCGTCAATCACCACGAGGGATCTTATTTCCTAGATCTACCGAAATGTACACAAAATTTCACAGGATCTGGGAGGAGCTTAGAGATTAAAGGGAAAACGTCGTGCCATGTACCTCTGACGGTGGGATGCTGCTATTGCCGCCGAAGAGGTCTGCCGCCGCCGAAGCCTGCACACGCCGTCGTTCGCTAACGAGAGACGACTAGGGTGACCATCATGAGTAGCAACATCTTCCTCATCGTACTAATCATGAATGAAGACTGTGATGACTGATGAGAGAGAGCAAGTGTTCTGGATGGCTGTGCCTGATAACCATACATCACAACATTACTTATATAGTTCCTTGATTTCTAAATTATTATAGAACAATTTAATAGTATAAAAAGTACTCCTACTTCCCATAGGAAGTTTATTTCTAAAGTTGGTCAAAATCAAACAACTCTTACTTTGACCAAGTTTATAAAAAATATTATCATGTAGCACACAAAATAAATATGCTATGAATATACAATTCATGGCAAGTCTAATGATATTAATAAGTTATTAAGAAAAATAATATTTTTTAAAAACTTGATGAAAGTTAGTTAGTTTGACTTTGACTAACTATGGAAATAAATCTAAAATGGGGCAGAGTGAGTACTCGGTAATTGCAATATTATGTAATAATAATATAAAAAATACTTTCTACGTTCTTAAATACTTGTCGACTTCTAATACCAAAAAAAGGAATAAGAAGACAAGAAGTATTTAGGAACGGAGGGAGTACTCGATAGTTACAGTATTATAGAAGTACTCCCTCCGTTCTAAAATATATGACGTTTATGAAAAATAATCTAATTCAATTTGAACTCAATCAATTGGCATAAACGTAATTTAGATGTAGAGTAATTTAATAATATATAAAAAGTAGTTTTCAAAAATGACTATGATCATCCTTGTTGGTATTGTACAGCTAAGATACCTTAATCTGTGAGCCAAACGAAGTTTATTGAATTGAATTGAACAGAAGATATATCTGTGGTTTGACAATGGTATTCCAACTATCTAATGACACGTGTGTACACGATCTGACATGTGACCATAACAGTTCTATATATATGTAAAACCAGGACCCTGTGCTCACTGTATAAACCCATGTGCAGTGCGGAGGCTTTCAATCTCTCTCAGGATTCTTACTAAGGGGATGTTTGGTTTATATACTAAGGACGTGTTTGGTTACTGGCCTAAAGCTGCCGCACGGCACCACAACTGTGGCGTTGAAAATGACCGCCACACATGCGGGCGGAACAATTGAACTGCAGAACTGTGGCGCGGACTGAGGCTGATTAAGCATAGGTGGCGAATCAAACACGGTGTTGGCGTGCCGCACTTGCGGCGTGGCGAAGCGTGGCAAAATGTGGCGGTGAACCAAACACCCCCTAAGATTGCCATAATTTGCCACAAATTTTTTCCTAACTTGACTAATATTAGGTGCTCAAATTTTCAGGCACAACTTGGCAAGCCTAAAGGAATTTTGCCACACTTTTTTGAGACCTTGACATGTGGGACCTAGTTAGATGGCATGAAATCTTGCCACAATTGTGGCTATGAACCAAACACATGACTAAGGTGGTCAAACTTGACTAACTTTAGGTGTGGCAAATTGTGGCTCCAAACCAAACATCCCCTAATTCCTGTTGTTGGTAGCCGTAGTACTCCTTCCATATCAAAATACTACCTATGTTTCCTATTAATTGTCGTTCCCGACCAGCGAATGAGCTACGATCGACAAATAAACTATCATGATTTGTCTGGACGACATTTATTTTAATACAGAGGTAGTATTTGTCACTCTTTAGTTCAAAAATAAATTAAAAAGTGACAAATAATTTGGGATGAAGGGAATAGTAATTTTTTACTAGTGACAATCTAGTTTTGCTGTGGATTGTTTATCTCGCAAAGTGCACCAGTCTGCTCTTCAATTATTGTGTAGAAAAAAGAACTGGTGTGATTCAAATAGGCATGAGCGATCTTTGGCTCAGTCGTGGTTTAGTGATGACAAAAGAAATTAGTGTTTCAAGTCTACAGGAAATGGCAAATGAGAATGATTTTTATATTCATCAAAGAAGATGAAGAGGTGAACCAAACACCCCCTAAGATTGCCATAATTTGCCACAAATTTTTTCCTAACTTGACTAATATTAGGTGCTCAAATTTTCAGGCACAACTTGGCAAGCCTAAAGGAATTTTGCCACACTTTTTTGAGACCTTGACATGTGGGACCTAGTTAGATGGCATGAAATCTTGCCACAATTGTGGCTATGAACCAAACACATGACTAAGGTGGTCAAACTTGACTAACTTTAGGTGTGGCAAATTGTGGCTCCAAACCAAACATCCCCTAATTCCTGTTGTTGGTAGCCGTAGTACTCCTTCCATATCAAAATACTACCTATGTTTCCTATTAATTGTCGTTCCCGACCAGCGAATGAGCTACGATCGACAAATAAACTATCATGATTTGTCTGGACGACATTTATTTTAATACAGAGGTAGTATTTGTCACTCTTTAGTTCAAAAATAAATTAAAAAGTGACAAATAATTTGGGATGAAGGGAATAGTAATTTTTTACTAGTGACAATCTAGTTTTGCTGTGGATTGTTTATCTCGCAAAGTGCACCAGTCTGCTCTTCAATTATTGTGTAGAAAAAAGAACTGGTGTGATTCAAATAGGCATGAGCGATCTTTGGCTCAGTCGTGGTTTAGTGATGACAAAAGAA
The DNA here is from genome assembly GCA_036927565.1 of Tuctoria greenei. Taxonomy (NCBI): domain Eukaryota; kingdom Viridiplantae; phylum Streptophyta; class Magnoliopsida; order Poales; family Poaceae; genus Tuctoria; species Tuctoria greenei. The sequence continues at coordinate 165,402,083 of JAYESD010000009.1, read as the reverse complement.
ATTAGTGTTTCAAGTCTACAGGAAATGGCAAATGAGAATGATTTTTATATTCATCAAAGAAGATGAAGAGGTGAACCAAACACCCCCTAAGATTGCCATAATTTGCTACAAATTTTTTCCTAACTTGACTAATATTAGGTGCTCAAATTTTCAGGCACAACTTGGCAAGCCTAAAGGAATTTTGCCACACTTTTTTGAGACCTTGACATGTGGGACCTAGTTAGATGGCATGAAATCTTGCCACAATTGTGGCTATGAACCAAACACATGACTAAGGTGATCAAACTTGACTAACTTTAGGTGTGGCAAATTGTGGCTCCAAACCAAACATCCCCTAATTCCTGTTGTTGGTAGCCGTAGTACTCCTTCCATATCAAAATACTACCTATGTTTCCTATTAATTGTCGTTCCCGACCAGCGAATGAGCTACGATCGACAAATAAACTATCATGATTTGTCTGGACGACATTTATTTTAATACAGAGGTAGTATTTGTCACTCTTTAGTTCAAAAATAAATTAAAAAGTGACAAATAATTTGGGATGAAGGGAATAGTAATTTTTTACTAGTGACAATCTAGTTTTGCTGTGGATTGTTTATCTCGCAAAGTGCACCAGTCTGCTCTTCAATTATTGTGTAGAAAAAAGAACTGGTGTGATTCAAATAGGCATGAGCGATCTTTGGCTCAGTCGTGGTTTAGTGATGACAAAAGAAATTAGTGTTTCAAGTCTACAGGAAATGGCAAATGAGAATGATTTTTATATTCATCAAAGAAGATGAAGAGGTGGAATAAAAGGGAAGGAAAAAAAACATTACGACGCCTGAGAGATTCGAACTCTCGCGGGGAAACCCCATGTACTTAGCAGGCACACGCCTTAACCACTCGGCCAAAGCGTCAATTTTTGTATGCTATTCCGCACCATACTTTGTTATATACGGACAAGTGGAGGACGCTGACCATACCTCAAGAGCGACATCCTCAGCCGCCATCGTCCTCCCGGCGGTGAGGGCGGTTAGAAGGAGGAGGAGGCTAGGGGAGAGCCGGAAGGCGAGGAGGAGGGTAACGACGAGTTCACGACCGATTTGGGTGGTAGTCACAGCTCACAGCCTCTTCCTCGAGCGTGCTTCCAGCTTTCCGTATGTCCAGTGGTTGCTAGTGAGTTTTGGGAGCTGAAAACATGGTGACTACTGGCTACAGCAGCAGATCGATGGACAAGATGCAGTTCAGGAGTTTGAGCCAGGTCAGCCTTCAGCATTTTGATAGGCCATTTGTCTCTAAATGAACAAAAAGAATCGCTACCAAGCAATATGGCCAATCTAAACACAAGGCAAAACATAAACTGCTACAAACACTATAACCAAACTATTATAACCACACAATTTATAACCACCACACACGCTACATTTGTCATATGTACATACATATCAGCGCTCAGTCAGCCTGGGCTAACTTCAGTATCCAACACTCTACTGTACATAACCATGCCTGGAATGTTTGAAGAACTTGGCAATGATCTCCAAGGGAAGCCCCTTGGTCTCCGGTATCAGAAAGTAAATGAAAGGAACAACGAAGCAGCACAAGAAAGCATAGACCCCGCACGCTCCGCCAAGTCCGATCGTAGTCAGCATCACCGGGAAGCAGTACGCTGAAAGCAGACCTCTGAACCAGAAGCACAACGAACAGACACTTGTGCAAGTCGCGCGGGCTCTTGTTGGGAACATCTCGGAACAGAGGATGTTGGGTATTGGTCCCAAACCAACGATGTACGAGCAGAAGCATAGAGTTAGTGTGAGGTGGAAGAGGATGGTGTGCTCCAAAGTTCCCGTCTTCATAATGTCGGACAAAGACATGATGATTAGTGATACTATCAGGATCGGGGTGGTGAACAGCAGAAGAGTCCTGCTTAGATGTAGATATGTCTTAGCATAGAGTTTTGTTAGCATGTAGAGATGTCTTAGCATGTAGAGAGAGAGAGATGTTGCTGAATATCGTGGAGTTTACCTTCTTCCGCAGACATCCATCAGCAGCATTGCAGCAGTTATACAAGGAAGCATCAGCAAAGCGTTAAGGGTGGTTATGAGGATAGATGTCGAATGATGAGATAGTCCAATGTCCGTAAACAAACTAACTACTCCAACCTGTTCAAGATTTCAGGAGTGCAGCGGAGAAGGACAGTGATTCCTGCAGACTGTTTTCAAGAAACAGCAGACAGGAAACAAGCATATAGAAACTGTCAGTAGAATAAGTCGCGGATTGATTTAACCAAGGTCATAAACAAAGAACAGAGTGAATATATGGCTGCCATTATAGAAGGATTGTGAACTGAACTCAGTGCTGAACTGCAGAGGAAGAACTACAAGTGACACATAATTATACCTGCTGAATAGCTTGAATTAGCATGCCATAACACAAGGGATGCCTCACTCCTGGTAGAAAAAGCATCCGCAATTTAAACTTCATATCAACTGTTTCAGATAGTCGCAAAATTTGCTGTCTAAATGGATGCCGCCCTGAGTTTTCCATATCATGATGTGCAGGCTGGTGAGGCAATGTTGTTACATGGATTTCTTCATCTTCTTCTTCAATATCATAATCATGTAAAGAAGCCATAAATTCCTGCGCTAGTGCTGATGTGTCGTGCCTCCTTAAATATGAAGAGCTCCCTTCAGAAGTAAAAGATGTATTTATATCACTTATTTCCGCACTTGGTGGAAGCCCGCAAACCATTTCCGTTATTAACTTCACCAACAGAATAAGCATCCCTTGTCTGTTGTTCACTATCCTCATCCCTGTGCTCATTCACTTGTTCATGTTCCGCAAAAGAAAAACTGTTTAAAACCGGAAAGAAACTATTCAGCCTACTTCCGGCTTCTGACATACTCTCATGAATGCTTCCAAGAAGATCAACAAGTAGATCTGAAAGGTGCCAGTAAAATGTACTATGTGGCAAAATCTGGCTGCTGCTGGTTCCAGAAAAACTTTGACCTCGAGCACCAGCGGCTGTGTCCGATATAATGTCTATACCTTCCACAATAAGAGCTAATTCTCCTGCAAGTCTATGTAATGTCAATATACATTTATGCTTATTTAGATTATGATAAAATTATAAATGTGCAAACAACTATTAGTCTTAGTTATATTTACTAAGCAATAGCCTACCCCAACTTGCTTTGGACTAAAAGGCCTTGCTGTTGTTTGTTTGTTTCACTAAAACAAGACACCATCTGTTAATGCATCATATGTAAATAGACCACCACAAGTCCACAACCCCCCATTTGTACACTACTATATTAGGACCAGCAGTATGCTAATATTTTTTCACAGCTAGTTGTTACATAAACCTCATTATCCGGCGAATCAAACCTGCGTATTGGGTCAGCCGGCGCCGCGAACCCAGCCGTCGGTCCGCCGCTGCTGAATCGCCTGCCTCTCCAGATTTTTTTTCCTCTCGGTCGGTATTACACAATGATTGGGGGAGTCAAAAGGGGAACGCATATCTGCGTCCTGTTCCGTCGCCCGCCTAAAATGTGTGACAGTTTGACTAATTGGTTGGAGACGCTGATTCGGTGCTGCAGTTGAGATCAAAGACACATTTGCCGTTTGGTTGCCCGTTTGGATCCGCCGTTGGAGTGAGTCTCAGTCCCAAGCAAGTTGGGTGTGGCCTCATTGCATTGTTATCCTGACGGGCATATTCTGATTGAAAGCAAACAAAATGCTGAATAAACAAACGAACCTTATTCCAAGCAACCAATTTGGGATTTGACTCTATATCCAGCTCTTTCAATACTTTGTCAACAGCACCTATTTGTTCTTGAGCTAACAGATGGCTGGAACACGTATGACACAATATTAAGACTATCCAGATGCATTAATCGAGTAGAATTTACAACAAAGTTACGGTGTTTACAGTGTTTGTCTTGTACCATGATATCCACAAGATGAATTATAACTGACGATTCTGCTATCTCCTCTAATGTTGCTCTAAATGCTGCCATCTGTACAAGTATGAATCATTAATCTTTAACAGTTTGCGTAACTAAAAGAAAATCAAAAGCATGTTACATCTCTGCAATCTAATATCTACTTATATACGAGAGCAATATGCTCTGATTCCCCACACCAGCATTGGATCCGCACGTAATTCAGCAGAACTACCAAAAAAGGCAAAAGACCCGCAAAGTACATCCAAATAATTAACTTTTTCTCAAATACGCAAGAGAGATGTGCATCTTTGTATTAATAGAAGAAAGAAGCGGACCCTATTACAGCAAAGCCATCTCATATGGGTCCAGGTATGAGAGGTTCAATACACGGTAAAGAATGTTAAAATAAACTATCCGACCTAAACATGCCAAATAATTAACTTGAGTGGAAAAGATCCAACATAAGATAAAAAGCCTACCAAAGAAATTAAGATTCTTTCACAAAACTTCCCTTCAGTAAAAGAAGCCAAAATTGAGGACCCTATCCTACTAAATGAGTGATATATTCTGCAACAACATAGCACCAACCATAACATAGAAATTAAATTACAATAACATCTATTTAACATGACCTGAGTATATAGATAAATTTTAGAGAGATATACGAGTCTCAAACACTAATCGTATATAATTCATACTCTGAAAAACAATTTCTAGTTTCTTCATTCAAACAAAGCAACACCATAACTTTCTCTTACTCAAGGAATGTACCCACCATCTAAATGAGGGACGGTGTGATCCAGGTTGGAGGTGGCCAGTTGAGACATGGATTATTCGTAAAATGTGCATCAAGGCTATCAACTTTCTTCATTTTGAAATTCCATATGCCAACATCCCGAGAACCAAACATGTTTGTACCAATATGTTCCTCCTCGTCATCTGTTAAGTACACGCAATTTGCTTTGAGCCTTGGAAAATCTTTCGTTGAAACCAAGATCGGGAAATTGAAACCGAGAAACAGAGCATGCCCTCGTAAGTCTGAGCATCTTATTTTCACAAGCTCTTCATTATGAACATCAACCTTGTAAAGTTCAATTTTATATGTGTGGCCCTCTTGCGACGGATCAATAACTTCATCAACATATTCTTCAGGAACATGTAGAGGGGTATCCCGTGTTCGAAGTTCCGTATATCTCCAGACATGCAACATATCACCCCAGGGAGCAAAGACAGTGTAACATGTAGGACTCAGGTTTAAGAGCCCGATGATCTTCCTTGCTACCGGCGTATCACCACTGTTCAGATCAAATGCGTAGATGGAACAATTTGAGGATACAACGTAGAACATACCATCCTTCTTGTTATATGTAGCGGTGCAATAGTCGCAATCCCATGGGACTGTTTCGTTCCGAGTGATGAGTGTCCAGCGGTTGTCTCCGACCCGAGCAAAGGACATCTGCCCTAAGGGCTTGTGCAAGAGAAGGACGATGCACTCGGTGCCGGCAGAAGGCCTGCAAGAGAGGTAAACCCGGTGATAGAGGTACATACGTAGCTCCCGCTGGGTATAGGTGTCAGGAGTGTCCATGTCCCACTTATCAAAGAGATTGTAGGCAGGCCGGCCCTGGTCGTCGGTGGTGCCCTCGACGTGGTAGAGCCCCGTGACCGGCGGGAGATCCACCTGGGCACCGGTGAGCGGATTGAATGCCTGCAGATTGGATGCCTCGTCGGCAGCAACAATCCAGCCGTGGCCCGAGCCAATCACATAGCGCCTTCGGAAGGCAGGCAGACGGACCTTGAAGGCTGTGCCAGCAGAGGCGCTGTACAAGCAAGCAGTGTCTTCGTCATCGCCGGCACATGAGTAGAGCAGACACGGTGACGCGTCCTTGATTGGGATGCGAACCTTGCGGACGGCGGAGTGGGCGGCGCGCCACGAGGTACAGACCGCTCCGGCATGGAACAGGTCTGGTATGTCGAGGAGATGCATCACTGTCACTATCAGGTCCTCGGGAAGGCTGTACCAGTCGGGATGGACGGCCACGTTCGTAGCTGCCGCGGCATCCTCATCCTCCGTCAGGTTCGCTATTCCGAGGTCGATATCGGCGAAGGTGGCGACGGGCGGCGGCACATCGCGGCCGCTCGTCTCGACGGGGATGTTCTCGTACGCGTCCAAGTTGATCCCCGTGTTCTGCTGGTCCTCGAACGGCGCCGGGGCGGCGGCCGCGGCCGATTCGGCGAAGTGGTTAGGCTCGCGGTCCCAGGACCGCCCCCCGCGGGGCCGGACGCCGACGTCGAAGCTCCCGCCGCCGGTTGCCCCTGGGCGGGAGAGGAGGCCGGGCGCGGCGCGTGGGGGAGGGACCGCGGAGGAGGCGGGGGAGCAGTTGTGGAGGTGGGGAGGGACGTTGCCGGCGGGGGCGGGGGCGGAGACGGTGGCCGTGGGAGGAGGGAGAGGCTCGGGCTCGGCGTCGGGGACGTCGGCCCAGGACGTGCGGTGGGAGGTGGTCGACATGGCGGGGCAGATCTGCAGGGCGGCGGCGCGAGGCGATGGTGACATAGCGACGTGAATTTACGAGGGATTTGTTGCCTTTGGACGGGATGAGGTAGGGTGGATCGTGGGTGTGAGGACGAGCGGCTGAGGTTTAATCATCTCAAACTCGATCTCGTATTCGCGTATGAGCAACATCTAATGAAGTCTGCTAACAGGAGCTCCAGAATGTAGCTTTTTGTGAATTTGCTTGCTTCACTTGAACTTTCCGTTGATTATGGAAGTGTTAGCGGTTCTTGATAAAGTAGACTAGTTTTTCTGAGTTTGTTCGCTTGTGATTTTTTTACTAAAATAGCTTTCTGGAAGTTCAAACAAAGACCGAATATAATAGTAAAATATTTGGGTACAATGATCAAATGTGGTGTCGTAGTCATGAATGACGACTTTAATGTCAATACTGAGACAAACTGGGAGATCGTTTTTATGAAGAATCAAGTTCATTCTGTAACATAGACTTGTCTAAGAACTAGTAATACAGATCCTAAAGAGGTGTTGTAAATACAGTCTCATCAGTATTACAACAACTGAACCAAACTTTTGTTGTTTTCATAAATGGAGTAGCAGTCATTGTGAATTACATCTTCTATATCAAACATATTGTCTACATAGTCGAAGATAATACAGTCCACTTCATAAGATGGATCTGTCTGGAAAATACTTAACTAGTACGTGCTCAGCGTTACAGTAATTGAATCGAACTTCTGTTCACAAGTCACCGGCCAGAATGCTGAAAAATCATGATATTATACAAAGTATTTACATATTCGGCTCCATAAGAGCAAAACACGTGGTTGGCTTGTGGTGTCGTTGCCTTAGTACCCAACCCCTTAAGCAGGCGCCAAATGTTACATATCCTGCGGTTATTTGCAGCAACCATCATACTCTCATCCTACATGAGTGTTAAAGATTTTATAACATATGAACCTTTGATACTATATATATAAAACCAACACATCAATTGTGTTACTGAATTTAGTTATACCTACAATGGTACCGGTAAATCTACAATGTGACTTATCAACTCACAACTGCATGATTTTGTCTTGGCGTCTACAACGTACAACTATGCAAGGCAATCTTGACTCTTTTTTATTATTATTATTTTGTGTGCATGCAAAACCTGTACAACAGAAAATTTGGACCTCTGTCATACGTATTCATTCATTGCTATGGCAAATGTATGCATTACAATTTACTTATCAACTTTTATTTCGTAGCTCTTGGTATTTGAGGACTTAGATATCCCTAGCCGCAAAACGAAGAACGTTGTACTGTACATAAGCCAGAAGAATGACACCAAGAAGATTCTGTTGGTAGACGGAGGGGGCATTGATAAGAAGTTAAATGTTGCAACTCAAAATCTTCACTGCGTGAATGTCCTTCCTACCATTGTAAGTCTCCGAATCTCACAGCTGTTTTATATGGAGCAATCATCAAAATAAACTTGTTGAATATATATGTCTTGAAATGCAGGGCCTCAGATACCTGCTGGTAGAAGACAACAACGAAATGAACTACTCCCGTAAGCTTGTTATTCAGTGACCTGAAGTTATCAGCTGCTGAGAGTTTTGACATGATACGGAAATGAAAGAAAAGAAGAACTTTTCGATGGTTGAAGTTTTTTTACACGCTCGTTTTTTCCAAATACTTTGCAGTGTGATATACCTGAAGGTTTTATGTTGCCCCTTACACCTTGGGTATGGTCTTTTTAGGTTGCAACTATTCATATTGTGAAAATTTGAAAGCTTTGAAACTGCATGTGTAGAAAATACACGGATGCTTGATGAAGAGCTGCTGTCTATTTTTATTTTTCATTTTTGGTTTTTTTGTGAAGGGAAATGCTGCTCTTTTCTATTTGTTGTGGGGGAGGGGGTTGCAGAGTTTGCTTATAGTTCCAAAGAAGTCCCGGTAGCATAAAACCCATAAGAACTAACACAAAAAGTATTTCTACTGCAGAAGGGGTTTCCCTTGCTGTGTACTCCATTTGTCTCTAAATTTTTGTCACTTGTTAATTTAAAATAAACTAACATTTGGGAATGGAGCTAGGGAGTATATCTTAAAAAAAACCAACATCAAAGATAACAGGCAGGGAGAGAAGCATAAGCAAAAGCAAATGGCAAGAAAAATAAAAATAAAAAACATAGACAATAATTATATCTTACTTTTGTACAGACAAGAAAGACTAACTCATTTCCTTCAAATGGAGAATTGGTGATTTAATATTTTCCAATGTTTCAAAATAGAACAACCATCAGGGTAGAATTAACTTTTACAGTTAAGTTCACGGTGATCCATGGTTCAAATGACTACCAGAATTGTCACACAACTATACACACTAAATTCTTGGAGCGATTTTCTTAAACCCTCAACTAAAGATACCCTGAGTTCCCTATTCTTGTTGTTTTGAAAATAACCAACAGATTGACTTATGTATAAAGATAATAGTTACTAATTACTCCATCATGTTACTACAATTTTTTTTCCATGAGGATGTTGATTGACGCCATATTGGTGCAAAAGTGGTGTGTTTGAACAGATGATATATGTACTGAGAATGACTGGTTGTAACCTAACGCTCTAAATGTTCATGTATACTGAAGTTCAACAAAAGCAAAGACAATGACTGTCAGGGCGTTGCTCCAGAATATCAGAGGAACAGAGGATGTCGATCAGGAGTTGGATGAGACATTGCTCAAAATTCATTCGTATTTCGATTACTTTTCTCATATGAAAACAAATAGCGATCTCCCATTTTTGCTCCAATCCATTCCAGAAAGATTGAGCTCTAGTAAGTAATACTCCTCTGTCCCCAACACTTTATCGCTTTGTGAATGTGGCCTAGAGGGGGGTGAATAGGCCTTTTTGAACTTTTGTCGAAACCTGCAACACTCAACAACTTGATCAAATACCGATAAATCGGACTAGTCCGGTAGTGTGCGTACTAGTCCGGTGCGTGCGGACTAAAACGATCAAGTTTGATCGATGATCTCGATCCAAGCACTCCGCGCAACGGAAATTAAGATGTAACTAGATGTTGCTTCAATTAGACTGAAGATAGCACAAGATAACCTTAGTTTCAAGTTTTGACGTAATTTTAATAAGATAAATTAAACCCTAGATGCAATTAACAAAAAACACAAAGTGAAGACACAAGATTTTTATCCCGTGGTTCGATTCCCACGAAGGCAACCTACATCCACGTTGAGGAACCCACGAAAGGACTGAATCTTCACCAACCCTACCCTCGTCGAATCGCCACGGAGACCGATTTTCTTCCACTAATCACAAGGGGTAAATCACCAAGTTCAAGAGGCCTTCTCACAAGTGGAGGGCTCCCCAAGATTTACAACTGAATACACCACCAACACACTCGAATTATATGCAATAAAGAACAAGAGTGTGCGAGAGAATCAAACCGAAGAGCTCAAAACGTGAATAATTGTGTATCTCCTTTGATCTAAAGTTAATCCTCAAGGATTTGATCTTTCTTCTGTTAGATTGTGTGGAGAGACGTATTTTCTAGGCTCTTAGAGAGAGTGTGACGGCGCAGGAGGTCGAGAGAGTTCATATTTGGGTCGTGCACCTCTATTTATACTAGGGTTTCCAAGGGTCACTGTTAGAGTTTTCAAAGTCCGGACTAGTCCGTGGTGGACTCCGGACTAGTCCGGTGTGCGGCGTGTGGGAAATCTTAAATGTCTTGAATTATCAGAATTGTCCGACCAAGGGCGGACTAGTATGACTTTGTCTTTGAAAATGTTCGGACTAGTCCGAACATTATCGGACTAGTCCGATTTGGTGAAACCTTTATTGAATTGAGGACAAGTCTGCACTTGGAGGACTTGTCCGATTTTAGTCAGGAGATTTTCGGACTAATTCGTGTAGAAATCGGACTTGTTCGATTTAGGTCAGAAAGATATCGGACTAGTCTGTGGGATATTGGACTATGTCCGATTTCGTGCAAAACTGTGAAGTGTTGAGGACTAGTCTGCCCTGGGGAGGACTAGTTCGATCTTAGTCAGAAAGATATCGGACTAGTCCGTGGTGATATCGGACTAGTCCTATCTGTGTAAACTGGACTGTATGTGCAGACAAGTCCGCACTGGGAGGACTTGTCCGATTTTGGACAGAGAGATATCGGACTAGTTCGATATATATTGGACTAGTCCGGACTTGTATGAATTTGTGCAGTGAGAGTGGTTAAGATTTGCTTGAGCTCTCGGGGTGTGTTTCTCCAACACACTCCATACACAAAGATTATTCTATTTATCTCTTGAGCTCTTTCCAACTTGATTTCTCACTCTCCTTTCTTTTTGCGCTTTCTCCATGTTTTCATTAAAACCTACGCTCATCTTAACATTTTGGTTAGGATCTCATTTGTTTGTTATAAATCAACCAAAACTCATAAGGAATGCCTAGATGCACTTTCACTTTGTAGTTCAAAAATAAACTATAAAGCGACAAGTTTTTAAGAACGGAAAGAGAAAGCAACAACGAATGCCAATCTTTATATGCGTCGGCTTGCACAAAATGCACTGATCCAAAAATTGCGAACCTCAGAAGTCTGACGGCGTCAGAGACATCCACAGTTCCAATCCCATCGCTACAAAGAAAGGCAAACAGGTCCATGAGAAACTTCGGAACATGAATATCATAAATTGCTTGTCTAACTAGCTTGAAGGAAATCATCTCTCACACTTATGAAACAAAGGCTCCAAGCCACTAAAATCATGTCCGCCTGTGATTAGCTACTACCTAAAAGTAATCAGTATTTTGCCACCCACTCCACTTCGGCAGTAGCCCAGGTTTTATTCTTGTAAGTAACCAATATGCACCAGATCATTTAACTCTAGAACTCAAATCAGGCAAAAGAGTTGGATGTACATCAGAACCAATCAGTTATAGTTTTGATCATTTCACTACCCATCAAAACAAAATCAGCTGTCCTCCAAATCAATTATGGAGGTGATGTCAGCACAACTAAGTAAACCAATTTGAAGTTTCGTTTATGTAAAACTGAGCTATTGAAAATTCTGTTATCAGGCTTCATGGGATGTTGCTCTATGATCCTACGCTAAATGAATGATCTTTTATGGTTCAACATAGGACCAACAAACATATGATCCTATGCTTCATGGTCTACCTTGACTTCAAGGCGACCAACAACATGGCGGAGTATGAAGCACTCATTTATAGATTAAAGGTGGCACTGTCATATGGTGTCAAGCAACTGTTGGTCAAGGGAGATTTACAGGTCATTATTAAACAGGTGAAGGGTGAATGCTCCTGTAACAATCCTCAACTAGCTGCTTATCTCCTTGAAGTCCAGAGGCTTCAGAAGGATTTCGAAGTCCTGGATCTCCACCATGTCCAGCGTGTCCATAACGCTGAAGCTGACGAACTCTCGACGAAAGCGTCAACCGGAGCTCCGGCTCCTGACGTAACCTTCGTCCGGAGGTTGTCAAAATCCACAGCTCAGCCTGCCGAACTGAGCGAAGGGGGCGAGACCAGCATCCTGAAGCTGGCGGTCCCAATGGCCCTGTTACCATGGCAGCCATCAAGGGTCGTAAGTGCTGTCGGAAGCTCCGAGCAACCCAGCACGCAAGACTCAAATGCTCAAGCTAGCTCTGATGCATGGATCTCGGAGATCCGGAGTTACTTGAAAGACAATATCCTTCCTGACGATGATGTATCCGCTGACTGGATAGTCAGATTGGCTTAAAGATACACGCTAATAGAAGGGGATCTCTACCGGCGCGGTGCCACTGGCGTCCTAATGCGGTGCATCACAAGGGAAGAAGGCTGCGAGCTCCTCACAAAAATCCATGGAGGCGAGTATGGGAACCATGCGTCTTCCTGCACGCTGGTCGGTAAAGCCTTCCGGCATGGCTTCTACTGGCATACAGCGCTCCAGGATGCAACTGAGCTGAATACGAAGCATGCCAGTTCCATGCAAAGCAAATTCACACACCAGCTCAGCCTCTACAAATGATACCTCCTACATGGCCTTTCGCTGTGTGGGGGATGGACATCTTGGGACCTTTCCCAAGAGCCGTCGGAGGTTACAAGTTCTTGTATGTTGCCATTGACAAGTTCACCAAATGGTCGGAAGCAACTCCAGTTGTGACAATAAACAAGCAATCGACTATCAACTTCTTGCAGTCCATCGTATGCAGATTTGGAGTCCCGAACAAAATCATAACAGATAATGGGACCCAATTCACAAGCTCTGCTTTTCAAGGATACTGCGAAGACCTCGGCATCCAAGTCAGCTACGCCTTCGTAGCTCACCCGACAAGCAATGGCCAAGCCGAGAGAGCAAATGCAAAAATCCTGAAAGGACTCAAGACGCGCACATATGAGCGCCTGAAAAAACATGGAGCCGACTGGATCAAAGAGCTTCCGCCCACTCTATGGGCCAACAGGACAACTCCAAACCAGTCAACTGGAGAGACACCCTTCTTCCTGGTGTATAGAGCTGAAGCAGTCCTTCCTCCGGAAATCACCTTGGGGTCGCTCTGGGTCCGGACCTCTGACGAAGCCACGCAGGACCAGCTCCGATGTGAAGACCTTGACCTCCTTGAAGAGGGAAGGTGCCGAGCAGCTGTTCGGAATGCCCGATACCGCCAAACTCTTCAGCGCTATCACCAACGGCATGTTCACAGCCGACAGCTCGAGGAAGGCGATCTGGTGCTACGGAGAATACAATCTAGAGAAGGGTTAAACAAACTCTCCCCCAGCTGGGAGACCCTTCCGAGTGATCATAGTATCTCGTCCCAGATGCGTTCGCTTGGCAACCGAGGATGGGACACCTCTCCCAAATCCTTGGAACATTGAGCACCTCCGTAAGTTCTACGCATAATATCACGGAGGTGAGTCTGTAATTACATGTGATGTATGTTATAGAGTCATTGTACAGAGTCGGGTAGCTCCTCCGGGAGGACAGCCGGACCTACCTCGTTAGGTCCGCAACGTCCATGCAACACTTGTCACAGTCTCAGAACTAAAAGTGTAGCTAGCTACATTGGGTCAAACGAGAAACGAAACACACTTGGTCTGGTTTTGTACCCTAAGAGTGTACTTGTTTCCCCTGTACCCTGGACCTATAATGAAAGACATCATTGTGTGAAAACAGACTCCACGTGAATTTACTTTGTACAGGCTCAATATTTTTTATTTTTCTCTTTCTTGTCTATAACAAAGTTGTGCAATTCTTAAGAAACTTTAGCTTGACCAGTTCATGTACAATTCGAGTTGCATTGTCTATCCTTCCGGATTCAAACATTGTTGATGGCCTACTCGTCTGAATGCCACCAAGCCAATCTAGGGCCGGAGTGTGCTATCGACTTAGCCTGGTCATGCACCCTAAGTACGCCACTCTACCTACACCCCGGCACGCCGAAGTAAGGCGAGTCCAGAAACGATCAGACCTGAAGGAAGCAAGACAGCACTGTTGATTGTATTTAGAATTGTGTTCGACCTAAAACTTTCTCAGGAATAGTAAGCCGTAATGAAGTTATAGATAGGAAACAGATTTTACTATTTTTCTTGACTCCAGTGTGCAGGAAAAATAAATAAGCTCTGACATCCTCTAGGCGGCTTGTGGTCGATGTTCAAACATTGACATTGAGCATCTCTGGAGCTACTCAGTTCCGGTAAAGCTAGGGGGCAAGCCGTCAACATGAAGATGGTGGAAAGACCCTAAAGTGGAGTCTGACGTTGACACAACACGTGTTGACGGAGGTCACTGCCAGAGTTGCCAAGCTCCGTGTAAGGATCGAATGCCCAAGAGGAGGGGTGAATTGGGCTTCTTTTCAAAAATCAAAGCAATAAAACTTAATTACTAAAAGCCCAATTCCCTACGCAAACAACATATGCATTCAAGTAAATAGCAACTTCACGGTATATAAAATGCATAAGTGTAAGGGAGAGGAAGAGGATGCAAAATCTCGAGGAGACACGAGGATTTATCCCGTGGTTCGGCAAGATCGTCAAGATCTTCCTACATCCACGTTGTGGCACCCACCAAAGGGTATAGCCACACCCAGGTCACCGAGACTAGGGATCTTCACTATTCTTCTCTGTTTGCCAACCTTGGCAAGGTGGAGCTCAAGCCTTGTACAACTTCGATCCTCTGGGCTTCCACAACCGTCTTGGCAAGCTTCGGAAGTCTCTCTCAATTACAGACACCAAGGGACACTCCCTTACAGCTCTCACTACACTAGAGATTCCACTCACCAAGAATGGAGGCACACAAGCTCTCTCTCTAGCTAGTTCTAGCCTATCTCTTGGTGTGTAAGTGGTCTAAAGGATGTAGAAGTGATGGCTCTATGTCTTGAATGCTTGAGGATGTGTAGAGTATGTCTGGTGATCAAGACTTATCGATTTGACAGGTTGAAGGGGTATAAATAGCCAGCCTCCACGAAATAGCCGTTGGAAAAGTAGGCTGACATCACTGCTCTGCGAACACCGGATGATCCGATGTCTCCCCTTCAGTTATCATCGCGCAAAGCCAAATTAGCTGATGTCACTGTGTCAGATATGACTGTTGTTAGACCGATGTTGCACTTCTCTTCTCATCGGATGATCCGGTGGCTCTTCCTCCAGAATTGGTTCAAACTTGATGCTTACTGGAGTGATTGACTGATGTGTTCAAAGGTTGTACATCGGATGATCCGGTGCTACACTTAGTCCAAGGATATTGCTTACTGTACTGATGGACCGATGTAGCTTTGCCCTTAACATCGGATGATCCGGTGAGTGCTTTGTTCTGAGGTCTTCTTTTTCTGCTGAATCAACTCGATCGATGTGTTGTTCTCAGGAATCATCGGTTGATCCAGTGAGTTTATTTTGTTTGATTCGAGTTGTTCTAAGTGATTCTTTTGAATTTTGCTCGATTGACCTCTTAGACATTTGTTGGAAATGTACTTCTGATGATTTTCAAGCATTGAGTGTTGTCAATTATGGTTGAATGACTTTGACATATGAGCTTTTACTTCTTATCTTCACAACATTGATTGATCTAATAAAAGGATTGTTTAGGGGTCTCCAATAATCAGTAGTTGATGTTAATATTCATATAGATTTCATTTGATTGAGTGATATGGGAGACCTTGCAACCACAAATTCATTAGTAAAATTCAATGGTTGTCATTAATCACCGAAACCATACCTCATGGGGACCTAGATGCTTTCAATCTCCCCCTTTTTGGTGATTGATGACAACACAACAAGTGAAGCATAATAATAATGAATTTGATAGTACGATACTCAAGAGGATATGCAATGAGTACAAGCTATGGCATATTAAACTTGGAGACTCAAAAGAGATTTAATAGCGCGAAAGCTCAATCGATCAATAACTTAAGAGAATAGGTGGCACATGAATACTCAATAAATAGCAAATGAGTAGCAAAAACATCAACTTACAAAAGATGATATAGATAAACTCCCCCTGAGACTAAGACACTCCCCCTGAGGCTAGGCTATCCTCCCCCTGGCTCTCCCCCTGAGGCTAGGCTATCCTCCCCCTGGCTCTACTCTAACTCTTCTCCCACTTTGGCATCAAGACACCAAAAAGGGATCCGAGTACCTAAGAACCCTGAGTGCTCGGAGCGATGACAAACTGGTCACCGTCGGGGGTGCTGTCGTCGGAGCTGCTGCCTGGAGTAGAGGTGGAGGTAGCTGTAGGAGCCGTAGGAGCCGTCGTCGGTGCCTGCTGAGTCAGAGCTGCTGGCAATGGGGCACTGACAACGGATGCTGACGTCTGCTGGAACAACGTCATAGCCGGCAGCGGAGAGTGGATCGGTGCACCTGGAGCCAGCAGTGGAGACATGCTGATCGTCGGTATCGGCGTGGTCGGCCCTGGAGCTGCAGCTGGAGCAAGGACAGGCGGGGTGGAGCAACGCCTGGCAGCTGCGATGGCAGGGCAATCCCGGTCTAGGTGTAGAGGTTGGTGATCAACCCCAGGATGCCCATCATCGCCTGCTGCGTCTGCTGCTGGTCGAGGGAGCGCTGGTGCATCTGGTCGATCAGCCCCGTCAGCCGGTCTGTGTCCTCTCGCCTCTCACGGGCGATCTGACGCTGCATCTCCTGCTGCTACTGCTGGAGCTCCAAAAGGCGCGTTGCCTGCTCAGCTCAGGCCTGCTCAGCTGCAAGCCGGTCCAGGTGCTGCTGCTCAACCATCTGCTACAGGAGTGAGGTGAGCTCTGATGGCTGAGAGACCTGTGCCTCTCAGACGGGAGGTGGAGTAGGAGGTGGCACGGTCGAGCCTCCAGCCTCCGCGTCATGCTGCCTGGGTGAGGGAGGAGGTGGGAAATACTCCTCAACACTATCATCTGTGTCGCTCTCGGACCATATATGTTGAAGGTCCTCACCCTGAGCCTCTGCCTGAGAAAGCCTCTCATCTTCCTTTTCCAGATCAGACCAATCCTCCTCAGATAGCCGAGCACAGACTTGACGCTCGACTGGACGGCCAAGGCGGCGGTCTCCAGGAGCTGGAGCACGGTAGTTGTTGAACCGTGTGACACTCTCGTCAGTGAGACGCTCACGCACGGCGGACTCCTCAGGAACCATCATGGAGAGCGGGTAGCTGATCCAGTGTCCAAACACAAGCTGCCTCATCATGCCAACTCCGTCAGTGATCACGTCCTCCATCTCACATATGAGGATGTCCACAATATCGAACTCCATCCCGTTCATGATGTAGAACAGGAGGGTCTGCTGCAGACTGGTGAACCCCTCTAGGTATCCGAACCTCGACAAGAGTGTGCGGCGCAAGGCAAGATGCACTGTGCGCGCAGCTGGAGTCAGTAGTGTCGATACCCTCGACTGGTCTAGAGAGAAGGACGGTCCAAACAGAGAGTGTATCTCCTCTAGTGGTGGTGCCACTCCTCCAGTGAGCGGCCTCCTCGGCGGGTCTGCCTGTCCATATACCCTCTCATGCACGCAAGTGTCGTGCAGGTCCACTCCAAGCAGCTGTGCCAACGTCTGCCTCGTCAAGTGATGGTGTTGACCCATGAACATGAAGTCTATAGATTTGCGGCCCTCAGAGACGTAGAGGGTGGTGTAGAATAGCGGACCCAGTCCTCCACGTAGACACTCCTCTCGTAGCACACCAGCTCCACCAGCCCTCTGTACCTCGCAAAGTAGGGGCGTATCTCCGTCTCGGCTGCTAGGGCAAGCTAATCCCAATCCAGAAAGTTGTGCTGGAAGAGCTTGTGGCCTCGGTGTCTATAGGTCTCGTATAGTGACACCTGCGTCAAAGTCCAGAAACGATTGTCCACAAGAGCCTCTCTGGGCTGCGGGTACCATTCCTCAAGCAAGACACTCCATCTGAGTCTTTTGAGCTGTTTGGCCTTCATCTTCCGGTAATCAGTCAACCGGACACCTTCACCAACACGGATGTTGGTGTCCATCTCGTAGATGGCTCTCTGGGCCTCTCTGTCCTCTCGAAGCTCGGCAGCAAATGGTCTCGAATGTGGTGCTGCCGCGGGATGACCCCCACGGGTCCTGGCTGAGCGCTGGCGAACAAGCGGCACTTCCGGCTCTTCTTCTGCCTCAGACTCATATAGCACGGGAGATTGCCTCGGACGAGCCTCGCGAATCCTCAATGATCCTCCTTGGCCACGCTCTCGCTCCTCGGCAGCGCGAGCGACCATCAACGCCTTCTTCTCCTCCTTCGATAACTTTTGCTTCTTTGCGGCCGGCTCCGCAATGGCCTTGCCCTTGTTCTTCTTGTCACGAGCCATTGCGATGAGGCGCGTGAATGAAGTCGACGATGTCAAGCGCACGGAATGGCGACACAATGATCGACGCGGCCGGAAACCCTAGCATCGAAGAGACGGACCGTTGGAGGTACCACGGCGGCGTAGTGGGTGGCGGTGGTGTGGCTGCTGGGGGAGCGGCTACGGTGGTGGAGAGAGGCGGCGGCGGCGCTGGAGGAAGCGGCGACAGCGTCTGCGGTGGAGGAGAGTGGCGGCGGCGGCACTGCTGCTGCGGTGCGGCGGCGGCTGGAGGGCGGCGGCGGTCGGAGGCGGCGGTGGCGCAGGGCGAGAGGAGCAGCGGCGGCGGAAGGGGAGGCGCGGGTGAGGTCAAGTCGGGGTCGGGAAGAGAGAGAGGAGGGAGGCGAGGAGACATTTAAATAGTGGGTCCCAAACCCTAGCTAAAAATTTAACACCAGATGGACCGACGTTAAAAGATAGAAGCATCGATTGAATGGCACAGTAAGGATATTCAAAAAGGTACCGTTGACATAGGATGGACCGACGTGGAAAGGGATAGCATCGGTGGATTTTAGCACAGTTCCAGAAATGTGAACATTGGATGCACCGATGTTTCTGAGAATGAACTCGTCGGTTGATTTGAGATACTGACTGAGTTGACCCTTGGCTGTTGAACACCAATTGATCCGATGATGGTCTGGCCTAAGCATCGGATAATCCGATGACTACAAAATAGCGACATCCCATATATGTCTTTTGACCAAACAAACAAACAATGAGAAACACATGTCTCAGGACTTTTTGGGCAACCCCTTACCCCTCAAAAATGCTAATTTGCCAATAACTTGGTTAAGCCTTAAAGCGAATAGAACACCGAGAAAATAGGAAGGAAATTATCCAAATAAAATGTAAGGCCCATGCTTTGTGAGCTAGAGGATGAAGCCTTCTATCTCTTAGAAGCATGTTCCTTTAAGCATTAACGCACCTAACATTTTGTTCTTCCCACATCATATGAGTTGAGATATTGCATTTCAAACAAGTCTCTTTCTCATGAGGCGGGTTCCCCTTTGTGAAAATCTACCATATGCAATGCCAAACAATTTATAATGCAAGAAGTTTAAATATGAGTGCAAGTCTATATGGCAGGCATCATGCAAGACATAAAGTAAATCTATCTTGCCAAGTTTGAACCTTTCAAAGGCTTCTTCAGGGAGAGCCACTCTCCAAGCCTTGGGGAAACCCAAAAGAACCTCCATCCCAAGCTAACCCTTGCTCACCCCTATCCTTTGAAAGTTAGACAAGACCTATATGAGATGCATTCTTACATGATCATGGCAACTTACATGGCGTTCGATGCATCTAGCACATTTAACTCACTTCTTAGCCTAGAAAAAGTTTTCTCATCAAGTGGTTTAGTGAAGATATCCGCCAATTGTTCTTCAGACCTAACACCTCGCAATGAGATGTCTCCCTTAGCTTCATGGTCCCTCAAGAAATGATGGCGAATATTAATGTGCTTAGTGCGGGAGTGTTGAACGGGTTTTTAGCTATCTTAACCGCACTTTCATTGTCACAAAGGAGAGGCACACAACCAAGTTTAATACCAAAGTCCAAAAGGGTTTGCTTCATATAAAGAATTTGGGCACAACATGCACCGGCCGCGATATATTCCGCTTCCGCCGTGGACAAGGCGACGGAATTTTGCTTCTTGCTAGACCAAGACACTAGGGAACGCCCAAGCAAGTGGCACCCACCGGAGGTACTCTTGCGGTCCACATGGCATCCGGCAAAGTCCGAACCCGAGTACCCCAAGAGATAGAATTTTGCACCTTTAGGGTACCACAAGCCCACACTAGGGGTATGCTTAAGATACCTAAGTATCCTAAAGACCGCCTTCCGATGTGATTCTTTAGGTGCCGCTTGAAAGCGGGCACACAAGCATACACTAAACATGATATCGGTCCTAGATGCGGTAAGGTAAAGTAATGAACCAATCATAGAACAGTAGTTAGATTGATCAATAGGTTTACCGTCGTTATCCGCGTCGAGATGACAATTTGTTGCCATTGGAGTGCTTCTTGAGCTACAATCTCCCATCTCAAATTTCTTCAAGAGGTCCTTGGTATACTTCTTTTGATAGACGAAGGTCCCCACTTGAAGTTGCTTGATTTGGAATCCAAGGAAGAAGTTGAGCTCTCCAATCATCGACATCTCGAATTCCCTAGACATCATTTTGCCAAACTCATGGCTAAGAGCTTAGTTAGTTGAACCAAAAATAATATCATCAACATAAATTTGACAAATGAATAATTCTCCGTTGATGTCTTTGGTGAAGAGTGTAGTGTCCACCCTCCCCGATCTTGAATCCTTGCATGATCAAGAAATCCCTTAGTCGTTCATACCATGCCCTAGGTGCTTGCTTGAGCCCGTAGAGCGCCTTGTGCAACCTATACACATGATTAGGATTCCTCGGATCATCAAACCCGGGAGGTTGTTCAACATAAACAAGCTCGTTAATGTAACCATTAAGAAAAGCACTTTTCACATCCATTTGATAAAGTCTAATATTATGATGTGATGCAAAGGAAAGAAGTATACAGATGGCTTCTAGCCGGGCGATCGGAGCAAATGTCTCCCCAAAGTCTAGTCCTTCAACTTGCGAGAACCCTTTGGCCACAAGTCTTGCCTTGTTGCAGACCACAACGCCGTTCTCGTCTTGTTTGTTGCGGTACACCCACTTTGTTCCGATGATGTTTTTATCCTTGGGTCGCTCCTCCAACACCCAAACTTCATTGCGGATGAAGTTGTTAAGTTCTTCTTGCATGGCCATCACCCAATTTGGGTCTTGGAGTGCTTCCTCAATGTGAGTGGGTTCTACACATGAAACAAACGAGTAGTGCTCACAAAACGAAGCGAAATGGCGAGAACGTGTACTTACTCCCCTTGACGGACTTCCAATAATTTGGTCCATTGTATGCGCCTTGGAGATGCGTCCATGCCTCATAAGTGGTTGTGAAGCACTTGGCGGTGGTGATGCGTGTTGCTCATCTTGTGGTTGGACTTGATCATGGACTTCTTCTTCTTCTTGATGTTGTGTGGCTTGTGAGTCTTGAGTAGGCAATGGATCATCCTTCTCTTCTTCATCATCTTGAGGCGCCATTGATGTGTTGATGTTGGAACTTGAAGCTCCCCCTTGATCATGGCTCTCCTCAACTTTCAGCTTGATGTCTCCAATGGTCATGTTCTTCAAGGCTTCTCGTAGAGGCTCATCATCTATTTCATCATGACCAAAACTCTCCTCTTGGGAGCCATGAGTTTCATCAAACTCAACATCACAACTTTCCTCAACTAAACCGGAGGTTTGGTTGAATACTCGATATGCTTTTGAGTTTGATGCATAACCAAGAAATATACCAACATCACATCTTCTTTCAAACTTACCGAGCCTTTTCTTGCGGTAGATGTAGCATTTGCACCCAAAGACTCGAAAGTAGGAGATGTTGGGCTTTCTCCCAATGAGAAGTTCGTACGGGGTCTTTTGAAGTAGTCGATGTAGGTAGACCCTATTTGCGGCATGGCACGCCGTGTTGATTGCTTCAGCCCAAAACTTCTCCGACGTGCCGTAGTCATCAAGCATTGCTCGTGCAAGAGTGATGAGAGTCTTCACGGTTGATGAGAGTCTTCAACAACACCATTTTGTTGAGGAGTGTATGTGGCCGAAAACTCATGTTTCACGCCTTCACGGTCGCACCACTCCCCAATGTTGTAGTTCTTGAATTTGGTGTCGTTGTCACTCTGGACCTTGATGATGGGAAGTTGAAATTCCCGTTGAGTGCGGTTGGCGAAGGTCTTGAATACTTCCGGAGTTTCACTCTTGTCACCTAGAAATAAAGTCTAAGCATAGCGAGAGTAGTCATCAACTATAACAAGACAATAGAGGTTACCGCTGAGGCTTTGATATGTGGACGGTCCGAAGAGGTCCATGTGTAGTAGTTCAAGTGGCTTGGAGGTTGACACCATTGTCTTCATCGGGTGGTGTGAAGAAACTTGCTTCCTGGCTTGACAAGCGCTACAAAGCTTGTTCTTCTCAAATGTGACATCCTTCACGCTGGTCACCATCCGAAGCTTGAATGACTTCTTGAGCTTGCTCATCCCTATGTGCGCTATGCGTCGGTGCCATAGCTATCCCAAACTTGTCAGTGAAAAGGCAAGTGGTCAAGCTAGCATTCTTGTTGGAGAAGTCTACTAGGTAGAGGTGTCCATGCCGAAATCCTTTGAAGACTAGTTCTTGGCTTGTCTCACTACTCACAACAACATCACTTTTTCTAAAGGTGCACGTTAGTCCAAGATCACATAGTTGTGCAATAGAAAGTAAATTGAAACTAAGTGACTTAACGTACAAAACATTAGAAATAGATAAGTCATTTGAAATAGCAATTTTACCTAACCCAATTACCTTACCCTTAGAGTTATCACCAAAGGTGACTTGTTCATGATTGCCGGGGTTTTCTATGGTGGTGAACATACCATCATTGCCGGTCATATGTTGGGCGCACCCGCTATCGAGTACCCAATGCTTTCCTCCGGCTTTGTAGTTCACCTACACACATGAATTCAATTTTTAACTTTAGGCACCAAAGCCAACTTAGGTCCTTGTATATGTGATACAAGTGTCTTTGGGACCCAAAGTTGCTTGGAGAGCTTCCCCTTCATGCCCTTCATGTCTTTGCTAATGAACCTTGCCTTCACCTTGCCATCTACTTTACTCAAGAGATAATAACGATCATTGAAAGTAGATTTGTAATTAATGGGCAATTTTGGAGAAGGTCGGTTAGGAAGAGGACACTCCCTTGTGTGGTGACCTGTGACCTCACAATGTTGGCAATAAGAACCAACTTCCTTGATGAAGATTGTTCTAAGCTCCGGTGAGGGCACCTTTCCTTTGTTAGGCACCGGGAAGGATCCAAGTCCTCTCTTGTTGAAGGCCTTTGCTTTTTGGAAGAGGATTTCCTTGTGTTTAACTTCTCCTTTTGAAAGTCTAGCCACACTAGTGCGGAGACACTCAATTTCTTCCAACAAGTCCTTCTCCCTAGCATTTCCTTTCAAAGGCAAAGACTTGTTCAAGGCATTAGTGACATGAGAAGTAATGGATATCCTATCATTAAGAGTTTGTTTCTTTATATTCTCCAATTCTTGATTAAGTGCTTCATGAGCAAGGCTAAGTGTTTGATGCTCTTGTACTAACTTGTTGTGCTCTCCCAAGAGTGTTTGGTGTGCTAAGTTAAGCTCATGATGATCTAGCTTGATTTTAGCCTTATCCTCTTCAATTTGCTTGACATGGGATTTGAGCGTGTCATGCTCTTTAAGTATGCTTTCATACTTGTCAAGTAAATCAAGGTTAGCACTCTCAAGCCTAGCACGCGTTTCTTCAAGGGCTTTAACCTTACTCTTTTCCCTCTTAATGATAGTATGATATTCATTTATTAAATAAGTTAAATCATCGGGGGAAAGCTCATCATCGCTAGAGTCGTCACATACCTTGGTGTTACCTTTCGCCATGAGGCACATGGGCAGTGGATGAAGAGGTGAGTCATCATTGTTGGCAATGGCGAGGCCGGCCAAACTTTCTTCTTCCGCTTCACTCTCTTCATCACTTGTTTCTTCGTTGGTGACCCATTCATTTGCCTCACACATGAACACCTTTTGTGGGCCATTTCTCTTCTTTGGCAAGAGTTTTGCCTTCTTGCCCTTGTCATGTTTCCTCTTCCCAAAGGATCTTGGCTTGGGTTTGGCCTCTTCTTCATCATCTTCACTATCTTCAAGCTTGCGATGCTTGCTCTTGTGATTCTCTCTTCTTTTGTCCGATCTTGGACAATCATAGGAGATGTGGCCTTGATCACCACAATTGTAGCAAGTCTTGTGATCATCTCTCCTTGGTAGAAATGCTTTCTTCTTGGGATCAAATGTGTATCCCTTCTTAGTAATCTTGGAGTTCAAGCGTGAGAACTTTCTCATCATCAATGCAAGCTCATCATCGTCATCTTCACTTGATGCTTGCTCTTCTTCACTTGAGCTAGGCTCAACCACCTTCTTCTTCTTGAGGCTTGTTTTCTTGGTGGAGGCCTTTAGGGCAATTGCTTTTGAAGATGATTGCTCCATCATCTCAAGTACACTCATCTCATGAGCGTGAATTTCTCCAATGAGCTCTGAAACTTCAATGTGGTCAAGCGACTCTTTTTGAAGCATGGAGTTGATGATGTTGTACTTTGGCTTGGAAAGGAGCATGAGGATCTTGTGGTTGATGAGTCCCTTGCCAAGAGAAGCAATGTCAAGAGCATTAATTTCTTCAATAAGTACATTCAAGCGAGAGAACATCTCATTGACATTTTCATGAGATAGCATCTTAAATTCATCATATTTGGCTTTAAGCATGTGATATTTTAGTTCTTTGACACGAGAGGAACCCTCATGAATTTCTATCAAGCAAGCCCAAATTTCACATGCCTTTTCTTTGCTAGCAATCCTAGCAAACACATCTTGACTAATGCATTCATAAATTGCATTCCTAGCTTTAGCATCCCACTTAATTTGATCACCAACATAATTGTGCTCACCAAACCCCGCGTGGGTCGCTTCCCATACTTCGGGAGCAATAGCCTCTAGATAAGCGCGCATGCGTGCTTTCCAATAGGCAAAGTTCTTGCCCTCGAAGATAGGAACCGAACCCCCAACCTTGGCCATTTTAGCTCTCTAGCGGTGAAGCTAGAATGATCCTATGAGCAACCTTGCTCTGATAACAATTGTAAGGATCGAATGCCCAAGAGGGGGGGCGGTGAATTGGGCTTATTTTAAAAAATCAAAGCAATAAAACTTAATTACTAAAAGCCCAATTCCCTACGCAAACAACCTATGCATTCAAGTAAATAGCAACTTCGCGATATATAAAATGCATAAGTGTAAGGGAGAGGAAGAGGATGCAAACTCCCGAGGAGACACGAGGATTTATCCCGTGGTTTGGCAAGATCGTCAAGATCTTCCTACATCCACGTTGTGGCACCCACCAAAGGGTATAGCCACACCCAGGTCACCGAGACTAGGGATCTTCACTATTCTTCTCCGTTTGCCAACCTTGGCAAGGTGGAGCTCAAGCCTTGTACAACTTCGATCCTCCGGGCTTCCACAACTGTCTTGGCAAGCTCCGGAAGTCTCTCTCAATTACATACACCAAGGGACACTCCCTTACAGCTCTCACTACACTAGAGATTCCACTCACCAAGAATGGAGGCACACAAGCTCTCTCTCTAGCTAGTTCTAGCCTATCTCTTGGTGTGTAAGTGGTCTAAAGGATGTAGAAGTGATGGCTCTATGTCTTGAATGCTTGAGGATGTGTAGAGTATGTCTGGTGATTAAGACTTATCGATTTGACAGGTTGAAGGAGTATAAATAGCCAACCTCCATGAAATAGCCGTTGGAAAAGTAGGCTGACATCACTGCTCTGCGAACACTGGATGATCCGATGTCTCCCCTTCAGTTATCATCGGTCAAAGCCAAATTAGCTGATGTCACTGTGTCAGATATGACCGTTGTTAGACCGATGTTGCACTTCTCTTCTCATCGGATGATCTGGTGGCTCTTCCTCCAGAATTGGTTCAAACTTGATGCTTACTGGAGTGATTGACCGATGTGTTCAAAGGTTGTACATCGGATGATCTGGTGCTACACTTAGTCCAAGGATATTGCTTATTGTACTGATGGACCAATGTAGCTTTGCCCTTAACATCGGATGATCCGGTGAGTGCTTTGTTCTGAGGTCTTCTTCTTCTGCTGAATCAACTCGACCGATGTGTTGTTCTCAGGAATCATCGATTGATCCGATGATTTGATTTTGTTTGCTTTGAGTTGTTCTAAGTGATTCTTTTGAACTTTGCTCGATTTACCTCTTAGACATTTGTTGGAAATGTACTTCTGATGATTTTCAAGCATTGAGTGTTGTCAATTATGGTTGAATGACTTTGACATATGAGCTTTTACTTCTTATCTTCACAACATTGATTGATCTAATAAAAAGATTGTTTAGGAGTCTCCAATGATCAGTAGTTGATGTTCATATTCATATATATTTCATTTGATTGAGTGATATGAGAGACCTTGCAACCACAAATTCATTAGTAAAATTCAATGGTTGTCATTAATCACCAAAACCATACCTCATGGGGGCCTAGATGCTTTCACTCTGACACCCCAGAAGGCTAACCATCAATGCTTTACGCGTTGATGGAGACTACTGCCGGAGCTACTAAGCTCCGGTGATGGTCAATGTCGGAGCCACTAAGCTCCGACAGCCTCAGGGGGCCTACACTATCGAAGACTTCGGACCTACATTCTACAAGTTCGAAGCACGCAAGTCTTCAACAACCGTTACATCCTCTTGGTACATGTTCACAATAAAATTGTGTACATCTACCAGGGGGCCAAGTGAGACAAAGGTGGTGTTGAAGACAAAAAATGAAATTTGAATTCACAAAAATTTGGATTTCTTTCATCTGGAGACAAGAGATTACAAAATTGGAGAAGAAGAAGAGAGAATACAAGCGGGAGCTACAGAGAGATGGTCCTAGACCCTATGGAAGAACTGGGCGACCTTCTGGCCACCTCTGACATGCTAGCTCGGGCGGCTTCACCCTCTCCTTTGATGGGGCCTTCAAGCACCGGGTCCAGAGGGAATTAAGGGTCCTGGCTGGTGTAGCACGTTAGCACAAACTCTGCGACGTTCTTCGCCAAGGACTGACCCTCTGTTTCCAGCTGGTCCACGATGACATCGCCCATCTTGGAGAGCTTGTTGCCTGCTGAACTCAACGCCTCCAACGCCTGGTCTAGCTCCGGCTCCGGATCATCTAGACGCACGGGACTTAAGTCCATTGGCGTCAGCGCGTCGTTGGCCTTGCCCAGGAAGTCCCAAACTTGTTGGGACTCTGCAACCCTTGCACCACGCATCTCCGCCAAGGATCTTTTGGCCGCCGCAAGCTCCAAGCTCTCCCGAGCAAGACGCTTCACCTCTTTGGCATTCTGCTGAATCTTTTCAGCAACCTGCCTTTCGAGTTTGTTGAGCTCTTCCTCCCGGAGGTGGATCTCATTCCGGCGGTTGACCAGATCTTTCTCTCAGCCCCGCACTTTCTTATCCCTGGCGGCGATGGCATTCTCCTGCTTGTAGAGATCTTGCCCTCGCTCCCAGGCCTTCTTCTCCTCCTCCTCGCAACACTCCTCCAATTTCTTGGTGCGTTCTTCGAGGCTCTTGTCAGCCAGAGCTGTCTTTTGGACAAGCTCTTCCTCCCTCTTCACGAGGTCGTCAAGCAGCTCCAGGAATTTCTGCTCTTCATCTTTGAGCCGTCTCTGCCGCGCTTCAAGAGCCTCCCAGCGCTTGACGAGACTATCGTGGATGGCGGCGAGCCTTTCCTGACGATCATCCTCTGCGCTATTTGCAGCCTTGGCCTGCTCGTAGATGGCCTGAGACTGGTTGTCGAGGGATCACGTCATGCTCTCCCTCTCATCTAACAGCTTACCCCAGTACTCCAGGTGGACCTTCTCCTTTTGTACCCACTCCTTGTCGTCAGCCAGCCTCGACTGCGCTAGCTTGGTCTCGAAATGGAGTCAGATGTGCCACCTCCTAAGGGTTTGGCGCTCCTCCTCGAGGGCCTTACTGTCGTGGTAGAAAGCAAACTGGACCTGGCGAAGACTGGAGCAGGCGTTGTTAATAGACAGCGATAGGGGGATCGGGTCTGGACCTGTCGGGGTCCTCTCCGCTGGCTCCAGCGGATCTTCAGCGACAAAAATTGGGTTCCACTCTACAAGAGCAGTTCTCTGAGCTTCCACGGCACAAGGGCCGTCCTCCGGGATAGCCTCGGTCGCCGCCGAGGAAGTACTTGCAGCAAAAGTTCTGACCTCCGAAATTGACTCCGAAGGACCCGCCGCCAGGTCATCACCAAATGGCCCCTCGGGCGGGGGGGCCAGCAGCTTCATCTTGGCACCCTGGCTCACCAGCGGGCACCTCCGAGATCACTGCTTCTGGAGTGGGTGTTGAAGGTTCGGTCGGAGCAGAAGCTACTTCTGGCTCCAGCGCAGGCCCCTCCTCCGCCGTTGGCTCAGGTGCTGGCGCTTCGACCATCATGGGCTCGGGCGCTGGCGCTTTGTCCACCAAAGGCTCAGGCGCCGACACCTCCGCAGCAACTGGCTCGGACGCCAGAACCTCTTCAATGGCCGACTCAACAGCCGGAACTTCGACAACAACCGGCTCCACTACCGGGACCTCATCAACCACCGGCTCAACTTCCGGGGCTTCAACAACATCCGGCTCTAGGGCCGAAATTGCATCTACCTCCGGCTCTACGGCCGGAGCGTCCAACATCTCAGCATCCAAGCCCGGAGCTTCAACCTCCGGGGCTGGTGCTGCTGGTACATCTTCATTCCCGTGGTCCGGCGCTACCACAGGAGCTTCTGGGGATGAGTCGAGGTCCAAGACCATGACAGCCAACGCCGGAGCTGCCGCAGCCTCAGCCACCTCTTGGAGCGGCACTGGAATCGGAGACGGAGCTTCAGCCTGCAGAGCCTCAACCGTTGCTGCAGGGACCGGAGATTCAACCCTTTTCTTAGGCACGCTGTGGATGAAGGACGAAGAAGCTCAAAATACAATTAACAATAAAACAACTGACTGAGGTAAAAAATCAAAAATTACCTTGGAGGGCTTCCGCACCAGTTAGCACAGAACCTCTTCTATGGACGCTCCGGACTGGCCCCAACCACCACTGGTGTGGTAGTCCTGTAGGGTCCCCCGGAACTTGCTGCTGCTATCGGCGTTGCCCTAGTCGAGGCCCCCCTCGACCGGGAAGGACCTCCGGACCCAGAGCCCTCAGCTGGCCCTGGTACTGGAGTCACATGGCCGGAGCTAGCACCCCAGGAAGATGTCGCTGCTGGAGTAGATGCTGCCGTTGTAGACCTCCCCCTCCGGGGAGAAGGAGCCGCCACAGAAGAAGTAGGTCTGACGGACCTTCTGTCGGCATGCTTCCTCTTATGGCTCGAGGGCTCGGTCAATTCCTTGCCCTTGCCGACGACTTCGGTTCTTGGATTAGGGGCGGGAACGGAGCCACCTTCAGGAGCTTCGGAGATCGCCAACCCGGTGGTCGAACGCTTCTCAACGACAACAAGGTCGTCAAGCACCGGCATCGTCCGCCAGAGCTCCCTGCTGAACTCAGCCTCCATGTTCAGAGGGAGTGAAAGCATCTAGGCCCCCATGAGGTATGGTTTTGGTGATTAATGACAACCATTGGATTTTACTAATGAATTTGTGAATTCAAGGTCCCCATAATCACTCAATAAAATGAAATCAATATGTCATTGGAGACCCATATACAATCAATTTATGAGATCAAATCAATTATATGAAGACAAGAAGTGAAAGCTCTTATGTCAAAATCATTCAACTTTAAATTGACAACATTCAATGCTTGAAGATCATCAGAAATGCCTTTGCAACAAATATCAAAGAGGTCAATCGAGCAAGATACAAAATCACTTAGAAACAACTCGAAGTAAACAAAATCAACTCACTGAATCAACCGATGGTTCCAGAAATATACACATCGGTCGAGTTGGTTCAGCTGAAGATGAAGACCTCAGAACAAAGCACTCACCGGATCATCCGATGTGAATGGCTCATCTACATCGGTCCATCAGTACAGTTTGCAATATCATTGGACCAAGTGTAGCACCGGATCATCTGATGTACAGAAATATACACATCGGTCAATCACTCCAGTAAGCATCAAGTTTGAGTCAATTCTGGAGGAAGAGCCACCGGATCATCCGATGAGAAGACAGGAGCAACATCGGTCTAACAACGGTCATATCTGACACAATGACGTCAGCTAAAGTAAACTTGACCGATGATAACTAAAGGGGAGACATCGGATCATCCGGTGTTCACAGTAAAGTTCTGTCAGCCTACTTTTCCAACGGCTATTTCGGGGAGGCTGGCTATAAATACCCCCTAATCCTGTCATTTCGCCAAGTCTTGATCACCAGACACTATCAACACATCCACAAGCGTTCAAGACCAAGAGCAATCACTTCCACATCATTTCGATCACCTATACACCAAGAATTAGGCTAGAACTAGCTAGAGAGAGAGCTTGTGTGCCTCCATTCTGGGTGAGTGGACTCTCTAGGATAGTGAGAGAGCCTCAAGGGAGTGCCCTTGGTGTTTGTAACTGTGAGGAGACTTCCGGAGCTTGCCAAGGCGTTTGTGGAAGCTCGGAGGGTCGAAGTTGTACAAGGCTTGAGCTCCACCTTGCCGAGGTTGGCAAACGGAGAGGAATAGTGAAGATCCCTCGTCTCGGTGAGTTGGGTGTGGCAAAACCCTTTGGTGGGTGCCACAACATGGATGTAGGAAGATATTGACGATCTTGCCGAACCACGGGATAAATCCTCGTGTCTCCTCGGGAGTTTGCATCCTCCTCCTTTCCCTTACGTTTATGCATTTTACATTCCACAAATTTCCTATTTACTTGAATGCATAGATAGTTTGCGTAGGGAATTGGGCTTTTAGGAATTAAGTTTTATTGCTTAGATTTTTTTAAAGAAGCCCAATTCACACGCCCCTCTTGGGCATTCGATCCTTACAATTGGTATCAGAGCAAGGTTGCTCATTGGATCATTCTAGCTTCACCGCTAGAGAGCTAAAATGGCCAAGGTTGGGGGTTCGATTCCTATCTTCGAGGGCAAGAACTTTGCCTATTGGAAAGCACGCATGCGCGCTTATCTAGAGGCTATTGCTCCCGAAGTATGGGAAGCGACCCACGCGGGTTTGGAGAATATAACTATGTTGGTGATCAAATTAAATAGGATGCTAAAGCTAGGAATGCAATATATGAGTGCATTAGTCAAGATGTTTTTTCTAGGATTGCTAGCAAAGAAAAGGCATGTGAAATTTGGGCTTGCTTGATAGAAATTCATGAGGGTTCCTCTCG
The DNA here is from genome assembly GCA_036927565.1 of Tuctoria greenei. Taxonomy (NCBI): domain Eukaryota; kingdom Viridiplantae; phylum Streptophyta; class Magnoliopsida; order Poales; family Poaceae; genus Tuctoria; species Tuctoria greenei. The sequence continues at coordinate 165,370,878 of JAYESD010000009.1, read as the reverse complement.
TGTGAAAGAACTTAAATATCACATGCTTAAAGCAAAATATGATGAATTCAAGATGCTACCTCAGGAAAATGTTAATGAGATGTTCTCTCGCTTGATGTACTTATTGAAGAAATTAATGCTCTTGACATTGCTTCTCTTGGCAAGGGACTCATAAACCGCAAGATCCTCATGCTCCTTCCCAAGCCAAAGTACAACATCATCAACTCCATGCTCCAAAAAGAGTCACTTGACCACATTGAAGTTTCGGAGCTCATTGGAGAAATTCACGCTCATGAGATGAGTGTGCTTGGGATGATGGAGCAATCATCCTCAAAAACAATTGCTCTAAAGGCCTCCACCAAGAAAACAAGCCTCAAGAAGAAGAAGGTGGTTGAGCCTAGCTCAAGTGAAGAAGAGCAAGTATCAAGTGAAGATGATGGTGATGAGCTTGCATTGATGATGAGAAAGTTCTCACGCTTGAACTCCAATATTACCAAGAAGGGATACACCTTTGATCCCAAGAAGAAATCGTTTCTACCAAGGAGAGATGATCACAAGACTTGCTACAATTGTGGTGATCAAGGCCACATCTCCTATGATTGTCCAAAACCGGACAAAAGAAGAGAGAACTACAAGAGCAAGCATCGCAAGCTTGAAGAGAGTGATGATGATGAAGAAGAGGCCAAACCCAAACCAAGAGCCTTTGGGAAGAAGAAACATGACAAGGGCAAGAAGGCAAGACTCTTCCCAAAGAAGAGAAATGGCCCACAAAAGGTGTTAATGTGTGAGGCAAATGAATGGGTCACCGAGGAAGAAACAAGTGATGAAGAGAGTGAAGTGGAAGAAGAAAGTTTGGCCGGCCTCGCCATTGCCAACAATGATGACTCACCTCTTCATCCACCGCCCATGTGCCTCATGGCAAAAGGTAACACCAAGGTATGTGATGACTCTAGTGATGATGAGCTTTCCCCTAATGATTTAACTTCCTTGATAAATGAATATCATGCTATCATTAAGAGGGAAAAGAGTAAGGTTAAAGCTCTTGAAGAAACTCGTGCTGGACTTGAGAGTGCTAACCTCGATTTGCTTGACAAGTATGAAAGCATACTCAAAGAGCATGACACGCTCAAATCTCATGTCAAGCAAATTGAGGAAGAAAAGGCTAAAATCAAGTTAGATAATCATGAGCTTAACTTAGCACACCAAACACTCTTGGAAGAGCACAACAAGCTAATACAAGAACATCAAACACTTAACCTTGCTCATGACGTGCTTGATCAAGAGTTGAAAAATGCAAAGAAACAAACTCTTAATGATAGGATATCCATTACTTCTCATGTCACTAATGCCTTGAACAAGTCTTTGCCTTTGAAAGCAAATACTAGGGAGAAGGACTTGTTGGAACAAATTGAGAGTCTCCGCACTAGTGTGGCTAGACTTTCAAAAGGAGAAGTCAAGCACAAGGAAATTCTCTTCCAACAAGCAAAGGCCTTCAACAAGAGAGGACTTGGATCCTTCCCGGTGCCTAAAAAAGGAAAGGTGCCCTCACCGGAGCTTAGAACAAGCTTCATCAAGGAAGTTGGTTCTTATTGCCAACATTGTGAGGTCACCGGTCACCACACAAGGGAGTGTCCTCTTCCTAACCGACCTTCTCCAAAGTTGCCTATTAACTACAAATCTACTTTCAATGATCGCTATTATCTCTTAAGTAAAGTAGATGGCAAGGTGAAGGCTAGGTTCATTGGCAAAGACATGAAGGACATGAAGGGGAAGCTCCCCAAGCAACTTTGGGTCCCAAAGACACTTGTATCACACATACAAGGACCTAAGTTGGCTTGGGTGCGTAAATTTAAAAATTGAATTCATGTGTGTAGGTGAACTACAAAGCCAGAGGAAAGCATTGGGTACTCGATAGCGGGTGCACCCAATATATGACCGGCAATGATGGTATGTTCACCACCATAGAAAACCCCGGCAATCATGAACAAGTCACCTTTGGTGATAACTCTAAGGGAAAGGTAATTGGGTTAGGTAAAATTGCTATTTCAAATGATTTATCCATTTCTAATGTTTTGTACGTTAAGTCACTTAGCTTTAATTTACTTTCTATTGCACAACTATGTGATCTTGGACTAACATGCACATTTAGCAAAAATGATGTTGTTGTGAGTAGTGAAACAAGCCAAGACATAGTCTTCAAAGGATTTCGGCATGGACATCTCTACCTAGTAGACTTCTCCAACAAGAATGCTAGCTTTACCACTTGCCTTTTCACTAAGACAAGTTTGGGATGGCTATGGTACCGACGCATAGCGCACATTGGGATGAGCAAACTCAAGAAGTCATTCAAGCTTGGGATGGTGACCGCGTGAAGGATGTCACTTTTGAGAAGAACAAGCTTTGTAGCGCTTGTCAAGCCGGGAAGCAAGTTGCTTCACACCACCCAATGAAGACAATGGTGTCAACCTCCAAGCCACTTGAACTACTCCACATGGACCTCTTCGAACCGTCCACATATCAAAGCCTTGGCGGTAATCTCTATTGTCTCGTTATTGTTGATGACTATTCTCGCTATACTTGGACTTTATTTCTAGGTGACAAGAGTGAAACTCCGGAAGTGTCCAAGACCTTCACCAACCGTGCTCAAAGGGAATTTCAACTTCCCATCATCAAGGTCCGGAGTGACAACGGCACCAAATTCAAGAACTACAACATTGGGGGGTGGTGTGACCGTGAAGGAGTGAAACATGAGTTTTCGGCCACATACACTCCTCAACAAAATGGTGTCGTTGAAAGGAAGAACAAGACACTCATCACTCTTCCAAGAGCAATGTTTGATGACTACGGCACGTCGGAGAAGTTTTGGGCCGAAGCAATCAACACGGCGTGCCGTGCCGCAAATAGGGTCTACCTACATCGACTACTTCAAAAGACCCCGTACGAGCTTCTCATTGGGAGAAAGCCCAACATCTCCTACTTTCGAGTCTTTGGATGCAAGTGCTACATCTACCGCAAGAAGAGGCTCGGTAAGTTTGAAAGAAGATGTGATGTTGGTATATTCCTTGGTTATGCATCAAACTCAAAAGCATATCGAGTATTCAACCAAACCTCCGGTTTAGTTGAGGAAAGTTATGATGTTGAGTTTGATGAATCTAATGGCTCCCAAGAGGAGAGTTTTGGTCATGATGAAATAGATGATGAGCCTCTATGAGAAGCCATGAAGAACATGACCATTGGAGACATCAAGCCTGAAGTTGAGGAGAGCCATGATCAAGGGGGAGCCTCAAGTTCCAACAACAACACCTCCATGGCGCCTCAAGTTGACGAAGAAGAGAAGGATGATCCATTGCCGACTCAAGACTCACAAGCACAACAACATCAAGAAGATGAAGAAGTCCATGATCAAGTCCAACCACAAGAGGAGCAACACGCATCACCTTCGCCAAGTGCTTCACAACCACTTATGAGGCATGGACGCATCTCCAAGGCGCATCCGATGGACCAAATCATTGGAAGTCCGTCAAGGGGTGTAAGTACGCATTCTCGCCATTTCGCTTCATTTTGTGAGCACTACTCGTTTGTTTCATGTGTAGAACCTACTCATATTGAGGAAGCACTCCAAGACCCAAATTGGGTGATGGTCATGCAAGAAGAACTCAACAACTTCATCCGCAATGAAGTTTGGGTGTTGGGGGAGCGACCCAAGGACAAGAACGTCATCGGAACAAAGTGGGTGTACCGCAACAAACAAGACAAGAATGGTGTTGTGGTCCGTAACAAGGCAAGACTTGTGGCCAAAGGGTTCTCGTAAGTTGAAGGACTAGACTTTGGGGAGACATTTGCCCCGGTCGCCCAGCTAGAAGCTATCCGTATACTCCTTGCTTTTGCTTCACATCATAATATTAGACTTTATCAAATGGATGTGAAAAGTGCCTTTCTTAATGGTTACATTAATGAGCTTGTTTATGTTGAACAACCTCCCGGGTTTGAAGATCCGAGGAATCCTAATCATGTGTATAGGTTGCACAAGGCGCTCTACGGGCTCAAGCAAGCACCTAGGGCGTGGTACAAATGACTAAGGGATTTCCTCATCATGCAAGGATTCAAGATCGGGAGGGTGGACACTACGCTCTTCACTAAAGACATCAACGGAGATTTGTTTATTTGTCAAATTTATGTTGATGATATTAGTTTTGGTTCAACTAACAAAGCTCTTAGCCATGAGTTTGGCAAAATGATGTCTAGGGAATTCGAGATGTCAATGATTGGAGAGCTCAACTTCTTCCTTGGGTTTCAAATCAAGCAACTTCAAGAGGGGACCTTCGTCTATCAAGAGAAGTACACCAAGGACCTCTTGAAGAAATTTGAGATGGGAGATTGTAGCTCAAGAAGCACTCCAATGGCAACTAATTGCCATCTCGACGCGGACAAGGATGGTAAACCTATTGATCAATCTAACTACCGTTCTATGATTCGCTCATTGCTTTATATTACCGCATCTAGGCCCGATATCATGTTTAGTGTATGCTTGTGTGCTCGCTTTCAAGCGGCATCTAAAGAATCGCATAGGAAGGCGGTCTTTAGGATACTTAGGTATCTTAAGCATACCCCTAGTATGGGCTTGTGGTACCCTAAAGGTGCAAAATTCCACCTCTTGGGATACTCGGATTCAGACTTTGTCGGATGCCACGTGGATCGTAAGAGTACCTCCGGTGGGTGCCACTTGCTTGGGCGTTCCCTAGTATCTTGGTCTAGCAAGAAGCAAAATTCCGTCGCCTTGTCCACGGCGGAAGCGGAATATATAGCGGTCGGTGCATGTTGTGCCCAAATTCTTTATATGAAGCAAACCCTTTTGGACTTTGGTATTAAACTTGGTTGTGTGCCTCTACTTTGTGACAATGAAAGTGCGGTTAAGATAGCTAAAAACCCCGTTCAACACTCCCGCACTAAGCACATTGATATTCGCCATCATTTCTTGAGGGACCATGAAGCTAAGGGAGACATCTCATTGCGAGGTGTTAGGTCCGAAGAACAATTGGCGGATATCTTCACTAAAATACTTGATGAGAAAACTTTTTCTAGGCTAAGAAGTGAGTTAAATGTTCTAGATGCAACGAACGTCATGTAAGAATGCACTTCATATAGGTCTTGCCTAACTCTCAAAGGATAGGGGTGAGCAAGGGTTAGCTTGGGATGGAGGTTCTTTTGGGTTGTCCCAAGGTTTGGAGAGTAGCTCTCCCTGAAGAAGCCTTTGAAAGGTTCAAATTTGGCAAGATAGATTTATTTTATGTCTTGCATGATGCCTGCCATATAGACTTGTAATTTCTTGCACTATAAAATTGCTTGACATTGCATACGGTAGTTTGTCACAAAGGGGAACCCACCTCATGAGAAAGAGACTTGTTTGAAATGCAATATCTCAACTCATATAAGGTGGAAAGAACAAAATGTTAGGTGCATTAATGCCTAGAGGTACATGCTCTAAAGAGATAGAAGTTTTCATACTCTACCTCACAAAGCATGGGCCTTACATTTTATTTGGATAATTTCCTCCTATTTTTCTCGATGTTCCATTTTCTTTAAGGCTTAGCCAAGTTATTGGCATATTAGTATTTTTGGGGGGTAAGGGGTTGCCCAAGAATTCCTGAGACATGTGTTTCTTTTTGCTTGTTTGTTTGGTCAAAGGACATATATGGGATGTTGCTGTTTTGTTCTCATCATATTATCCGATGCTTAGGTCAGACCATCATCGGATTAGTTGATGTTCAAAAGCCAAGGGCCAGTTCAGTCAGTATCTCAAATCATCCGACGAGTTCATTCTGAAAAACATCGGTCCATCCGATGTGTACAATTCTGGAACTTTGATGAATTCCACCGATGATATTCCCTTCCACGTCGGTCCATCCGATGTCAACGGTATCTTTTTGAATACCTATACTGTGACATTCGACCGATGCTATCTCTTTGCACGTCGGACCATCCGGTGTCAACGGCACTCTTTTGAATACCCTTACTGTGCCATTCGACCGATGCTTCTAACGACCAACATCTGTCCATCCGGTGTTAAAATTTCGGCTAGGGTTTGGGACCCACTATTTAAACGGTCACTCGTCTCCCTCTTCTCTCTCCCCGATCCCATCTTCCCTCCGCCGCTGTTCCACTCGCCCGCGCCACCACCGTCTCCCGTCGCCGCCACCGCCGCCCTCCGGCCGTCGTTGCCAACCTCCGACCGCCACCGTCGATCTCCAGTCGCCGCCGCCCTTCAGCGCCGCCATCCTCTAGCGCCGCCGCCACTCGCCTCCACCAAGCTGTCGCCGCCGCCGCCGCCGCCGCTTCACCCAGCCACCGCCGCGCCTCCACCCAAGCGATGCTGCCGCCTCTTCCCGTGCACCACCAGCTGCCCCACACGCACACCTCACCGTCGTGGTGCCTCCACGGTCGCCGTTTCTTCATCGCTAGGGTTGCCGGCCGTGATCGTTCTTCATTTTCGTGCATCACGCGATCGCAGTGGCTCGTGACAAGAAGAACAAGGGCAAGGCCATTGCGGAGCCGACCGCGAAGAAGCAGAAGCTCTCCAAGGAGGAGGAGAAGGCGTTGATAGCCGCTCGCGCCGCCGAGGAGCGTGAGTGTGGCCGAGGAGGATCGTTGAGGATCCGCGAGGCTCGTCCGAGGAAGCCTCCTGTGATCGATGATTCCGAGGCCGAAGAAGAGTCGGAAGAGCCACTTGTCCGCCGGCGCTCAGCCCGGACCCGTGGGGGTCATCCCCCGGCAGCACCACGTCCGAGACCGACGGCTGCCGATCGTCGTGAGGATAGGGAGGCCCAGAGAGCCATCTACGAGATGGACACCACCGTCTGTGTCGGTGAAGGTGTCCGTTTGGCTGATTACCGGAAGATGAAGTTCAAGCAGCTCCGAAGACTCAGATGGAGTATCTTGCTTGAGGAGTGGTACCCGCAGCCCAGAGAGGCCCTGGTGGACAGTCGTTTCTGGACCGTGACACAGGCGTCACTCTACGAGACCTACAGACGCCGCGACCACAAGCTATTCCAGCACAACTTTCTGGATTGGCATCAGCTTGCCCTAGCAGCAGAGACAGAGATTCGCCCCTACTTTGAGAGGTACAGAGGGCTGGTGCACCTGATGTCTTATGAGAGGAGTGCTTATGTGGAGGATTGGGTACGCGTGTTCTACGCTACCCTATACATCTCTGAGGGCCGCAGGTCAATTGACTTCATGTTCATGGGCCAACACTATCACTTGACGAGGCAGACACTGGCACAGCTGCTAGGCGTGGATCTGCATGACACTTGTGTGCATGAGAGAGTGTATGGTCAGGCAGACCCGCCGAGGAGGCCGCTCACTGGTGGAGTGGCACCATCTCTGGAGGAGATACGTTCTTTGTTTGGCCTGACCTTCTCTCCAGATCAGCCGAGGGTACCGGCTCTGTTGACTCCAGTTGTGCGCACAGTGCACCTTGCCTTGCGCCGCACACTCCTGCCGAGGTCTGGGTATCTAGAGGGGTTCACCAGTCTGCAGCAGACCCTCTTGTTCTACATCATGAATGGGATGGAGTTTGATATAGTGGATGTCCTCATATGCGAGATGGAGGATGTGATCACTAATGGAGTGGGCATGATGAGGCAGCTCTTGTATGGACACTGGATCAGCTACCTGCTCTCCATGATGGTCCCTGAGGAGTCCGCTGTGCATGACCGTCTCACTGACGAGAGTGTCACATGGTTCGGTCACTACCGTGCCCCAGCTCCTGGAGACCGCCGCCTTGGCCGTCCAGTCGAGCATCAGGTCCGTGCACGCCTATCTGAGGAGGACTGGTCGGACCTGGAGAAGGAGGATGAGAGGCTAGCTGAGGCAGAGGCACAGGGTGAGGACTTGCAGCACATCTGGTCCGAGAGCGACACTGACGATAGTGTCGAGGAGTACTTTCCACCTCCACCCTCACCCAGGAAGCACGATGCGGAGGCTGGAGGCTCTACAGTGCCACCACCTACTCCACCTCCCGTCACTGAGGCACAGGTCACTCAGCCGTCAGAGCTCACTTTGCTCCTGCAGCAGCGCCTGGACCGGCTTGCAGCTGAGCAGACTCGAGCGGAGCAGGCCGCACGACTTCTGGAGCTCCAGCAGCAGCAGCAGGAGATGCAGCACCAGATCGCCCGTGAGAGGCGTGAGGACACTGACCGGCTGACTGGGCTCATAGACCAGATGCACCAGCGCACCCTCGACCAGCAGCAGCAGACGCAGCAGGCGATGATGGGCATCCTGGGGTTGATCACCAACCTCTACACCCAGACCGGGATTGCCCTCCCGTCGCAGCTGCCAGGAGTTGCTCCACCACCACGAGTCATGGCTCCAGCTGCAGCTCCGGTGCCGACTACGCCGATCCCCTCCATCAGCATGTCTCCACTACTGGCTCCTGGCGCACCGATTCACTCCCCGATGCCGGCTACGACCCTATTCCAGCAGACGTTGGCATCCGTCATCAGTGCCCCGCTTCCAGCAGCTACTACACAGCAGGCACCGACGGTGGCTCCTACGGCTCCGGTAGCTCCTTCCACCGCTACTCCAGGCAGCAGCTCCGACGACAGCGACGGTGACCAGTTCGTCATCGTGCCTAGTACTCAGGGTCTTTAGGTACTCGGATCCCTTTTTGGTATCTTGATGCCAAAGGGGGAGAAGAGTTAGAGGAGTCAGGGGGAGGAGAGCTTAGTCTCAGGGGGAGTGTCTTTGCTTTAGGGGGAGTCCTTATCATTTTTGTATCATTTTTGTAATTCAATGCTTTTGCTACTTATTTGGTGTTTATTAAGTACTCTTAAGTTATTAATTGATTGAGCTTATTTGATGTCTATCTATATCTTGTGATCACTTGATTTTGAGCCTTCAAATTTTAAGTGTGATAATCTTGTTTTCATTACATATCCGTTTAAGTTTCATTCTATCAAATTCATTACTATTGCGCTTTAATTGTTGTGTTGTCATCAATCACCAAAAAGGGGGAGATTGAAAGCATCTAGGCCCCCATGAGGTATGGTTTCGGTGATTAATGACAACCATTGGATTTTACTAATGAATTTGTGAATGCAAGGTCCCCATAATCACTCAATCAAATGAAATCAATATGTCATTGGAGACCCATATACAATCAATTTATGAGATCAAATCAATTATATGAAGACAAGAAGTGAAAGCTCTTATGTCAAAATCATTCAACTTTAAATTGACAACATTCAATGCTTGAAGATCATCAGAAATGCCTTTGCAACAAATATCAAAGAGGTCAATCGAGCAAGATACAAATCACTTAGAAACAACACGAAGTAAACAAAATCAACTCACCAAATCAACCGATGGTTCCAGAAATATACACATCGGTCGAGTTGGTTCAGCTGAAGAAGAAGACCTCTGAACAAAGCACTCATCGGATCATCCGATGTGAATGGCTCATCTACATCGGTCCATCAGTACAGTTTGCAATATCATTGGACCAAGTGTAGCACCGGATCATCCGATGTACAGAAATATACACATCGGTCAATCACTCCAGTAAGCATCAAGTTTGAGTCAATTCTGGAGGAAGAGCTACCGGATCATCCGATGAGAAGACAGGAGCAACATCGGTCTAACAACGGTCATATCTGACACAATGACGTCAGCTAAAGTAAACTTGACCGATGATAACTAAAGGGGAGACATCGGATCATCCGGTGTTCACAGTAAAGTTCTGTCAGCCTACTTTTCCAACGGCTATTTCGGGGAGGCTGGCTATAAATACCCCCTAATCCTGTCATTTCGCCAAGTCTTGATCACCAGACACTATAAACACATCCACAAGCATTCAAGACCAAGAGCAATAAATTCCACATCATTTCGATCACCTATACACCAAGAATTAGGCTAGAACTAGCTAGAGAGAGAGCTTGTGTGCCTCCATTCTGGGTGAGTGGACTCTCTAGGATAGTGAGAGAGCCTCAAGGGAGTGCCATTGGTGTTTGTAACTGTGAGGAGACTTCCGGAGCTTGCCAAGGCGTTAGTGGAAGCTCGGAGGGTCGATGTTGTACAAGGCTTGAGCTCCACCTTGTCGAGGTTGGCAAACGGAGAGGAATAGTGAAGATCCCTCGTCTCGGTGACTTGGGTGTGGCAAAACCCTTTGGTGGGTGCCACAACGTGGATGTAGGAAGATCTTGACGATCTTGCCAAACCACGGGATAAATCCTCGTGTCTCCTCGGGAGTTTGCATCCTCCTCCTTTCCCTTACGTTTATGCATTTTACATTCCGCAAAGTTCCTATTTACTTGAATGCATAGATATTTTGCGTAGGGAATTAGACTTTTAGGAATTAAGTTTTATTGCTTAGATTTTTTTAAAGAGGCCCAATTCACCCCCCCCCCTCTTGGGCATTCGATCCTTACAGGGAGGAAAGCTGCAGGCGGAGCCAAGTCATCACCCTCGACGTCAATGTTGTGCTGGAACTTCTTGAGGTGGAACTCCAAAGTTGCACCCTCCATGTTAGACTTCAAACCGGTCTTGATCTGGTCGTCATCCAACATTCCGTTGAGGGCCCAAGCAAGCTTCTCCCTCCTCTTCAGCAGAGCCTACCTGTTGGTCAGGAAGTTGCAAAACACCGCCTGAGGAGTCACCCCTCCTTCCATGCACAAGCGGATCCTGGTCAGAGCAGGGTTGAAGGCGTCCGACAACACCGGAGCTTCACTCCAAACTGAAGTGTCGATGTTGGGGAGACCTTCTGGCAGCTCCAGCTTCTCGTTCTCCTCCGCCCTGATGACAATCCAATCCTTCTTCTAGTCGTCCCACTTTCCAGAGGGAAACGACCGCAAGTACTTGTACGGGCACTTCTTTCGCTTCACAAAATAGTAGAAGCCAAGGTACTCGTCACTCCTGCCCGTAGTTTGGACAGTGAAGAAGGTGCAGAAGAGCTCAATGCAGAGGGGAATGCCCACCCACATCTCGCAGAAGTGGACAAAGATTGACACCAGCATAAGGGAGTGGGGGCCAAAGTGGTACAGCTGCAGATCATAGAAGTCTAGCAGCATCAAGAAGAAAGAGGAGAAAGGTGGGATCAGCCCCACCATGGCGTACGCGGAGAAGTACACCATGTCGCCAGTGTGTTCCTTCTCGAACGGAAGCTTGCCGGTGCGGACCATGTGGTTGAAGAAGTCAGGGGACCATCCTATGAGGGCCCGAACCTTCTTCAAATCATCATCGGACTTCACCCGACTCTGGCGGAGACCCAACTCCATCGCGGCACGGCGAGGCAAGAGAGGAAAAGCAAGCGAAAGTTTGGAAGGCTTGAGCGCAAGTCCGAATGAAAGGCGTAAAGAACCCTAAACGGTGCGTGCTTTCCTTCTTAAGTAAGCCCCCGCAACGCTTGGATGGAAACCGCAGAGGAGCCGACGATACCAGTCAAAAACTTCACCCCGCCAATGACAAGGGGGCTCGGGGCCACCCTGACGATCAAGTCGAGGTTCTTACCCCAGGCGAACAGTTGTCATCATGAAAGGCGGGAAACCCGAAGACGGCGGCCTGACAGGGCGCATGGAACCGATACGATTTTCGTATCGGGAACCGACAACCTTCAATTGCGTGAGATCCGCACACTGAGATCTCACCTGCCGCCTCCTGGATATGCCACGCGGCGGAGGTTTAACTGTGAACTATCGCCAACGGCACGTCCGAAGACCCTTGAAGACACGGCTCAAAAATCGAAGAATGGACCCACCTCCACCGGAATGACTTCATCCAAAAGGTCTCTCCCGGAGGTGGGCCCAGGGGGCCACTGTCGGTACCCTCCGTACCAGATACCCTTGGGATTGCAAAGATCACAAGGAAACTCCATCTACCAGATGTGAAGACCTCTGAAGGCCCCACATGTCAGGCATAACCGGACCTGCTTCCCCGACATGGTTAGTCCCAGGGCCGCCACGTGTATCGTAAGACCGGAGCTATCACCCACACATGGGAAGCTCCGGACGGAATACCAGTATGGCACCCCTGGACCTAACCCCAAACAGAGGGAAACTCCGGTACTGACACGTGTCCAGCAGCACGGGACGTACTCGTCCACGACGGTAAGCTCCAGAGCTGCCACGTGGCTGAACCGCCGGACCTTCAACTTCAACAATTAAACTGGTGGACCCCCCAACAGCTCCGAACCTTCAAGGAGCAATCAAAGACTTCAATACCCGATTAAGTGTCATTAATGCCACATTAATGACACACGATCGGATGGCCCTTAATACTGATAACGTCATTGTTAAGGCCCGTTACCAGGCTATTAAGGGCAATTAACCTCATTAATTATGTATCAAGCATGTGTAACCGCCGGGGCCACATGTCGGTCCAGGCTAACAGTGTAACGACCAGTCCTTGTACTATAAAAGGACTGGTTGACGATACACAAGGGAGGGTTGTAGACCACTACTGAACTCCCTGAGCTAGACAAGCTTCTTCTTCTGGAGCTTCTTCTAGACTCACACGCTCAATACAACATCAACACACCCCGTGGAGTAGGGTATTACGCTCAGGCGGCCTGAACCACGTAAATCTCTGTGTACACTTGTCTTTCACCTTCTTGAATCTCTGCGCTCCCATTATCGAACTACAACTCCTCGATCTACCAAAGGTAGTGTCGGGAGATCTGACGGATCCAAACACCGACAGAGTCGGTTATATTGGGTTGTCTTTGATGGTCCGTGCATGTGGATATAGTGTACAACCTCTGCAGAGTGTAAAACCCGTTCGGACGGCTGTGTCCTTGGCATAGGACAGGTTATGATGTGGTCCTAACAACTAGAAAGCCACCCACCGTGAGACTGTGTTGAGAGGAGTCTTGGGCTGAGATATGTGGTTGCATTAGTTTGCATTAGGTTGCATTGTTCTTTATTTTATGCATTGCATTATTACCTGCTTTAATCCCCTCCCGTAGGGCGGGGTGGAGCTTGCTGAGTACTTTTGTACTCAAATGTTGTTGATATGTTTTTTTCGGAGGATTCTAACATCGTGCCGAAGGATTAATTCGAGTAGGGTCGCACCCGCACCCAAGTCATGTGTAGTGGATTGGATGACGCGGAGCTACTAGTCTTGTTGTCAACTATTATAGCTATGTTGTTAGCCGTGATAATGTTTATACATAAGATTATGCCGTTGGAATAAAGCTATGTATGGTTGTGGTTCCGCTTGTAATTAATGTAATATTATGTACCGAACTCTGTTCTGGTAATAATATTACATGTTTAGTTCCGATCTTATGGGTCGAGACGCTTCACACCTCTTCTCCCCTTCCCTTGTGCCTTTCCTTTGAGCACCGGCCACGCCTCCCCTGCCCCGTCACTCCACCGCTCTCCTTTACCGTCGCCCGCCTCTGCCCCATCCCATCCCCATCTCTGATGCTCCGGCTCATCGTCGCTGAAGCTCGCCTAGGACTTGATCTTGCATTTAACTATCCTTCAGGGCCAGTGCTATCAGATTCCACTAAATTGACTTGTGAAAAACCCCGTACTAGACTCCAACTACTAGTACCTCATCAGTAGGTGTTTTTTTTGGACTAAAGTACCGAATAAAACAGAAAATGACACCCTCACCTTCTTATCTGGACAAATGCTCGAAACTCGTGACTGCATGTCCTAAGATGTAGACACCCTCAAGCTGTGGAATTCCATTAACAAGCTTAAAAGAAAGCATTTTTTGGAGATACTAGTTATTTATAGGTTAAATCTGATATTTCACTCCGTGGGCTGGCTAATTAATGAGGCGCCATTTCAAAACACTGAAAGTAAGCGATTTTTTTTATGAGAAAGCGTTATATGTGTCCGCTTGCACAGAATGCAAAAACATCTACTTGATAGACCGAGTGACTTAAAACATGTGAACCTTAAAAGTCTGACGGCGTACAGAGCCAACAGCTTGATTGAGATTCAAGAAAGAAAGCAATCAGGTCCATGGGAAACTTCAGAACATGAATATCATATATTGCTCGTCTAACTAGCCAGTCTGTTAACTAGCTTGAAGGAAACCATCTCGGACACAAATGAACCAAAGGCTCAAAGTCATTAAAATCATATCACCCTTTGGTTAGCTACTCCGTGGAAGTAGACAATATTTTTTTCCTTCGACAGTAGCCCAGATTTGATTCTTCTAAGTACTCACTCCGTTTATTTTTATTTGTCACCGGTTAGTTCAAAAATGAACAAGCCGGTGACAAATAAAAAGAAACGGAACAAATACCCAAGATGCACCAGCGAATTATTGAACTTTACCCCTAGAACTCTAACCAGAAAAAAGTTGATGTTCTGACATCAAAACCAATCAAATTATAATTTTGATCCTTTGACTACCCTTCTAAACAATATCAGATGTCCTTGTAGTCAATAATGATGGAGGTGCGCTATGGTTTCCTTCTAGTATATCAAATACTATATTGATGTTAGCACAGCTAAGTAAACCAATTTCTGGACACGCAAAAATTGAAGTTTTGTTTGTGAAAAACTGAGCTACTGAAAATCCTGTTAGCAGACTTCATGGCCGTCTCTAGGATCGTCCTATGAAAAATGAGTAATCTATTATGCTCCATCATAGAACCAACGATAATATAGAAATCAAAATATAACAATGTTCGGTTAGCATTACAGGAGCAATGAAATAAATTTCAGAAGACACGTAACAGTCTCAAATATTAATTATATATCATCCACACCTTGAAAAACAAATTCGAGTTTGTTCATTCAAACAAAGCAGCACCATAACTTTCTCTCACCCACGTGTAATACACCCTCTAACGAAATATAGTTTCTTCATTCAAACACTAGCAGCACCATAATTTTCTCCCACCCAAGAATGCATATACATCCTCTATCTTAAATGAGGGACGGTGTGATCCAGGTCCGAGGTGGCTGATTGAGCCAAGGATTGATAGAATGTACATCACCAAGACTCTCAACTTTTCCCGTTTGAAAGTCCCATATGCCAACCTCTCGATAACCAAACATGTTTACAGTAATATGTTCCGGGTCATCATCTGTTAAATACATACAGTTCGGTCTAAGATTTGGAAAATCTTCTGCTGAAACCAAGATCGGAAAATTGAAACCAAGAAACAGAGAATGCCCTAGTAAGTCTGAGCAACTTATGTTGGGATATGAATCTATCTCTTGTACGTTTTATTGGGATAAGATTGTATCTCTATCTGTTGTACGCCTATAAATATAGGCTACTCCTGTACTTGTACCTGAACCTATCATAATAGATCTTTTTTCCCGTGGTTGTTTTCTCCTCCACCTTGGGGGAGTTTTTTCACGTTAAATCTTGCGTCCCCTGTTAACCCTAACAAGTGGTATCAGAGCTGTGCGATCAGATCTATTTTTCTTTTAGTGTGCCGTCGTGTTTTGAAGTTCCGATCGTCGCCTTACCATCCGCGCCGATCCCGCAGGCCACGCCAGCTTGCGTTCTCCGCGTGCGGCTCTGCCTGACGCGCGATTTGTCGTCTTACCCTGACGCGCGGACACCCCGTCCGCTTTTGGATCTGCTACGCCGCCCGCTGTCAGCGGCAGCGTTCCTACAACGGGCCTCGTCATGTCGCCATCTTCCTGTGCGTACGGAGTGCACCGCATCTCACGCAGATCCTGCTAACGAAAGGACTGCTGCTCCACGTAAGAAATCAATACTGATCGTGGCTGCCTTGTGCTGATATTCACGTTGATCGAGGCAAGACTCTGCTCCTGGTTGCTTTAAGTACAGAGAAAAACTTTGAAGACCTTTGCTAGGTGTACACGAGGAAGAGTACCCGTACCTCTCCTGATTCCTAGATTTTTGCTGCGTATACACTATAAGGCTACCAGATTGCCTGCTGTTTACTGGTTTTCTGCTACGCACTCTCAGGAATTTTACAGAATATTTTATTTTCTGTGATTATATTTGTTGCACGCCATGTCTACTAAATTGGATATTCCGAAATTTGATGGAAAAATCAGCTTTTCCATATGGCAAAT
This sequence comes from Tuctoria greenei, assembly GCA_036927565.1. Lineage (NCBI taxonomy): Eukaryota > Viridiplantae > Streptophyta > Magnoliopsida > Poales > Poaceae > Tuctoria > Tuctoria greenei. Next base: position 165,354,886 of record JAYESD010000009.1, on the reverse strand, counting down.
TCAGATGAAGGTCGTTCTTACTCAGTTAGGCGTGCGCAAGGCTTTAAATTGTAAGCCTAATGATATGTCAGCTGATAAATGGGAGGAACTTGATGAAAAAGCTTTGTCCGCCTTGCACCTCAGTTTGTCTACAGATGTTTTGCGTGAAGTTATGACCGCAAAATCAGCCGCAGAATTGTGGGAGAAATTGGAGAAGCTTTATATGACTAAGAGTCTTGCAAACAAGCTCCGTCTTAAGGAACGTCTGTACACTATTCGCATGGCGGAAGGTACATCTATTCAATCACATCTCGCTGAATTTAATTCTCCAAACTCAATGTTCTTGACGTACCTTGAGATTGAGGGCGTGTTAGGGATATAATAGTAATATTATATTAGATGATGTATTAGGGACTTATTTGCATATTTATAATCCATGTACATCTATTTATAGAGGCCTCTGGCCTCCTCAATAATATAAGATTCGAAGATCCAATATTCAAAACAAGTGGTATCAGAGCTCGCTTAGGGTTAAGTTTTCTTATCCGGCGGCCGCTCGTTCCGGTAGTCTGCCGGCCGCTGCCTCCAACGCGAGGCTTCCCTCGGCGCGCTCGTCCGTGTGCTCTCCCGCCGCCGCCGGGCCCCTGCTCGATCCACGGCGGTACGTGTGCTCGTCCTGCGCACTCTCCCATCATCGTGTTGTTGCTGCACATGGGCCCGCCGCCGTGCAAAGCACTTCCCAGGCACGTTCGGCCAGTGTCTGTACGGTGCTCGAGCACCTTCCGTCAACGCGTCTATGTCTGTGGGTGCCGGTCACGGCCACTTAAATTTCGGCCGCGTGGCTGCGTTCCCGCCCATCAGTTGTGCGCACGAGGACATCATGGATCGGGGCGATGCTATGTTGTGGTGGCGGCCTTGCTGGCGCTCGCTGGTCACTAAATACTCACCCTACGCGCTGCTCGCCAGGTCTCTGGCGGCATCCAGATCCATCATGGTGATGACGTCAGCATGACACATGCGCTAATGTCAGCATGACGTCAGCGCGGAGGCATCCCGGGTTTCGGCTTAAAAAACCACCGCTTTTGCTGTGTCTCTGCAGTCTAGCAACTGCTGCTTTTGCTGCCCTCTGAAATCTACGCCTCTGGCCAGTGAGGATCTCCTTCGGAGTTGCATTCATTGGGATCCCGATCTGGTCCCTTCGGTGCTGCTCGATTCGAGTTCAACTGCCGCCGCAGTCAGCTCCTGGTGTGAGCCTGGTGTGAGCGGTGAGTTAAAAAATGGCGTCAGCTCCTCTTCAGATCTAGGATGGAATTGACGTCTTTTGGGCACCTTTGTTTTGGCTGTCTGTGACGTCTTGATCCATTGTTGATTTGGGAGTTATGACCGCAAAATCAGCCGCAGAATTGTGGCAGAAATTGGAGGAGCTTTATATGACTAAGAGTCTTGCAAACAAGCTCCGTCTTAAGAAACGTCTGTACACTATTCGCATGGTAAAAGGTACATCTATTCAATCACATCTCGCTGAATTTAATTCGATTTGCGTTGATCTTGCAAGTTTGGATGTGAAAATTGATGATGAAGATAAGGCAATTTTGTTGGTTATTTCTTTGCCCGCTTCGTTTAAGCATTTTAAGGAAATTATGCTTTATGGAAATAATACCTCAGTCAGTTTTGAGAATGTTAAATCAAATTTGTTGTCTAAGGAGAAATTTGATACTGATTCTCGTTCTGAGTCAAAGGGTGAGGGTTTAATTGTTCGTGATCGAACTCAACAAGCGGACAATTCTAAGTCTAAGAATCGTAAATCCAACGTTTTTTGCTGATATTGTAAAGCTGACAATCATGAGATCTCCCAATGTCTTAAGCTGAAAAATAAGGAAGAAAGAAAGAAAAAGAAAGAGTTGGATAAATCTTCTGCTGAAGATAGTATTGCTGAGATTTTTGATAGTGGAGAGTCACTTATGGTCACCTCTAATGTTGAAAAGCGTATGTCTTGGGTTCTTGATTCGGCATGCTCTTTTCATATTTGCTCGTATAGAGAGTGGTTTTCTGATTATTCTGACATTCACAATGGTGATGTTATTATTGGTGATGAATCTTCACTTGAAATTGTTGGAATTGGTTCTATTCAAATTAAAGTTCATGATGGCACTTTCAAGACTCTTACCAATGTGCGTTATGTTCCAAAATTGAAGAGGAATCTTATTTCTTTGAGCACCTTAGAAGCAAAAGGATTCAAATTTTCTGCTGATAAAGGTGTTCTTAAGGTCTCTCAAGGTAACCGTGTGGTTTTGAAGGCAAATCGTATAAATAATCTTTATTATTTGCAAGGTTCCACAGTTACAGGTACTTCAGCTGTTTTTATTGCATCCAACACATCAAACACAAAGCCATTATCTACCGACGCTTTTGGGTTATCTACCACAGGCGGTGTTATTCCGCTATGTGATGGCGTTTCATGCTGCACACTTCATCTGTTGAGATCCGATTGCTGCAGGCGACCATCTACCCAGTTTTCGTCCGGTGTTAGGCGTCCCTCGGGGCGGGGCAGCGTGTGCAGATCTCCTCTCGGAGCTTAGCATCCTAGTGGTGTTTGGGAAACGGTTTTCTATAGATTTAGAGTCAGGGGGGATTTGTTGGGATATGACTCTATCTCTTATACGTTTTATTGGGATAAGATTGTATCCCTATTTGTTGTACGCCTATAAATATAGGTCACCCCTGTACTTGTACTTGAACCCAACATAATAGATTTGTTTTCCCCGTGGTTGTTTTCTCCTCCACCTTGGGGGAGTTTTTTCACGTTAAATCCTGTGTCCCCTGTTAACCCTAACAACTTATTTTCACAAGCTTTTCATTATGGATATCAACCTTGTAAAGTTGGATTTCATCTGTGTACCACTCTATCAATAGCGATGTATCCATAATTTCATGAGCAAAGTCTGCAGGAACCTGTACAGGGGTATCCCGTGTTTGAATCTGCAAATATCTCCAGACCTGCAAGATATCACCCCATGAAGCAAATACGACATAACCGGTAGGATCCGCCAACAACCCTTTCCTGTCAATGATCTTCCTCGCTATCGGCATACCATTATTCAAATCAAATGTGTAGATGGAACATTCTCATGATACTCCCTCCGTCTTTAAAAACTTGTCACTTTGTAGTTTATTTTTGAACCATAAAGCAACAAGCTTTTGGGAACGGAGTGAGTACAACACTGCTACAATAAGCATCATCACAGGCGGCTCCAAACCTATTATCACAGGCGGCTTTTAAAACCGCCTGAAACGAAGAGTCTGTGATAATCCGCAATTTCACAGGCGGAGAAGTGAAACTGCCCGTGAAGACAAATTATCATAGGCGGTTCTTCACTAAGGCTAGCCGCCTGTGAAGACATATTATCATAGGCGGTTCTTTACTTAGGCTAGCCTTCTGTGAAAATACTTTATCAGAGACGGGTCGTGCAACATATATAACCGTCTGTGATAAACATCTTATCACAGCCGGTTATTGAAGAATAACTAACCGCCTATGATAATAAGTCTTCACAGGCGGGTATTGAAGCATAACTAACCGCCAATTATAATGTGTCTTCATAGGCGGATTTTGAAGCATAACTAACCGCCTATGATAATGAGTCTTCACAGTCGGGTATTGAAGCATAACTAACCGTCTATGATAATGTGTCTTCACAGACGGATTTTGAAGCATAACTAACCGCCTATGATAATGTGTCTTCACAGACGGGTGTTGAAGCATAAATAACCGTCAATGATAATTTGTCTTTACAGACGGTTATTGAAGCATAACTAACCCGTCTATGATAATGAAGTTATCACAGACGGAGTTTACCTATATCAGCCGTCTGTGAAGACCCTTTAACGCAGCCGGTTTCTACCATAACAGACACCGCCTGTGAAAATTAGGTTATCACAGATGTTTCTTTACTTGTATATAGCCGCCTGTGATAATTGTTTTTCACAGTCATGCAGTACTACTGCTGTTATTTCTAATTTCCAGGTCAATTCAATATAATCACAGAACAAAAAACAACAATCATCACAGAACAAAAGACAACAATATTATCATCACAGAAGTCAATTTTACTAAAACAATATACATATGTACAAGTTACTGATACAATTCATCTCAAAGTTTACAAGTTTTCACTAAAAACTGTTTAGATTGGCATAGTCGCAAAGTTCTGGCACATCAGCTGTTGAACCTCTCTTATCAAAGAACTTCCCCTTTTTGTGCAAAATTTCGCGATGAATGAACTGACAGAGTTCAGAAGCAATCCTGTCGGCTCCTCCATCAGGAATACTTCTACAAACCGGCCATTCTTTGTTCAGATTCTTCTTGTGCTGCAATATAACACATAACAAGGTTTAGAATGTGTTGGTTTGAACAATCTCAAAGTATAGATCAAAGTGAGAGTATACAAGAATTTAGTAGGTATTTTTGGAGCAGTTGTACTATGAGCAATTGAATTTTGAAGTTGGAATCAAAATATGAAAATAATGTTTCTGGTAATATTGAACAGCAGAGAATATAAGCATTAAACTATGCTAGTTACAATGAAAATGAAACACAAAAGTAAGAAAATAAGGTATCGACATTAAGGATTACTTACATCCTCACGATTGACTCTATATACGGCGGCGGTCCGAAGATGCTCGCATACATAATACCCGCATAAGACACTCCCTTCAGGCTGCTTCGCACAAGCATAATATGTTTTAATGTCCAATGCATTCGTATTAGGAGGTCTCTGACCGCCAAGCTCCGCGTAAAACTGCCAAGCGCTGTAATACAAGAAATGTCATATAAAACTTGTCAACACATTCTAAATGTGCGTAAATTAAAATTATTGAATAAACGTACTTTTTCAAAATGGAAAGGAAATCTTTGTAACGATCTGGTGGGTAATCGGCCGAGTCCAAGACTGTTGCCATTCCCTGCGTTGGCTTGATGATGATCATTATGTAGTGATTACTGCAAACATACAAACACACGTGTTAACAATTACCAATAATTGCTATTTCAATGTCATGTGTCAAACTTACTCGAAGTGGTACGGAGCCTTTACGAGGTCCTGGCCGTCTCTGACAAAGTTAAACATCGCATGTCCTATGTAAGCTGCAACTTCTGTCTTTCTATCCTTCTTAAGTTTTGCAATTGCTCTTTCAAAATCTTTTTTTTCATGTGTTTGTACTGGCTTGATTCTCGATTCGCCTGGACGTCGAATAGCGACTTTGCAATCCTAGTAGGGTCAAGGATACCTGTCTTGTGCACCAAATTTACATTATCCATGTATTGCATCCTATTGAAGAAGTCCAGAATTGTTATAATTTCATGAAATGCGTATGCGTGTAGTAAGAAAAGCAAATACAAAATATTAGAGCACTTACAAGCACCAGACGAGCAGCAGCTTGATTTCGAGCATGCCCCGATGGAAAAGGGAAAGCAGCTCGTCAAATAAAATGACTCGTTTATCTACTCCAGTGCTCCAGAATGCTTCATTTGGAATACGAAATGTGACGCAATTAAGACCATATTTTGTGCTGGCAGTGATGTACCACTCATGCATTCTTCTGAGCGCGACGGGTTGTTTGCTAAGTTGTACGGATGTCATTAACGGCTTCCCATTCTCAAATTTAGGAGGAACATCCTCAAGCTTGTATATTGGAACTCCTGGTTTAACTAAAGTCGTCCGCCGATTATACATGACATCGTCTTCTTCCCACTCCTCGATATCTTCTAATGCTGGCTCATGAGAAGAACGAGATGCACTCGATTTTCTAATATTTTCCTTCATAGCTTCCAAATACTTTGTCACTTCTGATGAAGGTTTCTTATTTTCGTATGAGCTAACTTTGATAGGCACTGATGATCGAGGAGTAGTCGTCGGAAGTTGGACACTGGCTTGTTGTTGAACCTGTTGTTCAACTGATTGCTCTTTACTCCCAGCAGCTGGCTCTAGTACTACTTCATGCTGTTGCTCAACTAGTTGCTCTTTACTAGCAACATCTTGCTCTGGTACTGCTTGAAGTTGTTGTCCAACTTGTTGCTCTTGGATATCATCATCCTTGCTCAGACATAGGGGGAGTGGATCTTCCCGGACTGGGAGTGGATCTTCATGCACTTTCGCCTTAGAAGATGGGGTTGCAGTATTTGGAGATGCGACGGGGCTAGAAATTGGCTCATCGTCCAACACGATATCGCGTCGGTGCCAAAGGATTAATTGGTTGACAGCCTGCCCCATAGTCGCGATCCCCTCAGGTGTGACGTGGTTTATTTCATAATCTTCATAATCATTATCAATGATCTGAAGAACTTGCACCACAGAATAATACAACAGAAGTGGACTCCCGTTGAAGTCACGATCAGGCTTTGCCATAGCAGTGGCAACCTGTTTGGTTTTGTTCCCTGCTCTGCCTATCGGGACAAGAAGACGACAAGATTTGTCGTTAGCAATATCATCGACAAGGAACTTATGGGCTGACCCTGAGCCTGGCACGGAACCAACGCTGCTAGGGTAGGCAGTTGGAGATACTAATTGCTCCTTTTGCACCGGAACCATCATTGTACTCGGTGCCACTAATTGTCCTGATTGTCTAAGTTGTTCCATTATTTCTTGCATATTTTCTTTGACCTTTTGAGAAATTGTTTCATCAAGTGTTTTCTTAAACTTCTCACGTCTTCTATATGTGTCTTTATCTTTAGGGAAACCATCTAGCCAAGACATTTGAGAAGAGACCGCTCGAACCCGTCCGCTGTGTTCAGGGTTTCCCAAGATAGCGGTAAGTTGGTCATTCTCCCTCTTCGGCTTGAAGAGACCCTTCTGTTGCTTTTCAATTACTTCTTTCATTTTATCCTCTACTTCATTCAGAGAGTCGGGCTTTTCAAGTTTGCCCTCGCTGGTCAAACCTGACCGAGCAAAGACCCAGCGTTGAGTTCGGTCATCGCACCCTTCTAATGGGTGAGGATTGCCCTTACTAAGAATTTCGTCTATTATCTTATTCCATTTCTGGACTTTGGGGGCATATCCGGCAGACCCCAAGCGATGATAGTATTTGTTCTTTTTTGCAAGCTCTGACCTAGTTGCACTTAGAGCTTTAGCATCAGGTATGCTCTTTTGACGAACAAACTCTTGCCACTGAGCTTGTGTGATTTTTCCCATCTTCCTCGGGCTAGGGACCTTATTGGCCTTAACATAAGCATTCATTTCACTCTTCCAGCATCGAAACTTCTTGCCGCAAGAGACCAATGTTGCTTTCTTTACAGCTTCTTATGTGCCTTTCGGGAACTTGAATTGTTTCTTTATCTTTTCCCACAACTCATTCTTGGTCTGCTCGGGTAATTTCCTCCAATTCTCGGTTGTGATCGGCACAACCTCACTAACAAGAAAACCGCATGCATTACGGTACTTGGTAACTGAATCCAGTGGTTCTTGGGGAAGCCCACCTGGACCGACCCTTGTTATGTACATGATGCGGTCCAATGGACCCTTATTGGGACCTCGTTGCCCTCGTTTCCGCTTGAGTGAAGCTGAGGAGTCATCCATTGGTGAACCTTCTACGGTTTTAGGAGCCGATGTCACCTCATTGTCTTCGAGATTAATCTAGGTAGAAAAAAATTATAAGACTTCGTATACTTGACAACCAACATTAACTTGAACTGCTGAAGTTAAGATTCGTGATCCATACCTCGTCGGCAGGATCATATTCCGGGTCTAGATCCACTGAAGTCTTTTTAATTTTTATATTCGGAAAAGGATCCGAAGGACTGTGATAGGAGCCTGAACTGCTGGAGTCAGTAAACTCCATATTGTCTTCTTTGTTGTTACTATCAGGACCAGTCTTCTTAGGGCTTTCCATGCTAGATCTAATAAGACAAAAAATCTAATAAATGGCATAACTAAATTTGGTCATATTTAAAACAAATTTTCTCAATTTTGACTCAATTAAGTAAATTTAGCCAAAACACATTTTTGAAGTTATATAGGTCTAACTAAATTCTTGTATCATAGAGATCGGCATCATATGCTCAGACTCCATCGCCACACCTAGTGTTACCTAGATATGGGCGTGAGGATGCTCCTGGCATCACAAATGAGTTGGCCAGCAACTTTTGTTTGGCTTCAGAGCTAAATATAGCATAACTTTGGTAGCTCAGATTAGGTACAATTTCTCAAATGAAGCTGATGGAGCCACAAGTGCAGACATCTTTGGTAGCACAGATTAGCTACAATTGCTCAAATGAAACTTAGAGAAATAAAAGCAAACTTAGCCAAACTTAGTCTAGCATAGCTAACTCTAAGCAAAAGTAGCCAAATATAGCTAAATATAGCATAACTTAGTCAAAATTAGTCAAGTATAACTATATCTAATGTAACTTAGCCAAAATTAGCCAAATTTGGTCAACTTAACCAAATATAGCTAAATCTTGCCCCTAATAGAGAATTATGTGGCATATGCAAGGCCGATGACAGAAATAGGGAATATACTGTTGTTACTAGAGTCTAGAATCATGTTTACCACTAATGTGTCAGAACAGTTTCAGACACACAGAACCAACTACCAATTTATCGTGATATAACCATCCACATAAATCTTGCCCCACCGAACCCTAACCAAAGATGCCACCGAACTTGACAGTTTTTCGAATTCCACCGAACCCTAACCAAGGATGCCTACCATTATCTAATTCTCGAACCCTAACCAAGGATATGCAAGGCGGCAGCGAGGGCGGGGAGGTAGGCGGCACAGTGAAGGAGGATGGAAGGTCGAAGGGTTTAGGGTTTACCTTGAAGCTCGGCGGCGACGGAAATGGCTTCGCTCGGCGTACCTGGAAGTGAGGAGGGCGAAGCTCGGCGGCGACGGCGAAGCTCGGCGGCGACGGCGAAGCTCGGTGACGGCGAAGCTCGGCGGCGTACCTGGAAGTGACGAGGGGGAACACTTGGCGGCAAACGAAATTTTGGCAGCCTAACGGCGTCTAAGTGTTTCGCCCAGGTTAGGTTTTTCCAATGCTGCCGAGGGGTATATATAGACTCACATTTTCTCAGGCGGATTTTAAGTACCGACCGTCAGGGAAGATTGTTACCTCAGTCAGATTTTACTTACCAACCGTCTGAGAAGATACAATTATCTCAGACGGTTGGTTAGTAACACCCGCCTGAGTTAAACATGGGCCTGTGAAGATATTTACTTCTTCTTAATTTGATGAACGCCTACATAAAGACCCCTCACCAACCGGGATGAGGATCCTCTGACTTAATCAGCGGTCACTGACATGTGGACCCGGTCCCACACGTCAGTGACCATGTCACACGTGCGCGACCTTTATTTTCCCCGAGGTGCGACCTTTCTTTTCCACTCCGCGCGGCCTTAAAGACGCGCTATCGCTCACAAGCGCATCGCTCACTTTGAATCCTCTTGTTTTCTTCGTCTTCCTCCGCTCTGACGACCCAACACCACTATGGCCGACCTTCCGCCGCCAAGCCCTCCGAGGGAGCTACCTTGCAAGAAACTATGTTGCAGCTCCCCCGAGAAGATCAACACCGAGCAGCGCCTCCTCATGGCGCGAGAGGCTTACAACAATATGTCTCGCGCCATGAGTGCCTTGGGGCTGGGTACCCTTCCAGAGTATACTGGAATGGGTACCTTGGGCCACTACCTCTACGCCCTCATGGGGGTGGCTGATCGTCTCGACATTCTGTTCGCGACGATGGCCCAGGTTCTTGGCCCCGAGGGCCGTAGAACGCTGGTGGAGGCGACGGCTAGCAACCTCGGGGTTGCACCGCCGGTGCAGCCGGTGCAGCCGGCCCTGTCTCCTGTTGCACCGGTGCCGGAGTCGCCGCCGGAGGACGAGGAGGGGGAGAAGGAAGAGGAGTAGGAGTAGGATTTAATTAGTTTTTCTTTTTGTTGTTTTTAGTTGCTTCTGTTTTGTAAATATTGTTAATGAATGAAATCTATCTTTTTTCATCTATGTGATTGAATATTACTTGTGTATCTTGTGTGTTCTTGTGTGTTCTTGTGTAAATATTGTGCGTCTTGTGTGTTCTTTTGTGAGATGTGTGATTGAATATTGTTAATGAATGAGTATCTTGTGTGTTCTTCAATTGTGTGAATGATTGAATATTGTTAATGAATGTAGTGTGTTCATCGTTAATTAAAATTTCACGTCTAAGAAGAAGATTATCTCAGATAGTTGGTAAGTATATTCTCAGGCGGTTGGTAATCACCAACCGCCTGTGAAGATATTTACTTCTTCTTAATTAATATTCTTGATTAAATGTGGTCCTTTAAAAAGGCAAAAATCCACTTTCTTGTAATATTATTGATAAGTAAAGGTTACCATTAAATTTCACTTCATAAATCCTTTGAAATTGGTCAGAACATAAAAAACATACAACAAATGCTATTTTTCATTTTTCTATCTTGATGAATATAATGCTTTTTTCATTTATTTTTTTCAGTGGACATATTTACTCATCATACCAACCTCTACGATTTTTTTCATATTTTTTTAAATTTTTTGGAATCAATGTGTGTTCGTAATTTGATGAATGCCTCATATGAATATGAGCATTTAGTTAGAATGGTGGATAATTTGAAGTTTGACATGTTGGAATGCTTTTAAAAAAATTAAAAAAATTCATACATCTATAAATTATACAAATATGTTCATACCAACAATTTTGAGTGAAGGAACTTTTTTTATGAGATACACAAATGTGAATAATATGTGAGTAGAAATTAATTTGATATTTACCAAAACATTACAATGTCAGCTATACAAGTTTTAAAAATATTTTATTCATGTGGTAGATGTTAATTTTATACAAATGTAGAAGAAAGAATCATCGAATTTGGACACAATTTGCAAAATCTAAACATGTTTGAGTATTTATATTGGAATCTAAATAAAAAAGAAGCAAGGGATAAGGAAACTGAAGAACAGTATCGGGCATTATCTCAGACGGTTGTTAAGCAATACCCGCCTGTGAAGATATTTACTTCTTATTAATTAATATTCTTGATTAAATGTGGTCCTTTAAAAAGGCAAAAATCCACTTTCTTGTAATATTATTGATAAGTAAAGGTTACCATTAAATTTCACTTCATAAATCCTTTGAAATTGGTCAGAACATAAAAAACATACAACAAATGCTATTTTTCATTTTTCTATCTTGATGAATATAATGCTTTTTTCATTTATTTTTTTTCAGTGGACATATTTACTCATCATACCAACCTCTACGAATTTTTTCATATTTTTTAAATTTTTTGGAATCAATGTGTGTTCATAATTTGATGAATGTCTCATATGAATATGAGCATTTAGTTAGAATGGTGGATAATTTGAAGTTTGACATGTTGGAATGCTTTTAAAAAAATTAAAAAAATTCATACATCTATAAATTATACAAATATGTTCATACCAACAATTTTGAGTGAAGGAACTTTTTTTTATGAGATGCACAAATGTGAATAATATGTGAGTAGAAATTAATTTGATATTTACCAAAACATTACAATGTCAGCTATACAAGTTTTAAAAATATTTTGTTAAGGTGGTAGATGTTAATTTTATACAAATGTAAAAGAAAGAATCATCGAATTTGGACACAATTTGCAGAATCTAAACATGTTTGAGTATTTATATTGGAATCTAAATAAAAAAGAAGCAAGAGATAAGGAAACTGAAGAACAGTATCGGGCATTATCTCAGATGGTTGTTAAGCAATACCCGCCTGTGAAGATATTTACTTCTTCTTAATTAATATTCTTGATTAAATGTGGTCCTTTAAAAAGGCAAAAATCCACTTTCTTGTAATATTATTGATAAGTAAAGGTTACCATTAAATTTCACTTCATAAATCCTTTGAAATTGGTCAGAACATAAAAAACATACAACAAATGCTATTTTTCATTTTTCTATCTTGATGAATATAATGCTTTTTTCATTTATTTTTTCAGTGGACATTTTTAATCATCATACCAACCTCTACGAATTTTTTCATATTTTTTTAATTTTTTTGGAATCAATGTGTGTTCATAATTTGATGAATGCCTCATATGAATATGAGCATTTAGTTAGAATGGTGGATAATTTGAAGTTTGACATGTTAGAATGCTTTTAAAAAAAATTAAAAAAAATCATACATGTATAAATTATACAAAGATGTTCATACCAACAATTTTGAGTGAAGGAACTTTTTTTTATGAGATACACAAATGTGAATAATATGTGAGTAGAAATTAATTTGATATTTACCAAAACATTACAATGTCAGCTATACAAGTTTTAAAAATATTTTGTTCAGGTGGTAGATGTTAATTTTATACAAATGTAGAAGAAAGAATCATCAAATTTGGACACAATTTGCAGAATCTAAACATGTTTGAGTATTTATATTGGAATCTAAATAGAAAAGAAGCAAGGGATAAGGAAACTGAAGAACAGTATCGGGCATTATCTCAGGCGGTTGTTAAGCAATACCCGTTTGTGAAGATATTTACTTCTTCTTAATTAATATTCTTGATTAAATGTGGTCCTTTAAAAAAGCAAAAATCCACTTTCTTGTAATATTATTGATAAGTAAAGGTTACCATTAAACTTCACTTCATAAATCCTTTGAAATTGGTCAGAACATAAAAAACATACAACAAATGCTATTTTTCATTTTTCTATCTTGATGAATATAATGCTTTTTTCATATTTACTTCTTTTTAATTAATATAACCCATAGTGTACAACACGTTATGGGAGAACAGGTCATACTCGCGCTCAATCCTACAGTTCTCAGTACAGAAGACGGTCTCGGACCACCCTCGCCTGCCGCAGCGGGCAGGCCCCTGGTTCCCCCCTGTTGGGCAGCGGCAAACGCCATCGTTAATGTCGGGCAGCGCCACCGGCGGCGGTCCGGGAGGAGGCCTACGCAGTAACCTCCAGCTCACGAAAACGTCGAGCCTCTGCATGGCTTGATTCCGACACCGGCAACACTCCTTGTTGGTCCTCTTCATCGCGACGACCCGACCGTGTTGTCGCCGACGTGGGCCTCGCCTTCGACCTGCCGGATATACTCGAGGGCGTCGCGGTCCCCGCGGTCGGCGTCGTAGCGGAGCATGGCGAGGACGTAGGCCGCCACCTTGTGGCCGTTCGCGGCCGCCCGGGCAAGGAACTGGGTGCCCCGCTACGCCTGCGCGCGGCCGTAGTTGAAGACGAGGTCGAACCCGGTGACGTAGCACGCATGAGGGTTGCCCACGTTGGCCAGGCGCTCCACGAGGGCGTCATAGCTCTCGTTCCCGTGCCATTGGAACCACTCCCAGCTGCTCTCCCGCTCCAGCGCCACGCGCCTGCCCACGGTGGGATCAAGGCACGTCGCGTGCATGGCCTTGCAGGTGGCGCGCAGACTGGAGAGGTCGTCCATGGGCTGGGTGGAGGTTGCGGCGACCCACCCCGCGATCAGGACCGCAATATCGTGCGGCAAGGGGAACTCCATGGGCTTATCTCGTGCGGAGACCCACCCTTTGCTGGCGGAGAGGATGGAGGAGGCGGGGCTGTAGTGTAGTTTTAGGATTTCAATCAAGTGTTCTTGTACATTTTTCTTGTGTTTTGTACATATTTCAATCAAGTGTCAATGAATACTGGTGGATAATTTGAAGTTTGACATGTTGGAGTGCTTTTAAAAAAATTAAAAAAATTCATACATGTATAAATTATACAAATATGTTCGTACCAACAATTTTGAGTGAAAGATCTTTTTTTATGAGATACACAAATGTGAATAATATGTGAGTAGAAATTAATTTGATATTTACCAAAACATTTCAACGTCAGCTATACAAGTTTTAAAAATATTTTGTTCAGTTGGCATTATCTTAGACGGTTGTTAAGTACCCGCCTGAGATAAAAATCTTCCTTGGCGGTTATTAAGTACCAACAGCCTGTGAAGATATTTACTTTTTAATTAATAAACATCATCTCAGGCGGTTGGTAAGTAAAACCCGTATGCGATAAAGTTAAAAACCGCCTGTGAAAAACCTACGTCTATATAAAGACCCCTCACCGCAGTCAAAACGTAACCCTGGAGAATTTATATCGACGCCGCCAGGCTGTTGAAATTTCCCCTGCGCCGCGCCGCCGCTCCGCCGCCCAGCCCATACTGCTGCGCCGCCGCTCAACCCCGCACCGCCACTTCTCCACCCAGCCGGCCCACCGTGCTGACGCCTCCCCACCGTGCTGACGCCTCTGCAAGGTAAATGTAGTTTCCTTACTTTTTCTTTGTATATTTTCATTAGCTGATAAGCTGTTAGTTTTGTGTGTTCTGGTATATGGATTTTGTCCTTTTGAATGTGTAAGGACTGTATGGATTGTGTTCTGGTATATTGATGTATGGACTATATGGATTGTTTCCTTTTTGTACCTATTATGTGACATGAATATGATGTTTAATTAACAGATGCTATTGTAATATATATATATATATATATATATATATATATATATATATATATATATAAGATGCATCTGGGCCTGTTTCCCGATATAACGGAATGGATCCCACCCAGACCTAGCCCATGCTGCTGGGCCTGTTTCCCCATTTGACTCCGTCCGCCTCAAGACGTCGCCCGTCTCCTACATTAGTCGCCCTAATCATACTTTTTATGTCTCTGTAAATTCATTTTATAGAAGACCTTTAGAGAATATTTGTGGCCAAATTTTGTAAATCTGACAAAAAATTATATTATTGAAGCATGGACCGTCGAGCGTGGATGTATAACATGCCAAGACCCGATCCTATGTACATTCGTAATGTTGCAAATTTTATTGAAGCATCCAAGAGACATGCGAAGTTGCAAAAGATAGATGACATATTATGTCCATGTATCGATTGCAAAAATAAGATTGCTTGGACGGATACTATAGTAATCCAATCTCATTTGGTGAAAAGAGGTTTCAAAAATAACTACACAATATGGACACAGCATGGTGAGTTAGATACACATGATGTGGATAAAGATGATGAGAGAGGCTCAGATGATGATAATGTTCATATCGATGATGGTAGTGACAATCAAGCTGGTGATGATGATGATGAGTTCGATTGTGAGGAGATGTTGCGTCACATTGAACCATATGTACTGACTTCTATAGGAGGAAGCAAAGGTTTAAGTAAAATGGAGACATTGCAGAATGCGGCCACAGAGCTTTTATGTGATGAATCAAACGGTTGTGATAAAGAGTTTACTACATTGCGTGCAGTCTTAGAACTACTAAAGTTGAAAGCTACGCACGGATGGTCCGATTGTAGTTTCTCTGATCTTTTGAATCTTCTGGCATAAATTCTTCCAAATCCAAATAAATTGCCTAGAAGCACTTATAAAGCGAAGAAACTTCTTTGCCCGATGGCACTAGGTGTGACAAAAATACACGCTTGTGTGAACCATTATATTCTGTATCGCAAAGAGCATGAGCTCGCAACTAGATGCCCCATTTGTGGTGTCAGTAGATATAAGAAGGACTACAATCACCAGTATGTTACCAACATGAAAAAGACTCAGAAGAATAAGAAGTTTATTATTGGTCCTGAAGGTGACGATGACGATACTTATGGCGATGCAGACGGGAAGAATAAGAGAAAAATTCCTGCATTGGTGATGTGGTACCTTCCGGTAATTGATCGCTTGAAGCGTTTGTTCTCAAACCCTAGGGAGGCTGAACTTATGCGTTGGCATTCCGAGCAACGCAAGAAGAATGAAAAACATATACGACACCCTGGTGATGCAACGCAGTGGAAAAATTTTGATATTCAGTATCCAGATTTTGCGAAGGAAATCAGAAATGTGAGGTTTGCCTTGGGTACAGATGGAATGAATCCGTTTGGTGAAAAAAGGAGCATACACAGCACATGGCCCGTGGTCTTAACTATGTACAACCTACCGACGTGGTTGTGTCACAAAAGGAAATATATCTTATTATCTGTTCTTATCCAAGGTCCGAAACAACCCGACATCGAAATTGATGTGTTCTTGGAACCTTTAATGGAAGATATGGCGAAATTGTGGAATGAAGGGGTACGTACATGGGATGAGTACAAGCGGGAGTATTTCACGCTAAGAGCAATGATATTCGTTACCGTGCATGATTATCCCGCACTGTTTACATTATCGGTACAAATGAAAGGGAAGAAAGGTTGCGTTAGGTGCGTGGATAGAACTGGATATCTATACCTCACTTCGTCCAGAAAGACGGTGTACATGTGACATCGACGGTTCTTGACAGATACACACAAGTATAGGAAGATGAAAGAACAATTTGATAACAAAATCGAAAAAGATACTTCACCGAAACCTTACAGTGGAAAACTTGTGTTTGAAATGGTCAAGAACATTCATATTGCTTTCGGTAAGGGAAAAAAGAGTAAAGGAATTAAGAGAAAGAAAAGTACATCTTCGGATGATACAACTGACATGGCTTTCAAGAAACAATCAATTTTTTTCAAGTATCTTCCGTATTGGAAGAATCTGGAATTTTGCCATAGTATTGATTTGATGCACGTTACAAAGAATGTATTTGACAGCATCATTGGGACCTTGCTGGACATGCCGAGGAAAACAAAGGATGGATTAAATTCACGTATGGACCTAGTAAATCTTGATTTGAGACCAGAGCTTCATCCAGTAGAAAAGGCGAACGGGAAGCATTACCTTCCCCCAGCCAGCTACAACTTGACGCTAGAAGAGAAAAAAAGCAATTTGTGAATGCTTGTGTGGGATCAAAGTGCCCACAAGTTTCTCATCCAATATCCGCAAACTAGTCTCGATGAAAGACTTGTCTTTATTCGGTTATAATTCTCACGACTGTCACATGATGATGACAATTTTCCTTGCCATTGCAATAAGAGTAATCAAACCTGAGCATATAAAAGTTGTCATCACACGTTTGTGTTACTTCTTCAATGCAGTATCGCAAAAGGTGATAGCACGTGAAGATTTAGACTATCTAAAAACATACATCGTCGAGACAATGTGCAAGCTTGAGATGTGTTTCCCACCATCCTTTTTTGATATGCAAGTACACCTAATCATACATCTTGTTGATCAGATAAAAGCATTGGGGCCACTATATTTACATCATATGTTTTCGTTGGAGAGATATTTATGAGTATTAAAAGGTTATGTGTGGAACCGTGCTCACCCAGAGGGTTCAATTATGGAAGGATACACCACTGAAGAAGTGATTGAGGGTTGCGCTGATTACATCAAAGATGGAAAATCGATAGGTGTGCCTATACCGGTACATGAGGGTAGACTACGTGGGAGAGGCAAAGTGGGTAAGAAAACTTTTATTGTTCAAGATTACAAGAATGTACACCGTGCACATTTTGGTGTACTACAACAGCTCGCAATAGCTGAGCCATACATCGAGGAACACCAAATTGAGCTTCGTGATAAAAACCAAGACCGCAAAGAGGACTGGATCATGAAAGAGCACAGAAGATGTTTCACTGAATGGTTAATGGACAAAAATATATTATACGGAAACACTATAGAAGAGGCAATAATGAAGAAGTTAGCTTGTGGCCCATCTGCTTTGGTAACATCATGGCAAGCATATGACATCAATGGTTACACATTTTACACTAAAGAAAAAGACGGTAAGAGTGTTGCACAAAATAGTGGTGTTCGTATTGAGGCTTATGATTCACAAGGGCAGAAGACCACATACTTCGGGTTCATAGAGGAAATATGGGAACTCGATTATGGCGAAAGAATGGTAATGTCCGTATTTAAGTGCCAATGGGTCAAACATCCTGATGGTTTGAAAGTGGACAATTACGGGCTGACACTGGTAGACTTAAATAAAGTGGGTTACAAAGATGACCTGTGGGTTCTCGCCGATAATGTTGCACAAGTTTTTTATGTTCAAGATCCAGAAACTGAGAAGTTGCACGAAGTTGTTCTGGAAAGCAAAATATTGTTGGGGTTGACAATGTGGGAGATAATGAAGAGGAATATAATCAGTATGAAGAGATGTACCTTTTCACCGAACCAGAAAACATCAAGCGCGTAGAGAGAAGCATCAAAAAGAATTTGAAACCCTATATGCGAGAAGATGTCAATGCTGGAAAAAATGTATATAGCAATGCGAGATGATATATATTGTATATATTTGTATCTTCTGAAATCAACTTAGAACAATGTTGGTATATGGATTGTGTCCTTTTGCATTTGTGTACATATGCGTTTGGACTCAATGATTTGGAAGTTTGGAAGTTTGGTCTTTCTTCAGATAATGATGTCTCGGGCGTGTAGCCGATTGAAGGAGGAGCGCTTGGCGTGGCGCAAGAATCATCCCCATGTATGTACATATGGCACACCGGTCACATGGTTGTATATACATATGTATCTATAATGGACTGATGAACTTAACTGTAGTTTGTTTTTCCGTGTTGTTTATTTTTGGTATTTTCAATTTCTCCGCGTAGGGTTTCTCTGCGAAGCCTGAATCGGGAGATTTATTGAAGTGGCAGTGCATCGTCCCCGGTAAAGAAGGGGTAAGTCATGAAGAACAAGCACAATATGAGTTTAACCATCGTCCTCCTATTAATAAATTTCTTTTGCAGACTGAATGGGAAGATGGTTACTACCCCCTGACAATCTCCTTCTCTGAGGACTATCCCTTGGTCCAAGATGCGCCTTTCCAATTGGGTTCTTCCACCCAAATGTCCATCGTTCGGGAGCACTCTGCATCGGGATTCTTGATCAAGAGACTGTAAGATAGACCTATTTTGTTCATGTAATTATTACTTATAATTGTTGTTGAACTTATTTGAACTGGTTTCTTATATTGCTTAAATTATATTTCGTAGGGGTGGTGCAGTGCTTTTACAATCAAAACTATACTACTTGAAGTTCAGCGTTTGCTGCATCAGCCAAATGTGCCTGATGTTGAAAACGATTGCTATAATCTACTTATCAAGGTTAGATGACACTTTGACTTAGTGACCAATGTAGGTTATTCATTCCTCCTTCGACATTTGTTAATTTAAATAATGTCAATATTTTCAGGATCCAGCGGAATATAAGAGACGTGTTCGGGAGCAAGCAGGACAGTACAATTTAGATTGATCGATGGGAGCTTCATCGTCGATCTACAATGAATGTAGCATGATTTTTGTTCAGTGTGTAAAGAAATTATCTTTGAACAATTGTAAAGCCTCTAATGGTGTATTATCACAATTAATCCAGCCTCACTGGTGATCGAGCATTTCCTATAATGCATTACTGTACTAGTATCCGCTAGCTCATCTGTGTTTTTTTCCTGATACAATTTTGCCTGCACGACTACATACGGCTGTGATATATAATTGCAACTACATCCCTGTAATTTCAATGAAAACCGCTTATGATAATTAAATAATGACCACCACTGAAAATACATGATCTTCTCAGGCCGTTGTTAATCAAGAACCGGCTATGAAGTTCATTGCATTACAGACGGTTATTAATTAAGAACCGCCAACGAAGATCATGTATTTACTCAGATGGTTGTTCCTTAAAATCCATCTGTGAAGGTCATTGTATTACAGACGGTTATTAATCAAGAACCGCCAACGAAGATCATGTATTTACCCAGACGGTTGTTTCTTAAAATCCGACTGTAAAGTTCATTGCATTACAGACGGTTAATAATTAATAACCGTCTGTGAAGATCATGTATTTACCCAGACGGTTGTTTCTTAAAATCCGTCTGTGAAGTTCGTTGCATTACAGGCAGTTCTTAATTAAGAACCGATTCTGAAGATCATGTATTTACCCAGACGGTTGTTCTTTAAAATCCGCCTGTGTTGTTCTTTCATCACAGACGGTTATTATATCATTCGTCATCACAGTCGCATATTTTTAAAAACCACCTGTGTTTGAAAAATTGAGGCGCCTGTAAAAATGCTTTTTGTAGTAGTGCAACATAGAACAAGCCATTTGTATGTAGAACTTTTTTTTTAATATACGTATTTTAATCCAAATTTATATTAATAACCCTCGATTCAAATTTTTTTCAAATCTGACCGGTCGTCGTATGAGTCTCATATGACATAATGGATGTCGTATGAGGCCCATACGACATGCAAATGTCGTATGAGGCCCATACGACATTGGTGGTGGCTCATGCCACGTGTGTCGGCTGGGCCGTCCAGCGGGGCCGAAACCGGCCACGGTGGCATGTCGTATGAGGCCCATACGACATGCACAGAACCATCGTATGTGCCTCATACGACATAAACAGCCAGTTTATTTATTCAATTAAAAATAGATGATGACTTTCAAAAAATATGAAACTTTGTAGATATGTCAAGCGAAACATGCAGAACACAATGGTATGGTCAGATGTTATTTTATTTTTTTTTTGAAAAATTTTTAAAATTCAGATTTGAATTTCATTGAAATTTCCTGAACGTCTGAAATAAAATAGCAAAAAGGATTCAAAAATCTTGAAACTTTGCAGGGAGGCTATTTGGATTATTCGTCTGACAACTAAGTAGTGCATTGCTACATGTCAGACGAATCTCATACTCCATGTCAGGCGAATCTCGTACAAGAGACATACGAAATTGCACTGCTCCGTGTCAGACGAATCTCATACTCCATGTCAGGCGAATCTCGTACAAGAGACATACGAAATTGCACTGCTCCGTGTCAGACGAATCTCATACTCCATGTCAGGCGAATCTCGTACAAGAGACATACAAAATTGCACTGCTCCGTGTCAGACCCGTGAAATGTCATTTCACACTTATACATGTCAGCGATGAATTTTCTTATAGACTAGGTCCATACACCATCATCCGCTCGTCTATATAACACTCATCCCGGTAACAGCTTCACCACGCACTACCAACAATCATTCTATATACTTCACTACCATGGATGAGAACTCACCACCCACAAATAGAGAAAAGGTTCCAATCCCCGAGGGATTGCAACCTCCAATGTGTTTCTGTGGCACTGATTGTAGGTTTGTAAGAGATCTTCGACCTGGTTACTCGTATGGTTGCCGGCTTTGGATGTGCGACAACTACGAGTACGATCCTCCTCACAGGACGTGCCCATTTCTTCCAGGTGGTAGGAAACAGGTAATATGCAACATTACTTATGTTTTATGCATGCTATAGAATCTAATATTTTGGACAAACACTTGTGCAGTCGCCGCCACCTCTATGCGACTTCAGGAACTACATCGACCAGGAACAATCGGCAGAAGACGCCGCAGAGGTTGAGAGAATGGCTCGACTTGCATATTGGAAGTTCAAAGAAGAAAGAGAGTGGGATGAAAGAATAGAGCAAGAGAGGAGGAATAGAGCTGCACAGGAGGAGCGTCGTCGCAAGAGGCAAGAAGAAATTCGACAATGGAGAGCAGAGTGTGAGCGCAAAGCTGCAGAGGAGGAACGCGTCGCAGCACAAGCACGAGAGGCTGAGCGAGAACGCATGCGCGAGAGAGCTCGTCGCGCAAAAGAAGCCGGTCCGGATGCTTTGCGTAAGGGAAAATACCCCCGTTGCACTCAGTAGCAACTTGGGTAATTCAACTAAGGCATGTTAGAATTAGATCGGCGTATCTTTAGTGCGTCGTACACACGCCATTTGTATCACCTATTTTACATTTTGTTCCAGAAATATGTGCACTTATGTTTTGCCTCATGTACCGTAGTAGTAGACTGGTAAACAACATGCACATACTTTCGGAACTACGTAATTTCATTTTATGTAACCGCCGCCGAGCTTACAATTAATTATCTTCAATTATTATGCATTTGTATAAATTTATACATTAATTGTATCATTTTCCAAACTATGCATTTCTAATCACTATAGGATTTAAAAAAAAATTGATACTCCCATTAAACTCTCATATATTATATTCATAAATTATTTTTTATACTCCACAAAACTTACATTACAATAACCTATATGAACATTTATGTCGATTCTAACTACATATATTTGTAAACAAAAAATAAAACTGAATACATTTTACAGATTTGCAGAAACGGGATCGTATTGCCTAATAACACATACAATTACTCTAGTTTCTACATACTAAACATAGATAAAGTTCATTGATTTCAAAACTTCACAATGTATTCTCTATTTTCTACTTTAGAAGTTTTTAGCAAATCGGTCTACAAATATTTTAAAAATTTTGACTAAAATCCATTACAAGATGGTGGTTCAACACGGGCTAGGGTTAGGGCACGCACGCATGTCGTACGTGCCCCATACGACGGTTCTGTTCATGTCGTATGGGGCACGTACGAAATGCTCATTCTCCTGACATGTACCAGTGAACTGTCGTATGTGTCTTTTACGAGATTCCCCTGACATGTACCAGTGCAATGTCGTATGTGTCTTCTACGAGATTCGCCTGACATGGTCCATAGACTTTCGTACACTTGGTCTATAGACCCATCCACGTTCGTCTATAAAAGGGTCCGCACCTCTTACATTTCGTATACGATTAAAGTTAGTAGTAACACAATGGAAAACAGAGGTCGTGCAAGGAGAGGAGAAGGAAACATTAGGCCAGTGCCTCAGAACTACTTAGTTGGCTGTCCTTCGTGGTTCGATGAACCACTTGATGAATTCCCTCTATTAGGAAAAAGTGATTTTGGTGTGTTTAATCCTCTTCGTCCATATGATAGTACCAAAGAAGAATGGCCCAAGTGTCATTGCGGCCTGGATTGTTTGGTGCAAATGATGGATGGAAAAGAGGATAGCGGTCGTCGATTCTTTCGTTGCCCTGTGGGTCGTGCAGTAAGTTCATATCGTTTTTGCGTACGTTCACGTATTTCTTTTTGTTATGTTTACTTTAAATTTGTTTTTTGTAGTCTTATTTCGATGAAGATAACTGCGGATACACATTGTCTGCGGAAACAATGTCAGTACAGTATTACTAATGTTTAAAAATACTTAATTTGATACGCATTTCGTACCTGCTGTGCTGTGACGCCTCGTGTGCTGTGCTGAAGGCAACATAGTGTCTTGTACACAGGACTGTGTACAACAAGCCAACCGTAAGCTCTCCACCGCGTTGCTGTAGATGTTATGGAGCACGTGTACCATGTCCGACGAAGTCATCGATATCCCCTGTCTCAAACGCTGAAGTCCTGCTGCGGACTGCTCAGCAATGAGACGGACCCGATGCATCTTCACATTCATGAGAAGTAATCAGAGAAACAATTTAATTAAGTAATGTCTATACGTTAAAGTACACAAAGTAACTACAATATGAAAGCTCTTACCGCCATTGATGTAGCTTCATCTCTATGCCGCGGATACGTATCTACCACCCTGGGTACGTGCGGCTGTCGCTCCGCAGGAGTGTGTCCGAGAACTGCTCGGGTGCGAGGAAGAAACCACCGTAAGTACTCCTCGTACACCTCGTGTGAGAACGGTCGAGTCTCCTGCACGACGTCGACTAGTGTCTGGGACCACCGCAACAGTCATCGATGCATACGACGTCGACATGTGTGATCAACCATTTTTGAAACTTTCCAAAGCTTCGTCCACTTCTCCTCGAAACCATGAACTCGAAAAGGACAAGTTGGGAACACACATTTCACATCATATAATTTTGGACTAGACTTGTAAACTGTAAATGATCTATGCACAGACAAAGACCAATATTTTACTGCATCTTTCAAACCATCTTTGTCTTTAAAAATATCTCCTTGTGTTAACTGGTTCTCATGATATCCAGATAACCCAGAATATTTTTCTGCAGCTGCTAAATTACTCGGGATTGCATTGTTCCAGTCTGCAGGAATGATAATATCATTCTCATCATCAGAAGAGTCATCTTCAATAACATTTTCATATTCCATGTCCTCAATTCTAATTTGTTCAACTAAATCTTCGATGTGCTCTCCTTCATCAGCGACACCAAGTGGGTCTTCTTGCATCTGGTTCACTCCGCCTTCGACCTCTACCTCAGTATCTTCCATATCGTCTGCTTCAGCTGAATCTTCAACTTCTTTCGTTTCTGCTTGCGCAAGAAACACCAGCGGCCAACCCCGCTCCACAACTGTATCTACCCATTTCCTCCAATTCTGTGTCCCCTTAATAGGAACGAAATCCCAATAACATCCATCTCTTGCTCGATTAATCAATCCTTTCAGTTTCACTTGATATACTTGTTCATCAAGGTTTAACGTTTTAATCAGCCATTTCTCCAGACTACCAAATGACCTCTCATTTGGTCTTGCTATCCCCCTCACCAACGACGTCCAAGCAGACATATCAACCCCAGTTGACCCATAAACAAGCGTGTCTTCTCCGTAGAAAATACGAAACATTAATTTGTCCGACATTCCTACTGTATTCAATATAAACAAACGTATTATAATCTACTCTAACCAAATTAATTTGACTCTATAAAACGTATATATTTGCCACACATTTGTAACTACAGGAGCAATTTTACGCTCCTCTGTAATGTATAACAATATTTTATAAATACTAATAAAACATAATATAATATATATTACACATTTATAAACTGAAAAATCATATCAAAAAACGAGTACATTTTAATTAAATGAATAATACATTAAGAAAATATGCTGCAATAATGTACTCTACCGTAATCATGATATTCGCATGAATATTAACAAAATTCATATTAAACTATATGCATGAACCATATAAATTCATATAATATTGACAACAATCGCGTGCACAACGAGTAACAATATACAATTATATTATATTGACAACAATACACTATATGCATGAACAACGTGTACAAAAATTAAATACAATAAACTATGTCGCGTGTGTTATCAACACTATACATTCATACAAACAAATATCATAATATAATACGCATTCATATTATATTGACAACAAAACAACACAAATGTACGGTGGCAAAATCAATACCGAAGTCGCGAGGATCCGAGGACGACGGATCGGAGACGAAAAAGGTGAGAGTAGCGAGCGTCGGAGGCGCCGTGCGGGAGCGGTGGAGGTCGCGGGCGGCGCGGGCTGGGAGGGAGGCAGGCGGCGGGCTGGGAGCGAGGTAGGGGCGGGGCGGCGCTTTATAACCGGCAGACCGTCGTATGAGCCTCATACGACGGTTTGCCCGTTACCGCAAGTCGTATGAGGCTCATACGACGTTCGCTGCCGCCTCGTTTTCCGCGGTGACCGTTGGCCGCGTGGCAGACACGTCGGACCGTCGTATGAGCCCCATACGACATTCAGTACGTCGTATGCGACTCATACGACAGTGGGTCAAATCTGCAAATTTTTTAAATCGACGGTTATTAATAAAATTTTGGATTAAAAATCGTATATTAAAAAAAAATTCTTTGTATGTAGTGGTGCAGTAGCCGTTGTTCTGAGGGACTGTTTCGTTTCGAGTGATGCGCGTCCATCGCTTGTCTCTCCCACCCTAGCGAAGGACATTGTCCTTGAGGGTGCAATAGGAGGAGGATGCACTCGCCGCGGGCGGAAGGCCTGCAGGATAGGCAAACTCGATCATAAAGATAAAGCCGTATAGCTCCCGCTGGGTATAGAGGTCAGGAGTGTCTGAGTCTTGGAAGAGGTTTTAGGCGGGTCGGCCCTGGTCGTCGGAGGTGATCTCGACTCGGTAGAGCGCCGCGACCGGCGGGAGGTCCACCTGGGCACCGGTGAGTGGATTGAATGCATGCAGGTTGGACGCGTCATCCGCGGCGACAATCTAGCCATGGCCCGAGCAAATCACATAGTGCCTCCGAACGCGGGCAGACGAACCTTGAAGGTCGCGCCGGCGGCGGGGCTGTACAAGCAAGCGGTGTCATCGTCGTTGCTGGCGCACAAGTAGAGCAGGCACGGTGACGCGTCGTTGATAGGGACGCGGGCGCTATGGACGGCGGAGTAGGCTGCACGCCACAAGGTGGAGACGGCTCCAACGTGGAATAGGTATGGGATGTCGAGGAGATGCATCACTATCACTATTAGGTCCTCAAGAAGGATAGACCAGTCGGGGTGGACGACCAGCTTCGCAGGCCCAGCAACCTCCTCATCCTCAGCCAGCTTCGCAGCCGGCGCAACTTCCTTCTCCCCCGCCAGCTTCACAGCAGCCGCGATAACCTCGTCAGCTTCGCAGCAACTGCGACCTCTTCCTCCGCCAGCTTTGCAGCAGCCGCCGATGCCAAAGCCGCATGCTTGGCCGCTGCCGCTGACGCCGCCTTCAAGCTCTTGGTGGCGAACTGCTCCATCGGTGCGTTCCTGTCTGATCCCTCCACTTTCTTGGCGGCGTACAACTCCACGAGACGAAACCTCCTTGCCAGAGATAGATTTGGGGTCGGAGATCGATTTCGATGGAGGGGCGGGAGGGGGCGGCTAGTCTCGATCTAAGGGTGCGTTTGGTATGAGGGATATCCCGGAATGAAATGGGCAATCCCTATTATACCGCTGTTTGTTTGGGAGACATGGTGGGATGGGTTCAACCCACCTACGAATATTCCACAAATTTCTGGGACGAAGCGATCCCGGAAAAATTGATCGGACGAGCTCGTCCCACCTCGGCCCGGCCCACAGTTGCGTAGTCTGCTCCCCCTCTGTAACCCTACGCTGAGAAAAAAAAAAGACAACCTCACTCACAGAGCGATAGCGCTCAGGAGGTGGCGGCGGCGCCGAGGCGGCGGCTGTGCCGAGGCGGCGGCGGCCGCGCCCAGGAACGCTCGCGCAACCTCCTCTCTCAAGCCAGCAGTGATCTCAAGCCGGCGGTCCTCTCTCAAGCCAGCAGAAATCGTGCCTCGGGACCCCAGATCCGTGTTCAGATTGGGCAGGTGATTACCCACGATCTCAGACCTCCAGCTGCTCTTCCAAGATCGACCTTTTTCTCTGGATGTTTCTTCAAACCTGCACCTATTTCCTCAAGATCTGCCATGTGTGCAGGTGTTTCTTCCAAATCGGCTTCATATTATAAGAAGAGCATTGTACAGGTATTACATAACAGTTCTTCCTCTCGTTTTTGTTGTTGCATCACCGTGTCCTTGTTTGTGCGGCAGTTTAGCAATGCCATTTGATATCACACATGTATGTTGAGGCTGCATTTCTGCTTCCAGTTATATTAAATATCTTTTTTTGCTTGGTATTCCTGAAAGATTTGAGTCCTACAGTGGACTATTGTGTGGTTCACACTATATATTCAGAGATACATGTGTCATGCTGCTATTCTGAAATTCATGGGTAACTAATTAATGTTAAGCATCGGTTTGGTAGTTAAGGCACCGTTTGTACTATTTTAATTTCCCTGTTCCTGTTTGTAGCACTTGCGATTGTGACTGGTTACTATAGATAGATGCTCATACGATGAATAAAATCTTCACAACACTACATGATGCAATTTTATAACCATATCTTAATTGCAATGGTCGTCTTTTCCCTTTCCTGACCCTTAAGTATGTAACTCAAGTCTGGAAGCTTGACCAACTTACATATTAGCAAATACAATAGCGGTAGCTTGCTAGAACATTATGAGAAAATGTCTTGCTGAATTAGCTATTTTTGTTTGGGTTAAAAAAAATTGGACTGTAATGTTCAACACTGTAATGTTCGGATCAGATGCTAGCTCCACACTTTAATGTTTGGATCTGATGCTTAGCTCCACACTGTAATGTGTTTGGTAATCAGCACTGTAATGTTTAGTACTTCACCTGATTTTATTGTGAGATGCACCTTTTTCTGTTGTGAGATGCACATGTTTCTGTTGTGAGCTGCATTGCTCATTGTTAATTCGGATCAGATGCTAGCTCCACACTCGTGCATGCTGCTTAGCTAGAGGTCAGCTATACCAGGTTTCACAGTTACTCTTTGTTCAGAATATAATGTTATGAACACAATACATTACACTATTTTTTTACTCCCCGAACCAGAGATAAGAAAGACAATAAATATTGCTACATATTTCTTCTTTTGTCTTGCTGTTTATTTTGTAAACTTAATTGTCATTAATACAAACTATATACATGTACTTGTAGATGGAAAATAGAAACAAGATTGTGATTTATGCTGCTGCTGCCTATATGTTATTATCAATGATGGCCATCATGATTATTGAATCTAGAAAACGAAAGAGGAATATGAGCAGACCAACCATTAGATATGGGCTGATGGATGAGAGAGATAGATTAAGACTTGATTATCTTAACACTAGGATCTGGAGGAATGATACAACCTATACCAACATGCTTAGACTTAATAGAGCACGTTTCTTTTGGTTTTGTAAGGTGTTTAAGGATCGTGGTTTGCTTCAAGATACAACTCATATGTGTGTTGAGCAACAAGTGGCCATGTTTCTAAACACGGTGGGTCACAATCTTAGAAACCGATTAGTTGGAACTAATTATGATAGATCTGGAGAAACAGTGAGTCGGTACTTTAACAAAGTTCTTCATGCTATAAATGAGCTACGAGATGAACTGATTAAGCCCCCTTCATTGGACATTGCAAGCAAAATAGAGGGAAACCCAAGATGGGATACGTACTTCAAAGACTGCATTTGAGCAATAGATGGAACTCATATAAGAGCATCCGTTCCTAAGAACATGGAGCATGCCTTTCGTGGTAGAAAGTCCTATTGCAGCCAAAATGTAATGGCAGCTGTTGATTTTGACCTTCGATTCACCTATGTACTAGCTGGTTGGGAGGGGACAGCACATGATGCTCTAGTTTTAAGAGATGCATTAGAGTGAGAAAATGGCCTACGTGTCCCACAAGGTAATAAATTACACACACACATATATCTCATTCATTCATGGTAATTATTTAAAATACATCCATGTGACCTACTTTTACTTGATATGTTAGGAAAATTTTACCTAGTTGACGCTGGATATGGAGCTAAACCAGGATTTCTGCCTCCTTTTCGTGCTGTTCGGTACCATTTAAATGAATGGGGAAATAATCCAGTGCAAAATGAGAAGGAGTTGTTCAACCTTAGGCATTCATCTCTCCGTGTCACAATTAACGTGCTTTTGGATCATTGAAGAGAAGATTCGAAATTCTTGATGATGCTACTCCTTTTTTTCCTTTTAAGACCCAAGTAGATATAGTTGTTGCTTGCTGCATTATTCATAATTGGGTCATACAAGATGGTAGTGATGAGTTGATCATAGAAGAGTCTAATTGGACAAGTCAAAGTCATACTACATCTGTGGGTGGTCAAGCAAGTGAACATGCTTACATGGTCAATTTTAGACAAGGAATTGCTAATCAGATGTGGGCAGGCTACCAAATCTATCATGATATTTCTGAAAACTGATTGTATTTCAATATTTTATCTTGTTTATCGTATTTCAGCATTGTAAGACCATATTTCAGCATTGTAAGAACAGAACATATTTAAATATTATGTTTCTGAATTATATATTGATGTTTCTGAATTATATATTAATGTTTATGAATTATATATTGCTGTTTCTGTATTGGAGATAATCATTTGCAAGTTTTGTATTTTTGTATTTTTATTTTCTTACAGAAAATGGAAACTGAGGGTTTGGGAGATCAAGGCGCGGGAGGTGGACATGCTTCATGGACATCGGCAATGTCTTCCTACATGCTCGCTCACTTGGCAAATATAGTGGCTAGTGGCACTAGAACGTCGTCCGGCTTCAAGAAATGCCATCTCAATGCTTGTGCTAGGGCTGTGAACGAAAAGTTTAACACAAATCTCACTGGTGAACAGATTAAAAATCATTTGAAGACTTGGCAAAGAAAGTTTGCGAACCTCAACAGGCTTAGGAATTTGAGTGTTGCTGGTTGGGATGAAAGTAACTTGATGATAACTCTAGATCTTGAGCACTATAATAACCATGTCAAGGTAATATTCTTCTCTGTTCTAGCAGTTGCTTTAATTTGCTCTGCTCAGTGCCTTGTGTTTTGTCTTTGTTTAAGCTTTATGCCTTGCGCTTTGTCTCTGTTTAAGCTTTATCTTGATATGTAATTACCTTGGACGTTTAGTTGGCTACATTGGGTAGAACCAGGAGTTTTAAGTATGCACAAGTAGGTGGGATACGAGGGACAGTACCATGATCTAGTTCTAACTGTCAGGTTGTCTCTGCTTTGGGGTATCTGTTTCACATTTTGATTTTTTTCTCAAGCTGCATGTAAGTAAGCTCAATAGATGTCCTCTCTGTATCTGTATGTCTAGCCTGGAACTCGATACACTGTTAAATCTGATAGTTGTGTAACATCCTTCTCTGTTTTGCACTATAGTAACCATGTCAGTGTAAATATGTTATATTTTGAATCATTTTACATTCTACAATTGTATTCTGAATCATTTCTTCATATGTTGTATTATGAATAATTTTACATTTTGTTTTGGTGCTCTCTTTAGGATCACAAATCTGATGCAGAATTTTTGAACAAACCTATTGAAAACTATGCTGAGATGGATATAATATTTGGGAACAGCATGGCCACTGGAAGATATGCTAAAGATTCAAGTGCACCTCTTGGTAGTGATCATATTGAAGATGATGTTGATCTTAATATGATTTCTAACAATTCCGAGGAGAATGGAGCATCATCATCAGCCAATAGGTCTAGCAAGAGAACAAAGCTTGCTGAAAATGAGGATACACAGGGGCTGATTCAAGCTTTCAAATATAGCAGTGAATTGATTTCACAGGCTATAATTAAGTCTTCATCAGGAAATATGGACTTGCCATCTGATTTGATTGACCAGATAAAAGATCTTCCAGGTTTTCATGATACACACAAGTCATTCTATTATGTGTACTTGGTTGAAAATCCCCATATTGGTAGAGCTTTCTACAATGCGCCATTTGAATACAAGTTGAACTTCATTTCTAAGTGGATTAGTGAGAGGTTTCCAGGTTAAAAATTGACTGTTGCCTTAGCTATTTTGTGTTATATTTGTATAAGATCTTATGTGTAGGACTTATTATTGTGTAAGACTCAATTCTGAATTCTGTTGAGGTTTCTGTAAGACCTTAAGGTCATATTCTGCTATGTGTTTGTTATGAACTTTGTCAAGATTGTGTCATGTGATATCTATCTAGGCTCTGGTAGATTTGTTATGTTAATTGTGTTCAAAATTTACTATTTTGTCACATAGTAAAAAAAAGATGATGCTGGTGTAAAGTTTTGTGTGATGATCGCCTATTGAATTTAGTATTGTTGATGTTAATTGTATTCAGAATTTGCTATTTTCTCAGCTCCTATTTTGGATCCAAGCTCCTATTTTGGATCCATGTTCTGTTTACATGTGGTTCAAACATGCAATCTCGATGTGTGTATCATGCAGTAGAATTATTTAGGAATGTCCAGTCAGTAAAGAAACACCTTGGAGGTAAGCTCACTCGAAATCATTAGAAGGTAACCATACCACGTGTGTCCATCCTGTCCTTCCATTCAAACAGATGACAGGATCATCCTATCCCTCATTATCCCTCAAAACAAACAGAAAACAGGGATAGTTCCATCCCTCAAGACAAACAGAAAATGAGATCATTTCATCCGTAAAAATAGGGATGGATTCAATCCATACCACTTTGTCTCCGAACCAAACACACCCATAGACGCAATAGGAAGTCGGAGTCAGTTCCGTTTTGGTACGTTCCCTTGCTTCTCGTTCTCGCCTCCGTTTCCCATCGCGTGGCTTATTTGTTGGATGTTTACCCAAGCCAAACTTGTCAAGCCTGAGGGACGTTTTGTGTAGGGATGGCAACGGGTTGGGTAGAGAAAAATTCGACTAAAAAAATGTGTGCGGGTAAATTTTAGTACACAAATCCGTATCCGTAGGTAAAAAAATGGTACCCAAACCGTACCCGCGGGTAGGATTGTCATTTCTAGTTTTGCCCAACATTATTTACAGTATATTTTTCAGATCCCTTTGTATTTCAGGAATCTGAAGTTTGGAAAGATTCGAGACGAGGATAATTACATGCTAACTATTATCATTAATTTTAATCCTTACAAATAACAAAATCAATAAATTTTTTATATAAATTGTACATTGGTAAGTTCATTTTGATTAACTCTTTTACAATAAACATAAGCTTACAAAATTATCATATTACAATTAAAATTTAACAAATTACTTATCTTTCTTCATTTTTGCTTGTCGGTGCCGCCACTCACCTCGTAACGTTGTTGCCGACCGCTCGACCGTCTCGCCTAGGTCAGAAGAATTATGGGCCTGGCCCATATAGTCTGGACCGACCATCTAGTCTGGCCCGGCTAGGCCCCGAAAGCACCCGTCCGCGCAGTCGCGAGCGTCGACTCGAGCGACCCCGACGCGGTGACTGCTCCGCTTCCGCCGCCGGGCGCATCCCACCCCGCATCGCCGCCGTCGGCGCCGGGCGTATCCCCGCTTCCTCACTCTCCGCCGCAGGTACTCCACCTGCTCATCTCTAGCCCTGCAGCCTCCCCGTTTCTGATCCCGCTAGTGCGTGAACCCACCCAGCACCCTTCTGATCTGTTTCATCTTCTGTGAACCACGTCTCAGATTTTGAGATTGAGGCTTGAACTGATGAAACGTTGAGTTGAGTGAGCTGTCATGTTCCTGCAAATCATAGGCCACTCTTTCGTTCGTGTTATTTATTCTAGTTCTGAGACGCTGTGTTGATTGATGTATGGACAGGCTAATGCTGGGAAATGGCTCAACCTTCTGTCATTCTTGCTACTGCAAGTTACGATCACACGATCAGGTTCTGGGAGGCCAAGAGCGGACGCTGTTATCGCACTATTCAATATCCAGACTCTGTTAAGTATTGGCCCATCATGAATTCACAGTGCTCTGTTCCTTTGACTTGCAAGTTTCCTTTAATTTTGATAGTTACAGTGAGTTTTGTGTATACATGTGTCATTTTCTAAGAATCTTGGCTTATAATGACCACTGTTCATGCATTTATCTTATGTATGATACCAAATAATGATGTACAATATTGGCTTAGTATGACATCTGCTAATGCATTTATCTTGTACATATCAAGTGATTAAGTAGATTAAGTTAATCACTACTTTATTTGTTTTCAATGTGTCGCTTGATGATACTCTTCCTTTTTTATTTACATTGAGTTTCTTCTCTTCATGGATGTTCTATGCAACAAAAAACAGATACTCCTATGTGATTTTAGATGTGTAGTGTAGCAGTGATCTAATACACCTTATGTCTGTTGTCACACTTCATATGCAGCAAGTTAATCGTCTTGAGATAACCCCAGACAAGCGATTCTTAGCTGCTGCTGGCAATCCTCATATACGTCTTTTTGATGTTAACTCAAATAGCCCTCAACCGGTGAGCATACATGTTTATGGGAGCAATCAACATGGGTCATTGTGTTCATCTTTTTATTGAATGACAGTATGCCTAACAGGTAATTAGCTATGATTCACATACTAGTAATGTGATGGCTGTGGGATTCCATTGTGATGGCAACTGGATGTATTCAGGATCGGAGGACGGTACTGTGAGAATATGGGATTTACGGTGAGCTTTCGGTACCTAATATCTTGTCTATTACCATTTAGTTGCAGGTCCATTTCCTGCAGTTCTATTAAATTAATGAATAATTGTTCTTATTTCTTAACTTTGGGTGGATCAAGTGCAAACCATCTTGTCCATTGCGTTTGATTTGGATGCACTTGATTTAAGGGACCTGAAGCCACATTAATACATTTTAAAAATAAACCCAACGCAAATTGAGGTTTCATCTGTGATGAATCTGCAGTGTTTACAATGCTAGTTTTATGGGCTATGATTCATCTCGTGTCTTGTATA
The DNA here is from genome assembly GCA_036927565.1 of Tuctoria greenei. Taxonomy (NCBI): domain Eukaryota; kingdom Viridiplantae; phylum Streptophyta; class Magnoliopsida; order Poales; family Poaceae; genus Tuctoria; species Tuctoria greenei. The sequence continues at coordinate 165,321,099 of JAYESD010000009.1, read as the reverse complement.
TTGACCTTTCTTACCTGTCCATGTATGGTTTCAGGACTGCCACTTGTCAACGAGAATATGAAAGTCGTGCATCTGTCAATACTGTAGTCCTACACCCAAATCAGGTTGGAATTGTTTCCTTTTTGGTGTGCATGTTGTCTTACGTGTTAATTGATTGCACTTCCATTCCATCACTGAAGTGCAACATTGGTAGTTATATTTGGGTATAAACTTGCTGGATAGCTAGTACACTTTTGCATTATTTGGGTATAAACTTGCTGGGTAGTTTTAGAAGTTGGCTGCTTGCATCCTTGCCAACATGGCAAATATGCTGACACAACTCAACAGCCTGCATATAGCTTTGAAAATACCTTTTTCATTTTATATTTGGAGCTTATGGAATTGTCGTGATGCCCACGTTGAAGTGAACTACGGTGAGAATGAACTGGGAAATTATATGGAAGTGTTGATCTCGAACTGCAGAGATGGTTTGCCATCTGCATGTTCAGTCTGTAATGTCTTCTCTTGGGATAATAGTTTGATTAGCAGTCTCTTGGTTTCTGAATTTTCCTGTTCACATCTGTTTTTTATTCCTAGACCTAATTGTACTGTTAGTATTTTCAGCATGCATAAGTCACTTAAAATAATTTTTATTTTGCCAATTTTGACATTGTTACTTCTGTTCTTTTCTTTCTAATTTGGTATGTCGCGTGCTCAATTTTCCAGAAAGAATTGATATCTGGTGATCAGAATGGAAACATACGTGTGTGGGATTTGGCTGCAAACTCATGCAGCTGTGAGTTGGTGAGTCATATACCAGGTTTTTCAGTACCATTATGGAAATGCAAATTCAGGAACACAATTGAATTTTTGTTTCCATGTATCTAGGTACCGGAGGTCGATACTGCTGTAAGATCTTTGACCGTCATGTGGGACGGGAGTATGGTGGTTGCTGCAAATAACCGTGGGACATGTTACGTTTGGCGCTTGCTTAAGGGTACTCAGGTCGGTCAGTTCAACCTACATGTTCTTAGATAGATTCATGATTTCTGGTTCTGACGGTTGATGGATTCTCTTATGTAGACAATTACCTGCTTTGAACCTCTCCACAAATTACAAGCCCATGATGGTTACATTCTGAAGTGTCTGCTTTCACCAGAATTTTGCGACCCTAACAGGTATCGTGACGGTCTAGAGGACTTATTGTATTCTTGTTTTGAATACTGCAGTACATCTGGTCAAAAGATAACCCCCTTGTGAACTTTGGTCAAAAAATAAAATAAAATGATCCTCTCGTGATTCGTGAAGCAGACTTTCATTTATGCAACTGTTGGATCCCAGTGATGTAGCTGTGTTAGTTGCTTCTTCTGTATTTCATACAACACATCTGGGATTGTTTGTAGGTATCTAGCCACAGCATCATCTGACCACACTGTAAAGATATGGAATGTTGATGGCTTCAAGTTGGAAAGAACTTTAGTTGGTAATATCTTGAGTTGTTTTTAATCCAGTTTTCCAGTTAGATTCATTTTAGAATTTTCTGAATGGGGTCTGAGCAAATTAATTTTTCAGGCCATCAGCGCTGGGTTTGGGATTGTGTGTTCTCAGTAGATGGTGCTTATCTGATCACGGGTATGGTCTACAGCTTACAGTTGCCCTGTTTTTCAGCAATTCATCAGTTAAACCAGAGAAATTGTTGCTATCTCTTGTAGCTTCTTCCGATAGCACTGCGAGATTATGGACCATGTCGACAGGAGAGGCCATCAGGGTTTATCAAGGACATCATAAGGCAACCACGTGTTGTGCTCTTCATGACGGAGCTGAATCTGCACCTGCGTAGACATGCCGCAACTCACTTTACTGTGTAAATACTTTGCATAATAGTGTGATCTTTCAGCAATCTGGCCAGTGACTTGTGAACAGAAGTTTGGTTCAGTTGCTATAACACTGATGTTGCTGTACTCTTTGGAATCTGTATCACTAGTTGAGAATTTCTCAGACAGGCTCATATTATGAAGTGGACTGGATTCTTAAGGAAAATGATCTTCTGCTATAAAGATAACATTTTTTTTATTCAGGAGACATTTAAACTGAACATGCCATTCACACCGAATGCTACACCATTTGACCGTTGCAGGTTGACATGCGAACAAATCCACGTAACCAGTACACTTTATCCAGAGCCGCCAACACTTCGATAATTATAATGTCAAGGGAAAGTTCAACATCAATAATTGTTTCTTTCGTTTTTGTGCACCAAATGGCGCACATAAACAAAACTCAATAACCATCATGAAAGAAAGTTTCACCTGGTACTTAATACCATTCAATGTCAGAAAAGCATAATTCAGCAGTACTACAGAGTCTCGAGACCCCTAAATAAAGTACATTCGGTAATTAACTTGAGTAGACAGGATCCAAGATAAATAGCCTACTACAGCAATTTAAAATCCTTTCACAAAACTGACATTCAGTAAAAGAAGCCAAGAACTTTGCCACCAACGTTCTTCCTGCGAGCTTCCTCATGATCCATGATGCCAGCAGAGGTGGTCAGGACGATGTACCCAAACTGAATAATCAGACAGGAAAACTGATTAGCTTATGGGATCAAACTGCACCATCCAGATTCATTTTTGTAACAAAAAAAAAGAATAGTGAAGATACAGACCTGACGAGATGGAAGCAGCCTGGCAGTCCAGCCCTCAATCTCCTTCACACCGACATCAAAACGGGGACTGATCACCCCACACTTGTTGAGCCTGCCGTTCAGTTCGACCACAATCTTACCAGCTCGGTGGTCATCAACATACTCAAACTCGCCAATGTAGCCTATAGAAGATCAGCAATCACGATTCCACACTAAGATAGTGGCAAAAAGATTTGCACATGAACAAAAGCTAACCGTGGCGCTGCATGACGATAAGAAACTTGATGATCACTTTTGACGAGGGCCGGATCATAACTTGTCTCTTCCCACGCTTCTCTGCATTGTACATGCTCTTCAATGCATCATTAAGGACGCTGACCCTCACCATTCTTGAACTGCAAGTATACAGTAAAACAAATTTGTAAGATGAGATTTACAAGCCAAAAAGAATTACATTGACAGAAACAAAATATCAAATCTATAACGTGCAGATTCATACTTGTACATGAGTTGAAATGAAAGGTAATATCTCATGGTGGTGGCAAACAAAGGCAATTATCACATACAACGATAAAAGCACATCAAATGTATCAAAACTGCAAACATTAGTTTGCAAGAGTAACCCACAATACTAACTAATGAATAACAGAGAAGCTACCACAAAACAAGAAAACTAAACTAGTAGCATTGCTAACAAATGATGATGCAATAAGGGCATACAAAACCAGAAGCTAAATACCATGTTGCACAATCATGTAAGGCTATTACTATGAGCAAAGATTGAATATATCTGAGAATTGAAAACACCAGGAAAATTCTAATCCGGGCTATTGCAAGCACATTATCACAAGATAAGAGAACCATGATGAACCTAAAGCAGAGCAGCCGAATCAATATAACTAAAAGAAAAAGGAAATCCTGTTGGCAATGGGTCCAGTTACACAAGCATGTTCACAATATACAGATAACAAATCATTTCCAAATAGATTATACAATATCCATTTTGGCATCCAAACAGAACAAAAAAAATGAGCAAAAGGAACACCGCTTTGGCAGTTCCAATTTATTCCAGATCACCTCCGTAGCACAAAAAAGCGAAGTCCAGTGCATGAGTCAGGAATGCGACTACAAGTTTTAGAAACATGACAATGCGTTTTAAACATGGTTATCTAAGTGCGCCAACGGGTGTAGTAGTGATGGCAAGGCAACCTGTTGGATTCATCAACTAGACAAGGTGTTAGGAAGCACCATTTTCTTTCTGAGAACATTGGCAACTAACTACAGTAGCCACTCATCACCAAAATGTAATCAACCGTAAGCAGGCAAACCCAGTAGCCAATTGTCACCAAACAGCAACTAACACCTGACAAACGGCATCGCCTAACAGTAAACGAACAAGCAGAGCGACAAGAACCAGATCCACGCAGTTTAAAATCTACAAAAAAGTTCACAAATTCAGACCAGGCGCCCTGAACAAACCCCATAAGACGCGAGATTCAACCACAGCATTCATGAGGCGATCCACCAGTCCGAAGGCTCCATCTGCGGCAAACGAAAACGTTGCCCGGGACGACCACACGCACGCAGCCCAGAAGCGGCACGAGCCTAACCCTGAGGAACCCGGAAGCCTCGGCTACTCCAATCAGCCAACGGTTACACGAAGCAAAGCAACACGCGGGAACTACAGGTAGGGATAACGGCGAGGGCGGGGAGGGGATCAGTCAGGCGGTTACCTTGGGTCTCTCTCGCCGCAGCCTCCCGGCCTGAGCTGGATGAGGTGGAGGTTGTGCTGGGCCGCGCCGCGGGAGGAGGGAGGTGAGCTTGAACCCTAGGAAGGCGCCGCCGGAGGGAGACGGGATGGTGAAGGGCGCGAGGCTATTATACCGGCCGGCGGGCGGCTGTCTGAGCGAGGTTGATGGGCCTCAAGTGGGCCCGAAAAGGCCGCAGCATGAATGATCCACCAGGCCGTTTCTGGGCTGGAATGACAAGCCCGAACGCGTCTCACCATTATTGATGGGCACAGCCGAGGATGCACACATACACCATTATTTTGTCAACTACAAAGGTAATTCACAGTTAGATCGTCCGCAGAGGCATACTGTAAAACCTACTGGATAGATGTAAATGTAGAGGTTTTAGAGGAAGATATTGGAAAAATAGAGAAAGATAGATCTTAGTATGCTTTAGAGGGTGCCTCTGCGGATAGCCTTAAGAAGAGAGAGTAAAAGCTACATGTGGTCAGTTGTCAGAAGCCTTCATGGTTGCAAAATAGCAATGGCCTATTATGGCAGCCAAGCTACCCATTCTTGGTACAAACAACGAAGAAAAGTTATGTGGAGAGGCCTTATATATACAGGAGAAAAAGAGAAATTGATGAATTTACATTTACTAGTAGTCGCTCCATCCTGCTCATAAGAACGGAATGATATGCTGCTTAGCACACTACACCACATTAATAAGATTGCATCCAATTCACAACTTACACGAAAGTGTGGAGCTTAGGTTTGAGAGGCATGCCAGGGAAGTCTCGACTCGTTAGAGGTTCACAAATTCCAACAAGAATGAGAAATTGTATAAGTGTTACACATAGATGATTCAGATCATAGTTACTACATGCTAATCTAACACAAAGTGACACAACATTTGTTTTTGAGCTTAGAATTATTATAATTGTTTTCCACTTGTATGAAGCTAATGTCGTACATTTTAATTCTTGAACACACATGGTGATTGGTGAAATACAAACTACCCATCTTGGCTAACACTTTCCTTTAGTTAATTAAATAGTTTTGGACACCCACTAGCTCTCCTCTGACCTCTACTCAATAAAGGGAATATGATGAGCTTAGAGGCAACAGGCGAGTAGATAGACTAGGCCAAGAAGAGGAAAAGAAAGCAAACCCAATACTGAAGTCTGAAGAGGATTCATGCATCAGCGCATTTCTCGTTCTTTTGGGTAATTTATTTTAATTTATTTAAATGCCATGAAATGGGAGAACATACTCCGACCATGCTGTGCAATTCTCATCTGAAAGTACACATTCTGAGAAATTGTGTCTAACCACAAACCCAAATGAAGTTTCAGTTCCTCTGAACTTTGACATTTGAAACGTGTCATTTTAGAAAACAATAATTTAAGAGGAGATGGCACAAATTCCTCATGAACGAATTTGGAAATTGTCACTAACTTAGAACAGTATACATGATTATTCTAAGGTGCTTAAAATTGGTTTTTTTGTTGTTCATAGTAATTTCATGACAAGAAAAATATTTATTTATGAGCTGGGTTAATAGTAACTAGTATAATGGTTTGAAATTTGTCTCTACTCCCAAAATTTAGCTTATGAAACAGTTGGTTCGCAAAAAAAAAAAACTATATGTCTTGCTCTCACTTATCTCTCACTCTTCTACTAAATAGAAAAGAAATCAATATGACATTATACGAGAAGGTCTATGAAATCTCTTACCTGCATTGTACTTCCTCCTATGTCAATTAGGTGATCTATATGCAACAACTTGACTCTTTTCTTAACATTCGCATACTTCAGAGATTTTAATTGCAATGGGAGTTGGAGAAAATATGTATGACAACACCATATTGCAGCAAGAACTCTGAATTCAGGTGAATCAAAGCCAAGCTAAATTTCCAAATGACTCCCAAGTCCAATTATCCCTTAGAGCGAGTATAACAGGTCCTTATCAACAAACTTTCGCATCTTCGATGCATGTCATCACAATCTGAGCTGGAGGATTAAGAAGAGGATGGGGAGAATGGATTGGGTGATACAACCGTCACAGGCTCAAGCACATGGCTCGAGGAAAAAAAGCCTGCACGAGAGTGCAAGAACTGGCTCTTCCTGACTCTGCCCAATGGATGAACTGCTTATGGAAGCATTGAATACTTCAATCTCTATTTGAGGCATCTGAATAGCCATCAATTATATAAGTTTTTATTGGTGGAGATTTTGAATCACATGGCAATACTTATTGGCCAACAGCGGGATATTAGCCCTACTCTCAAGTTTGATTGCAAGCTTCTCCTTAAAAAAGAGAACTTTGACAACTAAATAGAACATCTTGTTATAGTATATATATAGTGCTTGTGCATATCTATTTGTTACTATCTTATGACAATCTAAACACGTCACTGCTACAATAAGCCTCATCACAGGCGGCTCCAAACCTATTATCACAGACGGCTTTTAAAACCGCCTGAAACGAAGAGTCTGTGATAATCCGCAATTTCACAGGCGGAGAAGTGAAACCGTCTGTGAAGACTAATTATCATAGGCGGTTCTTCACTAAGGATAGCCGCCTGTGAAGACCGATTATCATAGGCGGTTCTTTACTTAGGCTAGCCGTCTGTGAAAATACTTTATCACAGACGGGTCGTGCAGCATATATAACCGTCTGTGATAATCGTCTTATCACAGACGGTTATTGAAGAATAACTAACCGCATATGATAAGAAGTCTTCACAGGCGGGTATTGAAGCATAACTAACCGCCAATGATAATATGTCTTCACAGGCGGATTTTGAAGCATAACTAACCGTCTATGATAATGAGTCTTCACAGTCGGGTATTGAAGCATAACTAACCGCCTATGATAATGTGTATTCACAGGCGGATTTTGAAGCATAACTAACCGCCTATGATAATATGTCTTCACAGGCGGGTTTTGAAGCATAACTAACCGTCAATGATAATGTGTCTTTACAGACGGTTATTGAAGCATAACTAACCCGTCTATGATAATGGTGTTATCACAGACGGAGATTACCTATATCAGCCGTCTGTGAAGACCCTTTAACGCAGCCGGTTTCTACCATAACAGACACCGCCTGTGAAAATTAGGTTATCACAGATGTTTCTTTACTTGTATCTAGCCGCCTGTGATAATTGTTTTTCACAGTCATGCAGTACTACTGCTGTTATTTCTAATTTCCAGGTCAATTCAATATAATCACAGAACAAAAAACAACAATCATCACAGAACAAAAGACAACAATATTATCATCACAGAAGTCAATTTCACTAAAACAATATACATATGTACAAGTTACAGATACAATTTGATCTCAAAGTTTACAAGTTTTCACTAAAAACTGTTTAGATTGGTATAGTCGCAAAGTTCTGGCACATCAGCTGCTGAACCTCTCTTATCAAAGAACTTCCCCGTTTTGTGCAAAATTTCGCGACGAATGAACTGACAGAGTTCAGAAGCAATCCTGTCGGCTCCTCCATCAGGAATACTTCTACAAACCGGCCATTCTTCGTTCAGATTCTTCTTGTGCTGCAATATAACACATAACAAGGTTTAGAATGTGTTGGTTTGAACAATCTCAAAGTATAGATCAAAGTGAGAGTATACAAGAATTTAGTAGGTATTTTTGGAGCAGTTGTACTATGAGCAATTGAATTTTGAAGTTGGAATCAAAATATGAAAATAATGTTTCTGGTAATATTGAACAGCAGAGAATATAAGCATTAAACTATGCTAGTTACAATGAAAATGAAACACAAAAGTAAGAAAATAAGGTATCGACATTAAGGATAACTTACATCCTCACGATTGACTCTATATACGGCGGCGGTCCGAAGATGCTCGCATACATAATACCCGCATAAGACACTCCCAGCAGGCTGCTTCGGACAAGCATAATACGTTTTAATGTCCAATGCATTCGTATTAGGAGGTCTCTGACCGCCAAGCTGTTCCGCGTAAAACCGCCAAGCGCTGTAATACAAGAAATGTCATATAAAACTTGTCAACACATTCTAAATGTGCGTAAATTAAAATTATTGAATAAACGTACTTTTTCAAAATGGAAAGGAAATCTTTGTAACGATCTGGTGGGTAATCGGCCGAGTCCAAGACTGTTGCCATTCCCTGCGTTGGCTTGATGAAGATCATTATGTAGTGATTACTGCAAACATACAAACACACGTGTTAACAATTACCAATAATTGTTATTTCAATGCCATGTGTCGAACTTACTCGAAGTGGTACGGAGCCTTTACGAGGTCCTGGCCGTCTCTGACAAAGTTAAACATCGCATGTCCTATGTAAGCTGCAACTTCTGCCTTTCTATCCTTCTTAAGTTTTGCAATTGCTCTTTCAAAATCTTTTTTTTTCATGTGTTTGTACTGGCTTGATTCTCGATTTGCCTGGACGTCGAATAGCGACTTTGCAATCCTAGTAGGGTCAAGGATACCTATCTTGTGCGCCAACTTTTCATTATCCATGTATTGCATCCTATTGAAGAAGTCCAGAATTGTTATAATCTCATGAAATGCGTATGCGTGTAGTAAGAAAAGCAAATACAAAATATTAGAGCACTTACAAGCACCAGACGAGCAGCAGGTTGATTTCGAGCATGCCCCGATGGAAAAGGGAAAGCAGCTCTTCAAATAAAATGACTCGTTTATCTACTCCAGTGCTCCAGAATGCTTCTTTTGGAATACGAAATGTGACGCACTGAAGAACATATTTTGTGCTGGCAGTGATGTACCACTCATGCATTCTTCTGAGCGCGACGGGTTGTTTGCTAAGTTGTACGGATGTCATTAACGGCTTCCCATTCTCAAATTTAGGAGGAACATCCTCAAGCTTGTATATTGGAACTCCTGGTTTAACTAAAGCCGTCCGCCGATTATACATGACACCGTCTTCTTCCCACTCCTCGATATCTTCTAATGCTGGCTCATGAGAAGAACGAGATGCACTCGATTTTCTAATATTTTCCTTCATAGCTTCCAAATACTTTGTCACTTCTGATGAAGGTTTCTTATTTTCGTATGAGCTAACTTTGACAGGCACTGATGATCGAGGAGTAGTCGTCGGAAGTTGGACACTGGCTTGTTGTTGAACCTGTTGTTCAACTGATTGCTCTTTACTCCCAGCAGCTGGCTCTAGTACTACTTCAAGCTGTTGCTCAACTAGTTGCTCTTTACTAGCAACAGCTTGCTCTGGTACTGCTTGAAGTTGTTGTCCAACTTGTTGCTCTTGGATATCATCATCCTTGCTCAGACATAGGGGGAGTGGATCTTCCCGGACTGGGAGTGGATCTTCATGCACTTTCGCCTTAGAAGATGGGGTTGCAGTATTTGGAGATGCGACGGGGCTAGAAATTGGCTCATCGTCCAACACGATATCGCGTCGGTGCCAAAGGATTAATTGGTTGACAGCCTGCCTCAGAGTCGCGATCCCCTCAGGTGTGACGTGGTCTATTTCATAATCTTCATAATCATTATCAATGATCTGAAGAACTTGCACCACAGAATAATACAACGGAAGTGGACTCCCGTTGAAGTCACGATCAGGCTTTGCCATAGCAGTGGCAACCTGTTTGGTTTTGTTCCCTGCTCTGCCTATCGGGACAAGAAGACGACAAGATTTGTCGTTAGCAATATCATCGACAGGGAACTTATGGGCTGACCCTGAGCCTGGCACGGAACCAACGCTGCTAGGGTAGGCAGTTGGAGATACTAATTGCTCCTTTTGCACCGGAACCATCATTGTACTCGGTGCCACTAATTGTCCTGATTGTCTAAGTTGTTCCATAATTTCTTGCATATTTTCTTTGACCTTTTGAGCAATTGTTTCATCAAGTGTTTTCTTAAACTTCTCACGTCTTCTATATGTGTCTTTATCTTTAGGGAAACCATCTAGCCAAGACATTTGAGAAGAGACCGCTCGAACCCGTCCGCTGTGTTCAGGGTTTCCCAAGATAGCGGTAAGTTGGTCATTCTCCCTCTTCGGCTTGAAGAGACCCTTCTGTTGCTTTTCAATTACTTCTTTCATTTTATCCTCTACTTCATTCAGAGAGTCGGGCTTTTCAAGTTTGCCCTCGCTGGTCAAACCTGACCGAGCAAAGACCCAGCGTTGAGTTCGCTCATCGCACCCTTCTAATGGGTGAGGATTGCCCTTACTAAGAATGTCGTCTATTATCTTATTCCATTTCTGGACTTTGGGGCCATATCCGGCAGACCCCAAGCGATGATGGTATTTGTTCTTTTTTGCAAGCTCTGACCTAGTTGCACTTAGAGCTTTAGCATCAGGTGTGCTCTTTTGACGAACAAACTCTTGCCACTGAGCTTGTGTGATTTTTCCCATCTTCCTCGGGCTAGGGACCTTATTGGCCTTAACATAAGCATTCATTTCACTCTTCCAGCATCGAAACTTCTTGCCGCAAGAGACCAATGTTGCTTTCTTTACAGCTTCTTCTGTGCCTTTCGGGAACTTGAATTGTTTCTTTATCTTTTCTCACAACTCATTCTTGGTCTGCTCGGGTAATTTCCTCCAATTCTCGGTTGTGATCGGCACAACCTCCCTAACAAGAAAACCGCATGCATTACGGTACTTGGTAACTGAATCCAGTGGTTCTTGGGGAAGCCCACTTGGACCGACCCTTGTTATGTACATGATGCGGTCCAATAGACCCTTATTGGGACCTCGTTGCCCTCGTTTCCGCTTGAGTGAAGCTGAGGATTCATCCATTGGTGAACCTTCTGCGGTTTTAGGAGCCGATGTCACCTCATTGTCTTCGAGATTAATCTAGGTAGAAAAAAATTATAAGACTTCGTATACTTGACAACCAACATTAACTTGAACTGCTGAAGTTAAGATTCGTGATCCATACCTCGTCGGCAGGATCATATTCCGGGTCTAGATCCACTGAAGTCTTTTTAATTTTTATATTCGGAAAAGGATCCGAAGGACTGTGATAGGAGCCTGAACTGCTGGAGTCAGTAAACTCCATATTGTCTTCTTTGTTGTTACAATCAGAACCAGTCTTCTTAGGGCTTTCCATGCTAGATCTAATAAGACAAAAAATCTAATAAATGGCATAACTAAATTTGGTCATATTTAAAACAAATTTTCTCAATTTTGGCTCAATTAAGTAAATTTAGCCAAAACACATTTTTGAAGTTATATAGGTCTAACTAAATTCTTGTATCATAGAGATCGGCATCATATGCTCAGACTCCATCGCCACACCTAGTGTTACCTAGATATGGGCGTGAGGATGCTCCTGGCATCACAAATGAGTTGGCCAGCAACTTTTGTTTGGCTTCAGAGCTAAATATAGCATAACTTTGGTAGCTCAGATTAGGTACAATTGCTAAAATGAAGCTGATGGAGCCACAAGTGCAGACATCTTTGGTAGCACAGATTAGCTACAATTGCTCAAATGAAACTTAGAGAAATAAAAGCAAACTTAGCCAAACTTAGTCTAGCATAGCTAACTCTAAGCAAAAGTAGCCAAATATAGCTAAATATAGCATAACTTAGTCAAAATTAGTCAAGTATAACTATATCTAATGTAACTTAGCCAAAATTAGCCAAATTTGGTCAACTTAACCAAATATAGCTAAATCTTGCCCCTAATAGAGAATTATGTGGCATATGCAAGGCCGATGACAGAAATAGGGAATATACTGCTGTTACTAGAGTCTAGAATCATGTTTACCACTAATGTGTCGGAACAGTTTCAGACACACAGAACCAACTACCAATTTATCGTGATATAACCATCCACATAAATCTTGCCCCACCGAACCCTAACCAAAGATGCCACCGAACTTGACAGTTTTTTGAATTCCACCGAACCCTAACCAAGGATGCCTACCATTATCTAATTCCCGAACCCTAACCAAGGATATGCAAGGCGGCAGCGAGGGCGGGGAGGGAGGCGGCACGGCGAAGGAGGATGGAAGGTCGAAGGGTTTAGGGTTTACCTTGAAGCTCGGCGGTGACGGAAATGGCTTCGCTCGGCGTACCTGGAAGTGAGGAGGGCGAAGCTCGGCGGCGACGGCGAAGCTCGGCGACGACGGCGAAGCTCGGCGACGGCGAAGCTCGGCGGCGTACCTGGAAGTGACGAGGGGGAACACTTGGCGGCAAACGAAATTTTGGCAGCCTAACGGCGTCTAAGTGTTTCGCCCGGGTTAGGTTTTTCCAATGCTGCCGAGGGGTATATATAGACTCACATTTTCTCAGGCGGATTTTAAGTACCGACCGTCAGGGAAGACTGTTATCTCAGTCGGATTTTACTTACCAACCGCCTGAGAAGATACAATTATCTCAGGCGGTTGGTTAGTAACACCCGCCTGAGAAGATACAATTATCTCAGGCGGTTGGTTAGTAACACCCGCCTGAGTTAAACATGAAGATATTTACTTCTTCTTAATTTGATGAACGCCTACATAAAGACCCCTCACCAACCGGGATGAGGATCCCCTGACTTAATCAGCGGTCACTGACATGTGGACCCGGTCCCACACGTCAGTGACCATGTCACGCGTGCGTGACCTTTCTTTTCCCCGAGGTGCGACCTTTCTTTTCCACTCCGCGCGGCCTTAAAGACCCAACACCACTATGGCTCACAAGCGCATCGCTCACTTTGAATCCTCTTGTTTTCTTCGTCTTCCTCCGCTCCGACGACCCAACACCACTATGGCCGACCTTCCGCCGCCAAGCCCTCCGAGGGAGCCACCTTGCAAGAAACAATGTTGCAGCTCCCCCGAGAAGATCAACGCCGAGCAGCGCCTCCTCATGGCGCGAGAGGCGTACAACAATACGTCTCGCGCCATGAGTGCCTTGGGGCTGGGTACCCTTCCAGAGTATACTGGAATGGGTACCTTGGGCCACTACCTCTACGCCCTCGTGGGGGTGGCTGATCGTCTCGACATTCTGTTCGCGACGATGGCCCAGGTTCTTGGCCCCGAGGGCCGTAGAACGCTGGTGGAGGCGACGGCTAGCAACCTCGGGGTTGCACCGCCGGTGCAGCCGGTGCAGCCGGTGCAGCCGGTGCAGCCGGTGCCGGAGTCGCCGCCGGAGGACGAGGAGGAGGAGATGGAAGAGGAGTAGGAGTAGGATTTAATTAGTTTTTCTTTTTGTTGTTTTTAGTTGCTTCTGTTTTGTAAATATTGTTAATGAATGAAATCTATCTTTTTTCATCTATGTGATTGAATATTACTTGTGTATCTTTTGTGTTCTTGTGTGTTCTTGTGTAAATATTGTGCATCTTGTGTGTTCTTTTGTGAGATGTGCATATTGTTAATGAATGAGTATCTTGTGTGTTCTTGAACTGTGTGAATGATTGAATATTGTTAATGGATGTAGTGTGTTCATCGTTAATTAAAATTTCACGTCTGAGAAGAAATTAATTTGATATTTACCAAAACATTACAATGTCAGCTATACAAGTTTTAAAAATATTTTGTCCAGGTGGTAGATGTTAATTTTATACAAATGTAGAAGAAAGAATCATCGAATTTGGACACAATTTGCAGAATCTAAACATGTTTGAGTATTTATATTGGAATCTAAATAAAAAAGAAGCAAGGGATGAGGGAACTGAAGAACAGTATCGGGCATTATCTCAGGCGGTTGTTAAGCAATAACCGCCTGTGAAGATATTTACTTCTTCTTATTTAATATTCTTGATTAAATGTGGTCCTTTAAAAAGGCAAAAATCCACCTTCTTGTAATATTATTGATAAGTAAAGGTTACCATTAAATTTCACTTCATAAATCCTTTTAAATTTGTCAGAACATAAAAAACATACAACAAATGCTATTTTTCATTTTTCTATCTTGATGAATATAATGCTTTTTTCATTTATTTTTTCAGTGGACATTTTTAATCATCATACCAACATCTAGGAATTTTTTCATATTTTTTTTAAATTTTTTGGAATCAATGTGTGTCCATAATTTGATGAATGCCTCATATGAATATGAGCATTTAGTTAGAATGGTGGATAATTTGAAGTTTGACATGTTGGAATGCTTTTAAAAAAATTAAAAAAATTCATACATGTATAAATTATACAAATATGTTCATACCAACAATTTTGAGTGAAGGAACCTTTTTTATTATGAGATACACAAATGTGAATAATATGTGAGTAGAAATTAATTTGATATTTACCAAAACATTACAATGTCAGCTATACAAGTTTTAAAAATATTTTGTTCATGTGGTAGATGTTAATTTTATACAAATGTAGAAGAAAGAATCATCGAATTTGGACACAATTTGCAGAATCTAAACATGTTTGAGTATTTATATTGGAATCTAAATAAAAAAGAAGCAAGGGATAAGGGAACTGAAGAACAGTATCGGGCATTATCTCAGGCGGTTGTTAAGCAATAACCGCCTGTGAAGATATTTACTTCTTCTTATTTAATATTCTTGATTAAATGTGGTCCTTTAAAAAGGCAAAAATCCACCTTCTTGTAATATTATTGATAAGTAAAGGTTACCATTAAATTTCACTTCATAAATCCTTTTAAATTTGTCAGAACATAAAAAACATACAACAAATGCTATTTTTCATTTTTCTATCTTGATGAATATAATGCTTTTTTCATTTATTTTTTCAGTGGACATTTTTAATCATCATACCAACATCTAGGAATTTTTTCATATTTTTTTAAATTTTTTGGAATCAATGTGTGTTCATAATTTGATGAATGCCTCATATGAATATGAGCATTTAGTTAGAATGGTGGATAATTTGAAGTTTGACATGTTGGAATGCTTTTAAAAAAATTAAAAAAATTCATACATGTATAAATTATACAAATATGTTCATACCAACAATTTTGAGTGAAGGAACCTTTTTTTTTATGAGATACACAAATGTGAATAATATGTGAGTAGAAATTAATTTGATATTTACCAAAACATTACAATGTCAGCTATACAAGTTTTAAAAATATTTTGTTCATGTGGTAGATGTTAATTTTATACAAATGTAGAAGAAAGAATCATCGAATTTGGACACAATTTGCAGAATCTAAACATGTTTGAGTATTTATATTGGAATCTAAATAAAAAAGAAGCAAGGGATAAGGAAACTGAAGAACAGTATCGGGCATTATCTCAGGCGGTTGTTAAGCAATAACCGCCTGTGAAGATATTTACTTCTTCTTATTTAATATTCTTGATTAAATGTGGTCCTTTAAAAAGGCAAAAATCCACCTTCTTGTAATATTATTGATAAGTAAAGGTTACCATTAAATTTCACTTCATAAATCCTTTTAAATTTGTCAGAACATAAAAAACATACAACAAATGCTATTTTTCATTTTTCTATCTTGATGAATATAATGCTTTTTTCATTTATTTTTTCAGTGGACATTTTTAATCATCATACCAACATCTAGGAATTTTTTCATATTTTTTTAAATTTTTTGGAATCAATGTGTGTTCATAATTTGATGAATGCCTCATATGAATATGAGCATTTAGTTAGAATGGTGGATAATTTGAAGTTTGACATGTTGGAATGCTTTTAAAAAAATTAAAAAAATTCATACATGTATAAATTATACAAATATGTTCATACCAACAATTTTGAGTGAAGGAACCTTTTTTTTATGAGATACACAAATGTGAATAATATGTGAGTAGAAATTAATTTGATATTTACCAAAACATTACAATGTCAGCTATACAAGTTTTAAAAATATTTTGTTCATGTGGTAGATGTTAATTTTATACAAATGTAGAAGAAAGAATCATCGAATTTGGACACAATTTGCAGAATCTAAACATGTTTGAGTATTTATATTGGAATCTAAATAAAAAAGAAGCAAGGGATAAGGAAACTGAAGAACAGTATCGGGCATTATCTCAGGCGGTTGTTAAGCAATAACCGCCTGTGAAGATATTTACTTCTTCTTATTTAATATTCTTGATTAAATGTGGTCCTTTAAAAAGGCAAAAATCCACCTTCTTGTAATATTATTGATAAGTAAAGGTTACCATTAAATTTCACTTCATAAATCCTTTTAAATTTGTCAGAACATAAAAAACATACAACAAATGCTATGTTAATTAACTGACGCGCCGCACGAGGTCTGCGGAGAAGTTAAGAAGTCGTGGTGCAGGGGACGCGTGCGACGGAAGGATCTCTGAAGATCGTCTTCCACAGTGGTTTAATTGTGCGCCGCACGAGGTCTGCAAAGAGTTCAATGCGCAATGAACAAAATATTTTGTTCAGTTGGTAGATGTTAATTTAATACAAATGTAGAAGAAAGAATCAGCGAATTTGAACACAATTTGCAGAATGTAAACATGTTTGAGTATTTATATTGGAATCTAAATAAAAAAGAAGCAAGGGATAAGGAAACTGCAGAACAGTATCGGGCATTATCCCAGGCGGTTGTTAAGTTATACCCGCCTTAGATAAACGTATTTGTAGACGGTTGTTAAGTACCAACCGTCTGTGAAGATCTTTACTTCTTTTTTCTCAGGCGGTTTATAAGTAATACCCGCCTGAGATAATCATTTTTAAACTACAATATGTTAATTAACGGCCTGAGAAGTGTTAATTAACTGACGCGCCGCACGAGGTCTGCGGAGAAGTTGAGAAGCCGTGGTGCAGGGACGCGTGCAAGGATCTCTCAAGATCGTCTTCCACAGTGGTTTAATGGTGCGCCGCACGAGGTCTGCAAAGAGTTCAATGCGCAATGAACTAAATAT
Organism: Tuctoria greenei; assembly: GCA_036927565.1. NCBI lineage: Eukaryota > Viridiplantae > Streptophyta > Magnoliopsida > Poales > Poaceae > Tuctoria > Tuctoria greenei. The sequence goes on along the minus strand of JAYESD010000009.1, from coordinate 165,303,973 downwards.
TTTGTTCAGTTGGTAGATGTTAATTTAATACAAATGTAGAAGAAAGAATCATCGAACTTGAACACAATTTGCAGAATGTAAACATGTTTGAGTATTTATATTGGAATCTAAATAAAAAAGAAGCAAGGGATAAGGAAACTGCAGAAGAGTATCGGGCATTATCCCAGGCGGTTGTTAAGTTATACCCGCCTTAGATAAACATATTTGTAGACGGTTGTTAAGTACCAACCGTCTGTGAAGATTTTTACTTCTTTTTTCTCAGGCGGTTCATAAGTAATAACCGCCTGAGATAATCATTTTTGAAACTGACGCGCCGCACGAGGTCTGCGGAGAAGTTGAGAAGCCGTGGTGCAGGGACGCGTGCAAGGATCTCTCAAGATCGTCTTCCGCAGTGGTTTAATTGTGCGCCGCACGAGGTCTGCAAAGAGTTCAATGCGCGGGAAACGAACCGCTCCCTCGTCTACTCCGCACAGACCTATATAAGGCGCGTCGTCGGTTATGGACAAGCACAAAACTTTTCTCCACTCCTTTCTTCTTCTCCTAGCCCGCCGCCGATTAACCACCACAGCCATGGCCAACCTTCCACCACCTAGCCCGCCGAGGCAGCCATGCAAGCGGATACGCTGCAGCTCCCCCGAGAGGGTGAATGACGACCAGCGCGTTCCACCGCCGGTGCAGCCGGAGCCACCGGTACAGCCGGAGCAATCGGCTCAGCCGGAGAAGCCGACCCTCTCTCCTGCTGCATCGTCGCCGGAGGAGGAGGAGGAGGAGGAGGACGACTTCGACGACGACGACGATGATGACGATGATGACGACGAGTCGTCCTCCGACGACGGCGACGACGAGTCGTCCTCCGACGACGGCGACGACGAGTCGTCCACCGACGACGGCGACGACGAGTCGTCCACTGACGACGGCGACGACGACGACGGCGACCACCACCATGGTGACGACTACGACGACGACGACGAGTCGGAGGAGGACCGCTTGGCTTGGTTTGAGAAGCTGGCGGAGAGGATGGAGGAGGCGGGGCCGTAGTGTAGTTTTAGGATTTCAATCAAGTGTTCTTGTACATTTTTCTTGTGTTTTGTACATATTTCAATCAAGTGTCAATGAATACTGGTGGATAATTTGAAGTTTGACATGTTGGAGTGCTTTTAAAAAAATTAAAAAAAATTCATACATGTATACAAGTTTTAAAAATATTTCGTTCAGTTGGCATTATCTCAGGCGGTTGTTAAGTAATACCCGCCTGAGATAAAAATCTTCCCTGGCGGTTATTAAGTACCAACAGCCTGTGAAGATATTTACTTCTTAATTAATAAACATCATCTCAGGCGGTTGGTAAGTAAAACCCGCCTGCGATAAAGTTAAAAACCGCCTGTGAAAAACCTACGTCTATATAAGGACCCCTCACCGCAGTCAAAACGCAACCCTGGAGAATTTATATCGACGCCGCCAGGCTGTTGAAATTTCCCCTGCGCCGCGCCGCCGCTCCGCCGCCCAGCCCATACTGCCGCGCCGCCGCTCAACCCCGCACCGCCACTTCTCCACCCAGCCGGCCCACCGTGCTGACGCCTCTGCAAGGTAAATGTAGTTTCCTTACTTTTTCTTTGTATATTTTCATTAGCTGATAAGCTGTTAGTTTTGTGTGTTCTGGTATATGGATTCTGTCCTTTTGCATGTGTAAGGACTGTATGGATTGTGTTCTGGTATATTGATGTATGGACTATATGGATTGTTTCCTTTTTGTACCTATTATGTGACATGAATATGATGTTTAATTAACAGATGCTATTGTAATATATATAAGATGCATCTGGGCCTTGTTTCCCGATATAACGGACTGGATCCCACCCAGACCTAGCCCATGCTGTTGGGCCTGTTTCCCCCTTTGACTCCGTCCGCCTCAAGACGTCGCCCGTCTCCTACATTAGTCGCCCTAATCATACTTGTTATGTCTCTGTAAATTCATTTTATAGAAGACCTTTAGAGAATATTTGTGGCCAAATTTTGTAAATCTGACAAAAAATTCTATTATTGAAGCATGGACCGTCGAGCGTGGATGTATAACATGCCAAGACCCGATCCTATGTACATTCGTAATGTTGCAAATTTTATTGAAGCATCCAAGAGACATGCGAAGTTGCAAAAGATAGATGACATATTATGTCCATGTATCGACTGCGAAAATAAGATTGCTTGGACGGATACTATAGTAATCCAATCTCATTTGGTGAAAAGAGGTTTCAAAAATAACTACACAATATGGACAGAGCATGGTGAGTTAGATACACATGATGTGGATAAAGATGATGAGAGAGGCTCAGATGATGATAATGTTCATATCGATGATGGTAGTGACAATCAAGCTGGTGATGATGATGATGAGTTCGATTGTGAGGAGATGTTGCGTCACATTGAACCATATGTACTGACTTCTATGGGAGCAAGCAAAGGTTTAAGTAAAATGGAGACATTGCAGAATGCGGCCACAGAGCTTTTATATGATGAATCAAACGGTTGTGATAAAGAGTTTACTACATTGCGTGCAGTCTTAGAACTACTAAAGTTGAAAGCTACGCACGGATGGTCCGATTGTAGTTTCTCTGATCTTTTGAATCTTCTGGCAGAAATTCTTCCAAATCCAAATAAACTGCCTAGAAGCACTTATAAAGCGAAGAAACTTCTTTGCCCGATGGCACTAGGTGTGACAAAAATACACGCTTGTGTGAACCATTGTATTCTGTATCGCAAAGAGCATGAGCTCGCAACTAGATGCCCCATTTGTGGTGTCAGTAGATATAAGAAGGACTACAATCACCAGTATGTTACCAACATGAAAAAGACTCAGAAGAATAAGAAGTTTATTATTGGTCCTGAAGGTGACGATGACGATACTTCTGGCGATGCAGACGGAAAGAATAAGAGAAAAATTCCTGCATTGGTGATGTGGTACCTTCCGGTAATTGATCGCTTGAAGCGTTTGTTCTCAAACCCTAGGGAGGCTAAACTTATGCGTTGGCATTCCGAGGAACGCAAGAAGAATGAAAAACATATACGACACCCTGGTGATGCAACGCAGTGGAAAAATTTTGATATTCAGTATCCAGAATTTGCGAAGGAAATCAGAAATGTGAGGTTTGCCTTGGGTACAGATGGAATGAATCCGTTTGGTGAAAAAAGGAGCATACACAGCACATGGCCCGTGGTCTTAACTATGTACAACCTACCGACGTGGTTGTGTCACAAAAGGAAATATATCTTATTATCTGTTCTTATCCAAGGTCCGAAACAACCCGGCATCGAAATTGATGTGTTCTTGGAACCTTTAATGGAAGATATGGCGAAATTGTGGAATGAAGGGGTACGTACATGGGATGAGTACAAGCGGGAGTATTTCACGCTAAGAGCAATGATATTCGTTACCGTGCATGATTATCCCGGACTGTTTACATTATCGGGACAAATGAAAGGGAAGAAAGGTTGCGTTAGGTGCGTGGATAGAACTGGATATCTATACCTCACTTCATCCAGAAAGACGGTGTACATGAGACATCGACGGTTCTTGACAGATACACACAAGTATAGGAAGATGAAAGAACAATTTGATAACAAAATCGAAAAAGATACTGCACCGAAACCTTACAGTGGAAAACTTTTGTTTGAAATGGTCAAGAACATTCATATTGCTTTCGGTAAGGGAAAAAAGAGTAAAGGAATTAAGAGAAAGAAAAGTACATCTTCGGATGATACAACTGACATGGCTTTCAAGAAACAATCAATTTTTTTCAAGTATCTTCCGTATTGGAAGAATCTGGAATGTTGCCATAGTATTGATTTGATGCACGTTACAAAGAATGTATTTGACAGCATCATTGGGACCTTGCTGGACATGCCGAGGAAGACAAAGGATGGATTAAATTCACGTATGGACCTAGTAAATCTTGATTTGAGACCAGAGCTTCATCCAGTAGAAAAGGCGAACGGGAAGCATTACCTTCCCCCAGCCAGCTACAACTTGACGCTAGAAGAGAAAAAAGCAATTTGCGAATGCTTGCGTGGGATCAAAGTGCCCACAAGTTTCTCATCCAATATCCGCAAACTAGTCTCGATGAAAGACTTGTCTTTATTCGGTTATAATTCTCACGACTGTCACATGATGATGACAGTTTTCCTTGCCATTGCAATAAGAGTAATCAAACCTGAGCATATAAAAGTTGTCATCACACGTTTGTGTTACTTCTTCAATGCAGTATCGCAAAAGGTGATAGCACGTGAAGATTTAGACTATCTGAAAACATACATCGTCGAGACAATGTGCAAGCTTGAGATGTGTTTCCCACCATCCTTTTTTGATATGCAAGTACACCTAATCATACATCTTGTTGATCAGATAAAAGCATTGGGGCCACTATATTTACATCATATGTTTTCGTTGGAGAGATATTTAGGAGTATTAAAAGGTTATGTGAGGAACCGTGCTCACCCAGAGGGTTCAATTATGGAAGGATACACCACTGAAGAAGTGATTGAGGGTTGCGCTGATTACATCAAAGATGGAAAATCGATAGGTGTGCCTATACCGGTACATGAGGGTAGACTACGTGGGAGAGGCAAAGTGGGTAAGAAAACTTTTATTGTTCAAGATTACAAGAATGTACACCGTGCACATTTTGGTGTACTACAACAGCTCGCAATAGCTGAGCCGTACATCGAGGAACACCAAATTGAGCTTCGTGATAAAAACCAAGACCGCAAAGAGGACTGGATCATGAAAGAGCACAGAAGATGTTTCACTGAATGGTTAATGGATAAAAATATATCATACGGAAACACTATAGAAGAGGCAACAATGAAAAAGTTAGCTTGTGGCCCATCTGCTTTGGTAACATCATGGCAAGCATATGACATCAATGGTTACACATTTTACACTAAAGAAAAAGACGGTAAGAGTGTTGCACAAAATAGTGGTGTTCGTATTGAGGCTTATGATTCACAAGGGCAGAAGACCACATACTTCGGGTTCATAGAGGAAATATGGGAACTCGATTATGGCGAAAGAATGGTAATGCCCGTATTTAAGTGCCAATGGGTCAAACATCCTGATGGTTTGAAAGTGGACAATTACGGACTGACACTGGTAAACTTGAATAAAGTGGGTTACAAAGATGACCTGTGGGTTCTCGCCGATAATGTTGCACAAGTTTTTTATGTTCAAGATCCAGAAACTGAGAAGTTGCACGTAGTTGTTTCTGGAAAGCAAAATATTGTTGGGGTTGACAATGTGGGAGATAATGAAGAGGAATATAATCAGTATGAAGAGATGTACCTTTTCACCGAACCAGAAAACATCAAGCGCGTAGAGAGAAGCATTAAAAAGAATTTGAAACCCTATATGCGAGAAGATGTCAATGCTGGAAAAAATGTATATAGCAATGCGAGATGATATATATTGTATATATTTGTATCTTCTGAAATCAACTTAGAACAATGTTGGTATATGGATTGTGTCCTTTTGCATTTGTGTACATATGCGTTTGGACTCAATGATTTGGAAGTTTGGAAGTTTGGTCTTTCTTCAGATAATGATGTCTCGGGCGTGTAGCCGATTGAAGGAGGAGCGCTTGGCGTGGCGCAAGAACCATCCCCATGTATGTACATATGGCACACCGGTCACATGGTTGTATATACATATGTATCTGTAATGGACTGATGAACTTAACTGTAGTTTGTTTTTCCGTGTTGTTTGTTTTTGGTATTTTCAATTTCTCCGCGTAGGGTTTCTCTGCGAAGCCTGAATCGGGAGATTTATTGAAGTGGCAGTGCATCGTCCCCGGTAAAGAAGGGGTAAGTCATGAAGAACAAGCACAATATGAGTTTAACTATCGTCCTCCTATTAATAAATTTCTTTTGCAGACTGAATGGGAAGATGGTTACTACCCCCTGACAATCTCCTTCTCTGAGGACTATCCCTTGGTGCCTCCAAGATGCTCCTTTCCAATTGGGTTCTTCCACCCAAATGTCCATCGTTCGGGAGCACTCTGCATCGGGATTCTTGATCAAGAGACTGTAAGATAGACCTATTTTGTTCATGTAATTATTACTTATAATTTTTGTCGAACTTATTTGAACTGGTTTCTTATATTGCTTAAATTATATTTCGTAGGGGTGGTGCAGTGCTTTTACAATCAAAACTATACTACTTGAAGTTCAGCGTTTGCTGCATCAGCCAAATGTGCCTGATGTTGAAAATGATTGCTATAATCTACTTATCAAGGTTAGATGACACTTTGACTTAGTGACCAATGTAGGTTATTCATTCCTCCTTCGACATTTGTTAATATAAATAATGTCAATATTTTCAGGATCCAGCGGAATATAAGAGACGTGTTCGGGAGCAAGCAGGACGGTACAATTTAGATTGATCGATGGGAGCTTCATCGTCGATCTACAATGAATGTAGCATGATTTTTGTTCAGTGTGTAAAGAAATTATCTTTGAACAATTGTAAAACCTCTAATGGTGTATTATCACAATTAAGCCAGCCTCACTGGTGATCGAGCATTTCCTATAATGCATTACTGTACTAGTATCCGCTAGCTCATCTGTGTTTTTTTCCTGATACAATTTTGCCTGCACGACTACATGCGGCTGTGATATATAATTGCAACTACATCCCTGTAATTTCAATGAAAACCGCTTATGATAATTAAACAATGACCGCCACTGAAAATACATGATCTTCTTAGGCCGTTGTTAATCAAGAACCGGCTATGAAGTTCATTGCATTACAGACGGTTATTAATTAAGAACCGCCAACGAAGATCATGTATTTACTCAGACGGTTGTTCCTTAAAATCCATCTGTGAAGTTCATTGCATTACAGACGGTTATTAATCAAGAACCGCCAACGAAGATCATGTATTTACCCAGACGGTTGTTTCTTAAAATCCGTCTGTGAAGTTCATGGCATTGCAGGCGGTTAATAATTAATAACCGTCTGTGAAGATCATGTATTTACCCAGACGGTTGTTTCTTAAAATCCGTCTGTGAAGTTCGTTGCATTACAGGCGGTTCTTAATTAAGAACCGATTCTGAAGATCATGTATTTACCCAGACGGTTGTTCTTTAAAATCCGCCTGTGTTGTTCTTTCATCACATATGGTTATTATATCATTCGTCATCACAGTCGCATATTTTTAAGGACCGCCTGTGTTTGAAAAATTGAGGCGCCTGTAAAAATGCTTTTTGTAGTAGTGCGTCCAGTATTATAGATGGACACCTCTCTACAATCATATGGCTTAGACTTCAAACAACATATCTAGTGCAAATTTTCCCTAAAAAGGAAATCTAGTACAAAATGAATTTTTTGTGGTAACATGCAACTAACTATTCATGATCATATGATCTATGACAAGAAACCATAATTATGGGTGATGAAAGACTCATCTATCACATAAATGGATAAGGTGGAAGCTGTTGTGTAATATATGCGCTAAAATAACAAGAATATATAATTTTTCTTGAATGAAAAAGGTACTTCAGGTATAAAAAATGTTTTTGTTGAAGTAAAAAACCACTCTATTATGTCAGCAATGTTGATAGTTGCAAAATAGTACTTAGTCGTCACATTCACAAATACGTGCATTGATGGCCAGTTGTAACAGCCAATCTACCCATTACATTAAAGAAAGTTAAAGACCTATACAGGTGGAAAATGAGAAATGGGTAGATTATATATTAACAGTGTCCATTTCTGCTTGTAGGATCCAAGTGATACGCTTATTGACACTACACCACATATTGTCATGCATGAATCATTTGTAATTGAACAATACTGTAGGCAACATTGTAGCTTTCGGAAAGTGTTGAGCATGGGTTTGGGAGGCATGGCAGGAGAATCTCAACTTGGTTAGAGGTTATGTGTTGTGCGGTGAGGATTTAACATACGTCGCTTCACTGATGATCTCCTTGACGAGGTTGCGTGCAGTGGTCGCGGCGCTTGACGCAGCTGAGATCACGTGGATCCGGGCGCACTTTGACAAACTACCGAAAGGAACCTCTGCATTCCTAGGAAGCAATGTAAGTTTCACTATACAGTCTGTTTGCTCAAGCTTTCCGCAGAATGGTCTAAACCAAGTCTCATTGCAGAGTATGGAGGGATGAGTGAGCATTACCACTCTATGCATAAGAGGTTCATGTTAATGAACAAAGATTACATCTTCAAATGCAACAGGTGTTTTAATTGCTTTATTATCGGTACGACTATGACTTACGTCTTCAAGTTGACTATGCCGACATATGGAAGGATCAAACACTTTAATCTTTAATTGAGATGACTAATAGTCAATTGAATACCCACCGATTATTTATGTGTTTATAGATGGAGATTTGGAATGAGATTACTTATTAGCGAACAACATACTAGCTTATTAGCCCATCTCTCACGTGACAGACAATTATGTTTGGTTTCATTTTGAATTTTTCATTCTCGTAAAATAAGAGAACTTTTAACAACTAAATGAAGGTAGTTGGTCATGGTATACATAGTACTTGTGCATCTCTAGTATGTTATTATCTAATGATAAATTAAACGTATCCAACACTATTGATGGTCGCCTCTGTACAACCATGACTTATATTATGTAAGCTAAATGTGTGAGGTGTAAGTTGCAATGTAACACATGTAAAAAATTATAAGAATATATAATTTTATTGAATGGAAAAGGTACTTCAAACATATAAATTCTTTTTATTGAAATGATGAATTAGTCCACAACATCAACAATTTTGATGGTTGCAAAATAGTACTTAGCTGACGCGCACTGATTACCAATTGCAACTAAACTGCCCATCTACTGTTAATCTTATATACAAAAGAAGAAAGATTAATTTGCATCGGTATTGTTCGATTTCTCGTTTGTCGGATCAAAATAATATGCTGCTCGACACTACACCACATGTTGTCATGCACTAATTCAAATGTAACTGAACAATATTGCAGACAACATTGTAGCTTATGGAAGTGTTGAGCCTGGGTTTGGAAGGCACATTAGGAATCTCTACTGGATCAGAGGTCGAGAAGAAGCAAGTAAAGTTACTGAAATGTTAGTGTCGGGGAGTTGACCTGTTTAGGAAACGAGACCACCTCTGGTTACAATTTTTTAATTTAATTACATTGACAAACGAGTAAATTGTGGGTCTAAGCTGCTTAGAATATGTTTGACACATCTTTGAACACAATCTATTCTAAAAATAAGCAAAAGTTGTACCGAACGACAAATTTCTGCAATAACTTATTAGTACAAATTTTTTAAATAAACTAAAAGTAGAATATAAGTACAAACTATTTTTCATTGATTTTCAAATATGTTTTTTTCAGCGAGCTTAATTTTGGATAAACCGGACCTTAGGCTTGAGTTTTTAAGTCAACTCTATATTAGCCGAGACTGACTCTACCAATCTCGCCTCACACATTCAAATCATCTGCAGTAACTGTATTGACATGTGGGTCCATGAGGCAATAGGCCGACATGTCAGCTACGGTAATTGCAATACAGTTACTGCAGAGGATATGTTCCACTTGCCCACACCTCGTGCCATCAGCAGAAAAACTCAGATCGAACACGACACCGGAGAGACATCGAATCTCTGAAACGCGGCCACCATACCTAGCGCACGACGCCACAAGATATTTTGAGATTGTGCCGTGTGCATGTCCACCTGTCGTCCTCGTGCACTGTTAACTCGAGGCCGAGGCCGTATGTAACAGGAATATATGCAACATTAAATTTTTGAACAACAAAGGTACTTCACAATTAGAAGCAGGGGTCGATGTTACATTCAGTCAGTTATTATCAACCTTTTGGTTTCAAAATACTAGCACCTAGTAGTGATGCTTTTACAGATGCACACTGTAATGACCAATTATAACAGCCAACCTACCCATTCTAAGTACAAACAATAAAGAAAGGACATGTTGAGGGCCTTATATATACAGGAAAAAAAAGAAAATGGATGGATTTACATTTACTAGTAGTTGCTCCATTTTGGCTGCCAAATATGCTGCTTAGGACACTAAACCACATGGATAAGATTGCATACAACATCGCAACTTACGGAAGTGTCAAGCTTAGGATCAAAATAATACACTTCTCAACACTACACCACATATTGCCATGCATGAATTCAATTGTATCTGAACAATATTGCAGGCAACATTGTAGCTTTCATAAGTGTTGAACATGGGTTTGGGAGGCATGTCAGGGAAATCTCAACCTGGTTAGAGGTTATGTGTTGTGTGTTGAGGATTTGACACACATCACTTTCCCGATGATCTCCATGATAAGGTTGAAGGTAGTGGTTGTGGCACTCAACACCACCGCTCTTACGTGGATCCTGACGCACTTTGATGACACTAATGAAAGGAACCTCTACCATCCTATAAAGTCATGTAAGTTTCCCTATACCATCTGGCTACTCAAAGTTTTCCCCATAGTGGTCTTGAGCCAAGTCTCATTGTGGATAATTGAGGGATGTGTGAGTATTACCATTCAATGCATAAGAGGTTTTTGTTGACGAACAAGAGTTGCATATTTAAGCGCGCCAATTATTTCAACCATGTTAGTAATCGGTATGACTATGAGTTGCATCTTCAAATTGACTATGTCACATATGGAAGCATTGAATACTTCAATCTTTATGTAACCGAATACCTACCAATTATATAAGTGTTTATAAATCGAGATTTGGAATGATATTACTTATTAGCCAACAACGGACTAACTTATTAGCCCATCTCTTACGTGACATGGTGATTATATTTGGTTTCATTATGAATTCATCATTCTTATGAAACAAGAGAACTTTTGACAACTAAATAAAGATTTTGGTCATGGTATACATAGTGCTTTTGCATCTATAGTATGTTATTATCTAATGACAAGTTAAACGAGTACAATATTATTGATGGGCGCCTCTCCACAACCATATGAGTCATACGACCTAACCTAAATGTGTGAGGTGTAAGTTGCAATATAATACATGCGATTAATACTGAGTGCATATAATTTTTTGAATGGAAAAGTTAGGTACTTCAAATATTTTTTTAATACGGAAATTCATTCCACTTCCAAACCACAAGGGCTGGAGATCAAAAGAAAACATTTTGCAGGGGAGATCTCTCCCTCTGCTGAGTATCACACACATCCTACAATTAACCTCCAAGAGCAACAAAACAACTAAACATCAACCACCAGATGCAAAGTATCAGAACATGGCCACCAAGAAAACGCACTCGCTTCCTAGTCCTCTTGTTGAGAAACATCATGATCCACCTTGTCCTCCACTTGACTTGGAGCTGGAAGCAAAAGCCTCCCTCCATTATGTTCCCTCATAACTTGAAGAGCAGTCTTCATCATGGTGTCAGCATTGAGCTTGATCATTTTCCTCATGTCTTCTGGATATAAGTCTGCCCAATATTTCAACAACACAACTGCATGACAAAGAATGTCACTAGGGTGATAAATCAGATTGTGTTCAAAACACATCTTGTTTCTAGCCTTTCAAATGGCCCAACAAATTGCACCTAAACCTATACAATAAAACTTTTCTTTCCCAGGTAACACAGTCTTCATCCAATTCCAAAACTGAGTAATAGAATTAGATCTATAACAACTATTGAAGCAACTACCAATAAAGCCCCAAACTACTCTACTAACTTTACACTGGAACATCAAATGATCAATAGATTCTTCCTTATCACAAAATGCACAACTATTATTCTCATTCCAATTCTTCTTTTTAAGATTATCTTTTGTTAAAATCACACCATTTTCCATCAACCACAAAAATATTTTGATCTTAGGTGGAACCTTGGACTTCCAGATATGCTTGTAGTGATACCCAGAATCAGATAAAGTCAACCTTCTATAAACAGAATTAACAGAAAACTTGCCAGATTTGTTCCATGACCAGCAAAAGCAATCTTTTGAATTACTCAAATGCAAATTATTCAAAGAAGACAGGATCAAATACCACTGCTGCTGAAGAAATAGAGGAAGATTATATTTAAAAGGAACAACCCAGTTGTTACCTGCACACTCAGCCACTGAACTAAAAGGATTCAAACACCAACCAAACAATAAAGGATGAGATACACAAAGAGGTTTATCTCCCCACCAATGATCCAACCAAAAACTAACACAATTCCCATTCCCAACTGACACTTTTCTTCCTTTCAAGTAAATGTTTTTAACCTTAAGGAAATCTCTCCAAGCAGGAGAATCATAAATCTTATGAGAAACACACGAAATAGGTAAATTGTTAATATACTTAGCCCTGACAATCTTCTGCCAAATACCATCTTCATTTTCCAATTTCCACCACCATTTAGTAATCAAACTGACATTCATTTTAACCAAATCCTTAATACATAAACCACCTTTATTTTTATGTCTGCAAATTTTACTCCATTTCATTAAATGATATTTCTTCTTCTCACTACCACCTTGCCACAAGAATCTTTTTCTTAATATAGAAAATGTTTTTCTTTGAAGGGAAGAATTAGTCTGCACGGTCATCAATTTTAATGGTTTCAAAATATTGCCAATTGATACACTGATGACCAATTGTAACAGCCAAGCTACCACGTCTACTGCTAGCTACTTTGAACTAACATTTCAAATAACACTACGTAAGAAACCTAAATAAGATACAAAGATGGGTGACGTGCTAAAAGGAGAACGTATTTGATAAGCTTAAGCGAGACGAGCCCACTTCAGCGAGGATCTGACATGGCTCGGTTGAAAGTACAAGGAGACGCGTTACAATACAACCCGTCTTAGTTGAGTAGGTACTCGAGACGAGCCCTCCTCTCTGACAAATGGGAGACGCGCTTTTATTAAGCGAGACTCATATCTGTTAGGTAACTGATATGGACTTTGGTTGCAGATCGTCTCCTTTCATTATGGAATAAGGCGCGTCTCCCATTCCCTCTATAGAGAGACGTGCTTTATATCGGCCCGTCTCGATTTTTTGTTGCCCTTCTACCACCTGCTGTGGCAGAACAAGTGGCTACCAGATCTGCCCCATTCTTGCCATGTTATTTCCCTCTTTTATTCTAAAAGTCTCGCGGTGATTATTAGTGGATCTTAAAACAAAAGGTTAGTTCTCTCCTCCTCTCCCGCTCCTTATTTTTTTACCTTTAGATCTTGACTATCAGTGGCTTCGAATTTTTTTTGATTTAGCTCTTCTTTTCTGTACGTAGATGTCGTCGGATTGAAGTTGGATGTATGGGCCGTGCCTTTGCAATGAATATATCCAAGGGGTAGATGCATTTATCGCTTTTGCGAAGAAATACATGTTGGACAACATTAGAGGGACTATTTGTTGTCCTTGCAAATACTGCAAGAATGAGAAGAGATATCACACAGATGGAGTGTTGAGGTCACATTTGATCACGCATGGATTCATGGTGGATTATCGATGTTGGAACAAACATGGGGAGGAGGGGCTTAATGAATCAGAGATGAGAGATTCATATCTGGAGAGGGAGGTCCCTACCAGTGTCCAAGAAGATCACGACGAGGATGTGAACGAGCCAGATATATCAAGATTCACCGATGACGACATTGAGTTTTAGGTGCATAACATAGAGGAGATGGTACACAATGTCGAGAGACATGGCGACGATGATCGGTACAGTAATGATGAACCTGCAAATTACAAGAAGATGATCGAAGACTCGAAGAAGCCATTGTATCATAGTTGTGCGGCTAAGTACACCAGACTGTTTGTGATGGTAAAACTTTTCCAGCGAGCAACAGATGGAGTGATTGTAGTTTTAAGAAATTGTTGACGCTCCTTAAGGACATGTTACCCCAAGGCAACACAATCCATACGACAGTTTATGAGGCAAAACAGATAATATATCCACTGGTAGGCCTGCCAATAAAGCTTGAGGCTCGTGAGCTACTCGAGTTTGGCTCGTTAAAAGTTCAATTCGAGCTCGACTCGACAGATAAATGAGCCGAACTCGAGCTTCATCTCAAGCTCGCGAACCTCATGAGCTCGAACTCATTAAGCTCGATAAGGCTCGTTTATATAAATTATGTTCTACAAATATTATTTATTAATATTTCTCTCTTAAAAATTATTTAGTTTTATTGTTAAATGAGCTTATTGAACTCGAACTCGAGCTTTTACGAGCTTCAACCGAGCCTAACTATGTAAATGATCCTTATCGAGCCGAGCTCGAGCTTCAAAGGGTAAGCTCGCTCAAGCTTGGCTCGTTGACAGCCCTATCCACTGGGTTTGAAGGTGGAGAAAATCCACGTGTGCAAGAATAATTGTATTTTATATTGTGGACCTGAGTACGAAAACCTTGAGAAATGCCCTATTTGTGGAGTGGGCAAATTCAATCGTAGGAAAGACGACGGTGATGACGAGAACTGCAATAGAAGAAAAAGAGGGCCTAAAAAGGTGTTTTGATACTTTCCTATCATTCCTCGTTTGAAGCGTTGGTTTGCAAACAAGGAAGAGTCAGAATTGTTGCAGTGGCACAAAGAGGCATAAGCGGGATGCTGGAATGATAAGACATCCTGCTGATGCCACACAATGGCGAAATATTGATTCACAAAATCCTGACTTTGCCATTGATCCGAGGAATATTAGGATCGCAATGAGCATAGATGACATGAATCCTTCTTTGAACAGTAGCACACATATCACATGGCCAATTGTGTTTACAATTTTGAACATTCCTCCTTGGTTGTGCAACAAACGAAAATATATTATGATGTCAAAACTGATATCGGGGCCACAACAATCTGGGAATGACATCAACACTTATTTTAGGCCTCTGGTTGAAGATATGAAGCAGTTGTGGTACAATGATGGAGTACAGGCTTGGGATGACCACAAGCGTGAGTACTTTCGCCTCAAAGCCATTTTATTTGAGACTGTTAGTGATTCTCCAGTGGCACGTAACTTGTCCAGATAGAGTAAGAAAGTAGGTTGCGAATGTTCATATTATTTGAGAGAAACAAACTCACAGTACTTGAGCGAGTCACGAAAAATAGTGTACATAGGACATCGATGCTACATTCCAATTAAGCACTCGTTTTAGAGTATGAAGGAAAATTTCAATGGTGACACTGAGAAGAGGCAGCCTCCACCTCATCTCACGGGTCATGAAGTCTATGAAATGGTCAAGAATATCCATGTTGTCCTTAGTATTTGGAAAAGGACTTGCAAATATACTGGTGAAGATGATATTGGAGGAAGCAATCGATTTTTTTGGAGCTACCGTATTGGAAAGACTTAGACGTTTGTCATTCGATTGATGTGATGCATGTTGAGAAGAATGTGAGCGAGAGCCTATTCGGAACATTGCTTAACACAGATGAGAAAACTCGGGACCATGGACATGCATAGGCAGATCTAAAGAAAATGAGAATTAGGCCTGAGTTGTGGATCGATGACTCGTTAAAAAGAACGAAACTACTCACATCATGCATCACCCTTTCAAAAAATGAAAAAAAAAGTTTTGTGGATTCTTGAAAAATGTGAAAGTACCATCCGGCTACTCGACGAACATCTCAAGGTTTATTTCATTTCCAGATCTAAAAGTAGCACCTGGTGTGAAGTCTCATGATTACCATGTATTGCTTACGCAGATGATTGCTGTTGGAATTCATAATATCCTACCGGTCAATGTTCGGGAGACTATAATGAACTTTTGCTTTTTATTTAATGCAATTGGTCAAAAAGTACTATGTGAAGAAGATCTCGAGTCATTGGAAAAAAGGCACTATGAAACTTTATGCTTCCTTGAGATGTATTTTCCACCTGCCTTTTTCGACATCAGCATCCATTTCACAACTCATCTTAGTAAGGAGATAAAGCTACTTGGCCCTCTGTTCCTTCACCAGATGTATGCTTACGAGAGATTCAACGGCATACTGAAGTCCTTCATTAGAAATCGAGCTTACCCTGAGGGCAACATGATACAAGGATACTCTATAGAGGAAGTTGTGAAGTGGGCTCTCAACTCATGACCCGAGTAACCCGATTGGTATTCCCAAGTCTTGTCATGGGGGGAGGCTCACAAGAAAAGAAATCATTGGGAAGAAGGGTATAACTCCAAATTAACATTTATTTTTTTGCACTTATTTCCACGTGTTGCAATACATGTCCATTGTGTCGGAGTACCTCGATGAGCACAAGGAGGTGGTGCTTAGAGACAATCCTGGCCGCAATGAATCATGGTTAGCAAATGAACACAAGAGAAAATTCATTGGCCGGCCCCGGGATCAGATTTCTCACTCATCGGATACTCAAACAAGTGAATACCTAAAAAAGTTGGCTTGTGGTCTTATAGGCTCTTTATTCAACAAGGTTAAATTTTGAAAAACCAAACCTTAGACTTCATCTTAAATATTAGCCGAGATTGACTCCATCAGTCCCGCAGCACACCCGCACCATCAGCAACTGTTAGAGGAGTTCGAACCAGCCAACGCGTCCCTGCTTATAAGGCGGGCAGGTGGGTCTCAAATGTCGAGGTGGTATTAAACCACTGAAAGCATCTAGGCCCCCATGAGGTATGGTTTCGGTGATTAATGACAACTGTTGGATATTACTAATGAGTTTGTGGATGCAAGGTCTCTCATATCACTCATCACACTTAATGAAATCTATATGTATGTCATCTACTGCTCATTGGATACAATTGGAGACCCCTAAACAAATTACTTTACAAGGTCAATCGATTTTTATGAAGACTAAAAGAAAAAGCTTATATGTCAAATTTATTCCATCGAAATTGACAACACTCAAGACTTGGTCATCATCAGAAGAACATTTCAAACCAATGTCTAAGAGGTCACTCGAACAAGTTCCAAAAGAATCACTTAGAACAACTCGAAGAAGACAAAATCAACTCATCGGATCAACCGATGTATCCAGAAAACACTACATCAGTCGAGTTGGCTCTGAACAGAAAATGATCTCAGACTTGAGTACACACCGAATCATCCGATGATGAAGTAAGTGTTACATCGGTCTATCATTCTAGTAAGCAATTTCCATGGACCAAGTGTAACACCGGACCATCCGATGCACAATTATAACACATCGGTCAATCACTCCAGTAAGCATTATTTCTGGACCATTCTGAATCAAGTGCCACCAGATCATCCGATGATGAGGCAAGTGTTGTGTCGGTCGATCAACGATCATATCTGACACAGTGACATCAGATAATTTGTATTCGACCGATGACAACTGAAGGGAGAACATCGGATCATTCGATGTTTGCAGAACAGTGATGTTAGCCTACTTTTCCAACGGCTATTTCGTGGAAGCTGGCTATTTATACCCCTTCAACCAGTAATTTCGACAAGTCTTGATACCCAGAGCTACTATACACAATACCAAGCATTCAAGCCATTGAGCAACCATTTCCACATCATTTACACCACTTGTACACCAAGAGATAGGCTAGAACTTACTAGAGATGATGCTTGTGTGCTTCCATTCTTGGTGATTGGAGTCTCTAGTATAGTGAGAGCTGTAAGGGAGTGTCTCTTGGTGATTGTATTAGAGAGAGCCTTTCGGAGCTCGCCAAGACGATTGTGGAAGCTCGGAAGATCACACTTGTACAAGGCTTGAGCTCCACCTTGCCGGAGGCGGTGAACGGAGAATTTTAGTGAAGATCCCTGGTCGCGGAGACTTGGGAGTAGCTATACCCTTTGGTGGGTGCCACAACGTGGATGTAAGAAGGTCTTCATGATCTTGCCGAACCACGGGATAAATCTCCGTGTCTTCGTGTCTCCTCGGGAGTTTGCACATTCTTTCTTTCCCGTTACGCTTATGCATTTCATATACCGCAAAATTACTATTCACTTGGATGCATAGGTTGTTTGCATAGGGAATTGGGCTTTTAGTAGTTAAGTTGTTATTGCTTTAAATTTTGAAAAGAAGCCCAATTCACCCTCCCTCTTGGGCATTAGATCCTTACAATTGGTATCAGAGCTTGGTTGCTCATTGGATCATTCTAGCTTCGCCGCTAGAGAGCTAAAATGGCCAAGATTGGGGGTTCGGTTCCCATATTCGAGGGCAAGAACTTTGCCTATTGGAAAGCACGCATGCGTGCTTATCTAGAGGCTATTGCTCCCGGGGTATGGGAAGCGACCCATGCTGGATTTGGTGAGCATAACTATATAGGTGATCAAGTCAAGTGGGATGCAAAAGCTAGAAATGCTATTTATGAATGCATTAGTCAAGATGTGTTTGCTAGGATTGCTAGCAAAGAAAAAGCTTATGAAATTTGTGCTTGCTTGATTGAAATTCATGAGGGTTCTTCTCGTGTCAAAGATCTAAAGTATCATATGCTTAAGGCTAAATATGATGAGTTCAAAATGCTACCTCATGAAAATGTCAATGAAATGTTCTCTCGCTTGAATGTGCTTATTGAGGAAATTAATGCTCTTGATATTGTTTCTCTTGGCAAGGGACTCATTAACCGTAAGATTCTTATGCTCCTTCCTAAGCCAAAGTACAACATCATCAACTTCATGATTCAAAAGGAATCTCTTGATCACATTGAAGTTTCAGAACTTATTGGAGAGATTCACGCTCATGAGATGAGTGTGCTTGGGATGATGGAGGAATCATCTTCAAAGACAATTGCTCTAAAGGCTTCCACCAAGAAAACAAATCTCAAGAAAAAGAAAGTGGTCAAGCCTAGCTCAAGTGAAGAAGAGCAAGCATCAAGTGAAGATGACGATGATGACCTTGCATTGATGATGAGAAAATTCTCTCGCTTAAACTCCAAGATTGCCAAGAAGGGATACACAAAAAGAAAGCATTTCTACCAAGAAAAGATGACAACAAGACTTGCTATAATTGTGGTGATCAAGGCCACATCTCCTATGACTGTCCAAAACCGGACAAAAGAAGAGAGAACCACAAGGGCAAGCATCGCAAACTTGAGGATAGTGAGGATGATGAAGAGGACAAGCCCAAACCAAGATCCTTTGGGAAGAAAAAGCATGACAAAGGCAAAAGGGCAAGACTCTTTCCAAAGAAGAGAAAAGGTCCACAAAAGGTGTTCATGTGTGAGACAAATGAATGGATCACCGACAAAGAATCTAGTGATGAAGAGAGTGAAGTTGAAGAAGAGATCTTGGCCGGCCTTGCCATTGCCAACAATGATGATTCATCTCTTCATCCACCTCCCATGTGCCTCACGGCAAAAGGTAACACCAAGGTATGTGATGACTCTAGCGATGATGAGCTTTCCCCCGATGATTTAGCTTCAATGATAAATGAATACCACACTATCATTAAAAGGGAAAAGAGTAAGGTAGGCTCTTGAACAAGCTCGTGCTAAGCTTGAGAGTGCTAACCTCGATTTGCTTGACAAGTATGAAAGCATACTTAAGGAGCATGACACGCTCAAATCTCATGCCAAGCAAGTTGAGGAGGATAAGGCTCAAATCAAGCTAGATCATCATGAGCTTGACGAAGCACACCAAGCACTCTTGGAAAATCACAATGAGTTAATCCAAAAGCATCAAGTACTTAACCTTGCTTATGAAGTTCTTGATCAAGAATTGAAAACTATAAATAAAGAAACCCTTAATGATAAGGTATCTATTATTTCTCATGCCACTAATGTCTTGCATAAGCCTTTGTCTTTGAAAGAGAATGCTAGGGAGAAGGATTTGTTGGAAGAAATTGAAAGTCTCCGCACTAGTGTGGCAAGACTATCTAAGGGAGGAGTGAAGCACAAAGAAATCCTCTTCCAACAAGCAAGGGCCTTCAACAAGAGAGGACTTGGATCCTTCCCGGTGCCTAACAAAGGAAAGATGCCCTCACCGGAGCTCAAAACAAGCTTCATCAAGGAAGTTGGTTCTTATTGCCAATATTGTGAGGTCACCAGTCACCATACAATGGAGTGTCCTCTTCCTAACCGGCCTTCTCCAAAATTGCCTACTAACTACAAGTCTACCTTTAATGATCACTATTATCTCTTGAGTAAAGTAGATGGCAAGGTAAATGCAAGGTTCATTGGCAAGGACATGAAGGGCATGAAGGGGAAGCTCCCCAAGCAACTTTGGGTCCCAAAAACACTTGTATCACACATACAAGGACCTAAGTTGGCTTGGGTACCTAAAATCAAAAATTGAATTCATGTGTGTAGGTGAAATACAAAGTCGGAGGAAAGCATTGGGTACTCGATAGCGGGTGCACTCAACACATGACCGGCAACGATGGTATGTTCACCTTCATAGAGAACCCCGACAATCATGAACAAGTCACCTTTGGTGATAACTCTAAGGGGAAGGTAATTGGGTTGGGTAAGATTGCAATTTCAAATGATTTATCCATTTCTAATGTGTTGTATGTTAAGTCAAGTAGTTTCAATTTGCTTTCTATTGCACAATTATGTGATCTTGGACTAACGTGCACCTTTAGCAAGAATGATGTTGTTGTGACTAGTGAAGCAAGCAAAGAACTAATCTTCAAAGGGTTTTGGCATGGACATCTCTACCTAGTAGACTTCTCCAACAAGGATGCTAGCTTGACCACTTGTCTTTTCACCAAGAAGAGTTTGGGTTGGCTATGGCATCAACGCATAGCTCATATTGGAATGAGCAAACTCAAGAAGTCATTCAAGCTCGGGATGGTGACTGGCGTGAAGGATGTCACATTTGAGAAGAACAAGCTTTGTAGCGCTTGTCAAGCCGGGAAGCAAGTTGCTTATCACCACCCAATGAAGACAATGGTGTAAACCTCCAAGCCACTTGAGTTGCTCCACATGGACCTCTTCGGACCGTCCACATATCAAAGTCTTGGTGGTAATCTCTATTTTCTTGTTATAGTTTATGACTACTCTCGCTATGCTTGGAATTTGTTTCTAGGTGACAAGAGTGAAACTCCGGAAGTGTTCAAGACCTTCGCTAACCGTGCTCAAAGAGAATTTCAACTTCCCATCATCAAGGTCCGGAGTGACAACGGCACCGAATTCAAGAACTACAACAATGGGGAGTGGTGTGATCGTGAAGGCGTGAAGCATGATTTTCAGCCACATACACTCCTCAACAAAATGGTGTCGTTGAAAGGAATAACAAGACTCTCATCACTCTTGCACGAGCAATGCTTGATGACTATGGCACGTCCGAGAAGTTTTGGGCCAAAGCAATCAACACGGCGTGCCATGCCGCAAATCGGGTCTATCTACATCGACTACTTCAAAAGACCCCGTACGAACTCCTCATTGGGAGAAAGCCCAACATCTCCTATTTTCGAGTCTTCAAGTGCAAGTTCTATATCTACCGTAAGAAAAGGCTCAGTAAGTTTGAAAGAAGATGTGATGTTGGTATCTTTCTTGGTTATGCTTCAAACTCAAAAGCATATCGAGTATTCAACCAAACCTCCGGTTTAGTTTAGGAAAGTTGTGATGTTGAGTTTGATGAAACTAATGGCTCCCAAGAGGAGAGTTTTGGTCATGATGAAATAGATGATGAGCCTCTACGAGAATCTATGAAGAACATGACCATTGGAGACATCAAGCCCAAAGTTGAGGAGAGCCATGATCAAGGGGGAGCTTCAAGTTCCAACATCAACACATCTATGGCACCTCAAGTTGATGAAAAAGAAAAGGATGATCCATTGCCGACACAAGATTCACAAGCCACACAACATCAATAATAAGAACAAGTCCATGATCAAGTCCAACCACAAGAAGAGCAACACGCATCACCACCGCCAAGTGCTTCACAACCACTTATGAGGCATGGACGCATCTCCAAGGCGCATCCGATTGACCAAATTATCGGTAGTCCGTCAAGGGGAGTAAGTACACGTTCTCGCCATTTCACTACGTTTTGTGAACACTACTCGTTTGTTTCATGTGTAGAACCCACTCACATTGAGGAAGCACTCCAAGATCCAAATTGGGTAATGGCCATGCAAGAAGAACTTAACAACTTCATCCGCAATGAAGTTTGGGTGTTGGAGGAGCAACCCAAGGACAAGAACGTCATCGGAACAAATTGGGTGTACCGCAACAAACAAGACGAGAACGGTGTTGTGATCCGCAACAAGGCAAGACTTGTGGCCAAGGGTTTATCGCAAGTTGAAGGACTAGATTTTGGAGATACATTTGCTCCAGTCGCTCGACTAGAAGCTATCCGTATACTTCTTGCTTTTGCATCACATCATAACATAAAACTTTATCAAATGGATGTGAAAAGTGCATTTCTTAATGTTTATATAAACGAGCTTGTTTATGTTGAACAACCTCCCGGGTTCGAAGATCCGAGGAATCCTAATCATGTGTTTAGGTTGCACAAGGCGATCTACGGGCTCAAGCAAGCACCTAGGGCATGGTATGAACGACTACGGGATTTCTTGATCATGCAAGGATTCAAGATCGGGAGAATGGACACTACACTCTTCACCAAAGACATCGATGGAGAACTATTTGTTTGTCAAATTTATGTTGATGATATTATTTTGGTTCAACTAACGAAGCTCTTAGCCATGAGTTTGGCAAAATGATGTCTAGGGAATTCAAGATGTCGATGATTGGAGAGATCAACTTCTTCCTTGGATTTCAAATCAAGCAACTTCGAGAGGGGACCTTCATCTATCAATAAAAGTATACCAAGGACCTCTTGAAGAAATTTGAGATGGGAGATTGTAGCTCAAGAAGTACTCCAATGGCAACAAATTGTCATCTCGACACGGATAAGGACGGTAAACCTATTGACCAATCTAATTACTGTTCTATGATTGGTTCATTGCTTTATCTTACCGCATCTAGGCCCGATATCATGTTTAGTGTATGGTTGTGTGCTTGCTTTCAACCGGCACCTAAAGAATCGCATCGGAAGGCGGTCTTTAGGATACTTCGGTATCTCAAGCATACCCCAAGTGTAGGCCTGTGGTACCCCAAAGGTGCTAAATTCCATCTCTTGGGTTACTCGGATTCGGACTTTGCCGGATGCCGTGTGGATCGCAAGAGTACCTCCAGAGGGTGCTACTTGCTTGGGCGTTCCCTAGTATCTTGGTCAAGTAAGAAGCAAAACTCCGTTGCTTTGTCCACTGCGGAAGCGGAATATATAGCGGCCGGTGCATGTTGTGCCCAAATCCTTTATATGAAGCAAACCCTTTTGGACTTTGGTGTTAAATTTGGTTGTGTGACTCTCCTTTGTGACAATGAAAGTGCGGTTAAGATTGCTAAAAACCCCGTTGAACACTCCCGCACTAAGCACATTGATATTCACCATCACTTCTTGCGGGACCATGAAGCTAAGGGAGATATCTCCTTGCGAGGTGTTAGGTCCGAAGAACAATTGGCAGATATCTTCACTAAACCACTTGATGAGAAAACTTTTTCTATACTAAGGAGTGAATTAAATGTGCTAGATGCATCGAACGTCATATAAGTTGCCATGGTCATGTAAGAATGCATCACATATAGGTCTTGTCTAACTTTCAAAGGATAGGGGCGAGCAAGGGTTAGCTTGGGATGAAGGTTCTTTTGGGTTTCCCCAAGACTTGGAGAGTGGCTCTCCATGAAGAAGCCTTTGAAAGGTTCAAATTTGGCAAGATAGATTTACTTTATGTCTTGCATGATGCCTGCCATATAGACTTGCACTCACGTTTAAAGTTCATGCATTAAAATGTTTGGCATTGCATACGGTAGATTGTCACAAAGGGGAACCCACTTCATGAGAAAGAGACTTGTTTGAAATGCAATATCTCAACTCAATGCCTAAAGGAACATTCTTTAAAGATATAGAAGTCTTCATCCTCTAGCTCACAAAGCATGGGCCTTACATTTTATTTGGATTTTTCTTCCTTGTTGGTTTTTCCGGTGTTCTATTTGCTTTAAGGTTTAGCCAAGTTATTGGCAACTAGTCTTTTTGAGGGGTTAGGGGTTGCCCAAAAAGTCCTAAGACATGTGTTTCTCTTTGTTTGTTTGTTTGAGTCAAAGGACATATATGGGATGTTGTTGATCTTTTATAGTCATCGGATTATCCGATGCTTAGGGCAAAAGCATCATCGGATCAGTTTGTGCTTAAGTGCAAGGGTCAACTCACTCAAAAAGTCAAATCAACCGTGAGTTCTTTCTGAGAAACATCGGAGCATCCGATGTTCATATTTCTGGAGTTGTGCCAAATTCAACCGATGATAATCGTTTCCACGTCGGATCATCCGATGCCGAAGGTGCCTCTGGAACACCCTTACTATACCATTCGACTGATGCACCTCTCAACTGATGTCGATTCATCCGAAGTTAAAATTTGAGCTACGGTTCGGGCCCCAACTATTTAGCGCCTCTCCGTCTTCAGTTTCCCTCTCCCCGACACCACACCTCCGTCGCCGCCGCTCCGTGTCCTCCTCTCCGCCGCCGCCGCTTCGTGCCCTCCGGCTGCCGTTGCCCTCCGGTCGCTGCTATCCTCCGGCGGTCGCCGCCCTCTGGCCGCCGTCGCCCTAAGCGCCGCCGCCCTGTGCCCCAAGCTCGGTCACCGCCTTTCACCACCGCCGCTCAGCGCCGACGCTCCGCGCCCTCCGGCCGCTGTCGCCCTCCGGCCGTCGCTGCCCTCTGGCCACCTCCGCCCTCTAGTCGCCGCCACCCTGCGCCCCAAGCACAGCCGCCGCCCTCCACTGTCGCCGCCCTTCACCGCCGCCGCCCTAAGTGTCGCCAGCCACTCCACGCGCCCAACCGCCCCATTGTTGTCCCGCGACTTCGCCGCGAGGGTTCGCCCGGCCGCGTCGTTCTTCGCATCGCTATCTCGTGCGACCGGCCTCGTTGTCCCGCAATCTCATCGTCGTTGTCATCACTCGTCTCCTCAAGATGGGTTGTGACAAGAAAGGAAAGGGCAAGGCTATTGAGGAGTCGGCCGCTAAGAAGCAGAAGCTGTCGAAGGAGGAGAACAAAGCGCTGATGGCCGCTCGCGCCGCTGAGGAGCGAGAGCGTGGCCGAGGAGGATCGTTGAGGATCCAGGAGGCCCGACAGAGGCAGCTTCCGGTGCCTGAGGAGCCAGAGGTGCCACTTGTTCGCTGGCGCTCAGTCAGGACCCGTGGGGGTCATCCAGCTACAGCCCCGAGGCAGAGACCCTCTACAGCTGAGCTTCGGGAGGACAGGGCGGCCCAGAGAGCCGTCTATGAGATGGACACCAATGTTCGGGTTGGTGAGGGTGTCTGTCTGACGGACTACAGGAAGTTGAAGGCAAAACAGCTCAGGAAGCTCATATGGAGCATTTTACTTGAGGAGTGGTTCCCGCAGCCTAGAGAGCCACTTGTGGACAGCCGTTTCTGGACCCTGACACAGGCATCACTGTATGAGACTTACAGACGTCGGGTCCATAAGCTTTTCCAGCATAGCTTTCTTGACTAGGATCAGCTCGCACTTGCAGTCGGGACTGAGATACGCCCTTACTTTGAGAGGTACAGAGGGCTAGTGGAGCTGATGTCTTACCAGCAGTGTGCCTTCGTAGAGGACTGGGTCCAAGTGTTCTATGACACACTCTATGTTTCAGAGGGTCGCATATCCATTGACTTCATGTTTATGGGCCATCATCACCATATGATTCGACAAACCTTGGGACAACTGCTAGGAGTGGATCTCCATGACACATGCCTGCACGAGAGAGTATATGGACAGGCTAACCCATCGAGGAGGCCGCTCATTGGAGTTGTGGCACCACCTTTTGAGGATATACGATCACTGTTTGCTCAGCCCTTCTCTCCTGACCAGCCGAGGGTACCTGCTCTACTCACTCCAGCTGCACGCACTGTGCACTTTGCCTTGCGCTGCACACTTCTACCCAGGTCCGGGTACCTTGAGGGCTTTACCAGTTTGCAGCAGACCCTCCCGTTCTATGTCATGAACGGGATGGAGTTCGACATTGTGGATATTCTCATTTGTGAGATGGAGGGTGTTATCACCGATGGAGTTAGGATGATGAGGCACCTTGTGTTTGGCCACTGGATCGGTCACCCGCTCTACTTGTTGGCTCCAGAGGGAGCAGCCACGCATGATAGTCTCACCGACGAGAGCATCACGAGGTTCGGACAATACAGTATTCTAGCTCCTGGAGACTGTTGTCTTGACTGCCCAGTTGAGTGTCAGGTCCGAGCTCGACTATCAGAAGAAGACTGGTCAGACCTAGAGAAGGAAGATGATATCCTACCACAGATTGAGGCTCAGGGAGGGGATATGCAGCATATTTGGTCACAGAGTGACACTAGTGACAGTGTCGAGGAGTACTTCCCACCTCCTCCCTCACCCAGGCAGCACGATGCAGAGGCTGGAGGCTCGACTGTACCACCACCTACTCCACCTCCGGTGTCCGAGGCACAGGTCTCTCAGCCATCTGAGCTCACTTCTCTACTTCAGCAGATGGTTGAGCAGCAGCGACTAGATCAGCTTGCAGCTGAGCAGGCCAAAGCTGAGCAGGCTGCACGTCTTTTGGAGCTCTAACAGTAGCAGCAGGAGATGCAGCATCAGATAGCCCACGAGAGGCGAGAGGACACTGACAGGCTCACTGGACTGATTGATCAGATGCATCAGCATTCTCTTGACCAGCAGCAGCAGACACAGCAGGCCATGATGGGCATCCTGGGGTTGATCACCAACCTCTCCACTCAGACCGGGATTGCCCTGCCTTCACAGCTTCCGGGTCTAGCTCCAGGTCCGCCTGTCCTGGCACCAGTTTTAGCTCCAGTGCCGACCACGCCGATACCAACGATCAGCATGTCACCACTGCTTGCTCCAGGCGCACCGATTCACTCTCCCCTGCCGGCTTCAACACTCTTCCAGCAGACTCCGGCGTCCGTTGTCAGTGCCCCGCTACCAGCAGTCGAGACTCAGCAGGCACCGACAGCAGCTCCTGCAGCACCCGTCTCCTCCACTCCAGCCTCAGCAGCAGCAGGCGCAACTCCGATGACAGCACCCCCGACGGCGACCAGTTCATCATCGCCCCGAGCACTCAGGATCCTTAGGCACTCGACTTTATTTTTGGTGTCTTGATGCCAAAGGAGGAGAAGAGTTAGAGTCAGGGGGAGGGATAGCTTAGTCCTAGGGGGAGTCCTGGCTGTAGGGGGAGTATCTATTTTGGGAGTCTTTTGTAATTTGGGAGATTTGCTACTCTTTTGCTATTCATTGAGTATTTGTGTGCCACTTAATTCTCTCATATGTTATTAATTGTGTTTGAGCCTTTCGAGTTTCGTGTGCTAGATCTTGTACTTATTGCATATTCTTTTGAGTATCATATTCTTAATTTCATTACTGTTATGCTTTACTCGTTGTGTTGTCATCAATCACCAAAAGGGGGAGATTGAAAGCATCTAGGCCCCCATGAGGTATGGTTTCGGTGATTAATGACAACCATTGGATATTACTAATGAGTTTGTGGATGCAAGGTCTCTCATATCACTCATCACACTTAATGAAATCTATATGTATATCATCTACTGCTCATTGGATATAATTGGAGACCCCTAAACAAATTACTTTACAAGGTCAATCGATTTTTATGAAGACTAAAAGAAAAAGCTCATATGTCAAATTTATTCCATCGAAATTGACAACACTTAAGACTTGGTCATCATCAGAAGAACATTTCAAGCCAATGTCTAAGAGTCACTCGAACAAATTCCAAAAGAATCACTTAGAACAACTCAAAGCAGACAAAATCAACTCACCGGATCAACCGATGTATCCAGAAAACACTACATCGGTCGAGTTGGCTCTGAACAAAAAAAAGACCTCAGACTTGAGTACACACCGGATCATCCGATGATGAAGTAAGTGTTACATCGGTCTATCATTCCAGTAAGCAATTTCCCTGGACCAAGTGTAACACTGGACCATCCGATGCATAATTATAACACATCGGTCAATCACTCTAGTAAGCATTATTTCTGGACCATTCTGAATCAAGTGCCACCGGATCATCCGATGATGAGGCAAGTGTTACGTCGATCGATCAACGGTCATATTTGACACAATGACATCAGCTAATTTGTATTCGACCGATGACAACTGAAGGGAGAACATCGGATCATCCGATGTTTGTAGAACAGTGATGTCAGCCTACTTTTTCAACGGCTATTTCGTGGAAGCTGACTATTTATACCCCTTCAGCCAATCATTTCGACAAGTCTTGATACCCAGAGCTACTATACACAATACCAAGCATTCAAGACATTGAGCAACCAATTCCACATCATTTACACCACTTGTACACTAAGAGATAGGCTAGAACTTACTAGAGATGATGCTTGTGTGCTTCCATTCTTGGTGATTAGAGTCTCTAGTATAGTGAGAGCTGTAAGGAAGTGTCTCTTGGTGATTATATTGGAGAGATCCTTCCGGAGCTTGCCAAGACGATTGTGGAAGCCCGGAAGATCACACTTGTACAAGGCTTGAGCTCCACCTTGCCGGAGGCGGTGAACGGAGAATTTTAGTGAAGATCCCTGGTCGTGGAGACTTGGGAGTGGCTATACCTTTTGGTGGGTGCCAAAACGTGGATGTTGGAAAGTCTTGATGATCTTGCCGAACCACGAGATAAATCTCCGTGTCTTCGTGTCTCCTCGGGAGTTTGCACACTCTTTCTTTCCCGTTACGCTTATGCATTTCATATACTGCAAAATTACTATTCACTTAGATGCATAGGTTGTTTGCATAGGGAATTGGACTTTTAGTAGTTAAATTGTTATTACTTTAAATTTTGAAAAGAAACCCAATTCACCCCCCTCCCCTATTGGGCATTCGATCCTTACAACCAACCAACATGGCTGGCGGCAGGCACGATGGCGCCCACGCAGGCAGTTCCCTGGACTGATTCACTCTGCCGCTCAGCCCATCCTAGTGCTCGCCCGCTCAGTGCATCTCCTATGACGCATGGGGCCCAGGTGTTGGCACAAATCCTTCGCTTCACGTGCATGGCTTAGCCGCTCGGGCGTGCTTCATTCCTCCTACCGTCCCGCATGAGGCCCAACTGCTGGCGTGGTGACTCGACCGCTCGGGTGGGCGGCAGGTCGTTCCTCTTGCGTGGGGCCCAACTACCGGCTTCGATTCCCTTTGTTTTTTTATTTTGATTCAATTTTCAAACCTAAAACTTGTATAATTTCTACAAATTTGATCCAAATTAGATGTTCTTTCTAAAGTCTTCAAATGATCTTCACCTGGAACAATTTTTGTCAAATTTATATAGGTGAATTTGGTGTATTTCACTACAGGAATTAGAGAATAGGGCGTCAGTTGGCTATAAAAATCGATATTCATACATTAAACGCATCGGTGCATCGACGCTCTTGGCCGACGAAATCATGCGCACACAATTAACTTATAAGTGCATCGGAGCCGACACCCTTATCCTTTATGAGCGTTGGTTTTTCGCATTAAAAGTGTCGGTCTACAGAAAATCGACACCCTTATGGGCACTATGAGCATCGACCTGTCCAAAGATACCGATGCAGTTAATGTAACCTATTCTTTTTAAACCGCACATCTTTCCTCTCTCTCTTTCCCTGGCTGGGGAGCCTCCGATCAAATTACACAACAGCAACAGTCGCAACACAAATAACAACAACAACACAATATACTTCATTTAGCACACAAATAATCGCATAGCAGAACAAGCAAAAATACTTCATTTAGCACACAAATTAACTAACAAACTCAATACGACAAGTGCACGAAAATGAGTAAACAAAGTTCAAATGTCGTTGTGGGAGCCTCCACTCGCACCTTGTAAGTGCATCTAGGATATCCCTTGTGGGTTTTGGCTAATTGATGACCAACATATGAGATCCTAATGAAACTATTGAGATGATTGCAGGACAAACAAAGTGAAACAGCTCGGTACACACAAAAAGGTGAAAAATGGAGTGGTGTCCAAAGAGGGATACTTTGATGAAACTTGTAAGAACAAATTAGATTTTAAATGTATAAGGAGTGTATGAAAGACACACTCCAAGAGCTCACGACCTTGCGCAGGGGTAAGGGTTTTAAAATTAACCTAACATTCCACAGTGCATCAGACTAGTCCGTTTTCCAACCGAACTAGTCCGCCAGGCTTTCTGAAGTCTGTTTTCACATAGGGCCGGACTAGTACGTTTTCCAACCGGACTAGTCCGCCAGACTTTCTGAAGTCTGCTTTCACATAGGGTCGGACTAGTCGGTTTTCCAACCGGGCTAGTCTGCCAGAGTTGCTGAAGTCTGCTTTCACATATGGCCGGGCAAGTTCGTTTTCCAACCGGACTAGTCAGCCAAACTTTCTGGACTTTAAGTTGCACTGTGACCGGACAAGTCTGGACTTGTACCGGACTAGTCCGGTATTAGGGTTTTCCAATGGTAACTTTTTGGAAACCCTATAAAAAGAGGATCCACGGATTTCCTATGCACACACATGTCGAATACTGCTGAAAATACAAACCCTAGCGCCGCCACTTTATCCCAAGAGCCCAAAACACATCTCCCCACACATCTAAGGTGCAAAAAGAGTCAAATCATTTGAACAATTGGATTCGAGATTGGGAGATCGTCATTCCTTCGTTGCGAGCTCTTGGGGTTTGATCTTTCTACATTCATACTCTGCATTGTAATACTTTCAAGTGTATTTGATCGCCTCTTTCATTGTAATTCTCGTGGGAGCCCTCAACGTGTGAGGTTGCCCCACAAACTCGGTGATTACTCGTGCTAGTGGAATCAAGTCGGCCTGTGTGGTGACTTGAAGAGGGAGAGGGTTGGAGACCCAGCTCTGTGTGAGCTTCCTCAACGAGGACGTAGATCTCATGGTGAGATCGAACCTCGGTAAAAATTCGCGTCTCTTGTGCCTTATTTCTTTTACATTTTGTTCACTAGATCAGTTGATTGCTAAACATCAATTTAAGTTGCTTATAAGTTTCTACGTGCATTCATACAATAATCATAAACCAAAGTATCTGCTGTTCTCATTTCCGCTGCTAAAAGAATCTAGTTTCCCAAACAACACTTAATCAATTCACATTTTTCAGCACACCGGACTAGTCCGCCCACACAACCGGATTAGTCCGGTCAAACAAGTTTTTGACGATTCTATTAAGTGTGCAGGAAATATTAAAAGGCCTATTCACCCCCCATCTATGCCACATTCAATTGGTATCAGAGCCAGGTTCTCCGTCAACGAGACTCACATCTCGGAGAGATCAATGGCCTCTGAGAAGAAAAACGATATCCCGGAGACGAACATCAATGAGGAGGAACAAGAAGCTAAAGCCTTCGATGTGCTGAAAGAAAGTCCACATGATGATGAAGAAGTGCGACAGCTAAAGGCACTCCTGAGAAAGAAGTTGTTGGCACAAAAAGGAAAAGAAGAAGAGAAGACGATCGGGAGTGGTCATCACGACTACTCCCGATATCCTTACAACTACAACTGTCTCAATTCAAACAATCACTATCTCTCTATTCCTATGGGAAAACCTTCACAGTTTGGCGGAAGTTACTACACCATGTGGAAGTACAACATGAAAATGCATCTAATATCCCTGAATCCTAGTCTGTGGCACATTGTTTGCACAGGCATAGATATCCCGGACACGGATGAGGAACTCACTCCAGAACAAGAACAAGAGATTCACAGAAACGCACAAGCCGTAGCCGTGATCACATCATCACTAAGCAGAGAGGAATTCACCAAGATCGATGGTTTAGAAAGTGCAAAAGAAATATGGGATACACTTAAGACAGCTCACGAAGGAAATAGGTCGGTTCGCGAAGCTAAAATTGAGATGCTTGAAGGAGAGTTGGGGAGATTTGCTATTGAAGAAGGCGAATCACCTCAAGACATGTACAACCGGATGAAGGCACTCATCAACAAAATTTGTGCCTATGGAAGTAAGAAATGGACGGATCACGAGGTGGTCAAAAGAATGATTAGAGCCTTCATGCCAAGAAATGTCACACTTTGCTCAATGATTAGAGAAAGCCCTGGATTTCACAAAATGACTTCCGATGAGTTATTCGGGAAGATCATAAATCATGAAATGATGGAGAAAGAGGCTCAATACATCAAAGACTTAGCCGAACTCACCTCTTCCAAAAAGAAAGAAGTTGCTCTCAAGGCAACGTGCAAACCCAAACTCAAAGAAACTCGTGAAGACCAAGACAATGAGATACAAGTGACGAGAGCACTGATCTTGATGATGAAGAAATGGTATTGTTTATCAAGAAGTTCAAGCGCATGATGAAAAGAAGACACGACAACAATTCAAATGAAGGCAAAAGCAAGGATAAAGGGAAATCCAAGGATCGACGCACTTGCTACAACTGCGGAGAGTATGGTCACTTCATGGTGGACTGCCCCTATGAAGAAAATAAAAAGAAGAAGGAAACAAGACCTCAAGAAAAGAAAAATTTCAGAAAAAGAAGACAGGCCCATCAAGCTCACATTGGCAAGGAGTGGGACTCAAACGACGAGTCCTCCTCCGATAAAGAAGAAGAGATGGCCACTTTCGCGGTCAAGAAACCTACTATGAGAGCCACACTCTTCCCAAACATGGGAGGACGGGATATGAACAACCACACTTGCCTTATGGCTAAGGAAGGCAAGAAAAAGGTTCGACTTACTCCTCCTACGCTAAATTCCTCTATTGATGACTTTGATAGCTCTAGTGATAATGAAGAAATGTTTAGAGGATTAAGTAAAATTGCTTTAAAGAAAATGGAAATGTTGTCGAACGAAATCTTTGAAAAGAAGGAACTTGTTAACTGACAAGAAGATATGCTCATCCGTGAAAGGAAGAGATATCAAGAAGTTGAAAAGCTTCTTGAGCTTGAAAGAGAGAAGAACGAGTCACTTGAGTTTGAGCTAGCCTTAAGTAAGGAAACTTACTCAAAGCTAGAGGACTCGCATATTGCAATCAAGGAAGAACTTGCTAACTTGTCAAAAGTTAACAAGATCTTTGAGGTGCAAGTTGAGTCGCTCAAGCAAAGTGACTCCTCCTCCTCCAAGAGCTCTTCCTCCAAAGATATGAGTTCGACAACAATCGGAACCTGCACTTGCTCTAGAAAGATGAATGTTATTTCTAATACTTCGAATCTCATAATATGCATCCTTCCACAAGCGACATCTTTGATAAGGAGAAGATCAAATATGCACGCAGTGCATATATGGTCACTAGACCTCCTAATGTCAAAGATGGTCTTGGTTTTGATAGGAACAAACATATGTCTACTGCTAATCATGCTAAGAATAGAATCACTTTTGTTAAGGAGAAATCTCATGAATCTGATTTACAAATACTGGTTCGTACATTTGATGCTTCCTATGTTCTTATGAAAAACAAATATGGAAAAGTCATTGCTAAATATACAGGGCCACGTCACAAGAACTTGAAAACTTGTGTGTGGGTGCCCAAGACTCTTGTGACTAAATTGAGAGGACCCAAGCAAGCTTGGGTACCTAAAACCAAGGAATAATTCTGTTTTGCAGGCTTACTCCTCCGGTGGATCTAAATGGGTGCTAGATAGCGGATGCACAAATCACATGACCGGAGAGAGAGAGGTATGTTTGTGGAATACGAGTACAACAAGAATCCAAGTGAAGGCATATACTTTGGAGATAACAGCCAAGGAAAGGTCCTTGGTAGAGGTAACATTGAAATATCCTCTCAACACACCTTATCTAATGTTTTACATGTAGACTCTCTAGATTATAATCTTCTGTCAATATCTCAACTATGCGACAAAGGTTACAACTGTTTATTCACTAATGAGGGTGTGACCGTTTTTAGAAGAAGCGATGGCTCGATTGCATTCAAGGGAATGTTGAAGGGAAAGCTTTATCTTGTTGACTTCAACAAAGATAAAGCCGAACTCAACACTTGCTTGGTTGCTAAGACCAACATGGTATGGCTGTAGCATAGACGGCTAGCCCATGTTGGGATGAGAAATCTGCAGAAACTTCTCAAAGGTGGTCACATCCGTGGTCTTAAGGATGTGGTCTTTGAAAAAGACAGGTCGTGCAGCGCTTGTCAAGCAGGAAAACAAGTCGGAACACCACACCCCGCCAAGAATGTGATGACTACCACAAGACTGCTGGAACTTCTCCACATGGATCTCTTTGGTCCAACTGCGTACATCAGCATCAGCGGCAAAAAATACGGTTTAGTAATTATTGATGATTTTTCAAGATTTACCTGAGTATTTTTCTTGTATGATAAATCAGAAATTCAGGGAATCCTCAAGAAGTTCTTGAAAAGAGCTCAGGATGAATTCTCATCAACCATAAAGAATATCAGAAGTGACGCCGGGATAGAATTCAAGAACACCCAAGTTGAAGAGTATCTTGATAAAGAAGGGATAAAGCATGAGTTCTCAGCACCCTACTCCCCTCAACAAAACGGAGTGGCCGAAAGGAAGAACAGAACATTGATCGAAATGTCCAAAACTATGTTGGATGAATACAAGACGTTAGATCGATTTTGGGCAGAAGCAGTGAACACCGCTTGTCATGCCACAAATCGGTTGTACCTCCACCGACTACTGGAGAAAACTCCATATGAGCTCCTTACCGGTAAAAAGCCTAATGTTTCTTATTTCAAAGTCTTTGGCTGTAAATGCTTTATTCTAAACAAGAAACCGAGGGCCTCGAAGTTCGCTTCAAAGTCCGATGAAGGGTTCTTGCTCGGTTATGAATTGAATGCCTACACCTATCGTGTCTTCAACAAGGTGTCCGACCTTGTTGAAGTAGCACGTGATGTAGTTTTCGATGAATCTAACGACTCACAAGTGGAGCAAGTTGATAAGTGTATGCTAGATAAAGAGGAAGCTCCATATGAAGCGCTGAAGAAAATGGCACTTGGTGATATCTTACCACAAGAGCGAATGTTAGATTCAAATGCACAAGATGAACTTCAACACGGAGGCAATGATCAAGGGGGAGCACTTGAACAAGATCAAGATGAGGAAGATCAAGAATATAAAGACAATCATGGAAGCAATGATCTAGGGGGAGACAATGAACATGAAGACAATGAAGAACAAGCAACTACACAAGTTCCACACCCAAGAGTACATCAGAGCATGCAAAGAGACCATCCTGTCAATAATATCATTGGAGATATTGCTAAGGGAGTAACTACTAGATCTCAAGTTGCAAATTTTTGTGAATACTATTATTTTGTGTCTTTTCTGGAACTATACAGTGTAGAAGAAGACTTAAGAGATCCAAACTGGGTGATGGCAATGCAAGAGGAGTTGAACAACTTCAAAAGAAATGAAGTGTGGGAGCTGGTGGAGAGACCAAGGGCGAACATCGTTGGAACCAAATGGGTCTTTCGGAACAAGCAAGATGAGCATGGAGTAGTAACAAGAATAAAGCGAGATTGGTGGCCAAAGGCTATTCTCAGGTTGAAGGTTTGGACTTCGATGAAACTTTCGCTCCTGTAGCTAGACTTGAGTCCATTCGTATTTTATTGGCATATGCTACTCACCATAATTTTAAGCTGTATCAAATGAACCTCAAAAGTGCCTTCCTAAATGGTCCAATCAAGAAGGAAGTTTATGTGGAGCAGCCACCAGGATTCGAAGACCAAGAGTATCCCAATCATGTCTACAAACTGCGTTAGGCTCTCTATGGCCTCAAACAAGCTCCTTGAGCTTGGTATGAGTGCCTTAGAGATTTTCTGACTCAAAATGAGTTCAAAATTGGTAAAGCTGACTATACACTCTTCACTAAACATCTTGATGATCATCTATTCGTATGTCAAATTTATGTTGATGACATTATCTTTGAATCCACTAACAAGTCCTTCTGTGAAGAGTTTAGCAAAATTATGACAGATAGATTTGAGATGTCAATGATGGGCGAATTGAAGTTCTTCTTAGGATTCCAAGTGAAACAACTGAGAGAAGGTACATTTATAAGCCAAACCAAATATGCACAGGACATTCTCAAGAAATTCAACATGGATAAGGCCAAGCCCATCAAGACACCCATGGCTATCAACGGACATCTCGACCTAAATGAAGACGGTCCAAATGTGGACCAAAAGGTATATCGGTCCATGATCGGCTCCTTACTTTATTTATGTGCATCTAGGCCAGATATTATGCTTAGTGTTTGCTTGTGTGCAAGGTTTCAAGCCGCACCTAAAGAGTGTCACTTAATTGCTGTAAAAAGAATCCTAAGGTATCTCGTGCACACACCCAACTTGGGTCTTTGGTACCCCAAAGGATCCAAGTTAACTTGATAGGCTACTCCGACACCGACTATGCAGGATGCAAAGTTAATAGAAAGAGCACGTCAGGGACTTGTCAATTTCTTGGTAGGTCCCTAGTTTCTTGGTCATCTAAAAAGCAAAACTCCATTGCTCTTTCCACAGCGGAAGTAGAGTATGTTGTAGCTGGTAGTTGTTGCGCACAACTACTTTGGATGCGACAAACTCTTAGGGACTACGGCTACAATCTTAGCCATATTCCGCTTCTATGTGATAATGAAATTGCTATAAAAATTGCACACAACCCTGTAGAGCACTCAAGAACTAAGCACATAGATATCCATCATCACTTTCTTAGAGATCATTCGTTAAAAGGTGATATTGCTATTTCACATGTTAGGATTGAAAAACAACTTGCGGATATCTTTACCAAACCTTTAGATGAGAAAAGGTTATGTGAACTTAGGAATGAGCTTAACATACTTGACTCTCGAAATGTGGCTCGAAACGTTGCATATCTGGTTGAAACTTCAAATGTTACATTTTATTGTTAAAACTGCTCCTCATCTCTTTTTCTTCTAAGAAGACTATTTTAATGAAGAAATCTTGCAGTTTATGACCACTTTTCATTATTGCTTATCAACTGGTCGTATTTATCAAGATTATTTGCAAAACTATTGTCCTTGGATCACTATTAGTCATTTCTCTATGTATCTAGTCGGTTGAAACCGGACTTGTCAGGTTTACCATCGGACTAGTCCGGGCAGACGGAATTCCAAGGTTTTCCAGGGGCACCAGACTAGTCCGTCACCGTGACCGGACTAGTCTGGTCCATCGCGTATATAAGCGGTTGGCCGCCCCAATTTGAAACCCAAACCTCTCCCTCCACTTGGTCTCCCTCTCTTCTCCTAAACCCTAGCCCCCAAAGCCTTTTTCGAGTTGAGACCTCAAAATCGAAGCTTTCTCCGTGGGAAATCCTCTCCTCGACGAGTGAACTCTCCCCTCCAGACTCATCCGGACAAATTCTTGCTCCTTCAACGCGTATCTTTGAATCTTGGTAAATTTCACCCTAAAATCAAAATCTCAACTTTTCTCGTTCTAGCTCGTTTCCTTTGATTCCAAGGTTATACATTGGCTTCATAGATGTTTTCCTACCACTTTCCTGTCCTTTTGCATCTTTAGATAGAAGTTTTGAATTCAAAGGGAATCGTTAGGGTTCTTATGCCAGGCCGGACTAGTTCGACGCTCAGATACGGACAAGTCCGGTATGCCGAACAAGTCCGCACTCTGAACCCGGACAAGTCCGGTCTCTGACATCTGAATCCCTACATTGTCTTCAATCCTTGGTTCATTCTTATCTAATCCATGAACTCCTTATCAGGCACGATGTCTTCAGACTCAGATGACAGCTCTTTCCACATTAATGAAGAAGTTCAACGCAAAAGAGTGAGGAGAGCCAAGGAGAGAGTTATGAAGAAAAGACATAATGTCAATGTCCACTCTCCACCCCCCGACGTCAATCTGCCTAAGAAGAGGTCAAAAAGGCTCAAAGAAAAGCTGCTGTTGAGAGCTCTTCAGGGCCAAAGAGGGCCTAAATAAAGGGAAGGGACTTGATAGTGGTCCCATTGGGCCCCTGAAGATGAAAAACACCAGTGACCGCAACAGGCAACCTTCTAGTGAGGATTTCACTAGAAAAGGGGTGAGCTAGCCGATAACTTCAGGAAGATTAATGTGTATAATCAACCTAGGCAATGCTCTGACCCAAGATTCCGGAGCAACTTCTATGCCGACTACTACGAGCACGTGTACATGAAGATGAAGAATCCTGTTGTGGAGAGTCAATGGGTGAATATTGGGTACCTGCAGTCGAAGAGATATCCTGCTTTTCGTGAGGTGGTTGAGGATATGGAGAGGCACGGTCTGAAGGAACTGCTTTCCTTTAAGAATGACTGGAACAATGGGATCATCACACAATTTTACTCTACCCTCTACTTTGCTCGTGGTAATGGAGACAGTCTTACTTGGATGACACATGGTTCCAAGTATAGTGTCACTTATGATGAATTTGCAAGGATTCTTCACCTTGAACACACTCTGGATCATGATCTTGTCATCCAAAATCTGCAACTCTTGGAGAAGGATGAGCTTAAGTTCCTCTATGACACAAGGATGCCCTATATTCCTCCCAACATCAAATATCTGAAGCCCTTCTTTGTTGTCCTCAACATAATCTTGAGGAAGACAATAGCCCCGAAAGATGGAGATGCAGGGACTATCCAAGGAACCTTGAGGACCCTAATGAAGGTCATCAGTGGAAGGAGACTGTTCAATGTTTTTGAGTACATCTACAACGACATTGTGAACATCTCAATCACTCCCAATAGGTCTTGCGGGTATGCCCCATACATCATGTTCATGATTGAGAAAGTGACGGGACTTGAGTTTGTCAAGGATGTCTCTCATACGGGGTTGAAGCCACAAAAGCCCACCGAGTACACCCTTCCCTCAGCACCAACTGCCCCTTCCTCCCCTGGAGCTGAGAGGAGGTCTAAACAATCTCAGGATGTGAATGCCACAAGATCTGCAGCTGCTCCTTCTGGCTCTGCTCCTGTACATGAACCCTCCGGTGGCGTCCTCAAAATGCTCTCCTCCATCTTTGCCTGCTGCCGCAAGATCGAAGTCAGGCAGCAGAAACATCAACAGTATGTGAATGCCAATATCAAGTCTATCTGTGAGAAGTTGGAAATTGAGCCGGTTGGATCACCGGCCGCCTACGAGGACTCAGAGGAAGATCCTTCTCCGGTGAATGATGATGGTGGTGAAGATGAAGATCGGACCGAAACTGAAGAAGGGAGCGGCGATGAGTGATTCCCCTCGATTTTTTCCTTTTTGGTGCCTTGATGCCAAAGGGGGAGAGATTGAGACTAGATTGAGACTCAAACTTTCTCTAGTATTAGTTATTAAGCTTGTGTGATCAAGTACTTGTACCTATTTTTAAAACTTTGTAATGCAACATTTCCTTTGCTATGTGTGATGCTTATTGTTGCTCTAATGCTTACTTCTATGCTCATTATTGTTCATCTTTATTTCATCACACTTTGTTGATCACGCACGTGTTAGGCACCCCACCATAAGGTGTGTGCATATGTGAGAAGCTTTTTGTGAATTAATCGTTATTCTCATATGTGCACACCTTATGAAAATCAAAATTTTACTCTCATTTGTGATATCTCAAATGGTTGTCATCAATCACCAAAAAGGGAGAGATTGTAAGTGCATCTAGGATATCTCTTGTGGGTTTTGGCTAATTGATGATGAACATATGAGATCCTAATGAAACTATTGAGATGATTGCAGGACAAACAAAGTGAAATAGCTCGGTGCACACAAAAAGGTGAAAATGGAGTGGTGTCCAAAGAGGGATACTTTGATGGAACTTGGAAGAACAAATTAGATTTTAAATGTATAGGGAGTGTATGAAAGACACACTCTAAGAGCTCACGACCTTGCGCAGGGGTAAGGGTTTTAAAATTAAGCTAACATTCCACAGTGCACCGGACTAGTCCGTTTTCCAAACGGACTAGTCCGCCAGACTTTCTGAAGTCTATTTTCACATAGGGCCGGACTAGTCTGTTTTCCAACCGGACTAGTCCGCCAGACTTTCTGAAGTCTGCTTTCACATAGGGCCGAACTAGTCGGTTTTCCAACCGGACTAGTTCGCCAGACTTTCTGAAGTCTGCTTTCACATAGGGCCGGACAAGTCCGTTTTCCAATCGGACTAGTCCGCCAAACTTTCTAGACTTTAAGTTGCACTGTGACCGGACAAGTCCGGACTTGCACCGGACTAGTCCGGTATTAGGGTTTTTCAACGGTAACTTTTTGGAAACCCTATAAAAAGAGGATCCACGGCTTTCCTATGCACACACACGCCAAATACTGTTGAAAATACAAACCCTAGCGCCACCACTTTGTCCCAAGAGCCCAAAACACATCTCCCCACACATCTAAGGTGCAAAAAGAGTCAAATCATTTGAACACTTGGATTAGGGATTGGGAGATCGTCATTCCTTCGTTGTGAGATCTTGGGGTTTGATCTTTCTACACTCATACTCTGCATTATAATACTTTCAAGTGTATTTGATCGCCTCTTTCATTGTAATTCTCGTGGGAGCCCTCAACGTGTGAGGTTGCCCCACAAACTCGGTGATTACCCGTGCTAGTGAAATCAAGTCGACCTGTGTGGTGACTTGAAGAGGGAGAGGGTTGGAGACCCGACTCTGTGTGAGCTTCCTCAACGAGGACGTAGATCTCGTGGTGAGATCGAACCTCGATAAAAATTCGCGTCTCTTGTGCCTTATTTCTTTTACATTTTGTTCACTAAATCACTTGATTGCTAAACATCAATTTAAGTTGCTTATAAGTTTCTATGTGCATTCATACAATAATCGTAAACCAAAGTATATATTGTTCTCATTTCCGCTGCTAAAAGAATCTAGTTTTCCAAACAACACTTAATCAATTCACATTTTTCAGCACACCGGACTAGTCCGCCCACACAACCGGACTAGTCCGATCAAACAAGTTTTTGACGATTCTATTAAGTGTGCAAGAAATATTAAAAGGCCTATTCACCCCCCTCTAGGACACATTCAAACCTCCACTCACACGTCCTCCACTCGCATCTCCTCCACTCGCAGCACCGTTGTTGAGATTGAGGAAAACATCGCAATCTTTGGGTGTTCCATGACAGGATAAACAAATAAAAGAGAAACTTCATAACATTGTTACTCACGAGTATTACTAATACGAAGTGGACTAAAACTCACCAAAGCTCTCTCTCTCTTCCTCTCACTCTCCCTCTCTCTCCCTCTCTCTCACTCGATATCCCACTCACTCTCTCACTCCCTATCTCTTCCTCTCTCCCTCTCTTTCTATGTCTTCCTCTCTCCCTCTCTCACTTGTTCCCTCTTTCTCACTCCATCTCTCCTCTCACTTTTTCCCTTCCCTTTTCAATATTGTGCAAATTAATATGTGTTGTCATCATGAAAGTATTGTAACTAGACTACAAGTCATATCGTTGCGTCTGCAACTGGTGATGGATGAGTGTGCACCGGAGGGAAAGACATTGGTGGGAAAACTACATCAAGTTGTGAGATCTTAAATAGAAAAAAAATTTAAATCGAATAAATTGTTTAAATGTGAAAATTACATTTTACCTGGATAATTTTGCAATCCAGAAGCCAACAGCGACATGAATCCCTGAGGTTGTGGAACACACGGTTGACCACTCTAGGAACCCTGCAACATAAATAGTTATGATATTGCATTATATAACCCGAGTCAATAAGATAAGTAGGTGTACCTATGACGAGGAGCCAACATGTTGTTCTGGCTGCATTAGATGAGGCATACCAAACTGCGATCCCATCCTCACTTGACCCATCATGTCAAGGTAAGATTGGTGCGGTAGACAAAACTGAGAACTAGAGTTACCTTGAGCCATGAACTGCATCAATTAAATTAGTTGTGATATCTTGAGTAGAAATATTTTTAAATCGAATAAAATTTTCAAATGTGAAAATTACATGTTACCTGAGACATATACAAATAATGCATCTGTTGTTACAGCATCTGTGTCTGTTGTTGTTGCTGTTGCAGCTGCATATGCATATGCTCATTGGTGCGTGTCAATTCTTCTCTTAATTCATGAGCCTTTGCAGTAGATCGAGACCGACTAGAACTAACATTGAACGACCGTCGTCTAGCATAAGCCTCACGCTCCACATAAACATCATCCAACCCAAGTCTATGAAAAGGACAAGTGTGATGAATCAACATTCATTACATAGAAATCATCATTATCTTTACACATACCTCTCATGTGGCCTCTGGCGACATCATACGCTGCACCCACATCCAATGGCTCTCTTAGATAGTCTGAATCAGGTCCATGGTTTTTCATGAAACACTCAACATATTTTTGTTGTGATACATTTAGTTGTCAGATTGATGT
This sequence comes from Tuctoria greenei, assembly GCA_036927565.1. Taxonomy (NCBI): domain Eukaryota; kingdom Viridiplantae; phylum Streptophyta; class Magnoliopsida; order Poales; family Poaceae; genus Tuctoria; species Tuctoria greenei. The sequence continues at coordinate 165,261,729 of JAYESD010000009.1, read as the reverse complement.
AACAAAAGATAAATTGAATTGATGGATAGATGTAACAAACAATCAACATACATACCAATTTCTACGTTGACGCCTCGTCACACAACAACTCCGGGCGATTTGGGTCTGAGCCTCTGTGCCCCTTAAGATAAACCTCGAAAAACTTAGGAGACATACCAATTTCAGCTGTCTGCAATACATTCAACAATCTAATCAATATAATTAATTGAAGTAATCTAAGTATGAATGTAAGAATTCATACCATCCTTTGTTCCATCCGCACATATCCATCTGACCTAAGAAGTGCTTTCCTGGCTTGCTCTTCCGGTTTCTTCGGTTTCTATCAGAAATATGTCTGAACTCATCTGAGCCCCAATACTCACATAACCACTCTCAAGCCCCCATATTCGTACAAATTCAGTCCACATGGCTCCTCAAGTACCCCTCCTTAGTTAGGTGAAGTTTGGCTGTTTCCTTGTTTGTCATGGGCTCAAACATCAATGTCGTGTAGTACACGGTCACAACTTTGATCCGTGCCTTAGAAAAGGAGTCCTTGACACGTCTTTTTGCTGTATTGTGGAAAACCGTACATGCATATGCTTAATTCGTACCCTCCGTCAAATGAAATATATCACGCATACAAGTAACAATTAGTGTCAACCAAAATAAGATGCAATGTAATTGAAACAATCAAAACAAACTTACCCATAAGATCTTCCAAACTTTATCCTGGCGTGTAACCACATCGTCATATGATTGTAGCGCATAGTGATCCCAATTATGCGCCGTAATCCTTTGACCATCCACTAGAACCATACCGGGGAAGCAAAACTGGACGGCGTTTCCCAACTCCATGTTAACAACTCGTTGATGTCCCTTGCCACTCCAACCAAGCTCGATCCAGAACCTAGTACCCTTTAGCTTTATAATCGTCCGCTCGTCCAAGCTTTTACTTGGACCACATAAAAGGTGCCTCCGCAGCCTGTACATAAAAGGTATATAAAATTAGTTAATTAGTTGACAAGAAAACCAATATAAAAAGTATAATGAACTTATCAATTAATCAGAAATATTACCTAAAGGGGTATCGATAGGGGTGTCCTAACTCTTCTAGTTTTGCCCTTCTTGCAATCCTGGCATCTCGCTCAGGATCATCAGCCTCTTCACCGCCGTCCTCATCCTCCTCCTCATTACCACCATCATAGGACTTTAGGGATGAAAACGGTTGGAAACGGACGCAAAAGGGTCAAATCATTTTCATTTTTGTATTTAATTTTCGAAAATAGAGTCGAAAACAGTATTATCGGATACGGTTACGGTATCGAAAACTTCGGAAATATCGGTAACGGATAAATCTGAAAGTTAAGTCGATACCATAACGGTTTCAAAATTTTTATCGGAACCAGTGCTAAATCAACATGTGGTTTGTGTTTAACACAATGACACAACAAAACATCAAATTGTATATACGAAGCACAAAGAATTAGGACGAATGCCAAAAGGAAAAATACAATCATGGCAAAGGGAAAATTTCATGCTACAGGGGTGCACCACAACACTTCAGGTCTACAACATACCCATGACAAAGTGAACTAGATTTGATTTGATGGTAAACAGCAAACTGCACACCAAGTAAAAAGTTTTTTAAAACACACAATAATTCATTACATTGTTCGATATTAAAAAGCATCAAGACAGAAAATAGATATTTAAAAAAGCGTAGGGCCGAGCGAGTCACGAGTGGCTTTGACCATCGAGGCTCGAGCTCGGGCGACGACTGATGGGAGTCTGGGTCTAGGACGCCTCACGCTCACGCACTAGGGTTTCGTCCAGGAGGGCTGGATCAACCAGTCATAGCGGCATGGGCCGGATCGAGGCAAGCACTATTACAGTTCGGAAATTACTCGGAAATTATTCAAAATTTTTCTGATTAAATATGGTATTCCAACATTTCGGTCAGTAAAATGATGAAATCATTTTCGTACCGTTTCCAAATTAAATTTCCCGATTACCATATCATTTCCGTATTTTTTCGACCGAAATAGTAAACGACTCGAAAAATCTCGAAAACGGCATCGGATGGTCGGGAAATCACCGTACCATTTTCATCTCTAGAGGAGGTCTACTGCCCAACAGTTTATGAGCCTCCTTCCTGCTCCGACGGTTGCCTGACAATCTTTGGATCCTCCCCATACAACTCCTGGTACGTCAAGCAACGATCCGCCACCTATGTCAGACTCGAACCTCGTGCAGTCTCGCTCGACGTTGGCTCTGCCACACAACTCATAAACTGCCTCTTCCCCTGCCCATTATAGCTAGTGTCCTAGAAATATAAATAAAGAAGTAAGGAATAAAAGACAGTTAATTTTGATATTGAAATGTATTTAAAAAACAAGTATCTGAAACGGGTATGTGTGGCCTGAACTAGAACTCGGAGTGGAGGACGAAGATTCACTACCCTTCTTGCCCTTCTTCTTCCCCAAACCTGGTAAAAGCTTAAACATGTGCATACATTTTTAACAAAATGATTAGTATACAACATTAAATAATAAATCTTAAAGAATGTGTACAATAAGAATAAAAATCTCAAACATGCGTACAATAAAAATAAAAATAAATCATCAGCATCAGAATTTGCTTCTGTCACATGTGCATTGAGATATTCACGCATCTCTTCTTCCATCTCTTCTTCATACTCTTCTTCTTTACTCTTTTCCACCTCCTCTTCTTCTTCCATAATCTTTTTCTTCTTTTCTATAATCCTTTGTGATTGTCGAACATGTTTTCTCGAAGGGCCAACTTGTTCTTCAGACATCAACTCTAGCATATCACTAGTTATTTCCGTGAGTCCTGTCCCACAACATATCATAAAATCTTCAGCTTCCTCGACTTCATCTTGATAGACACTATTGTCATCTTCTTGATTCTCTATGTACCCATCATAACAATGAGGGTGCACTTCACGGTTAACTTTATACACAACCCACCAATTTTCCAAACTTGGGTGAGGATAACTTAAATGCAGCACTTGTTCCACTTGATTCGCAAGTACAACATTGTTGTTATGAGTTGTGTATCATGAGTTATGGTTGACCTCCACCATTCCAAAATTATCAAGTCGTGTGCCCGATGTTGGATCAAACCATCGACAGTCGAAAATCACAAGTTGAAGTGTTTTTGGACCGCCAAATATGTACTTAATTATTTTTTGAAGAACACCGTAGTATTCTTTCACTTCTCCACTATCTTCTACGGCAGTTATCAATACTCCACTGTTTGTAGTCCGAAAATAATATCCGTTGATATCGTATCGGTTAAATTCTCTTGCTCTCAATTGACTATGCGACATCTATTGTAAGTCATCGGACATATTGACATCTTTCATACACTACATAAATAAACAAAATTAGCATCTTATGATAAACATGTGAACTATGGTTGAAGGAAAAAATAGATAGAAAATTACATGTTCACGAAACCAGTCCACAAAGCTTGGTCCACCGTTTATGCCATGCTGACATAGCTTATCCAATTGACTTTGCATAGGTCTTCGTGAAGATGTCTAATACAACTTGTCAAACATTTCAAAATATGATAACACCTCCTCCATGTTGAAAAATATGTAAAGCATGATGTAGTTCCTCTCTTGCGCCGAAATATAATGAGAAGTAGCAGTTCCAACCCCTTTACCCTTCCAATGAAAAATCTTAATCTCACCCATAGATTGCTCTCCTACATTATGATATCGTTTGACAGATGCATTCACGTTGTTGGAATGTGAAAATATTTGCTAGAGAAGTTAATAATCTCTTTAGATGCAAATGCTTTTGCAATACAGCCTTCAACTCTTACTTTGTTGCGCACTGCAACTTTAAGTTTCTTCAATTCTCTTTCTTGGATGTACATCTACCTGAATTTTGCAGGACATGCTACCAATGCTTCATAAGATAAATGCACCAGCAAATGTTGCATAACACATTCATAAACCTAGGCGGGAACACTTTTTCAATCTTACATACAAGCACATCAATTTCTTTCTCCCACAACCGCATCATCTTTTTCGACACTTCCTTAGCACAAATCCGTCTATAAAAGTAGCTAAGTTCGACAAACATTTTTCACAAATCATGTTTGAAGTAGCCACATAACATTACCAGTATAAGTCTCTTCATCATAATGTGGTAATCATGGCTCTTCAATCCATTCAGTTTACCAGTGTTGAGATTAACACATCATTTTATGTTAGCTGCACAGCGGTCTGGAAACTTCAATATTTTCAACCAACTAAGTATTTGCTTTCTTTCTTCTGGCCTGACACAGTATGAAGCTCGTGGCCTACTTTCATTTCCATTTGCATTTGTTATAACCTCGAGCCCAGGACGATCACAACCACGATGGAATGTGTTTGACCTTAAGACAACATTTCCAGTGAGGACTACTGTGTGGCTTATCAACTGGCCATTTTTTAATTTATTGTTTTCTTAATATGCTTTAAAGGTTATGAACTTATTATGGAATTCCTTTAGTGTCTCGTTACTAGGACTTCAAGGAATTACTAGTGATAGGTCTATTCTATTAAAGTTTGCATGTGAGTTTCTATTATCTAATAGCTCTCTAATTACTTTTCTATACTCACACTAGTTAGTTCATGATCCCATATTTTATTTTAGTCAATTACATTCTGAATTCCTAGTAAAATATATTCCTAGGAATCTTTAGAAGGTCATTTATGGAGAGATTATTTAATTAGGAGCTTATATGTCTATTTTACTAATTATGATTATTCACTTGATTTTCCTATGAGAGTGATAATCTATTCCCTTTCCTATATTTCATATTAGCCAATTTCTTCTTACATTATATAATATATGCCTAGCATACTTTCTAATAATTTTTTGGGTAATTATCTGTGAGGGAGTTTGGTTTTATTTAGGCTTTCTACTAACTATTGGTGATTTAATCAATTTCCTATAAGGAGGATAATTATTTTACTCCTCATATTCTATATTGGTTGTGTACTACTTTTTATTATATTACAAATGCTAATTATTATTTCTAATACTTTTTAGGTATTTATTCATGGTGGTTTATCAGATTGGACGACTAAATATAGACTTTTCCTATTTCTTGATTAATCGAATAATTCTATTAGCTATCACCAAGTCTCATATTTTCTACAATTTATTTTGCCACTAGTTACTGTTTTATGCTATAATGATCATTATATAATTTTAGGGAACTCCTAGACAATTATTTTCTAAAATGATTATCAATTTAGAGCATTAACATGATTTCTTTTTAATTTCTTAATTATTATTACATTTTAGGTAAGAAATAATATATACCACAATATATACAATTAATTTCCTCTATCAGTCACTCCTAATATGTTCTACAAACAATCCATGATTTTTGGGGGATTTTCCATAATTTAGTTATATCAAGAAATCCATTTTATATATTTATACGCCTCAATTTTTATTGACGGCTGGCGTTCATTCAAGTCTTGTCTAAATTTTTTAATTCAATGTGATTTTTAATAGTTCCAAATTTTGAGCTGTGACAAAAACTACGCCACAAAATTTATGTCAAAATTCATTTTATTTTTTGCAATACGAATAAGACAAAATCCCTTTTACTTTGTTTCTTATTCTCAACAATATATTATTATTTTGAATGCCAAATTTTGTAAGAACATGTAATTCAAAATTTTTACCTTCACTATTTTTTCATATTTTTTGATTTTTTATCTATGTATTCTAAAAAATTACCCTCAAATCGATTTTTAACTCAATGTGGGCTAAATTTCTGCTACTGGAGCGTGTTTGGATCAGACACACTTCAAAAAGACCCCTCATGCTTCCGGACCGCAAACCGTTTCGACGAAGCACGATTGCCCAGTTCTCAGGTCTACTTGATCAGACCCAGCGCACGCAGGACGCCGCGAGATATTTTGAGGCCGTGCCGTCGCGTGCGGGTCTACCTGTCGTCCCCGTGCACCGGCACCCCCGTCTTCACACATCCACCCCACCTCATCACGTTCCCAAGGCAAATCCCTCAGATTTTCACATCGCAATCCCACCACCTCCTCCCTCCCTCACGCCGCCGCCGCGCAGATCTGCCCCGCCATCCATGTCGACCACCTCCTCCCGCACGTCCTGGGCCGACGTCGCCGACGCCGACCCCGAGCCTCTCCCTCCTCCCCCGGCCACCGTCTCCGTCTCCGCTCCCTCCCCCGCCGCCAACGGCCCCGCCCGCTCCTCCTACGTCCCTCCCCACCTCCGCAACCGCTCCGCCGCAGCCTCGGCCCCCTCCTCCGCTGCCCCTCCCCCACGCGCCGCGCCCGGCCTCCTCTCCCGCCCAGGAGCTACAGGCGGCGGGAGCTTCGTTGGCGGCGTCGGCGGCCGGCCCCGCGGGGGGCGGTCCTGGGACCGCGAGCCGAACCCCTTCGCGGAGTCGGACGCCGCCGACGCAGCGGCCGCGGCCGCCGACCCGGCGCCGTTCGAGGACCAGCAGAACACGGGGATCAACTTCGACGCGTACGAGGACATCCCCGTCGAGACGAGCGGCCGCGAGGTGCCGCCGCCCGTCGCCACCTTCGCCGAGATCGACCTCGGCGCCGCGCTCAACGACAACATCCGCCGCTGCAAGTACGTGCGCCCCACCCCCGTGCAGCGCCACGCCATCCCCATCTCGCTCGCGGGGAGGGACCTCATGGCCTGCGCGCAGACGGGATCCGGGAAGACGGCCGCCTTCTGCTTCCCCATCATCAGCGGCATCATGAAGGGGCCGCCCGCCGCCAGGCCGCAGCGTGGGGGGACCAGGACCGCCTACCCTCAAGCGCTCATCCTCTCGCCCACCAGGGAGCTCTCTGTGCAGGTTCTCCCACTGTCGCTGCTATCTGTATCCCTTTTTTTCTCCGCGGGATGCTGTGCCAGATTCAAGTTGATGCTAACGCCGTGACTTTTTTGTATCGTTTTACATTTCAGATTCACGAAGAGACAAAGAAATTCTCGTACCAGACTGGTGTTAGGGTGGTTGTTGCGTATGGAGGCGCGCCCATTACTCAGCAGGTCTGTTTAATTCGCTATCTACAGCTTGAATGCAATTTTGCTGCTGGATTGTCATGGCTTGATTCTATTTAAGGAGTGCCTATCTGTAATCATTTAATGGAAAGTTCTGCACATGTTTTACTAGGCATAAATTTCTGTCATTAAGATCATTTTGCAGCTAGCCAGTTAGTGTGGTGGTGTAATGTTTGCTACTCCCTCCGTTCCACAAAGACTGTCGTTTTGGGATATATAGAACAGATTTAGAGAGTTGTATAATGACGTATGTGTCCTCATTAAAGTGTCTCAGATTTAATGTGACTGCCAACTTTTTGTGGGAGAGGGCCGAACCACAGCACGGTAGCAGGCTACAGCAGGTCTAGCGCTGGCTGCAGGAGACGAACCTATCGTGAAGCTGCTATTGATTTTCTTACGGGAGCCAACCGAGGAAGGGAAGTCTCCTTAACCAGAACGACGGTCATTGCTGGACAGGGCCAAAGACCCAGAACGCCTATCTCTTTGGGACAGAGGGAGTAGTAGGGTAGGATAATTAATTGGTTCTTAATTTAAGGTATGCATGAACTCTGTGGTTTATGATGAATCTCGGTGCACATGGGTCACAATCTATAACGGAAGTTGAAGCAAGTATTCTATCATTTAAGTCTGTTCCAAATTAATCCAAAACACTGGATAAGAAACATTGATTTTTTGCTTCACATTTTTCATCACAAGGTTCATAGTACTTGGCAGTTCCCAGTACACGCCACGTCTTTCCTCTGATATGTCTTTTGCATTGTAATTTTTTTTTTTTACGTATATCACTCCAAGTCATGCATAATTTTCTGTCATATTTTACCTCTGTAGTTTTTCTCCCCTTCCTTTGCAGTTGAGAGATCTTGAACGGGGTGTTGACATTCTTGTTGCTACTCCTGGTCGTTTGGTTGATTTGTTGGAAAGGGCAAGAGTATCTTTGCAGTCAATTAGGTACCTTGCCCTTGATGAGGCGGATAGAATGCTTGACATGGGTTTTGAACCACAAGTTAGGAGAATTGTTGAGCAAATGGACATGCCCCCTCCTGGTGTCAGGCAGACAATGCTCTTTAGCGCGACGTTCCCTAAAGAAATCCAGGTTAGATATTTTTTCCCATACTGTGATGTTTTGATTTTTGAATGTAAATGTCTGTATTGTTCATTTCTTATGCCTTTTTTATTTAACTTTGTCCCATTTAGATATATATTCTAATATTTGGTTGACAACTATCGTAGCTAAACATGCTTCAATGATATGGTAGCTTTTGATTGTAAGCCAGATGAATTTGTTCTGCAGGTAGATAAACATCCTTAAGAAATCTTGTAGCTTACTATTGCATCAGTCTGCAACCTTACATTATTTAGTGATATCAATCCTGTAAATGTTAAGCGAAAACATGAATGTGAAACATGCTGATAGCCTTATACTAACATGTTTACCTTATCATTGCAAATTATGGTTCATTAATGCCACCCAATTCACCTTGTTTCCACATGAAATGGAATTAAAATAGCTGTTGTGGATAAATGATTAAAACATTCTTTTCTCTTATACATGAAGCTTCTCATAGTTGATCATCCGTGTTATGTTTTCAGCTGGTGATGGCTAAATATGTGCAAATTGTGTTTGACCTTGTTTTCATGGTTTCTATTTATTTCTTATGTAACACTTCCAATATGCTTTCTTCTTCATGTCGATGTTACTTCAATGAAAACAGAGAATGGCATCAGACTTCCTGGAGAATTATATTTTCCTTGCTGTTGGAAGAGTTGGATCGAGCACTGAGTTGATTCTCCAGAGAATTGAGTTCGTGCAAGAGGCGGATAAAAGAAGCCACCTGATGGATCTGCTACATGCTCAAAGAGATACTGGAAAGGTAATTTTTGACCTGATCTTCATGTTATTCAACTTCCATGATTCTTTGTTACAGATTTACTCATATTTTGTTTCTTATGCAGCAAACTCTCACACTTGTCTTTGTGGAAACCAAAAGGGGTGCCGATTCATTGGAAAGCTGGTTGTGTATGAATGGGTTTCCAGCTACTTCTATTCATGGAGACAGAAACCAACAGGTTTGTTGTTTATCATTTCTGTCAGAACATTTTAGTAGAACATTGCATTGGACTATTCACTGTGACATGGTTTTACCTCTCGGTAGCCAGTGGCATGCATCAAGTATTACCCTATCACTCCTGCAATTTGTCTGAACTTTAGTGTTATTTCCTAGTCTGTAGCATACATCTAGAACTGCAACACCTTGTTAGTTTAGTAGGTTTACTCATGTATACAGTTTCTAGTTCCAAAATCTGCATTCTTATCACATTTGACATAGTCATTCACTTTGTGTATGCTTTTATCAAAAAAAATATGATGTCTTCTGTTATCAGTGGCTTTACGTTCCCTAATGCATTGGTGAAATGTTTATTGCAGGAAAGAGAATATGCTTTGAGAACCTTCAAGAGTGGCAAAACTCCTATTCTCGTTGCCACTGATGTAGCAGCTCGTGGCCTTGACATTCCTCATGTTGCTCATGTCGTGAACTTCGATCTCCCCAATGATGTTGATGACTACGTACATCGGATTGGGAGGACCGGAAGAGCAGGAAAGAGTGGCCTCGCAACTGCCTTCTTCAATGAGAATAACTCTAATTTGGCAAGACCTCTTGCTGAACTTATGCAAGAATCAAATCAGGAAGTACCTGCATGGCTCTCACGATATGCAGCTCGCCCATCTTATGGTGGTGGTGGAGGGAGGAACCGGAGATCTGGAGGTGGAGGCCGCTTTGGTGGCCGTGACTTCCGAAATGACTCTTCCTCGTTTGGCAAGGGAGCTGCTCGAGGGGGTGGTGACTATTATGGTGGAGGCAGCAGTGGTGGTTATGGTGGTGGTTCTTCATATGGGGGTGGTGGCTATGGTGGGGCTGGGGCTCCGAGTGCCTGGGATTAAGATGTAGTTGCTCCCTATTAGCTTGTCAACTCTAGGTTACGTTTTAATCTAGTTTACTCATTAGGTATACATTTTTGGTGGAAGCTGTTACACAGCAATGCTACAAGGTTAATGTCTCATCCCCTTTTTTCTTCTGGTTACCAGTGCTGCAGTCTTATCTTGCAGGTGTCCATTATAGAGAGTGTCTTGAGGACTTACTCCCAGTTAGGAATAGGATTTCCACTTCTGAAATTCCTAGTTAGTGATAGTAGCTGGTGTTGGTAGGCTGACATTTCGGCCTTAGCTTTTTCTTTGGTTCATTTCTCAGTTTGGTTGTCAGCCGGCTGTAGAGCTTGCAGTGAGGGGGCTTTGCGGCATGATTTTGTCCCGGATTTGATTTTTGACACCCAGAGGTTGAACAAGAGGTAGGATGGTATGGTCCTTTAGATCCTGTTGTAATGTATATACTGTGAGGTGAGGCTGGAAAGAATAAATAGGTTTAGAGAAAGAAGGGGGAAGTTGCCTATGTTTCCGAATGAGAAGATACTTGTTATTGTGCACTGTGAATCTGGTTTGGATGGAGTTATACTAATATATTCATTGTCATCCAAATGCTATGTCCCTTTTATTTTGACAATGATGTGTTTGGTGCTTCTTTATATTCTTTGTATGCCTGTGCCCGTATATCTTCTGCTTGATTCAATTTGCTCTTTGAATAATGTAATGAAACCCTGCTTGCTACTGCCCCTGGTCTCGCAAGCATCACGCTTGTGAGATAGCCGGGATGAAATTTACATCTCATTTTGTATCAGACGATGGGATGTTTGCACCTCACAAGTCACAACCAATGGAGTATTCAGAGCCGTTACTCGTAACACCGCTGGTCCAGCTCACGTTTAAACAAGACGGAAGTGAGCTACGGTTTCATCTGGGTGCTTAACCAGTTAACTAATTCCTGTTGTAATGTAATCTCTTATCTCAAAATACTTGTCACTCTTCATTTGATTTTAGTGACCAAGTATTTTGGGATGGAAGGAATATATATTGATTCTGGAGGATGAAAGGAAAGATCAAACAAGTCAGAGGTGATGTTAGCAAATATCTCTGCCTGTGGATCCTACCCCCTACCTTGCCTTCGTGATTGGCTCTCGCGACCCGTCTCCAAGGAGCCGCTTCGGTGGAATCCTCAGCAGCCTGATCGGTGGAATCATCGACAGCCTAAACCCTGAATCATCAGCAGTTTGATCGTATCCCGTGAGATCAATCGCTTTTTGAGCAAAGAACAGGGTGATGCTTCGTTTTCATTCCTGACACGCGGGCCCAAGGGTACAACCATGCAACAGACTCCACCTCAGTCCTCAGTTGCTGACGTGCTAAAATCACTCTTGAAAACCATTTGTGTTAATTATCTGTTTTTAGGTTAGGAGGTTTAAATAGCCGGTTTAGAAGTTGGTGGTTAAGCATTCCATAAACCATATTGTCCGTGAAAACATCATTGTGTTCTTGCACATATTGGCTCTAGTCTCGCATTTTAACAAGATAGTGCAAATATGCATACCACAAAATAGGAGATGACTGTCATTATCCTGTCGTGTTTCTTACCAGCATTAGGTAGAGGAAATTTCAATACCGGTGTTTACAGCTCACACCTTTAGGTTGTTGGAAATGCTCTAATGTGGCACTGTCACACCGTCCTATCCATTCTTGTCGAATGGACTCATGTTGCCTTTTAGCCAGGCTACTGATTCTTACAAATGAGGACTTTTGATAATGGAACAAATAGTTGTTATTGGTGTTATATATACATGATTTTTATGTAACTCTAATTCTGTCTGTTTTATAATGAAGAAGCTTGTTATATTGCAAAAACATACAAATATAGAGATACATAAAGACACTATATGTAACATCAACTACTTGTTTTATTGTAGAAGTCTTGTTTTGTAAGAATCAATAACCTGGATGAAGGGCAATATTGGTCCATTCAACATGCGTGGATAGGATGGTGCGATTGGGATGCATTAGAGAATTTGCATCGATTAAGAGGAGTGTGATCTAAACACCATCACTGAAATTTCTCGTACCGGCAGGAACACACTCCACCAGCAAGTGTCTCTCAGTGCCCTCCTCCGTCTATGATGAGGAGGAACACACATGTACCACAAACCAGAGTAAAAAAAAGGAATGGAGGGGGTATATATGAACTCATCAACTTTTATGTATGCAAAATAGTACTCACATGATGCTTTGCAGATATTCACATCAATAGCTAATTATAGCTGCTCGTTGTATGCAAATCAATATCCACCAAAGACCCTATATATATAGGGAAAACTAAAAGATAAATAGAACGACAAGCATAAATACTAGTAGCTGCTGCTCCATTTCTCTTTGTGTGAACGATATAACATGCTTTTTGTCATGTTGACTGTATAACAGAAGATGCTGTCATTTATGAATTGAAACTGAGTAAGGTCTCAGGTGGTATTGCAGCTTACAACAGTCTTGAGCTTAAGGTTGGGAAGCATATCAGAAAATTTTCGGGATTGAAAATGTTAGCTCTGTTACTAAAGTGTTACCCATATAGGTTTCAACATATCATATTGTCATGGCATACTATAGCATAATATGACTAGATAGTTGCTTTGGAGCAACGAACATACAGTAGTTGCTGTATCCACCATTGTAGCCAAATGGAGGCTATGCAGAGGCAATGAATCGCTGCTCCGCTCTGCCGCAACCTGAAATCCCGACTTGCCTTTTGGTAACTCGCGAGGTACGTTAAACAAAGCATTCCCTGAGAAAAAGATTTTGTTTTTCAGGCCATGCGTCCGCCTATGAAGTCGCAGGCGTGCCTAATTACAGATAAAATTTGCCAGCTTTGTTCTTAAAGATAGGCTCGGCTCGATCTCGCACCCAGTCCTCCCCTGTTCCGTCCCGTCGTGAAGCGTTGATCATCCAATCATCCCCATCGCAGCCGGCGTGCCCTGGTACCGTCAGTCCACACACCACTGATCTGCATGGCCCCAAAGCATGACCGGCCGGACACCCAGGAATTAATCACCTTCGTCGGCGGCGGCCATGGTATATACTACTTGCAGAGTCTCACTTTGAGCAATCGAGTTCTACAGGGTACGTGCCACTCCAGGATCACTGTGACAAGTCGATCCGTGCGCATATTATGGTGCACCGTTGGTTTTGCGTGCACTGGCTGTCTGGCTGCAAAAGAATTACAAGCGAGCGAGCCCTATAATCACCAAGACGTGTGCTTACGCGTCCCCGTTGTTTACACATATGGTTGCTTAGTGAAGATACGGCGCTATGCTCAGAGGGTGACAAGTAATTTTAGATGTAGGGGGCACTAACATAAACGAGCACAATCTAGACTCCACAAACTGAGAAAAAAAACAGCAGCGGACAGAAACAAAAAAAATGTAATATAGATGGATTATTTGTCCCTAAAAGACAAAAGTGTTACATAATGGTATTGTGCACGCACAGACTCTGCTCACCAGCAAGAGACGCGCATTTGCCATGACCACAAATTCACAGTTGCTCGTGAGTTGATTTCAGCTGCCACGACAGGAGAGCCTACACGCGTGCCGCCACCGCTTGGATCAAGAGCACTGAGGTCGCCGTGCATGGTGCGAGAAACGCGGTGATTGTCGATCGTGACTACATATACAATGACCAAATCAATAAAGAGGAGAGTCGGGAGTGTGCATCCTGTTTGCCTGCAATGAGCAACACACTCTATTTGCCAGCACTACAGTCCAATTTGACCGTACCTTTCTCAGTTGCTTCAGCTTGCCCCAACATCTTACTTTCTCAATTTTTTCTCCCCGTTTGCCAATTTGTGACAAGCTGGTTTCGATCACACCCTCGCGTCCTGTAAACCAGAAATTCATCTCACTCAGTATCTTGCTTCGAGTGCTCTATGAACAGATGTGTGCCTTCTCTGTTTAGTCACAACCAGTATATATACACACACATTGAAACAGCATGTCGTCTTGTTCATGCGCATCATGGTTTTAGCATGCACCAGCTGCATGTTGAAAGCATTTCTACCAAGCCACTTTATTTGATTCACCAAATCATCAGAAAGGCATGCTTGTAAACGTGGGAACTAAAAATTTGTAACGGCAATGTGATGCTTGTAAACGGCAAGACCATGTTTGTTGCATCCCACTAAAGTAAAGTTCAACCAAAGAAGATTCACCACGATGAAAAGTGCCTCTGAAGCAGTACCTTAAACAGCCGTTTCTTCTGTCCGGCCAACTATTGTATGTCTCCAAGAAACTAAGCTTCAAACAGGTCGACGACCGTATTTTGGCGGAGTGCCTCAGGCCCAACTTTTAAGTCCCTCCACTTACCTGCAACTGGCACCGCAGGAGGCGCTCTCACGGCCTGGCAGCCAAGCCTCATCAACCTGCTGGACCACAGTATCGCGGCCTGGCAGCCATCGAATATTACATCATGCTTGTCAACGGTATACGGGCCTTCTGTGGACTCTGAAAAGCACTCTAGACAACGATCCCAATCACACCTAAGGTCTCCGGTGAGTTTAAGAGTATTTCTATACTCCCTTCATTTCCATTTGTTTTATGTGGAGAGAACTAATTTTAGTTCTCCCAATATAAATGGGGACGGAGGCAGTACATACGTTGCTCACTCACTAAAGACACGGTCCTATGCTGATACACATTCTCTTAATAGCTCATCAATACTCAAATGGGTCGTTACAGGAGGGGTTAGTAGCCGTAGACCATTCCTACGAGATAACATAAAGGAGAACAAATTGGGAAAAAAGCAGCAATGACGGCCAAGAAGTATCAGTTTTCCAAAAAAGGATGTCAAGAACAAGAAATGCAATATGGATGGATTAATTCTCTGGGAAAAAAATAAAAGTGCAGCAGTGTCTTGTGCTGCGCATGATCGGGATCTAACAACACCCATCGGTGATGATGGCGTTGTGCTTGTTGACCGCTGTGATCACACGAGGTCGTTGTCCAAGTTACAGGAAGCACCATTCATTGTGCACGCCAAGGACGTCGTGCACAAAATCACAGTGATGGTCACATGTTGTTGGACATCCATTGACTGAGTTGATGAAGATAAGTTTCTCCATTCTACCACCCTTGATGTCCATGGTGCCCATGAATCCAAGATAAGTCGAGTACCTGTAGGGGTCGGCGTTCGGTCTACCGGATATTTCAGTTCGGGTATTTCGGTCTTTTTCAAAATTCGGTTTGTTGATATTACTACCCGAATTGTTATAATAATATTAGGTACCCGAAAATTTTGGGTACAAAAATTTCGGTTCGGTCTTCGTTCCTACCCGATATATCCGAATTATACATTATATCCATGTCATATTTACACAAATTCAATATGATTCATGAATTTCATCTCCTGAGGTAATTTATTATAAATTGACAAATGAAAAATCGCAAATAAATGTTTAAATCCAGCGAATTCACACATCATAACTTGAAAATAAAATATCAAAATTTGAATTGTTCATAATTTAACTCGCATAATTTAACTTCTTATTTGGTGGACCTACTATTCGGTTATTTCGGTTACCCGAGGGTAGTACCCGAACCCGAAATTTATTTTTCGGTTATTTATATTCGCTACCCGAAAAGTACCCGATAACCGATATTTCGGTTTTCTGGTTCCGGTCTCAGTTTTTTCGGTTTCGGTTTTTCGGTCCCGGTTTTTTTGTCCACCCCTAAGTATTTGTGCATCGTCTCTACCTAAGATAAGCAACATGTTCTATTTGGAGGCACTACTCTTCAATTTGGCTGTACCATTCTCAACTGTTTCAGCTTCCCCCAACATCTTACCCTCTCAGGTTTTTCTCCCTGTTCGTCAATTTGTGATGAGCTGGTCTCTACCACACCTCCGGTGTTCTGTAAACTAAAAATTCATCTCACTCAGAGCCTTGCTTTGAGTGCTCTATGAACAGAGACGTGCCTTCTCAGTTTAGGAACACCCGGTATATATACACAGAAAAAGGGTGTCCTCTTGTTCACGCGCATCATGGTTTTAGCATGCACCAGCAGACCAGCTGCAAGGTAAAAGCATATCTAACAAGCCACTTTACTTGATTCACCAAATGACCAGAAAGGCATGCTTGTAAGCTCCGGAACTAGAAATTTGTAGTGACAGTGCAATGCTTGTAAATGTCATTAGCTTATGTGGAAGCTCGTTATATAATTTATTTGAGGTCGTGTCAAATCATTTTAGCTACACTTTTCAGATAAGAGACTTTTCTGTTTTTGCTGTGAGATTATATAGTCATGATGATAAGACCATATTTGTTGCATGGCACTAAAGTAAAGTTCAACCAAAGAAGCTTCACCACGACTGAAAGTTGAAGTTATACCTTAAACAGCACAACAAAATGCTTGGAACGAACCTTGCAGTCAGCCATGGTGATCAATTAAAGACGATACCCGCGGCTTTTCAGCATCCCTGCTGCCTGCTGGGACGGTTGGCTTCCTGGGACTCGGGCATTATATGTGCTGAATTCCATTCAAACATAACCCCTTTTTGTTTTTGTTCTTTGCATGTTCTTCATCGCGGCCCTCGATGTGGAGGCAGATCGCTGCCAAGGAACTTCAGCATCCTGCTGCCTCCGACATCTATGGTGCCGATGAGAAAGGGTTTACATGATTATTTTGAGAAAGAAACATAAGTAGTTCACTACAGGAAACTGATCCATAGACGACGCCCAGAAACCGTCGTCAATAAGGACGAAACCGTCGTCTATAAGTTATTGACGACGGTATATCCTTATAGACGATGGTTCCTGGCCGTCGACGACTAATAGTCGTCTATAAACTTATAGACGACGGTAACCGTCGTCTATAATCTTGTTGACGACAGCCAGAACAGGCCGTCGTCTGTGGTTGGCCAGTGCCACGTGCCAGGCCACCATGACTTAGACGAAAGCAGTCTGTGTCGGAACCACATATTGGACATGTCAAGCGACCATGAGTACTCCAACCAAAAAACATACCGTAAGCTGGAAAATCGTGAACAGACCACAAGTATGCAGCACGAAGGTTAAATTTCTGTTTTTTCGAACAGTCGCACGCTTTAATACCTGTCCATAACATTTTCAACTCTTCAATCAACGGCTTCAACATCACGTTTAGCTGTGAACCAGGATGATCCGGACCAGGTATAATAAGGCAAAGGAACATGAACTCATACTTCATACAAAGAGATGGCGGCAGATTGTATGGAATAGCAAACACGGGCCAACAAGAGTATGGTGTGGCGTTTGTACTAAACGGTGAGAAACCATCTGTCGCCAAACCGATGCGAACATTTCTTGCATCATTGGCGTAATCTGGATCAAAACGATCAAGCGCCTTCCAAGCTTCACCGTCAGACGGGTGCACCATCATTTCGTTATTCTCACGTACACCTTCTTTGTGCCACCTCATATGCCTAGCTGTTTTTTTTTTTGAGAGAAACAAACGCTTCAACCTAGGTGTGACAGGCAAGTAGCGAAGCTGCTTCTGTGCGACTTGAGTCATTACTTTTGCACCGTCTTCATTAACAACTTCGACAAATCTTGCTTTATCACACTTTAAGCACCTATTCTCATTGGCATGCTCTTTCCAGAAAAGCATGCAGTTGTCTGGACACATATCAATCTTCTCATACTTCATACCAAGACCAGAAATCAATTTCTTTGACTGATACATATCCTTAGGCAATTTATGGGGTTGTGGAAAGGCATCTCTGATCAAGTCGATAAGGTCATTGTAGCAGTTGTTAGAAAAGAAATACTTAGACTTAACTGCCATAAATCTAGTCATGAATGTGGGGAGTGTCATTTTGGTGTGTTCATGCAACGGCTCTTCTGAAGCTTTAAGAAGCGTGAAAAACGCTTTAGCCTCTGTTGTAGGAGGATCCTCCGTCAATTCAGGATTTAGGGCCTCAAGCATCTCGTCCATCATATCGACCCCTGTGTTGTCATCCTCATCTCGATCTTGTACGACTTCACAAGGTGTCTCACCGTGAAAGGTCCACACCCCTTAACGTTGCATGAAACCGTTTCGACACAAGTGAAACGTCAACGTCACTTTGTCAAAACACTTCGCATTCTGACATTTAATGCATGGGCACCGCACCTTACTGTTGTCTGACAACGAGAAAGCTCGTTCTATGAAAGCATTTGTCTTCGTAAACCACTCCTCTGAGTGATTCCCATCCTTTTTCCAACCAGTATACATCCAAGTGCGATCTTCAACCATGTCTCACGGTATACCTTCAAAGCAGACAAATCATTATTAGTTTCATTGTTAGGTTATGTCACGGCCCTACAACCTAGGCAGATAGGTCCTAAACCCACCCAAGAGTGACCGCGCGGAGCGTGCTCATGACGAGATGCATGGTCTGGATCCGAACGAAATTTCGGCAGCATAACCCCACTGTTCTCCACTGCACGCCCAAAAATGGTGCAGCAGAGAACAACAGGGTTATGCTACCGAAATCTCGCCTAGATCCAGACCCGCATCTCGTCACAAGTCACGCCCCCTCGGTCACTCCCAGACTGTCCAAAGAGGGACAATTCCGAACCAGCACGTCTCACATGCCATGGCATGTGAGACGTGCCGATCCAAAACGGGTATACATTGCTATAGGTTATGTTGCTAATTTTCAATTTGAAGTCATTTAAGAGAGAGGAAAGAAGTAGAGAAAGAGAGAGAGGAAAGTTAATCGCGGGTCCAGCTCCACCGTCCACGCAATCGCGGGTCATTGACGTCCTAACAAATCCGTTTGCTTCTGTGCCACCTTTATGAATAAGTTATCACTACAACAGTCTATACGGCACGAACACATTTATTGCGTGTCATGCCGTGTCGGGTCCGGCCAGGCCGGCCTGAAATCCTTTATTTACATATATTAATTAATCACTCAATAACAGTAAATATTTATAAATAATAAGTACCAATTAATGAACAACATAATAAACTATGTAATAAACAATTATTTATGAACAACATTATAAACTACCTAACTAATGATCACTCGGGGCGTCGATCATGAGCCGCTCCACCTCGAGGAGCGCAAGGAGCTAACTAATGATCGTTGTACGGTCCAAATTAAGGTGAGGAGAGAGCGAGAGACAAAGAGAGAGGGGGTGAGGAGAGAGGCTGAGGGGGAGAGAGAGCTAGGGAGATGAAGAGAGAGGGGGAGAGAAAGAGGTAGAGGGAGATGGAGAGAGAGGGACAGAGCTAGAGGGAGGAAGGGAGATGGAACGAGATGAGGAGAGAGAGATGTGCTTGAGATGCTCTTTGACGGTGAGTCTGTGCTCGCGTAGTGGACAGAGCTGGATCGGCGCCGGCGCCCCTCCATTCTTTTAACCTTGATGTGACGGAATTTCTGCCAAATAGTAGGAGAAAAAAAGGCCATGAAACCATCATGTGTAGGGGATGATATTAACTTATCTAGCATCTAACAAAAATATCTAGCATCTAACAATAACATGTACCATCTAACTAGCACTTGAATATAGCATTTGAATCAATTAAATCAATGAATCTAGCATTTGAAAAAAGGCCATGAAACCATCATGTGTAGGGGGTGATATTAACTTATCTAGCATCTAACAAAAACATCTAGCATCTAACAATAACATGTACCATCTAACTAGCACTTGAATCTAGCATTTGAATCAACTAAATCAATAAATCTAGCATTTGAATCAACTAAATCACTGCACGGACGAGGGAGGGAGGGGAGGGAAGAGCGGCGGTGTTGCACAGTGGCCGGCGGTGGGGAGGAGCCGGCAAGGAGGGGGCGCGCGATGGCAGTGGGGAGGGGTCGGCGAGGAGGGGGCGGTGGCAGTGGGGAGGGGCCGACGGGGGAGGGCGGTGGTGCGGCCGGCAGTGCCGCCGAGGCCGAGGCGGCCTCTAGAAGGAGGCGGCGGCGGCCAGGGCGGCGCGCGCGACGAGCCGGGGCGGCGGCGGGGAAGCGCGCGGTGGTGCGGGGGCGGGCACGACGGCGGAGGCACGTGGCGGGGTCGGGGGCGGCGGCGCGGGCGCTGCGGGACGGGAGGCGTCGGGGCGGCACACCGACGAGGGAGGGAGGGCGGCGGGGAGGGCGTACCTGGGCCGAAGGTGGCGGCGGGGTCGACGACGGCGGCGGCGGGCTCGAAGGCGGCGGCGGGCTCCAAGGCTCACGACGAAAGAGAGAAACGCACGCGCGGGAATGAGCGAGTGAGAGGAAGCCGAAGGGCGCGGTGGCGGTTATTTAGCCTTAATAGACGACGGTTTTCGTCCACCGTCGTCTACAAGGACCTAGTTGACGACGGTTGACCTAGGCCGTCGTCAAGTATTTCCTTGTAGACGACGGTTTAGATGGGCCGTCGTCTACAACGTTATGAATGGGCCCGACCCTGGGCCGAAGCAGACGACGGCCCTTGTTGACGACGGCCGGCCGTCGTCAGATACCTAATAGACGACGGTCTAGGTCAACCGTCGTCTACAAGGTAATACTTGACGACGGTGCTTTTTAGCCGTCGTCTACTACTTACTAGACGACGGCCCCGTCGTCTATTTATTTGGCCGTCGTCTATTCACCTGTTTCCTGTAGTGGTTTCAATCGTGCTGCAGTTTCAGGCATGCACAACTCTTGTTCAATCTGTTTATATTTGGTTGAGCGCAGCTAGAATCAAGCACATATTGGTTTTAGAGAGTTTCTTAAGGGTGGGAAAGATTTACTTACAAAGTTATACACGATAGCACTCTTAGAACTGCTATTTTCTCCCCCCTTTGTCACATACTCATTTTCTCAAAACACGTCTCAAATTTAGTAAAACCCAGAAATCACTGAAATACAACTTCATAATACTCCATGTCTTCATGTGAGTCCAACGTGTTCCACACGGTCATCATACTAACAGAGCGCGAAGATGATTGAGGTAGCCGCTACCGTGGAGGCACATTTGCCACCCGATGGCCAGGCGGCTCTAGAGCGTGTGACCCCGTGTGTATGCAGCTTTCTGTTCATCGTAGGCGCGTGCGGTGAGCAAGTAGACGCATCTGCTCTCCTGTCTCACTTGGCCATTTCAGCTTCCTCTAACATCTCACATGACTCTGATCTTCTGTGTCACTACAAACTTGCAGTTGTTGCCTACTATGCTTTGAGTGCTCTACGAACATAGATGTGTCTCGTCTATTTTCTGCTAGTATATATATACAGCTTAGACTCTCTGCCATGTTCATCATGAGTTTATCATGTGTTACCTGCAAACTAAAAGCATGACTGGCATGCATTCCTTTTCTCCCAAATCTTACTTGTATCTCCATAATTTTTTCCCAAGGATCTGATGGTCTGTAGACTGTGGTGTGGTGCATCTACGAGAGAATTTCCAACTCTTTTATCGTTGTTGACCCGGAGAAAATGATCCGTCTACTGCTGAAGGCCAAATGTTAACCATGAAAGCGATGTAGCTAGGGCCATTTTCCTGCCTCTCTCCACTATTATGTTGTAAGGATAGCATTCTAGCACTGCTAGTCTTTCTCTCCACGATTGTCGAGCCTCGGCCACAAATTTGAAGCTGAACAGGCACCAGCTGCCATGGCAGCGGTGGAAGAGGCTCCTTCCTTCCAGCGCGGCATGTTCAGCTCCTTCCTTCCAGTGACCAAGCCATGACAGTGGTGGAAGAGGTTCGCCGATTGCCGCTGTTTTCTGCATCAACCAGAGCCTGAAACGTTTCTGTCCTTAGTTCTTGGACCCACTGCTCCTTCTCTGCACACTGTACTCCATTACGTGCTGCAGTTTCAGCCACGCCAAGCTCTTGTTCAATCTGTTTATATTCTGAGAAAAGGGTTTTCATGATTATTTTGAGAAAGAAACATGAGTAGTTAATATCATGCTGCAGTTTCAGGCACGCCCAACTCTTGTTCAATCTGTTTATATTTGGTTGCGTGCAACAAGAATCAAACACATAATGGTTTCGGATGAGTTCCTTAAAGGTGGGAAAGATTAATTTACAAAGATATGCATAGTAGCCCTCTTAGAACTGCTATTTTCTCCCTCCTCTACTAGACACTCATTTCCTCATAGCATACGTCTCAAATTTAGTAAAACCCATAAACAAAAGCAACACAACCACATAGTGCTCCATTCCATCTTGCAAGGCCGAGGTGGTCGAAATGGTCATCATACTAACGGAGCGCGGAGACGGTTGATGTAGCCACTGCAGTGAGGGTATATTTGCCATCCCATGACCAAGCGGCTAAAGACTTTGCAGCCCCATTTGTCTGCGGCTTGTCTGTTCATCGTGTGCTCCTGGGACGAGCAACCAGACGTGGCAGCTCCCCGGTCTGGCGACGACCGCCTTGCACATTTCAGCTTCCTCCAACATCTCACGAGCCTCTCATCTTCTCTGCCACTACAGGCTTTCAGTTGTCTATGAACTGATTTCGCGTACTATATGCTACAGGTGCTCTACAACTACGAGCATAGATGTGGCTCCTCTGTTTTCTGGTAATTCGATTGGAGTTTATACTTGTCTGTATATATATACAGCTTGGACTGGACTCTATGCCATGCTCACGGCTCATGGGTTTGGCATGTATTGCCTGCAAAGTAAAAGCATGCATTTCTGTTCTCTTAGATCTTACTTGCATCTCCGTAATATTTTGGCCAAGGATAGGCTGATTTGTGGCCCATCCACAAGAGAATTCCCATGTTTGCCTAATGTTAATCATCCTTGCCCTTCCAATGTTCTTTTGTGAGATAGCATTCTAGCACCCGGTGGAAGAGTCTCCTTTCCGGAGACATCGGAGGTGTAGACAGAGGTCACGTTAGTTTCATCGAGCTGTACTCTATCTGTTTCCGAAACTTTATCATCATTTAGTTCATTTTGAACTAAACGATGATAAATGTAACACCCACATTTTCAATTAAAAAAATAGATTCAAAAAAAAGTTTGAATGCATGTCTTTGTACATTTTTTGTTTGATTGTTTGAATTCAAACTAACAGAATTTACTAAGAATTTGAATCTGAAAGCAAATGAAAATAGAAAAGAAAAGAAAAAGAAATTAAAATTAGCTGGGCCTATGTCCCCACCGCGGCCCAACTCTTTTTCCTCCTGCGCAGCCCAGCCCTTCCTCCCTCCCTCTCCCTCTCACTGCCATGCGGGCCCCGCCCGTCAGACCTCTCTTCTCCAACCGCCCCTCCCTCCATCTACCCGCTCACCCGATCCCGCGCGCAGGCGCGACAACTGCCGGCACGCCCACGTCCCTTGCCCCGCGCCCGCTCCCAAATTGCCCTGGAAACCGCTGCGTACACCTCCCCTATTTAGTCCTCGGCCCCACACTCTCCCTCTTCCTCCCCTACCTCAAAACCCTAGGCCGCCGCCATGTTTGCCGCCCCAGCTCGCCGTGCCGCATGAAGTTGCTGATTCGGCCGCCACCGAGATGCTTCCGAGCAGCCCGACGCCGCGCAGATCCCTTAGAGCTCTTCCACGACAAATTTCACCGCCGGAGCCACCACCCCGACATTGCCGAAATTGGAGCCGTCGACCTCACCGTCGCGCACCCGTCCCCGACCGATTTCCCGCGTGCATGATGCCCTAGGTGAGTTCCCCTCCTCCCTCTCTTCCTCCTCGTTCAATTCCCGTTGAGTTTGGAGCATCGGAGCGTCGAATCCGGCCGACTCCGGCGAGTCTTGGCCACCGGCCATGGGGGCGCCGCCGCCTCTAGTGGCTCAGGCCGCCACCACCTCATCGGGGCGACATGTAAAAGCCCAAACTTTTGGAAGCTTTTGTCTCCTATGTATGACACATGAAATAATAGTTTAAGTATGTACAATGAGGACCATGTTAAAATGAGAGCAAATAAAGTCATATAGATGTAAGTGTAAAGTTTTATTGGAAGCTCTAGTTTAAACCTATCATTATTTTTGGAACCAGCTAAGCCTAAATTCTAAACATTCTTGAATCATAAATTTAAGACACCTGAAATTATGTGCTTTGATCACAAGGGAAAAATCAAAAGAAATAAAACAAACATGTGTGAATAAAAGTATATATGGAAATGTACAAAATATTCAAATCAATGATCAAGGTACAAAAACATATTCTCCATTTGATTAGGTTAGTCAATTAAAAGCATAGGACATTATATACATTAATATTGGGGAAAGAATTAAATGACATGCAAACAGATTATAAAAATTGAATTTGAATTTAATTCAAATTTTCAGGAAACCAAACATGTTATATGTGATAACTTGCAAAAACCTTTTTTGGATCAGACATTAGCTTCAATTGGTTGGATTTTACCAGCTGTGTTTAAGTGTAAAGAAATAAAATTAAGGGGATAAGAGCAGAGTGGGGCCCACCTGTAAGAGGAGCCCAAAAGCTGTTTGCTCGGTCTCACGCGCGCGCGCCAGCGCTGAGCAGCAGCGGTAAGCACCGCCAGCGCGATGGTTGGCCGCCTGCATGCGCGCCACGGAGGGCCAAGACACCGCCTGGCTCGACTCTGTTCGGTCGGCGCATAAAAGCACGCAAGGACCGAGCGCTCGGCTCTTCTTCATTCTTCCGCATCGCTCCTGTTGGCCACCCTATTCCAGCCGCCCCACGCTCCAACAACGCTCCAGCACGGTGCACGCCTCTCCCCTCGCCGTATCTCTGCACTCAGCCGCCCCCGACAGTAGCTCGTCGGTGACAATTTCCAGTTCGTCACGAAACAGCACCGACGGACCTTCATCCTTGTCAACCCGAAAAGCTTCTTTATCGGTGAGTCTCTTTCCAATCCCCACTGCACCGAGATTCTACAACCCCGTGCGCATCTTCTAGAGTAACTGATTGCCCGTCTAACCTACCGGACTCGCCGGAAATTCAAATCTCGTCGCCGTCTTTCTTGAACCAACGTTGGCTCCACGGTGCCCTGGTTGTCTGGCCAATTCCGGACCCATTTAAGGTATTGGCCGAGGGTCAGGGCAGCACCACGAAGCTTCCAGAGCAAGAAGTAGCTTTTACCATGCCTTGTACACCGAGAACGCCGTCGCTGATCGTTGAGTTCCGCCGGTTGCCGGTGTAGACACATTTCTGGGGCGTTTCAGTCCAAACTGAGGCCACCAGTGAATTCCTGAGGGTCAAAAAACCCCGGGTGGCAAGTCCCCGCCACGAGGAAGGTGGCACGGCGAACTCTGGCGAGTCGCCGGCCGGCCGCCGGCCATGGCGCCGCCGGAGTCGGGGGAAGAAGAAGACCCCCCCCCCCCCCCCCCCCCCCCCCCCCCCCCGTGGGATTTTCTGTGGTGCAGGGATTCCGTGTGACAATGCGAGTAAACCCTGTGGCCCCGGTGTGGCATCGGCTGGGTGGGAAGAATTAAACTAGTGGGGGCCACGTGTCAGTTGATTAAAGGGTTGTCTTTTTTCCATTCAAAAAGAATTCTAGAAAAATGCCTACACTTTGAAATGCTATAACTTTGGCTAGGATGCTCCAAATTAGATAAAACAAATTTTATAATTCTCCTTAGGATCTGTACTTTACAGTGGTGTCATCCTAATATTCATTAAAAGCCCTAGACAATATTCTATAAATCAATTAGTATAATACATTGTGGAAAATATAGAAAATAGGATTCTATTCAGATAATTCTGGAAATTTACCCAACCAATCATTTTGTTATGTAGAAGCTCCAGTAAAAGTTTCAAGCATAACAAAGTTTTTTAAGAGGGTTTAGTTCAAAGTCTTTGCCTAGGTTAATTATAATTCCAGAAAATAAGAAATTAAATCCAGAAATTCATAAGGACTTGTAAATTCAATATCTTCCTGTAGGAAGCTTGAAAAATTGTGAAACCAATTTTGGTAGCTTCCTTTTGATCAGTAGTGTCTAGCTGTGCCATTTATGGACATGATAAAACCTCAGGTTTTATCTGCAAATTCCTAAATCATGAAAGCTTGATAGAATTTTGTAGATCATTTTCTCCCATCAAATTCTCTGAAATTTTTATGAGAATTTCTTCATCACATCTGTATACCAGAGTTAAATTATCAGAGCCAATAGAACTCATCTGCATTGGAGTTAATTCTGTATAGTTTCCTTATATCCATGACTATATAGAAATTTCTTATGTACATTCTTATAATATGAAGTAATATCAAATTAACCTACCCAAATCCAGTTTAATACCCAACAGTACACCTTATTCATTCTTGGTTTACAAACATACTTCCTTTATGAGTATGACATTGCATAATGTGTGCATATTCATTAATTAAGTTATTAAAGTATATTATGTGTTATATGCATATCCATTGCGATAGACGCAGTGATGGAAAGGAGTCGAAGAGGACCTGTTCGTGAAGCATCAAGCCACTGACTCTTTGACTTAGAGCTGATTCGTGAGCAAGGCAAGCCCCGGTTTGTATTTAAGTGCTTTTATAAAGTTTTACCTTTTAAATCACCTTATTGATTAGAAATGCTTGTGCATTAAGTTAAGTATTGATTGAAACCCACATGCATGACCAAATTATCCTTGAAGAGTATGGGTAGTTTATAAGCTTATCGTGTAGCTCAATGCCATGCTAATGTTTTAGGATAAGATGAACCGGTAGAAGTCGAGTAGTTGGAATCTACTCGCGAGAGGGTCACATTTTATTGACCACAAGTCAAGTAGTTTATTCTACTTGCGAGAGAAGTCGAGTAGGGAAATCTACTCACGAGATGTTACCAAAATGTTCACTCTTAATAATTGGAGATGTGGACGGGGATGTTCCTGTAGGAAGGGACGCGCAAGGTTGTCTGAGCCCGAATGAGGGGGACAATGCTTGCGACCACATTTGGGCCTGGGCCGGTAAGGATAAGGCAAATGTGGAGGTTGGATTGTATCCCCATCTGTGTCGTTTAAGGACCGTCTCGTGTGCGGCCCTGTTGAGCAAGTTATAACAGTACTGGTTACATAATGGATTAATGGGGTCCATTAAACTGATGTAGCTCGGGCACCCTCGTGTCAAAACTTATACCGCCGTCCTTTGGGGGAAGATGATCGTAAGATGGGAACCTCTAAGGAGCAACTTCGACGTGCTTAGTTAGGGACCTTACTTTTGGGACGGTAGAACTGGTTCGACATCGGGATGACGGGTGAAAGGTGGCCACATACGATGTGGGAGAGGAGTACAGTGAAAGGTACTTCCGAGCGGGCGTATGTGTCGTGTATTCCGGGTGTGTCCTGATTGCAATCACCGTCCCTCGCGGTTTAGAGTACCACTTGTTCACTGAGTTGTGACGTAGTAAATACTAAAGAAGCCAGAAGAATATGTTGTATTGAATTATAATTGCTTTGCAACCTTGTGTGACTTAGAGATAGCAAAAATTAAAGTTTACAGTTTCCCCATACTTTAGCTGTAATAGCATTATGTGCTTTGGGCATGTCATATCATCGGTAAAGCATTTCTTGTTTGATTGTGGAGTCTATGATGTGCCGTGCTTGAAGAATGTAATTTGCTACTTAAAACATGATTATAAGGATCCACTTGTAGGCGAGTCTATTTATGCTATTACTTACCTATGCTTAGTATTCACCCTGCATATGTCTAGTGAGACGGGTCAGTCTTGCTGAGCCTTATGCTCACGTTTGCGCTTTAATGATTTTTGCAGGTATTAGGTTTATTTCTGCAGTTCAGGTTGTACATGAGATCTCGAGGTATCGAGATAAATCTCATGTGAACTACGCCGCTGCTGAATGTTCTTCTTGTTGCTAGTGAGAAGCGTTCTATGGCATGGACGTCTTCTCTCCTTCTTAGATAGGATGAGAGTTTATGTATATTCTTTCCGCTGCTTATGTACTCTTATGTACATTATTTTATAAACTCGATTACCTTCATAAATGAAGCTTTTGTATGTTCCGCGTATTCCTTTCGTGTGTACTGTACAGTGTCGCACAATACGGTACCACCCAATGCGATTCCTGGAAGGTGTGGACCCCGGTCCTCACACGACGTGGCCCTCCATGAGCCGTCCATCGTTGAAGCAACAGTTCAGATTAGAATAGGTGAAGGGGTACGCCCTTCGGTCCATGGTGGACCATGGACCAGCGCCCCACCCCTTTGTCCAGAGGACCGTAGACCAATTCTATGCCTTTTTCTTCATAAAAGTAAATAAGAATAGAAATAGAAAATATATATTTGCAGATAGGCCCCTGTACTTTAATATAAAATTACGCATAGGTGCTCAAAGCTCTCTGTTTAACATTTTAGACCCTAGATATTTCTGGAATTAGGTTAAACACATGAAATAATGATTAGGCCCCTAGAATTTTATTAAATAATACTCACTACTCAGCCCCTGAGGTTATATTTAATTACTGAATATGGTTTAAAAATACATTTATTAAGTAGAAAATATTTATAAATGATATAATAGATATAAAAACAGTAGAAAAATTAGTATTAAATCTTTTTAGTCTAAAGTAAAGTTATAGATGCATATAAAATATATTTTTACCATGAAATAAATTTAATAAAAATGTTTTGGCTATAAATCATTACTAAAAATGTAGAATAAATAGGAAAATTGTTTATAAAACTATTTAAGCTGAAATAAAATTATAAAATGCATATAAAATATATTTTGATTATGGAAAATTCATTAAAAATATTTTTAGCCTATAAATAAATACTAAAAATGGCAAATAAATGGTAAAAGCATTTCAAACATAATATTAACAAGTGAAAAATATACTTTTCATAGGAAACTATAAGTTGAACAATAAAGTATGTTCAATAATTAGCATAGTTACACTATTTAACATCATAAAATCACTCATGACATTGATTTAAGCCATTATTAACTAAACCCTATTTCATCAAGATATATCCAATCGTAGTAGTTTGTATAGTTGTTTTATATGTTTGATGTACTTCTTTTGATTTCTTTTACTTTGTCGTTAGTACATGCGCGTTCACGTCACGATCAAGAAACGACATAAAGATACAAGGAGCAAGAGACCTACAAAGAAGAACTGAGTAGCTATATAAAAACAGGCAAGTGCCCTTGACCATCTTGCACCTTTTTAAGGGTTTAGTTAGTTGCATGCTAATTAATATGGATCCTATGCTATGCCCTGTTGTTTACCTTATTACCTTGTCGCTTGGGGTATGGAAGGGTGGTATATGGGATTTACTTTGCGCTTAGCCATGCATAATAGATGGGTGGGAAAACATTGACCATATTTGTTACTTATGACTTACTATTGTGATTATGATTATGATCTTGGAAAATGAATTTTAGTAAATAGGAATCTGGCGGGTTGGTTTGAATGGTATGGTGCAGTACGCACAAGACCCGGGATTGGGGTTTGAACCTTGTCGGATTCTAAGGACCGGTTTATGGAGTAGCCACTAAGCTATACAGTATCGCCACCAAACTGAGTATGGGGCAACTTGGTCAATTAATTAGGCCTCTCCCGATTTAGTGCTGGTAATTGGACGGTGCGAGGAATTGGTTCAACGTTTCTGCCTTGGGATTCGCATGGCTCAAGAGGGGGCTTCTCCTGGCGGAGGTAAAATGGACTTTAGGAGTCGGAGCGGTGAAACCTCAGAGGACCGGTTACTAGTCGGGAGGACCTTTGTAAAGACCTCGTAGTGATCTCTTGGGCACACACCTACGGAAGTGTGTAATGTGGGTTGCGTACCATCGGTGTCACATCCCAAATTTTAGCAAATGATAAAAACCACTCCGAATTAAAATTTTTGAACAAACCTGAATAGACAAACATAAATGATCAAACGAATGACCGGAAATCTGATAGTCTTAAAACTAATTTTGATTTCAACATGAAATAAATATAAACATATACATCTTATTCAAAATATAGAATTTATATGCATTAGATAAAATGGAAGTAATTAAATAGATAGAGCGTCACATATATGCCTAGGTATACAGTTGTGTAAGGTAATAAAATTAAATATAACAAATAAATCAAGAAAGAATATACCTAACCGATCAAGTAACAGTCTATTTAAATATAATTTTACTCAAATGTGAATCATTCATAAATCAACACCCAAATTCAAGCTTCAAATTAAAATGCCAAAGAGGATCTAAAATGGAGAATCAATTGATAACAATTTGAATCCAACGAAAAGGCTAGAATCCAAAAATTATCTCAAACTAGACTTTAATTCAAATTAAAATATTTTATCTACCATGAAAGAATTTCCAAGTAAAGATATCTACAGAACATGAGAGCATATCAGTGAAACAAATCAAATCGAAATTCAAATCCAAACCCAAAAGAAAAGGAAAAAGAGAAAGAAAAAGAAAAAGGGAAAACAAAAGGGGGAATAATCCAACCTCTTCTTGCGCAGCCCATTCCCCTAGCCGGCCCAACCCTCTTTTTCCCCCTTCCTTTTCCCAGCGCGCGGCCCACTCTCTTCTCTCTACCACGGCCCATCTGGCCAGCGCCTGGCCTACCTCTCTTTTTACCTCGCAGCCCAGTGCATGGCCTGCCTACTCCTCCCCAGCGACACGGCCCAGCCCGACCCAAGGTCAACCGACCTTCTCCTACCTCTGGCACCGCCGCCTGCTCCCAGAAAACCCGCCGACGCCAAACGCTCGCCTTTTTGCCCAAGCTGTCACCTCGCCCTCGCGTCACCCAGCTGGAGCCCTATCACGGCGTCGCATCCTCCATTTTCCCCACCTCGCCATCATGGCACCAAGGAAACGGGTGCATTAAGAAGCCTCTGTCCGCGCTAAAAACTGTGACAGCTACCGCCTCCGCTGATTGCCGCCTCTCCGATGCTATAAAAGGGACCCCCCCTTCGCCATTTTTACTCGCGCAACATCCCTCTCGCTCTATCCACGCTTTGCACAACTCGCACGGCCCTCCCAAACGGGAATTCAAAGTTTTTCCCAATCTTCTTCGCCGCTGGTCGGCGAGTCCGTTCCCGCTCCGGTGAGTTCCCGTATTTCAATTAACTCCTTTAATAGCTTCCACGTTGGATAGAATGCCTAGAACAATCGGTTTTTCACCACTTAGCGCCCTATGGAACAAATCCCAACGACCCCTCGCCGGCGCCGCCGCACACCATCGTTGCCGGCGAGCTAGGGACCCCATAAGCCCGATACACCTTGCCATAAGTATTCGTATTAGCTCCTGGAACACGTAGGTGCACTTCAGTGGAATAGATGACCACTCGAAGTTCATTCCCGACGTGTCCCCGCCATGTCCGACGCCCTTCCTCGTCGCTGGCCGCCGTGGGCGTTGCCCCGGCTAGTCCGAGCGCACCGTCACATTTCCCACACCCTAGAACGCACCCCCGACACCTTGGTCCGCCGAGTTCTTGTCTGCACGAGTAGATCACCTGTGCACTACCGCGTGTGGCCGCCACGGCTTGCCACCGGCCACCGTTGGCGCCCTCTCTTTCCGGCCTTGTGAGCCACCATACTCCTTTTGACCCTAGCTCCGTGTGGGTGCGACTATTTCCTCGGTTTATGGCGCACACCTTCGCCTCCACGTCGCGCCGCTACCATCAGGGCCCTGTGTGCCGCCGGACGCCATCAGCGCCGCCCCTGCCCAAAAGACACTGTAGAATGCACCAGCACACCCCAACACACGCGCACGACATCAAGATTTGGGTAAAACCGGTGCCTGCTCGAAGAACCACCACCGTTGTTGCCTCTGGCCGGTGCTCCCCGCCGCTCCTCTGTTTCACTTGCACGGTACTCCCGTGGCACGCACAGGGCCGCCACATCAGCTCCACACAGACGCCACTTCAGCGCCACGCAGGTGCCACGTTGGCCACACTCGTGCACCACCCCAGCTCCTTTGCGTAGACACGGTTCGTGTAGACCGCTGACCAAGGGAGACACAGACGGGGACCCACCTGTCAGCAAGGTTAGAGCGCACAGCTACTGTCACGTGGAGCCCACCAGTCATCCTCGCGCATACCTCCTATTTGCTACGGCTATACCAGTTGTGAACACAGTCTTATAATACCCACCTTACAGCCTCTGGTCTGGCACAGAAACAGCTAGATCCACATTGCTAGTGGACACAGGACCCAATAAAACCCATTTAAAATATGGTAAAAATCCAGAGAATTCCCTGTTTGCTTATGGAACATATTAGCAATAATAAATAGGCTATACAAGTTATGGGAGCAAGTATAATATTTATGGACTATTAAAAGAGTATTTAATGCTAAGAATTGAGGAAACTCATGATTAGGCTTCAAAATTGATAATCATGTCGCAATTAATTTATAAGAATTACTAAGAGGTATTATTTATAGAAAATGGAACCAGTGGTAAGTGACCTAAATAAATTGCACAAAATGAGAGACTAATTATTAACTAATATAAACCATTTGATCAACTAGAAAAATTGGGAAAATCCATATTCAGTCCCTAAATTTAACAATCCCTTCACAAATAGTAATCTAAGAAGTACTAGATATACTAATCGACATTGATAATGTCATGAAAGGAATTATTCAGCCAATATGGGATACATAGTAGTAGATAATTAGCGTTCCTATGTGAAATTAGTCAAATTACCAACAGTTAGAAGGAAGTTGCGTGGGCTAACTTTCTAATAAATAATTATCTAAAACTCCTAGAATATGATGCTTGACATCTATAATATAAATTAAAGAGGTATTTGACTAATATAAATAATGGAATAAAGAATTAATTATCATTCCCATAGAAAAATCAAGTGAATAATCATAATTAGTAAAATAGACATAAAAGCTCCAAATTAATTAGTCTCCTCCACAAATGACCTTCTAATCATTTATAGAATATATCACTAGGACTTTGAAACGATAACTGATCAAATTAACATATATGATAATAAACTAAATGGTGTCATTATTGATAAAAATAATAATTAATAGACTAATGAATAATAGAACTCACAAGCTAGCTCTAAGTTGAACAGACCCTTCACTAGTAATTCCTGTAAGTCCTAATAATCATACACTATGAAGACTCCATAATAAGTTCATACCTTTAAAGTGTATTAAGAAAATAAGAAATTAAGAGCTTGAATAAGTTGATAGGTCACACACCAGTCTTCACCAAAAAAATGTTGCCTTAAGTTCAAACACGTTAGGACTCATGCCTATTCTCTAAAATACGTGAGACTCACATTAGTAGAACTTTAGCAAGTATACTATTGTGAAGATAGGATAATTATAAAGACACCCATAGAAGTTATGTTCAACCCATTGACCACAATATATGTAAATTGTAGTATAAATTAGTGAGCTCACCTTAATTATCATAAACCATGAAAATACCTACGAAGACCGATAAAATAGTTATAACCTTTCAGTGACCATTTGGTTGACCAATGAAATAGTAGCATCTCCAGATAAGCCATCAATAGAGTTACATATTCTCTAATAAACCTTATAAGAATCTTAATAACTGTGTGATTGAACGATTGTTTGTATTTATCGGAGTTTTTATTTGGATTTCTTGGATCTTCAGCGATAAATCGTATTTTCTTCGTGTAGCTATGTACTTAGTAATCAGAGAGTTCGCGAAGGAGATATTCAAGACCCAGATCACGAAGAACAAGACAAGGACTTTGATAAACCACTGTAAAGGCAATCTCTAACTCCTTAATCACATTTCACCTATGTTTTGCAATCACACATATGGCCTGTTTTCATTGCATGAATGTATGTCTATTTTAAAATATTGTTATGCTATGAACCACTTGATGTGGTAGCATGAGATATGTTGATGACTGAGTATCGATGTTAGCTACTAGCCAACGATGAACAGTAACACATAAGTTACTCGCTATCAATGGCTTGAAACAAGACACTGTATCAGTTACGATAATAGCAGTGACTATCACGATCCCCTCCTTGACCTTGACAACACAACCCCTTGACAACCTAACAGCTTCATCACTGCGCTATAGCAGCGATGTGAGCACCTCCTTGTTAGTACTATGCTTAGGAACCCCTGCGATGTTCGCATCGCGAACCACTACACAATGTATACATGATTGTGAAATGTGTTAAAAGGTGTTTGGTGGTGTGAGTTAGGATATGGGTGGGATATTAATGAACTATGTGTGTG
The DNA here is from genome assembly GCA_036927565.1 of Tuctoria greenei. NCBI lineage: Eukaryota > Viridiplantae > Streptophyta > Magnoliopsida > Poales > Poaceae > Tuctoria > Tuctoria greenei. Next base: position 165,227,653 of record JAYESD010000009.1, on the reverse strand, counting down.
AAGGGGATGGGTGGTCGAGGGGGGTATGGTGATGGGATGCTGCGGGCTCCCTAAGAGGTATACCAGCTGTGGCTGTGTATTCGGTGTAATTCACCGATTGGCGCTAAGTGCTTCAGTAGTAGTCTGATGACCATGTTTTTCGGACTAGCCTTATGCTGAATACTTCAGTTTAGTTCAATGTTGTGTGTTCCGAACTAGTCCTATTGCCAAGGACGGATGGAGCCGCCTCACCAATATAAGGACCGGTTCATTTGACCTCAACATAGTGATTTCGTATAACCACAGAACCTGTATAGGCAGGACTCGCCTTACCTTTCTAGTAACTGCCACATGAGAAAACCTGTAGAGCCATGGAGGAAATGGTGGACTAGGAAATGGCACGGAGACCGAGGGTTGTCCGGTGTCTAGCTGGGTAGTGAATGCCCGAATAGCCCCTACGTCGGGCCGAGGTGTGAATGTGGGGTTACTCGGGAAAGATGGAATGAGCATTGCGTTACTCTCTGATCCGGAGTACATAGCCTGTGGGTAAAGTGTACAAACTCTGCAGAGTCTTAATCTATCCGAATAGCTGTTGTCACAGTCTTGGCACACTAGGCTTTGGACTCCTATTGATTAGTATTAGCAATTATCCTTGAAGTGTGTGTGTGGGTGGCCGAGGCCGCCGTGTTTTGGGAAAGAGTTGGCATGCGTGCTAGAGTCGTGAGGGCCTTGGATCCTAAGACTCATCTAAAAGTAAGAGAACTGGCGGGATAGTTTGAAACCCCCTAGGGCCCGCCAACGATAATAATACTGATTCAACTACTTCTCCTTCTTATTGCAAAACTCTTTTCAAAGATAACCTTGCATAAAATGCTTTTCGGCAAAACTAAGTTGTATGGCCTCTCCTTGCTACAAGCCTCAATGCATTAAACACCTCCCCTTGAGTAGTGTTAGGTCTTGCGGAGTACCTTATGTACTCACTCTTGCTTTATATGTGGTTTTATCAGAAGACAAAGAAGCTGAAGTATGTGAGGATGACGATTAGGTCTAGTCCTACTTCCCAAGTGTGCCTGTTGGGCATGACGCCGTTCTGCTCCGCTGTTTTCTAAGGATTTATCTGTTTTGGTGGTCATATCCGACCACATCCAGTGTAATCTAGATCATGCTTGTAAGACTTATATTATTTATAAATAAATAATCATTGTATGGATCTCGATCTATTCTGTTGTGCGTACCAACTATTGATCCAGGGATTGGTACGGGATGCACAAGTGAGCCCTCGAAAGGCGGTTCTTGATAGAGTGGTATCAGAGCCATACTTGGCCGTAAGACGAAACCTTAGAGTCATCCTATACCCTTAACATATATTTTGAAAAGTATAAAACTATTTTTGAAAGATTCTCTCTCTTCTCTACGTTCCTTCTGAACTTACCTCCTTCAATGTTGAAAACTTAATTTATTTTAATCGATGGTATCACCAACCCTCGCAATACACTTTGATCATTCAAGAATTAGATGGACACCAACACAACATGCTAGGTTGGAACCATGCAACGTCCGCACCGCACAATTTGAAGACTCAATCAGTCAAACAACCTTCTAATTAACTCAAGGGAGTATGTAAAGATAAAGGGAGCAATTACTCTACTAAGACTACTCGAAGGCGTCATTGACACGTATCAAGAATGACATCACGATTGGTGGAAGAGCAAACACGTGCAACCCAACATTCCTCAGTCACATTGGTAGAATCTTAGAATGACCGTAGTGCCCCTAAGTAGAATGGCTTAGCCTATAGTGACCTATAGTAAGTCACGAATAGAACGATTAATAGTATAATATAGGAGTTTGTAATCTAGTTATGTTTGGGTGTGATTCGCTGGTTTTCATTTGGTTCTTTGATTGAGTGAAATTGGGTGCTCTAATACCAACACAGATCAATAATCAAATGAAAGAAGATAAGTTGGGTGTTTAATAAAAATAAATACATATGGACTACGTGTATTTATATACCTACGCAAGTATGCCTGTATGTATACCAAATATAATGCACCAATAAGAATACACCATATAAAATTTAATATATATGCAAATGTACGTATATACGTGAGGATAATAATACCGATCAAAACAAAATCTTCCACTCCTCTCTTTCCACCAGATCAACGAAATACCCATTCAGAAGCCTATCCCCGTTCGAGCTCACCATGAGCACATTGCTAATGTAGAAACCCTGTCTCAATCCAAGTACTCCAGTTAACCCTCAAAGTCAATAAATAAATAATTAAATACATAAGTAAACAAAAAAACAAAACTACATAATAATAATAATAAACCCGCACAAACGAATAAAAAATATAGTAGTTAAAATCCTATTTAAGTGGGGTAGGATTTTAGCAGACCTAAAAGACCATAAGACAAACGGTGTGGATCATACTCTTATGGACCGGTTGGCACACCGGCAAGGATTTACAACCTCTCCCAACCGCAAGGTCACTACAATAGATCATGTTCAGATAACGATAAGAGGCCAGCCGCAAGAGCTCTCATGGAATTCCTGACACGTAGTTAGGAAGCTACAATCATGGAACGAGTGTCAGAAATGTATACATGCTCAAATATAGATCTGGAAGGATTACAAGGAATGAAAACATACATAGGCGTGAAGCTTCTGACCACGTCAAAGCAACAATGAGGGTAAAGAGATCCTATCAGATGGACACATATTGATTGACCAAACATAAGAGACATACCCGTAAGATACAAGAGAAGGGATTTTCCAACTAGGTTCATCACCTTAGGGAACCCCAGTGTTGTGGTCAAGCGGAAGGAAAACAACTCAGGACGCTCATCGTCTGCCGAACATCGGATGAAGTAGTGTAACTACCTGTCACCTTGAGTCGATGAACTGCTTAACCAGTTAAGAGAGTTAGGTACACTTGTGATTTGGGTTCAAGTTAATACCAATTCAAGATCATATATGCTCGCATCATGAGGCCGGTTCTCGCGACCCAATGTGGAAAATACGAGTTTCCACGGTGATGCCCTTCGTACTGACCAACATATCAATCTGCTTCTGGAGTAGTATATGCAAGATAGCAGTAGAGGAGCTAGCAGCAAATCTTCCTTGGACGATCCCTAAAAGTCAAAGTCATAGTAGTGGACCCTACAAAGACTAAAGATGTCACCTCCCGAGACCCTGTACGATACAGAATATCGAGCAGCACTAGTACGGTGAGAGATGAAGGAACGTCATTATGTGACTCCGCCCGTAATAAGAACCCTAAGAGGCAGAAATCAGAACAAGAGGTAGTCAACAGTAACACTAAACAAACAACCACCGTAAGAACTCGCCATCGTGATAGTGATTGTGTGTATCCTAGGGAGACATTAGTGTGGGGTACAAACGAATTTTTCGAAACAAGGCATGTAGGCTCCATGACCAGTCGGACCAGTTAAGATAATAGGAGCCACCACCTAATACCGCGAGTACCAGACAAGGATGTTGTATACACGCCCCTCAAAGTGTGCAATCACACGCAGAACACGTACAAAGTTCTAAGGGGCAAGTACTGCTGATGCAATGGATCAACAGACTGATGTTGCATATTGAGAACTAGTTGTTCAAATACTCGACATTGTGACAAGATAAACAAGGATGGTTACAGTACACTGATGACGAGTTCAAAGGAACGACCATCTCAAGGCGGTAAAGGAAACCTTGGGAAATAAACCACTACCTACCTAAGACATTCTTCGAATTTCGAGGACGAGATTCTATTTAAGTGGGGTAGATCTGTCACAGCCCAAATTTTAGCAAATGATAAAAACCACTATGAATTAATTTTTTTTGAACAAACCTGAATAGATGAACAGAAATGATCAAACGAATGATCGGAAATCCGATAGTCTTAAAACTAATTTTGATTTCAACATGAAATAAATATAAACATATACATCTTATTCAAAATATAGAATTTATGTGCATTAGATAAAATGGAAGTAATTAAATAGATAGAGCGTCACATATATGCCTGGGTATACAGGTGTGTAAGGTAATAAAATTAAATATAACAAATAAATCAAGAAAGAATATACCTAACCGATCAAGTAACAGTCTATTTAAATATAAATTTACTCAAATGTGAATCATTCAAATCAACACCCAAATTCAAGATTCAAATTAAAATGCCAAAGAGGATCTAAAATGCAAAATCAATTGATAACAATTTGAATCCAACGAAAAGGCTAGAATCCAAAAATTATCTCAAACTAGACTTTAATTCAAATTAAAATATCTTATCTACCATGAAAGAATTTCCAAGTAAAGATATCTACAGAACATGAGCTCGGAGCATATATGTGAAACAAATCAAATCGAAATTCAAATTCAAACCCAAAAGAAAAGGAAAAAGAGAAAGAAAAAGAAAAAGGGAAAACAAAAGGGGGAAGAATCCAACCTGTTCTTGCGCAGCCCATTCCCCTAGCCGGCCCAGCCCTCTTTTCCCCCCTTCCTTTTCCCCAGCGCGCGGCCCACTCTCTTCTCTCTACCACGGCCCATCTGGCCAGCGCCCGGCCTACCTCTCTTTTTTACCTCGCAGCCCAGCGCGCGGCCTGCCTACTCCTCCCCAGCGACACGACCCAACCCGACCCAAGGTCAAATCGACCTTCTTCTACCTCTGGCACCGCCGCCTGCTCCCAGAAAACCTGCCAACGCTGAACGCTCGCCTTTTTGCCCAAGCTGTCACCTCCCCCTCGCGTCACCCAGCCGGAAGCCTATCACGGCGTCGCATCCTCCCTTTTTCCCCACCTCACCATCATGGCACCAAGGAAACGGGCGCGCCAAAAGCCTCTGCCCGCGCTAAAAACCGTGCCGGCTACCACCTCCGCCGATTACCGCCTCTCCCACGCTATAAAAGGGACCCCCCTTCGCCATTTTTACTCGCGCAACATGCCTCTCACTCTATCCATGCTTTGCACAACTCGCACGGCCCTCCCGAATGGGAATTCAAAGTTTTTCCCAATCTTCTTCGCCGTCGGTCGACGAGTCCGTTCCCGCTCCGGTGAGTTCCCGTATTTCAATTAACTCCTTTAATAGCTTCCACGTTGCGTAGAATGCATAGAACAATCGGTTTTTCACCACTTAGCGCCCTATGGAACAAATCCCAACGACCCCTCGTCGACGCCGCCGCACACCATCATTGCCGGCGAGCTAGGGACCCCATAAGCCCGGTACACCTTGCCATAACTATTTGTATTAGCTCCGGGAACACATAGGTGCACTTCAATGGAATAGAAGACCACTGGAAGTTCATTCCTGACACGCCCCTACCATGTCCGACGCCCTTCCTCGTTGCCGGCCGCCGTGGGCGTTGCCCCGGCTAGTCCGAGCGCACCGTCACGTTTCCCACACCCTAGAACGCACCCCGACACCTTGGTCCACCGAGCTCTTGTCCACATGAGTAGATCACTTGTGCGCCGACGCGTGTGGCCGCCACGGCTTGCCGCCGGCCACTGTTGGCGCCCCCTCTGTCCAGCCTGGTGCGCCACCATACTCCCTTCGACCCTAGCTCCGTGTGGGTGCGACTATTTCCTCGGTTTATGGCGCACACCTTCGCCTCCACGTCGCGCCGCCACCATCACCGCCCTGTGTGCCGCCGGACGCCATCGGCGCCACCCTGCCCAAAAGACACTGTAGAACGCACCAGCACACCCCAACACACGCGCACGACAGCAAGATTTGGGTAAAACCGGTGCTTGCTTGAAGAACCACCGCCTCCGTTGCCTCTGGTCGGCGCTCCCTGCCACTCCTCTGTTTCGCTTGCACGGTACTCCCGTGGCACGCACAGGGCCGCCACATCAGCTCCACACAGACGCCACTTCAGCGCCACGCAGGTGCCATGTTGGCCACACTCGTGCACCACCCCAGCTCCTTCGCGTAGACGTGGTTCCTGTAGACCGGTGACCAAGGGAGACACAGACGGGGACCCGCCTGTCAGCAAGGTTAGAGCGCACAACTACTGTAATGTGGAGCCCACCAGTCATCCTCGCGCATACCTCCTATTTGCTACGGCTACACCAGTTGTGCACACAGTCGGATAAGACCCACCTTACAGCCTCTGGTCTGGCATAGAAACAGCTAGATCCACATTGCTAGTGGACACAGGACCCAATAAAACCCATTTAAAATATGGTAAAAATCCAGAGAATTCCCTGTTTGCTTATGGAACATATTAGCAATAATAAATAGGCTATACAAATTATGGGAGCAAGTAGAATATTTATAGACTATTAAAAGAGTATTTAATGCTAAGAATTGAGGAAACTCATGATTAGGCTTCAAAATTGATAATCATGTCGCAAACAATTTATAAGAATTACTAAGAGGTATTATTTATAGAAAATGGAACCAGTGGTAAGTGACCTAAATAAATTGCACAAAATGAGAGACTAATTATTAACTAATAAAAACCATTTGATCAACTAGAAAAATTGGGAAAATCCATATTCAGTCCCTAAATTTAACAATCCCTTCACAAATAGTAATCTAAGAAGTACTAGATATACTACTCGACATTGATAATGTCATGAAAGGAATTATTCAGCCAATATGGGATACAGAGTAGTAGATAATTATCGTTCCTATGTGAAATTAGTCAAATTACCAACACTTAGAAGGAAGTTGCGTGGGCTAACTTTCTAATAAATAATTATCTAAAACTCCTAGAATATGATGCTTGACATCTATAATATAAATTAAAGAGGTATTTGACTAATATAAATAATGGAATAAAGAATTAGTTATCATTCCCATAGAAAAATCAAGTGAATAATCATAATTAGTAAAATAGACATAAAAGCTCCAAATTAATTAGTCTCCTCCACAAATGACCTTCTAATCATTTATAGAATATATCACTAGGACTTTGAAACGGTAACAGATCAAATTAACATATATGATAATAAACTAAATGGTGTCATTATTGATAAAAATAATAATTAATAGACTAAATCAATTAGGCATATTTTATCATGAATTGTGAGATAAAATTTTTAATCTAAATCAATTAGACATATTTTATCATGAGTGATTATGTGTGGAAAAAATATATAAATTACAATTACTAGATGAAATATGTTTGAATTCAAATAAAGTGTAGGAATGGTAAAGACAACCATATCAGACATGGTAGCATCATGTTTGAACTTGTAATAGTATTGGTGATAAATCAATAAATAAATACATTAAGAAAAACAAATAGTAATAATAAGTTGCACATTTGTGGGTAAAAGAATATTCTCTAAAAATTATTATAAACAATTACAACGTCTTGCAGTTCTGTATTTGTGTGATGTTTTAAACTTTGGAAAGTTTTAAAATAATTGTTAACACCTAAAGTACAAATAGAACCATGAATAAATTACACACAAAAAAAGTAACTTGTCGTTTTATTAAAATAAAATAAAACTTTAAAATTGAAAGAACAATGTAAATTAGGCCAAATTATAAATAATAAGAATAAGAGAAGTAATGTAAAATAATGTAAAATAATAATAATGTGTGTTGTTGTGTGCTAATACTCTAAAATTTAACTAAATGGACATATTTAATCATAATTTTTTATTTGTGGAAAATACAAATTTCAGTTTCTAAAGAATATATTTGAATTAAAAAAAACAAAGAATAATCTATCACATCTAGTAGCACCCGTCAAAATAATAGTTTTGGTACTAAAAACAATTGTTGGATATAATACTATAATAATAAATTTGGATGGTAGTGAAATAATTTCTTAAGACAATTTAAAGAAAGATTCTTCATGTTTTAATTTTGCATTGGGTGAGATATTAAACATTAAAAATTTGAGAATGAAGAATTGAAAATAAAATAAGAAATAAAATTATAGGAAATTGTTTCCTAAATGGGGTAGTTTTCTATAAACAAAAACCTAGACCTCTTCTTAGTCCAACCTAGAATCTTGGGGCGAGATTCCGTTTAAGGGGGGTAGAATTATAACACCCACATTTTCAATTCGAAAAAAATAGATTAAAAAATAGTTTGAATGCATGTGTTTGTACATTTTTTGTTTGATTGTTTGAATTCAAACTAACAGAATTTGCTAAGAATTTGAATTTAAAAGAAAATGAAAATAGAAAAGAAAAGAAAAAGTAATTAAAATTAGCTGGTCCTATGTCCCCACCGCGGCCCAACTCTTTTTCCTCCTGCATAGCCCAACCCTTCCTCCCTCCCTCTCCCTCTCACTGCCATGCAGGCCCCCCTATCAGACCTCTCTTCTCCAACCGCCCCTCCCTCCATCTGCCGCTCACCCGATCCCGCACGCAGGCGCAACAACTTCTGGCACGCCCGTGTGCCTTGCCCCGCGCCCGCTCCCAAATTGCCCTGGAAACCGCTGCGTACACCTCCCCTATTTAGTCCTCGGCACCACGCTCTCCCTCTTCCTTCCCTACCTCGAAACCCTAGGTCGCTGCCATGGTTGCCGCCCCAGCTCGCCGCGCCGCATGAAGTCGCCGATTCAGCCGCCACCGAGATGCTTCCGAGCAGCCCGATGCCGCGCAGCTCCCGTAGAGCTCTTCCACGGCAAATTTCACCACCGGAGCCACCACCCCGACAATGCCGAAATTGGAGCCATCGACCTCCCGCGTGCATGATGCCCTAGGTGAGTTCCCCGCCTCCCCCTCTTCCTCCTCGTTCAATTCTCGTTGAGTTTGGAGCATCGGAGCGTCGAATCCAGCCGACTCCAGCGAGTCTTGGCCGCCGGCCATGGGGGCGTCGCCGCCTCTGGTGGCTCAGGCCGCCACCCACCTCACCGGGGCGACGTGGCCCTCCCTGAGCCGTCCATCGTTGAAGCAATGATCCAGATTAGAATAGGTGAAGGGGTACGCCCTTCGGTCCATGGTGGACCATGGACCAGCGCCCCACCCCTTGGTCCACAAGACCATAGACCAATTCTATGCCTTTTTCTTCATAAAAGTAAATAAGAATAGAAATAAAAAATATATATTTGTAGATAGGCCCCTGTACTTTAATATAAAATTATGCATAGGTGCTCAAAGCTCTCTGTTTAGCATTTTAAACCCTAGATATTTCTGGAATTAGGTTAAACACATAAAATAATGATTAGGCCCCTAGAATTTTATTAAATAATACTTTTAACCCATGTTCAGTTAGGAAAACTTACTACTCAGTCCCTAAGGTTATATTTAATTACTGAATATGGTTTAAAAATACATTTATTAAGTAGAAAATATTTATAAATGATATAATAGATATATAAACAGTAGAAAAATTAGTATTAAATCTTTTTAGTCTTAAGTAAAGTTATAAATGCATATAAAATATATTTTACCATAAAATAAATTTAATAAAAATGTTTTTGGCTATAAGTAATTACTAAAAATGTAGAATAAATAGGAAAATTGTTTATAAAACTATTTAAGCTGAAATAAAATTATAAAATGCATATATAATATATTTTGATTATGGAAAATTCATTAAAAATATTTTTAGCCTATAAATAAATACTAAAAATGGCAAATAAATGGTAAAAGTATTTCTTTGGCTATGAAACATAATATTAACAAGTAAAAAAATATACTTTTCATAGGAAACTATAAGTTGAACAATAAAGTATGTTCAATAATTAGCATAGTTACACTATTTAACATCATAAAATCACTCATGATATTGATTTAATCCATTATTACACTAAACCCTATTTCATCGAGATATATCCAATCGTAGTAGTTTGTATAGTTGTTTTATATGTTTGATGTATTGCTTTTGATTTCTTTTACTTTGTCGTTAGTACATGCGCGTTCACGTCACGATCAAGAAACGATATAAAGATACGAGGAGCAAGAGTTCAACGAAGAAGAACTGAGCAGCTATATAAAAACAGGCAAATGTCCTTGACCATCTTGCACCTTTTTAAGGGTTTAGTTAGTTGCATGCTAATTAATATGGATCCTATGCTATGCCCTGTTGTTTTACCTTATTACCTTGTCACTTGGGGTATGGAAGGGTGGTATATGAGATTTACTTTACGCTTAGCCATGCATAATAGATGGGTGGGAAAACATTGACCATATTTTTTACTTATGACTTACTATTATGATTATGATGTTGGAAAATGAATTGTAGTAAATAGGAATCTGGCGGGTTGGTTTGAATGGTATGGTGCAGTACGCACGAGACCCAGGATTGGGGTTTGAACCTTGTCGGATTCTAAGGACCGGTTTATAGAGTATCCACTAAGCTATACAGTATCGCCACAAAACTGAGTATGGGGCAGCTTGGTCAATTAATTAGGCCTCTCCCGGTTTAGTGCTAGTAATTGGGCGGTGCGGGGAATTGGTTCAGCGTATCTGCCTTGGGATCCGCGTGGCTCAAGAGGGGGCTTCTCCTGGCGGAGGTAAAATAGACTCTAGGAGCCGGAGCAGTGAAACCTCAGAGGGCCGGTTACTAGTCGGGAGGACCTTTGTAAGGACCTCATAGTGATCTCCTGGCCACACACCCGCGGAAGTGTGTAATGTGGGTTGCTTACTATTGGCATCAGGGAGGTTTACTTAGTCCACCTGGCAATAGGGGATGGAATCACGGCTTGTGGGTAAAGGATACGTTCTCTGCAGAGATTGGAAAACTGTCATGACAGCCGTGCTCATGGACAAGAGCGGCTTGGTGTCGAATTCATAATTAGTCAATGGTTGAGAATGATATTGGTATTATTACATTACTATTGTTATGGTTGGGAATATTCATCTAGATGTAGGTTGCTAATAAAAGCTAAGGATAGATTTAAAGCATAGTGCTTAAACCACTATCAGCCTTTCTTTTTTGATTGGCCTCTATGTCATTTATTTCCCACACTTGCGGAGTACCACGAGATGGTACTCACACTTGCTTTGTGTATTTTTGATATGCTGCTCAGTGAAGAGAAGATCTAATAAGGACAGTGACAAGTGAAGACGGTGCATAGGTCGCGTTGCTGCCAGTCAATTTGCCTGTGGTTGCCCTGAAGTTCTTCCTCTTCCGCTGCTACTTCAAAACTCTTTCGAAAGTATAAATGTTGTTTGTATGCGATATAGAACTGTTTATCACTTTTTGTCATATATCTATGGTGAAACTGATCCTGGCATACATGTATTTTGCAGCTGATTTTATTCTTAATAAAACTTGGTGTGACAATAAACTTTTAAGGATTGAGTACACTCTGAATCAGGTGCTACAATGTGGTAAGGGGACACCCCTAGAATTCCCAATATGAGAATAAAAACCATTCAAGAATTTCTTACGGAAATGGTCCGTTTTATCATGTGAAATCTGCAAGGAACTGAAATCTGGGTTTACCCCGCTGGAAACTCTTCTCTGTCGGATCTCTCTTGAAATAAACTATTTTACTATATGTCCGCTGAAGATAAGTAAACACAAAAAGGACTGTACATTACAAACGAAATGAATTTCTGTCTGTCGTCTATGTCTGCCTCCAAACATAGGTTGTACCTAAGGACCCTGATGCTCCCTGCATAAGTGTAGCCATGGAGACGCACTGCTTGTCAACGCATCTCGTGCAGGGGCGATGAGCATTGAGCGGTACTAGATGTCTCTGCGCTGAAATTTGACCATACTAGCTTCCTGCAACATCTCACCCTCTAGGTTTCTTTCATCAGAGGCTGAAGGCATGCAGTTTTTCAGAAGCGAGTTTGGAGTTTGGGCCACATTTTCCAATTCCAGATATAATTGAACTGGAAAGGTACCTCAAGAGTATGAGTCCTAAATCTTGATTATAGTTTGCTCTATGAAATATTAGATAGAGATGTCCCTCGTCTGTTGTGTGCTAGTTCCTTTCCGGTTAATAGCCATATACAGAACCACTAATATATATATATATATATATATATATATATATATAATCCGGAAACAAATGTCCACTTGTTCACGCATATCATGGGTCTTTCATGCTTTATCTGACTAGCATGCAGCTTTGGTTCTACCACATCACCAAAAAGGCATGGAGACAATCTTGGTTTTTGATGGCTTTGTTAAAAGGTAAGAAATGTTTTTTAAACGAAAGGTGGGAAATGTTTATTTACAAAGATATGCATCATAGTACCCTTCGAACAACTGTTTTTGTTCTCGGTGCATTATAGACCCATTTCCTCGTAGCATACACCAAGAAACACAAATAATAAAACGATAAAACAGTGCATCTCTTCATGGTCTAATGCAAACTGCGAGCTCTGGCCCTATCTGCTGCTATCCCGAAGGCGAGATGATATACAAGATTTGCCACCCGATCACTAGCCACCCACAGAGTGTGCAAGCCAAAGTACCGGCTGCACCAGAAGGAGCAAAGGTTGCAGCTTCTTTGTTCTTCGCGTGCCTTTGCGATGAGGAACGTGATGGCTCTCCTTTCCAGTTTGACCATGATCGCTTTGGCCGTTTCAGCTTCCTCCGACATCTCACAAACCTCTGGTCTTCTCTGTCACTACAGGCTTGCAGCTGTCCATAAATTAATTTTCTCCTGCAACTTAATTTGATCTCATATCCTCATGCCTCATATTTCATCCAAACTGATAAAACTCTCAAAGGAATCACTATGCTTTGAGTGCTCTATGAACATAGATGTGCCTCCTCTGTTTTCTGCTAGTTCGTTTGGAGTTAATAGTTATCTGTATATATACAGCTTGGACTCGTCATGGGTTTGGCATGTATTAGCTGCAAACAAAAGGCATGAATAGCAATCTAGCATGCATTACCTCTCTCAAATCCTATTCGTATCTTCATAATATTTTGTTCAAGGATCTTCTGATCTGTAGTGCATCCAAGAGAGAATTTTCCATTTTTTATTGTTGTTGACACGGAGAAAATGATCCATCTACCGCCCTTTTAATTTTTTGAGAGGTCTGCCATTTTTCTTAGCAGAATTAGACTTTTTTATTCCTTGAAAGCAATTAGATCATGTATACGCGATTATAACTCTATTCATGCGGATCCTTATTTCAAACATCAAGTATGTGACCGAGGGGCACATCAAGTCCTTCCTCTTCATCGTCATCACCATGAATAGTGATATCATGAGTATACAAAGGTACATCTATGAGAAATTAACCGGACAAATAATTGTTTGAACTTTAATGGCATTGTTATGTAGGTCGCCGCATAAGCTCTCAATTTTGGTCGCCGCATAAGTCTCAGAGAACCCTTAACAGTTTCACCTGATATACTGAAGCTTGTACCACTATCATATTCCTTTAGTTGCCTCCAACTGTATCAAGTAACTTCAACTTATGACATGTGCATTTTCTGCAACAGAGAAAATAATGTTCTCTCTAAATTAGATACGACATTATCTAGATTAAGCCTAAATTATACAGCCTACATAGTAGGTTGTATACATATACATTTTCCTTTCATGCATGGCAGTTGTGGAATGATGTAAGGCGGTTAGAACTAGTGGACGTGTCGTTCATTAATGCTGCATCTCATACATTACAGATCGACCACCATGTCAAAAGTGGTTGCGATGCTTGTAACGACATTAGTTTCTGTTGGTTTTGGATGACTTCGTTAATGATAGCACTCTTAGGCCTTTCTATTTTCTTTCTTCTCTACCACATGCCCATTTTCTCATATCACACATTTCAAATTTAACAAAATGTGAGAACAAAGGTGTCGGTACCCTGCAGATCTGGTACCCGCGTACAAGCTAGAAGAGGCATCGGTCCCTTACTCTCAACGAGGAGGGCTCCAGAGCTGCCACGCGTCCTCTGGCTTCGAACCCTTGCTCCCACCGAGGACGGCTCTAGGGCTGCCACGCGTCCCCTGGCTCTGGGCCTTTGTTCCCACCGATGAGGGCTCCGAAGCTGCAATGTGTCCTCATGCTCTGGGCCCTTGCTCCCACCGAGGAGGGCTCTGCGGCTGCCACGCGTCCTTCGGCTCCGGGCTCTTGCTTCCACTGAGAAAAGCTCCAGAGTTGTCACGCGTCCTCCGACTCCAGGCCCTTGCTCCCACCGAAGAGGGCTCCAGAGCTGCTACGCGTTCTCCGGCTCTAGGCCCTTGCTTCCACTGAGGAGGACTCTAGAGCTAGAGTGTGTTCCATGACCAGCAATGGCCATGGGCCCCAAAGAGTAAATAACAGTGTGTCATGTACCTTCACACATTGGCCTTCCTAGACACACAGCGCAGAGCACGCCCCTGTCAGATGCCATTGTGCCCAGTCACATCACAGTGAAGGCGCCGCAAGTCTACCCACGCTCCCAAGTGGGTAGCTTATGGCGACATGACAAGACATTCCATATCATCATCAACCACAACGCCAAGCCTCTGACGACTGGTGTGGCAAGGTGGCAGGTCTTCAAGCTACAGTCAGAGGAAGAAGGTGGCCATTACTACTTAGACATTGTATAGGATAAGATCATCCAGAGGCCACCTGTTGGGCTTTGGACCCCACTTGTAAGCTGTCTGGCCTTAGACTATAAAAGGATCGAGCGGCCAACGACTTAGAAAATGTCACTCACATCCGCTCAGACCATTTAGACCCAAGAGAACACACTCTCAATCAATACAACACACACCATGGAGAAGGGTATTACGCTCCGGCGACCCGAACCACGTAAAATCACCGTCTTGCCCATCTCTCATACGCGTAGCCTCACCTGAGGACTAAGCCCTCGCTGATCAAGAACCTCCGCGGGCTGCTCCCAAAGTAGGTCCGAGAAAAGTTTCGTAAAAACACTTTGACATTTGGCGCGCCAGGTAAGGCCTTTTTCTCTCAGAATTGCGCCTCCATTGCTGCCGAAGCACCCAACTCCGGCACCTCCAGGAGGCCCGCTGTCAATGTTTCTTAGCATTGATGGTGGTTGCTGCCAGAGCATCCAGCTCCGACACCAACCAGGAGGTCCGCCGTCGATGTTTCTTAGCAATGATGGTGGGCGCCGCAGGAGCATCTAGCTCCGGCACCAACCAGGAGGCCCGTTGTCAACGTTTCTTAGCGTTGATTATGGGCGCTGACGAAGCATTCAGCTCCGGCGCCACCCAGGAGGCCCACTGTCAACATTCTACACATTGATGATGGGCGCCGCCGGAGTCTCTAGCTCCGGCACCTCCTGGGAGGCCCGCTGTCGATGTTCCGCACGTTGAGGGTGGGCGCCGCCTCGGTTCGGTGGCTAACTTATCGCCATCACCGACGAAGACTTCTTTGATGCTAGCGCTCCCCAAGGGGGCTCGCAAGCTCCTGCGCTCCATCGGAGGCCCGCCGATGACATCCAGCGACTAAGTGATAGGCGTGTCTGACCAGTTGGCCACACCTACTAGGGGGCCTCTAAGGGGTCCCATGGGCAGGATGTCAAGCGGTTATCCATCACCACGATAGCAACGACATCACCAAGGCATTACGGTAAGTTCAATCCATGACGGCGTGGGAGGTCCAGAGTGTACAACATGTTTAGCCTGGTCCTGCACCTTAAGCGAGTACATGTTACTTCCCCGGCATTAACACTGTAATTTTTACTTTTGGCACGGTGGGAGGTCCAGAGTATGCAGCCTGCTTAGTCTGGTCCTGCACCATAAGCATGCACACTTTGCCTCCCCGGCGCCACTTCGTAAAGCTTCACCGTGGGCGTAGTGGTAGGATAGTTATTCTTTTTTTTTATGAAAAGGGTGTCATTGCGTCTAGGAGCAGCGCTCAAAGCAACTAAGCTCCGGAGGGTCCGGTCCAGAGTGTTCAACCTGCTTAGCCTGGTTTCATACCCTAATCCTGTACATTTTGCCTCCTTTGTCATCCGAAACGGGTCGTTGCCTTCTTATAAAGTCTGCCTCCTCCTATAGTTACCAAGTTAGAAGAACCATTGTCTTGACATATGCTCTGTTTATGTTTATTTAATTACAAATTAATTTTATGATCATCAAATTATGCTCCTTCTCACATATTCTCTGTCATATGTTCGGTCACTCTCTCCCTGTCTCGTGCCTAGTGGGTTTATGCAATCCTATTGCAGGTGGGTCTCCTTGAGGTGCTTGCAACGTGTCTGGGGTCTCCCGACCATACCCTTGTTTCCGTCCTGTGTTGCCAGACGATCTCCCCCACGAAAGGCCTATGCCAAGCATGAGGTCCAGGGTGTGTAGGTTACTTAGCTTGGTTCCATACCCTAAGCGTGCATGCACTGCCTTCCAGTGCTACGACTAAGTACTGGGGGCCAGACAACTCGCACCCCGAGTAATGCGAGAATCGGGTCCCAGATGCTAACGCACTGAATTACCCAAGCCCCGTCCCTCAGCTTAGGACCGTAAGGCGTAACAAAATTAAAGAGCAGGAAAGGAGTGACAGACAAGCAAAATTACTTACATTATGCTTTAATTTTTTTCTTACTTTCACATATTGTTTGTCATATACCCGGTTGCATTTCTCCTGTTTCGTCCCTAGTTGGAGTTGTGCTATCCCGCTGCAGGCGGGTCTGCTTGTGGTTCTTGTGATGTATTTGGGTTTTTTAGTTGTTTTCCTGCTCGGGAGCTCGTGGCGCCGAGTGGTCACTCTCCTGAAAAGCTAATGCCCACGGGAGGTCCAGAGTATACATCCTGCTTAGCCTGGTCCTACATTCTAAGCGTGTACACTTTGCCTCTCCAGCGCTAACGATTGAATACTCGAGGTCGGACGGCACACGCTCCTGAGCAGAGCAATAACCATAACCCGACTACCGTCGCACTGAATTACCCATGCACCGCAAGCCCTGCTCGGGGCCATAAGACATAACGAAATTAAGAGTAGGAGGAATGTGATCGGTAAGTGCAATCAGTTTCTTGTTTATCATGCCTATGCAGGTCCTAACTAGATACATGTTTCGAACAACCACGTGGGACGGTATGATGGTGACCCCACCTGCGGGATTGTCACCCCTCCTGAGGTGGGTCTAGGAGCCACTGTTGGTACCCTGCAGACCGAGTACCTCTGTGTACAAGCTAGAAGAGGCACCAAACCCTTGCTCCCACCAAGGAGGGCTCCGGAGCTGCCACACATCCTCTGGCTACGGGCCCTTGCTCCCATCGAGGAGGACTCCGGAGCTGCCACGCGTCCTTCAGCTCCGGACCCTTGCTCCCACCGATGAGGGCTTCGGAGCTGCCACGCGTCCTCCGGCTCTTGCTACCACCTAGGAGGACTCCGAGGCTGCCACACGTCATCCGGCTCCGGACCCTTGCTCCCACCAAGGAGGGCTCTTGAGCTGCCACGCATCCTTCAGCTCCGCGCCATTGCTCACCCTGAGGAGGGCTCCGAGGCTGCCACATGTCCTTCGGCTCCGGGCCCTTGCTCCTACCGAGAAGGGCTTCGGAGTTTCCACATGTTCTCTGGCTCTGGGCCCTTACTCCCACCGACGAGGGCTCCAGAGCTGCTACGCGTCCTCCGGCTTCGGGCCCTTGCTCCCACTGAGGAGGGCTCTAGAGCTGGAGTGTGTCCCATGACCAGCAATGGGCTGTGGGTCCCAAAGAGTAAATAACGATGTGTCCTATACCTTCACACATTGACCTTCCCAAGCGCACGATGCAAGACACGCCCTTGTCAGATGCCACTATGTCCAGTCACATCACAGTGAAGGCGCTGCAGGGCTACCCACACTCCCAAATGGGTAGTTTACAGCGACATGAGAAGACATTCCCTGTCATCATCAACCTCTATGCCAAACCTCTGACGACTGGTGTGGCAAGGCAGCAGGTCTTCAAGATACGGTCAGAGGAAGCAGGTGGCCATTACTCCTTAGATTTTGTACAGGATAAGGTACCCCGAACCCCACTTGTAAGCTATCTGACATTAGACTATAAACGGATTAGGCGGCCAATGACTTAGAAAACGTCACTCACATCCTCTCAAGCAATACAACACACACTGTGGAGTAGGATATTATGCTTCGGCGGCTCGAACCACGTAAAACCACCATCTCACCCATCTCTCATACGCGTAGCCTCACCTGAGGACTAAACTCCCGCCGATCAAGAACCTGTGCGGGCTGCTCTCAAAGCAGGTCCAGAAGAAGTGTCGCAAAAACACTTTGACAAAAAGGAACACAACATCATGTCTTCATGTGAGGTCGAGGTGTTACATATGCTAATCATACATCATACTAACCACCCAAGAAGGAAGCGGAAGATGAGGTTGCAGCCCCAATGGACTGCAGCTGCTTTGTTGATCACGTTCCCCTCTACGTCTCTACTTTGCGGTCCTGTCACGACCGCCTTCGCCATTTCAGCTTCCTCCAACATCTCACATGTACGGCTCTGATCTCTTCCGTCACTACATGCTTGCAGCTGTCCGTAAACTGATTTCACCTTTGCCTCGCCCGTAACACCACTTGTTTTGATATTTTCATATTGCCTCATGCCTCCCACTTCATGCAAACTGATGAAACTCTCGAAGGAATCACTACGCTTTGATGTGCCTCCTCTGTTTTCTGCTAGTTCTTTTGGAGTTAACAGTTGTCTGTGTATATATACAGCTCGGACTCCCTGCCATGCTCATCATGGGTTTGGCATGTGTTACCTGCAAACTAAAAGCATGAGTAGCATGCATTCCTTCTCTCCCAAATCTTACTTGTATATCCATAAGATTTTGTCCAAGGATCTGATGTTATGTACTAGACCGTAGTGCATCCACGAGAGAATTTCCAACTTTCTATTGACCCTAATGATCCGTCTATTGCTGAATGCCAAATTTTAACCATATATCCGTGCCATGAAAGTGATGTAGCTAGGGCCATTTTACTGCCTCTTTCCACAGTTCTGTTGTAAGGACGGCATCCTAGCACTGCTGGCCTCTCGCTCCTTTACCGCAGAGGCCCCAAAATTGAAGCTGAACGGGCACTGCCATGGCAGCGATGGAAGAGGTTCCTTCCTTTCCTGCTCTCGCTCGGCATCAGAGGCCCTTCCAGTGGATCAGCTCGCCCAAACAGGGGAACACCGGGGTGTAGACTCATGAGTTGAGTCCACATCCAAAAGGTCCCCAACAGTTTATAACCCTAATCCGATCCTAAGATAGTGCAGAACGAGGGGAAGAGCCGCACCTCTTCCACGGTGATCGTCTTCTGCACCGCGTCGCCACTGCATCGACGACCGCCTTGCATCAGCGATCATCCGGCGTCAGCTACTCTCCATCGATCATCCATTTGAGTCCAATGGCATCAAACGGATCCACTGACGGTAACCTCATATCTCTCCCCTAATTTCTAAGTAGTTTCTACGCCATGCATGATCTGTTCTTATGTTTGATTGTCTAATTATTAGTCTAAGTCATTAGATCAATGTTTAATTATTCATAAGTATGTCTGTTAGCTTAGATTAGACTTAAGTACTCCTAATTAGGCATTGCTAGTGTTGATCCTAAACACCCTAAGATATAACAATGGCATCAGAGCCGAGCTAGTCAATTACTAATTAGGTGATTAAGTTTTAACTCAGTTTTATTTATAATCATGTTTTAATTAAGGCCCTTAGTCTCTGTAATTAGTATTAGATCCAATTAAGTTGATTAGCACAGCAATTAGAAGGAGGGGAATAAATTTAGCTTCGATTTCGGCTAAGATCAGAAACTCAGAACAATCCGAATCAAACTTTTGAGGAAACTAAGAAGGGGATAAGAACTTATCTGGATAGGGTGGCTACGGATGCCACTGTCCTCCTCAGAGTAGGGTTAGGGGAAACCTTAACCCTATCAGCCTTGACGGTGGCCACCCGTTGAATCTCCTAACGGAGTTACAATGACCGCGTCGCGGCCTTTAGACACGGCGCTAGGGCATCGGGGTCAAAGCCCCAACCCTAGCCGCCTATTCCATCCACCGCTGCCACCTTAGAGCGTCGGGTTAGGAAACCCTAACCCTAGACGTGTTTCTCCACCGGCGGCACGACGTGCGAGCCATGGTGGAGGTCTTGGCAGCACCGGGAATCCCTGCAAACAAGCACTCAGAATCCTAAGTGGTCGCGCTAGGGTTTCGGGCTCCAACCCTAACCCTAGCAGTCGAGTTTTCTTCGATGGCGACCGACCGACACAACTTTGGTCGATGACGTGCAACCTCTCGATCGCTCACCGATGGCGAAGGCTCGACTGTGCCGAAAGTTCCCGACGCGATAGCCAACCCTCCACACAGATCCGACATGCGACGGTTTTCCTCAATGGGGTCCTACCGACGCTGTCGTCACTGGCGGGGAAACACCTCGCGGTGTGTTGCCCTCGCCGGAGACGATGGCGCGGCGGCGCCAGAGGTCCCGCGCAGTCGGTGCTCACTCGTCGCCGCTCCCTCGCTCTTGCTCGCCTCGTCACTACGGGAATAAGGAGAAAGAATGGAAGACTGAAAATGAATTAGGGTTTGACGGAACCAGCGGCCGACGGGCTTGAGTAGCGTCCAATTTCGACGCTGCGCTGGTGGATCAGCATCGAACGGCTAAGATTTGTCCGTGTTATGACCCCGCGATGAGATGGAGCCATTGGATCGGGATCCAACGATCCACATCGTGCGTCGGCTGCCGCCTAAGGCTAAATGGGCCCCGAGACCATGCGGGTTAAGAAAAGGGCTATTTGGGCTGCCCTTTTGTTTTTTTTTTCAGAATTTTAGTCATTTTTGTTAGGTTGCTAAGGCCAAAGCTTGCTTGGGCCACGCACGCGCGTTTAACCGACTAGGTCGCTGGGCCAATTTAAGAAATTGGTCGAATTTATTGTTCTTGGACCTTTTAACATTTTTTAGTATATTTAATTTTTAGAATTCATTTAGTATTGAAAATAAATTCCAAAAATTAGGAAAATGATTAGAAAATTAGTTAAATAGCTGAGAAAATTTCAGAAAATTTTTGTGTAATGTCTTGTATGATTTGATTGCATTATTTCTGGACTTTTAGGTAATTTTAGTTATTAAGTGAATTTTCTTAGTTATTTAAATCTAATTAATTGTTATTGATAATTTTGCAATTAATTTCAGAAATTTAAGAAATTAAGTTGATTAAGCTTCCACTGTTATTTAGTAGTATATTTAAATAAGTAATCAACGTGAAAGCTTAAATTTGCTAGAATTTTAAGATTATGTGTATTATGCATGGAAATTAAATAAGTAACCAACGTGAAAATTTAATTTTGCCATGCTTAAGTTTTTTTTCAGTATATTGGATATGTCTACATGAATTTTTAAGTATGTTTACATGGAAATTAGAGTAACCAACGTGAAATATTTCCATGTTATTTAAGTTATTTAAGTGAAATGGTTTTGTTGAGTAACCAACGTGAAAGACTTTTTATGCCATTTCTAATTGTTTAAGTGCAATTTTAAGTATGTGCTTTATGTGTTATTTAAGTCATTTTCTAACCCCCTATATTTTTTTTGTTAAGGTGCCTCCAATGTAGTAAGTCTCATTGCCTCCATAGAGACCCTCACGGGTCATAACTATGGGACATGGAATGAGAGACTTAGGATGAACTTAGCAATTGCAAACCTTGACCTTTGCCTAAGAAATGATCGCCCTGTTGATCCTGAAGCTCTCATTGCTCAGCTTGAGGAAATTAATGAGGAGTTTGAAGTAAGAAAAGAGAAGTATATTAAGCTTAAGGAAAAGTACCCTAAGGACCTTGAGGCATGGGAGGAATCTAACAGAAAATGCCTCATGGTCATTAATGCCACCATTTCAGAGACCATAAGAGGAGCTATTCCTGACTGTGATCTGGCTACTGAGTATCTTTTCAAGTTCAAAAGTCAGTACACATGCTCCACTAAGACATTAGCAAGCACTCTCCTCAAAAGGCTTGTTAATGAGAGATACAGTGGTGGAGGTGTGAGAGATCACATCCTTAAGATGGGTAATTTGAATGCAAACATCAAGACTCTTAACATAGGCATGCCTGATGAGATGCTTGTGCATTTTATCTTCATGTATTTGCCTAAGGAGTTTGAGGCTTTTGTGATCAATTACAATTCTAAGTAAGATAGTTGGACATTACAAAAGGTCATGGCTTTGTGCGTTCAGAAGGAGGAGCGCATAAAAGGTAAGGGTGGAGACTCTATTAACTTCACCAAAGGTAAGGGTAAGGGTAAGGGAAAGGCGAAGACCTACTTCACCTCTCCCAAGCCATCATCTTTTAAGGTACATGGCTCCTCTTTTAAGGGCAAAGGGACAACTCCTCAGCCTTCTGGTTCTAAGTTAAAATCAGATCAGTGCAAGTTTTGCAAAGATTTTGAACATCGCCAGAAGGACTGCTTTGGCTTTATTAAGTGGTGTGATAAGAATGTTATTACTTTTGTAAATGAATCTATGTATTTAGCTTATTCACGATCTACTTGGTGGATTGACTCAGGTGCAACTGTGCACGTTTGTAATTCTATACAGGAATTTAGTACGATGAGGACTATAAGAAGGAGGGAAAGGACCATCAAAGTCGCTTATGGCCATGAAGCTCAAGTGGAAGCCAATGGAATTTATGCTCTTAGACTTAGTAGTGGTTTCTTACTTAAGCTTCATGATGTTCTTTATGTCCCTAGATTAGAGAGGAATTTGATATCAGTTTCATGTTTGGATGATTGTGGATTTGTTTGCCATTTTGGCGAGGACAAATGTTCTATTATTTTGAATAATAAGATTGTGGGTCTTGCCTTCAAACAAGAGATGCTTTATCTATTGTCCACTCATGATAATGTGAATGCTTTAAGTAATGATCAAATTCCCGCTAAAAATAATGTAGGAAGAAACAAGCGCAAAAGAATCCATTTCGAAACATCGTCGAAATTATGGCATTGTTGTTTATGCCATATTTAGAGGGGGGGATCGAACGCTTAGTATCTCAATCGATCTTAACTCACTTAGACTTTTCAGATTTAGAAGAATGCATTGATTGCATCAAAGGAAAATTCATTAAGACTATTAAGAAGAACATCATACGCAGCATAGGAATTTTAGAAATTATTCTGTCGGTACCCTCCGTACCAGATACCCCTTGATATTGCAAAGATCACAAGGAAACTCCATATACCAGATTTGAAGACCTTCGAAGGCCCCACATGTCAGGCATAGCCGAACCTGCTTCCCCGACATGCTTAGTCCTGGGTCCGCCACGTGTATCTCAAAACCGGAGCTATCACCTACACCTGGGAAGCTCCGGTCAGAATACCAATATGGCACTCCTGGACCTAACCCCAGACAGAGGGAAGCTCCGGTACTGACACGTGTCCAGCAGCACCGGACCTACCCGTCCATGACGGTGAGCTCCAGAACTGCCACGTGGCAACTGCCGAACCTTCAACTTCAACTATCAGTCCGGTGGACCCCCCCCCCCCAACGGCTCCGGAATTTCAAGGATCAATCAAAAGTTTCAATACCCGATTAAGTGTCATTAATGCCATATTGATGACACATGATCGGATGGTCCTTAATACTGGTAACGACGATGTTAAGGCCCGTTACTAGGCTATTAAGGGTAATTAACTCCATTATTGTGTATCAAGCATGTGTAACTGTCGGGGCCACCTGTCGGGCTAGGCTAACGTTGTAACGACCAGTCCCTGTACTATAAAAGGATTGGTCGACGATACACAAAGGGTGGTTCCAGACCACGGTGAACACCCTGAGCTAGACGAGCTTCTTCTTCTGGAGCTTCTTCTAGACTCACAAGCTTAATACATCACCAACACACCCCGTGGAGTAGGGTATTACGCTCAGGCGGCCCGAACCACGTAAATCCCTGTGTACACGTGTCTTTCACCTTCTTGAATCTCTGTGTGCCCATTACCGAACTACAACTCCCCGATCTACCAAAGGTATTGTCCAGAGATCTGTCGGTTACAAACGCCGACAGTTGGCGCGCCAGGTAGGGGCGCCCGAGATTTCGAGTATGGTGAACTCAGCTGCTGGATCATCCAACGGCAACCCTGCCGTTCAACCCACTGGAGGAAATCCCTCCAACATGCAGCAACCAGCAGGTGCCGTGGCTCCAGCAGGAGTCATGCCTCCACCACCACAGCCTGCACCAGGATGTCAAGCTGAGCAGCATGGCGGTGCATCGGCGTCGGTCACTGCATCGGCAAACAACAACAACCCTGAACACGCACTTCATGCAGCGCGTGCTCTCCTCCAACGTCCACCACCTCCAGGTGCATCCCAGGGTGCAATGGAGCATTGGAGGGCTGATGTGGAACACCTGGTTGCAGCAGCAACCGACTGCATCAGCAACCAAGGTCCTCCTCCTTCGGGGCGGGCCCCATCACAGCGTCGGACCGTGTCTGGCAGACTTGGTCCGCATGCTTCCCAGAATAGGAGGTGTGCTGCGTCACAGCAAGTTACGTCGTTACCTTCCGGGGCGCGACGTACTCATACGGTAACCAGGATGTCAACTCATGACCTCCGGGCGGAGCTTGATCGCCGTTAACGTCAACAGGACGACCGTGTCCATATCAAGCGTGCTCGCAAAAGGCAAGAGGCTCGAGACAGCCCTGCTACCGAGGGAGTAGGAGGAGGCTATTCTGCACTGGCCATGCATCTGCGCATGGTCAGATAGCCACAAAAATTACGGCCTCACCTGCCAGAGAAATTTGACAGGACTGTTAACCCCGCCGAGTTTCTTCAAATTTACACCACCACAATCCTTGTGGCCGGAGGTAACGAGGCTGTAATGGCCAACTACTTCCCAGTGGCTTTGACTGGGACCGCCAGGTCCTGGTTCATGAGCCTTCCTCATAACTCTATCAATAGTTGGGAGGAATTTTGCCAACAGTTCACTGCCAATTTCGGGAGTTCATACACCCGACTAGGCACCGAACTGGACCTTTTTGCAGTTGTGCAGAAGGGTGGAGAATCCCTACGCTCATTTATCCAGAGGTTCTCGCAGGTACGAAACACCATTCCTTCTATCTCTAGCGCTTCTGTCATCGTGGAATTTAGACAGGGCGTACGGGATAAGAAGATGTTGGAGAAGCTGGCAGTCAAAGAGATCACCAGCGTCACGGAGCTCTTCACCTTGGCAGACAAGTGTGCCAAAGCTGCGGAGGGCCATGAAATGCACTCCAAACCACCTCCGGAGGATGGCAAAAAATCCTCCAAAGGCGAAGCCACTACCTTCGGGAGTGGCAAAAAGAAGAAAAAGTCCAACGGCAAGAAGAAGCTGTCGGCCGGCACATCCACTGCTGCAGTTGTAGCAGCTCCGGGTGGCTGGGGGCCACGCCCCGAGAAACGACCTCGGTTATCCTCTGAAGACGGTGGCAACTCAAAAATGTGGTGTCCTATCCACAAGACGAACAACCACAACTTGGAGGACTGCCAGGAGGTCCAAAACCTTGCCGAGCGCTACCACAAGCGCCGGGAAGAAGTTCCTTTCCGTCAGAGGGAAGGAAAGCAGAAAGTCGATGAAGCTCCGGCTGAAGATGAGTTGGGCTTACAGGACCCTAAAAAGATCCTGAAGGTTGTTTGCACCTCCATCGACGATGAATCCGACGTCTCCAACAATGAGCGTCGGAAGACCATGAACACCATATTTGGTGGTTCGTGGGACATCACCCTCCGTCGTGTCCTCAAGACTATGCGGCGGGACATGGCCTTAGTAGCTCCTACAGCCAGGGCGGAGCCTCATCGAAAGTGGATGGACACTACCATTACTTTTGATGCTTTGGACTACCCTCACAACATGATCGGAGCTGGCCAGCTACCTCTGATGGTATCACCTACCATCAACAACATTCAACTCCACCATGTAATGGTGGACGCAGGTTCGGTGTTGAACCTCATAAGCTTCGAAGCTTTTGTCAATCTTCAGCTCCAACCTTCAGATCTTCGCCCCTCCCGACCTTTCTCCAGAGTAGGTTCGGGGGCCATAACACCACTCGGTGCCATTACTCTCCCCATGACCTTCGGGACTCGGGAGAATTATCGCACTGAGAAGTTGATCTTTGACGTCGCTCAAATCAACTTGCCCTTCAACACCATTCTGGGCAGGCCCACCTTGTACAGATTCATGGTTGTTGCTCATTATGGCTACCTGGTGTTAAAGATGCCGACACCAGCTGGCGTTCTCCGGATCCGCGAAAACCATACTGCCGGAGTGACTGCTTTGGAGGAACTGCATGCGCTTGCTACAGCGCAAGAGGAAGAATCCAGGCAGGAGCAAGCTCCGAAACCCCCGAGCATTTGTCAACGAGGCTCAACCTCCGCACCTCGCATGCAACCAAGCAACGACACCGACATCCCCGTCAAAGTCGTCCAAATCGGTTCCGATGTCGCTCAGTCCACCCGTATATCGGGAGGTCTGAATGACAAATAGGAACTCGCGCTCATCACTTTCCTTTGGGCTAATGTTGACGTGTTTGCATGGCAATCGTCACAAATGTCTGGGATCTCTAGGGAAGTGATCGAGCATAATCTGAAGATCTATCCTGACGCTCGGCCCGTACATCAGAAGCCTCGGAAGCAATCCATAGAGCGACGGAACTTCATACAACAAGAAGTGAAGAAGTTGCTCGAAGCTGGATTCATCTGAGAAGTCTTCCATCCAAAATGGCTGGCAAACCCAGTTGTTGTATCCAAGGCCGGCGGGAAGCTTCGGATGTGTATCGACTATACAACACTAAATAAGGCATGCCCAAAAGATCCATTCCCACTACCTAGAATAGATCAGATAGTGTATTCCACCTCCGGGTGTGAATTACTGTGTTTCCTAGACGCATATTATGGGTATCATCAAATCAGAATGTCTAGGGAAGATGAAGAACATACTTCTTTTATCACAGTAGATGGATTGTACTGTTATACTGCCATGCCATTTGATCTCAAGAATGCAGCTTCAACATTTGTACAAGCTATGTACAAAACCTTTGGAGAGCTCATCAGAGACGTAGTGGAAGTGTATGTTGATGACATTGTTGTCAAGATTAAGGACAAGGAGACACTCCTTGACACCTTGCAAGCTGTCTTTGACAAGCTGCGGGTCACCCACGCGAAGCTGAACCCAGAGAAGTGCGTCTTCGGGGTTAGCTCCGGAAAGCTTCTTGGTTTCCTGGTAAACCACCGGGGCATAGAGGCAAATCCGGCGAAGATTAAAGCCATAGAGGAGATGCAGCCACTAGCCCGCATCAAAGATGTACAAAAACTGACTGGATGTCTAGCCTCCCTCAGCCAGTTCATCTCAAGACTGGCGGAACGGGCGCTACCCTTCTTCAAGCTATTGAGGAAGTCCGGACCATTTCAATGGTCTGAAGAAGCAGAAAAGGCGTTCCAAGAGCTAAAGCAGCTCCTCACCACTGTACCAACCCTGATAGCTCCGAACCCTGGTGGGCCCTTACTGCTTTACATTTCAGCAACCGACGAGGTTGTCAGCATGGTCCTGGTCGTGGAGAGACCAGAACCATCTCAAGCTCAGGAATCTAAACTCCTCTGGGAGGGTCCGGAGGTTCCTGAAGGTGAGTCTGGGTCCCAGCCCCAAGACTTGGATCAACAGGGAGCTATCCCAAAAGACTTGGACCCCTCCGGGAGGATCTGGGTCACTCCAACAGAAGCTCCGGATTCCTCTAGCAGGGACCCGGAGGTCACCGAAGCAGGTCCGGACCCCTCCGGGAGGATCTGGGTCACTCCAACAGAAGCTCCGGGTTCCTCTAGCAGGGACCCAGAGGTCACCGAAGCAGGTTCGGACCCCTCCGAGAGGGTTCGGGATGATGTGGAGGAAGCTCCGGGCCCCTCCGGGAGGGTCCGAACAGTCCAACGCCCAATGTACTTCATCAGCGAAGTACTACATGATGCCAAGACTCGATACTTAGAGGTGCACAAGCTGCTCTACACAGTCCTCATCGCCTCCAGGAAGCTTCGCCATTACTTCCAAGCTCACGAGATCTCAGTGGTGACCTCTTACCCACTGCGTGCGATCTTGCATAATCCTAACTCACTGGGAACATTGCAAAGTGGGCAGCGGAATTGGCCGAATTCGATCTTGAATCCGTTCCCACACAAGCGATCAAGAGTCAAACATTGGCAGACTTTGTGGCGGAATGGACCCCCTCTCCATCAAACTCTGGGGGCCCCAGTGAGCAGAAGTCGGAACTCAAGGCTCCGGTCTTCACCGAACCTCACTGGACCCTCTACTTTGACGGCTCCATGCAAAAGCAGGGGGCCAGAGCTGGAGTCCTTCTCCTCGCACCAACCGAGGAGAAGGTAAAATACATGGTCCACCTTGACTTCAAGGCAACCAACAACATGGCAGAGTATGAAGCACTCATTTATGGACTAAAGGTGGCACTATCATATGGTGTCAAGCAACTGTTGGTCAAGGGAGATTCGCAGCTCATCATTAAATAGGTGAAGGGTGAATGCTCCTGTAACAACCCTCAACTAGCTGCTTATCTCCTTGAAGTCCAGAGGCTATAGAAGGACTTCGAAGTCCTAGATCTCCACCATGTCCAGCGTGTCCATAACGCTGAAGCTGACGAACTCTCGACGAAAGCGTCAACCGGAGCTCCTGCTCCTGACGGAACCTTCGTCCGGAGGTTGTCAAAACCCACAGCTCAGCATGCCGAACTGAGCGAAGGGGGCGAGACCAGCATCCCAAAGCTGGCAGTCCTGATGGCCCTGTTACCATGGCAGCCATCAAGGGTCGTAGGTGCTGCCGGAAGCTCCGAGCAACCCAGCACGCAAGACTCAAATGCTCAAGAAAGCTCCGATGCATGGATCTCGGAGATCCGGAGCTACTTGAAAGACAATATCCTTCCTGACGATGATGTATCCGCTGACCGGATAGTCAGATTAGCTAAAAGATACACGTTGGTAGACGGGGATCTCTACCGACATGGTGCCAACGGCGTCCTAATGCGGTGCATCACAAGGGAAGAAGGCTGCAAGCTTTTCGCAGAAATCCATGGAGGCGAGTGTGGGAACCATGCGTCTTCCCACACGCTGGTCAGTAAAGCCTTCCGACATGGATTCTACTGGCCTACAGCGCTCCAGGATGCAATTGAGCTGGTGAAGAAATGCAAAGCATGCCAGTTCCATGCAAAGCAAATTCACACACCGGCTCAGCCTCTACAAATGATACCTCCTACATGGCCTTTCGCCGTGTGGGGGATGGACATCTTGGGACCTTTCCCAAGAGCCGTCGGATCCTGTATGTTGCCATCGACAAGTTCACCAAATGGTCGGAAGCAACTCCAGTTGTGACAATCAACAAACAATCAGCTATCAACTTCCTACAGTCCATAGTATACAGATTTGGAGTCCTGAACAAAATCATAACAGATAATGGGACCCAATTCACAAGCTCTACTTTCCAAGGATACTGCGAAGACCTCGGCATCCAAGTCAGCTACGCCTCTATAGCTCATCCGGCAAGCAATGGCCAAGCCGAGAGGGCAAATGCAGAAATCCTGAAAGGACTCAAAACATGCACATATGAGCGCGTGAAAAAACATGTAGCCAACTAGATTGAAGAACTTCCACCCACTCTGTGGGCCAACAGGACAACTCCAAACTGGTCAACTGGAGAGACACCCTTCTTCCTGGTGTACGGAGCTGAAGCAGTCCTTCCTCCGGAAATCACCTTGGGGTCGCTCCGGGTCCGGACCTTCGACGAAGCCACGCAGGACCAGCTCCGGCGTGAAGACCTTGACCTCCTTGAAGAGGGAAGGTGCCGAGCAGCTGTTCGGAATGCCTGATACCGCCAAGATCTTTGGCGCTATCACCAACGGCATGTTCACAGCCGACAGCTCGAGGAAGGCGATCTGGTGTTACGGAGAATACAATCCAGAGAAGGGTTAAACAAACTCTCCTCCAGCTGGGAGGGACCCTTTCGAGTGATCAAAGTATCCCGTCCCGGATGCGTTCGCTTGGCAACCGAGGAAGGGACACCTCTCCCAAATCCTTGGAACATTGAGCACCTCCATAAGTTCTACGCTTAGTATCACGGAGGTGAGTCTGTAATTACATGTGGTGTATGTTATAGAGTCATTGTACAGAGTCGGGTAGCTCCTCCGGGAGGGCAGCCGGACCGACCCTGTTAGGTCCGCAACGCCCATGCAACACTTGTCACAGTCTCAGAACTAAAAGTGTAGCTAGCTACCTTGGGTCAAACGAGAAACGAAACACACTTAGCCTGGTTCCGTACCCTAAGAGTGTACTTGTTTCCCCTGTACCCCGGACCTATAATGAAAGACATCATTGTGTGAAAACAGACTCCACATACATTTATTTTGTACAGGATCAATATTTTTTATTTTTCTCTTTCTTGTCTATAACAAAGTTGTGCAGTTCTTAAGAAACTTTAGCTCGAACAATTCATGTACAATTTGAGTTGCATTGTCTATTCTCCCGGGTTCAAGCATTGTTGATGGACTACTTGTCTGAATGTCGCCAAGCCAATCTAGGGTCGGAGTGTGCTATCGACTTAGCCTGGTCCTGCACCCTAAGCACGCCACTCTACCTACACCCCGACAGACCGAAGTAAGGCAAGTCTGGAAACGATTGGACCTGAAGGAAGCTAGACGACGCTCTTGATTGTATTTAGAATTGTGTTCAACCTAAAACTTTCTCAGGAACAGTAAGCCGCAATGAAGTTATAGATAAGAAACGGATTTTACTATTTTTCTTGACTTCAATGTGCAGGAAAAATAAACAAGCTCCGACATCCTCTAGGCGGCTTGTGGTCAATGTTCGAACATTGACATCGATCATCTCTGGAGCTACTCAGTTCTGGTAAAGCTAGGAGGAAAGTCGTCAACGTGAAGATGGTGGAAAGACTCTAAAGTGGAGTCTAACGTTGACACAACACGTGTTGATGGAGGTCACTGCCGGAGCTGCCAAAGCTCCAACACCCCAGAGGACTAACCATCAATGCTCTGGAGCTACTAAGCTCCGGCGATGGTCAATGCCGAAGCCACTAAGCTCCGACAGCCTCAGGGGGCCTACACTATCGAAGACTTTGGACCTACATTCTACAAGTTCGAAGCATGCAAGTATTAAACAACCGGTACATCCTCTTGGTACATGTTCACAATCAAATTTTGTACATCTACCAGGGGGCCAAGCGAGACAAAGGTGTTGAAGACAAAAAATGAAATTCGAATTCACAAAAAATTGGATTTCATTCAAGCGAGACAAAGGTGTTGAAGACAAAAAATGAAATTCAAATTCAAAAATTTGGATTCCATTCATCTGGAGACAAGAGATTACAAAATTGGAGAGGAAGAAGAGAAAGTACAAGCGGGAGCTACAGGGAGACGATCCTAGACCCTATGGAAGAATTGGGTGACCTTCTGAGCCACCTCCGACACGTTGGCTCGGGTGGCTTCACCCTCTCCTTCGATGGGACCTTCAAGCACCGAGTCCAAAGGGAATCGAGGGTCCCGGCTGGTGTAGCATGTCAGCACATACTCTGCGACGTTCTTCGCTAGGGACTGACCCTCCATTTCCAATTGGTCCGCGATTACATCGCCCACCTTGGAGATTTTGTTGCCTGCTGAACCCAACGCCTCCAATGCTTGGTCCAACTCCGGCTCCGGATCATCCGGACGCACGGGACTGAAGCTCATTAGCGTCAGTGCGTCGTTGGCCTTGCCCAGGAAGTCCAAAACTTGTTGGGACTCTGCAGCCCTTGCACCATGCATCTCCGCCAAGGATCTTTTGGCCGCCGCCAGCTCCGATCTCTCCCGAGCAAGACGCTCCACCTCTTTGGCATTCTGTTGAATCGTTTCAGCAACCTGCCTTTCGAGCTTGCTGAGCTCTTCCTCCCGGAAGTGGATCTCGTTCCGGCGGTTGACCAGATCTTTCTCCCGGCCCCGCACTTTCTTCTCCCGGGCGACAATGGCATTCTCCTGCTTGTAGAGTTCTTGCCCTCGCTCCCAGGGCCTTCTTCTCTTCCTCCTTGCAATGCTCATACAATTTCTTGGTGCATTCTTCGAGGCTCTTGTCAGCCAGAGCTATCTTTTGGACAAGCTCCTCCTCCCTCTTCATGAGGTCATCCCGCAGCTCCAGGAATTTCTGCTCTTCATCTTCGAGCCGTCTCTCCCAAGCTTCAAGAGCCTCCCGGCGCTTGACGAGACTATCGTGGATGGCGGAGAGCCTTTTCTGGCGTTCATCAGCTGCACTATTGGCAGCCTTGGCCTGATCATATATGGCCCGGGATTGGTTGTCGAGGGTCCGCGTCATGCTTTCCCTCTCATCTAACAACTTACCCCAATACTCCAGGCGGACTTTCTCCCTTTGCACCCACTCCTTGTCGTCAGCTAGCCCCGATTGTGCCAGCTTGGTCTAGAAATGGAGTCGGTCTCCTAAGGGTTTGGCGCTCCTCCTCGAGGGCCTTGCTGTCGTGGTAGAAGGCCAGTTGTACCTGGCAAAGACTGGAGCAGGCATTGTTGATAGACAACGATAGGGGGATCAGGTCCGGACCAGCTGGGGTCCTCTCCACTAGCTCCAGCGGATCTTCAGCTACACAAATTGGGTCCCACTCTATGAGAGCAGTACCCTGAGCTTCCATGGCACTAGGGCCGTCCTCCGGGATATCCTCGGCCGCCGCTGAGGAAGTGCTTGCAACAGAAGTACCGACCTCCGGAATTGGTTCTAAAGGCCCAGCCGCCAGGTCATCAACAATTGGTCCCTCCGGCTGGGAGCCAGTGGCTTCATCATGGCACCCTGGCTCAGCAGAGGGCACCTCCGGGATCACCGCTTCCAGAGCGATGTTGAAGGTTCGACCGGAGCAGAAGCTACTTCTAGCTCCGGCACAGGCGCTTCCTCCGCCTCTGGCTCGGGTGCTGGCACTTCGACCATCATTGGCTCGGGCGGTGGCGTTTTTACCACCAAAGGCTCAGGCGCCAACACCTCCGCAGCAGCTGGCTCAGACGCTAGAACCTCTTCAATAGCCGACTCCACAGATGGAACTTCTGCAGCAACCGGCTCTACCGCCGGAGCTTCCTCAACGACTGGCTCAAGTGATGGAGCTTCATCAACACCCGGCTCTACCGTCAGGACCTCCTCAACCACTGGCTCGACTGTCGGGGCTTCAACAACATCTGGCTCTAGGGCCGGAATCGCAGCTTCCTCCGGCTCTGCGGCCGGAGCGTCCAACATCACAGCATCCAAGCCCGGAGCTTCAACCTCCGAGGTTGGTGCTACTGGTACATCTTCAGTCCCATGGTCCGGCGCTACCACGGGAGCTTCTGGGGATGAGTCATCCAAAACCACGACAGCCGGCACCGGGGCTGCCACAGCCTCTGCCACCTCTTGGGGCGGCGCTGGAATCGGAGCTGGAGCTTCAGCCTGCATCGCCTCAATTGCTGCTGCAGGGGCTGGAGCTTCAGCCCTTTTCTTGGGCATGCTGTGGATGAAGGACGAAGAGACTCAAAATACAGTTAACAATAAAACAACTGACTGAGGTAAAAAATCAAAAATTACCTCGGAAGGCTTCCGCACCAGTTCTAGCGGAACCTCTTCTCCGAACGCTCCGGACTGGCCCCAACCGACACTGGGGTGGTAGTCCCGGAGGGCCCCCTGGAGCTTGCTGCTGCTGTCGGTGTTGCTCTGGTCGAGGCCCCCCTCAACCGGGAAGGACCTCCGAACCCGGATCCCTCAGCTGGCCCTGGGACTGGAGTCACTTGGCCAGAGCTAGCACCCCGGGAAGATGTCGCAACTGGAGTAGATGCCGCTGTTGTAGACCTTCCCCTCCGGGGAGAAGGAGACGCCGCGGAAGAAGTATGCCTGGCCCTTCTGTCGGCATGCTTCCTCTTACAGCTTGAAGGCTTGGCCAGTTCCTTTCCCTTGCCGACGACTTCAGTTCTTGGTTTAGGGGCGGGAACGGAGCCACCTTCCGGAGGTTCGGAGATCGCCAACCCGGTGGTCGAGCGCCTCTCAACGACACCAAGGTCGTCAAGCACTGGCATCATCCGCCAGAGCTCCCTACTGAATGCTGCCTCCATGTTCAGTGGGAGGAAAGCCGGCGGTGGAGCCAAGTCGTCGCTCTCGACGTCGATGCCGTGCTGAAATTTCTTCAGGTGGAACTCCAAAGTTGCACCCTCCATGTTGGACTTCAAACCGGTCATGATCCCGTCGTCGTCCAGCATACTATTGAGGGCCCAAGCCAACTTCTCCCTCCTCTTTAACGGAGCCCACCTGTTGGTCAGGAAGTAGAAAAACACTACCTGGGGAGTTACCCCTTCTTCCACACATAGGCGGATCCTGGTCAGAGCAGGATTGAAGGCATCCGACAGCACCGGAGCTTCACTCCAAACTACAGTGTCGATGTTACGGAGGCTTTCCGGCAGCTCCAGCTTCTCGTGCTTCTCCACCCTGATTACAATCCAATCCTTCTTCCAGTCGTCCCATTTCCCAGAAGAGGACGACTGCAAGTACTTGTACGGGCACTTCTTGCGCTTCATAAAATAGTAGAAGCCAAGGTACTCGTCGCTCCGACCTGTGGTCTGGACAGTGAAGAAGGTGGAAGGTGCGGAAGAGCTCAATGCAGGGGGGAATGCCCACCCACATCTCGCAGAAGTGGACAAATATGGACACCATCAGAATGGAGTGGGGGCCAAGGTGGTAAAGTTGCAGACAAATATGGACAACATCAAGAAGAAGGAGGAGAAAGGTGGGATCAGTCCCACCATGGCGTACACAGAGAAGTACACCATGTCGCCGGCATGTTCCTTCTCTAACGGAAGCTTGCCAGTGTGGACCAGGTGGTTGAAGAAGTCAGGGGACCATCCCATAAGGGCCCAGACCTTCTTCAAATCATCATCGGTCTTCAGTCGGCTCTGGCGGAGACCCAACTCCATTGCGGCACAGTGAGGCAGGAGAGGAAAGGCAAGCAAGAGTTTGGAAGGTTTGAGCGCAAGATCGATTGAAAGGCGTAAAGAACCCCGAACAGTGCGTGCTTTCCTTCTTAAGTAAGCCCCAGCAACGCCTGGATGGAAACCGCAGAGGGGCCTACGATACCAGTCAAAGATTTCACCCCGCCAATGACAAGGGGGCCCGGGGCCACCCCGACGATCAAGTCAAGGTTATTACCCCAGGCGAACGGTTGTCATCATGAAAGGCGGGAAACCCGAAGTCGGCAGCCTGACAGGGCGCGCGGAACTGATACGATTTTCGTATCGGGAACCAGCAACCTTCAATTGTGTGAGATGCGCACGCTGAGATCTCACATGCCTCCTTCAAGATACGCCACGCGGCGAAAGTTTAACTGTGAAACACCGCGAACGGCACAACCAAAGACCCTTGAAGACACGGTTCAGAAACTGAAGAATGGACCCACCTCCAGCGAAATGACTTCATAAAAAAGGTCTCTCCCAGAGGTGAGTCCAGGGGGCCACTGTCAGTACCCTCCGTACCAGATACCCCTTGAGATTGCAAAGATCACAAGGAAACTCCATATACCAGATTTGAAGACCTTCGAAGGCCCCACATGTCAGGCGTAGCCGGACCTGCTTCCCCGACATGGTTAGTCCTGGGTCCGTCACGTGTATCTCAAAACCGGAGCTATCACCCACACCTGGGAAGCTCCGGTCAGAATACCAATATGGCACCCCCGGACCTAACCCCAGATAGAGGGAAGCTCCAGTACTGACACGTGTCCAGCAGTACCAGACCTACCCATCCACGATGGTGAGCTCCAGAACTGCCATGTGGCAACCGACGGACCTTCAACTTCAACTATCAGTCCGGTGGACGCCCCAACGGCTCCGGACTTTCAAGAATCAATCAAAAGCTTCAAGACCCGATTAAGTGTCATTAATGCCATATTAATGACACATGATCGGATGGTCCTTAATACTGGTAACGGCGCTATTAAGGCCCGTTATCGGGCTATTAAGGGTAATTAACTCCATTTATTGTGTATCAAGCATGTGTAACCGCCGGGGCCACCTGTCGGGCCAGGCTAATGTTGTAACGACCAGTCCTTGTACTATAAAAGGATTGGTCGACGATACACAAAGGGTGGTTCAAGACCACGGCTGAACACCCTGAGCTAGACGAGCTTCTTCTTCTGGAGCTTCTTCTAGACTCACAAGCTTAATACAACACCAACACACCCCGTGGAGTAGGGTATTACGCTCAGGCGGCCCGAACCACGTAAATCCCTGTGTACACGTGTCTTTCACCTTCTTGAATCTCTGCGCGCCCATTACCGAACTACAACTCCTTGATCTACCAAAGATAGTGTCGGGAGATCTGCCGGTTCCAAACGCCGACATATTCACACGGACATTTGTGGTCTGTTTCCCGTAGTCTCCGTAGACGGTTATGACTCGTTCATAACGTTCACGGACGATTACTCTCGTTATGGTTAGATTTATCCAATCAAGGAATGATCCGAAGCATTGGATAAGTTTAAGATATTTAAGGCTGAAGTAGAAAATCAGCACAATGTTAAGATTAAGTTAGTAATATCCTATCGTGGAGGTGAGTACTACGGTCGACATACCCTATATGGTCAGGTTCTTGGACCCTTTGCAAGGTTCCTACAGGAACATGGCATAGTCACCCAGTATTCTCCACCGGGCGAACCTCAGCAGAACGGTGTTGCGGAACGTAGAAATAGTACACTTATGGACATGGTAAGAATTATGTTAAGTTATTCTACGTTATCGGTTAGCCTATGGATGGAGGCATTGGAAACCGTCATTCATGTGCTTAATCGGGTTCCCACTAAGTCAGTACCTCAGACACCATATGAGATGTGGACAGGACGTAAGCCCTCATTAAACTATTTTCATATTTGGGGTTGTCCAGCTAAGGCTAAGATGTTCAACACAAACATTAGTAAACTGGAATCTAGAACAGTTAGTTGTCATTTTATTGGCTATACTAAGAAAAGTAAGGGTTTTAGGTTCTATTGTCTGGATCGGCATACTAAGTTTATTGAAACACGACATGTCGTATTCTTAGAAGACGCTATGATCAGGGGGAGCACGGTACGGCAGAAAATAGACCTTGAGGAGGAACAGATTAGTTTACCCGCTCCGATGACTCAAGAGCCTTATTTCACCCTACCTGCTATCGTTGTGCCACCGGTGCCCGCCACTAGTGACATGGTGCCTATTGTTGCACCTCCATAGGCCACAACAGAAATAAGTGAGGTTCCACCTTCTGAGCCTGTTGAGGATATGGTCGAACCAAATGAGGTTCATCAACAATCTCCATCCTTAGATGATGCTCAAGTAAGAAGATCACAAAGAGTAAGACGGTCGACCATCCCGGACGACTATCAGATCTACTTGAGTGAAGAAGTTAAGATGGAGGATGATCCCACCTCTTACGAAGATGCCATGAGGAGACCTCAGTCATCTGAATGGTACAAGGTCATGGAAGATGAAATGAGTTCCATGAGTGTCAACAAGGTCTGGTACTTAGTAGAGATTCCTAAAGGATTCAAAACAGTAGGTTGTAAATGGGTCTACAAGATTAAGCGTGACTCCAAAGGGAAGATCAAAAAATATAAGGCTAGGCTTGTGGCTAAGGTATTCACTCAGCGGGAGGGTATTGATTACAATGAGACCTTCTCTTCCGTGTTGTCTAAGGATTCTTTTTGAATCATCATGGCATTAGTAGCGCATTACGACTTAGAATTGCATCAAATGGATGTAAAGTAAGCGTTTCTCAATGGGGATCTGTTTGAGGACGTTTATATGACACA
The DNA here is from genome assembly GCA_036927565.1 of Tuctoria greenei. Lineage (NCBI taxonomy): Eukaryota > Viridiplantae > Streptophyta > Magnoliopsida > Poales > Poaceae > Tuctoria > Tuctoria greenei. Next base: position 165,190,052 of record JAYESD010000009.1, on the reverse strand, counting down.
TCCGAAAGGTTTTGTCATTAAGAGTAAGGAATATATGGGATGTCACTTGAAGAAATTCATTTATAGACTTAAGCAAGCTTCAAGACAATGGTATCTCAAATTCGATGAGGTTATTAGAAAGTTTGTGTTTAAGGAGAATGAGGAGCATAATTGCATTTATGCTAAGTTTAAGAATGGAAAGTTCATTTTCTTAGTCCTTTATGTGGATGACATCTTATTAGCTAGTAGTGATGTCAATCTACTCTTAGAAACTAAGAATTTTTTATTCTCAAACTTTGATATGAAGGATCTAGGTAAAGCGACCTATGTTTTAAGGGTTGAGATACACCGAGATCGTGTTAAGGGGGTTTTAGGACTATCTCAGAAGGCATACTTAGAAAGCGTACTTAGAAAGTACGGTATGCATGCTAGTAAAGCCTGGTCTGCTCCAATAGTTAAGGGCGACAAATTTCAAACTCACAATCGCCTAAGAATCAGTATGAGGTTGATCAGATGAAAGGAATTTCTTATGCTTCTGCTATCGGAAGCTTGATGTATGCTCAAGTTTGTACACTTTCTGACTTAGCTTTTGTGACTGGGATGCTTGGCAGATACCAAAGTAATCTAGGATTAGATCACTCGAAAGTTGTTAAGAAGGCATTAAGATATATACAGGGCACTAAGCACCTCATGCTAACATATAGTAAGACCGAGTCACTAGAAATAGTGGGCTATTCGGATTCAGATTACGCGGGTTGTGTGGATATTAAGAAATCCACGTCAGGTTATATATTCACCCTTGCGAATGGAGCTATATCGTGGAAAAATTCCAAACAAGCAATCACTACATCGTCCACAACGTATGTTGAATTTGTTTCTTGTTATGAGTCCATTGGGCAGACATCTTGGCTTAAGAAATTTGTTCCCCGTCTTAAAGTGGTCGACAGCATCCATAAACCACTTAAGTTATACTGCGATAATCAGCCGACAAATATGTACTCTCACAACAACAAGTAGAGTAGTGCTGCCAAACACATCGACATTAAGTACTATGTTGTGAAAGAGAAAAGTCAGGATCACACAATTAGTCTCGAGCATATTAGTACAAACAAATGCTTGCGGATCCGCTAACTAAGGGCCTTCCACCCAACTTGTTCAGAGAACATGTAACCGGCATGGGTTTAAGGGATACCCTGTGACAATATCCTGGATTCTAAGGGGCCAGCAAAGTGTAAGATTATTTCTAATTGTGAGACGTATCATGGTCATCGAGTCAAACAGTGCGTAAATGGTTGTTTTGATGCGTCGTGCCCTTTATGTCAAAGCAAAGAGGAATATGTGTAAGATTAGTTTAGTAAATAAGATAAGTTAAGGACCCGAGATCAAGGGGAAGAATGTTAGTTTATTATGATCCCGGTCCCACATGGGCAGCAACCACGGCTGGGTCATACTCTCCCTAGCGCCCTGATCGGGGGCGCTACGGACTCAGTTCCGTGCGGCCCCCTCTCGTACGCGCTATAAAAACAGGAGATCGTCGGGGTGTGAACTCACGAGTTGAGTCCACATCTAAAAGGTCCACAACAGTTTCTAACCCTAATTCGACCCTAAGATAGTGCGGAACGAGGGGAAGAGCCGCACCTCTCCCACGGTGATCGCCTTCTGCACCGCGCCGCCACTGCATTGACGACCGCCCTGCATCAGCGATCATCATGCGTCAGCTACTCTCCATCGATCATCCGTTTGAGCCCAATGGCATCAAATGGATCCACTGGGGGTAACCTCATATCTCTCCCCTAATCCATAAGTAGGTTCTATGCCATGCATGATCTGTTCTTATGTTTGATTGTTTGATTATTAGTCCAAGTCATCAGATCAATGTTTAATTATGCCTAAGTATGTCTGTTAGATTAGATTAGACTTAAGTACTTCTAATTATACATTGCTAGTGTTGATCCTAAGCACCCTAAGATATAACAAACCAGAGCCTCCAACGTTTCAGCCTCTAGTTCTTGGACTCACTGCTCCTCCATTACAAACTCCATTGTCGTTGTGGTCAACATAGGATGACACATAGGAGATTGAACTAATGCATCTTTTTCGGACTAATTCAAGAATAATCACTACAAGAATCGGGCAAAGAAGTGTCGACCAAACTATAATCATCGGCCCCGACGTTTTAAATCCATTTATATTCGTCGGTTTAGCTAAGCCGACAATTATATGTTTATGGCCGTCGGCTAGGCATGACGGCCGACGGCTTCAAATATGGCCGTTGGTTTCAGCACAGAGGCCGACGACTTTAATTATGGGCGTCGTCTTAATGCCATGCGGCCGACAGCCATAGTGTGGGCCCTGCTACGCGAAAAAACTATTTTCCCGCCGATCTGTAAGGTCGTCGACCCAGACAAAAGAGCCGACGGCTTTAAAGCGGGCCCCACCCTGCTAGGCTATGGTCGTCGGTTTTAGTGCTCTGGCCGATGGCCATAAAGTGGGCCCCACGGACCTCAACTATGATCGTCGGTGCTGTGTAACCGACGACTTTAGATCCCTTAGCATCATGCACCGTGAGAAAATCTAACACTCCACGTGCGTCGCTCCGTTGCCAGCTCCGCGCCGCCGCCCGCATCCCCAATTCGCCGCCCGCGTCGTCGCCCCGCCGCCGGCATCGCCGCACCGCGCCGCGCGCTGCCACCCGCGCCTCGTCGCCTCCCAGCGCCCCGGCTGCTGTGCCCCGCCCCCGGCCGCCGCGCCCCAGCTGCCGCGCCCCGCCCCGGCTGCCGTGCCCTGCCCCCGGCTGCAGCGCCCTGCCCCCGGCCGCCACGCCCTGGCGCCCCAGCGCGGCCGCCTTGCCGCGTAGTGCCCCTGCCGGCCGCCGCTCCCGGTCCGCACGTCTCCGCCTTCACTCTTTCGGCTCATCAGATAAGGTTAAACCTTAAACTTGTCTATAAATTAAGTTTTTGAATTCCGATAAGTGTGGCTTTAAGTTTTTGATTTGACTAGTGTATGAATTTCTATATCATTACTTGTGTAAGTTTATATTGTGTTTTATCCATATATGTGTATGTTAACTTGATTATCATAGATGTTAGTTATTTAAGTTCGATTATGTTTATTTTAATTTTTTTATTATTTATGTACTATATGTATATACAATGTTATTAAATATAGGTGAATAGGATCGACTAGACGATTAGTCATTGATTAGTGCGATTAGTCGATCGTAGTTGAACTCTAGTCTACCTCGTAGTCGTTCAACGTATTAGAGAGAAGTGTTGTTAGTTGACACTAAGGAAACAAAGCCGGGTGACGATCGTAAGGCGATGGTTGACGATTAGTTGTTCATTAACATATATTTATTTGATGCAGTTTTAAAATGGGTGACGATCGTGAGGCGATGTATGATGGATGGAGTTCAACTGGTGCGCACACTAATGAATGGGGTCATATCGCAAATGCTTTTATGAGCCATGCATTTGCTAGTGATGCTCGTGTTGCGAAGTGTCCGTGTATCAAGTGTCGGAATCGTCGACGTCTGGATAAGTCTGAAGTGGAGTTGTATCTTTGCAAGCACGGATTTATGTCCGACTATCTGGTGTGGCATGAGCATGGGGAGATAGAGCATGATGATGAGTCGGGCGACGGTAATGAGGATAAAGATCGATTGGATGAGATGATAGCAAACATTGGTAAAGAGTACGAAGATGAGTCACAACCGAAGGAGGTGAAGGAGTTCTACGAGCGTCTTGCCACAGCAGATCGAAAAGTGTATGAGGGCGCCAATATGACTGTTTTGCAGGCGGTCACACGACTTATGGTGATGAAGTCCAAGTTCAATTTTGCGAACAATTGCCACAATGGTATCATTAAGCTGATCAGTGATCTCCTTCCATCAGGTCATCACATGCCGCCGGATCTATATCAATCTAAGAAAATTTTGGCTGGTCTGGGCATGAATTATGAGAAGATTGATGCGTGCGAGAATAATTGCATGTTGTTTTGGAAGGAACACATGGACAATACTCATTGTATGCATTGTCATAAATCTAGATATGTGTACGTCATGAATGATGATGGAGAACGAATAACTACAAAAGTATCGATCAAACAACTTCGGTACATGTCAATCACGTCAAGGCTTAAACGATTATTTCTGTCTCAAGGAACAGCGAAGCACATGCATTGGCATTCTGAAGGGATACGTGAGAAGGATGACAAAGATGTTATGGCGCATCCTTCGGATGTCGCGACTTGGCATGCTTTAGACCGTTTCAATCCAGAGTTTGCAAGAGATCCGAGAAATGTTCGTCTTGGGTTGTCAACAGATGGTTTCACTCCATTCAGCACTAGTAGCAATCCATACTCTTGTTGGCCTGTTTTTATCATGCCCTACAATCTCCCTACCAACATGTGCATGAAAGAAGGATACATATTCCTTGTGGAGGTCATTCCTGGTCCTAAACATCTAGGCAAAAAAATCAATGTGTTTATGCAACCGTTGATTTAAGAGTTGAAAGAGTTGTGGCAAGGTGTAAAAGTATATAACAGTCATATGAAATGTGAATTTAACTTACATGTCGTGTATCTATGGTCAATTCATGAATTGTTGGCATATGACATTTGGTCTAGTTGGTGTGCCCACGGACAATTGTGTTGTCTCATGTGTATGAGTGACACTGTCAGTTTTTTTATTGTCACCGACGATTCCTTCCTTCAAATCATCCTTTCAGGAGAGATACACAATCATTCCGGAAAGGCATAAGAGTTACAAAAGGAGCACCTCGTCGATTGACAAGCGAGCAAAAAATAGCATGGCATGCAAAGTTAAAGCAGTCCGAAGAAGATGGTTTCGAAGGGTATGGTACAGAACATAACTGGACTCATATTTCTTTTCGTTGGGAGCTACCATATGCGAAGGCGCTGCTTCTACCGCACAATATTGATTTGATGCATCAGGAGCGTAATGTCGATGAAAGCATAATAAGCATGTGTTTTAATTTTACCGGTCAAACCAAAGATAATTTGAATGCAAGAAAAGATTTAGCTGATCTTTATGATTGTCCTGGGTTTGAGATTAGAACAAATGCTAGTGGAAATGAAATTCGACCACAAGCTCCTTACTGTGTCAAGCCAGAAGAAAGAAAGCTCTAAAGTTGTCGGTCCCGACGTCTTTAATGCTTTAAGAACGTCGAGCTGGTGTCGTCGGATATGGCCGTTGACAGGCCGACGAGTTTACACTAGGCCGTCGGCTATAGTGTTTTACCGACGGCCATAAGGCCAACACTTCTTTGCACGTTTCCTGTAGTGAATGAAACAGACTCTAGTATTCAGTTGCCAAGAGACAGAGGCAGTGTCAGTTTTGCTGCGTTGTACACTCAAACAGGTGCTGCAATGCGATGAGGCAACGGATCCTGGAACTCCCAAAATGTGAAAAAAAAATCAAGGGATCTCATGAGAAAATGGTATGTTTATCCTGTGAAATCTGCAAGCAACTGAAATCAGATGGTAATGTATGGTCAGTAGTCGTGGGCAACTACTGGACTCAGCTATTGTGGCGATGGCTCATGCTGCGGAGTGGCAGGGGAGTCTGGAGCGATGGCGAATTGGAGGGCGTGTCCGCGTGCCGATTCCAGGATGAAGGCTACCTCTGCGGCTGCAAGTGCAGCCTCTTCCTGCCAGTAGCGGAAGCATTGATAGTTAGATATGGTTTGTGAAATCAATGACATAACTCTATGAAGAACCAGGAAATCTGGAGCATGCAAAACTAATCTTTCTCCCTAAAGCATACTTCACCCGGTTTCACATTAGTTGTCGTTTCCGACAATCAAAACAATTAAAAAGCACTAGTTGGAGCTGTCCCGACGACAATTAATTTAACACCGGGAGGAGTATTTTGTAACTTTGTACAAATAACTGATGCAATTTTGACCAACATATGATCCAGGCGGACCCAAGGGGTATGCCTGGTGGGCCGCGGCATACCCCAGGTCCAGTCGCCAGCAAAACCTGTGGGGAGTGGCCGAGTTGGGAACAATAGACAGTGTAAAGCAGGCGGCAATGGCGACGTGGGGTGCGGGTGTCTTCGTTGACCACTTGTACGGGCCCAGTGACAAGAATGACAACTTCAGCATGCTCCGCCTCATCCTTCCAGGGCTCAACCGTGTGCGAAGGCCTCTCTCGCTGCAGTGCTCGCCCCTCGGCGTCGCTAAGGACTAGTCGGATGGCGTCCAACTCATCAACTGGGACCGTTATAGTGGACTGGTGGTTTCCACGGCGCCGACAAGTTCGCTCTCATCGCAGATGTTGTACAGTAAATAAGCCCTGTAAGACTACTCGCACTCGTTCACCTCTATATCCCATCTCTATATCCTACCTCTAAAAATATTCTCTCTTTACAGTTTTGTTCTCCCCACTCATTCACCTCTAAATCACACCTCTATACTATTTTTCATCTATTTTATTCCTTTCTTCCCTCTTTATTTCTTTTTTTCCTTTCTTTATTTCTCCTCCCTTTCTTCTCTCTCCACATAGCAGCGCCCTTATATCTAGCGCGTTCCTGTAGCGATCTGGGAAATAGGGGCGCGGATAGCGCGTCCGCTGCGCCTGTCCGCTCGCGCTATACGTAGGTAGCGGCGCGTATAGCGCGCCCGCTGCGACCGGTCTAAATTGGCTCACCAGGTGTCCATGAACAACTGCGCATAGGTATGAACCAAAATGATTGCTTATATTCTACAAATTCAATGGCTGAGAGGCCCTTCTCCTTCTGATTCTTCGCTCACATCCAGAGTAAACAAGGTATTCGTCCTCAAGCGGTTTAAGTGTTACCGTATTCAGTTGCAGCAAAGCTCTATCATCTCTGAACTCTTGCAAATTTGGATTTGCAGCAATGTGGTAGTGAGGCACAATACCATAGTTATTTGTTTTTCTTATGTCATAGTGAGACTTGCTTGAAGTTGCTATTACTGGAATTTTTTAATGGCATACCCTTTAACAATATCCTAGGTCCGCCACTGGGATCCTACATAACTGGATGAAACATACATGTCTTTGTCGCCGTTGATGCAAAATACTGAAGATCTACGCCATGATATGGCACGGCAGCAGAAATCCAGCAGCTCGCAGCAGAAATAGCTGAAAAGGATCAAATTGACATAAGGAACCGACTAAAGCACTATTCTCAAAAGGGACAGATAGAGAGGAGACTACAAGACTCACTGAGAACATAGTATTAGAAGCATCTCATCATTACCGTCATTGTCTGATATTGACAATGCATGCCTAAGCAGCAACAGAGCCATTAACTGCAAAAGAAACGCGGATTTTTAGGAATTCTACATTGAAAAACTAGAAATTTGACACGAGCATTGTTTTCAAGTCGTCCGACTAATCGCGATTAGTCGTTCATATCGGTTGCTGAAGGTCGATCAGGGGCAACGACTTGATCTGGGTGACCGATGTAAGTTACGTAACTTACGTTGGCTTCCTCCGGCCGACATAAGTTTAGTGACTTACGTCGGCCGGCTCACGTAAGTTATTTTAGCCGATGTAATGTTGTGAGTTTCCTGTAATGTCCTGTACCAGACACCCATTTTCTAATAGCATACACCTCATATTTAGTGAAACCGAGAAACACCAGTAACACAACAACACAGTGCTCTAGGTCTTCATGAGAGACCCAGGTGTTCCACACGGGCATCAAACTAACCAAGCGATAAGCAAGCAGCTGTGAAGTCTGCAGCCTCGACTGTCCGCAGCTTCTCCGTTCATCACATGACTTTGCGACGAGCAACGACACATTTCTGCACTCCTGTCCGGCCACAACCATTTTGGTCATTCCAGCTTCCTCCAACATCTCACACCTCTGTCACTACAGGCTTGCAGCTGTCCCTCATATCCTCATGCCTCGCACTCCATGCAAACTGATAAAACTCTCGGATTTATCACTATGCTTTGATGTGCCTTCTCTGTTTTCTGCTAGTTCGTTTGGAGTTAACAATTGTTTGCATATATACGGCCTGGACTTTCTGCCATGGTCATCATGGATCTGGCATGTGTTACCTGCAAACTAAAAGCGTGAGTGCATGACTAGCATGCATTCCTTTTCTCTCAAATCTTACTTGTAGTTCCATAATAATTTGTCCAAGGATCTGCTGATTTGTAGTGCATCAACGAGAGAATTCCTATTTTTCCTTTATTGTTGTTTACCTAGAGAAAATGATCCGTCTACTGCTGAATGCTAAATGTTAATCATCTGTGCCATGAAAGCAATGTGGCTAGGGCTATTTTCCTGCCTCTCCCATGGCTGACTCGACATGATTTAATTAGGCATGCATGACTCGATATGATTCATGGCTTTAGCATGCACCAGCTGCAAGTTAGAAGCATTTCTAGCAAGCCACTTTGATTCGCAAATCACGAAAGGCATGCTTGTAAACTAAGGAACTAGAAATTTGTAATGACAATGCAATGCTTGTAAATGACATTAGCTTGTGGAAGATCACCACATTAAAACATTTTTATTTTCACTTTTGGGATAAGTGACTTTTCTGTTTTTGCCGTGAGATTATAATGTCACGACGACAAGACCATGTTTGTCGCATTGCACTTAATGAATTACACGAAATTGCTACACAACTCAGCATTCTTTTCGTTTGGACCTTCCAAAGCTCAAGTCCATGAGACTGGTAGGAAGTGTCTTCCAATCATTCTGACTGTTGTGCCACTTAACCCTCTCTTGTGCTACAATTTCAGACACGTTCAACTCTTATTCTATCTGTTTATATGTAACACCCATATTTTATGTAATAAAATTTGATCAAACTATATTGCATCGTGTGCATTTTTTGGTGAATTTTGAAATTCAAACGAGTAGCAAACGTTGAAATTTGAATTTGAAATCAAATCAAAAGAAAAGGAAATGAAAAAGAAAAAGAAAAACAAATAAAACCCCTTTTGGGCCAAAACCTCTCCCCTGGCCCAATTCTCCCTCCCCTCACCCGCGGCCCAGCCAGCCTCACCCCTCTCCTCTCTCTCTCTGCCAGGCGGGGCCCGCATGTCATCCCCTTCCCTGGGCAACCGCCTCCCTTTCCTTCCCGCACCGACGCCAACCGCCGCAAGCTCTCGTCGCCGACTACTCTCCGGCCAATTTCGGACCTCGCGACCCCCCCGAGGTATGCTCCCCATCCTCTCTTCTTTCATTTAGTGTAAAGTGCGCTTAGAATTAGCGGCGTTTTCACTGATTTGGCCTACTCCGGCGAGCTCGCCGCCGCGCCGTGCGCCGCCGGTGTCGCCAGAGGCGACGTGGCCGCATCCCGGCCTTCGGTTTGAACCGAACGGTCAAGATTAGAAGGTTGTAACGTTTCGGTTATTTAAAATCCCGTGCATCCATTTAAGATCCGACGGCCCACATTGAATCTCGCTTTTCCGCCGCCAGATTTACACCGCAGCCCCTGAAAATTCACCAGCTACCCCCTGACCTTTGCTAGAATTCAAATCTAGCCCCCAGAATTTACAATCTAACCCCTGGATTCTCTGGAATTGGATTTAATCAGCTAAATAATCAATCTAGCCCCTAGAAATTAATTGAATTATAGATTTAGTCCCTGTAAAGTGTAGGAAACTTATTAACCAGCCCCTGGACTTTTATTTAATTGCTGAATATTGTTTTTATGGGTATTTGATGTGTAGAAATTAGATAAAATGGTAAATAAATATAAAAATAGTAGGAAAATTTGTATAAAATGTTTTATGCTGTAATTAATTTTTAGATTTCAAATAAAATATATTTTGACCATGAAAAATTTATTAAAAATGTTTAAAATACATTTTGGCCATAGAAAATTCAATAAAAATGATTTTAGGCCATAAATAAATCCTAAAAATGTGAGATAAATATAAAATGCATATTTTGGCTAAGTAAAATAGTAAATACCTCGTAGGGACGCTTTAGTATAGAGTTTTATGCCTATGTGTATGCTTGATGCCATGTGTTGTGTGCTCTTTACTTATTTTAGCCTTTATTTCTCTTTGCCATGCTTGGGAAACATAATTAGAGTCGTACTACGACCCCAACTTTAATCTCCAAGACCAAGACTTCACCAACAATCAAGTCTTCGAAGAAGGCAAGTGCCCTTGACCATCTTGTACCAATTTTAGGATTTTAGTTAGATGCATGCTAATTAAATTGATGTCCTATTTCATGTTTCATGTCTTGTTCCATATAATTCCTTGTCACCTGATGTGGGTTGGGAAGTATATAGGTAATTAATTATGCTTAGACATGCTTAGACATTGGGTATGGAATTTCATACAATTTTGACATGTTAAACTTTATGGTTACTTTAATTGTGGTGGATACACAATAGTAGTGGATAGGAATCTGGTGGTTGGATAGATTTGGTATGGTGCAGTTTGCACGAGACCCGAGATTGGGTTTGGTACCACCGGATTCTAAGGACCGGTTTATGGAGGAAGCCACTAAGCTTTATAGTACCACCACGAGACTGAGATGGGACAGCTTGGTCAATTAATTAGGTTTCTCCCGATGAAATGCTAGTAGTTGGATGGTGCGGGGAATGATGCAGGGGTACTGCTCTGGGAACCGCAAGGCTCAAGAGGGGGCTCTGAGGCGGAGGGTTACTCCGGGAATGCCTCAGTGGTGGAAACCTTAGAGGGCTAGCACTAGTCGGGAGTACCTTTGTAAATACCATATTGTGACCTCCTAGCCTCACACCAAAGGAAGTGTGTAATGTGGTTAGCTACCACGGTCATTCAGGGAGGTTCACTTAGTCCACCTGGCAACAGGGGATGAAACCACTGCTTGTGGGAAAAGGGTACACTCTCTGCAGAGATTTGGTAAAACTGTCATGACAGTCGTGCTCACGGACAAGAGCAGCTTGGGGCCAGTTCATAATTAGTTTATGGTTGGGAAATGGTGGTTATTTATGATTCAAGTTACATTCATCACCCTTAATTATGTGTTGAATTACTTCTTGAATGATGATATTAATAATTGAAAGATAAGGTTAGGTTCTAAGCATAGTGCTTAAGCCATAATTGGCCTTCCCTTGCTTTAGCCAATCATGTCATTCTCTTCCCACACTTGCTGAGTACTCTATGTACTCAAGCGTTTACTTTTCCATTAGAATATGAAGAAGAAGCGGCACCATAAGACTTCTTCGTCAACCCGGAAGACTTGGGCTAGGCTGGCGATCCTTCGCGTGACTGCCTGTGGAGATGGAGCCGTTCTTATCTATTTAGCCTTCCGCTGTAGTATAATCTTTGTGAACTGTTTAGATGTTGTAAATAGGTTGTGGTGTGTATTTGTAGACCTTTGAGTCGTACTGTAAGACTATTTATGTACTCGAACATGGTCATGTAATGATATTTTACTTTCGTCAACGCATGTACAATTCAACTGATCCTGGCGTACATGTGATTAGCGTCTGTTCATCTTTACGATGACCGGGCGTGACATTATATACGGTCGAGCGCAGCAAGAATCAAGTCTGATGAACCTTGCCCCAAAAAATTATATTGGTTTTGTATGACTTCTTAAAGGTGAGAAAGATTTATTTACAAAAATATGCATGATAGCACTCTTCCCCTATCACACACTCATTTGATCATAACACACCTCTAAAATTTAGTAAAATCCAAATATTACTGAAACCCAACTTCATAATGATCCATGTCTTCATGCGAGTCCAAGATGTTTCACACGGTCATCATACATGTTTCACACGGTCATCATACTAACGGAGCGCGGAGACGGTTGAGGTAGCCGCTGTCGTGGAGGCAGATTTGCCACCCGATGGCCAGGTGGCTCCAGAGCATGCGGCCCCATGTGTCTGCGGCTTCCTTCTCTATTCATCGCGTGCGCGTGCGATGAGCAACTAGGCATCTCCGCTCTTCGGTCTGGCCACGATGGCCTTGGCCATTTCAGCTTCCTCCAACATTTCACACGGCTCTGATCTTCTCTGTCAGTACAAGCTTGCATTTATCCATAAACCGATTTTGCCTACTATGCTTTGAGTACTGCTCTACGTGCATAGATGTGTCTCGTCTGTTTTATGCTAGTTTCGTCTGTATATACAGCTTGGACTCCCTGCCATGCTCATAATGTGTTACCTGCAAACTAAAAGCATGACTAGCATGCATTCCTTTTCCCCAAATCTTACTTGTATCTCCATCCATAAGATTTTTTTCCCAAGGATCTGATGATCTGTAGTCACGCATCCAAATTTCCAACTTTTGTATTGTTGTTGACCCGGAGAAAAAATAATCTGTCTACTGCTGAATTTTTTTAGATAATGGATGGTTCTGACCTGTCACCCCAGTGATGAGGTTACGGCCCCACTAATACATCATTCAGTACAATAGAGAAACAATCCTGGAAAACTAATCTGACTCACGAGACTCTACCATATGAGGAGTTACAGCATTGCCCATTATTTAAAAGAAATTCTACGGCAAAAACTCCATCCGAGTTTTGCGAAGATCTCCATGGCTGTAGACTCCATGGACCAGCGTGCTCTCCTCATGATTTTCTTGTCTTCGTCACCCTTTTGCAGCAATGCCCAAGTGCGACACCAGTGTGTGCTTCTGAAAAGTACCTGCAGATAGTTTTTCATTGGATTGTTATCAAAAACACAATCATTTCTAGATAGCCACCATGTCCAGCATAGTGCCGCTGTAGCCACCATTATTTTATTTCTCAGTAAGCTCGGGAAAGAATGCAACCACTCATTGAACATGTGCGAAACAGATAACGGCGTATAAATATTGAAAGTGATACTTACACTTCTCCACAGAATTAGCATAGTGACAATCAATAATAAGGTGTTGGATAGTTTCATCGGAATTACAGAAAACACATTTTTTATTGCCTGTCCAATTCCGCTTCAGTAAATTATCCTTCATAAGGATCACTTCTCTTTTTAAGAACCACATAAATATTTTGATTTTTAGTGGTAATTTTGGTTCCCATATCGCTCTGTTTCTACACATGTTATCATTTGTGATGAGTGTTGTATACATACTTTTTACCCTTTTTGGTTTAGATCCCACCTCAAAGTATCATCTGTATTTGTTAGACTTACATGAGCGATGGAAGCTACTAGGTTGTACCATCTAGCTAAATTATTTCCCACCAGACCACGTCTGAAAGAAATATTTAATGGAGTGGTACTACACACATGAGCTACAGTAGCATGTCTACTGCTGAATGCCAAACATTAAACTTGAAAGTGATGTAGCTAGGGCCATTTTACTGCCTCTCCACTATTATGTTATAAGGATAGCATTCTAGCACTGCTAGTCTTTCTCTCCACGATCGCCGAGTCCCGGTACCAAATTTGAAGCTGAACAGGCACCAGCTGCCATGGCAGCGGTGGAAGAGGCTCCTTCCTTCCAGCACGGCATGTTCAGCTCCTTCCTTCTGGTGACCAAGCCATGGCAGCGGTGGAAGAGGTTTGCCGATTGCCACTGTTTCCTGCATCATCCAGAGCCTGAAACGTTTCAGCCTTTAGTTCTTGGACCCACTGCTCCTTGTCTGCACATTGTACTCCATTACGTGCTGCAGTTTCACGCATGCCCAGCTCTTGTTCAATCTGTTTATATTCTGAGAAAGGTTTTCATGATTATTTTGAGAAAGAAACACGAGTAGTTAATATCGTGCTGCAGTTTCAGGCACGCCCAACTCTTGTTCAATCTGTTTATATTTGGTTGAGCGCAACAAGAATCAAACACATATTGGTTTCAGATGAGTTCCTTAAAGGTGGGAAAGATTAATTTACAAAGATATGCATAGTAGCCCTCTTAGAACTGCTATTTTCTCCCTCCTCTACCGGACACTCATTTCCTCATGGCATACGTCTCAAATTGTCAGGACCCACCTTCCATGGGCCCACTTGTGCATCTTGTACCAATCTCTGGATTAGTAGTTGGTACGCACAATAGAATAGATCGAGATCCATACAACGATTATTTATTTATAAACAATATAAGTCTTACAAACATGATCTAGATTACATTAGATGTGGCCGTGAATGACCACCAAAACAGATAAGTCCTCAAAAACAGTGAAGCAGACCGGCTCCATGCCCAACTGGCAGACTTGGGAAGTAGGAATAGACATAACCGTCATCCTCACACGTTTCAGCTTTCTTATCTTCTGATAAAACCACATATAAAGCAAGAGTGAGTACATAAGATACTCTGCAAGCTCTAACACTACTCAAGGGGAGGTGTTTCATGCATTGGGGGTTGTAGCAAGGAGAAGCCATACGGTTTAGTTTTGCCAAAAAGCATATTATGCAATGTTCTCTTTGAAAAGAGTTTTGCAATAGGAGAGAGAAGTAGTTGCATCAGTATTATTATAGTTGGTAGGCCCTGGGGGAGTTTCAGTTCATCCCGCCAGTTTTCTAACTTTTAGATGAGTCATCAGACCCATGGCCCTGATGACTCTGGCACGCATGCCAACACTTTCCCAAAACATGACAGCCTCGGCCACCCACACACACACACTTCAAGGAGTTGTACTATTGCTAATCAAGAGGAGCCCAAAGCATAGTGTGTCAAGATTTGACAACAGTTATTCGGATAGATTAAGACTCTGCAGAGTTTGTACACTTTACCCACATGCTACATACTATGGATCAGAGAGTAATGCAACGCTCATCCCATCTTCCTCGAGTAACCCCACATTCACACCTCGGCCCGACGCAGGGGCTATTCGGGCATTCACTACCTAGCCAGACACCGGACGACCCTCGGTCTTCGTGCCATTTCCTGGTCCACCGTGCCCTCCATGGCTCTACAGGTTTTCTCATGTGGCAGTTACCAGAAAGGTAGGGCGAGTCTCGCCCATACAGGTTTTGTGGTTGTACGAAATCACTATGTTGAGGTCAAATGAACCGGTCCTTATATTTGTGAGGCAGTTTCATCCGTCCTTGGCAAAAGGACTATTTCGGAACACACAACATCAAACTAAACTGAAGTACTCAGCACAAGGCTAGTCCGGAAAACATTGCCATCAGACTATTACTGAAGCACTCAGTGCCCATCGGTGGGTTACACCAAATACACAGCCGCAGCTGGTATACCTCTTAGGGAGCCCGCGGCGTCCCATCACCACACCCGCCTCGACCACCCTCCCCCTTCACACACATATTTCATTAATAGCCCACCCATATCCTAACTCACACCACCAAACACCTTTTAACATATTTTACAATCATGTATACGGTGTGTAGTGGTTTGCGATGCGAACATCACAGAGGTTTCTAACATAGTACTAACAAGGAGGTGCTCACATCACTGCTATAGCGCAGTGATGAAGCTGTTAGGTTGTCAAGGGGTTGTGTTGTCAAGGTCAAGGAGGGGATTGTGATAGTCACTTCTATTATCGTAACTGATATAGTGCCTTGTTTCAAGCCATTGATAGCGAGTAACTACTGGATTACTGTTTATCGTTGGCTATTAGCTAACACCGATATTCAATCATCAACATAGCTCATGCTACCACATCAAATTATTCATAGCATAACAACATTTTAAAATAGACATACAGTCATGCAATGAAAACAGGTCATAGGTGCGATTGCAAAATATAGGTGAAATATGACCAAGGAGTTAGAGCTTGCCTTTACGATGTTTATCAGAGTCTTTGTTCGATTCTTCATGATCCGACTCTTGCATATCTCCTTCGTGAACTCTCCGATTACTGAGTACATAGCTATGCGAAGAAAACACGATTCATCGATAAGGATCCAAGAAATCCAAATAGAACTTCAATAAATACCAGCAATCATTTAATAACACGTTTTCTAGGATTCTTAGAAGGCTCATCAGAGAATATGATATTCTTCTGGTGGGTCATTTGAGAACATTACTATTTTGCCGATCAACTAATTGGTTATTGAAATGTTTAACAATGTTTTCGGTTTTCTTAGTTATTTACAGGGTTTATGACTATTATGGTTAATTCATCAGTTTATACTTATAATTTACCTTTGTTACGATCAAAGGGTTAATCATAACCTTTATGAGACTTCTTTATAATTATCTTATCTTCATAATAGTATATTCACCAGGGTTCTACTAGTGTAAGACCCACTTGTTTTAGAGTCTAAGCATCAGTTCTAATATTCTCGAGTCAACTCAATATTTTTAATAACGACTAGTGTATGATCATTAACTTATATCATTTATTAATCTATTATTTTCTTATTGTCTTCTAAAAGTCGTGAACTTATTTTAGGACTTCTTTAGTGTATGGCTATTAGGATCTTTGGAGAATTACTAATGAACTTATTATTTTATTTAGGGCTTGCATGTGAGTTTCTGGTATTTACTAGTTCTCTAATTGCTTTTCTATGACGGCGATTATAATCGATCCGTTACCCTATAATTTATTTTAGTGATTTACTATTCTAAAAGTTCTAGTAATATATCCTTAAAATATTTAGATGGTCATTCGTGAAGAGACTAGTTAGAATCATCCACATGCATTTTACTAATTACAATATCTGCATGATTCTCCTATGGGAATGATAATTAATTCTATGTCCCATCATTTATATTAGTTAATACTACTTATGCTACATTACATAGGTCAATCATTATATTCTAGGGATTTTATATGATCATTTATGAGGAAGTTAGCCCATCTAAAGTTTGTATATGATCTTCTTCTAACTATGGCAATTTAAGTAATTTTTCCATAGGAATGATAAGTGTTTACTACTCGATACCCTATAATGGTTGCATAATACTTTTTATGACATTATCAATGTCAATTAATATTTCTAATACCTTTAGGCTATTATTGGTGGGGGATTGTCAAATTTGGAGGCTAAGTATAGGGTTCCCCAATTTCCTAGTTGATTAAATGATTTTTTAGTTAATAATAAATTTCTCATTTTATGAAATTTACTAAGGTCATTTATCACTGTTTCTATGTTCTAACAGTTATCCAATAATTTTAGAAGCTTTTCAATTAATTTAGACCCTAGACCTAATTTCTTTTCAATTTTCCTAATTGGTCGATTCATTTTTGTGAGCTAATAATATCTAATACAATTTATGCAAGTAATTCATACTATCAAACATTCTTAATATGTCATACAAGCAATTAATGATTTTTAAGAATTTTTCCAGAATTTTCTTGTATCATGAAATGCATTTTCTAATTGTCTGTGTGCACTAAGCGTGTGGCTCTAGCATTTTATAGTACCAGGCAGTGGCTGACTGTGGACCATACTGTGCGTGTTTGTACCTAGCAATTATCTCTCTCTGTATGTCTGGCAAAAGGGCCCATTCATCAGTGGATCATATGTCCAAGGTCCACATAGACAAGGTCTACAGGGGAGAGGAGGCATGGTTTATGGCTGGTGTGGCACCCTTGCGCCCGCGTGGCGGCCAAGTGGCGGACACGTCCGCTCAAGCCGCTGAGGTGGCAGCCAATCTGGAGCCACGTGCGCATTGCGCTCGGTAAACAGGGGAAGGAGGCGGCGGGCGGCTACGGGAGCTCGCCGGCGGTCGACGGAGCTAGTCGGCCGTATGAGGAGGATCCACGGGGCGCGCACAAGAGAGCTTCGTGCTCGGCTGGTCCGGGGATGCACCCATGGGGGCGGGCAATGGCGCACGGCGGCTAGAGGCGGCGGTGTTCGCGACAGCGGCAATGGCAGTACAGCACATGGTGAACTACACGCGCGTCGTGCAATCCAACGGGCTAGTCTGCTGGGGGCACATTCCAGGGTGTGTGTAAGGTCATGGTGAGCTCGGTTGGGCCGGAGCAGCATCCGTGACGGCCGGCGACGGTGTACGACGGGGGATGCGGTGGAGCTCATGGGAAATTCGCGTGAGATTGCTATAACGACGGGATAACTAGCCAAGGTCGTGTTCTAGCGCGCGTGGAAGGTTTTGGAGTGGCCGCATCGGCCGGGGCGAGGCCCACGGCGACCGGCGATGAGGAAGGGTGGCGATCTTGGCGGCAGCGCATCGGGAACGCCCTTCTGAAAGTGCATCTAGGATCCCTGTGGGTTTTGGATGATTTATGACGACAATTAAGTGACTAATGAGCTCAGTGATCTTAAGCACAGGTGTGGACTAAGTGGAAGCACAATCCCTCAAAAAAAGAAAAAGATGGAAACGGCGATGTCAACTCGAAAAGGGAAACTAGGGTTTCTAGTGTGTCGAGTTTAGACTAGCCAAATTTGTGTGAGGATGTGTGTGTAAAGTGCATTGAGATCAAGTAGGGAGCTCAAAGCGGTTTAGAGGTCAAACCTATGGAGAGAAGAGAGTTAGAAGTAGTCTGGCAGTAGGGTCGGACTAGTCCGTGCAGGAGGCCGTACTAGTCCGCCCCTGGCCGGCCAAGTCCGTCTTGGGCCGGACCAGAAAGGTTTGACTGAGATCGGACTAGTCCGTATTGGGACGGACTAGTCTGGGTAGCTGTGAGTGGGTTTTGGGTCTAAGTCCCAAAACCACGAACTTGTCCATTTTAGTCCGGACCAAGAGGTCCTGACTAAGATCGGACTAGTCCGCCCTTGGGGCCGGACTAGTCCGGGTTTGAGAGGAGACTGTGTTTCAAGACTAAGTCTGGGAAGGCCGGACTAGTCTGCCCATGGGTCCTTACTAGTCCGTGGTCTTCAGACTAGTTCGTTTTCGCACGGAACAAAAGATCCTGTGTGAGATCGGACTAGTCCGGTGAGGGTCGGGCTAGTCCATTGTTGAAGTGATCGTTTGAATTTGAAGTTTGGCGGGTAGTGTGACGATTGCCGCGCAGTGCGATAGTTGTCAGGGGCGTCAGTGGTCCCCTAGGCCGGACTAGTCCGGGCTGTAGGCCGGACTAGTCCGTCCTTCTGCTGAAGTCAGCAGTATTGTCTTGGGACCTCTATAAATAGAGGTCCCCTGGGTTCATTTGAACCAATCCTTTGAGCAAACTGAAACCCTAGCGCCGCCACAGCAACCTTGAGCCTCCAAAAGCCTCCTTCTTGCCTACATTCCCGCTAAAACTAATTCTTGTGTGGATTAGGGTTTGGTGAGATGAAGAAGAGGAAGAACACCGCTATTTGGCTCTCGGTTTGATCTCTTGCACTTTGTGAATCTTTGTGATCTGTGGCTTGAGTTAATCCTTGTGATTTGCAATTGTAATTGTGGTGGGAGCCTCAGATTGTGAGAAGCCCCAACGAATCTTGTAATCATTCTTTGTGATAGTGGAGAACCAAGTTAGGCCCGTGCGGTAAACTTGGTGAGGGAAGGGTAGTTGAACCCGGTCCTTTGTGGACTCCTCAACGGGGACGTAGATTCCTTGTGTGGGATCGAACCTCGGGATAAAATCCTCGTGTCACTTGTGTTCTTAACTTTCATTCATCACATATTGCTTCTAGGGTTAGCTTTACCGGTTTTGCTCATCACCTTTGCTTCATTGTGATCCTTAGCTTCATACTTGTCATTTAACTTATTAAGGCTCACTAGGTTATTCTAACAAACTCTGCATCAAAAAAATTGGACTAAAACCTGTTAGAAACCCTTTTTAGGTTTTTCCCTGTAGGAGGACCGGACTAGTCCGCCCCTGGACCGGACTAGTCCACCCCCTGTGTATTAATCTTGTTTTATTAAGTCATTTCAGGTCGATTAGCCTATTCACCCGCCCTCTAGGCAACTTTCAATTGGTATCAGAGCGGGACTCTCCCAAAAGAGTTTAACAACTCGGGGAGAAGATGGTCGGAGTGGGGTACGAAGAAGTTTCTACCAGCGAGATCCAAGCAACTCCAGAAGAGATTCTCTTCTATCAAGACAAATCAACGGATGATGAAGAAGTTCGCCAGCTCAAGGCAAAACTTCGAGAGAAGTTGAAGATTCCCAAAGTTGACACCTCAACCTCCACATCGAGTGGTACAATCAACTACAACCAACAAGGCTACAACTATGAGCGACTTGTATCCAACAACCACTACCTTTCCATCCCATTGGGGAAGCCTCCCCAATTCGATGGAACCGACTACGGGATGTGGAAGCACAACATGAAGATCCACCTTGTGTCACTCAATCCCTCACTGTGGCAAATTGTGTTGACCGGGGTGCACATCCCTAAGAATGAAGAAGATATCACTCTGGAGCAAGTCGTGCTCCTTCACCGCAATGCTCAAGCGGCCGGAGTGATCATCTCATCTCTCTCAAGAGATGAGTTCAATCGAGTGGATGGAATCGAGGTGGCCAAAGACATTTGGGACACTCTCAAGACGGCTCATGAAGGCAACCGAGTCGTCAAGGAAGCAAAGATTGAGCTCGTTGAAGGAGAGCTCGGGAGGTTTGACATTATGGATGTCGAATCTCCCCAAGAAATGTACAACCGCCTAAATATACTCATCAACAAGAGTAGATCTTACGGCTGTACTAAGTGGACGGACCACGAGGTGGTGAAGAGAATGATTCAGGCATTCATGCCTAGGAACGTCTCTCTATTCTCCATGATCCGAGAAAGTTTGGGGTTTGCCAAAATGACCCCGGAAGAGGTCCTTGGAAGGATCATCAATCACGAGATCATGGAAAAGGAGGCGCTCTTCTACAACGACCTTCAAAGGTTCACCGCCTTGAACATGAAGAAGTTGCTCTCAAAGCAACATGCCCCCCAAAAGAGCAAACGGAAGATGATGAGGAGAGCCTTGACACCGATGAGGAAGAGGCCTTCTTCATAACAACTTCAAGAGGATGATGAGGAGAAGAAAAGGAAGATACAAGCATGATGGAAAAGGCAAAGAAAAGGCAAGGCCCAAAAACAAGAGGGCTTGCTACAATTGTGGCGAGTACGGGCACTTCATGGTAGATTGTCCACATGAAGATGGCAAGAAGAAGAAGGAGGGCAAGCCACAAGAGAAGAAGTTCTACCAGAAGAAGAGGCCCTCCGGTCATGCTCACTTAGGCAAGGAGTGGGACTCTAACGATGAGTCCTCCTCGTCCGAAGATGAGGAGAAGATGGCAACCATAGCCATCGAGAGAAGCTCCAAGGGAAGCAAGCTCTTCCCAAATCGCCACGACTATAAGCCAACGTGTCTCATGGCAAAACAGGGAAGAATAAAGGTAAATTCTAACTCATCCTCTTCCATATCCTCCCATGATGATTTTGATAGTGCTAGTGAAAATGAACACATGTTTAAGGATATAAGCAAGAGCACATTGCGAAGAATGAAATTGCTTTCGGATGAGATTTTTTAGAAGGACGAGCTCTTAGATAGGCAAGAGGACTTGCTTATCCAAGAAAAGGAAAGATGTAAAGAGCTAATTGAACTCCTTGAGATTGAGAGAGAGAAGAGCAAGGCATTAGAGCATGAACTTGCTCTAAGCAAGAAAACATGCTCAAGTCTTGAGGAGACAACTATTGAGCTCAAGGACGAACTTGGCAACTTGACAAAAGTTAACAAGATCCTTGAGACTCAAGTTGAGTCCCTTAAGACTAGTGTAGCCTCTTCCTCCACAAGCTCATCCTCCTCAAAAGTTGCAGCCAAAGCAATATCAACTTGCAAATGTTCTAACTTGATTCTTAAATTAAAAGATGAGCTTAAGTTGACTCAAGACAAGCAAGCACCTAAGGGTGGCATCTTTGACAAAGAGAAAGTGGCGTATGCATGAAGTGCATACACCAACACAAGACCTCCAAATGTCAAGGATGGTCTTGGCTATACTAAAGGAGGAAGGCAAAATGCCAAAACCTTCAAGTATGGCAAAGACTTGATTGTCTTTGTTAAAGGAAGCTCATCTCCAACTAAAACTGTGAAGAACACCTCAACTAGCACTTATACGCCTAAAGCTGAACCGCATCCTCTATTTCATGATTTCGATGCATCATATGTGTTGATGAGGAACAAATATGGTAAAGTGTATGCTAGATATGTTGGGCCACTCCGCAAGAGCCCCAAGCCTTGCGTGTGGGTGCCCAAATGCCTTATCACTAACATCAAAGGACCCAACTTCGCTTGGGTACCTAAAAGGAAGGCATAATCTTGTTTTGTAGGCATACTCCTCCGGTGGTTCTAAATAGGTGCTCGATAGTGGGTGCACAAACCACATGACCGGAGAGAGGACGATGTTCGAGGAGTATGAAGAACACGATGATCCAAATGATGGAATCCTCTTTGGAGACAATAGCCGAGGAAAAATCCTTGGCTCCGGTAAAATTGTCATCTCTCCTCAACACACTATTTCTAGCGTTCTACACATTGATTCTTTAGACTATAACCTCTTGTCCATATCACAACTATGTAACAAGGGTTATAATTGTGTTTTCACTAATGAGGGTGTGAGCGTCCTTAGAAAAAGTGATAACTCAATCGCTTTTAAGGGTGTGCTCAAGGGAAAGCTTTATCTTGTGGACTTTGCCTCGGATAAAGCTCAACTTGACACATGCTTAATGGCGAAAACCAACATGGGATGGCTTTGGCATAGACGGCTGGCCCATGTTGGCATGAGGAACTTACAAAAGCTTCTTAAGGGCGAGCACATCCATGGCTTGAAGAATGTTATCTTCGAAAAAGACAGGCCATGTAGTGCTTGCCAAGCGGGAAGCAAGTAGGAGCTCAACATCCCTCCAAGAACATCATGACGACAACAAGACCGCTGGAGCTGCTACACATGTACCTTTTCGGGCCAATAACCTACATAAGCATTGGCGGTAACAAATATGGTCTTGTTATTGTTCATGACTTTTCTCGTTTCACTTGGGTGTTTTTCTTGCATGATAAGGGCGAAACCCATGGTGTCCTCAAGAGGTTCTTGAGGAGAGCTCAAAATGAGTTCGCCTCAAGAATCAAAGCTATAAGAAGTGACAACGGCACCGAGTTCAAAAACACTCAAGTGGAAGGATTCTTGGATGAGGAAGGCATCAAGCATGAATTTTCAGCTCCATACTCCCCTCAACAAAACGGGGTGGCGGAACGGAAGAATAGAACACTCATCGAGATGTCAAGGACAATGCTTGATGAGTACAAGACATAGGATCAGTTTTGGGCGGAGGCGGTCAACACCGCTTGCCACGCCGTCAATCGATTATACCTCCACTGCCTCCTCAAGAAGACTCCCTATGAGCTTCTAGTTGGTAAGAAACCCAATATCTCCTATTTTCGTGTTTTTGGGAGCAAGTGTTATATTCTCAACAAGAAGCCCAGAACTTCGAAGTTTGCTTCAAAGTCCAATGAGGGTTTCCTACTTGGCTATGACTCAAACACTCACGCTTACCGTGTCTTCAACAAAACCTCCGGAATTGTTGAAATAGCACGCGACGTGGTGTTTGATGAAACTAATGGCTCCCAAGTGGAGCAAGTTGATCAAAGTGTGCTAGATCAAGAAGACTCCACAAGAAGCACTTAGGACAATGGCACTTGGAGATGTTCGACCACAAGAACAACCTCAATGCTCAAGTGACCAACAACAAGATGATGCAAGTACTCTTCCACGCGATCAAGTTGTCGACCGTCAAGTAGGACCTCAAAATGACCAAGAAGATGAAAGTCAAGGGGGAGGCACTCATCAAGGGGGAGATCAAGAAGAAGAAGAAGATGATGATGACTCAAGAGCTCAACCTCCACATCCTCGTGTACATCAAAGTGTTCAACGGGATCACCCCGTTGACAACATACTAGGAGACATTACTAAAGGGGTAATCACTTGTTCTCGTGTTGCAAACTTTTGTGAACATTACTCCTTTGTCTCTTCTTTGGAGCCCCATAGGGTTGAAGATGCCTTGAGAGATCCGGATTGGGTGGTTGCCATGCAAGAGGAGCTTAACAACTTCGAGAGGAACAAAGTTTGAGAGCTTGTCAAGCGTCCACAAGCAAATGTTGTAGGCACCAAGTGGGTGTTCCGCAACAAGCAAGATGAACATGGTGTTGTGACAAGGAACAAGGCACGACTTGTGGCCAAGGGGTACTCACAAGTCGAAGGTTTGGATTTTGATGAAACCTTTGCTCCCGTAGCTAGGTTAGATTCAATTCGAATATTACTTGCCTTTGCCACTCACCATAATTTTAAGATCTATCAAATGGACGTCAAGAGTGCGTTCCTAAATGGCCAAATCAAGGAGGAAGTATATGTGGAGCAACCACCGGGCTTTGAAGACCAAGAATTCCCAAACCATGTCTTCAAGTTGCGTAAGGCTCTCTATGGCCTCAAACAAGCTCCTAGAGCTTGGTATGAGTGTCTTAGAGACTTTTTAATTGAAAATGGTTTTAAGATAGGAAAAGTTGATTACAATCTATTTACAAAGCACTTCAATGATGATCTCTTTGTGTGCCAAATATATGTCAATGACATTATATTTGGTTCTACTAACAAAGTGTTTTGTGATGAGTTTCCAAAGATTATGACGGAAAGATTTGAGATGTCCATGATGGGGGAGTTGAAGTTCTTTTTAGGTTTCCAAGTCAAGCAACTCAAATAAGGCACGTTCATAAGTCAAACAAAGTACACTCAAGACATATTGAAGAAGTTTGACATGGACAAGGCCAAACCCATTAAGACTCCTATAGCGATGAATGGACACCTAGACCTCAACGAAGATGGTCCAAGTGTGGACCAAAAGGTATATCGTTCCATGATTGGCTCCCTGTTATATCTTTGTGCATCTAGACCGGATATCATGCTTAGTGTGTGTATGTGTGCACGGTTTCAAGCTGCACCAAAGGTGTGTCATTTGACCGCCGTGAAGAGAATTCTTAGATATCTAGTTCACACACCGAGCCTAGGACTTTGGTACCCCAAAGGATCCTAGTTCAACCTCATTGGTTATTCCGATGCGGATTATGCGGGGTGCAAAGTTGATAGAAAGAGCACATCCGGGACATGCCAATTCTTGGGTAGATCATTAGTGTCTTGGTCCTCTAAGAAACGAAATTCCATTGCTCTCTCCACAGCCGAAGCGGAGTACGTCGCAGCCGGAAGTTGTTGTGCACAACTTCTGTGGATGAGACAAACTCTAAGGGATTATGGTATAAACTTGCGCCATATCCCTCTCCTATGTGACAATGAGAGCGCCATCAAAATAGCTCATAATCCAGTTGAGCATTCAAGGACCAAACACATAGACATTAGACACCACTTCTTGAGAGATCATTCCTTAAAGGGAGATATAGTGATTTCCCATGTGAGAACCGAGAACCAACTAGCCGACATATTTACCAAGCCACTAGATGAGAAACGATTTTGTGAGCTTAGGAGTGAGCTCAATATATTAGATTCTCGAAATGTGGCTTGAAACATGCACATCTGAATGCTTACCTATGCCTTGTTCAAAAGAATGCATGTGGTTGGAAAATTCATCTCTATCTCAATTTTCTCCAAAATATTTGAAAAACTAGTAACTTTGTGAGTCATGGTCATAGTTTGAATGTTGATTGCTTACTGACCATATTCACAAAGTTTTGTTGTGCAATATGTCCATAAAGATCTTTGATAGTGGCTAAAACTCAAATATATATGTTTTCAGCCTCCTAGGAGGACTAGTCCGCCCTATGGCCGGACAAGTCCGGATCCGGACTGGTCCGGGTCTGGTCCGCTGACCGGACTAGTCCGGCTCCCCTACCGGACTAGTCCGGCCCCTGGGGACTTAAACCCCCCAGGAAGCGGCCGACCCCTCCACTTCCTCATCTAGACCTTTCTCTCTTCCACGCGCGCGAAACCGCCTCCTTTCGACGATTTTCGATTCAAACCACCAAAAACCGATTCCAATCCGTGCATTGGACTCCCTGGAGGCAAGGGAGACCTTTCCCAAACATCCTCGACGCGATCCCTCCCCGATCTTGTCGATTCTTCAAGATTTGAAGAGGTATTCCTCCTTTTTAAAAAACTAGCCTCATTCTTAATTCATCACGTTTTTGGTAGATGCCTCTTCATTAAAGTTGTTTCTAGTGACCTTGTGATCATAGCCTAGGAGTATTGCGACTTGATTCTAATTTTCTCGAAAAACCGTTAGAGTTAGGGTTTAGCCTGTGCAACCCGGACTAGTCCGGTGCCTGGCGGACTAGTCCGGTCTGCACAGGTCAAACTCACACTTTGGCTGTGTTTCGTGAATTCTTTCGCATTATTCCAACTCCTTGACATTCTATCTTATGGACTCTATTCTTTTCAGCTAAAATGGCCGCTCCTCGCCGTTCCGCTTCTCCCCCCACTGACCCCGAGTGGGAGGCGGAGCAACTTCGTCTCGCCGAAGAGCGAGCAAGAGCCAAAGTTGAGGTTGCGGAGAAGTATCTCGAGCAGCATGCAAGAGCGCAAGCAGCCAAGAAGCAACAAGCTGCTCGGGCCGCCGCATTGGCCTACGACGAGGATGAAGCAATGGCTCGGGCCATTGAGGAGTCACGGAAGGATCTCCAAAAGAAGAAGCGAGAGGAGCGTGAAGCTCACAACTCTCAGGCTGCTGCTGCACAAGTCTCCAAGAGGAAGAGACTTGTGACACTTGGAGAGAAGGACAAGGGCAAGGAACCAGCACAAGAAGACACTGTTGAACGCCGGATCGAGAGAGATCCGAAGAAGGGCAAGGCCCCGGCTCCTGCTGAGCCGAAGAAAAAGAAGCCCTCGATGAAGGCCTCGGCTGTGAAAGCAAAGGGCATTTCTATCAAGGAGAAGGGGAAAGCCAAACCGATTGGTCCCCTGGAAGTGCACACTCCCGAGAGGAATCCCAACACGCAGCGTGACATAGTTGAAAATATCTTTCATGGAAAGGGAGCTGAGAAAGCAAGAAGGCTCCGGACGGACAAGGTGTATAAGTATGAAAGGAGCACCGCCGACCCTCGGTTTTGGTGCGACTTTCATTGTGATTACTACCGTCTGGTCTACCAAAGCATGAAGAAGCCTGTGATTGAAGCACAGTGGGTAGACTCGGAGTACATGGCAAAGAATCAACACTGTGCATTTGACGCCGTCATTGAAGCTGCTGAGCGTCATGAGCTCAAGGAGATCATGGGGTTCAAATATGACTGGAACGTCAAAGTGATCCTGCAATTTTACTCCACTATCTACTTCACCACCTCAGGCGACCGGAGGATCATATGGATGACGCATGGCGAGCAATACTCAGTCACTTATGCGGAGTTTGCCAAGATTCTAGGGCTTGAGGCACATCTGGATCATGAGATCATCATCTCTAACCTCAAGGCCGTGGACCATGATGAGCTGGCATACATGTACCCCAGTCATGTCCAATACAGTGCTGGATATGCTCGCAACATCAAGCCCTTCTACAGCATCATGAACAGGATCCTCAGAAGGACAATAGCACCAAAGGATGGTGATGCTGGGGTAATTCAAGGAAACTTGAGGCACTTGCTACTTCTTGTCGATGGGGAGGAGAAATTCAACCTCATTGATTACATTTTCGACGATATCTTCAACATCTCGCATACCCCCAACCGTGCTTGCGGGTATGCTCCCTACATTATATGCCTCATAGAGAAGGTGTCGGGCTTGTCCTTTGTCAAGGGCGTGTCGCATCACCCGCTTCGTCCTCAGCGGCCTCCAAATGTGCCAGCTCCTCCACGCCGGAAGAATGCAGATCCTCCATCTTGCCCCGTGGCGCCTCCTTCTCCGCCTCCGCCTCAATCGATGAGCACTTTCTTCAAGTGCTTCAAGGCGATCTTCACTTCCTACCGGAAGCAAGAGATCCGGGCTCAGAGGGCACACAAGCGCCAAGAAAAGTATCTTAAGGCGGTGTGCGACAAGCTGGAGGTCCCTATGTCCTCTTCGAAAGTGAGTGACGGGGAGATCACTCCTTTCCCCAACTTCACCGCCGACGAGCTCGCCCAGCTCCAAGAGGACGGAAGCTCTTCCCGGGCAGCTCCTTCGGCTCGAGCCTCCGACGATGACGATGAGGATCAAGAGAACCCGGAGGCCACGGAGAGCGACTCCCGCGACGACGACGATGACGAGGAAGACGACAACTAGACTTCGAGGTCGTGTTTCCCCTCTTCTTTTCCCTTTTTGGTGTCTTGATGCCAAAGGGGGAGAGATAGTTGGGAGTTAGTGGGAGTCAGTTGGGAGAGATAGTCAATATGGGGGAGTGTATAGGTGTGGAGAGTCGAGTGTAGCTCTTATGTAGAGTCCGTGGACATGTTGCACTCCTTTATTGTAATATCTATGTTATGTCAAACGCTTAAATTTGTGCAAGACTATGCTCTTAATGTTCAATATCACATATGATGTTTTGATTGTCTATCTTTTAATCATATTCATGCTTGTTATGTCTTGTCACAAATTGTTGAGCACAACACGTAGGCACCCCACCATAACGTGTGTGTGTATGAAGGACTTCCTCAATCTCTCTTTTATGATGCATTTATTGAGGGGGAGTCACTCATACACCCGCACGTTATGAAAACCACAAATTTACACTCTTATATGTGAAGACTTAATGTGTTGTCATCAATCACCAAAAAGGGGGAGATTGAAAGTGCATCTAGGATCCCCGTGGGTTTTGGATGATTGATGACGACAATTAAGTGACTAATGAGCTCAGTGATCTTAAGCACAGGTGTGGACTAAGTGGTAGCACAATCCCTCAAAAAGGAAAAAGATGGAAACGGCGATGTCAACTCGAAAAGGGAAACTAGGGTTTCTAGTGTGTCGAGTTTAGACTAGCCAAATTTGTGTGAGGATGTGTGTGTAAAGTGCATTGAGATCAAGTAGGGAGCTCAAAGCAGTTTAGAGGTCAAACCTATGGAGTGAAGAGAGTTAGAAGTAGTCTGGCAGTAGGGCCGGACTAGTCCGTGCAGGAGGCCGGACTAGTCCGCCCCTGGCCGGCCAAGTCCGTCTTGGGCTGGACCAGAAGGGTCTGACTGAGATCGGACTAGTCCGTATTGGGACGGACTAGTCCGGGTAGCCGTGAGTGAGTTTTGGGTCTAAGTCCCAAAACCACGGACTTGTCCGTTTTAGTCTGGACCAAGAGGTCCTGACTAAGATCGGACTAGTCCGCCCTGGGGGTCGGACTAGTCTGGGTTTGAGAGGAGACTGCGTTTCAAGACTAAGTCTGGGAAGACCAGACTAGTCCGCCCATGGGGCCGGACTAGTCCGTGGTCTTCAGACTAGTTCGTTTTCGTACGGAACAAAAGGTCTTGTGTGAGATCGGACTAGTCCGGTGAGGGCCGGACTAGTCCGTTGTTGAAGTGACCGTTTGAATTTGAAGTTTGGCGGGTAGTGTGACGATTGCCGCGCAGTGCGACAGTTGTCGGGGGCGTCAGTGGTCCCCTAGGCCAGACTAGTCCGGGCTGTAGGCCGGACTAGTCCGCCCTTCTGCTGAAGTTAGCAGTATGGGCTTGGGACCTCTATAAATAGAGGTCCCCTGGGTTCATTTGAACCAATCCTTTGAGCAAACTGAAACCCTAGCGCCGCCACACCAACCTTGAGCCTCCAAAAGCCTCCTTCTTGCCTACATTCCCTCTAAAACTAATTCTTGTGTGTATTAGGGTTTGGTGAGGTGAAGAAGAGGAAGAACACCGCTCTTTGGCTCTCGGTTTGATCTCTTGCACTTTGTGAATCTTTATGATCTGTGGCTTGAGTTAATCCTTGTGATTTGCAATTGTAATTGTGGTGGGAGCCTCAGATTGTGAGAAGCCCCAACGAATCTTGTATTCATTCTTTGTGATAGTGGAGAACCAAGTTAGGCCCATGCGGTAAACTTGGTGAGGGAAGGGTTGTTGAACCCGGTCCTTTGTGGACTCCTCAACGGGGACGTAGATTCCTTGTGTGGGATCGAACCTCGGGATAAAATCCTTGTGTCACTTGTGTTCTTAACTTTCATTCATCACATATTGCTTCTAGGGTTAGCTTCACCGGCTTTGCTCATCACCTTTGCTTCATTGTGATCTTTAGATTCATACTTGTCATTTAACTTATTAAGGCTCACTAAGTTATTCTAACAAACTCTGCATCACAAAAATTGGACTAAAACCTGTTAGAAACCCCTTTTAGGTTTTTCCCTGTAGGAGGACCGGACTAGTCCGCCCCTGGACCGGACTAATCCGCCCCCTGTGTATTAATTTCGTTTTATTAAGTCATTTCAGGTCGATTAGCCTATTCACCCCCCCCCCCCCCCTCTAGGCAACTTTCACCTTCCGGTGGTATTTTGTTCTGAGGAACTACACCTACTTGTTCTACGAGCTAATGCAAGCATGTTGGGCAAGGTTTCTCGGGTGAAGGTAGCTCCTAGCTCGCCGACGGCTATGGCACGCGGCGGTGCCGGCTAGGGGTGATCTACTTCATAGCGCGATAAGCAGCCAAGAACCAAGTGTTCCATATGTTCTAGACAATAAGGAAACATTTGGGGAGGTTAATTAGAAAATGGACACTCACCGGGGCGGGAACGGCCTCGACGGTCGGCGGCGAGGGAGAAATGGGGAGCGGCGAAATTCCGCTCGGTGAAGGCCTTTTGAGTCTGGTGATGCGCGGTGGGAGTCATAGTAAGGTGTGCGCGTGCGAATGGAGGGGAGGGAGTGCCAATTTATAGGGGGGAGAGGCGGTGCAGCAAGGCAGCGGTGGCGTGTCTTTTAGGCGCGCTGGTGGGCGGCGCAGCTGGAAGTGGCACCGAGTCTTGGCGGCAATGATGTGCGCTGAAGGTCGGTTGATGTCGTGCAGTGATGGTTGCGACGGGGCGGCAGAGTGGCTGAGCACGAGCGGCGCGGGACTTTTGGACAGAGGTGGTTCTGAGGGCAAGGCGGCTGCCCTCGTTTCCTAGCGCGCCCGTTTTCTTGGAGCCGTGACGGCGTGACAAAGGCGAAAGCTAGGAGGGGATTGGGCGGCGACGTGTGACGCGATGGGGCGGGACGGGACACGTCGCGTCTCTGTTTCCCGGTGTCGGGCGTGCGCGCAGGGGTGTCGGGCTGTGAAGAGAAACGGGAGGAAGAAGAAACCGGCACAGTGTTGGGTCGGGCCGTGGCGCGCGACGGAAAGAGGCAGGCAGTCCACAAGCTGGGCCGCGAGGGGGAGAAGGAGGAGTGGGCCAGTGCTGGGCTGCGCGCTGGAGAAGGGAAGAAAATGGAAGAGAGAGAAGATGGATGGGCTCAGCCCAGAATTGAGAAGGGGGGTGTTTTGTGTATTATGAAGATTCATTCAAATTTAAATATGAATCTAATTTGGGGAGTTTTGAGGACTTTGAATATTTAGTTAATTGTTGTTCTCCTTTATTCATTCATTCGTGGGCTTTGTATTAGACCTTGGTACACATATCTTTATTCATATCTGCATATGTATATTACCCTTATTTTATATTATAGTTGGACATTATAAATAGATTACTTAGTTTAAATTGTATGTGGGGTATTCGTTGTTATTTTGATCTAGGTCTGATCGAAGGTTTTAATGGCGCATTCTTATTTATTTATTTATATTCTAATTAATGGTGAGCTCACATGTTCGTAAATACTTGCATATGTCAACTTTGTTTTACTTTCACATGTGTCGTTATTTATTTCAGATTTATTTTGTAATATGCTTCGTATTTAATTATGTACGTATTTGTATTTCTGCGTGTGTATTGTGATGTCATTTGTACTTCCATTGTGGTGG
The DNA here is from genome assembly GCA_036927565.1 of Tuctoria greenei. Lineage (NCBI taxonomy): Eukaryota > Viridiplantae > Streptophyta > Magnoliopsida > Poales > Poaceae > Tuctoria > Tuctoria greenei. The sequence goes on along the minus strand of JAYESD010000009.1, from coordinate 165,158,531 downwards.
TGTTTATTTTTAACCTATTCTATATTTGTTTTATCTTGTTTTTAATGGGCACATGTTTGTATCTGCACATTCATCCGTCTCGATTTTTATTAACAATTAATGTTTGTTCAAGATTGTTTAAAAAAAATAAGTTGAAGTGATTTTTTATTATTTGTTAAAATTCGGGTTGTGACACAAATTTAACCCATAAACAAAAGCAACACAACCACCTACTGCTCCATTCCATCTTGCAAGACCGAGGTGGTCCAAACGGTCATCATACTAACAGAGCGCGGAGACGGTTGATGTAGCCACTGCAGTGGAGGTACATTTGCCATCCGATGACCAGGCGGCTGCAAACTTTGCAGTCCCATTTGTCTGCGGCTTGTCTGTTCATCGTGTGCACCTGGGACGAGCAACCAGAAATGACAGCTCTCCCGTCTGGCGACGGCCTTGCACATTTCAGCTTCCTCCAACATCTCACAAGCCTCTCATCTTCTCTGCCACTACAGGCTTTCAGTTGTCTATAAACTGATTTCGCGTACTATATGCTTCGGGTGCTCTACGATCGATTACGAGCATAGATGTGGCTCCTCTGTTTTCTGCTAATTCGATTGAACTTTATAATTGTCTGTATATATATACAGCGTGGACTGGACTCTATGACATGCTCACGGCTCATGGGTTTGGCATGTATTGCCTGCAAACTAGAAGCATGCATTTCTCTTCTCTTATATCTTACTTGCATTTCCATAATATTTTGGCCAAGGATAGACTGATTTGTGGCCCATCCACAAGAGAATTCCCATGTTTGGCTAATGTTAATCATCCTTTCCCTTCCAATGTTGTTTTCTGAGATAGCATTCTAGCACTACACGTCTTTCTCCCCAATACAACAGCACCCCCCCCCCCTCAAGAAAAAAAAAATCACCACCACCAAAATGAAGTCGCACCAGCTGCCATGGGAGCGGTGGAAGAGTCTCCTTCCCAGGAGACATCGGAGGTGGAGACAGAGGTCACGTTAGTTTTATTGAGTTATACTCTATCCGTTTCCAAAAGTTTATCATCGTTTAATTCATTTTGAACTAAACGATGACACTCTGAATCAGGTGCTACAATGTGGTAAGGCGACAGCCCCTAGAATTTCCAATATGAGAATAAAAACCATTCAAGAATTTCGCACGGAAATGGTCTGTTTGGATTTATCATGTGAAATCCGCAAGCAACAGAAATCTGGGTTTGCCCCGCTGGAAACTCTTCCCTGTCGCAGATCTCCCTTGAAATAAACAATTTTACAATGTGTCCGATGAAGATAAGTAAACACAAAAAGGACTGTACATTACGAAATGAGTTTCTGCCTGTCGTCCATGTCTGCCTCCAAATTAACTTAGGTTGTACCAAAGGACCCTGATGCTCCCTGCGTCAGTGTAGCCATGGAGGCACACTGCTTGTCAACGCATCTCGTGCAGGGGCGATGAGCATTGAGCGGTACTCCATGGCTCTGCGCTGAAATTTGACCATACTAGCTTCCTGCAACATCTCACCCTCTAAGTTTCTTTTTTTTTTTGATACAAACCCTCTAAGTTTCTTTCATCAGAGGCCGAAGGCGTGCAGTTTTTCAGAAGCGACTTTGGAGTTTGGGCCACATTTTCCAATTCCAGATATAATTGAACTGGAAAGGTACCTCGAGAGTATGAGTCCTAAACCTTGATTCTAGTGCTCTATGAAATACTTCCTCCGTTTCAATTTTTTCTAGTTAGGACAACTTTCATTAGTTCATTTCTAGTTCTTTTGATTGTCTGACACGACAATTATTTCAGAACAGATGTAATATTAGGTAGAGATGTCCCTCGTCTCTTGTGTCCTAGTTCCTTTCTAGTTAATAGCCATATAGAGAACTACTAATATCCATATATACAATCTGGAAACAAATGTCCACTTGTTCATGAATATCACTGGTCTTCCATCACTACAGGAATCGCGTGAAGGAGTATCGGCCGACAACATGAAACTGGTTATAACTTTTTCACGTCGGGATTTTATAACCGACAAGCTTACCAGATTTAAGATCGTCGGTCCCGATGATTATAGTTTCCCCGACGCCCTATTCCGATTCTTGTAGTGAATGTTTTACCTAACTAGCATGCAGCTTTGGTTCTACCACATCACCAAAAAGGCATGCATGCACACAATCTTGGTTTTGGATGGCCTTGTTAAAAGGTGGGAAATGTTTATTAAAGGAAATGTGAGAAAGGTTTATTTACAAATATATGTATCGTAGTACCCTTAGAACAGCCGTCTTTGTTTTCCATGTATTATAGACCCATTTCCTCGTAGCATACAACTAGAAACCCCAAGAGTAAAAAAACACAACAATGCAACTTTTCATGATCTAATGCAAACTGCAAGCTCTGGCCCTATCTACTGTTATCCCGGAGACCGAGATGATACACAAGATTTGCCACCCGATCACTAGGCATCCACAGAGTGTGCAAGCCAAAGTATCGGCTGCACCGAAGTTCTTCGCGTGCCCTTGCAATGATGAACACGATGGCTCTCCTTTCCAGTTTGACCACGATCACTTTGGCCATTTCAGTTTCCTCCAACATCTCACAAACCTCTGATCTTCTCTGTCACTGCAGGCTTGCAGCTGTCCATAAAATGATTTTATCTCCCGCTACTTAACTTGATCTCATATCTTCATGCCTCATAATTCATCCAAACTGATAAAACTCTCAAAGGAATCACTATGCTTTGAGTCCTCTATGAACATAAATGTGCCTCCTCTGGTTTCTGCTAGTTCGTTTGGAGTTAATAGTTGTCAGTATATATACAGCTTGGACTAGTCATAGGTTTCGCATGTATTAGCTGCAAACAAAAGGCGTGACTAGCAATCTAGCATGCATTACCTCTCTCAAATCTCATTTGTATCTTCATAATGTTCTGTTCAAGGATCTGCTGATCTGTAGTGCATCCAAGAGAGAATTTCCCTTTTCTTATTGTTCTTGACCCGGAGAAAATGATCCGTCTACTGCCCTTTTAATTTTTTGATAGGTCTGCCATTTTTCTTAGCAGAATTAGACTTTTTTCTTCCTTGAAAGCAATTAGAACATGTAATATGTGATTATAACACTATTCATGTTGATCCTTATTTCAAACATCAAGTATGTGACCGAGGGTCACATCAAGTCCTTCATCGCAATCGCCATGATTAGTGATGTCATGAGTGTACAAAGTACATCTATGAGAAATTAACCGGACAAAATAATTGTTTGAACTTTGATGGCATTGGTATGTAAGTCGCCGCATGAGCTCTCAATTTGGGTCACAGAGGACCAGTCTGAAAGAATCCTTAACAGTTTGGTATACTAAAGTTTGTACCACTATCATATTCCTTTGATTGCGTCGAATTGTATCCAGTAACTTCAACTTATGACATGTGCACTTTCTGCAACAGAGAAAATAATGTTCTCTTTAAATTTGATAAGACATTATCTGATCTGCAACAGAAAAAATAATGTCCTCTCCAAATTTGATAAGACATTATCTGGATTAAGCCTAAATTATACAGCCTACATAGTTGGTTGTATACATATTCATTTTCCTTTCGGGCATGGCAGTTGTGGAAAGATGTAAGGTGGTTAGAACTAGTGGACGAGTCGTTAATTAATAGCTCGATCTCATACATTACAGATCAACCACCGTGTCACAAGTGGTTGCTATGCTTGTAATGACATTAGTTTCTGTTGGTTTTGAATGACTTTGGTAGTGATAGCACTCTTAGAACTTTCTATTTCCTCTCTACTCTACCACATACCCATTTTCTCGTAACACACGCCTCAAATTTAGTAAAACGCTTGAAACACCATGAACACAACATATGTATTCATGCAAGGTCGAGGTGTACCAGATGCTAATCATACTAAGAACTCAAGAATGAAGGGGCGGCAGAGGTTGCAGCCCAAGTGACCGCAGCTTCTGCGTTGATCATGTTTCCCTCGTATGAGCAACAATATGTCTCTGCTTTGCGGTCTGGCCACGACCGCATTTGCCATTTCAGCTTCCTCCAACGTCTCACACGTATGGCTCTGACCTCCTCCGTCACTACAGGCTTGCATCTATCCGTAAACTGATTCTGCATCGCCCGTAACGCCACTTGTTTCGATATTCTCATATCTCCCGGTGCCTCGTACTTCATGCAAACTGATGAAACTCTCAAAGGAATCACTACGCTTTGATGTGTCTCCTCTATTTTCTGCTATTTCGTTTGGAGTTAACAGTTGTCTGCGTATATATACAGCTTGGACTCTCTGCCATACTCATCATGGGTTTGGCATGTGTTACCTGCAAACTAAAAGCATGACTAGCATGCATTCCTTTTCTCCCAAATCTTACTTGTATTTCTATAAGATTTTGTCCAAGGATATAATGTTATGTACTCCATCCGTTTCAAAAAGTTTATCGCTTTGTAGTTCAAAAATGAACTACAAAGCGACAAACTTTTTAGAACGTAGGAAGTAGACTGTAATGCATCCACAGACTGTAGATGGGCCATTTTACTGCCTCTCCGCAGTTCTGTTGTAAGGATAGCATCCTATCACTGCTGGCCTTCCTCTCCATTATCGCAGTGCCCCCAAAATTGAAGCTGAAGAGGCACTGCCATGGCAGCGATGGAAGAGGTTCCTTCCTTCCCGCTCTCGTGTGGCATCAGAGGCCCTTCCAGTGGACCAGCTCACCGATTATCGTGAGACAAAAACAATTCAAGGATTCTCGTGAGAAAATGGCTGTTTTATCCTGTGAAATCTGCAAGCAACTGAAATCTGGGTTTATTACGCTGGGAACTCTTCCCTGTCGTAGAGCTCCCCTGAAATAAACAATTTTTACAACACGGAAGTAAACACGGAAAAAGACTACCTTACAAAACGACATGAATTTCTGAATGAAGTCAGGTTACCAAACGAAGTAAGCAACAAATTTACATTAAATCGAATGCTTGCATTACACCCAAAACGGAATAGAAGGGACAGCGTTTCAGGCTTTCGGCTGCAATGGCATCCGACAAAAGGTTCTGCTCGGCCCCAGGAAGCAAAAGCCAAGCTGGCTTAACTTCGGTGAGTCAGTACATTGTTGAGCTCAACAACACGAAACCAGATGGTAATGTATGGTCGGTAGTCGTGGGCAACTACTGGAGTCAGTTATTGCGGCGATGGCTCATGCTGCGGAGTGGCAGGGGAGTCTGGAGCAATGGCAAACTGGAGGGCACGTCCGCGTGCCGATTCCAAGATGAAGGCTACCTCTGCGGCTGCAAGTGCAGCCTCTTCCTGCCAGTAGGGGAAGCATTGATAGTTAGATATGGTTTGTGAAATCAATGACATAGCTCTATAAACCAGGAAGTCTGGAGCATACAAAACTAATTTTTCTCCCTAAAGCATATTTTGTAACTTTGTACAAATAACTGACGTAATTTATTCATGACCAACATATGATCCTACATAACTGGATGGAGCGTACCTGTCTTTGTCGCCGTTGATGCAAAATACTGAAGATCCACGCCATGATATAGCACGGCAGCAGAAACCCAGCAGCTCGCAGCAGAAACAGCTGCAAAGGATCAAAATCAATACAAGGAACTAACTAAAGCGCTGTCCTCTAAAGGGATAAATACAGACTACAAGACTCACTGAGAACATGGCAGAAGCATCATCATCATTTCCATCATTGTCTGATATTGACAATGCATGCCTCAGCAGCAACAGTGCCATTAACTGCAAAATAAACAAGGATTTTTAGGTATTCTACATTGAAAATACTAGAAATCTAAGAGAACAGCTAACTGGAGCATGATAGGAGGAAGTAGAAGCTTGATGACAAAATGCACAAATATATTCCAAATTAATGAAAAATACTGTTCTTCAATTCATAAAAGATAAAACAAGTTGTATAAGAACTATAAAAAATATTAACAAACTGTTTTTCAGCATGCAAACAAATACTGTCTGAAATAGCTATTTAGCTACTCATACATCTGTCCAGCTTATGAAGGGCAATAAGACCAGGAATAGTTGGAAGTACTTACGATAAGTGCAGCAGAGCGGCAGAATGCGGCCCCACCAGCATCAGAACCTCCATAACTATCGTAATCTGACTCAAGAAGACGACGCTGGGTAGCTGCTACAGCGAGGATTCTTGGATCACGCAAATTCATAATCAATTCGTCACTGCAACCAATAGTCATAGCTTAGATATATTCAAGCTTCTAATGCAACCAATAAACAATAAACTGGCTGGATGTTACCACAGGTGTATTGAAGAAATAACTTGCCTGATGTCTATGGCGGTCTCATCTGGTTGAACACGAGGAGGTGCAGTATAGCTAGGCTTGTATTCCTGCAGGTTATCATCCAAGCCTAGAAGGCATCAGTATACATGGAAACACTCCATAATTACATAGGGGAAGACCCAAGAAGTTGCATTTACAATTCTGGAGAAATTAATCGTGCAAGAAATATAATTCAGTAAGAATATTATGCATACACTTCTATTTGACCAAAACCAAGGTGATAGCTAATCACCAGTTTATAGGCACATCTATTATTATTTTGTTATCTAACCATCTACTCATTTTGTTACATCATCAAAGTCAAATAACTAGTCTAGTTAAAAGAACTAAAAATACAGTTTTACTTTTTCCAACAATTACATGGTTAGCAACTCTTCTAGTACAACCTCATGTTTTTAGCTGCCAACTGCGTATGATATGGCAGCACATGCTCATGGTTCATGGAATATGACAGGCTGAGGCTGCAGTTCTACGGGTCCTACATTCTATGCGGTGGGACCATGGGGCCAAATGCTATATGCAGTGAGGCCTTTATGGAAGTGGAAGGGTAAGCACACAGCAAGGGAAAATAACCTTGGATACCTCCGATGGGCGCATTAAGTAGTAAACTGTCAGATCGCCATGCAAAGTAGTGGTGAGGTTGGAATGGGGATAAGACAACCAAGTGATCCAAGATGGGGTTGCAATGCATGAACAAAATACACAAAAATCTAGTATCTAAATTCTAGATTAGGAGAAGTGACATTGAAAGAGTACTTGTTGCGCCAATGTTAGACCAACACATACACAACACACAGAAAAATGTAACCACTGGAACAAACCCGAAGAAAAAAAATAGTTAACCGACCTCACGGCAAATTTCACATGTAGTGTCTCCTTTCTCATTGCACCAGCGCTGCACACAAGCTCTATGAGCATACTGCACATGGAAGAAAAAAAGTATAAATTATGGATCATATCGGAATTCAGAACCTAATGGACAAAACATATAACTATTTCAATAGACATGAATACTGAGATTGATGATTTCTGCATCAGTACAAAAGGTAGAAAACAAATCTCAAGTGAAGCTTTGCCTGGCAAATTGAATATTGTAAGAACTTCTACAATATGACAATTTCAGACGTTGCAATTTTAACATCTATATTGACACTGAGAGTCTAATGCATATCTTGGTGACAGATCATTTGAGCAATCTAGAATACTCCTACTAAAGTTTAATGGCCTAAAATGCATTGAAATTTATTGATGCAAACATGGATCAGACTTAAGATTGTTGGATCAATGCAGTATTTAGAATTCGAGTAACCGTCAACTGAGGTACACTTAAAGAACATTATGCTTTCATTTTGGTGTTGATTCACGTGAATATGGTACAACATAATTAAAAACAATCGAGGTACTAATTGGCACGAAAAAAAAAAGGACCTAGTAACTAGCATGAAAAAAGCCTACTGGTGATACAACCGTCATGGATGCACATGGCCATGGACTCATGGAGCAAAACTAAGTCACATAACTTATCCAATGAAGTCTGTAAAAGCATATTTTCAGTTCCTTGTTTAACTTCTCGCAATGCAAATTTAATTTCATTTTCTGATGTGTTTTCCATAAGAGTTTGTGATAGACACGTGCCCATATTATTATGCATGTTATTTTTTCAGTTGACACCTGCCAAGAGTGGACAGCTATCCTTACAGCGAACAATTTCTGCCACAGGGATAAAGAAATATCAGGCCCAGTAACCTGATACATATCTAGGAATATACTATGATGAGCTTATTTATCGAACATAATAAACTACTGAATCAATCCGTGAAGTCAATGAATCAACGTATCTACAGTTATGGATGGCACAATTTGAGCGTTTCAAACCTTGAGGCTGCCGCTGCAAGCACACGGCTTCTCAAGGTTCTTGACGCTGTCCTCCTCCTGGCATATCCGGCACTCCGCTGCCTGGATGAGCGGCTCATCCTCCCCACCGTCCTCCTCAGCCGAACCAACAACAGCCGCAGCCAGTGCCTTAAGAACAGACGCAGGAGCGCTCACAGCCTCCGACGTCTTCTCGGCAGCAGCTCCGTTGCCCTTGGTGTTTGCCAAACCGTCCACATCAACCACCACATGGTCCTCGCCAGCCATCTCCCTTTCTGGCACCCTCCTTATCCTCCTCACAGGTCCAGGTCCTGCGAGAATAAGCATAAGCGCATAACAATCATCCGAACCATCACACTAGCACAATCGGAAAAGGGATATTGTACTAGGAACTGTGTCTGTGTGACGGAAGACATTGAGCACCCTGTGGTGGCAAAAAATGGAGAAACTTTGAAGAGGACGGTAGTTGCCAGAAAATCCTTTCCCCACAGGAGACGGAGAGAGCCTCCCGGTTTGCTGGATCTGGCTACCGGCACCGCGAGAGACAAGGCCTCGTAACCCTAGGCACCGCCTGGCTACCTATCTATCTTCGGAGCCGGAGCCTACCTACGACGATTCTACAAGGCGCCCGCCCCACGAGCAGGCCGTCTGCTGAGGAGCTGATCGGAGCAGGCGGCCAAACTCAGGCGCGAAGGCCGCGGCCGCGGCGGCCGAAGAGAAGCATAGGGACCCCGCACCGCCCCGCCCACCAGGCGCGAACAAGGTACACCCGGCGACGGCGGCGGATCTAGCTAGCTGCTGTGGGAAAGGGGGAAAGGGAGCCGGGAGCGCGTGTACCTTCTCGGCGGCGGCGACGGCGACGGCGATTGGTTGGTCCCCTCTTCGGCGTTGACGGCGATTTTGCTCGGCTGGCAGGCTGCAAAAATCCGATCTTTTTTCCTCTCTCTCCCTGGATTTCGGTTCGCTTTTCTCCTTGGATTTGGTGTAAAATACCACGCGGCTTCTCCTCTCCTCTTATTTATTTCTCCGTAGAAAAAAAAAACAAAAACCGGCTGCGCTCGCAACGGTCAAACGTTGACGGCGGCAGCTAGCTTGCCTCGCGTGACACGGCACACACGCTCTCGCCGGCCGGCCGTGCCTCTCTGAGTCTCTGTTCTGGTCTTTGTTGATGTACCTAAACATCATCATTTACTAGCTTAAATACTTTCTTTATTCGAAAATAGTTACTCCTTCCTTCCCATATTAATTGTCGTTTGGGACAAGGATTGTAGTTCAAAAACTTTCTTTATTTGAAAATAGTTACTCTCTCCTTCCCATATTAATTGTCGTTTGGGACAAGGATTTTAGTTCATTTTGAACTAAAATTCTTGTCCTAAACCACAAATAATATAGGAAGGAGGGAGTATCATTTTGGACAATATTTTTAGTTCATATGATTCCTCCATCTCAAAATAATTGTTGTTCTGGACAATATTTTTAGTTCAATGAAGGGAGGCATTACGCGGTGGAGTATGCTTCACTCTGCAGATATGGCGTCCTTTTCGCTCCAGCAGAAAATCACCTAAACTTCAGACAAATTACAATTCCCATACATGTTCCAAAACTTTTAACCTGAACTTTTAATGAAACCGTCAACACGGATTAAATCCTGTCCACGGCTAAAACAGGGCCACGTTCCTGCTGTGACCTGTTCCGTTTGCTTATTAGTCCAATTCTAGAGGCGGATATGATATGACGTTCTAGAGAGGATTCTCTCTCTCATCTCGTTCGTATTAACCAACTTAAGGTCAAGGAAGCAGGCCACTTGTGCCATGCCAATAACGCGTGAAACGTCACGGTACAGATACAGTAGTTGTAGTAGTAGTACGCCAAGCACACGCTAGTAAAATGTCTGAAAAAAAAAACTCCGAAGAAGAAGGAGAAAAAAAATGCAGGCTCCATCAGTTCCTCCGCTGCTCCCTCCACGGCGAGTGCCGGTCGTTGGCGCCGGACCCCGGGTAGTCCTCCAGCTCCAGGTCCGTCCTCCCGCTGCCGCCGCCGTTACCGTCGCCGTTCTCCTCCTCCGCTTCTCCAGCGGCGACGACGACCACCGCCTGAACCGATCCGATCGATCAAAGAGTCCTCGTTCATAAACACACACACACACGCCGAGAGTTCTGAATTTACTTGACTGCCATCTCGTTACTCTACTAGATTAAGCCGACGCATCGAGTTACCTTACCTGCTGGTCATCCGCGCCACGCATCACAACCGGAGCGTCCGCATCCTGTAGTAGGACCCTCTTCAAGCCTGCTCCTCCGACGTGCAAAAAAGTAAATCTTCAGAGTCAGTCCATAGAAGATGCAGGATTCAGAAGATTACCAGTGGAGAGTGAAGTGTCGGCAGCACGCGATGCATGGAAGAATCCGCAGCAGCACAAGGCCAGGGCAACCACTGCTGCTACGCGCAGCCTCGACATCTTTAATTCTTCCCTAGCTCGACCGCTCACCGTTCTAGCTGCTGCTACATCCGTCAGACACCCATGGCGCTATGAATCCTAACTAAGCTGCTTTATAGCGAACTGTGCTGCACTGCTGCGCGTGAAGAAGGTGGTGGTGAATTGATAGAGGCTTCTGAAACAGACTCCACAATGGCGTGCGTGTTAGGTTTAATCCCACATCGGTTATTGATGATGGGGAGCCCAACATATAAGGTGGAGGAAACCTCACCTATCAGGCTAGTCTTTTGGGTTGAGGTGACTCAGGACCTTGGTTGGTGCTCCGGTTGGGCCTGTTTGCGTAACAGGCCCGTTGCGACCTGGGCTTGCGGTAGGAGCCCGTCTGTGTGACGGGCCGGGCCGCGTTCTAACAAGTGGTATCAGAGCCAGGTCGGAAACCTGTAAAGTCTCCCGGGCCACACACGGATATCGGACTGTCGGAGAGATCTCCCAGGCCACATGAAATCGGGCTGTCGGAGTGGTGTCCACCCGAGTGTGAAGGGGAGTAGGACCACCCGATGTGTGATGAAGGGGGGATTTGTTAGGTTTAATCCCACATCGGTTATTGATGATGGGGAGCCCAACATATAAGGTGGAGGAAACCTCACCTATCAGGCTAGTCTTTTGGGTTGAGGTGACTCAGGACCTTGGTTGGTGCTCCGGTTGGGCCTGTTTGCGTAACAGGCCCGTTGCGACCTGGGCTTGCGGTAGGAGCCCGTCTGTGTGACGGGCCTCTAACAGTGCGCGTGCGTATCCTTGTTTTTTTTTTCCATAAAAACACCTTTTTCGAAGGTTCCAGTGCTTCATTAGCTCACGTACGGGATGAGTTTTCTTTCGTACTCCTCTCGAAAAGCTCGTTGCTTTATAGTTCAAAAATGCGCTACGAAACGACAAGCTTTTCGGGACGGAGGAAGAATATATATTTCCCCGTCTTAAAAAAATTTGTCATTTTATAGTTTATGTTTGAACTACAAAACGATAAGTTTTTTTTGGAACGGAATGAGTACCTACAGAGTGGGTGAGCGTTTCAGTCAATAGGCTGGGTAAAGCACCTGATCGAATTGGCTTCATTTAATTATGGCCATTATAGATCTGCACGAGTGTTACAGATCGTAGCAGTACCATGCAATTGGTTGCATCTTGGATGGTGACAATGTTCAGACTTGAGAGATTACGCTGGAAATTTCTGCCACCTGACTGTACAATCACGCTGCAGGCATTGTGAGTGTGGGCTGGCGACCAATCCAGTGCCTGCTTTCGTATCATCATCACGCAGGCAGCGTGGGCTGCTGACTTGTGGATGGTGAACTAAAGCTGGTCGATTTTCTTTTAAGCACTCAAATAGTGGATTCAGCACTCAAATGGATAGCTTGTGAGCCTCCAGTGAACATAAGTTACCTTATCTTCTGACCAAGCAATAAAAGAGTGCTTGAGGACTCGCCGTGTTTGTTTCTCCTCAATTGGAGCCTGGTACGGTAGCTGTGCAAAGAACACGTACTATGTCACTTTGACATCGTAAATTTATCCGCATTGAAAACTACAGCAGCAAGTAGATTTACCTGCTAATGTTTGTTGTATGAGAACCAACCAAAACCATGTGAGCCAAACTAAGTGCCCAGTCCAACCTAACAAGAATAACTATTTGTCAACCCACCGACGTAAATATTTTTTTTCTATGTGAAACATCACAGATATTGAGGTTGTCGTTCAGATACTTGAACGAAACTTATGATTTTGTACTCTTCTGGATTGAAATGTTTGTCGTTTCAGATCATCGAATGAACTAAAAATGAACTAATCAGCATTGTACTAACAACAAACATTTCGATCCGGAGGGAGTAGTTCATATTCGAGATTTTCAGTGTCGTACTCTCATCTTGCAGCTCATACTCATAGTTATCTAAAATGTTAATATCAGTCAACTGAATAAGTCAGTTCAGAATCTCCATTTGGTTTCAGTGAAAGGTGCTGATGCCATACACAACAGACTACAAACAACTTCACATGGCTATTCACATGCAGAGAAAAGAAAATATAGTTCATCCAAAATTTGTGCACAGATGCATCAGGAAAGGCAACTGTACATGCGTGCTACTCATGATTTTGTTGCTGCTAGGGTGGGTGGGTGGGTGGGGTGGGGGTTGGGGCAGTCTCCAGAGAACCTGCAGAGGAAGGGCTACTCATATTTCAGTTCCAAATTAGTTCCACTTCTATATTAATATCCATTTGATAATGAGCTTCAAATCATCGGAGTTGAGTGTGATTTTTCGTGTCAGCAGAACTTAGTGAGATGTTGGTGAAAGCTGAGGAGGCGTCATGCAGGTATACATGAACATCTCATTACGAATCCGCTTGACTGATGGTCCTCTTCTTCTCAAAGTCCATAGCTCACTTCGTCGGTGGTGTTCCTTTTCTCTAAGTACAGCGGAAGATATGCGTGCCCCGGTCGCCTTTTTGTAACCAAGAGAAAAAACATTGCAGCTTGGATATTGATGACCGGATGTTAGGTGAAAAAGAATCTGTTACGATCTTGAATGTAAGGGTCTCTGTGTCTATGTCCATCAATCTGATGATGATCAATTAATTGTTGTTGGGTTGTGCTCTACTTTTTTCCAAGTAGGCCAGAGGCGTACACCAGATCTTTTTGTAATATCGTTTATATTTGCCTCTTCTGTTCCTGTTTAATCAAAACATATATACATCTTGTATCTCTTTACGAAAGTTTAGTGCAGATTGCTTATGAGTAGTACTTATCCCAATTTCTTATGCAAACCTCTCTTCCAAGATCCGGTATGAGATAGTCATCTCTTCCCCTCCACATCTCCGGCATCAAATGCACGAACTGCATTCAGAATTATCAAGATGTTTTTCCAATTCAAACAGCGAGCACCGATCAAGGTTTGCATTAACCACATTTATTTTGCAGATACAAAATGTTCTGTTTTGTTGTTGCATTGATCTATCTTAACAGATATGATGGTATGAGCCTACAAGGCGGCGAGGCAACAGAAACACAAGCGTCGCATGGAAGTAGCATGCTGCTCACGATTTTCTTGCTGCTGCATGTATGCAAAACGCATGTTGCACTTGGCAAGAAGGCAGAGAGGCAGTATAAATGTATGCTCGCACTCGCACAGAGTTTAACTGATTGCTTTGAGGACATGTAGCTTCTTCTATGACTTGGGTAACAATTTGTAAACCATCAGATAGATGAGTGAGATGTTGGTGGAAGCTGAAATAATGTAGACGCCTAGCAAATGAAAATGCATGTCTCCATCCTCTTCACATTAGTGATGTTGATCATAGCTGTCAACTTGGCTGTGGTACTATCTCTACCATGGAGTGCTGCAACACTTGGGAGTGAAGAGTGAGCCGGTTATGGTACTATTTCTACTACAGAGTGCTGCAATGCTCGGGAGTGAAGGGTGAGTTAAATTAGGTCAACCAAACGTTTACAAACAACATCATTTCTTCATTTTGCAGGTTAGCTTGGTCCAAACTGCTTCAAAGTTTGACCTATAGTTCCTGCCACGTACTGCTTGTACATGTATCAAAAATTTCTCATCGGCTTATAATGTAACTGGCTATGCTGTGTTTTCGAAGAAAAAACAAAACTTGACCTATAGTCAACATTGCAAAAATATTTCAATAGATAATGGTGCAAACAAATAACAATGTTGTTTGTAGTGTAATTTGGCAATGTCGGGTAGCAATGAATGTATGCTTTGTTTGGCTGAATTTTTTTACCGTTTGAATAAGGTTTACCCAAAAATTTCAGGATCCACCATTCTTTCTTCATGAGATACATTGCCCTCACATTTCATTTTGCATCTTACATTTTACTGGAATGGAATTTGGGTACGCAAAAAATAATTTTACGGGAAGCAAAAATAATGAAGGAACAAGCACATCATAACCATCAAAATGTGTTTTTTCTCTACCAACTAAAAAACACATTGCACGTAATATCATATTGTTCTGGTTTTTACGCCTTGGGTTTAAAGCAACCAGTCACATTACATGACACATCAACTACTACATGAGAGGTCTGAGTCAGTAGATGGAGTGCTTTCTCAGTATTTACAGGAGAATTGCTATAGACAAATACTGGTTTCTCAATGGCTACCCGTTTTTCCATCCCCTCCTGCTACGTAATACACAGCTGCTGCTTCCTTCTTGAGATGATTGTGGAAGGCTCAGTTGAAGCTGCCCTGGCAAAGAAACTGTCAGTCTTGAAGTCGAAGTAGGGGCACCTCTGAGACCGGAACACTCCCGCTCGGGTGGTGGTGATGCTCCAGGAAAGAGCTGTAGCTCCTGAGGGCGTGATGCCTGATCTTGACCAACAGCAGCAGGTCGATGCTGCTGACTGTGCAACACTGATACTGTATTCGTTGAGTGTGTGATGGCCACAGAGCTTAAATTAGGAATACTGCTCCATAACTGATATTGCGTTGGTTGCGTGCCTACACCGGGGTTAATAGCATTCACCATTGGGTGTGACATCCCAATACTGTTTAGACTGATGCTGTTGTTTTCCATCCTCACGCGAAGTTCATTTTGAAGTTCTGATATTCGGGCTTTGATTGTAGTGTTCTCCTCTAGAAGTTCATTCTTCTCTGAACTGACCTGTTAGTAGTTGTGGTGTAAGATTGTAATATTAAAAGTAGACAAATTAAGCTGAAACAACTACTAAAGTGTCAAATAAAAAAAGTTAGCTACACCCAATGGAAAATATGTCAATTGAATATGTAGGTTTCACATCTCTACTTACTTTCAGAGAAGGTACTTAATGCATTCATAATACTCCCTACATCCCTGAATACTTGTCACTTCTTAGTTCATTTTGGAACTAAGAAGTGACACGTATTTGAGGACGGGAGGAGTAGATAATATGTCCTATGCTTAGAGGAACGGCTCAGGAGAGGATTTTGTGTGAACAAAGGAAAGATTAATTGCATAAGACTGAAATAAACTACATTGACTCCTTGGTTATCATTTGTCACCATTGTTTGAGGAACTTGGAACTCATGCATAAACTAGCATGTTAAAAAGTTTGATCAAAAATATATGGGCACTCAAATTTGGGAACTCACATATTGGCGTTCAGCTAGAAGAGCAGATTGTTCCTTTCTAAGAGATTCTGCTTGAGTAACCAGATCTCGCAGTACTCATGCAGCATCACCTAATACTGAATCTTTTCCACTATTTTGCCGATCAAGATCTGTAGTAGCAGGATTTACTCTGATCAGTGCCTTAGACATGTATTGAAAGATCAATAACCTAAGCACACATGACTGTAAACTGCACATTAGGTTCTGCAAACAGCTTATCACAGGAAGAAATTGGACATGATATCTCTACTATCATATTATACGGCTTTTGCACACGACACAAAACCACCAACATTCATAATGAACACACTACACCATTAAGCGAATGGTTTTTGTTCCTTGTAATCGGTCAGCATGCACAACTGCATGATGAGTCAGCATAAATTATCCTTCATAGTGGTGATCCACAGAACCACTAACAATAGGTCAGTAAAGCAGTAGCAGATGATGCTAGTGTGCTTGTCTTATGGTAAACCCATACACAATGGTATCCATTATGCATGTTTATTCATCATGATCACAAAATGGATCATGAAAATAAGGGAAGCACCAACTTTCAGATATTTTCATAACGAAATAGGCTAAGTAAGTTGACAACGACTTTTCCCATAGGAATTTTGTTCCCGCTTCTCAGGCTCAGAGGAACATCAACATGTCGTAGTGGACCACTAAAAAAGGAAGCTGGGAGTAAAGCAGGAATGCTAGCACTTAGCACAGGAATATGTTAGCACTTTCAACAGAATGGAGCCCATAGATCTTTTAGAATCCTAGAACGGAGGACAGATTGAGTTTTGAACCCCCCCCCTCCCCCCAAAAAAAATAAATATATCAAGTCCAAATATTATGCATCCTATTTCTGCGCAGTGCTTACAACACGATATCAAATCCAGTTATCGATATATTTTCATTTAGGTGATACAGTAATAGTATGAACAGTGTGGTGCATATACAGTTATATACTATGCATCAGATCCTGCAAACTAAAGATAAGCTAATTAAAACTATACCTTAACATTGTTAGCATTTTGTGGGCTTCCATTAACAGATGATATCAAGTGGGGGAATGACTACAATGCAATCAGGTGTTTGGTGCAATCCTGCAATCAAGCACTCTCAACCAATAGATGTGTATCCAACGGTTAGTGCATTTTTTATTTAACCCCCTTCACCACCCCTTCATCTGGTAGAGGGGGTTAAATAAAAATAGGCAATGACCGTAAGATGCAGATCCGACGGTTGTGGATACTTGATTGCATGATTGCACCAAATCTTTGATTGCATAATAGTCATTGCCATCAAGTGGAGGGTACAGCGATGGAATTTGATGTTCCTCTTGAAAGAGTAAATTAATTATTCTACAGACATACCCAATGGTCCATGAAGCACCGCACTAACCTAGCATACCGCTGAGTTCAAGAAAAAGGTCATTCAACTGATCCCGCTTAAGCTTCTCTCGTTCTGCTTTATGGTTCTTCTTTGGAATCTTTTCCTGAGATCTTTGGTTAGAAGGCCTGCAACAGGCAGAAAATAAGTATTCAGAAAAAAAAAGGAAACACAGCACTAGTGGAAATGGGTAGACTGTGAGTGAGGAGGTAACGCCAAGCCTAGGTGATTCCCAAAGCTGACAGATATGACACATCAAAGTTGCATAAAAACTAAGTTCAACTAGAATACGGACAGCAAAGAAGGAAATATTCAGCTATATTCTGCTAGCCCAGTGAAATCTTTGGACCTTTCACAACATGTATTCGCATATCAGTCAAGGTTTACGTTATGAACAAAGACCTATGCTCATTTTGGTCATGTTCCATAGCTTATGGTGGATCACATGAAGAGTATGAGGGTACTGTGATAATTTGATGGAGGTTAGCATTAATATGCAAGTGTTTTTTCCCGCATAAGCAGTAGTAAATGCATTCAGGTTCATATGCATGATTGTTCACGTCTTCACGACCATATTCTATTCTGTCTTCGTACAACGTACATAGACATTTTAAACACCAGAAAGCATAATCATATACTCATAGTAAGCTCTATACAACAGAATAGGAGAGCAGGCTATAGCGGTGTGGTCGCGCACATTGTAGGCTAATCAGTCACAGCCACAAAAAGACAAGGGTTACTGCTATGAAACTGCTGGATACAAGATGATACTTCCTCCGTTTCATTTTATTTGCCACCGACTAGTTCATTGTTAAACTAACCGGTGCCAAATAAAAATAAACGGAGGGAGTACATGATTACAGACTTACCCATCAATGGGCTTATCAGCAGTAGCATTTGAACTGCCAGGCAGTGAATCAGAACTCTCCGTTTCAACCACCATGCCCAGATTATTCTCCTGCGTCATAAATGTCTATTAATAAAGCACAAAAAGAGTGGTCAGAACCAAGGGTACCAAAAAGGCGAACAGATAAAAACGGCCGCAAGCTATTGGAAAACTGATCCCAATCCACTCAAAAACCAGTTCTGTGCGAAGGATGTAGTTAAAAATTCAAAAAATAGTTCGTTAAGGAGCCATAAGAACTCATAACTATAGCGATTGCACCTTAACCGTCAGTCCATCACAAGAAATGCTAGAAGAACCTTGTGACTTGTAAGGATAGATATTTTCTTTCCCCAATAAATAATAGCATGAGCTGCACATAATGGCATCAAGAGACCTGACCTACTTCCAGAACAAGTTTGAGCCAACAGATGCTTATTCTGTTAGAATTGCATTAAGAACTCAGTATAGCCACCTTAACTACAAGGACAGTTACTGTTAGTCATCAGTTGCTCCTGAGAAGTACTCAAAAGGACCAACTTTACCACTATAACAGTAACATAACACCAGGATATCTACTCAGGCTACTCTTCCATCCTCCTAACAAGTCACATGACTAAAGTGCGCGCAATCCATCACAAAGTCGAAGCAGACGATTGAATTCTAAAAATCCTATCCGAACTCTTTGCAGCACCCTACCCAAGCGTTGACGACACCAACGCGGGCCATGAACCATGACAGTAACTTCCTCACCGAATCCATCCGAGCCCGCATCAAGAAAGTTGGTTAATTTGTTTCGGTGGCAGGGTTATTAGTTTGTTTCTTGGTTTCCATCAAGAAACAAACTAATAACCCTGCCACCGAAACAAATTAACCAACTTTCTCCCCCACGTCCCTACGCTGCAGCAGTAACTCCAGCCAGGAGACGGGCTTTGATCCCGACATACGCTAATTAACCCACCGGAATTAACATCAAAAAACGACCTTTGCCGCACGGGCGGGGCGGGGCGGGGGCAGGTGCCTGTACCGTACCTCAGCTCCGGCGGATTTCGACTGACCGCGCCCAGCGATCTGCCGGCGGCCGTCGACTGCGAAGACGCGGGCGCGGTTTCTCGCAAAGGAAGGAGACAGACGGCTGCCCGGGGGGGGGGGGGGGGGGGGGGGGGGGGGGGCGCGAAGGGAAGCGAAGCGGCGGTCCCAAGTGCGGAGGGAGGGAGGCGAGGGGCGAGCACACGCAGACGCAGCGAGCGTGTGGCGGCCACCCACCCGCACCGCACACTAGGGTGACCACCCGACAAGCGGCAGCGCGGCCACACATGGCCCTGTCGCGCTCTCAGGTCCACGTACTCCCCGCACCCGGGCCAGGCAGCGATCGTCTCGAGACGACGAGGCAAAAAGGGGTGATCTGGACCTGGCCGACGAGCGATCCATGTGCTCCCGGTCGATTTGGATTAACGTAAGTTTTGATATGCCGAATTAAAACCATGCCAGAGGACTAGACCATCATCATCAGTCATGGATCAGGCAAGTTGTTAGCATGAACCATCATACATTCGTGCGTAGGTGGGCCCACCAACATGTGACGACCCGTGGCCGCCGACGTGCCGTCGCCGGGGCGTGAGTGCGCCGCAAGTCCGCCGGAGAGCTCACCGGCGCGGCAGGTAGGAGAGGAACACGCGAGAGAGGCGTAGTTCACTATTCTATTTTCTCATTCGTTGTCTCGTTCTGTTCCACACGTAGGGTTTTTAACCAGTTACACGGCCTACCGGCCACTTGGCCCATCGGCTACGTCGTCGTGTGTGTGTGTGTGGGGGGGGGGGGGGGGGGGGGGGGGGGGCGAAGACGATGGAAGTGTGGGGTTGAGTAGTAAAGCACAGGTACAATCACATGGCACACGATTTGCATAAAACCATTCCTCTGCTCTGCTACGTATGTCCCTGATCACTTCACTTCAGCCCTGCCAAATCGACAAAAATTAACACAAGTGACACTATTTATATAAGCATATGAAATGTTAAATTCTACGGGGGTTGCCTGCATAATCCCCGCCTCTGTATCCGCGCCGGTGCGCTGCTCGGTCTCGTCGTTTCCAGTTCCAAGCCGGTCGTCGTCTCGTCCTGCTCCGCTCCACTCCACTCCACTCCGCACTTTCCTATCCCGTGCCCGTGCTCTGCTCTGCTCCCCCTCCCTCCCCTCGAGACCCCAAAAGCAGCGAAAGGAGGGCCAAGAAAAAAAAAAGAGAACGCGGGCGGATTTCAAGAACATCGGCCGGCCCAAGCCCGTCGGATTCTTCTCCTGCCTCGTCAATCTCCCGCGGGTTCGAGGGCGCGGGGAGAGATATGGGTTCCGGCTCCGCATCCCTGCTCAAGGTCGTCGCCAAGAACTTCGACGTTCTCGCGGGGTCAGTGCTCCGCTATCATACCCGCGCCCCCATCCTCGACTCGTTTCTTTTCGTTACTCTCAGTTCTCTGCTCGGTAGCAATCAATGCCTTGGTCCCAATCTTGTGATGGTTGAAGAAGACGAAGAGCGCAATGGCCTTCGAGTTTCAGTCCGTCTCAGGTTTAGGCTGATACCGAAAAAAAATCTCGACGTGATTTCGGGGGATGCACCTTTCTTTCCCATTGTCTTCCCTGTAGAATCTTAATCTTTGTGCCATTGATTCGTTGGATTGATCGGTGAGTCTGATTACTGGAGCTCCATTGCGTAGTGCTATGCATTTTATTTTCAGGTGGAGGAGAAAGGGTGATTTTTATTTGCCCTTTTGGAACTCATTTGGTAAAGAAAAGGACGTTTCTTCATTCGATCTAACTCGCAACTTTTCGAAATGATAACCATTTGCTGGAAGCTGCAGGAACGTGTGATGCGCGAGTTGGCTTTGATGTATAGATCACCAGAACTGGAATCTGGATGCGTCGATGGGCTGTGACATGCCTTCACTCACATTTATAAAAGTTGTCGCTGTTAGATTTGTAGGTTTGCTAGTGCGTGTTATTGTAGGTTTCTTGGTCAATTCCCCTTTCCCGAATAGTATTTTTGTATTCGTTTGTCCTGTCTGATCTTTTTGGTCGTTTTTACATTCCTTTCCATGTGGCGAGTTAGGTCACATGCAGGATGGCTCGGCATAATCTGGCATTGTTTTTTTTATAGTTTAGTAGATCGTGGTTCATGTCGTGGAGTGATTGCAATGCGTTACTAGAACATATGTTGTCCTTTTTTAGGCCAATGTGTGTTAACTTTTACCAAGGTTGCAATGAACATCTTTATTCTTAACTAGTATAGCATTCAGCGTCGGTACTGTGATGTGTGTTACTGTGGAGCATAACTTGGGCGTCTCCTGATGCTACTGCTACTGTGTTGTAATTTGTCAAGCCATTTTAATTTAATATTATCTATCATCTTTGGAAAATCAACCTGTACAGCATAACTCTAGACATCTAGATCTAGGGACATGGAATGGTTTTTTGTTGAAATTCAACATATGTTCCCATTACTTTAGATGCCCAGTCCTGAATTTTATCATTCATCTTTAATTTAGTACAACAACAACAACAACAACAACCAAGCCTTTGTCCCAAACAAGTTGGGGTCGGCTAGAAATGAAACCCAATAATTTTTGAAGAAAAGTAATAGAAAATGAGATGAAAGTAAAAAAAAAATCTATATTTTATTTATTCTAGAAATGGGTTAATAAGAAAGAAGATAAGAGTAACAAATTACTAATAAACTAAGATTCTGGCACATGAATTGCTAATTTCCATGCAGTCCTATCATGAGCCAAATCTCTAGGTATGTCACCACTCCTTTAAATCTCGTTTCACCGCCTCCTGCCATGTCAACCTTGGTCGACCTCTACCCCTCTAAAATTTTCTCCACTCTTTATAATCCCACTGTTAACCGGTGCGTCTGGAGGTCTCCGCTGGATATGCCCAAAACCACCGTAGGCGATGTTGGACTAGCTTCTCCTCAATCTGTGCCACCCCTACCCTATCACGTATTACTTCGTTCCTAATTTTGTCTCTTCTTGTGTGACCGCACATCCACCGTAGCATGCTCATCTCCGCAACACTCATTTGTTGGACATGTTGCCTTTTAGTTGGCCAACATTCTGCTCCATACAGCATCGCAGGTCTGATCACCGTCCTATAGAATTTTCCTTTCAATTTTTGTGGAACTTTCTTATCACATAAGATTCCAGATGCTTGTCGCCACTTCATCCACCCGATCTTGATCCTGTGGCAAACATCTTCATCCAATATCACCATTGCTTTGTAACATTGATCCTA
Organism: Tuctoria greenei; assembly: GCA_036927565.1. Classification (NCBI taxonomy): domain Eukaryota; kingdom Viridiplantae; phylum Streptophyta; class Magnoliopsida; order Poales; family Poaceae; genus Tuctoria; species Tuctoria greenei. The sequence goes on along the minus strand of JAYESD010000009.1, from coordinate 165,136,203 downwards.
AATATCGAAATGTGTCCCTCCTAGGTACTACTTGTCCTTGTAAACTAACATTACCATCCTCGCACCCGACATCACTAAAGTCGCATCTCATATACTCGGTCTTGGTTCTACTAAGTCTAAACCCCTTAGACTCTAAGGTCTGCCTCCACAGCTCCAATTTTCTATCAACACCATCCCTAGTTTCATCTACCAACACTACATCATCAGCAAGAGCATACACCAAGGGATATCTCCTTGTATATCCTTCGACACCTCATCCATCACTAAGGAAAAGATGTAAGGACTTAAGGCTGATCCTTGGTGTAACCCTATTGTGATAGGAAAAGTGTCGGTCTCACTATCTCTTACGCGCACACTTGTCACCACATTATCGTACATATCCTTGATAAGGTTAATGTACTTTGTTGGGACTTTGTGTTTCTCTAGTGCCCACCACATGACCGGTCTTGGTACCTTATCGTATGCCTTCTCCAAGTCAATGAACACTAAATGTAGATCCTTCTTTTGCTCCCTATACCTCTCCATAAGCTGACGGAGTAAGAAAATCGCCTCCATAGTGGACCTCCCAGGCATAAAACCAAACTGGTTTTTAGTGACATTGGTCACTTTCCTCAAGCGGTGTTCAATCACTCTCTCCCAGAGCTTCATAGTATGACTCATGAGCTTAATTCCTCTATAATTAGTACAACTTTGACATCTCCTTTATTTTTGAAGATGGGTACTAAAATACTTTTCCGCCACTCTTCAGGCATTTTGTTTGACTGAAAAATGCGGTTGAATAGTTTAGTGAGCCTTACTATTGCCTACATCCCCTAGACATCTCCACACCTCAATGGGGACATCATCGGGGCCGTGGGTCTTTCCTCCTTTCATCCTTTTAGGGCCTCTCTAACCTCGGACTCTTGTATCATCCGCACGAATCGTCTGTTGATGTCATCAAATGAGTCATCCAACTCGAACCTAATACTCTCATTCCTGTCATTGAATAGTCCATTGAAGTAGTCCCGCCATCTGTCCCTAATTTCTTCCTCCTTCAATAGAATTTGGCCTGCCTCATCCTTAATGCATTTGACTTGGTTGAGATCTCTCACCTTTCTCTCGCGAAGTTTCGCCATCTTGTATATATCCTTTTCGCCTTCTTTTGTCCCTAGCCTCTCATATAGCGCATCATAGGCCTGCCCCCTTGCTTTACTCACAACACGCCTAGCATTTTTCTTAGCCTCTTTATACTTCGCCATGTTACTTGCACTTCTCTCATGATGCCAGCCCTTATAAGACTCCTTCTTCTCCTTAATAGCTTTTTGTACATCTTCATTCCACCACCAAGTGTCTTTATCTACAAGTTTCTTACCTTTTGTCCACCCAAGCACCTCCCTAGCCGTCTTCCTAATGTAAGTCGCCATCTTCTCCCACATACTATCTGCATCTTCCTCTTCGTTCCAAGGTTCTTCTGCGATCATCCTCCTTTTGAATGATTGTTGCGCTTCATCCTTCAACTTCCACCACTTTGTTCTCGTGGTTTTAACACCTTTGTCTCGTGACACACGCACGTGGAAACGAAAGTCGGCTACCACAAGTTTATGTTGCCGAACGACACATTCTCCAGGAATCACCTTACAATCTAAACATGCCCCTCTCTCCCTTCTCCTGGTGAGGATATAGTCGATTTGACTAGAATGTTGGGCACTAGTAAAGGTCACTATGTGAGATAGCCTCTTTTTAAATAGGGTGTTAGCTACCAATAGGTCATAGGCTACGGCAAAGTCTAGGATATCCTTACCCTCCTGGTTTATATCGCCACACCCAAAACCTCCGTGAACCCCCTCAAAACCTACGTTAGTTGTACCTACATGACCATTGAGATCTCCTCCTATGAAGAGCTTCTCGCTTACCGGTACACTACTAACCATATCCTCCAAGTCCTCCCAAAATTGTCTCTTAGTGCTCATGTCAAGCCCAACTTGTGGGGCATAAGCACTAATGACATTCAAGATAAGGTCCCCCACAACTACCTTGACTAGGATGATCCTATCCCCTCGTCTACAGACATCCACTACTCCATCCTTGAGGCTCTTATCTATTAGGATGCCTACGCCATTCCTAGTTCCCGTCGAGCCAGAATACCAAAGCTTGAAACCGGTATTCTCAACCTCTCTCGCTTTTTGACCTGCCCATCTAGTCTCTTGTACACAAAGAATGTTTACACGCCTCCTAATCGCAACGTCCACTAACTCTCGTAGCTTTCCCGTCAAGGAACCTACATTCCAACTACCCACCCGAAATCTAGTTTCCTCGGCTAGCTTCGTTACCCTTCGCATCCGTCGAGGAAGATGCAAAGACCCTTGCTCACTTAACACTACATTCGGGCGATGATGTAGCGCGCCACTAAGGTGATGGCGATCCGGCCCTCGCTCATTTAACACCACATCCGGGTTCCGATATGGCGCGCCACTAAGGCGGTGGCGACCCGGCCCTCGCCCACTTAACACCATACCCGGGTTCCGGTATGGCGCGTCGCTAAGAGGGTTACGCCCCAACGAATTTCCAATGAGTTTTATTTCCATGAGAATGGCTAAGTTTAGTTGCTGGCTCGCCAAGCCTATCACAACCCCCTCCTCCTTTACCCGGGCTTGGGACCGGCTATGTCATTACAACATAGGCGGAGTTTTTATCTTTAATTTAGTAGATGTATATTTTTTTATATCAAATTGCTTCTTCATGCTTTAATCTTGATCTTCTTTTTCCTTTTTCTCTCTACAGGCCTTTGGTTGCACTAGCTTATCCTTTGTAAGTTTCTCCAAAACTCTACAGTATTTCTACAAACTCAACTATAGTCTTCTGTTGGTTTTAAGCACAAATGTAACATAGTGCTGTTACAGGTATGCTTCAGTTAAGGCAATAGAAACCAAATCTCCAGTGGATGACCACAATGGCTCACCTATTGGGTGCTGTACTCGCTGATAACCCTGTTTGAGCTCACATTCGCTTCAATCATTCGCTGGTAAGTGTAAATGTGGTTTTAAAACTTTTTTTATGTGAACCGCATGATCAGTGTACTATGTGGAATATTTCTTTTTGCTAAGATTAGTTGTACATGTATTTCAAGACTTTGAACAATTGCAATATGTACATCCAGCATTAGGTCATTTGCATTACAAACAAGCCAATCCATTTTATTTTATAATCCTTTATGATCTGGTAGAGTTTATGCCATAGAATGAGGCCTCACACATAAATATTTTTAACTGATTGAAAATCTACACTGTTGTAGTGATCTTATTCAGAGTACATTACAAAAACTGCTAGGGATGTATTTTTCTTTGCGGGTATTCGATATTATACCTGCTCATCCATGTCATGTGGATGGTGATCGTGTCTGCAGTGGAATTTCTTATTAAAAAAAATGGTAGTTGGCAACGATAGATAAGTAAGTAAGCAGCTATCATTTCATTTAACTGAAACTACCAACACAATTTTATGTTTTTACGATGCGTTATATTTTGCTTTAGCTTGCATAAAATTTATTACATGCCTTAACTTACCTGCTCATCCATGTCATGTGATGGTGATCCCGTCTGCAGTGGAATTTCTTATAAAAAAAATGGTAGTTGGCAACGATAGATAAGGAAGTAAGCAGCTATCATTTCATTTAACTGAAACTACCAACACAATTTTATGTTTTTACGATGCATTATATTTTTGCTCTAGCTTGCATTAAATTTATTACATGACTTAACTATTTTCACGTGCTTCATTTCTACAGGCTTCCTTCTGGCCCTCAATGAAGCTGATCTTTATTTGCTGGCTTGTATTGCCATATTTAATGGTGCAGCTTATGTTGTACCAAAATTATGTGAGACCTATCTTTGTTAAGAACCAGATGAAACAATATTTTGGTATGTCCCTCAGAAAAAGGGGCTTTTTAGCAAATCTGATGACTTCCTGTCAGCACTCGATAAGTTTGTTGAAGAAAACGGACTGATGTACATACACCTTTTATATCTCCACTTCACACTTTTTACTTCAACAAAAAATGCTTTCTTCAATTTTGCGCAGCTAGATGTTCTAGTGAACATGAACCTTGCAGCCATCTATGTGTCCCATAACTTGGTCGTTTGCCCATTGACCACTGTGGTGGATACTGCCATGCTGATGAGCATGGCCTGTGCATTGGACGGCACTTCAATTGGCAGACCCTCCCAACTTCTCAAGGTTGTTCATTACTAGTTCAGATTTACTCCCTCCATCCTTAAAAGTTTGTCGTTTTGTAATTCAAAAATGAACTACAAAGGACGGAGGGAGTACTAGACTACTAGTTAAGCTATGCTTGTCAGTTTGAATAGTATTGAAACATGTTCAGCTATGCTTCTCCGTTTGAATAGTCTTGGACCATGTATTCATTCTTTGCAAGTACCATGTTAAGAAGATCCTCGAAATGGCATGGTTATGCTGTTCTAAAGTGTGTGTTGTGAATTATAATTGCAGACTGGTAAGCCATTTAAACAGTCTGGGAAACAATCTAAAGATTCAAAAGAATTGAAATCATCGAAGGAGTCAAAAGAACCAAAGCAATCAAAGGAGACAAAACATACCAATGCACCAAAAGATTCAAAAGAGCAGAAGGCATCAAAGGGTTTGAAGTCCTTGAAGGATTTCAGAGAACAAAAGAAGGTGCTGAAAGATTCAAAAGATCTCAAAAAGGCGCTGAAGATTCAAAAGAACAGAAGAAGGCGATGGAAGATTTTTATAGAACTGCAGAAAGCACTGGAAAGATTCAGAAGAACAGGGATCACTGAAAAATCCAAACGAGTCTAAACCAAAGAGCAACAAGCGTGTGACATTTGCCGAGGTGGAGCCTGAAAGGAGTTCAAGGCCTCCAACAGCGAGTGGCATCCACCCTCCGATCATCACAGCGTGTACCCTGAGGCAGAATTCATGGACCAGCAGCTTCATGATCTTCGAGGATGAAAATAGTTACTGGAACCATGCATACTAGACTGGTAGGTAAACCCCTGGACCTTCTAGACAACCACTTTGCAGTGTTACAGTGCCCATGTTTTGATCATCGTGTTTCTTGTGGAGTTCAGATCAAGGCGGTCATTCTTTCCGTTTGTTAGCTAGCGGCGCGCTGCGGGGGAGGATCCATGTCACCTTCAGCCAAGGAAATGGGGCTGACATTATCTGTCTGTGCAAACTTCCTGCTGCCGCTCGTGCTGACTTTTCATGTAACATATTGTTGGACATTAGCAGTAGGTGAGTAGTGTAGAAACCTGCCTGTAATGCGTATGGGTGTTGAATCATCGGTGGTGATATTATTTTGGGGTGCTGAACCTATGACGTGCTTGTTTTGGTTGTTGGGCTAAACTGTGTGATCCAGCAGTGCACTCTGGAGACCGATTGGGCCGAATCCTCATCTCCATTTCTGGTTGCATACCATTGCCCTGCACAGTGTTGGGTTTCATAATTTTACCCGTCAAATTAAAGCGAGCATTTCTTTCGGCAGGCTGTGCTCAGATTGCACATTTAGGTAATTTGGCATCGTGTTGGCACGCCAAGTCAAGATATGTTTGGAGATATGACTGATTCGGCATTTTGGAGCAGTGTTTTCATTTCTGTCGTAGCTGTATGTTTGAATCCGCCTCATGCTTGGAAGTTGAAACGTACTTTGTGTGCAGTAAAATGGTGCGACACACTTCACATTCAGACACCAATGATGGATGGATGCACCTAAAAAAAATACTCTCTCCATCCCTAAATACTTGTCATCTTCTTATTCATCTTTGTAATAAAAGAGACAGGTATTTAGAGACAAAAAGAGTAATAAAAAACGTTTCCAAATTACTGCTCTATTATATTATCAGGCTGCCTGCTCTTTTCACCATCAAATAATTGGTGGCATGGGAATATGCGATGCGATGCTCATCCCGACATCAAATAATTGGTGGCCTGCAGACACTTCTGAGAAACAAACTGATTTTTTTTTTTTTTGAGAAAGGAAAACATAACCATACATGATTTTATTGCAACTCCAATTAAAATACGCTGAAACCTGTATACTATATGGTAGAACCAATTTAATTTGACCTGTAACTGTAACACATGTGGTGGCTGCAAAGACAGAGCACAAGCCAGAAGCCACCATGCTTTTGCCATCTCCGGTGCCAGTGCTCCTGAAGCACGCCTCGTTTTCCAACAGGGAAAGTTGGGTGATCCTCCATTACCTTCTTCTCTTTTCCTCCTCCCTTTTTCAGATTGTTCCTCTCAAGAAACTCGTTTCAGTGTCGTCGGCGTCGCCTTTTTCGACACCAACTAACCGCAACTTTGAGAACAAGATAAAAGAAGGCCTTGTCTTGTCTCTTCCTCGATCTAGTGCCGTGCAACACCCACAAGAACTCTTAAACTTCATTTCAAAACTTGCCTTCAACTGCAAAGGTGACTTCAGAATCTTTTAAAAGGTTTTGTAGGATTTCAGTTGCAGGACCTGGTGATCATAGAACTGTTGTGCTGCTACCATGATCAACTAAACAATGGCCCAATGCATTATTAAATGAATAGGCACTAGACCATTATAAGCTTGTTGCATGTTTCTGAAAGATATCTGAATGGGAGAGTCTGGTTCAGTTGGAGTCTGATATGTCGGGCAATTCTATGTCTTTTCTCTCAGACATGAGTGCACTATCCATAGAAATAATTGGCATGTCCTTCAGCCTGGTCAGTTGCATCTAATCTTAACTTGTAGGTTGTGTGACCTGAGCAAATCAATAGGAGGAAACGCATCATTGGACTACAAGCCAACAAAATATAGACACATCATGACCATAAAACAGTGACAGTAGCAACTTTATACGCTCCAAAGTAGGTGCATCAAGAACAGAATAGGCAGGACAAATTCCTTGGCACCCAAAAAAAGAAACTTTATGGCACATCTTGCTTTGGAGGGGAATTTCTAACATACCTGAACGGCATATTTATATTACAGTAACTGCGACTAAATTGGCTTTCAATTGTGTAAGCACGAAGCTTTTTACATACTTTGATTCCTCTGCATGAATTAGGCCTAGTGCTAAAGTTTTGACACTTCGCATCAGAACCTTCGTCACCATATAGCCAACAAGACAGGTGCAGCTAATGGAGTGGTTATCGTTGGATATTCTACCAAACTCAAAGCCAGCAGCGCATTTGAAGGAAATGATGATTCTTTGATTAAACTATCAGCGTCGGTGTGAAGAAGAAACCAACGGCGTGTAATTCAAAGGACATCTCCATCAAATATAGGGACGAATTTGATTCTTCTCCAGAGGCTTGCAACACGTATCAGTAAAACTATTTGTTTGATTGCTCGCCCTTCCTGATTCTATCTTTCATGGTTCTCCAGGTCAAGCTTTGATTCGATATACTTGTTCCATGCTTTACTTTGTCCTCCACTTAAATTATCCCTAGTAAAGATGGAGGCTTCCTCTTGATTAGCAGGAAGAATAAATATAGATACATTGTCCCAATAAAAGAATATAAGCACGAACTTCGTGTTCTAGGAATTGCTTTGGACCTAAAGCTTGACAAGAAGAAAGGCAACCACTTCATTAATACCATCTTCAAAGAATGGGAGACAGGTAACGTAAAGTTCCAATTTGATGTCAACTCCAATTGAAACTGCATGTCTGCAACATCGTATATATACTAGGAATGGCAGGTTATGTTACAGGGCATCAAAAGGGGTGAGAAGGACAAAATTAGTAAGCATGCCGTTAAACTGAAATGTCACAGCAAGCGCCATCATTTTTTAATGGGGAATACTAATTTTCAGGCGCCTGAAACTTCCCTTTATTTCAGACGACATCCAGAACCGTCCATCTAGCATTAAGATTCGTGCACCCTCTTTATATCCTTCCCTCAACCCTAAATCCCTAACCTCCAGCCTCCGGTTCCCGACCCAACTCCGTGCGGCAGCGGCTCCCGATCCCAACTCCGTGCGGCGGCGGCGGCAAGCGCGGCATGGCGCGTCGACTGGGATGGCGGCGCGGCGGCGACAGCGACGGTAGCGCGGCGGCCAGCAATGGATGTGTGGCGGCGAGCTGCGGCAGGTAGCAAGGATGCGCGGCGGCGGCGCCGACCGCCGTCACCGGGGAAGAAGGGTTAGTGGTTGTTAATTTGTGATTGTTAATTTGTAATTATAAGGGTTATGTTAATTGTAAAATAATGGAACAAAAAATTTGTAATTGATTGACCTATAGAATTAAGAGTTAATGGTTAATTGCAAAATTAGATGTTAATAATAATAATTAGCTGCTTAAAATTTCAGGCACTTGACAAATAGATGGACCCTTTTTTAATAGGTTGCTGAAAGACCTAAAATGGGCCGGACCCTACACAAGCGGGAGCTACGTGCACCTAGCTACCCTTTTAGGATGCTGAAAATTTGGCAATTCCAACTGCTAATACTTAATAGTTCTAACAAAAGACTTAAACTCCGGTATGATAGCTTGAACTGAGTACATCTATTGACTTAGTTCAGATGATAACAGTAATAATAAAGGTAAATAGCCCCCAGAATGGTATGTTTTCAAGACATATGACAGATATTTTACCTATACTTCAAACTAGCTTTTTAGTTATATCTTCAAAAGATTGATTATAATTGTTAACACTGGTGTGGTACCAAAGCATGACAAGGACTCTGCGAAACACCAAAGCAAAAAGGTGGACTTTTCATGATGCTATAACATAGTGTAGTCATCCATGGGTACAACATTAGCTGAAGACTTCAACATATATAGGGATGTCATAATTTTGAACTGCTATTAAAAAGATTAAGTTAATCATGAAACATTAGTTTTGCCTCACTAATATTTCCAAAGAATGTAAGTGTCACATAATTCACCTCTCTTTGGCACTCATTCACGGATGAATGTGTGTACAGAAACATATCCTAGTCATGCTGAGTTTTATTTTGAATAAATGTGGTAACTAAAAAATGCATCGGTTTGAGTCTTTTTTTGTACTGATAACAAAGAAATGCATCTACAAAAATATTTTGATCCTTTAAGACGCAGGAGATAAAATGGTGAGATTAATGACTGTTCATTTCAATATATATCCACGCCAAAACTGATTGCATTTCAGTATTTTCCGCGGCTCAGTGCACCAATGCAAACTGGCCCACAACAACATGAAATTCACTATGAAAAAAAAAGTGAGCACCTTTTATTTAACCAGAGTGATGCGGACGTGGAAGATGTTTTAAAAAGATTCCTCTTGCTGACTTGTCCTAGTGACCTCTGGAAACAAAAGGAAAACTAAAAAGTTAGCAATATATACATGACAAACATGTTACCTAAAAGTGCCATTCAGGAAAAGGAATCCTTCGACATACTACACCGGAGCAAAGCAAATAAAAAATGATGCACTAATGCTGCAAATTAAAATGGTCAATTCAACAGCATGACCCCAGAAAATAAAAAACTGAAGCTTCATTTAGACAATCTATCCTCCAATAAATGTTGGAACTACAAAGATACATACTAGCCTAGAAAGGATTGAGTGATTGACATCGAATCATAATTGTAGTAAAACCAAACCATATGAAATATGGCTCTTCGAACACATTAAATTGAGGCACTGAAGTTTCATATGGAATGGAAGTTCATAAGTTCTGCTTATACCCCTTAGAAGACACCTGCAAGTAGGTTAATTATTCAGGGAGATTCTGTCATAAGGGGATCTTAAAACTATTGTTAGACTCCATATAAAAACCAGTTTGGTCCAGGCGTAAACTTGAAAGCCTTTACGAGCTGAAGGCGGCACTAGGTTATAACTCCATGTAAGGCATAGACCCAGTCACCCAGAACAAAAGAAATAAACAGTTCGTGATAAGTAGGATCTTAGCTGTAAAACTCATCTCATGAATTAATAAAATATAAAGGCTAAATACTTGGTATCTAAATAAAATGAACAAATAAGACACTTGTAGAAGTGTGCCATGGCATAACTGATATTCAAGGCATCTTTTAAACAAAGTTCCATATAATAGAATGAAAAGATTCACAATTAACTATGAATCAACAAAGAGAAGAAAATGGCAATTGTCAACATGGACATATTTCTTTCTTTTATTTCTTACAGTCTGTGGGGAAATGCTTTGTAAGGCTACTCTCTAGAGCTAAACAAAAAATTTGATCGAGATGCCAAGGGCAGATCTATTTGAAGTTGCACCAAATTATTAAACTAATGCTGAACTGCATGTCCCACATTCCAGAGACCAGTTGCAGGCCCTCCAAATGGAATAACCAAGACATTAGACATAAGAAAGTAAGATGCTACATGAGAAAGTTCTTCTACTCAAGCTTCAGCTCAGCCTAAAATCCTGGAGAGTGGGAAAAATCACCAGTTAAGGATCATCTAAACAGGCTGAACAGAATTTTCCTTTTCTATCCATCCTTTTAGTCAAGATGTACAGTTGATTATGTAATAGCCCTGGTATGTCAACAACTCATCACAGCACAGTTGTATACAAAGCTTCCAGAATTGTGGCTGCCTATGATCTTCCAATCTGGTGGTCCATCATTGGGTACCCAAGAGCAAATTTCAACCACCCCACTACCACCAGCACTCATTCCACCAATGACAATGAGCATATCTCCACAACTACGAAAAGCCAAGCCCCAGCCATGAACTGATGTGTACCTCCCAGGTAATGATCCAAGAGTGATCCAAGCATTACTTTCCTTATTGTATTTTCTAACCTCCTTCGAAGCATAATCAGCAGCATAAAGTTCATTATTCACGACAGCAACAAGAGGAGGAGCGCCACTTCCACCATTAAGGCCACGTGCCATATCTGGGATCAACCGCCAGGTACCATTTTCCAAATCAAACTCCTCAGCACAGTTAAGGATCTCATTTCCTTTATCAGCTTTTCCGCCAATGATATAGAACTTGCCATCCATGAAGAAACCAGAGCACATCTGCCGTGCTCTGTTCATGCTTGGAAGAGCGGTCCAAGTCTTCATCTCGGAGTCATAAAGCTCAGCAGAGCTCAACGTACCATTCTCACCAATACCACCAGCCACAATAGCCTTTTCACCAAAGCTTGCTGAACCGAATAGGCACCTTGGTGTGTCCATCATCTCTCCTGTCGTCCAAGAGTTAGTCAGAAGGCTATACCTGAGCACGACATGGGCCTCCACCTTTCTTCCAAACACAAGGATATTAGTTCCCACAGCCAAGGACTCCTTATCAGCAAGCGTGAAGCATTCAATGGGCGGCATGGAAGGTATGCTGAACCACCGTCGGCGGTTCGGATCAAAACCATTCCACTCGAGCACATTGCATGAGCAGTAGATCATTTGCTCGACGATCCGGGCCTCCCGTCTCAGTCTGTAGAGCTCCCCGGACCTTACAAGGGAGCAGAGAGACCGGTTAACACATGCCACGGCACAATAGTAAGATCTGGGAAGGCGCAGCAGGCAGGAAATGACCAACTCCCAGCCGATGCTCCCAATGAGCTCACCGGTGTTGTTGGCTTCACCATTCTGATCAGCATCCTCCATTTCGGAGTCGTCCCAACCTCTGGTTTTTCAGGATTCGCCAACCCAACCCACAAGCAACCTTATTCTTCTTGGCACGATGATTCACCAGGCTCCCCCACCTGTCCTCTCTTCTGCCCCAACACCACCTCCGGTCTCTCAAGGACACACTGCCTGCTTCCGGAAATGAGTTCTTGTTGGGAGAGGATCGAACCTGGTGCCCAGCTTGACGCGCTAGATAACTCTAAGGACAATAACATGCGCCGGTCTCCCAACATGACCGCCAGAGCAACATTCAAACTTCACAGTTCACACCGACTCTACAACAATCCAAGAATATAGAAGAAACTTCACAGTTTGGTCCAGGCTGGATGAATCTTTGCAGCATATAGAAGAAACCCAAGAAATTGTCTTGTAAACTGCGAATCAAGGATTCATTCAACCTGCAAGGAGAAAGTACAAGACGATCTATCAGGGGAAGCCACGAAAAACGGGAGCTGTGTCGGTCGGTTACAACCAAATCTTGACAGCCTAATTCGATTCCTGCATTATCAAACGCTCCAACCAAATCTTCCTTGGCGAGGAGCAAACCATGAAAACGCATCAAGCACCGGTAACCGTCCTTACCTCCGAAGCGACCAAGAAACAGGCGCGATCAGAGCAACGACGGATCACGGATTGGGCGGGCGGGGGAGAAGTAAGTGGCCGGCATCCAGGACTCGCCGCCGCACGTGCATTCCGCCAGCATCAAAGTCCAACCATCCGCAACCGCGAGCGACACCTGCGGAGGCACGCCAAAGATCTGGTCTTTCCATCAGAGACCAATCTTGCAGGAGAGCAACGACAAAGAACCCGACCACCGGCGGCAGAGGTACAAAATCGCTGGACATTTATCAACCAGAAAATCCAATCGAAATCACCCACCTGGACGAACGAGTCGCCGGTCAGTCCTGCGCCATTGGGACCTCCCGGCCCGCCGCCGAGCCAGCTGCGGGCTCGAGGCTGCTGCGGTGCTTGCCCTGCGTTTATCCACCTCCCCCTGTTCCAGCTCCTTTCCTCCCTCCTTCGGTCCTTCCCCTTTTGTTCTCTCCCTACCCTCACTTGTTTTTCTGTTTCTCTCTCCTGCTTTCGTATTCTATTGGCAGCTCCAACTGTGGAAGAGAGCGAAGAGGCAGGGGCAGAGTGATTCAGGTAATCAGGTTCAGCAGAGCCTACCCATTGGCCTATATTTATATTGGTGTTTAGGGTATCTACAACGCCATTACCTAATACTTCCTTTCGTTCAAAAAATTATCAAATTTTAGTTTATTTTTAAATTAAAATGTGATAAATTTTTTAAGGTGGGGGGAGTAACTACGCTGTCTGTGCAGTAGATTTATGAAATCAAAATTATTTGACATGGAGCGGAGACCAAGCAACGGATATTGAAATATTTGTCTTCAATTAGATAAAAATGAATTAACCGGTGACAAATATTTCGAATCATGAATGAGTATCCGGCTCCACAACCATATCGCTGGTCGTGTCTAGTAACAACCGTTACCGATCATCGACGGCAACCCAGGATCTGCTGCAAATAAAACCACCTCTAGTCAAGTGGTCATGATGGCACGCCGGCATTACCGTCGCGAGTAATTAGTCTGCCTCTGGGCGTGGATCTGGTCGTAGCGTTGCCGCTGTGGTGGAAGCCCGGCGACCATCGAAGACCCAACCTCCACTCTACCGACGGGAGTCGTTACTTCCAATCCACGTTGGTGGTGATTGAAGCTTAAACATTATTCGTGTTGTTAGAAATGTAAGGCAATTTACTGAAGAATTTCGGAAAAACACACTAATACGACAGCGATAAACACCGGCAGATAGATGGGACGATAATATTCTCGTACCGATTTGTAACCGGAGAAACTGCTGTAGAAGTAGTGGCGTGCTTGACAACGACCGATCGATGCAAACATTGATGGCAACGCTGAGCAGCAGAGCCCGACCTCCTCAGTAGGCGACCCGTGATGAAAACGTGAGCAGTCGCACGGAGCTCTTCTTAAAAACCTTATTCGACCTCTCTCGGTGCAGGATTGCAAGGGTGACCGGTTCTAAAGACCTGCTCCCTCGATCGTTGGTGCACACCAGCGCTCGGGATGGAGTAAATCAAAAGATTGCGCGAGTAACTGGAACGTGGGAAATGATCTAATCATGGGATGAACTGCCCTGCCACGCACGTACGTTATTTATTGAGGTCTACAAATCGGTTTGATTGCAATCTGGAAGACCCGTATCCGATCCGACTATGTAGTCGTAGACGCGTCCGTCTCGAATTACTTGGACACAATCCAACTCAAAGGCCCAAAATTCAAAAGATCAAAAGCTCAATAAAATTTCCTGCAAAAAGCCAAAAATATAAAATTTGGGCTCAACTAGAGGCTCGAATTCACACGAACAAGCGTGCACCCATGTGTTGGGCGGGACGGGGCGACATTGGGCAGCGATAAACTGAAAGTGCATCTAGGTTCCCCGTGGGTTTTGGATGATTGATGACGACAATTAAGTCGCTAATGAGCTCATGTGATCTTAGCACAGGTGTGGACTCGATTGGAGACGCAAACCCTCAAAAAGGAAAAGGAAGGAAACGGAGTCGACTCGAAGCGTAGAAACTAGGGTTTCTAGCGTGTTGAGTTAGACTAGCCGTAGAAATAGGAGGGTGTGTGTGTAAAGTGCAAAGAGATCAAAGTAGAAGCTCAAGAGTGGTGGTTGAGGTAAAAATCCTATTTGGAGTTGAAGTTAGAGTAGTCTGGCAGGAGTGGCCGGACTAGTCCGCCTTAGGGCCGGACTAGTCCGCTCCTGGCCAGACTAGTCCGTTTTCACACGGACCATAAGGTCCTGTGTGACTTCGGACTAGTCCGTAGTGGACCGGACTAGTCCGGGGTACCCCTTGAAGTGGAGTTTCGGGACTAAGTCCTAGAGAGCAGACTTGTCCGTTTTGGGGCGGACCAAAAGGTCCTGTGTGAGATCGGACTAGTCCGTGGTGCCGAGTGCAGAGAGGTTTTGCGACTAAGTCTGGGTAGGCCGGACTAGTCCGCCCTTGGGGCCGGACTAGTCCGTGGTCTCCAGACTAGTCCGTTTTCACACGGAACAAAAGGTTCTGTGTGAGATCGGACTAGTCCGATGAGGGCCGGACTAGTCCGTTGTCGAAGTTACCATTTGAATTTAAAGTTTGGCGGGTAGCGTGACGATTGCCGCGCAGTGCGACAGTTGTCAGAGGAGTCAGTGGTCCCCTAGGCCCGGACTAGTCCGCCCTTTTGCTGAAGTCAGCAGTATGGGCTTGGGACATCTATAAATAGAGGTCCCCTGGGTTCTTTTGAACCATCTCTTGAACAGACTTGAACCCTAGCGCCGCCACAGCCAACTTGGAGCACTTTTAAGCCTCTTTCTTGCCAACTTTCCCTCTAAAACTAATTCTTGAGTGGATTAGGGTTTAGTGAGGTGGAGAAGAGGAAGAACATCGTGCTTGTGCTCCCGGTTTGATCTCTTGCACTCATTGAGTCTTTGTGAGTTGTGTGTTGAGTGTGTTTTGCGTTGTTGATCATCTTTGTGGTGTGGGAGCCTCAGGTTGTGAGAAGCCCCAACGAATCTTGTATTCGCACTTTGAGATAGTGAAAAACCAAGTTAGACCCGTGCGGTAAACTTGGTGAGGGAAGGGTTGGTGAACCCGGTCCTTTGTGGACTCCTCAACGGGGACGTAGATTCTTGTGTGGAATCGAACCTCGGGATAAAATCATTGTGTCTCCGTGTTTTTCGCAATTTGTTTATCGCATTCTTCGTTCTAGGGTTGCTAGTCTTGTCTTGCGCTTCACATTGATATAATCTAGTTGAAACTTGATTTACTCTTGTGTTGGTAATTTCTAAACTTGTCATTAACATATCCTCACTTGTAGCCTCGAGAAAATCCCCTTAAAACTTGCTAGAAACACTTTTTAGGATTCTTCACGCAGGCTGACCGGACTAGTCCGCCCCCTGTGATTTAATCTCGTTTTATTAAGTCATTTGCTGGTCGATTAGCCTATTCACCCCCCCTCTAGGCAACTTTCAATTGGTATTAGAGCAGGACTCTCCACAAAGAGTCTAACAACTCGGAGAGATGGCCGGAGTGGTGTTTGAAGAGGTGTCGACCAATGATTCTCAACCGACACGTGAGGAGACAATGGCTTATCAAGACAAGCCAACGGATGATGAGGAGACTCGCCAGCTCAAGGCGAAGCTCCGGGAGAAGTTGAAGATCGCTGTGGTTGAGCTGTCAAGCTCATCAAGCAGTGGTGGCGGGGTCAACTACAACCGACAAGGGTTCAACTATGAACGCCTTACCGCCAACAACCACTATCTCCCCATCCCATTGGGGAAATCTCCTCAATTCGATGGAACCGACTACGGGATGTGGAAACACAACATGAAGATCCACCTCGTGTCACTCAATCCGGCATTGTGGCAAATTGTCATGACCGGGGTGGAGATCCCGAAGGATGAGGACAACATCACGCAAGAACAAGCCATCCTCATCCACCGCAACGCTCAAGCTGCGAGTGTGATTATCTCATCTCTCTCAAGAGATGAGTTCAACCGCGTCTATGGTCTTGAGGTGGCCAAAGACATATAGGACACCCTCAAGACGGCGCATGAGGGAAATCGGGTGGTCAAGGAGGCCAATATCGAGCTCATCGAAGGAGAGCTTGGGAGGTTCGCCATCTTGGATGGTGAATCCCCCCAAGACATGTACAACCGATTGAAGATTCTCATCAACAAAAGCCGATCATATGGCTGCACCAAGTGGACCGACCACGAGGTTGTGAAGAGGATGATCTGGGCATTCATGCCTAGGAACGTCGCTCTTTGCTCCATGATTCGAGAAAGCCCGGGGTTCGCTAAAATGACTCCGGAGGAGGTCCTTGGTAGGATCATCAACCACGAGATCATGGAGAAGGAGGCGCTCTTCTACAACGACCTTCAAAAGTTCACCGCCTCCAAGATGAAGAATGTTGCACTTAAGGCAACACCCTCCTCGAAGGA
This sequence comes from Tuctoria greenei, assembly GCA_036927565.1. Lineage (NCBI taxonomy): Eukaryota > Viridiplantae > Streptophyta > Magnoliopsida > Poales > Poaceae > Tuctoria > Tuctoria greenei. The sequence goes on along the minus strand of JAYESD010000009.1, from coordinate 165,119,626 downwards.
GCAAGAGGAAAGCGATGAGGAGAGCCTCGACACCGATGAGGAAGAGGCCTTCTTCATCAACAAATTCAAGAGGATGATGAGGAGGAAGAAAGGTGGATACAACCATGAGGGCAAAGGGAAGGAAAGAGCAAGGCCCAAATGTAAGGATCGAAACGCCCAAGAGGGGGGGTGAATTGGGATTTCTTTCAAATTTTAAGACAATTAAACACTTAACAACTTAAAGCCCAATTCCCTATGCAATTAAACTATGCAATCAATATAATTTAAAGTTGCGGAATGAAGATTGCATAAGAGTAAAAAGGGAGAGGGATGCAAACGCTCAAGGGACACGGAGTTTATCCCGTGGTTCGGTAAGATCACAAGGATCTTCCTACGTCCACGTTGTGACACCCACCGAAGGGTTTTGCCACTCCCAAGTCACCGAGACTAGGGGCTTCTTCACGATTCTTCTCCGTTCGCCAACCTTGGCAAGGTGGAGCTCAAGCCTTGTACACTTTTGGGATCCTCCGGGCTTCCACAATCCTCTTGGCAAGCTCCGGAAGTTGCACACGCCAAGGGTCACTCCCTTTGGGCTCTTACTACACTAGAGACTCCAATCACCAAGAATGGAGGCACCCAAGCACTATCTCTAGCTAGTTCTAGCCTATCTCTTGGTGTACAAGTGATGAGTAAATGATGTGAAAGTGGTAGCTCTCTTGCTTGAATGCTCTAGGATGTGTAGAGTATGTCTGGGCTTCAAGTCTTGTCGATTTGACAGGTTGAAGGGGTATAAATAGCCAGCCTCCACGAGATAGCCGTTGGAAAAGTAGGCTGACATCACTTGTCTGCGAACACCGGATGATCCGATGTCTCCCCTTCAGTTATCATCGGTCAAAGCCAAATTAGCTGATGTCACTGTGTCAGATATGACCGTTGTTAGACCGATGTTGATCTCTCTATTCATCGGATGATCCGGTGGCTCTTCCTCCAGAATTTTGCTTGATCTTGAGGCTTACTGGAGTGATTGACCGATGTATGTAGTTCTGCACATCGGATGATCCGGTGCTTCACTTGGTCCAATGGTATTGCATTCTGTGATGATGGACCGATGTCACTGAGCCACTCACATCGGATGATCCGGTGAGTGCATTTGTCTGAGGTCTTCTTCTTCAATTGAACCAACTTGACCGATGTAGTCAACTCATAGAACGTCGGTTGATCCGGTGTGTTCAACTTGTTGACTTCGAGTTGTTTTGAGTTGTTCTTTTGGAATTTTGAACTTGTGACCTCTTTGACATTTGTTTGAAGTGTTGTTTTGATTGTCTTCAAGTATGGAATGATATCAAGTTAGAGCTTTCACTTCTTGTCATCATATGTTTTGATTTGATCTCATTCGTTGATTTTATATGGGTCTCCAAAGTAATTTTGATTTCATTTGATTGAGTGTCATTGTGACCTTGCATTCACAAATTCATTAGTAATATCGAATGGTTGTCATTAATCACCGAAACCGTACCTCATGGGGCCTAGATGCTTTCACCAAATCAAAAAAGGCTTGCTACAATTGTGACGAGTACGGTCACTTCATCGCTGATTGCCCCCATGAAGAAGTGAAGAAGAAGAAGGAGGGCAAGCCTCAAGAGAAGAAATTCTTCAGGAAGAAGAGGCCCTCCGGACAAGCACACTTGGGCAAGGAGTGGGACTCTAACGATGAGTCCTCCTCCGAAGAAGAAGAGGAGAAGATGGCTACCATAGCCATCGGGAAGAGCTCCAAGGGAAGCAAGCTCTTCCCCAACCTCAACAACGACTACAAACCAATTTGCCTTATGGCAAAGGAGGGAAGGAGAAAGGTAACATCTCACTCCTCCTCCTCCATTTCCTCTCATGATGAATTTGATAGCGCTAGTGAGAATGAGCATATGTTTAAGGACATAAGCAAAAGCACCCTGCGTAGGATGAAGTTGCTTATGGATGAGATCTTCGAGAAGGAGGATCTCATTAACAGACAAGAGGACATGCTCATCCTTGAAAAGGAGAGATGTCAAGAGCTCAACGAGCTCCTTGAGCTTGAAAGAGAGAAGAGCAAGGCATTGGAACATGAACTTGGTCTAAGTAAGAAAACATGTTCAAGTCTTGAGGAGAAATTAATTGAGCTCAAGAATGAACTTGGGAACTTGTCAAAAGTTAACAAGATCCTTGAGACTCAAGTTGAGTCTCTCAAGAACAATGTAGCCTCTTCCTCTAAGAGCTCAACCTCCTCAAAGGCCTCATTCAATGCAACCATGCCTTGCAAGTGCTCTAACTTAATCCTTAAGCTTAAGGATGAACTCAACTTAGCACAAGGCAAGCAAGCACCTAAGGGTGCCATCTTTGACAAGGAGAAGGTGGCGTATGCACGAAGTGCATACACCAACACAAGACCTCCCCATGTCAAGGATGGTCTTGGCTATACTAGAGGTGGAAGGCACAACGCCAAAACCTCTAAGTATGGCAAAGACATGATTGTCTTTGTCAAAGGGAGTTCATCCACAACTAAAATTGAAAATAACTCACCCTCTAGCAACAAAATGCCTAAATCTGAACCGCATCCTCTATTCCATGATTTTGATGCATCTTATGTGCTTATGAGGAACAAATATGGCAAGGTGTTTGCTAGATATGTTGGGCTACTCCGCAAGAGCCCCAAGCCTTGCGTGTGGGTGCCCAAATGCCTAAGCACTAACGTGAAAGGACCCAACTCTGCTTGGGTACCTAAAAGGAAGGCATAAATTTGTTTTGTAGGCTTACTCCTCCGGCGGATCAAAATGGGTGTTGGATAGTGGATGTACCAACCACATGACCGGAGAGAGGAGCATGTTCATAGAGTATGAGGAGAACGAGGACCCAAGTGAAGGAATCTTCTTTGGGGATAATAGCCAAGGGAAAATCCTTGGCTCCGGTAAAATTGCTATCTCCTCTTCGCATACTTTATCTAATGTTTTGCATGTTGATTCCCTAGACTATAATCTCCTATCCATATCACAGCTTTGTGATAAAGGATATAAGTGTGTTTTTACCAGTGAGGGTGTGAATGTTCTGAGAGAGGGTAATGACTCGATAGCCTTTAAGGGAGTGCTCAAGGGAAAGCTCTATCTTGTGGACTTTACCACGGATAAGGCTCAACTTGACACGTGCTTAATGGCGAAAGCCAACATGGGATGGCTTTGGCATAGAAGTCTAGCCCATGTTGGAATGAGGAACCTTCAAAAGCTCCTTAAAGGAGAGCACGTTCGTGGCCTAAAGGATGTGGTATTTGAAAATGATAGGCCATGTAGTGCGTGCCAAGCGGGAAAGCAAGTAGGAGCTCAACACCCCTCTAAGAATGTCATGACGACGGCTAGACCTTTGGAGTTACTACATATGGATCTTTTTGGCCCCATTGCTTATATTAGCATTGGTGGCAGCAAGTATGGTCTAGTCATCGTTGATGACTTCTCTAGATATACTTGGGTGTTCTTCTTGCATGATAAGAGTGAAACCCCCGGTGTCCTCAAGAAATTCCTAAGGAGAGCTCAAAATGAGTTCAACTTAAGGATAAAGGCTATAAGGAGTGACAATGACACCGAATTCAAGAACATGCAAGTAGAAGAGTTCCTAGATGAGGAGGGCATCAAGCATGAGTTTTCCGCTCCCTATTCTCCTCAACAAAATGGAATTGCCGAAAGAAAGAATAGGACGCTTATTGAGATGTCAAGGACGATGCTAGATGAGTACAAAACATCGGACCGGTTTTGGGCGGAAGCGGTTAACACCGCTTGCCACGCCGTAAACCGATTGTACCTTCATCGCCTCCTCAAGAAGACTCCTTATGAGCTTCTTGTTGGTAAGAAACCCAATGTTTCTTACTTTCGTGTCTTTGGTAGCAAGTGTTATATCCTCAACAAGAAGCCTAGGACTTCAAAGTTTGCTTCAAAGTCCGATGAGGGTTTCTTGCTTGGATATGACTCAAACACACATGTGTACCGTGTGTTCAACAAATCCTCCGGAATTGTTAAAATAGCACGTGACGTGGTGTTTGATGAAACCAATGGCTCTCAAGTGGAGCAAGTTGATCAACATGCCATTGATAAAGAGGAACCTCCACTAGAAGCTCTAAGGAGAATGGCACTTGGAGATGTTCGCCCACAAGAACCATCCCAAGGCCCAAGTGACCATCATCATTATGAAGTAGGTCAAACCCCCATTGGACAAGTTGGAGATCCACTAGATGCTCCCCAAAATGATAATGGGAATGAAGATCAAGGGGGAGGCATGGATCAAGGGGGAGACCAAAGTGAAGAAGATGAAGCAAGTGATTCAAGAGCTCAAACTCCACATCCTCGTGTTCATCAAAGTGTTCAACGGGATCATCCCGTTGACAACATTCTAGGAGATATCACAAGAGGAGTAACAACACATTCACGTGTTGCAAACTTTTGTGAGCATTTCTCCTTTGTCTCATCCTTGGAACCCCATAAGGTTGAAGATGCCTTAAGAGATCCGGATTGGGTAGTTGCCATGCAAGAGGAGCTCAATAACTTTGAAAGGAACAAGGTTTGGGAGCTTGTCAAGCGCCCACAAGCTAATGTTGTTGGAACCAAGTGGGTGTTCCGCAACAAACAAGATGAGCATGGCGTGGTAACTAGGAACAAGGCACGACTTGTGGCAAAAGGGTACTCACAAGTTGAAGGATTGGATTTTGATGAGACATTTGCCCCCGTAGCTAGGCTTGAGTCAATTCGGATATTACTAGCTTTTGCTACTCATCATGACTTCAAGCTCTACCAAATGGATGTTAAGAGTGCATTCCTTAATGGCCCAATCAAGGAAAAAGTTTATGTAGAGCAACCTCCAGAGTTTGAAGACCAAGACTATCCTAACCATGTTTACAAATTGCGAAAGGCTCTTTATGGCCTCAAGCAAGCTCCTAGAGCTTGGTATGAGTGCCTAAGAGACTTTCTAGTTGAAAATGGTTTTAGGATAGGCAAAGCGGACTATACCCTTTTCACAAAGCACTTCAACGAAGATCTTTTTGTGTGCCAAATATATGTGGATGACATCATATTTAGTTCCACAAATAAGGTGTTTTGTGATGAGTTCTCCAAGATAATGACGGAGAGGTTTGAAATGTCCATGATGGGTGAGTTAAAGTTCTTTCTAGGATTTCAAGTAAAACAACTCAAAGAAGGGACGTTCATAAGTCAAACTAAGTATACTCAAGATATTCTAAGGAAATTTGACATGGATAAGGCAAAACCCATCAAAACCCCTATGGGGACAAATGGACACCTAGACCTAAATGAGGATGGTCCAAGTGTGGATCAAAAGTTGTATAGGTCTATGATTGGTTCACTTCTCTATCTTTGTGCATCTAGGCCCGATATCATGTTAAGTGTGTGTATGTGTGCACGCTTTCAAGCGGCACCTAAGGCTTGTCATTTGACCGCCGTTAAAAGGATCTTGAGATATCTAGTACACACACCCTCCTTAGGACTTTGGTACCCCAAGGGATCTGAGTTCAACCTCATTGGATATTCCGATGCGGACTATGCGGGGTGCAAAGTTGATAGGAAGAGCACATCGGGTACATGCCAATTCTTGGGTCGATCTCTAGTGTCTTGGTCCTCCAAGAAGCAAAACTCTATTGCTCTCTCCACCGCCGAAGCGGAATATGTTGCAGCCGGAAGTTGTTGTGCACAACTTCTTTGGATGCGACAAACCCTTAGGGATTATGGGATTAACTTGCGCAACATTCCACTCCTGTGTGACAACGAGAGTGTCATAAAGATAGCCCATAATCCGGTGGAGCACTCTAGGACCAAGCACATAGACATACAACATCACTTCTTGAGAGATCACTCAATGAAGGGAGATATTGTGATTTCTCATGTGAGGACGGAACATCAACTCGCGGATATTTTCACCAAGCCTCTTGATGAGAAGCGTTTCTGTGAGCTAAGAAGTGAGCTCAACATTTTGGATTCTAGGAATGTGGCTTAAACCACATTCATCACATTTTTGAGCTATTTCGAAAAAAACTCTTCTCTATCTTAATTTCTCTTCAAAAACTGTTTGAGAAAACTTTTTCTTGGAAATTGATCATGTTTTTATCATTTTCTTCTTCAATAATCATGTTTGTGTTGTTTGTTATCCATAAGGACCAATAATGTGTGTGCAACTCAAAAACATCGCTTTTGAGCCCAGTCGGACCGGACTAGTCCGCCCCTATGGACGGACAAGTCCGGGTCCAGACTAGTCCGCGGCTGGTCCGCGGACCAGACTAGTCCGCGGACCGGACTAGTCCGCCCCGACATCGGACTAGTCCGGCCCTTGGGGACTTAAACCCCAGGGGCGGCCAAAACCCTTCCTCTCTCTCTCTCACTTCCACTTCTCTCCCTCACGCGCGCTAGAAACCGCCCTCTTCGGCGATTTTTCGCTCCAACCACCAAATATCGATTCCAATCCGTGCATTGGAGTCTTTGGGAGTAAGGGATCGTTTCCCCGCGCTTTACCTTCGCAATCCATCGTCGATTTCGTCGATTCTCGCGGATTTGAGAAGGTATTCCCGCTTTTTCAAAAACTTTCCCCATTTTTGATTCTTGAGGTTTTTGATAGGAACACCTTCATAGATATTGCTCCATATACCTTTGTGATCACAACCTAGAAGTATTGCGCGCTGATTTGAAGATTTTTCGATGAATCGATTAGGGTTAGGGTTTATCCTGCGCAACCCGGACTAGTCCGGCCCTTGGCGGACAAGTCCGCCCGGCGGACTAGTCCGTCCCTAGGGCGGACAAGTCCGGTTTGCGTAGAGCAAACCCTAGTCCTAGTCTTCTCTCGAGACTTCTTCCGCAATGTTTCTTTCTCCTTGGACTCATACCTTCCTTTCTATGTACCTTCAGCAGCATGTCGAACTCGGAGCGTTCCCCTTCTCGTCTCAACCCCGCGGGCGAGGAAGAACGCCCTGAGACCTATCGGGGCCGCACCGAGGAGAGAGGTGTTGAAGTGCCCCGGGAGGGCCGCACCAAGGCTCAGATCGTCGAAGCAAGGACGAAGGCTGCCCTCATTAAGGTGCAGAAGGAAAAAGAAGAAAGGCGGCTGAAGGCCCTCGAAGCCTCCAAAGTAGTTGCCACCATCTACAATGAAGAAGAAGCCTTGGCACGAGCAACTGCATAATCCCTGAATGAGCTAAGGAGGAAGAAAAGGCAAGACAGGGAGGCGCACAACTCCAGGGCCGCTGAGGCCAATGCCCCTAAAAGGAAGAAACTCGTCACTGTTGGCGAGAAGACAAAGGGCAAGGAGCAAGCCCAAAGGGAAGAAGAGCCAAGGGTCGAGCGTGAACCTAAGAAAGGAAAGGCTCCGGCTCCAGTCGAGCCGAAGAAGAAGAAGCCCTCCGTCAAGGTGCCAGCCAAGAAGGCACCCGGAGGAGTTATGATTCGTGAAAAAGGGAAGGCTCAGGCTGTTGGTCCTCTTGTGATGCACAGTCCAGCACGCAACCCAAACCGTCAGCCCAATCTCTCAGCAAACACATTCAAGGGAAAAGGAGCTGATAAGGCAAGGAGGCTCAGAGATGAGAATGTCTATAGGTATGAGAGATCCACCGTCGACCCTCGATTCTGGTGTGACTTCCATTGCGATTACTATCGCACAGTCTACCAGGCCATGAAGAAGCCAGTGATCCAGGCTCAATGGGTGGACTGGACCTATATGGCCAAGAAGAAACACGAGGCGTTTGACGCAGTGATCGAGGCAGATGAGCGCCACGGAATCAAGGACATTCTTGGATTCAAGTATGACTGGAATGAGGAGGTCATAGTACAGTTCTATACCACAGTTCACTTCCATTCTCGTGGTGACCGAGCCATCACTTGGATGACCAACGGTGAGCAGTACTATGCCACCTTTGAGGTGTTTGCTCAGGCTCTTGGTCTGGAGAGTCACCTGGACCATGAGATCATTATCTCCAATCTCAAGGCCATGGACAGGGATGACATGAGCTATATGTACCCTCCTCACGTCCGGTGTGAAGCTGGATTGGCAGGAACATCCTCCCGTTCTACAGCATCATTAACAGGATTCTCAGGAGGACAGTGGCTCCCAAAGAAGGGGATGCAGGGATCATCCAGGGTCACCTCAGGCACCTGTTGGCTCTCATTGATGGACATGAGATGTTCAACCTTGTAGATTACATCTTTGATGATATCTACAACATCTCACACACACCCAACCGTGCCTGTGGCTATGCCCCATACATTATGTGTCTGATCGAGAAGGTGTCCGGACTTGTGTTTGTGAAGGACACCACTCACCAGCCTCTTCGACCGCAGATGCCACCTGCTGTCCCGATTCCTCCGCGCCGGAAGAACGCGGATCCTCCCTCTCAGCTGGAGGAACCTCGTGGTGGAGCCTCTCGTCGTGCCTCTCACTCACCCGGTGGCTCCTCTAGCAGCGGAGTCCTCAAGTTCCTTCGGTCCATCTTCACCTCGTGCCGCAAAGCCGAGGTGCGAGCTCAGCGGACTGAGCGCTACGTGAGGAAGCTCTGCGACAAGATGGAGATTCCGATGAGCCCTGAGGCCTTCGACGACGAGCTCACTCCATACCCCCTTCTCACCCCCGAGGAGTTGGCACTCTTGGGTGAGACGGAGGGTACCTCCGCACCGGGCTCCGACGACGACGATGACGACGACGATCATGAGGAAGACGTCGAGGACCCGGAGGCCACGGAGAGCGACTCCCGCGACGGTGATAGTGGCAAGGACGAGGACTAGCTTTTGGATCCTTGTCCCCCTCTTCTTTTCCTTTTTGGTGCCTTGATGCAAAAGGGGGAGAGTTAGGGGGAGTCAGTCCTTTGTGTGTGTTTGGGGGAAGTAGCAGACTTTTCTTTTGTGTGGTGTGTTCTTGGCATTTGGACCTAATTTGTAACTTATTCATGCTACTTGGTTGTTTACTTTTGTGCAAGACCTGTTAATGTTGTTCAATATCAATATAATGTTCCTATTGCCAATCTTTTGATTATATTGATGCTTTTTATGTCTTGTCACAATTGTTGAGCACATCACGTAGGCACCCCACCATAACGTGTGTGGGTATGAAAGATCTCCTTCACCTCTTTTACATGTTGCATACATTGAGGGGGAGTCATTCATACGCACACAAGTTATGAAAACCAAAATTTATACTCTTATTTGTGAAGGACTTGATGTGTTGTCATCAATCACCAAAAAGGGGGAGATTGAAAGTGCATCTAGGTTCCCCGTGGGTTTTGGATGATTGATGACGACAATTAAGTCGCTAATGAGCTCATGTGATCTTAGCACGGGTGTGGACTCGATTGGAGACGCAAACCCTCAAAAAGGAAAAGGAAGGAAACGGAGTCGACTCGAAGCGTAGAAACTAGGGTTTCTAGCGTGTTGAGTTAGACTAGCCGTAGAAATAGGAGGGTGTGTGTGTAAAGTGCAAAGAGATCAAAGTAGAAGCTCAAGAGTGGTGGTTGAGGTAAAAATCCTATTTGGAGTTGAAGTTAGAGTAGTCTGGCAGGAGTGGCCGGACTAGTCCGCTCTTGGCCAGACTAGTCCGTTTTCACACGGACCAGAAGGTCCTGTGTGACTTCGGGCTAGTCCGTAGTGGACCGGACTAGTCCGGGGTACCCCTTGAAGTGGAGTTTCGGGACTAAGTCCTAGAGAGCGGACTTGTCCGTTTTGGGGCGGACCAAAAGGTCCTGTGTGAGATCGGACTAGTCCGTCCGTGGGCCGGACTAGTCCGTGGTGCCGAGTGCAGAGAGGTTTTGCGACTAAGTCTGGGTAGGCCAGACTAGTCCGCCCTTGGGCCCGGACTAGTCCGTGGTCTCCAGACTAGTCCGTTTTCACACGGAACAAAAGGTTCTGTGTGAGATCGGACTAGTCCGGTGAGGGCCGGACTAGTCCGTTGTCGAAGTTACCGTTTGAATTTGAAGTTTGGCGGGTAGCGTGACGATTGCCGCGCAGTGCGACAGTTGTTAGAGGAGTCAGTGGTCCCCTAGGCCGGATTAGTCCGGGCCTGAGGCCGGACTAGTCCACCCTTTTGCTGAAGTCAGCAATATGGGCTTGGGACCTCTATAAATAGAGGTCTCCTGGGTTCTTTTGAACCATCTCTTGAACAGACTTGAACCCTAGCGCCGCCACAGCCAACTTGGAGCACTTTTAAGCCTCTTTCTTGCCAACTTTCCCTCTAAAACTAATTCTTGAGTGGATTAGGGTTTAGTGAGGTGGAGAAGAGGAAGAACGTCGCGCTTGTGCTCCCGATTTGATCTATTGCACTCATTGAGTCTTTGTGAGCTGTGTATTGAGTGTGTTTTGCGTTGTTGATCATCTTTGTGGTGTGGGAGCCTCAGATTGTGAGAAGCCCCAACGAATCTTGTATTCGCACTTTGAGATAGTGAAGAACCAAGTTAGGCCCGTGCGGTAAACTTGGTGAGGGAAGGGTTGATGAACCCGGTCCTTTGTGGACTCCTCAACGGGGACGTAGATTCTTGTGTGGAATCGAACCTCGGGATAAAATCCTTGTGTCTCTGTGTTTTTCGCAATTTGTTTATCGCATTATTCGTTCTAGGGTTGCTAGTCTTGTCTTGCGCTTCACATTGATATAATCTAGTTGAAACTTGATTTACTCTTGTGTTGGTAATTTCTAAACTTGTCATTAACATATCCTCACTTGTAGCCTCGAGAAAATCCCCTTAAAACTTGCTAGAAACACTTTTTAGGATTCTTCACGCAGGCTGACCGGACTAGTCCGCCCCCAGACCGAACTAGTCCGCCCCCTGCGAGAGGGAGGAGGAGCGCGCATGGATCACCCCTCACCTCTCTTCTTCTCTCTCATTCAAGGAATATAATAACAACATCTCTTATATGTAGAAGTTGCTCACCTCTAACTTTCCATTTTGTGAGACTAAATATTTATCACAATCCTCTATTGTCTTAATAGGCCTTTGAAATTTATTTAAAATTAATTCTGAAATATTGCTCATTTATTTCAACACGTGTGTCCTGCAGACGAGTATGTAGTCACTGGTATGTGTTCACCTCTTATTCTCCGCACTAATAAGCACGGTCTCCCTTTCGTTCTTGTTCTCTGCTTCTTCACGCTCTTCTTGCACGCTCGCAGTTCAGGTAGTACTGCGTATTTGTGACTTGATCTGTTTTGTTCCAGACTTCATCTAGTCAATCGCAAAGAGCTGAATCAGGTGTGACCATGTACGCGCGCCGTATTACCATGTCGTCTGCTTACATGTGTGTGCGTGACCCTTGACCAACTCCTCTGTCCCTTCTTCTCTCCGGAGTCCCGGCCCAACACGGTGATCTATATCTCCATCGCCTAACTCATCAAACCAAACCAGCTTCGAGAGGAACGCGTCGTTCGTCAGAGCTTTTCCAGTCTCCTGTGTGGAAAGAAGACGACGACGCAACATGATTGTCCATAGAAGACGTACTGGCGTAGCTCACCTTTCGACAGCCGCCATCAGCGAACTCGAACGATCTCGATCGGCCTGCCTGCCGGTGGTCACCATCACGGTGTGCGTGTGGTAGCAAAAATGTCATGGACCAGCCTATATATGAACCCTATAGCTTCAGCTTGTTGCGCGTGTCCAAGTCCATATATATTCAGGAAATTAAATTGTTGCAGTAGTTAGGGAATGTGACCGGACCGTGATGTGATAACGAAGAGCGCCGCCACATGAACAAAAGACACGATTGTTTTTCTTTTAATTTCCTCGTTGTGGAAGGACATGAGCTAGCTAGTAGGGGCAAGCAAGCCTCCGTGTTAGACGGGATAAGCATGCATTATTTCTCGTGTTTATTCGCTCGATCAAGGTTGTTCAGATGCTGTATGTACCGCTGTTGAGTAGTGAATCTCAACCAGGTTGTTCAGATACTGTGCTTGCGTCGTTCCCTCCTTTAAATTGTTATGACACCTCTGCTTCTGCTTCTGCAGCTAGTACCAGAAGCTCCTGCCGTCGACGACTGCCAGATCCTCCAGGCGATGAAGGAGCCCCCGGCACCCGAATCCGGTGGCGGCGACCCGCCATTGCCGGCGAACGAGGTCGATCGGCTACGAGGCAAGAAGAAGAAGAAGCGCCGTTCGATTTTATTGCACGAATCTTAACACATTCAGTACACACGACTACTAAAGCCATGACCACAAAAGAAAGAAGAAAAGGGGGCCAAACCGGAAAAAAGAAAAGGAAAAAGTCTACTTAGCCCCCCAACCTATGCCCTAGAGTTTAGTTCACCCCCTAAACTACAAAACCGGATTATTAACACCCTAAACTTTCTAATACCATTTATTTTACCCCTTTACATGAGCGGTTTTGCCATGTCAGCTGCCTATGTGGCAGGTGGGACCCGGCTGTCATTGAGGAATACAGAACAGTTTAATTGGGCGTCCGTGATGGGATCGATCACATGAAACAGAGGCTACCTCGTACCAAGTTCCGCTGATCAAATCTTTCTGGCGGCACACAACCTCCATGTTCCCCATCGGGGGTCCTGCTTCCCATGTTCCCCATCTGGATCTCAGGCGCACAAGCTCCTGGTTCCCATGAGGGTCCTGGCTCCTCTACAATCTGGTGCCTTTGATGAGAGTGTCAAGCTCCTTATCTCCACGGATGGCCAGCTGCAGATGGCGAGGGGTGATACGCTTCACCTTCAGATCTTTGCTAGCATTTCCAGCCAGCTCCAGAACCTTTGCAGTCAAGTACTCCAAGATGGCAGCAGAGTAGACTGCTGCAGTAGCACCAACACGCCCGTTTGCCTGGGTCCTCTGTTTCAATTGGAGGTGGATATATAGGGAACTGAACATAAGTAAAAAAGAGAAATTAGCAGGTCTGTATCACAACTCAAGCAATGATATCAGCACAAAGATGAAGCACCAATTTTTTGGCACCCTTTGATTAACCAATCAACATCAATGTTGTCACGGTAGAACACATAATTTTTATTATGCAGCTATAAATGGTAGTACCTAATAAACAATGGTAATCTAAAACAAAAGTTGGATAAACAGAAATCATTTGTGAAAATGATATGACAACAGCAGTCCAATCACTAAAACAAGGTCAAACATTTTCCATGCATCCACCGAGAGATTAGGTTCCTTGGAACCGGCAAAGTTGCAGATCCACCGCCGTTCAGCCACCGCGGCCGAAGGAGACAGTGAGCAGCGCACGAGCTTACCTACGGAAGCCATGGTTGAGGCGGCGCCAGAGCCCACCCTAAGTCCGTGCATCCACAAGGGTCGAAGGGGACAGGGAGCAGCACACGAGCTTAACTTCGGTAGCCATGGTTTAGTTGGCGCCCGAGCTCACCCTAGGTCCGTCCAGCTACCGGGTCGAAGGGGACAGGAAGCAGCGAGCTTCGGTCGACTGGTGAGGAGCATTCGACAAGGTGACGGAGCTGACGAGGTGACGGCGCCGACGAGAGGCATCGCTTCACCGCCATCTTTCCTTCGGATCCGGTGCTCCTCACCTCCCAGCTCCTCCCCAGCATCGCCGTTCTTTCGACAAACGTGATGCGGAAGCGGAAATGATATGCACCGTGGAATACTTTATCTAGAGATTTCTGTTTATCTGCATTACTCAATTACAGCCGAGTCCCACCCGTAAATACATGCAGGGACTGCCACATACGCAGCTGACATGGCAAAACCGCCCATGTAAACCATCTAAGGGGGTAAAATAAATGGTATTAGGAAGTTTAAGGTGTTAATAATCCGGTTTGTGAATTAATCTCTAAGGCATAGGTTAGGGGGGTAAGTAGATTTTTTCCAAAAGAAAAAAGAGGAGGAAAATAAATGGCGGTAACGCTCCGCCACGCCGTCGCCTGCGCCCTCCTCGTCGCGGCGGCCGCCGGCGCCGGCGCCTACGCCTCATCCACGTTCTACTCCTCGGACCCGAACCTCGGATCCTCCCGCGTCGTCTTCCAGGTCGCTGTCACTGCTCGTCGCTAGCTCTTACCAGTTAGTTGTACCACCGCGAGGTGATCCGCGCGGCGTGCCTGGACTAGTTAGTACTCGCGCCGGAGATTCGATTTCTTCTACCTACTGGTTTCTTTCCGGGGGATGAAACGAGTACGCCGACCTTAAATTCGCTAGCTTTGTTGATGGGTTGGTGGATCTTGGCGAGGATTACGGGGGCGAGCGTTGCCTCTTGAATCTCGATGCGGCGAGCGAGATCCAGATCCGTTCACCACGAGCAATGTTGTTGGAGACCGGAGTCGCGTTACTGCTACCGGTTGCATAGAGAGGGGTTCGCGTAATGAGGAGGTTGCTTGGAATTGGGACCACAGTTGAACGTGCTCAACTGGCTGTTGCTGTACTTAGCTTGTTGAAAGTTCTATCTGTAGGAATCTTAGATATTTGGAAATTTAGCGCTGCACTGGTGACTTTGGCAAGAAGTATGAATGGCTGGGTGATTGTTTTGTAGTTGGTGTGCGTAATAACGGTGTCTGCTTCTATTCTGGTTCTCACATTTCCGTTGAACTGCTGCACCTGCAGACGAATCATGGTGACATTGAGTTCGGCTTCTTTCCTCACATTGCACCTAAGACCGTGGAACACATTTTCAAACTCGTTCGGCTTGGATGCTACAATACGAACCACTTCTTCAGGGTAAATATGCTTTCTTCTTTACTTGTCGGTGAACACGAACCTCCCCCTTTTTAGGAACTACTGTATCAGTTAACAGCGCACTGTGTTCTTGTCATTTTCAGGTTGACAAGGGTTTTGTTGCGCAAGTTGCAGCTGTTGTGGGAGGTAGAACTGCCCCTATGAACGAGGAGCAGAAGAAAGAAGCAGAGAAGACGGTTGTTGGCGAATTTAGTACTGTCAAGCATGTCAGGGGAATCCTCTCCATGGGAAGGTGCCCCCTCTTTCAAATTTCGGTTGACATCTACTACCTTCTAAGATATAGTTTTTTTTTGTGCCTTCTGGTTCTGTTCTAAGAGTGGAATTATACCCTCGTTAGTACTTTGAAAATCCATTGATGATCATCAGACTACTACCTTTGTTCTGAAATAATTGTCGTTCCAGACAATCAAAAGAACTAGAAATGAACTAGTGAAGGTTGTCCTAACGACAAATAAATTGAAACGGAGGGAGTATTTAGTAGGAGAAATATAAAGCTGCTTGATATAGTTTTATGTACACTCTAGTTATTCTATTACTATTAGTTATAACATTTTTTCCGCCTTCTATAAGGTACTCTGATCCAGACAGTGCTTCCTCGTCCTTCTCTATCCTTCTTGGTGATGCTCCACACCTTGATGGCCAGGTGTTTAATGCGACTAGATTTCATATCAATATCAGATAAATTGATTCAAGTCTGATTGATAACGAATTCCAGTATGCTGTATTTGGGAAGGCTCACTAAAGGTGATGATACCTTGAGGAAACTAGAGAAGCTTCCAACTCATAGGGAAGGCATCTTGTAATGGTATGTGCCCACATATATGGTTCTCTTTTATTCCATACACCTCTTTGTCCCCTTTATTCTTCCATTAACCCATTTGCTGATTTTTTCTTTGCCTTCGTATGCGATTATTTCTGTCTTGATAGCTTTGTTCTGTACAGCCATCGATGCTTACTAATAATGTGTAATTAAGAATATTTGGATCCTGTCTTTATCCCTGTATTACAATGTTTGCCTTCTGTCAAATTGTCCCTTGTAAGAATCACAAACACTCGTTTTATTATTGGCAGCCAATTGAGCGCATCGAGATTCTGTCGACATACTATTACGGTAAGATAAAAGAGATTTTTTTTGGTGTTTTCCTCTTTTTCATTGGCATTGTTTAGTCAGTTAGATTTCTTAAAAAATATTGCCCATCTGTCATGACAAGACTTCTGGTAATGCAGATATTGATGTAGAGAGCTGTGAAGCAGAAAAATCCATTCTTCGAAGGAGACTTTCTGAATCAGCATCAGAAGTTGAACGATGGGTGAGAAACTTACTTTAAAATGTTGAAGATAGTTCATCTTATTTTATCCTGAATTCAGAGAAATATTCTGAGCGGACAACTGATTTTGCCTTGAATCATTTCCTTTTGCAGAGAGCAAAATGCTTTGCCTGATCCTCAAGTTGCCGCCATAGGTGAATCTCATTTTTATCGAACTCTGTATTTGAACAACATTTACAACACAGTAGCCTTGAATTGTTTGTTGAACTTTGTATTTGGATACCTGCACTCCTACATGAGTTGGGCAATGTTGACATGAAAACGCCTCATACATAAAACCAAAAGTGCTAAAAGGATCAGCAGACTGACTTGTCTTAAGTTTGATAAGTTTATCTTCCTGTGACACTACCAAGTATCTGAAGTACCTCCTCCAGTTTTAAATTGTTGATGTTGGCTAGTGCAAATTTGTACTGGCCAATGTCAACAATTTAAAATCAGAGGGAGTGCTCATCTACTTTAGTTGATCCGGATAAACAATTGTTTTTTCCACTGAAGCCAGAAGAAACTATTTTGTTGTTTAGCATAAATATTTTGCATTAACTGCTTGCCGATGTAAATGTTTAGTTCCTGTGCTGTGCTGCGGTGTATTGGTTTCATCTTGGCGTTCGTGGAGGCATGAGTATGGACGGCATGGAGATGGAGCCATGAAATAGAAGGGATGTATGATGTGTGCATTTATACTAGCAGAAAGTTTACATGAGGTGAATGCCGTATCTGTAATGCTGACGCCGTTAAATAGAAAATGTGGATAATATAGATACTATGTGTATTCTGTGTACCGACTGCAATGAAGTTTCAGTTCCTTTTTGTTTCTCTAGCCTGGTTCTGATACAAAAATACGTCTTGCTACCACCTTGCACTCCTGTACCAGAACAGCGAATGTTTTGCAAGCTCAAATAACAGTTGCACTTGTACTTGGTGCCCTGCTTCAGATCAACTATCATGTTATTCGTATTTGACAATATAAACTACTGTGCTCTACATTGCCTCTTCAGTTCAATTGGTGTGATGTACTGTAAGTAACTTCTCCTGCCGAGTCCTTCGCATCATCCATCCATACGCGACTCTGTGAACGAGTGAGATGCTGCCATGCAAGGAGTGAAGGAGAGACGTGGACTTTGGTAAACGGTTCTAGTCGATGGGCCGCAGATTACACCGAACTCCCGTTGCGGTTTGTTACTGGGCCAGTTGGGTTGGGGAACGGCGGGCCGAGCCAACTCGGAGACGCGGCATCCATCCGGCTGGGAAGCGACGTGCGCGGTTTGAAGCCGCGCGCAATTAGTACCACCCCGGCCAGTTAACAGCCTTCATCGCAGCTTATAACCCGAAACGCTGCGACCAGCTCCGTCTCTTCGGAGACATCCGATAAAATTGGAACGATACAGAGAAGATTAGCATGGCCCCTGCGCAAGGATGACACGCACAAATCGAGAAATGGTCCAAATTTTTTCGAGATTTTGCGCACCGGTCCCTGCATTCTTGCAGACGCGTCCCTGGAGGCTTGTGTTTCAGCCCCTGTTGTCCCATCCCTCCTTACAACCAGGTCCCCTCGGAGTCAGAGGTTAGCGGTTTGTTTGCAGTCACGACCCCGGGGCGTTGTTCTTTTATTTTTGGCCCTCGTTTTCAATCGTTCTTTAAATTCTTTCCCCCCCCCCCCTACTTTTTGATTTTATAACATTCGGTTTATTTACATTCCTGTTCAAGGGATTACTCTCAACCCTAACAGTACTCCGTTGTGAAAAAAAATAAAGATACAAGAAAACAACATAATCGTTTATTTGAATCTGACAAAAAACACACATGTTTACACTGCAAATACATATTTACAATTACATAAGCGCAAATGGCTAAGACAGTTGAACATGAACCATTTCTACACCAAGCCGGAACTAGCACACGATGATGGGGATATTACAATATGCTTGACCTTATTAGTGCTGCCCCACGTACAACCGACCCATGCAACCAAACAAGTAGCCCTTCAACTTGTTGCTCCTCCCCTCCTGCCCAACAAGCCAAATCAAACCAAATGAAAATTAGCATGGAAATTAGTCAATTCTTTTTTAACATCGTAATTAGCACGATAAATTAAAGAGCACATAATAGTATAGTACTATAAGAAAATCAGCAGAGGAAGATCATTCGCCAAAAGAAAAGAAAACAGCAGAGGAAGGATACATAGATGAGATGGAGAGGGCAACACGTTGCTCAGAGGCAGAGCTGTGCAAGCCGCAAGGTGATGTATGTATCGTCAGTCAACTGACCTTGGGAGGCGCGCGGATCGGCTGGCGAGCCTCGGCGGCGTCGCTATGCTGCCGGCGGTGACGGCGCCGGCGCTGTAGTTCGCGGTCCTCGCTGCCGCCTCCGCCGCCGGCCGCAGTTGAGCTCTGCCGCTCTTCGCCGGCGGCGGGGCCGGCGCCGCTGGACCACGACATGGCCTTCCTGCGCTGCTGCACCCTGGCGGAGCGGATCTTGGAGAAGTCCAGCGAGTAGTCCGGCACCGCGCCGCCCCCGCCGGCCGCCGCCGCCATGTCGTCCCAGCCGCCGAACGCCGGCACGGACGCCCGCGGCTGCTTCTGCTGCTACCATACGACACGGACAAAACACGTGCATTTCCGACGCGTTTTCAGAGAGAGGAAGATGAAGGTCGACGTCGTACCGAGATGGATGCAGGCAAAACACTAGCTACGAATACTCGAGATCGCACGAGAGTATAAGACCTCACCTCCATTAATGTCGAGTCCTTCATCGATAATCGCCGGGATTCACCACCACTAAATTAAGCTCGACCCTCTCCTAGCTTCTCTTTGTTATGCAAACAAAGCCAAGGGAAGGGAGGTCGACGAAGGACAACGAAATAAGAAAGTTTTGGTTATCGCAGCAGTTCGAAGCTTGACGAGCCACGAGGCACCGTATTTATAGTGTACCTACGTGCGGAATTAACAGGATTATCGTCATCCTCAATTAAGCGCGTTGAGGCTGACTCATCTGTTCACAAGCCGAGCTGTCTCTGCATCGTGCACGCCCTTTGTAATACACTGGACACAGCTACGGATACCATTGGAAGGTGCTCGGCGTGTGGCCAGCAGACAAACACACGGTTTTTCTCTTCATTGTTTATGAGATTATTTCTTCAAGAGCATTATGGAGTTGCTAGCTGCGAGTACAACTAAGCAAAACTCTTTGTTAAAAGGATGTGTGTTTACATTCTGTTATATTAACCAAAATATTTTACAATTGAATTGGTCGGGGCGTGCCAGCAGGCCAAGCCTACAGTGCACCAGCTTGACGACAGTGAAGAGCCTAAGCAGCAAAAGGCTACCTTATTACAGCAGGCTAGCTCCCCCCCCCCCCCCCCCCCCCCCCCCATCAAAATAATTCTTAATATATCAAATGGGCACATGAGGATAAGAAACGGATATTAGACTTGATCTTAGTCAATGGGCTAAATAGACAACAACTTCATATGCTGCAGGTTTTTCTAAAAAAAAAAAACTTCATATGCTGCATGCACAATGCGATTCAGCAACATATGAATTATTTTTCCTGCTATACCACATACTTTCTCTATCCCAAATTAGGTTAAAAATGAACTAAAAAAGTGACAAGTAATTTGAGTCGAAGGAAGTATACGGAGACAAGAAAAATGATACGTAACAAAGTAAATATAATATATCAAGTAAATGGCTAATTGTACTGAAATCTCAGCGCCGCTTTGTTGAAATAATTCCATGCAATAAAATGCATCGGCCAATGTCGTAGAGTGTTTAGTTGGGTACTCACCATTCTCATATATTTTTCACAATTTTCTTTCTTTTTGGACGTCAAATATTTGGACGGGCAAATTTAATAAAACTACAAAAATGGGGAAAAGTAGCAAACGATTGAACAGGCCGAATAAACATAAAATAAAAACTCCCGGGCCAACGAATCGGGCTTGGTTTTGTGGGCTCATTTGGTCCAACTTCCTTCCCATGCCCAGCAGGCAGCAGCTGCTTCTCCTGAGCCCGCAGCTGGAACACTTCGCTTCGCTCTTCACCGAGCCCCAACGAAGCCGAAGCAAATCCGGCTAGCTGCACGGCGGCGCGGGAGGAGGGAGACGCCGGCGCAGCGAACGACGATGGATCCGGACGCGGTGAAGTCCACGCTGTCCAACCTGGCCTTCGGCAATGTCGTCGCCGCCGCCGCGCGCAACTACCAGAAGGTGACTGACTCACCTCGTCTTCCTACTCTCCCCCGACGTCCCAGTGTCGCCTTGCGCGGCCGAAGTCCAGGGATCCTCCGCTGCGACCCTTCTCGTATGTCTCGGGGCTGGCTGGCTGTCCGACCGAGGAGGCGTCCGCCGGTGCATGCCGGCATCCTGGATCTCTTCTCCCAGGGTATAGTGTATCGTTACGAAAACTAGAATTTTGATGATTTATGGTGCTCAGGCGGTTTGTATATGGTAGTAGGTTCAGCAAAAGTACTTCCTTTAACAATAAGCACGACTAGGTACAGCTTAATGTTGCTAACATTTCGAACTATCAAAGTTTTAGCCAGGTTAGGATCATAGAGCAGTGACAATTGGTACTTTCTGTGTCCTGTATACATCAAAATATTTACTCCATCTCAAATTGGTGTCGTTAGGACAACAACTCTAGTTCATTTTTGAACTAGAATTGTTGTCCCAACGAAAACTATTTAAAAATGGAGGGAGTGTGTACATTGTTTCCTGGCTGTCCTGCAAATATTTTATACTGGACGAGTCAGATAAGTATTTTATATCAACAATTTTATTTTTCAAAATCAAATTTGCATTTTTGTTAGTATGCATTAATAACTTGTTCCTCTTATCTAGTGCGCGTTTTTCTCTTTGTGCTGTGGTTGGTGATCTCCTTTTGTTGTCTATCGTTTGCATTTTTGGATCCTTGGCATTACTGACATAGTTGTACATTATTTTAGGAAATTTTGGCTGGCGAAAAGGCTCAAGCAGCACCTGCAAAACATGATGAAGTTGATCTTGATGAGCTAATGGATGTGAGTAGAAGCTTAAACATTTATTTACTTGTCTACCGTCTGTTTCTGATCTGTGTATGGAACATACTTTTCTGTTGCATCGTCAATTGTCGCATTATCATTGCATCATAAAACTGTTCGCCAGGACCCAGAACTTGAGAAGTTGCATGCAGAGCGAATTGCTGCTCTAAAGGTACCAAGCTCCACCTTTCACTTTTGATGCATTTGAAAGTGCCGTGTTTATTTTTTTCCTCAAGATGTCTTCTATGCAACAGAAAGAGGTTGAGAAACGTGAAGTGCTAAAAAGGCAAGGTCACGGTGAATACAGGGAGATAACTGAAGGAGATTTTCTAGGGGAGGTTACTGGCAGTGAAAAGGTCATATGCCACTTTTACCACCGTGAATTTTACCGTTGCAAGTATGCTATAACTTCTCTCTTTTCCTTTCGACACATATATTGTTTTCTTGTGATACTTATGAGAATTCTCTGTGAATCTTTGCTAGGATAATGGATAAGCATTTGAAGGCCCTCACACCGATCTATGTGGGAACAAAGTTCGTCAAACTTGATGCTGAGGTCTATATGCAATGCAATCACCCTATGCCATTGATTTTGTTACATGATGTAACAATAATCCTTTCAATAACTTGCAGAATGCCCCGTTCTTTGTGGCCAAACTAGCAATCAAAACATTACCCTGTGTTATATTGTTCAAGTAAGTACACTTTGTGCGTGGCTTCTGTCCATATGGTAACATGTTTGATTTTTGGTGTTCCTTGCTATTCCTGTTTCAAGCACTAATATGAGATGGTGTCCCAATTGACACACTTTTACTTCAGGAAGGGTATAGCCGTTGACCGGTTAGTTGGGTTTCAAGACCTTGGGAGCAAAGATGACTTTTCAACAAGAGCGTTGGAAAATATTCTCAAGATGAAAGGTACCTACTACTGTTTTTGTTACAGAGCACTAATTCACAATCTGGAATGACAAAACACCCTAACCTCCAAAACATGTAGGTATAATTGACGAAAAGAAGAAAGATAATGATGATGACGACGATGAGGGCGACACATCGAAGAACAGGAGGATTAGATCGTCTACCCTTCAAGACTCTGACTCGGATTAAATATGAAACAAGGATGTACCCTTTTGTAAAATTGACTTATGTTTGTTCATTTTGTATGGTAATTCTCAAGATCTCTTTGTGATTTGCGCACAACATGTTGTAGCAATACTGTTTACCAAAACAAGAGGTTTAGAAATGGTGTGGCTAGATGTAGTAGTGATTCTTTTACTAGCTCATAATCCCATTCTGTGTAAGCTGGAGCGTGTGCCTTGTCATCTTATACGATGACAGTGCTAACTTATTGCTGGTTTGCTGTCAATATGCACATCAAATTTTTTAGTGGTCCTTCGGAAGAAAAGAATTGTAGTGGAAAATTGAGGATTGAATCCTATGGAAAAAATCTATGGGTGCCCTTTGCATTGTAGGCTTCATAGGAATTTTGGAGGATATTAAGTTTTCACAATATTCTGGAGGAATTTTAGTATGAGATCTAATCTTATATTTTTTTTCAATCTCTACAAAACATTTAAGGGCATAATCTCTCGTTGTCTCTCTTTGCTCCCTCTTGCTGATACACATCTAACTTCAAAATTTGCATCCTGTAAGATTAAGAAAATGTGCAACTTAAATCATGTGTTTTTCTTTCTATTTCTACGTTTTCAAAATCATATGTTTCAAGAAGACCAAAAAAGGATGGAAAGGCACCTGGCGAGGTTTGTGGACCAACACATGTTGTAGGCGTGCACTTGAAAGGTTCATTATTAGCCTGAGCAATAATTGACTGATCAGTTCAGCATGACCGGCAATAATTTCTCGTGGTCAAACTACTTGGTAAAACATGGGTTATTCTTTGACTCATTTTTAAAATACTGAAATTTACAGGAACTGTAGAGGATTGTAGAGAAATATTATAAAAACTGCTATGCTATCATAAAATACTGCTACGTTATGGGTCATTTCTTCAAGCAGCTGGATTTTCCCAGCGCAAATACTGGTCTTTTTACTTTTTTTTTCCCACCTTTAGACGGCACAGACACCAATGCATTGAGCAAAAAAGCCAAAAGATATTCGCCCATCGCCTCCTGATGAAGCCGCCAGCAGATTTGTGCCCACCCCCACACCTCCATTAATTCCTCTTTGCTCCCATTCCCTTGGCTCCACCTACTCTGCCTTCCCACCAGTACACTGTACTACACCACCGCCGCCATTAACGGTCACCAAGAACCCAACAAAAACCTAGCGTCACTGTGCGCATGTGAAGCGACTGGAGCTTGTTCTGACTGATTTGGGATCGAGCGGCAGCTGCTGCATTGCCAGGGCCTCGCGGTCCACAGTGCGATCTTGACTCCGGCCGCCGCCGCCGCCGGGTGAGTTCTCTCGTCGTCGTTTTTGATTTAGTTCTTTGGTTCTGATTCTCGAGTGCTATGTTATTGGACTGCGGGGCGAGGTAGGGGACGAAAATGTTGGGTTCTTTGATGCAATGTACTAATACACTGATGGTTTTGGGTGGGATTTAGGTTAATCCTAGGACGGGTTCTTGGGTGGGCCTGATCTTTGATTGCTGCATTTGATTGATTTGAGCTCCATGGATCATGGTGGCTGCATTGGTGATCGGTAGGGTCTAAATGGTGGTTCTCGAAGACGACGTTGGCTGGGATTGGAGGAGGATGAGGAGCGAAAGGGGAAGAGAACATTTTTGCCCCTTTCTCCATTTTTCACCTTTAGCCCATTCCGTCCTGCTGGTCGGGGACTCGGAGTAGTGGGGCTGGTTCACAAGATTCGGATTTGGGTAGTGTCCTGGTCGTCTCCTGGGGATTTGGTGGCTGCATTGGGGAGATTATCTTGCTGTCTAAGTGCTGCTTTTGAGGTGGTGCCGTGATACAGTTACTCGATCAGAGGTTGGAATTGGGGAAAGGTCTCCCTTTGCTGGTTTCTTTTCTCACTCTTTTAGTCCAGCTCATCCTGTGGGTCAGAACTTGCTTGCTTTTATCATGGAGCTGGGTGAACGCTGCCATGCTTCTGTGCAGGCATTCAAGGGATACGCTTTTTTACTACTGTCTTCTACTGATGCCTTGTTGAGCATTTTGAGGTTGCCATTTTTTTCTTAATGTATGATTGGTTGGTTCTCTGACCTGCAGCATGGTTTAGCTTCAGCTCTTGAACTTTAAGCACTGGCAATAACTGTATCTTTTTTGGAGTGGAATGTTTGTTTGCACGGAGTGATTGATGTGTGGCTCTATAGTACTGCACACTTCAGCCCAAGTTGCTTCTATGTGCTTTATTTTGTTATTTTCAGTTCTGTAAAGTTTGTTCATGAGCGTATACCGTGAGATTGGTTTCTGCATTTTATATGGTTTTTTGTCTGACAGGTAATGCAATTCTTTCTCCGGTTGCTATTCGCTAATATCAGAAGAGCAGAAAGACCACTGCTGGTCTCAAAAAGGTTTTCTAATTGATGGAAGCTTTGATCTGTAGTTGAACTTTGATGAATCTACTGGTCTCTAGAATATCGTGAGATCCCAATGGGTTCTTCTCCCTCCAAAGCCACCAGAGAGGATGCTCTGGTTTTGTGCAAGGATCGAATGCGGCATATCAGGCGGGCCATTGATTCAAGAGATGCACTGTCAGCCGCACACCTATCATATACTCAATCCCTCCGTACTTTGGGGACTGCATTGCGGCGGTATGCAGAGTCTGAGATCTCACCAGAGTCATCACTCTCCATTTCGGAAGTGGATAAGTCACCATCACATTCCTCTATGGCATCTCCCTCGCCTTCTCGTGCAGTAGACCATGTCAACTCCCCAATGCATCGAGGAAATCAATTGACTCCTCCCCCGTCGAGAATTCATTGCATGAAAGCAGCAGGAACCACTCCTTTAACAATCACAATTGATCCATCTGCTGCTGAATTTGTGGGGCAAGAATCCCCGGTTTCTGCTTTTGTGCCCCCACCACCACCATTGCCTCCAGAATTATGTACCTCGTGGGACTTCTTTGATCCCATTGATGCTGCTGGTACTGCTTCCTCTAACAACGAGGCTGGATTAACATTGAATTTTAGTAGATTGAAGGGCTTGAGAGAGACAAGGGTAGCCGAAATTGTGCCATTGAAAGAGGAGGAAGAAGATGTGACCATGCCTAAAAAGGAAAGTGTGCCAAAGCAAACTGGGATGAGTGAACCGATTAAACCAAGTGAATTTGCCGATGCTTCAACTAAAACTACTTCGTCTGATGGCGTTGCTGCAAAGGTGGAGGAAAGTGAACTGGAAAAAGAACTATGTGCAGAGACAGAGGACCCCTCAGAGTTCATTACTCATCGGGCAAAAGATTTTGTGTCAAGCATGAAGGACATTGAAACCCGATTTATACGTGCAGCTGAAGCAGGGAATGAGGTTTCCAGAATGCTCGAGACAAAGAAGATCAGGCTTGATGTATGTGCTAAAATACCAGGTGATAAGAGTGCAGATATCTGGTATATTTTATTCTAAATTGTTTTAGCATCTTTTTACGAGTCATTGATTTATTTTACTTCTCATATCGTAGGTTCTCCAGGGAAACCACCTACTGCCCGACTTGTATCAGCACTTCGAGTCTGCTGCAATCGTGATGTTATTCTCAACCAGGGTATTGGACTGTTCTCATTAGTCTCTTCTTATGGTTATTATAATGTTTACTTGAAGTACTAATTTTGAATGTTTGTATAGAAACTGCACAACATGTTTCAAAAGTTGTAACGTGGAAGCGATCTGTCTCCTCCCTGTCATCGTCATCTAAGAGTGCACTTATGACATCGATAATTAAAAATGATGCGGATGACAGTAATAGCGATTTTGTTGAGGAATTCACCATGGTATCTGGAAGCCATTCTTCTACACTGGACAGGCTACACGCATGGGAGAGAAAACTGCATGATGAAATCAAGGTACATTTTAAGTAATGCACAGTTAGGTTGTTCACTATGATTAACTCAACTTTTTTTTTCTTGGCCTCTTGGTATCATGATTTCATCACTAGTGCCCCTTCTCTACATCAAGTATCTCTTATCTTTTAGAGATCAAGTACAAAACTGGTATATTTAATCTTGCGGTTCTTAACAGTGTTAGTGAGATTAATTATATCTGTTGACTGTTGTTAGAAATGTTGATAGACGAAAATATTTTTATTTGAACCTTGTTACTCTCTGCATTTTATGTGCTTAATAATCCAAGTGTGGTTTGTAGATCATGTATTCTATGCTAGCTAGCCAAACAGGGGGTGCAGGTTGGGACTTGGGAGAAACTCTTATCAGTTGGATTGTTTGCATAATTAGTCACTATCACTGGTTTAATTCATTATATGTTTTATGCAGGCAAGTGAAAATATCAGAAAGGCGTATGATGAGAAATGTAGCCTGCTCCGCCATCAATTTGCACGAGGTCTAAATGCACAACTGATTGATAAGACTAGAGCCGTTGTAAAGGATCTGCATTCGCGAGTATCTGTTGCAATCCAGGCTGTTGATGTTATCTCCAAAAGAATTGAGAAGATAAGAGATGAAGAATTGCAGCCACAGCTAGTTGAGCTGATTCAAGGGTATATACCTAGCATATTGAAAAAGCTTAAATAGTCTTAGTTTGGCTTTTTATCAGAATTGATGAATGGCACCTTATATCTATTTAAATTACCTTTCTAGTGTATTTTAGCATAAACAAACTTCCACAATCACTCAAAGTTTAATTTTTGACTGGGATTCAGAAGATTACCGTCTTAAACTATTCCCAGACCTATCCATGCTTTGCTGAACTTCCAATGCCTGTCATTGTACCTTCAGTTAGGCTTATTCGAAATTTTATTTGCATATGATGATTTTACAACACAATGCTCACATGTGGTCTGTTAACCATGACCTGACCCTCAATAACTCATGCAGGCTAATCAGAATGTGGAAAGCAATGCTGGAATGCCACCACAAACAGTTCATCACAATCACACTGGCATACCATGTGAAAAGCTCAACCTCAGTGCAGCTAGGTGAGCACCACCGGCAGGCAGTAATGCATCTGTTGAACGAGATGGCCTCCTTTTCCTCCAGCTTCAAAATTTGGATCGCTGGTCACAAGTCGTACATCGAAGCCCTCAATGCATGGCTTCAGAGGTGCGTCCTGCAGCCACGCCAGGACCGAAGGAGACGGAGGCGCAATGTCTCCTTCCCTCCCCGCCAGGCTGTCTCCCCTCCAATATTCATCCTCTGCAGAGACTGGCTTGCCATGATGGAGTCGCTCCCGAGTGATGAGATATGCAAGTCCATCAAAGACGTGATGCAGCTCATTCATAACTCGCTCGAGCACCATGATGATCAGAACAAAGCGAAAAGCGAGTCGCAGGAGTGCGGGATGCTGGAGAACGAGCAGGAGGAGGCAAGTGGAGGCGTTGGAGCAGCCGAAGGGTTGCAGTCGAAATTGACTACAGTTCTTGATCGTCTGACGAAATTTTCAGAGGCTTCGCTGAAGCAGTATGAAGAGCTCAAGAACAACTATGAGGTGGCTCGCGATGATTACAAGACATTTGGGCCTAACGCTCAAATTGCTTAGCCCATTGCTTTACGGTATATATTTTATGAATGAACAGATCATAGTACAATGTTTGGCCTAATGTTGGTGCCATAACTTGGGTATGTACCTGGGTAGATTTTATAGTTTCTTATCTTTGATTCTGTCTAGGCACATGATTACCTTTATCACAATGACAAAACACCCTGCAGGATATGGCGAAAATACTGGCGCGACTTGAAGTGATACACATTACACTATGCAGATCAAGTAGATTTACAAATAAGAAAAACACCAGACATGAAACCAAGGGAAACAAAGGTCCAACCAGTCATGTTTGAGATTGCTGATCCTTAACATTTGAGTAATAGTTCCCCGTTTAACAAAGTTGCGCCAAAGAATACTCCATCCCCGAAATTTTGCCGTCGTTAGTTAAAAATAAATTAAACGACAAACTTTTGAGGACAGATAGAGTATTAAAGTAATGTCGATTTTTTTTTTAAAAAAGAAATATTTTGGCTTAGGGTGATTTTCCCACACCTCGGCTTAGTCAACCCAAATTGGTCATATTTTTTATTTGCATTGAAAGGTACAAAGCAATTTCCTTTGGATGAGGAACAAATTCCAACAATAGCATCCACCCTCCTGACCAACCCGGTAGCTAATCCCGGTACAATAAAAATCAGTTTGACAATTTATTCACAAGGAGGCCATTGTTTACATGTGCTAGTCCTCATTCACCTTATTTGCCTATCTATTACTTCCTTGTACACTTCATTGCAACTGGTATTTTGGACATATAAGCTATCTTCGGTAGGATGTACTGCATCATCTAGAATCCGACATGCTGGGTGTACTGTGCGTAGGCCTCTGATTGCATGCCAATGGGCGCACCTATGATGAGATCTGGAAGATCGAAAGCATCGACGAGTTCTCTTGCCACGAGCCTCACTTGGTAGCTTAGGTAGTCTGTCAGTTTATGAATAGCCTGCAGGGAGAAAGCAATATTACTGTCAAGCTTTGCTCCTTGAGAAGCACTGTAGCAGTATGAGAGTGGCAAGCACAGACCTTGGCTTTGTTAGGGGCGACATAGTCTACATTCCGATATGTTCCAATGTCTTTCCAGATCCTGTCAAGTGCGTAAAGGTCGCACACCAACTTCAGTACTTCTCGCGTTTTCTCATCGGGGCAACTGCAGATATGCATTGTAAGTTGTCCGTTACAATCACATGAATTGGCATGGGCATCTCATTAAAGGAAATGTGAATGATCAATAGCCTGAGCGTAGGGAGTGGGGACAGTTTAACACAAGTTTATTTGTGGTTAATTTGAACAGAAATTTGAGGATAGGGGTTCAAATGCAACAAAATGAATAGCAAAGGCCAAGTGTTTCAATATCACTGTCATATACTCCCTCCGGTGTACAAATCTACACTAGAGCCAAGAGTGAACAAAAAATTGTCGTTTTACACTGCATGTCATGGAAAATGGTGTAAAAAATGGGGTAGCGTGTACCTAGAAATCAAACTTGCATCAGATTGGCTGGAAAAACGTGAAGAAGACCACTCGGACCACTAAGAAGAGTTGTATTATAAAAGAAAGAAATCTATTTAATGCTTCCTTGGTATGCGAAAACATGTCCAAAACGACAATTTTTTGTACACCGGAGGGAGCAAACGTCTAAATTATCCGGGCCATGGCTGCATTGGGCCCTCCTACCTGGGGTAGTTGCAGTAGTCACCAGTGCAGTCAATGGTATCCGGCCCAAGATTTGGTGTGGTCCTATAGGGTGACGTCAGGGTTCGAGGGTTTCTCGATTACGAAAGGTTGAACTTCTCTTAAAAAAAGCCGTGAGACGGTCTTACCCCATTTTTTATAAATGTTTAAATCTCTACTAAAAGTGATTTTGTGATTTGTGTTTCACACGACATACTACATATCAAGCACAAAGAATAAGGACGAACGCCAAAGGAAAAATACAATCAGGACAAATGGAAGTGCACGCACAGCACGCACAGCATACTCATCAACACCATTAAGTGAAGCAGATTGGATTTGATGGTTTGAATTTCTGTGGGCCAATAAATATATACGCTAAAGATGACATGATGGTAGCAATACTTTGAGGACAGGTAGATAAACAAATACAGTACAAGGCTTTTCTTTTACCTTTTCACTGCTTCTATGAACTTTGCAAGGATAACAGTCTCGATGTGTGACTCTGCAAGTGTGAGCAGATGATTCAAACATCTATTCCACGCCCCAAAACCTCCAAGTGTCTTGCTATGCTTCTGGAGCCGAGCAGCAACACTATGTAGTAACCGAGAAGTTCGGTACTGGGAAGAAATTTTGTTCAATAAGTAGCATAAGTGAACATGGTATTCTAAATGCAGAAATAATTGTGCAGAAATGACTTACTCTAAATGCATCCAGCTGGAAATTAGGATCCCGCAGATGATCTTCCCCTTCCCATCGAGCAGTCACAGGATTAGGTTGGGATAGGTAGGTACTCATGGACTCTCTCAGGTAGTTCCAGGTTACAGAGAGTGTGCCCCCCCTAAATTTTTCCTGGTATTGCTTCAGGAGATCTCCAGCAACCTACAAGAGCATGAAAATGATGTATTCATTAAAGGGAAAAGAAATACTTTACAGTATCTTCAGTAACTCGTCACATTGTGTCAACCCACAAGAAACAATTATGTGTGCTCCTATAATACATTATTCTTTTAACTAGTAAATTTAGCAAAATCTGCCCATGAAACAACATTGGTGATTGGTGAGTTTGGAAATAAGGCATTGGTCAGTTTCAGAAAGAATGGTGATCAGTACCTGCTGCAGAAGAACTGTATTGTCCCCCTCAAATGTTTGGAATATATCATGGTCATTGCGCAAAGCTCCAAAACGATTCACAGCAGCATAACCATGGCCGCCACAAGATTCTCGGCATATGCTTATAGACTTTGCTGTATATGATGTTATGTAGGCTTTTAACCCAGATGAAAGAACATGCACATCAGCAATAACATCCTCATCATTGGTTTTCTTCATTTCTGAGTACTTATCCACCAAATTGATTGTGGCAAAGTGAAATGCGTATGAAGAAGCTAACATAGGCATCAGTTTGTGTTGGTGAGATTGGTAATCCAACACACTGATTTCTGGCTGCTTAGGTGGGCCAAATTGCTGGCGCAGAAGAGCATACCTTGTTGCAATGGTTACTGCAACTTTGAGAATACCCACAGAACTATATGCAATACCAACTCGCCCTCCAACAAGCTCACCAAGAGTTGCTGCGAATCTTTTGTTAATAGTAGGGAGACTGCTTGTATATTTGCCATCTCGTGATACATCACCAAATCGGTTTAGAAGATTATCTCGTGGTATTCTAACTGAGCGGAATCTTAGTGCGCCATTATCTACACCGTTTAGGCCTATCTTGTGCCCACAATCATTTATCTCAATTCCAGGAAGAACAGCATGAGTTTCAAGGTCCCTTATAGGGACGATAAATGCATGGATGCCCATATCAGCAGGGGTCCCTCCTTTTCCTTGGAGGGGTAAAATTAACCTCGCAAAGACAGTAGCATATTTTCCATGAACTGCAGCATTTCCAATCCACCACTTGATAGCTCCATCATTTGGGGTGTCAATAATGAACTCGTCAGTAACTGGATCAAATGTTGCAGTGGTCTGTAGGGCTTGGACATTGGATCCTAGTACAAACAGAATTAGTTGAGTAAAGAGAAACAGCAGAAAATATTTTCAGAATATTGATACGGTATGTTAAGTGGTGGAACAAGCCCACATTGCCTATTCGAAAGAAGAAGAAGAAGAAGAAGAAAAAGTGATGGTATGTAACAGTAGTTATGTTGGTGAATTATTTTTACTGTCGAGTAAAATCATCGTTGCAAGATAGATGAAGACTCTAACCATGATGTAGTTCCGTCATAGCAAAACAGCCTGGAAAATCCAAATTGTCAATTCCTTCAAAGAACTTATCTCGGTGCTTTTTCGTGCCTAGATTTATGACAGAACCACCCCAGAGACTGCATCAACAATCTAGTCAAGTTAGCGATACCATATGACAGAAAGAGAATAAAGAAGATGCCAATTCGTCTGATAAAACCCTTAAGGGCAATGCGTGCGAATTCTAGCGTGCCAAGAGTAATAACACACACTGCAGACTTAGGAGCTGGAGTGACCCTAAAATAAATAAAACTCACACGAAAGCAAAAAATTCCAATAAAGTATTTCTTGTTAATTGTGATTTCACGGTTACTAATTGACATGATATCATTCATCTAGTCAATCAAATGGCTCGTTAATTTAACTGACCAACCATAACAGCTCTCCAAAAGGAGAACCAAGTACACTTCAATCAGTCACACAGAACAAATCAGTGTACTCAATAATCAATTCTAATCAATCATGAAGGTCCACGTTCCACACAAGAGGTGAAGATGTAAGATTAATAATATAGAATGCACAGTTTGAGTTCGGTTAACCCTAAATAAACAAAATTTGACATTCAAAGAAAAAAATGTTATAAAGATTATCTTTTCAATCCTTATTTCACTGTTACTATGCTGACATGATATCACCCATGTAGTAAATCAAACGGCTCACTAACCGACCGAAAATAGCATTAGTTCTCCAAAAGCAGCTGATCCAGTACGTTTTACTCAACCAGACTGAACAAACTATCGTACTGGACAATCAATGGCAATCAATCAAGAAGGCCCACATTCCGAACGTGCGATCAAAGAAAGCTCATCTGTCAGCACTCAGCAGAGGAGTAGTATCTCAAAAGAGACACTGAAGTCCATGTGCAAGCAAGAAGCGGAAACATCTTTGTCATAGCCCCACCCCCCCACTGCGACAATCATAGGCAAAGACAACCAACATCACGTGCATTCAATAGAATTAGAAAGAAAACATTTTTATACCAACAGCAATGTCGGCTCAGTCGATCCATCGTCGATAAATAAAGTACTTACCTTGGACGAATTCGATCATCTATCTAATAACGAATTGACAGGTCCAACAAGCACGAGAGCCTGAATCCAACTACTGCTAATTACCAATCGTTCCCGGCACTAGCTAGTGGACGGACGGGTACCGCCGGGCGATTGATCGATCCACGGTTGAAAAAAGGTACGGTACGGAGTGGGAAGGCCTTGGTTACCTGTACTGGACGCCGAGCTTAACGCCGAGCGAGATGTCGACGCCGCCGGCGGCCTCCATGACGGCGAAGTACTCGGCGGGGTCGGCCGCCATGAGGCTGAGCGGGCGCACCCCGGCGTCGCGCACCAGCGCGCGCAGCTGGCGGAAGCAGAGGTCCCGGTGCGCCGCCGTGGTTTGCTCCACGGGCGTCTGCAGGTCCGGCCGGCCGCGGAAGAACTCGAACACGCGCACCTGCGTCGCCCGGTGCCGGCCCGTCAGGTACGCCGCCAGCGTCGCGGTCACCTCCGCGCCGCCCTGCACGCGCCCCGCGCACGCCGCGAGGGCCAGCGGTTCCGCCTGGGCGGCCGGGGATGATGACGGTTGGAGGAGGTGCAGGGAGAGGCGGCGGAGGCGGCGCATCGCGGGGGACGATTCGTCGTGTCCGTCGTCGGAGGAGGCCATGTCGTGGAAGTGCTCGACGGAACGCGGGCGCGTAGCGGACAAGGGGGGGGGGGGGGGGGGGGGGGGGGGGGGGGGGGGGAAGCGAAGGAAGTTGGACGCCGTTACGTTAACCACGGGGTGTGCTCTGCTCTACTCTACTCCACCTTTTAAATAATGACGAGGAGTTCGTGCGGCGACCGGCGAAGGCAAAGAACGAACGGAACGACCGATGAGGAGTATGGAGGTGACGTGGCGGCAGCGAAGATAAGGAGGTCGCGTCGACAAACTAGCCTCTGACCTGGATGACAGGTGGGTCCAATCCGCTTTATAACACGCTTAGCCTTCGACCTGGACTTTTACGAGTATCTTTCCGTGTACGCTTCTTCTCCGTTTTGGGATGAGGAGGATGGTGACGCGGTGTCCGTCCACACGCAGCATCAATTTCGCGAGCTCACTGATTTATTGTGCGTATTCAATGGTCTTATCAATAATAAGCCTAGCTGGTGCTTATTTATACACACGATTAATGGCAGCAAACGGTGTAGTATTCCTGGTCACAAATTAAAGGCGCATCAGACGATGTTGCTAGTATAGTTTTCTAAATGAGCCAAGTCTATCGAGCGACTCGAGACCCGACACTAAAAAGCACGGTCCGAGCCTGAGCTCGATCTGAAAGGAATAGTGTCGGGCCCGATAATCGTGTCGTGCCTGGACCGCAGCCTTCCCAGCACGCCGTGTCAGCCTGAGCTCGACACGATTTTTAGGCCGGCCCAACACTTGCCCGAATCCACCGCGGCGCCTCTCCTCCGCCGTCGATGCCATCGCATACTGGCCGTCCGTCATCGCGCCCGACGCCCACCATATAAAAGTCGGCCACCCCCCCCCCCCCCCCGTCTGAAACCCTAACCCTAGTCATTCGCTCTCGCCCTCCCCGTCGCAACACCGCTCTCGCCGGCTAGCCACACCTCGTCCCCTCCGCCGCTAGATCTCTGCTGCCCTCGTACCCTCCTCGCCGATGTCATCACCTCCGACCCTCCATTGCTCCTCATCCTATCTGCCTCTAGATCTCTGCCACTAGATCTTCGGTCTTCACCGCTCCGGTGCACCGAATTCGGTCGGAAACCCATCAACGAACCAGTCACCACTGCTTTCTAGCTCTATGTCGTTCCTCGTCCTCCCCGCCTCTAGATCTCCGCCGCTCTCCGTTGCTCTCATCCCCTCTGTCGATGTAACTCCGGTCTCCGCCGCACCGATGCTCCGGATTTGCTAGATAATTTGTCGAGGAACCACAAATCTCTTGCTCCAATGCTCCCCGCAGCTCGTCGTCCTCTGGTGCTTCAGATTCGCAAGTCGATCTGTTGAGGAACCAGTGCGTTGACGATGGAAGGCGGCGACATGGAAGGCACAACATCAATGACGACCTTCGGTTGATGGGCTAGCGAGGTGACGACGAGAGCGATATGGAGGCCGATTGGGAGGAGGTCTTCAGCGGCAGCTCTGCTGATACTGATATCGCGCATGATGAAGTAGCAGTTGCTGCTAATGAGGCCACCGCTCCAAATCCTAAGCCTGAGGAGAGCAACGGCTGCGGCACCAAGAGGACCTTTTCCAGTACCTTTGAGTGTTGGAAAGACTTCACAAAGATGTTCAAAACTATCAATGGTAAAAAATTAAGGGTCTCTGCTAAGTGTTTACATTGTGGCCTTGTGTACGCTGCTAGATCATGCATCAGCACTGGCCATCTCCTTAGATATGTTGAGAAATGCCAAAATAGAAAAGCTAAGATTCATATTTCACAATCTTTGATCCAATTTAATCTTGATGGTTTTGTGCGTCACTGGGATTACTCTTTTGAGGTAAATCGTACTAAATTGTGTCGTTTGATTGCTAGACTAGACCTTTCTCTCTTTTTCTACTCAAACAACCACTAGAGATATGCTTAAGTACTTTACTGATCGTCGTGCTAAGCTTATTGAACCTTCTGTGGTTGTGTCATCTATTTCTATCACATCTGATACATGGTTTGACAATGTTAAGGAAGATTATTTAAGTGTGGTTGATCATTATGTTAATGTTGATTGGCAATTAGAGAAGAGGTTAATAGGTTTAAAACTTACAGAACATTTCTGGTCGTGTGTGTAATGCTCAGGAGGATTGTGGTTTGAATTCTAAAGTTTTTTCTGTTACTTTGCATAATGCATCTGCTAATACAACTGCTATGGAGAAACTTTGTCCTATATTAGCTTCTTATGTGGGTTCATTGTTCTTACATCAATGTTATGCTTGGCATACCATCAATCTCATGGTTAAATCTGCCTTGAATCTCATTCAGCCATATCTATATGTATTTATATCTGCAGTATCTTCCATCAATGCTTGTAACCAACATATTGCTGCATTTAAGAGATTTTGTCTTGTTGTTAAAAGCATCTAGACCCTTATAAGGTATGGTTTCGGTGATTAATGACAACCGTTGGATATCACTAATAAGTTTGTGGATGCAAGACCTCTCATATAACTCATCACATTTAATGGACTCTATATTTATATCATCTACTGCTCATTGGATACAATTGGAGACCCCTCAACAAACTATTTTACGAGGTCAATCGATTTTCATGAAGACTGAAAGAAAAAAACATATATGTCAAAATTATTTCATCAAAATTGACAACACATGAGACTTAGTCATCATCAGAAGAAGATTTTAAATCAATGTCTAAGAGGTCACTCGGACGAATTCCAAAAGAATCACTTAGAACAATTCGAAGCAGATAAAATCAACTCACCGGATCATCCAATGTATCAAAAAAAAACTACATTAGTCGAGTTGGCTCTACAACAGAAAAAGACCTCAGTCTTGAGTATACACCGGATCATCCGATGTTGAAGCATGTGTTACATCGGTCGATCATTCCAGTAAGCAATTTCCCTAGACCAAGTAACACTGAACCATCCGATGTACAAATATGCCACATCGGTCAATCATTTCAGTAAGCATTATTTCTGGACCATCCTGGACCAAGTGTCACCGGATTATCTGATGTACAGGTGTATACAACATCGGTCGATCAACGGTCATATCTGACACAGTGACCTCAGCTAATTTGTATTCGACCGATGCAAGCTAAAGGGAGAACATCGGATCATCTGGTGTTTGTAGAACAGTGATGTCAGCCTACTTTTCCAACGGCTATCTCGTGAAAGCTGGCTATTTATACCCCTTCAACCAGTCATTTGGACAAGTTTTGATGCCCTGAGCTACTCTACACATTATCAAACATTCAAGACGTTAACAACCACTTCCACATCATTTACACCACTTGTATACCAAGAGATAGGCTAGAACTTACTAGAGATGATGCTTGTGTGCTTCCATTCTTGGTGATTGGAGTCTCTAGTCTAGTGAGAGTTGTAAGTGAGTGTCTCTTGGAGATCCTTCCGGAGCTTGCCAAGTCAGTTGTGGAAGTCCGGAAGATCAAACTTGTACAAGGTTTGAGTTCCACCTTGCTGGAGATGGTGAACGAAGACTCTTAGTGAGATCCCTGGTCTTGGCGATTTGGGAGTGGCTACACCCTTGGTGGGTGCCACAACGTGGATGTAGGAAGGTCGTGATGATCTTGCCGAACCACAGGATAAATCACCGTGTCTTCGTGTCTTCTCGGGAGTTTGCATACTCTTCCTTTCCCGTTATACTTATGCATTTCATATACCGCAAACTTATTATTCACTTGAATGCATAGGCTGTTTGCATAGGGAATTGGGCTTTTAGTAGTTGAATTTTTATTGCTCTAGTTTTTAAAAAAGAAGCCCAATTCACCCCTCCTCTTGGGCATTCGATCCTTACAATTAGTATCAGAGCAAGCTTGCTCATTGGATCATTCTAGCTTCACCGCTAGAGAGCCAAAATGGCCAAGATTGGGGGTTCGGTTCCCATCTTCTAGGGCAAGAACTTTGCCTATTGGAAAGCACGTATGCGTGCTTATCTAGAGGCTATTGCTCCCGAGGTATGGGAAGCGACCCATGCGGGGTTTGGTGAGCACAACTACATAGGTGATCAAATCAAGTGGGATGCCAAGGCTAGAAATGCTATTTACGAATGCATTAGTCAAGATTGCTAGGATTGCTAGCAAAGAAAAAGCTTGTGAAATTTGGGCTTGCTTGATTGAAATTCATGATGGTTCTTCTCGTGTTAAAGAACTAAAATATCACATGCTTAAGGCCAAATATTATGAGTTCAAAATGCTACCTCATGAGAACGTCAATGAAATGTTTTCTCGCTTGAATGTTCTTATTGAGGAAATTAATGCTCTTGATATTGCTCCTCTTGGCAAGGTACTCATCAACCTCAAGATTCTTATGCTCCTTCCTAAGCCAAAGTACAACATCATCAACTCCATGCTTCAAAAGGAATCTCTTGATCACATTGAAGGTTCTGAACTTATTGGAGAGATTTGCGCTCATGAGATGAGTGTGCTTGGGATGATGGAGGAATCATCTTCAAAGACAATTGCTCTAAAGGCTTCCACCAAGAGAACAAATCTCAAGAAAAAGAAAGTGATCGAGCCTAGCTCAAGTGAAGAAGATCAAGCATCAAGTGAAGATGACGATGATGAGCTTGCATTGATGATGAGAAAATTCTCTCGCTTGAACTCCAAGATTGCCAAGAAGGGATACAACTTTGATCCAAAAAAGAAAGCATTTCTACCAAGGAAAGATGACAACAAGACCTACTATAACTGTGGTGATCAAGGCCACATCTCCTATGATTGTCCAAAACCGGACAAAAGAAGAGAGAACCACAAGGGCAAGCATCGCAAGCTTGAGGATAGAGAGGATGATGAAGAAGAGGTCAAGCCCAAGCCAAGATTCTTTGGGAAGAAGAAGTATGACAAAGGCAAAAAGGCAAAACTCTTTCCAAAGAAGATAAAATGTCCACAAAAGGTGTTCATGTGTGAGGCAAATGAATGGATCACCGACGAAGAATCTAGTGATGAAGAGAGTGAAGCTGAAGAAGAGAGCTTGGCCGGCCTTGCCATTGTCAACAATGATGATTCATCTCTTCGTCCACCTCCTATGTGCCTCATGGCAAAAGGTAACACCAAGGTATGTGATGACTCTAGCGATGATGAGCTTTCCCCCGATGACTTAGCTTCAATGATAAATGAATACCACACTATCATTAAAAGGGAAAAGGGTAAGGTTAAAGCTCTTGAAGAAGCTCGTGCTAAGCTTGAGAGTGCTAACCTCAATTTGCTTGACAAGTATGAAAGCATACTTAAGGAGCATGACACGCTCAAATCTCATGTCAAGCAAGTTGAGGAGGATAAGGCTCAAATCAAGCTAGATCATCATGAGCTTGACTTAGCACATAAAGCACTCTTGGGAAAGCACAATGAGTTAATCCAAGAGCATCAAGTACTTAACCTTGCCTATGAAGTCATTGATCAAGAATTGAAAACCATAAAGAAAGAAACCCTTAATGATAAGGTATCCATTATTTCACATGCCACTAATGTCTTGCATAAGTCTTTGCCTTTGAAAGAGAATGCTAGGGAGAAGGATTTGATGGATGAAATTGAAAGTCTCCGCACTAGTGTGGCAAGACTATCTAAGGGAGAAGTCAAGCACAAATAAATCCTCTTCCAACAAGCAAAGGCCTTCAACAAGAGAGGACTTGGATCCTTCCCGGTGCCTAACAAAGGAAAGGTGCCCTCACCGGAGCTTAAAACAAGCTTCATCAAGGAAGTTGGTTCTTATTGCCAACATTGCGAGGTCACCGGTCACTATACAAGGGAGTGTTCTCTTCCTAACCGGCCTTCTCCAAAATTGCCTACTAACTACGAGTCCACCTTTGATGATCACTATTATCTCTTGAGTAAAGTAGATGGCAAGGTGACGACAAGGTTCATTGGCAAGGACATGAAGGGCATGAAGGGGAAGCTTCCCAAGCAACTTTGGGTCCCAAAAACACTTGTATCACACATACAAGGACCTAAGTTAGCTTGGGTGCCTAAAATCAAAAACTAAATTCATGTGTGCAGGTGAACTATAAAGCCGGAGGAAAGCATTGGGTACTCGATAGCGGTTGCACTCAACACATGATCGGCAACAATGGTATGTTCACCTCTGTCGAAGGTCGTAAACGACACTTCCCCCGGACCTGCTTAGAGAGCAGCCGACGGAGGTTCTTTGGATTCATGTGGGCTAGTCCCAGGAGATCGAACGCAGCAGAATGATGAACACAGAGGGTTTACGTGGTTCGGGCCACCGGAGCGTAACACCCTACGTCCACGGCAGTGTTTGTGTATTGCCTTGCTTGAGCGTGTATGAGTCTTAGTCTAATTTTTCCGATCCATGTGAAGGTCGCCTGCTGAGTCCTTTTATAGTTCAAGAACTCCGCAGTCACAAGGTGGGCCCCGGGGCCCAACAGGCGGTCCCGGGGAGAGTCAAATCCTATACAAGATCTAGGATTAAATTCTATCTACTTCCCTTTGTCAGGGGCTTCAATGTGTCGTCCCGCCGTGTTGTGCGACGGGGCTACACATAGTTGTTGATGATGGCAGGGCCTGTCCCGTCCGTCTTGTCCTCGCGGCTTACTCGTCCGCCTTGCATCGTGGGTCTGTACCGGCTACTTGGACAGGACAGGACACTGGAGCCTTGACTCGCGCATGCGCGACTCCGCTTCGCCTGGGGAAGGAGCGCGTACTTAATGCCAGTCTGAGCAGCACACTCTTTCCTTTACTGCGGCCTCCTACCACATTGGGTTGGCCGTCCGCCACGTGGTCGCACCGGAGCCTGCCTCTGCGGGGAGTAGAGCGCCCGACTGTACAGGTCACGTGGCGCCTCCGGAGCCCACCTCCGCGGAAGGGCAGAGGCTCAGCTATGCGGGCCACATGGTAGTTCCGAAGCCCACCTCTGCGGGGAGGCAGAATCCGGTCCTTCCCTCCACGACGTGGCAGCCTTAGATTAAGCCTCCAAGTAGGGGCCGAGTCCTTAGCCGTTTTCTCCTTGTGCGTGGGGGTACCCAGTCTGCGGGGTACCGACAGTGATGCGCCAGGCCTCTTCTCAGCGGGGAGGCGGTCCCAGAGTCACGAGACGCGTGGCAGCGCCGGACCCCCCTCCGAGGGGGAGGCAAACCTGGAGCCGTAGGACACGTGGTAGCGTCGGACCTTCCCTTAGTGGAGAGGCAAGGCCATGCCGTACGTCACGTGGCATCCTGGGACCACGCCGGATCTGGCCCTCAGGGAGGGCAGGACCGAGCGTGCCTTCTTCCCTGTATCTAAGGGTACCCGGTTCGCCAGGTACCGACAGTGGCGCCCGGGTCCACCTCGGGGGAGGCGACGACCCTGTAGGTGGGGCCTTCATCTTGTCTTGTAAAAGTGACGCCACCGGCCCCCCTCGGGGGGCGCTCGAGCTCGGGGAAGCGACGCCAACGGCCCCGAGAGGGGCGCCGGAGCTCGGAGAAGTGACGTCGGCGGCCCCCTTTGAGGGCGCCGAAGCTCGGAGAAGTGACGTCGACGGCCCCCTTGAGGGGCCCCGGAGCTCCGAGAAGTGGCGTCGGAGAAGTGACATCGGCGGCCCCCTTGGGCGGCGCCGGAGCTCCGAGAATTAGCGTCAGAGAAGTGACGTCGACGGCCCCCTTGGTGGGCGCCAGAGCTCCGAGAAGTGGCATCGGCGGCCCCCTTGGGGGCGTTGGAGCTCGGGGAAGTGACGTCGGCGGCCCCCTTGGGGGGCGCCGAAGCTCGAAGAAGTGGCGTCGGCGGCCCCCTTGGGGGGCGCCGGAGCTCAGAGAAGTGACGTCGGCGGCCCCCTTGGGGGGCGCCGGAGCTCCGAGAAGTGGCGTTGGCGGTCCCCTTGGGGGGGCGCCAGAGCTCTGAGAAGTGACGTCGGCGGCCCCCCTGTATGTCCTGCACACACAGTAGACAAAAAGTAATTTCGCTCATCGGTCACCATTTCCCTGCTCTTTAGTTTCGCTATGGCTTACGATCCTTAGCTAAGATACGGGGCATGGGTAACTTGGTGCGACAACATCCAGGTTATGGTCGCTGCCTTGCTCAGGGCATGAGCCGTCCAGCCTCCTGTACTCAGCTGTTAGCACTGGGAGGCAAGGTGTGTATGCTTAGGGTATAGAACCAGGCTAAGCAGGCTACACACCTTGGACCTCCAGCTCGGCGTTAGCCTTTCCGGAGTTAGAACCATTCGACACCATGGACCCGACCAAGAAAACAATCATCAGACCCCAAATACATCGCAGGTACCTCATGCGGAGCCGCCTTTAGTAGGATAGCACAACTCCAACTAGGACGAGACAGGAGAAATGTAACCGGGCATACGACAGTCGATATGCGAAAGTAAGCAAAAAATTAAAGCATAATGTAAATAATTTTGCTCGTCGGTTACTCCTTTCCTGCTTTTAGTCTCGTTATGTCTTACGGTCCCGAGCCGAACTTATGGTGCATGGGTAATTCAATGCGACGGTATCCGGATTATGGTTATCGCTCTGCTCAGGAGTGTGTGCCGTCCGGCCCCCTGTACTCAGCCGTTAGCGCTGAAGAGGCAAAGTGTACATGCTTAGGGTGCAGGACCAGACTAAGCAGGATGTACACTTTGGACCTCCCATGGGCGTTAGCTTTTCAGGGGAGTGACCATTCGGCGCCACGGGCTCCCGAGCAGGAAGACAACCAAAGAATCCAAATACATCACAGGAACCTCAAGCAGACCCGCCAGCAGCAGGATTGCATAACTACACTAGGCGCGAGACAAGAAGGGAATACCCTAGCATATGACAGAGAATATGTGAGAACGAGCATGGCCTGGAGGAGCTAGCATTGGATCGAGTGTTCACCATACTGCTGGTGGAAATCTTCACGGGGAAAAAGGCCCTACCTGGCGCGCCAAATGTCGAAGGTCGTAAACGACACTTCCCCCGGACCTGCTTAGAGAGCAGCCCGCGAAGGTTCTTTGGATTCAGGAGGGCTAGTCCCAGGAGATCGAACGTAGCAGGATGATGAACACAGAGGGTTTACGTGGTTCGGGCCGTCGGAGCGTAACACCCTAAGTCCACGGGAGTGTTTGTGTATTGCCTTGCTTGAGCGTGTATGAGTCTTAGTCTAATTTTTCCGATCCATGTGAAGGTGGCCTGTTGAGTCCTTTTATAGTTCAAGAACTCCGCAGTCACAAGGTGGGCCCCGGGGCTCGACAGGCGGTCCTGGGGAGAGTCAAATCCTATACAAGATCTAGGATTAAATGCTATCTACTTCCCTTTGTCAGGGGCTTCAATGTGCCATCCCGTCGCGTCGTGTGCCAGGTCTACACATAGTTGTTGATGATGGCAGGGCCTGTCCCGTCCGTCTTGTCCTCGCGGCTTACTCGTCCGCCTTGCGTCGTGGGTCTGTACCGGCTACTTGGACAAGATAGGACACTGGAGCCTTGACTCGCGCATGCACAACTCTGCTTCGCCTGGGGAGGGCGCGCGTACTTAATGCCAGTCTGAGCAGCGCACTCTTTCCTTTACTGTGGCCTCCTACCACATTGAGTTGGCCGTTCGCCACGTGGTCGCACCGGAGCCTGCCTCTGCGGGGAGTCGAGCGCCCGGCTGTACAGGTCACGTGGCGCCTCCGGATCCCACCTCCGCAGAAGGGCGGAGGCTCAGCTCTGCGGGCCACGTGGTAGTTCCGAAGCCCACCTCTGCGGGAAGGCAGGATTCGGTCCTTCCCTCCATGACGTGGCAGCCTCGGATTCGACCTCCAAGTAGGGGTCAAGTCCTTAGCCATTTTCTCCTTGTGCGCGGGGGTACCCAGTCTGCGGGGTACCAATAGTGATGCGCCGGGCCTCTTCTCAGCGGGGAGGCAGGCCCAGAGTCATGAGACGCGTGGCAGCGTCGGACCTCCCATCTGAGGGGGAGGCAAACCTGGAGCCGTAGGACACATGGTAGCGTCGTACCTTCCCTTAGTGGAGAGGCAAGGCCATGCCGTACGTCACGTGGCATCCTGGGACCACGCCGGATCTGGCCCTCAGGGAGGGAAGGACCCAGCGTGCCTTCTTCCCTGTATCTAAGGGTACCCGGTTCGCCAGGTACCAACAACCTCCATAGAGAACCCCGACAATCATGAACAAGTCACCTTTGGTGACAACTCTAAGGGGAAGGTAATTGGGTTGGGTAAGATTGCAATTTCACATGATTTATCTATTTCCAATGTGTTGTATGTTAAGTCACTTAGTTTCAATTTGCTTTCTATTGCATAATTATGTGATCTTGGACTAACGTGCACCTTTGGCAAGAATGATGTTGTTGTGAC
Source organism: Tuctoria greenei (assembly GCA_036927565.1). Classification (NCBI taxonomy): domain Eukaryota; kingdom Viridiplantae; phylum Streptophyta; class Magnoliopsida; order Poales; family Poaceae; genus Tuctoria; species Tuctoria greenei. The sequence continues at coordinate 165,076,145 of JAYESD010000009.1, read as the reverse complement.
TAGTGAAACAAGCAACACATCGCTCACATTGGAATGAGCAAGCTCAAGAAGTCATTCAAGCTCGGGATGGTGACTGGCGTGAAGGATGTCACATTTGAGAAGAACAAGCTCTGTAGCGCTTGTCAAGCCGGGATACAAGTTGCTTCACACCACTCGATGAAGACAATGGTGTCAACCTCCAATCCACTTGAGTTGCTCCACATGGACCTCTTCGGACCGTCCACATATCAAAGTCTTGGTGGTAATCTCTATTGTCTTGTTATAGTTGATGACTACTCTCGATATGCTTGGACGTTGTTTCTAGGTGACAAGAGTGAAACTCCGGAAGTGTTCAAGACCTTCGCTAAACGTGCTCAAAGGGAATTTCAACTTCCCATCATCAAGGTCCGGAGTGACAACGGCACCGAATTCAAGAACTACAACATTGGGGAGTGGTGTGATCGTGAAGGCGTGTGTCGGTGGTTTTGATCCGGCAGATCTCCCGACACTACTAAAAGTGTTTGCGGAGTTTGAAGTTCAGTGTGGGCGCGCGGAGATTCAAGAAGGTGAAATGTAAAATGACACAGGAGACACAAAGATTTACGTGGTTCGGGCCGCCTGAGCGTAATACCCTACTCCACGGGGTGTGTTGGTGTTGTATTGGATGTATGAACTCAACTCAGGTGACGTGAGTTGAGAGCGCGTATGAGCTGATCAGACCAGATTAGACCCCCTATGTATCGTCGGTCTATCCTTTTATAGTACAAGGACAGGCCGTTACAAGTTGGCCTGGCCCGACATGTGGCCCCGACGGCTACTAATATTGATACACATTTGATGCGCTTAATTACCCTTAATGACCGAGTTACGGGCTTTGACAACACCGTTACTGGTAATAAAGGTCGTCCGATCGTGTGTCATTAACATAATATTAATGACACTTAATCGGGTCTTGAAGTCCTTGATTCCCCTTTGGAGATCCGGAGCCGTTGTGGATTCTACCGGAGGTTTGAAGTTGAAGCTCCGACGATTGGACACGTGGCAGCTCTGGAGCATACTGTGGGAAACAGATAGGTCCGGTGCCACCAGACACGTGTCAGTTCTGGAGCTTCCCTCGGTCTGGGGTTAGGTCCGGGGGTGCCGTTATGGTACATAGCCTGGAGCTTCCCCCTTGTGGGCGGTAGCTACGGTTTGATGGTACACATGGCGACCCTGGGACTAACCATGTTGGGGAAGCGGGTCCGGTTATGTCTGTCATGTGGGCCTCTGAAGGTCTTCAAATCAAGTAGATGACATTTCCTTGAGATCTTTGCAATCTCAAGGGGTATACGGTACTCAGGGTACCGGCAGTGGCCCCTGGGCCCACCTCTGGGGAAAACCCCTTGGGTGAAGTCATTCCGCCAGAGGTGGGTCCATCCTTCGACTTTTGAGCCGAGTCTTCAAAGGTCTTCAGATGTGCCGTTGGCGATAGTTTTGGAGTTAAATCCTCACCGCGTGTCATATCCCGGGTGCAGCAAAGATCTCACGCAATTGAAGGTCGCCGATTCCCGATACGAAAATCGTATCGGTTCCGCACACCTTGTCAGGCCGCCGCCTTCAGGCTTCCCGCCTTTCATGATGACAACTGTTCGCCTGGGTAAGAACCTCGACTTGATCGTCGGGGTGGTCCTGGGCCCTCTTGTCATCGGCAGGGTAAAATTTTTTAATATCATCTTCGGCTTCCCTGCGGTTTCCATCCAAGCGTTGCGGGGGCTTACTTAAGAAGGAAAGCGCGCACCGTCTGGGGTTATTTACGCCTCTCATCTGAACTTGCGCTCGAACTCCCAAACTTGTGCTTGCTTTTCCTCCCTTGCCTCGCTGAGCTGCGATGGAGTTGGGTCTCCGTGAGAGCCGCTTGAAGACCGAAAGTGACCTGAAGAAGGTACGGGCCTTTATGGGATGGTCCCCGAACTTCTTCAACCACCTGGTCCGCGCCGGTGGGAAGCTCCCGTTCGAGAAGGAGCATGCCGGTGAGATGGTGTACTTCTCTGCGTACGCCATGGTGGGGTTGATCTCACCTTTTTCCTCCTTTTTCTTGATGCTGCTAGACTTCTATGGTCTGCAGCTGTACCACCTTGGTCCCCACTCCATTCTTCTAGTGTTTGTCTTCGTCCACTTCTGTGAAATGTGGGTGGGCATCCCCCCCTGTATTGATCTTTTCCGGACCTTCTTCACCGTCCATACCACCGGAAGGAGTGATGAGTACCTTGGCTTCTACTACTTTGTGAAGCGCAAGAAGTGCCCATTCAAGTACCTCTGGTCGTTTCCCTCTAGAAAGTGGGATGATTGGAAGAAAGACTGGATAGTCATCCGGGTGGAGGAGCACGAGAAGCTGGAGCAGCCCGAAGGCCTCTTCAACATCGACAATGCAGCCTGGAGTGAAGCTCCGGTGCTGTCGGATGCCTTCAACCCTGCTCTGACCAGGATCCGCCAATGTGTGGAGGGAGGATTAACTCCTCAGGCGGTATTTTGCAATTTCCTGGTCAACAGGTGGGCACCACTGAAGAGGAGAGAAAAACTCACTTGGCCCCTCAACAGTGTGATGGACGATGACCGCGTCGAGACCGGGCTGAAGTCCAACATGGAGGGGGCAACCTTGGAGTTTCATCTCAAGAAGTTCCAGCACGGCATCAACGTCGCGGGTGATGACCTGACCCCACCACCAGCTTTCCTCCCTCTGAATGTGGAAGTACAGTTCAGCAGGGAGCTCCGGCGGACGATGCCGGCACTTGACGACCTTGGTGTCGTCGAGAGACGATCGACTTCCAGGGTGGTGATCCCTGGGGCTTCTGAAGGTGGCTCCGCCCCTGACCCGAAGCCAAGGACCGAAGTCATCGACAAGGGCAAGGAGTCGGCAGCCGAACCCTCGAGCCGGAAGAGGAAGCTAAAGCATGCCGACGGAAGGTCCGTCAGGCCTGCACCCTTTATAGCAGCTCCTTCTCCCGGGAGGGGGAGGTCTTCTGCAACTGCGGCGACTACACCCGCAGCAGTGTCTTCCCGGGGTGCTAGCCCCGGGCATGTGACTCCACTACTAGGGCCAGCTGAGGTCTCTGGGTCCGGAGGTCCTTCCCGATCGAGGGGGGCCTCTACTAAGGAAATGCCCGCGGCTGCAACAAGTTTCGGGGGGCCTTCCGGAGCTACCACGCCGGCGGCGGCCATGGTCAGTCCAGAACGCCCGGGAAAGAGATTTCGTGCAAGCTGGTGTGGAATCCTTTCGAGGTAATTTTTAATCTTTACCTCAGTCAGTTGTTTTGTTGTAGTAACTGTTTTTTAAGTTTCTTTATCCATCACCTGGAGCGTCCCCAAGAAGAGGAGTGAGGCTCCGACCCCAGCCACAGCAGCTAAAGCTGTGAGGGCGGAGGCTTCTGCTCCTGTCCCGATGCCGCCTCAAGTGGTGGCTGAAGCTGCGGCAGCTCCGGCGCCAGCTGTCGTGGTCATGGACCTCGACTCATCCCCAGAGACTCCCGTGGTAGTGCCGGACCACGGGAGAGAAGATGCGCCAGTGGCACCTGCCCCGGAGGTTGAAGCCCCGGGTCTTGATGCTGAGATGTTGGAAGCTTGAGCCGCTGAGCCGGAGGAAGTAGTGATTCCGGCTCCAGAGCTGGAAATTGTCGAAGCCCCGACGGTTGAGTCTGAGGTTATTCAAGTCACGGCGAGCGAGCCGGATGTTGAGGAAGTCCCGGCGGTTGAGCCGGCTACCTCTGAAGCTCCGGCCTTAGAGCCGGTTGCCACTGAAGCTCCGGCTGCAGAGCCGGTTGTTGCGGAGGCATCAACACTCAAACCCATGATGGTCGAGGCGTCAACACCCGAGCCACCAGCGGAGGAGGATCCTAGATCGGAGCCGGAAGTAGCCCTTGCTCTGGAAGTGATGACGGCGGAGGTGCCTGCTGCTGAGCCAGGGTGCCGTGATGAATTTGATGGCCACTTGCCTGAGGGGGCAAATGAGGACCTGGCGGCAGGGCCTTCAGAACCACTTCCGGAGGTCGGAACTTCTTCAGTGGGACCCTTCTCAGTGGCAACTGAGGCTATCCCGGAGGACGACCCTAGTGCCGTGGAGGCTCAAGGGACCACTCTTGTGGAGTGGGACCCAATTTTGGTAAGCAAGAACCCGCTGGAACCAGCGGAGGAGACCCTAGCAGGTTCAGACCCTATTCCCCTGTCGTTGTCCATTGACAATGCTTGCTCCAGTCTGCGTCAAGTCCAGCTGGCATTCTACCACAACAGCAAGGCTCTTGAAGAGGAGCGCCAAACCCTTAGGCGGTGGCGTAATCGGCTCTACTTCGAGACCAAGCTGACGTAGTCGAGGCTGGCAGACGACAAGGAGTGGATCAAATGGGAGAAGGTCCGTTTGGAATACTGGGGCAAATTATTGGATGATAGGGAGAGCTTGACTCATTCCCTCGACACTCAATCCCGGGCCATTTATGAGCAGGCCAAGGCAGCTAAAAGTGCGGCTGATGATCGCCAAGAAAGGCTTGAATCCATTAACACTAGTCTCATCAAGCGCCGGAAGGCACTTGAGGAGAGGGAGAAGAAGCTCGAAGACGAAGAGCAAAAACTCCTAGAGCTGCGGGATGATGTTGTGAGGAGGGAGGAGGAGATCACTGAAAAGGTGGCTCTGGCTGACAAGGGCCTCGAGGAACGCGCCAAGAAATTGGATGAGCATTGCGTTGAGGAGGAGGAGAAGGCCTGGGTGTGAGGGCAGGAACTCTACAAACAAGAGTGTGCCATCGCTGCCAGGGAGAAGAAAGTTAGGGACCAGGAGAAGGACCTAGTCGACCGCCGGAACAAGATCCACCTCCGGGGGGAGGAGCTCGGCAAACTCGAGAAGCAGGTTGCTGAAAAGATTCAGCAAAATGCCAAAGAGGTTGAGCGCCTTGCTCATGAGAATTCTGAACTGGCGGCGGCCAAAAGATCCTTGGAGGAACTGAAGGGCTTGAGGACTGCGGACTCCCTACAAGTTTGGGAGTTCCTGAGCAAAGCCGACAACGCGCTGACACCAATGGCTTCAGTCCCGTGCTTCCGGATGATCCAGAGCTGGAGCCGGACCTGGCATTGCAAGCGTTGAGCTCGGCGGGTGACAAACTCTCCAAGGTGGGTGACGCCATCGCGAACCAGTTGGAGGCTGAGGGGCAGTCCCTGGCGAAGAACGTCGCAGAGTATGTGCTGACGTGCTATACCAGCCGGGATTCCCAATTTTCTCTGGACCCGGTGCTTGAAGGTCCCGTCGAAGGAGGAGGTGAAGCCACCCGAGCCAACGTGTTGGAGGTTGCTCAGAAGGTCGCCCAGTTCTTCCATAGGGTCTAGGACCATCTCTGTAGCTCCCACTTGTATTCTCTCTTTTTCTTCCCCAATTTTGTAATCCCTTGTCTCCAGATGAATGAAATCCACAATTTGTTAATGAATTTCATTTTTTGTCTTCAACACTTCTGTCTTCACTTGGCCCCCTGGTAGATGTACACAATTTGATTGTGAACATGTACCAAGAGGATATTGTATTTTGTTGAAGACTCGTTTGCTTCGAACTTGTAGAGTGTAGGTCCGAAGTCTTCGATAGTGAAGGCCCCCTGAGGTTGTTGGAGCTCAGAAGCTCCGACATTGACTACCGTCGGAGCTTAGTAGCTCTGGCAATAGTCCCTACCAACGCGTAGAGCATCGATAGTTAGCCCTCCGGGGTGTCAGAGCTTAGTACCTCCAGCAATGACCTTTGCCAACGCGTAGCTTGTCGGCAGCAGACTCCGCTTGTGGGGTCTTCTCACCATCTTTTATTCTGCGTCGACGGCTGGCCCCCCTAGCTTTGCCGGAGCTTGGTTGCTCCGGTAATGTTCTTTTTCAATGTTTAACATCGATCACAAGCCACCTAGGTGGAGTCGAAGCTTTGTTAGCTCCGGCTTTTCTCTATCAACGTGGATTCTTTATTTTTCCTGCACACTGAGGCCAAGGAAAGTAGTAAAATTCGCTCCTTGCCTATAACTTCGTCGCGGTTTACGATTCCTAAGAAAGTTTTAGGTCAAACACAATTCTGAATACAACCGAATGCGTTGCCTTCTTTCTTCCAGATCCAATTGTACTTGGACCCGCCCTACTTCGGCCTGCCGGGGTGTAGGTAGAGTGGCGTACTTAGGGTGCTTGACCAGGCTAAGTCGATAGCACACTCCGACCCTAGATTGGCTTGGCGGCATTCAATCGAGTGGGCCATGAATAATATTTGAATCCAAAAGAATTGACAATACAGCTCGAATTGTACATGAACTGGTCGAACTAAAATTTCTTAAGAATTGCACAACTTTGTTATAGACAAGAAAGAGAAAAATAAAAAAATGTTGAGCCTGTACAAAATAAATGCACATGGAGTCTGTTTCACATGAAGATGTCTTTCATTATAGGTCCGGGGTACAGGGGAAACAAGTACACTCCTAGGGTACGGAACCAGGCTAAGCGTGTTTCATTTCTCGTTTGACCCAGGGTAGCTAGCCACACTTTTAGTTCTGAGACTGTGACAAGTGTTGCATGAACTTTGCGGACCTTCCGGGAAAGGTCCGACCGTTCTCCTGGAGGAACTACTCGACTCTGTACAATGACTCTATAACATACACCTCAAGTTACTACAGACTCACCTCCGTGATATTAAGTGTAGAACTTACGGAGGTGCTCAATATTCCAAGGATTTGGGAGAGGTGTCCCATCCTCGATAGCCAAGCGAACGCTTCTGGGACGGGATACTTTAATCACTTGGAAGGGTCCCTCCCAGTTGGGGGAGAGTTTGTTTAACCCTTCTCTGGATTGTATTCTCCGTATCACCAGATCGCCTTCCACGAGCTGTCGGTTGTGAACATGCCGCTGATGATAGCGCCGAAGGGCTTGGCGGTATCAGGCATTCCGAACAGCTGCTTGGCACCTTCCCTCCTCAAGGAGGTCTAGGTCTTCACGCCGGAGCTGGTCCTGCGTGGCTTCATCGAAGGTCCGGACCCGAAGTGACCCCAAGGTGATTTTCGGAGGAAGGATTGCTTCAGCTCCGTACACCAGGAAGAAGGGTGTCTCTCCAGTTGACCGGTTTGGAGTTGTCATGTTGGCCCATATAGTGGGCGGAAGCTCTTCAATCCAGTTGGCTCCATGTTTTTTCAAGCGCTCATAGGTGCGCGTTTTGAGTCCTTTCAGGATTTCAGCATTTTCTCTCTCGGCCTGGCCATTGCTTGCCGGGTGAGCTACGGAGGCGTAGCAAACTTGAATGCCGATGTCTTCGCAATATCCTTGAAATGGAGAACTTGTGAATTGGGTCCCGTTATCAGTAATGATTTTGTTTGCGACTCCAAATCTGCACACAATGGACTGCAAAAAGTTGATAGCAGATTGCTTGTTTATTGTCACAACTTGAGTTGCTTCCGGCCACTTAGTGAACTTGTCAATGGCAACGTACAGGAATTTGTAACCTCCGACGGTTCTTGGGAAAGGTCCCAAGATGTCCATCCCCCACACAGCGAAGGGCCATGTAGGAGGTATCATTTGTAGAGGCTGATCCAGTGTGTAAATTTGCTTTGCATGAAATTGGCATGCTTCGCATTTCTTCACCAGCTCAGTTGCATCCTGGAGTGCTGTAGGCCAGTAAAAGCCATGCCTTAAGGCTTTACCGACCAGCGTGCGGGAAGACGCGTGGTTCCCACACTCGCCTCCATGGATTTCTGCGAGGAGCTCGCAGCCTTCTTCCCTTGTGATGCACCGCATTAGGACGCCGTTGGCACCGCGCCGGTAGAGATCCACTTCTACCAACATGTATCTTTTAGTCAATCTGACTATCCGATCAGCGGATACATCATCGTCAGGAAGGATGTTGTCTTTCAAGTAGCTCCGGATCTCCGAGATCCATGCATCGGAGCTAACTTGAGCATTTGAATCTTGCGTGCTGGGTTGCTCGGAGCTTCCGGCAGCACCTACGACCCTTGATGTCTGCCATGGTAACAGGGCCATCAGGACCGTCAGCTTCGGGATACTGATCTCGCCCCCTTCGCTCAGTTCGGTAGGCTGAGCTATGGGTTTTGACAACCTGCGGATAAAAGTTCCGTCAGGAGTTGGAGCTCTGGTTGACGCTTTCGTTGAGAGTTCGTCAGCTTCAGCGTTGTGGACACTTTAGACGTGGTGGAGGTCTAGGACTTCGAAGTCCTTCTGAAGCCTCTAGACTTCAAGGAGGTAAGCAGCTAGCTGGAGATTGTTGCAGGAGCATTCACCCTTCACTTGTTTAATGATGAGCTGTGAATCTCCCTTGACCAGCAGCTGCTTGACACCGTATGACTGTGCCGCCTTTAGTCCGTAGATGAGTGCTTCGTACTCCGCCATGTTGTTGGTCGTCTTGAAGTCAAGGTGTACCATGCATTTTACCTCCTCCCCGGTTGGTGCGAGGAGAAGGATTCCAGCTCCGGCCCCCTGCTTTTTCATGGAGCCGTCGAAGTAGAGGGTCCAGTGAGGCTCGATGAAGACCGGAGCCTGGTGTTTCGGCTTCTGCTCACTGGGGTCCCCAGGGTTTGATGGAGAGGGAGTCCATTCCGCCACAAAATCTGACAATGCTTGACTCTTGATTGCTTGTCTTGGAATGAATTCGAGATCGAATTCGGCCAATTCCGCTGCCCACTTTGCAATATTCCCAGTTGAATTAGGATTATGCAAGATTGCTCGAAGTGGGTAAGAAATCACCACTGAAATCTTGTGAGCTTGGAAGTAATGGCGAAGCTTCCTGGAGGCGATAAGAACTGCATAGAGCAGCTTATGCACCTCTAGGTATCGAGTCTTGGCGTCATGAAGTACTTCACTGATGAATTACACTGGGCGCTGGATGGTCCGGACCCTCCCGGAGGGGCCCGGAGCTTCCTCTTCATTGACCCGGATCCTCCCGGAGGGATCCAGACCTTCTTCGGGGACCTCTGGGTCCTTGCTGGAGGGACCCGAAGCTTCTTCAGAAGCGACCTGGACCCTCTCGGATGGGTCTGGGTCTTCTGAAGTAACTTCTTGTGAACTCAAGTCTGGGAGCTGGGACCCAGACTCGCTTTTAGGAACTTCCGGACCTTCCTGGAGGGGCCTGGATTCCTGAGCATGGGATGGTTCTGGTCTCTCCGCAACCAGGACCATACTGATGACTTCGTCAGTTGCTGAAATGTAAAGCAGCAAAGGCTCACCAGGGTTTGGAGCTACCAGAGTTGGTAGGGTGGTGAGGAGCTGTTTTAGCTCCTGGAACGCCTTTTCTGCTTCTTCAGACCATTGGAATGGTCCGGACTTCCTCAAAAATTTGAAGAATGGAAGTGCCCGTTCCGCCAGTCTTGAAATGAACCGGCTGAGGGCTGCTAGACATCCAGTCAGCTTTTGGACATCCTTGATGCGGGCTAGTGGACGCATGTCTTCAATGGCTTTGATCTTCGCCGGATTAGCCTTTATGCCCCGATGATTTACCAGGAAACCAAGAAGTTTTCCGGAGCTAACCCCGAAGACACACTTGTATGGGTTTAGTTTTGTGCGGGTGGCCTGCAGCTTGTCGAAGACAGCCTGTAAGGTTTCAAGGAGTGACTCCTTGTTCTTGACCTTGACCACGATGTCATCGACATACACTTCCACTATGTCTCTAATGAGTTCTTCAAAAGTTTTGTACATAGCTCGTACAAAGGTTGAAGCTACATTCTTGAGACCAAATGGCATGGCTGTATAACAGTACAATCCATCTACTGTGATGAAAGAGGTATGCTCTTCATCTTCTCTAGACATTCTGATTTGATGATACCCAGAATATGCATCTAGGAAACACAGTAATTCACACCCGGAGGTGGAATCCACTATCTGATCTATTCTAGGTAGTGGGAATGGATCTTTTGGACACGCCTTATTTAGTGTTGTGTAGTCAATACACATCCGAAGCTTCCCGCCGGCCTTGGGTACAATGACTGGGTTTGCCAGCCATTTTGGATGGAAGAATTCTCGGATGAATCCAGCTTCAAGCAACTTCTTCACTTCTTGTCGGATGAAGTTCTGTCACTCCACGGATTGTTTCCGAGGCTTCTGATGCACGGGCCGGACGTCAGGGTAGATCTTCAGATTGTGCTCAATCACTTCCTTGGGGATCCCAGGCATTTGTGACGGTTGCCAGGCAAACATGTTGACATTAGCCCGGAGGAAAGCGATGAGTGTGAGTTCCTATTTGTCATTTAGTCCCCCCGATATACGGGTGGTCTGAGCGGCATCGGAACTGATTTGGACGACTTTGACGGGAATGTCGGTGTCGCCGCTTGGCTGCACACGAGGTGCAGAAGTCGAGCCTCGTTGACGAATGCTCGGGGGTTTTGGAGCTTGCTCCTGCCTGAGTCCTCCTCTTGCGCCGTAGTAAGCGCATGAAGTTTTTCCAGAGCGGTTACTCTGGCAGTGCGATCTCCGCGGATCCGGAGAACGCCTACTGGTGTTGGCATCTTTAACACTAGGTAGCCATAATGAGCAACTGCCATGAATTTGTACAAGGCAGGCCTACCCAAGATGGCGGTGAAAGGTAAGTTGATCTGAGCAACGTCAAAGACCAACTTCTCAGTGCGATACCTCTCCCGGGTCCCAAAGGTAACGGAGAGAGTAATAGCACCGAGTGGGGTAATGGCTCCCGGACCTACTTCGGAGAAAGGTCGGGAGGGGTGAAGATCCGAAGGTCGGAGCTGAAGCTTGGTAAAAGCTTCGAATCTTATGAGGTTCAGCCCCGAACCTCCGTCTACCATAACATGGTGGAGCTGAATGTTATTGATGGTAGGAGATACCATCAAAGGTAACTGGCCTGCTCCAACCATGCTTTGAGGGCAGTCCGAAGCATCAAAAGTAATGGCTGTGTCCATCCACTTCCGATGAGGCTCTGCCCTGGCTGTAGGAGCTACACCGGCCATGTCCCGACGCATTGTCTTGAGGACGCGGCGGGAGGTGATATCCCATGATCCACCAAAAATGGTGTTCATGGTCTTCTGACGCTCGTTGTCAGAGACATCAGAATCATCGTCGACGGAGGTGTAGACGGCCTTCAGGACCTTTTTAGGATCCTGAAAACCTAACTCCTCTTCAGCCGGAGCTTCGTCAACTTTTTGTTTTCCTTCCCTCTATCGGAAAGGAACTTCTTCCCGGCGCTTGTTGTAGCGCTCGACAAGGTTTTGGACCTCCCGACAGTCTTCCAAACTGTGGCTGTCCGTCTTATGAATTGGACACCACACCTTGGATTTGCCACCGTCTTCAGAAGACGGTCGAGGTCGCTTCTCGAGGCGTGGCCCCCGGCCACCCAGAGCTGCAGCATTAGATGCGCCGGCCAACGACTTCTTCTTGCCGTTGGTCTTTTTCTTCTTTTTGCCACTCCCGGAGGTAGTGGCTTTGCCTTTAGAGGATTTATTGAGATCCTCCGGAGGTGGTTTGGAGTGCATTTCACGGCCCTCCGCAGCTTTGGCACATTTGTCGGCCAAGCTGAATAGTTCCGTGACACTGGTGATCTCCTTGATCGCCAGTTTCTCCAACATCTTCTTATCCCGTACGCCCTGTCTAAATGCCACAATGACAGAAGAGCTAGAGATAGAAGGGATAGTGTTTCGTACCTGAGAGAATCTCTGGATGAATGATCGCAGAGATTCTCCCCCTTTTTGCACGACTGCAAAAAGGTCCAGTTCGGTGCCTGGTCGGGTGTATGAACTCCCGAAGTTGGCGGTGAACTGTCGGCACAACTCCTCCCAACTGTTGATGGAGTTGGGTGGAAGGCTCATAAACCAGGACCGGGCGGTCCCAGTTAAAGCCACTGGAAAATAGTTGGCCATTACGGCCTCATTTCCTCCAGCTGCCAGGATAGCAGTGGAGTAAATCTGAAGAAATTCGACGGGATTAACGGTCCCGTCAAACTTCTCCGGCAGGTGAGGCCGGAATTTCTGTGGCCACCTGACCATACGCAGATGCATGGCCAGGGCTGAACAGCCTCCTCCTACTCCTTCAGGAGCAAGAATGTCCTGAGCTTCTCGTCTTTCACGAGCACACTCGATATGGACTCGGTCGTCTTGTTGACGGTATCGGCAATCAAGATCCGCCCGGAGGTCATGAGTTGAGAGCCTTGATACCGTGTGAGTGCGTCGCGCCCCGGAGGGCAACGACGTCACTTGCTGTGATGCAGCACGTCTCCTGTTGTTGGAAACGTGTGGACCAAGTCTGCCAGACAAGGTCCGCCGCTGCGACGGGGCCCGTCCTGAAGGAGGAGGACCCTGGTTACTGATGCAGTCGGCTGCTGCTGCAACCAAGTGTTCCACATCGGCCCTCCACTGCTCCATTGCATCCCGGGATGCGTTCGGAGGTGGTGGGCGCTGAAGGAGAGCACGTGCTGCATGGAGCGCGTGTTCCGGATTGTCATGATTCGCCGACACAGTGATTGACGCCGGTGCACCATCGCGCTGCCCAGCTTGATTTGCTGGTGGAGGCGGTGGTGGTGGAAGTGTGACTCCTGCTGGAACTGAGGTTCCTGCTGGTGGCTGCATATTGGAGGGATTGCCCCCAACAGCTTGAACAGCGGGATGACCATTGGATGATTCAACAGCTGAGTTCACCATTCTTGAAACCTCAGGCGCCCCTACCTGGCGCGCCAACTATCGGTGGTTTTGATCTGGCAGATCTCCCGACACTACTAAAAGTGTTTGTGGAGTTTGAAGTTCGATGTGGGCGTGCGGAGATTCAAGAAGGTGAAATATAAAATGACACAGGAGACACAAAGATTTACGTGGTTCGGGCTGCCTGAGCGTAATACCCTACTCCACGGGGTGTGTTGGTGTTGTATTGGATGTATGAACTCAACTCAGGTGACGTGAGTTGAGAGCGCGTATGAGATGATCAGACCAGATTAGATTCCCCCTATGTATCGCCGGCCTGTCCTTTTATAGTACAAGGACAGGCCATTACAAGTTGGCCTGGCCCGACATGTGGCCCCGGCAGCTACTAATATTGATACACATTTGATGCGCTTAATTACCCTTAATGACCGAGTTAAGGGCTTTGACAGCACCGTTACTGGTAATAAAGGTCATCTGATCGTGTGTCATTAACATAGTATTAATGACACTTAATCGGATCTTGAAGTCCTTGATTCCCCTTTGAAGATCCGGAGCCGTTGTGGATTCTACCGGAGGTTTGAAGTTGAAGCTCCGACGGTTGGACACGTGGCAGCTCCGGAGCATACTGTGGGAAACAGATAGGTCTGGTGCCACCAGACACGTGTCAGTTCTGGAGCTTCCCTCGGTCTAGGGTTAGGTTCGGGGGTGCCGCTATGGTACATAGCCCGGAGCTTCCCCCCTGTGGGCGGTAGCTCCGGTTTGATGGTACACGTGGCGACTCTGGGACTAACCATGTTGGGGAAGCGGGTCCAGTTATGTCTGACATGTGGGCCTCCAAAGGTCTTCAAATCAAGTAGATGACATTTCCTTGAGATCTTTGCAATCTCAAGGGGTATACGGTACTCACGGTACCGACAGCGTGAAACATGAATTTTCAGCCACATACACTCCTCAACAAAATGGTGTCGTTGAAAGGAAGAACAAGACTCTCATGACTCTTGCACGAGCAATGCTTGATGACTATGGCACGTGCGAGAAGTTCTGGGCCGAAGCAATCAACACGGCGTGCCATGCCGCATATCGGGTCTATCTACATCGACTACTTCAAAAGACCCCGTACGAACTCCTCATTGAGAGAAAGCCCAACATATCCTATTTCCGAGTCTTCGGGTGCAAGTGCTATATCCACCGCAAGAAAATGCTCGGTAAGTTTGAAAGAAGATGTGGTGTTGGTATCTTTCTTGGTTATGCATCAAACACAAAAGCATATCAAGTATTCAACCAAACCTCTGGTTTAGTTGAGGAAAGTTATGATGTCAAGTTTGATGAAACTAATGGCTCCCAAGAGGAGAGTTTTGGTCATGATGAAATAGATGATGAGCCTCTACGATAAGCTATGAAGAACATGACCATTGGAGATATCAATCCTAAAGTTGAGGAGAGCCATGATCAAGGGGGAGCTTCAAGTTCCAACATCAACACATCTATGGCACCTCAAGTTGACGAAGAAGAAAAAGATCATTGCCGACACAAGATTCACAAGCCACACAACATCAATAAGAATAACAAGTCCATGATCAAGTCCAACCACAAAAAGAGCAACACGCATCACCACCGCCAAGTGCTTCACAACCACTTATGAGGCATGGACACATCTCCAAGGCGCATCCGATTGATCAAATTATCGGTAGTCTGTCAAGGGGAGTAAGTACACGTTCTCGCCATTTCGCTACGTTTTGTGAGCACTACTCGTTTGTTTCATGTGTAGAACCCACTCACATTGAGGAAGCACTCCAAGATCTAAATTGGGTAACGGCCATGCAAGAAGAACTCAACAACTTCATCCGCAATGAAGTTTGAGTGTTGGAGGAGCGACCCAAGGACAAGAACGTCATCAGGACAAAGTTGGTGTACCGCAACAAACAAGACGAGAACGGTGTTGTGATCCGCAACAAGGAAAGACTTGTGGCCAAAGGTTTCTCGCAAGTTGAAGGACTAGACTTTGCAAAAACATTTGCTCCGGTCGCTCGACTAGAAGCCATCCGTATACTTCTTGCTTTTGCCTCACATCATAATATAAAGCTTTATCAAATAGATGTGAAAAGTGCCTTTCTTAATGGTTACATTAACGAGCTTGTCTATGTTGAACAACCTCCTGGGTTTGAAGATTCGAGGAATCCTAATCATGTGTATAGGTTGCACAAGGCGCTCTACGGGCTCAAGCAAGCACCTAGAGCATGGTATGAACGACTACGAGATTTCCTGATCATGCAAGGATTCAAGATCGGGAGGGTGGACACTACACTCTTCACCAAATACATCGATAGAGAACTATTTGTTTGTCAAATTTATGTTGATGATATTATTTTTGGTTCAACTAACGAAGTTCTTAGCCATGAGTTTGGCAAAATGATGTATAGGGAATTCGAGATGTCGATGATTGGAGAGCTTAACTTCTTCCTTGGATTTCAAATCAAGCAACTTCGAGAGCGGACCTTCATCTATCAAGAAAAATATACCAAGTACATCTTGAAGAAATTTGAGATGGGAGATTGTAGCTCAAGAAGTACTCCAATGGCAACAAATTTTCATCTCGATGCGGATAAGGACGATAAACCTGTTGACCAATCTAATTACCGTTCCATGATTGGTTCATTGCTTTATCTTACCGCATCTAGGCCCGATATCATGTTTAGTGTATGCTTGTGTGCTCGCTTTCAAGCGGCTCCTAAAGAATCGCATCGGAAGGCGGTCGTTAGGATACTTCAGTATCTCAAGCATATCCTAAGTGTAGGCCTGTGGTACCCCAAAGGTGCTAAATTCCATATCTTGGGTTACTCAGATTCAGACTTTGCCAGATGTCGTGTGGATCACAAGAGTACCTCCAGAGGGTGCCACTTGCTTGGGTGTTCCCTAGTGTCTTGGTCTAGTAAGTAGCAAAACTCCGTTGCCTTGTCCACTGCAGAAGCGGAATATATAGCGGTTGGTGCATGTTGTGCCCAAATTCTATATATGAAGCAAACCCTTTTGGACTTTGGTGTTAAATTTGGTTGTTTGCCTCTCCTTTGTGACAATGAAAGTGTGGTTAAGATTGCTAAAAACCCCGTTCAACACTCCCGCACTAAGCATATTGATATTCACCATCATTTCTTGCGGGACCATGAAGCTAAGGGAGACATCTCCTTGCAAGGTGTTAGGTCCAAAGAACAATTGGCGGATATCTTCACTAAACCACTTGATGAGAAAACCTTTTCTAGACTAAGGAGTGAATTAAATGTGCTAGATGCATCGAACGTCATGTAAGTTGCCATGGTCATGTAAGAATGCATCACATATAGGTCTTGTCTAACTTTCAAAGAATAGGGGCGAGCAAGGGTTAGCTTGGGATGGCGTTTTTTTTTGGGGTATCCCCAGGGCTTGCAGAATGGCTCTCCCTGAAGAAGCCTTTGAAAGGTTCAAACTTGGCAAGATAGATTTAATTTATGTCTTGCATGATGCCTGCCATATAGACTTGCACTCACATTTAATATCCTGCATTAAAAATTGTTTGGCATTGTATACGGTAGATTGTCACAAAGAGGAATCCACTTCATGAGAAAGAGACTTGTTTGAAATGCAATATCTCAACTCATATGATGTGGAAATAACAAAGTTTTAAGTGTGTTAATGCCTAAAGGAACATGTTTTAAAGAGATAGAAGTCTTCATCCTCTAGCTCACAAAGCATGGGCCTTACATTTTGTTTGGATTTTTCCTTGGTTTTTCTGGTGTTCTATTCACTTTAGGGCTTAGCCAAGTTATTGGAAACTAGTGTTAAAGTCTTTTTGAGGGGTTAGGGGTTGCCCAAAAAGTCCTAAGACTTGTGTTTCTCTTTGTTTGTTTAAGTCAAAGGACATATATGGGCTGTTGCTGATCTTTTGTAGTTATCGGATTATCCGATGCTTAGGGCAGAAGCATCATCGGATCAGTTTGTGCCTAATTACAAGGGTCAGCTAAGACAGAAAGTCAAATCAACCGATGAGTTCATTCTGAGAAACGTCAGAGCATCTGATGTTCACATTTCTAGAGTTGTGCCAAATTCAACCGATGATAAACTTTTCCACGTCGGATCATCCGATGCTGAAGGTGCCTCTAGAATAACCTTACTGTACCACTCGACCGATGCACCCTCTCAACTGACGTTGGATCATCCGAAGTTAAAAATCGAGCTAGGGTTCGGGCCGCACCTATTTAGCGCGCCTCTTCGTTTCTCTTTCTTTTTTCTCTCTCTTCTCTCTGCCGCCGCCGCTCCGCGCCCCTCGCCTTGCCACCGCCCGCTGTCGCGCTCCAGCCGCCGCTGCACTCAGCGCCACTGCCTCCCTCAGCGTCGCCGCTCCGTGCCCCTCGCCTTGCCGCCGCCCGTCGTCGCGCTCCGGCCGTCGCCGCACTCAGTGTCGCCGCCGCCCTCAGTGCCTCCGCCGCCCTCAACGCTGCCGCTCGTCGCGCCGCCACTCCTCGCGCCCGGCTGCGTTGTACTTTGCGTTATTGTCTCGTGCGCCCAGCATCGTTGCCCCACAAGACCCCGTGACCTACGCCACTTCCTCGCCGTTCGCCGTCGCACACTCTCCGAATTCGCCTCGTCAACCCTAGCCCGTGATCTCATCTTCGCCGTCGTCACTCTTCTCATCAATATGGGCCGTGACAAGAAATGAAAGGGAAAGGCCATTGAGGAGCTGACAGCTAAGAAGCAAAAGCTGTCGAAAGAGATGAAGAAAGCCAGACAAGCTGAGATGGCCGCTCGCGCCATTGAGGAGCGTGAGCATGGACGAAGAGGACCCCTGAGGATCCGGGAGTCCTGACAGAGGCAACTACAGCCACAACAGACAGAGGAGACAGAGGAGTCTGAGGAGCCGCTTGTTTGTCAGCGCACAGTCAGGACCCGTGGAGGTCATCCAGCTGCAGCCCCGAGTCAGAGACCATCTGCAGCTGAGCTTCGGGAGGACAGAGCGCCCGAGAGAGCCATCTATGAGATGGACACCAATGTCCAGGTTGGTGAGGGTGTCCGCCTGACTGACTACAGGAAAATGAAGGCAAAGCAGCTCAGGAAGCTTCGATGGAGCATTCTGCTTTAGGAGTGGTTCCCGCAGCCCAGAGAGCCACTTGTGGAAAACCGCTTCTGGACCCTGACACAGGCGTCACTGTATGAGACCTACAAACGTCGGGACCATAAACTTTTCCAGCACAATTTCCTTGACTGGGATCAGCTCGCACTTGCAGCCGGCACTGAGATTCGCCCTTTCTTTGAGAGGTACAGAGGGCTAGTGGAGCTGATGTCTTTCCAGCGGAGTGCCTACGTGGAGGACTGGGTCCGAGTTTTCTTTGCCACACTCTACGTTTCAGAGGGCCGCATATCCATTGACTTTATGTTCATGGGCCAGCATCACCATCTGACTAGACAGACCTTGGGACAACTGCTAGGCGTGGATCTCCATGACACCTGTCTACACGAGTTAGTCTATGGATAGGCTGACCCACCGAGGAGGCCGCTCACTAGAGGTGTGGCACCACCTTTTGAGGAGATTCGGTCACTGTTTGCTCAACCCTTCACACCTGACCAGCCTAGGGTACCTGCTCTACCCACTCCGGCTGCACGTACTGTTCACCTTGCCTTGCGCCGCACGCTACTGCCCAGGTCAGGATACCTTGAGGGCTTCACCAGTTTGCAGCAGACCCTCCTATTCTATGTCATGAATGGGATGCAGTTTGACATCGTGGATATCCTCATCTGTGAGATGGAGGATGTCATCACAGATGGAGTTGGGATGATGAGACAACTCATGTTTGGCCACTGGATCAGTCACCTGCTCTACCTGTTGGCTCCAGAGGGATCCGCCATGCGTGACAGTCTCACTGACGAGAGCGTCACTCGGTTCGGACACTACCGTGCTCCAGCTCCTGGAGACCGCCGCCTTGGCCTCCCAGTTGAGCGTCAGGTCTGAGCTCGACTTTCAGAAGAAGACTGGTCAGACTTAGAAAAGGAAGACAGGATCCTAGCACAGGCTGATGCTCAGGGAGGGGATCTACAACATATTTGGTCAGAGAGTTACACTAGTGACAGTGTCGAGGAGTACTTACCACCTCCTCCCTCACCCAGGCAGCACGACACGGAGGCTGGAGGCTCGACTGCACCACCACCTCCTACCCCACCTCCGGTGTCCGAGGCACAGGTCTCTCAGCCATCCGAGCTTACTTCTCTACTACAACAGATGGTTGAGCAGCAGCGACAGGATCGACTTGCAACTGAGCAGGTTGCACGTCTTGTGGAGCTCCAACAGCAGCAACAGGAGATGCATCGTCAGATAGCCCGCGAGAGGCGAGAGGACACTGATGGGCTCACTGAACTCATTGACCAGATGCATCAGCGTACTCTTGACCAGCAGCAGCAGACACAGCAGGCCATGATGGGCATCCTGGGGTTGATCACCAACCTCTACACTTAGACCGGGATTGCTCTGCCCTCACAGCTTCCTGGTCTAGCTCCAGGTCCACCTGTCCTAGCACTAGTCTCAGCTCCAGTGCCGACCACGCTGATACCGACTATCAGCATGTCACCACTGCTTGCCCCAGGCGCACCGATTCACTCTCCTCTGCCGGCTACGACCCTCTTTCAGCAGACTCTGGCTTTGGTTGTCAGTGCCCCGCTACTGGCAGTCCCGACTCAGCAGGCACCCTCAGTACTGACAGCGGCTCCCACAGCCCCGGTCTCCTCCACTCCAGCCTCAGCAGCAACAGGCAGCAGCTCCATCTCTCCAGGAGATGGGACCGACGACAGCACCCCCGACAGCGACCAGTTCGTCATCGCCCCAAGCGCTCAGGATCCTTAGGCACTCGACTTCCCTTTTTGGTGTCTTGATGCCAAAGGGGGAGAAGAGTCAGAGTCAGGGGGGATATCATATTCTTAGGGGGAGTCCTAGTTGTAGGGGGAGTATTTTCTTTCGGGAGCTTTTGTAATTTGGGAGCTTTGCTATTCTTTTGCTATCCTTGAGTATCCGTGTGCTACTTAATTCTCTTATGTTTTATTGATCATTTTTGAGCCTTCGAGCTTCTTGTGCTGGATCTTGTACTCGTTACATATCTTTTTAAGTATCGTATTCTAAATTTCATTACTGTTATGCTTTACTCGTTGTGTTGTCATCAATCACCAAAAAGGAGGGGAATGAAAGCATCTAGGCCCCCATAAGGTATGGTTTCGGCGATTAATGACAATCGTTGGATATCACTAATAAGTTTGCGGTTGCAAGACCTCTCATATAACTCATCACATTTAATGGACTCTATATTTATATCATCTACTGCTCATTGGATACAATTGGAGACCCCTCAATAAACTATTTTACGAGGTCAATCGATTTTCATGAAGACTGAAAGAAAAAAACATATATGTCAAAATTATTCCATCAAATTTGACAGCACACGAGACTTAGTCGTCATCAGAAGAACATTTCAAACCAATGTCTAAGAGGTCACTCAGATGAATTCCAAAAGAATCACTTAGAACAACTCGAAGCAGACAAAATCAACTCACCGGATCATCCGATGTATCCAGAAAAAACTACATCGGTCGAGTTGGCTCGGCAGCAGAAAAAGGCCTCAGTCTTGGGTATACACCGGATCATCCGATGTTGAAGCATGTGTTACATCGGTTGATCATTCTAGTAAACAATTTCTCTGGACCAAGTAACATCGGACCATCCGATGTACAAATATGCCACATTGGTCGATCATTCCAGTAAGCATTATTTCTGGACCATCCTGGACCAAGTGTCACCAGATTATCCGATGTACAGGTGTATACAACATCAGTCGATCAACGGTCATATCTGACACAGTGACCTCAGCGAATTTGTATTCGACCGATGACACCTGAAGGGAAAACATCGGATCATCCGGTGTTTGCAGAACAATGATGTCAGCCTACTTTTCCAACGGATATCTCATGGAAGCTGGCGATTTATACCCCTTCAACAAGTCATTTAGACAAGTTTTGATGCCCTGAGCTACTCTACACATTATCAAGCATTCAAGACGTTGAACAACCACTTCCACATCATTTACACCACTTGTACACCAAGAGATAGACTAGAACTTACTAGAGATGATGCTTGTGTGCTTCCATTCTTGGTGATTGAAGTCTCTAGTCTAGTGAGAGCTGTAAGTGAGTGTCTCTTGGAGATCCTTCCGGAGCTTGCCAAGTCGGTTGTGGAAGCCCGGAAGATCAAACTTGTACAAGGTTTGAGCTCCACCTTGCCGGAGATGGTGAATGGGGACTCTTAGTGAGATCCCTGGTCTTGGCGACTTGGGAGTGGCTACACCCTTGGTGGGTGCCATAACGTGGATGTAGGAAGGTCTTGATGATCTTGCCGAACCACGGGATAAATCACCGTATCTTCGTGTCTTCTCAGGAGTTTGCATACTCTTCCTTTTCTGTTATACTTATGCATTTCATATACCGCAAACTTCTTATTCACTTGAATGCATAGGCTATTTGCATAGGGAATTGGGCTTTTAGTAGTTGAGTTTTTATTGCTCTAGTTTTTAAAAAAGAAGCCCAATTCACCTCCCTCTTGGGCATTCGATCCTTACAGTTGTCAATGTTCGCCCTAGAAAGTTTGTGAAAGTTGCCTAGAGGGGGGGTGAATAGGCTAATCGACCTGCAAATGACTTAATAAAACGAGATTAAATCACAGGGGGCGGACTAGTCCGGTCTGGGGGCGGACTAGTCCGGTCAGCCTGCGTGAAGATCCCTAAAAAGTGTTTCTAGCAAGTTTTAAGGGGATTTTCTCGAGGCTACAGGTGAGGATATGTTTAATACAAGTTTAGAATCTATCAACACAAGAGTGAGTCAAGTTTTAACAAGATTAAACAATGTGAGGCTCAAAACAAGACTAGCAATCCTAGAACGAAGTAAGTGATAAACAAAATGCGAAGAACACGGAGACACCAGGAATTTTATCCCGAGGTTCGATTCCACACAAGAATCTACTCCTCGTTGAGGAGTCCACAAAGGACCGGGTTCACCAACCCTTCCCTCACCAAGTTTACCGCACGGGCCTAACTTGGTTCTCCACTATCTCAAAGTGCGAATACAAGATTCGTTGGGGCTTCTCACAATCTGAGGCTCCCACACCACAAAGATGATCAACAACGCAAGCACACTCAACACACAGCTCACAAAGACTCAATGAGTGCAAGAGATCAAACCGGGAGCACAAGCGCGATGTTCTTCCTCTTCTCCACCTCACTAAACCCTAATCCACACAAGAATTAGTTTTAGAGGGAAAGTTGGCAAGAAAGAGGCTTAAGAGTGCTCCAAGTTGGCTGTGGCGGCGCTAGGGTTCAAGAGTTTTCAAGAGTTGGTTCAAAAGAACCCAGGGAACCTCTATTTATAGAGGTCCCAAGCCCATACTGCTGACTTCAACAGAAGGGCGGACTAGTCTGGCCTCAGGCACGGACTAGTCCGGCCTAGGGGACCACTGACCCCTCTGACACTGTCGCACTACGCGGCAATCGTCACGCTACCCGCCAAAGTTCAAATTCAAACGGTAACTTCCACAACGGACTAGTCCGTCCCTTACCGGACTAGTCCGATCTCACACAGAACCTTTTGTTCCGTGTGAAAACGGACTAGTCTGGAGACCACGGACTAGTCCGGCCCCAAGGGCGGACTAGTCGGGCCTTCCCAGACTTAGTCACAAAACCTCTCTGCACTCAGCACCACGGACTAGTCCGGCCCAAGGACGGACTAGTCCGATCTCACACAGGACCTTTTGGTCTGCCCCAAAACGGACAAGTCCGCTCTCTAGGACTTAGTCCCGAAACTCCACTTCAAGGGGTACCCCGGACTAGTCCGGTCTACTACGGACTAGTCCGAAGTCACACAGGACCTTCTGGTCCGTGTGGAAACGGACTAGTCTGGCCAGGAGCGGACTAGTCCGGCCCTAAGGCGGACTAGTCCGGCCATTCTTGCCAGACTACTCTAACTTCAACTTCAAATAGGATTTCTACCTCAACCACCACTCTTGAGCTCCTACTTTGATCTCATTGCACTTTACGCACACACCCTCCTATTTCTACGGCTAGTCTAACTCAACACGCTAGAAACCCTAGTTTCTACGCTTCGAGTTGACTCCGTTTCATTCCTTTTCCTTTTTGAGGGTTTGCGTCTCCGATCGAGTCCACACCTGTGCTAAGATCACATGAGCTCATTAGCGACTTAATTGTCGTCATCAATCATCCAAAACCCACGGGGAACCTAGATGCACTTTCAATCTCCCCCTTTTTGGTGATTGATGACAACACATTAAGTCCTTCAACAATAAAGAGTATTAAATTCGGTTTTCGTAACTTGTGTGCGTATGAACGACTCCCCCTCAATGTATGCAACATGTAAAAGAGGTGGAGGAGTTCTTTCATACCCACACACGTTATGGTGGGGTGCCTACGTGATGTGCTCAACAATTGTGACAAGACATAAAAAGCATCAATATAATCAAAAGATTGGCAATAGGAACAATATATTGATATTTAACAACATTAGCAAGTCTTGCACAAATGTAAACAACCAAGTAGCATGAATAAGTTACAAACGAGGTCCAAAAGACAAGAACACACCACACAAAACACAAAAGACTGCTACTCCCCGCGAACACACACAAAGGACTGACTCCCCCTAACTCTCCCCCTTTGGCATCAAGGCACCAAAAAGGAAAAGAAGAGGGGGACAAGGACCCAAAAGCTAGTCCTCGTCCTCGTCACTATCGCCGTCGCTCTCCGTGGCCTCCGGGTCCTCGACGTCTTCCTCATGATCGTCGTCGTCGTCGTCGGAGCCCGGTGAGGAGGTACCCTCCGTCTCACCCAAGAGTGCCAACTCCTCGGGGGTGAGAAGGGGGTAAGGAGTGAGCTCGTCGTCGGAGGCCTCAGGGCTCATCGGAATCTCCATCTTGTCGCAGAGCTTCCTCACGTACCTCTCAGTCTGCTGAGCTCGCACCTCGGCTTTGCGGCACGAGGTGAAGATGGACCTAAGAAACTTGAGGACTCCGCTGCTAGAGGAGCCACCGGGTGAGTGAGTGGCACGGCGAGAGGCTCCACCACGAGGTTCCTCTGGCTGAGAGGGAGGATCCGCGTTCTTCAGGCGCGGAGGGAGAGGCAGAGATGGAGGAATCTGAGGACGTAGTCTCTTATGTGAGACATCCTTCTAGAAGGTAATTCCGGAGAATTTCTCAATAAGGCACATCACATAAGGAGCATAGCCACAAGACCTGTTGGGGGTATGAGATATATTGAAGATATCATCAAAGATGTACTCAGCTAAGTTGAAGCTCTCTTCCCCATCTATCAGCACCATCAAGTGCCTCAAGTTGCCCTGGATGACTCCGGCATCCCCATCCTTCGGGGCAATGGTCTTCCGAAGGAGGCGGTTGAGCACACTAAAAAATGGTTTAATGTTTCTTGCCAATCCTGCCTCATAAGGAAGATGGTCTGGATACATGAAGTCAAGGGCATCTCGGTCTAGGGCCTTGAGGTTAGAGATGATGATCTCATGCTCAAGGTGCTCCTCCAATCCTAGAATCTTGGCAAAGTCTTCAAATGTGACAGTGTACTGCTCTCCATCTGTCATCCATGTCATCCGACGATCTCCAAAGGAGTGAAAGTAGACAGTTGTGTAGAACTGGACAATCACCTCAATGTTCCAGTCGTACTGGAAACCCATGATATCCTTGATTCCATGCCGTTCCGTTGCATTGATCACAGCATCAAATGCAGCATGCTTCTTCTGAGCCATGTAGTCCCAGTCAACCCACTGGGCATCAGTCACAGGAGTCTTCATCTTCATGTAGACAAGGCGATAATAATCGCAATGGAAGTCACACCAGAACCGAGGGTCGGCGGTGGACCGCTCATACCTATAGACATTCTCGTCTCTGAGCCTCATGGCCTTCTCAGCTCCTTTTCCTTTGAATGTGTTAGCTGAGAGGTTGGGCTGACGGTTTGGATTACGTGTGGGACTGTGCATCACCAGAGGGCCAACAGCCTGAGCCTTCCCTTTTTCACGAATCAAAACTCCTCCGGGTGCCTTCTTGGCTGGCACCTTGACGGAGGGCTTCTTCTTCTTCGGCTCGACTGGAGCCGGAGCCTTTCCTTTCTTAGGGTCACGCTCGACCCTTGGCTCTTCTTCCCTTTGGGCTTGCTCCTTGCCCTTTGCCTTCTCGCCAGCAGTGACGAGTCTCTTCCTTTTGGGAGCATTGGCCTCAGCGGCCCTGGAGTTGTGAGCCTCCCTGTCTTGCCTTTTCTTCCTCCTTAGCTCATTCAGGGAGTCTGCAGTTGCTCGAGCCAAGGCTTCTTCCTCATTGTAGATAGTGGCGGCTACTTTAGAGGCTTCGAGTGCCTTAAGCCGCCTTTCTTCTTTTTCCTTCTGCACCTTAATGAGGGCAGCCTTCGTCCTCGCTTCGACGATTTGAGCCTTGGTGTGGCCCTCCCGGGGTACTTCCGCACCTCTCTCCTTGGTGCGGCCCCGATAGGTCTCGGGGCGTTCTTCATCACCCGCGGGGTTGAGACGAGAAGGGGAGTGCTCCGAGTTCGACATGCTGCGAAAAGCATAGACGGGAAGATATGAGTTCAAGGAGATGGAAGTATTGCGGAAGAAGTCTCGAGAGAGGACTAGGATTAGGGTTTGCTCTGTGCAAACCGGACTTGTCCGCCAGGGGCCGGACTAGTCCGGGTTGCACAGGATAAACCCTAACCCTAATCGAAAATCATCGAAAAAACTTCGGATCAGCGCGCAATACTCCTAGGCTATGATCACAAGGGTATATGGAGCAATATCTATGAAGGTGTTCCTATCAAAAAACTAAAGAATCAAAAATGGGGAAAGTTTTTGAAAAAGCTAGAATACCTTCTTAAATCCGCGAGAATCGACGAAATCGACGATGGATTGCGAAGGTGAAGCGCGGGGAAACGATCCCTCACTCCCAAGGGCTCCAATGCACGGATTGGAATCGAGATTTGGTGGATGGAGCGAAAAATCGCCAAAAAGGCGGTTGCTTGAGCGTGGGAGAGGGAGAGGCGCGAGTGAGAGGAAGAGGAGGGGTCTGGGCCGACCCTGGGGGTTTAAGCCCCCAAGGGCCGGACTAGTCCGGTGCCAGGACAGACTAGTCCGGTGCGCGGACCAGACGCGGACTAGTCTGCCTCCGGACTAGTCCGGCCTCAGAGCGGACTAGTCCGGTATGCGGACTAGCCGCGGACTAGTCTGGACCCGGACTTGTCCGTCCAAGGGGCGGACTAGTCCGGTCCGACTAGGCTGAAAAATTGTATTTTAGAGCTTTGCCCTCCAATCATTTGTCCTTTTGGACAACAAGCAATGCAAACATGATTATTGAAGATAAATATGACACAAACATGATCAATTTTCAAGAAAAAGTTTTCTCAAACGGATTTTGAAGAGAAATCACGATAGAGAAGAGTTTTTCGAAATAGCTCAAAAAGGTGAGAAATGTGGTTTAAGCCACATTCCTAGAATCCAAAATGTTTAGCTCACTTCTTAGCTCACAGAAACGCTTCTCATCAAGAGGCTTGGTGAAGATATCCGCTAGTTGATGTTCCGTCCTCACATGAGAAATTACGATATCTCCCTTCATTGAGTGATCTCGCAAGAAATGGTGTCGAATGTCTATGTGTTTGGTCCTAGAGTGCTCCACCGGATTATGGGCTATCTTGATGGCACTCTCGTTGTCACACAAGAGTGGAATGTTGCACAAGTTAATCCCATAATCCCTAAGGGTTTGTCGCATCCAGAGAAGTTGTGCACAACAACTTCCGGCTGCAACATATTCCGCTTCGGCGGTGGAGAGAGCAATAGAGTTTTGCTTCTTGGAGGACCAAGACACTAGAGATCGACCCAAGAATTGGCATGTACCCGATGTGCTCTTCCTATCGACTTTGCACCCCGCATAGTCCGCATCGGAATATCCAATGAGGTTAAACTTAGATCCTTTAGGGTACCAAAGTCCTAGGGAGGGTGTGTGTACTAGATATCTCAAGATCCTTTTAACGGCAGTCAAATGACAAGCCTTAGGTGCCGCTTGAAAGCGTGCACACATACACACACTTAGCATGATATCGGGCCTAGATGCACAAAGATAGAGAAGTGAACCAATCATAGACCTATATAACTTTTGATCCACACTTGGACCATCCTCATTTAGGTCTAGGTGTCCATTTGTCCCCATAGGGGTTTTGATGGGTTTTGCCTTATCCATGTCAAACTTCCTTAGAATATCTTGTGTATACTTAGTTTGACTTATGAACGTCCCTTCTTTGAGTTGTTTTACTTGAAATCCTAGAAAGAACTTCAACTCACCCATCATGGACATTTCAAACCTCTCCGTCATTATCTTGGAGAACTCATCACAAAACACCTTGTTTGTGGAACCAAATATGATGTCATCCACATATATTTGGCACACAAAAAGATCTTCGTTGAAGTTCTTTGTGAAAAGGGTATAATCCGCTTTGCCTATCCTAAAACCATTTTCAACTAGAAAGTCTCTTAGGCACTCATACCAAGCTCTAGGAGCTTGCTTGAGGCCATAAAGAGCCTTTCGCAATTTGTAAACATGGTTAGGATAGTCTTGGTCTTCAAACCCTGGAGGTTGCTCTACATAAATTTCTTCCTTGATTGGGCCATTAAGGAATGCACTCTTAACATCCATTTGGTAGAGCTTGAAGTCATGATGAGTAGCAAAGGCTAGTAATATCCGAATTGACTCAAGCCTAGCTACGGGAGCAAATGTCTCATCAAAATCCAACCCTTCAACTTGTGAGTACCCTTTTGCCACAAGTCGTGCCTTGTTCCTAGTTACCACGCCATGCTCATCTTGTTTGTTGCGGAACACCCACTTGGTTCCAACAACATTAGCTTGTGGGCGCTTGACAAGCTCCCAAACCTTGTTCCTTTCAAAGTTATTGAGCTCCTCTTGCATGGCAACTACCCAATCCGGATCTCTTAAGGCATCTTCAACCTTATGGGGTTCCAAGGATGAGACAAAGGAGAAATGCTCACAAAAGTTTGCAACACGTGAACGTGTTGTTACTCCTCTTGTGATATCTCCTAGAATGTTGTCAACGGGATGATCCCGTTGAACACTTTGATGAACACGAGGATGCCGAGGTTGAGCTCTTGAATCACTTGCTTCAACTTCTTCACTTTGGTCTCCCCCTTGATCAAAGCCTCCTCCTTGATCTTCATTCCCATTATCATCTTGGGGAGTATCTAGTGGATCTCCAACTTGTCCAATGGGGGTTTGACCTACTTCATAATGATGATGGTCACTTGGGCTTTGAGATGGTTCTTGTGGGCAAACATCTCCAAGTGTCATTCTCCTTAGAGCTTCTAGTGGAGGTTCCTCTTGATCAAGGGCATGTTGATCAACTTGCTCCACTTGAGAGCCATTGGTTTCGTCAAACACCACGTCACGTGCTACTTCAACAATTCCGGAGGATTTGTTGAACACACGGTACACATGAGTGTTTGAGTCATATCCAAGCAAGAAACCCTCATCGGACTTTGAAGCAAACTTCGAAGTCCTAGGCTTCTTGTTGAGGATATAACACTTGCTACCAAAAACATGAAAGTAAGAAACATTGGGTTTCTTACCAACGAGAAGCTCATAAGGAGTCTTCTTGAGGAGGCGATGAAGGTACAAACGGTTTACGGCATGGCAAGCGGTGTTAACCGCTTCCGCCCAAAACCGGTCTGATGTTTTGTGCTCATCTAGCATCGTCCTTGACATCTCAATGAGCGTCCTATTCTTTCTTTCGGCAATTCCATTTTGTTGTGGAGAATAGGGAGCGGAAAACTCATGCTTGATGCCCTCCTCATCTAGGAACTCTTCTACTTGCATGTTCTTGAATTCGGTGCCATTGTCACTCCTTATAGCCTTTATCCTTAAGGTGAACTCATTTTGAGCTCTCCTTAGGAATTTCTTGAGGACACCGGGGGTTTCACTTTTATCATGCAAGAAGAGCACCCAAGTATATCTAGAGAAGTCATCAACGATGACTAGACCATACTTGTTGCCACCGATGCTAATGTAAGCAATGGGGCCAAAAAGATCCATATGGAGTAACTCCAAAGGTCTAGTTGTCGTCATGACATTCTTAGAGGGGTGTTGAGCTCCTACTTGCTTTCCCGCTTGGCACGCACCACATGGCCTATCCTTTTCAAATACCACATCCTTTAGGCCACGAACGTGCTCTCCTTTAAGGAGTTTTTGAAGGTTCCTCATTCCAACATGGGCAAGCCTTCTATGCCAAAGCCATCCCATGTTGGCTTTCGCCATTAAGCATGTGTCAAGTTGAGCCTTATCCGTGGTAAAGTCCACAAGATACAGCTTTCCCTTGAGCACTCCCTTAAAGGCTATTGAGTCATTACACTCTCTCAGAACATTCACACCCTCACTAGAAAAGACACACTTATATCCTTTATCACAAAGCTGTGATATGGATAGGAGATTATAGTCTAGGGAATCAACATGCAAAACATTAGACAAAGTATGCAAAGAGGAGATAGCAATTTTACCGGAGCCAAGGATTTTCCCTTGGCTATTATCCCCAAAGAAGATTCCTTCACTTGGGTCCTCGTTCTCCTCATACTCTATGAACATGCTCCTCTCTCCGGTCATGTGGTTGGTACATCCGCTATCCAACACCCATTTCGATCCACCGGAGGAGTAAGCCTACAAAACAATTTTATGCCTTCCTTTTAGGTACCCAAGCGGAGTTGGGTCCTTTCACGTTAGTAGTTAGGCATTTGGGCACCCACACGCAAGGCTTGGGGCTCTTGCGGAGTGGCCCAACATATCTAGCAAACACTTTGCCGTGTTTGTTCCTCTTAAGCACATAAGATGCATCAAAATCATGAAATAAAGGATGCGATTCAGATTTAGGCATTTTGCTGCTAGAGGGTGAGTTCTTTTCAATTTTAGTTGGAGATGAACTCCCCTTAACAAAGACAATCATGTCCTTGCCATACTTGGAGGTTTTGGCGTTATGCCTTCCACCTCTTGTATAGCCAAGACCATCCTTGACATGGGGAGGTCTTGTGTTGGTGTATGCACTTCGTGCATACGCCACCTTCTCCTTGTCAAAGATGGCACCCTTAGGTGCTTGCTTGCCTTGTGCTGAGTTGAGTTCATCCTTAAGCTTAAGGATTAAGTTAGAGCACTTGCAAGGCGGAGTTGCATTGGATGAGGCTTTTGAGACGGTTGAGCTCTTGGAGGAAGAGGCTACATTGTTCTTGAGAGACTCAACTTGAGACTCAAGGATTTTGTTAACTTTTGACAAGTTCCCAAGTTCATCCTTGAGCTCAATTGTCTTCTCCTCAAGACTTGAACACGTTTTCTTACTTAGAGCAAGTTCGTGTTCCAATGCCTTGCTCTTCTCTCTTTCGAGCTCAAGGAGCTCATCAAGCTCTCGACATCTCTCCTTCTCAAGGATGAGCATGTCCTCTTGTCTATTGATGAGATCCTCCTTCTCAAAGATCTCATCCATAAGCAATTTCATCCTTCGCAAGGTGCTTTTGCTTATGTCCTTAAACATGTGTTCATTCTCACTAGCACTATCAAATTCGTCTTGAGAGGAGGTTGTGGAGGAGGGATGAGATGTTACCTTTCTCCTTCCCTCCCTTGCCATGAGGCAAGTAGGTTTGTAGTCGTCGTTGAGGTTGGGGAAGAGCTTGCTTCCCTTGGAGCTCCTCCCGATGGCTATGGTAGCCATCTTCTCCTCTTCTTCTTCGGAGGAGGACTCATCGTTAGAGTCCCACTCCTTCCCCAAGTGTGCTTGTCCGGAGGGCCTCTTCTTCTTGAAAAATTTCTTGTATTGAGGCTTGCCCTCTCTCTTCTTCTTCGCTTCTTCATGTGGGCAATCAGCGATGAAGTGCCCATACTCGCCACAATTGTAGCAAGACCTTTTTGATTTGGGCCTTGCTCTTTCCTTCCCTTTGCCCTCATGGTTGTATCCACCTTTCTTCCTCCTCATCATTCTCCTAAACTTGTTGATGAAGAAGGCCTATTCCTCATCGGTGTCGAGGCTCTCCTCATCACTTTCCTCTTGCTCCTTTGAAGAGGGTGTTGCCTTGAGTGCAACGTTCTTCATCTTGGAGGCGGTGAATTTCTGAAGGTCGTTGTAGAAGAGCGCCTCCTTCTCCATGATCTCGTGGTTAATGATCCTACCAAGGACCTCCTCCGGGGTCATTTGAGTGAACCCCGGGCTTTCTCGAATCATGGAGCAAAGGGCGACGTTCCTAGGCATAAATGCCCGGATCATCCTCTTCACAACCTCGTGGTCGGTCCACTTGGTGCAGCCATATGATCGGCTCTTGTTGATAAGCACCTTCAACCGGTTGTACATGTCTTGGGGGGATTCACCATCCAAGATGGCGAATCTCCCAAGCTCTCCTTCGATGAGCTCAATCTTGGCCTCCTTGACCACCCGATTCCCTTCATGTGCCGTCTTGAGGGTGTTCCATATGTCTTTGGCCACCTCAAGGCCATCGACGCGGTTGAACTCATCTCTTGAGAGATGAGATAATCACACCCGCAGCTTGAGCGTTGCGGTGGATGAGGATGGCTTGTTCTTGCGTGATGTTGTCCTCATCCTTCGGGATCTCCACCCCGGTCATGACAATTTGCCACAATGCCGGATTGAGTGACACGAGGTGGATCTTCATGTTGTGTTTCCACATCCCGTAGTCGGTTCCATCGAATTGAGGAGGTTTCCCCAATGGGATGGAGAGGTAGTGGTTGTTGGCGGCAAGGCGTTCATAGTTGAACCCTTGTCGGTTGTAGTTGACTCCGCCACTACCACTTGATTGGTTCGACGGATCGATCTTGGAGATGTTCAGCTTCTCTCGGAGCTTCGCCTTGAGTTGGCGAGTCTCCTCATCGTCCGTTGGCTTATCTTGATAGGCCAGCGTCTCCTCACGGGTTGCCTCGTAGTTGCTGCTCGAGGCGTCGTCATTCACCACTCCGGCCATCTCTCCGAGTTGTTAGACTCTTTGTGGAGAGTCCTGCTCTGATACCAATTGAAAGTTGCCTAGAGGGGGGGTGAATAGGCTAATCGACCTGCAAATGACTTAATAAAACGAGATTAAATCACAGGGGGCGGACTAGTCCGGTCTGGGGGCGGACTAGTCCAGTCAGCCTGCGTGAAGATCCCTAAAAAGTGTTTCTAGCAAGTTTTAAGGGGATTTTCTCGAGGATACAGGTGAGGATATGTTTAATACAAGTTTAGAATCTATCAACACAAGAGTGAGTCAAGTTTTAACAAGATTAAACAA
Source organism: Tuctoria greenei (assembly GCA_036927565.1). NCBI lineage: Eukaryota > Viridiplantae > Streptophyta > Magnoliopsida > Poales > Poaceae > Tuctoria > Tuctoria greenei. The sequence goes on along the minus strand of JAYESD010000009.1, from coordinate 165,044,181 downwards.
TGTGAGGCTCAAAACAAGACTAGCAACCCTAGAACAAAGTAAGTGATAAACAAAATGCGAAGAACACGGAGACACCAGGAATTTTATCCCGAGGTTCGATTCCACACAAGAATCTACTCCCCGTTGAGGAGTCCACAAAGGACCGGGTTCACCAACCCTTCCCTCACCAAGTTTACCGCACGGGCCTAACTTGGTTCTCCACTATCTCAAAGTGCGAATACAAGATTCGTTGGGGCTTCTCACAATCTGAGGCTCCCACACCACAAAGATGATCAACAACGCAAGCACACTCAACACACAGCTCACAAAGACTCAATGAGTGCAAGAGATCAAACCGGGAGCACAAGCGCGATGTTCTTCCTCTTCTCCACCTCACTAAACCCTAATCCACACAAGAATTAGTTTTAGAGGGAAAGTTGGCAAGAAAGAGGCTTAAGAGTGCTCCAAGTTGGCTGTGGCGGCGCTAGGGTTCAAGAGTTTTCAAGAGTTGGTTCAAAAGAACCCAGGGGACCTCTATTTATAGAGGTCCCAAGCCCATACTGCTGACTTCAGCAGAAGGGCGGACTAGTCCGGCCTCAGGCCCGGACTAGTCCGGCCTAGGGGACCACTGACCCCTCTGACACTGTCGCACTGCGCGGCAATCGTCATGCTACCCACCAAAGTTCAAATTCAAACGGTAACTTCCACAACGGACTAGTCCGTCCCTTACCGGACTAGTCCGATCTCACACAGAACCTTTTGTTCCGTGTGAAAACGGACTAGTCTGGAGACCACGGACTAGTCTGGCCCCAAGGGCGGACTAGTCCGGCCTTCCCAGACTTAGTCACAAAACCTCTCTGCACTCAGCACCACGGACTAGTCCGGCCCAAGGACGGACTAGTCCGATCTCACACAGGACCTTTTGGTCCGCCCCAAAACGGACAAGTCCGCTCTCTAGGACTTAGTCCCAAAACTCCACTTCAAGGGGTACCCCGGACTAGTCCGGTCTACTACGGACTAGTCCGAAGTCACACAGGACCTTCTGGTCCGTGTGAAAACGGACTAGTCTGGCCAGGAGCGGACTAGTCCGGCCCTAAGGCGGACTAGTCCGGCCATTCCTGCCAGACTACTCTAACTTCAACTTCAAATAGGATTTATACCTCAACCACCACTCTTGAGCTCCTACTTTGATCTCATTGCACTTTACGCACACACCCTCCTATTTCTACGGCTAGTCTAACTCAACACGCTAGAAACCCTAGTTTCTACGCTTCGAGTTGACTCCGTTTCATTCCTTTTCCTTTTTGAGGGTTTGCGTCTCCGATCGAGTCCACACTTGTGCTAAGATCACATGAGCTCATTAGCGACTTAATTGTCGTCATCAATCATCCAAAACCCACGGGGAACCTAGATGCACTTTCAGTTTTGTTTGGACATGAAGGTGAGGTAAAACTCCACTTATCTGATGCTTAAACATTTGCTCTCTTACAGACAATCTTTTAGTTTTTTTCTATTGAGACTAATTATCCTAGGAATGAAAGAGATTATTTACTGTTGACAGAAGAGCATTGGACTGTTGCAGAGAGAATGATATCATTTTTTAAATTTTTTTTATGATTGCACTGTTGTATTATTTGGTATTTACTACTCTACCTCTCCACTTATGTTGCATCAGCTCATTTTTGATTGCTAAACATCTTAAACAGTATGAAAATGATATGTTGCTTACAAATGTTGTAACTAGTATACAAAATTAGTATCATAAGTAATGGAGAGACATTCCTGTGCTTTATTATGTTGCATCCATATTGGACCCTAGATCTAAATTGAAAGGTTTTCAAAATGTGCTTAGGTTGTTATCTAATCTAACTACTACTGATTGTTCTGCTTACTTCACTAAAGTTAGAACTGAATTGTCCGCTGCATTTAAATGTATTATGACAAGTTTGGTGCAGTAAAATTGCAAAGGCCTTCACCTTCATCCAGTTCAGGTAAAAAAGAAAGTGCTTGAGATGATATTTTTTCAACACCATCAGATTTTGGTGTACCTTCCTTTGGACTTGATGAAGTCACATATACTTCTTTCTGCACCCCTCCGTGGCTCTTTCTTTGTCTAGAAGATCATTAGCTAATGTCTTGCTACAAGCAACAAGTGCTTCTGCTAATAGTGAACTCTTTATCTACTTAAATAGTGATAATATTACTGATTTGATGATAACTTCAGCATACTAACTAGTGGCATGAGTATGAAATGACTTGTTCTGTCCATCTTAGCTAGAGGTGTTCTTTCTATCGTGTGTCGATAGTATCCTCAGAGTCTGTGTTTAGTACTACTCGTAGGATTATTAAAGAATGACATCGATTGAAATCAGAGACAGTGGAGGTGTTTGCTTGTGTCAAAGATTGAGAAGCTGCCAAAGCTAAAACTGCAAAACGTGAGGGAGGATACCAAATTTGAAGAGAGTTTCGCTAATTTGTACCTTGATGATTCTGATGTGTGATGTAATAACAGTTGGTTGCAATAACATTTGCTAGTAATAACAGTTTAATAAGCTGGGCTGCACACACTTTTTCTATCTAGGGTTTTTATCTCACGAGGTGTGAATTTTATCTAAATAGGTTTTAATGAGGAAGCCATTACACCAGCTCAAATGTTTATATTAAAATATGTTCTAATTTTTATGCATTTTTTGTTCAAAACTGTGTATCTATATATTCATAGTATGTTTGTGCTTGGCACAATTGCGCCGCCCGTGCCCCATGCCGGTCTGACATGAAAAAAATGACTTCTGTGTCGTGCCTGCGCTGCATGTTCGGCACGACGGCACGGTACAAAAGACGAACCGTGCATATTCGTGTCGGGTCCTGCCATGCCGGAATCGGGCTCGGGCCGGGCACCCGTTTGGAAGCTATATTGCTTCTAGAGGTGGCCAAATGGGCCGAGCCAAACGGGCCAGCCCGAAGCACAACAAAAATAGCCCGGCACGAGCACGACCCGGCCCGAAAAAATCAGGCTCGGGCCGGCCCGAGACACGACACGGGCCGTGCCCCGGCCTGGATCATCGGCCAGTCGGGCTTGCCGGCACGGCCCGATTAGGCCCGGCACGGTCGGCCCGCCGGGTGGCCCGGCCCGGCACGGCCCATTTAAGCCCGAATAGTGATTTTTCGGTTTTTTTATTATATTTTTAACTAAAATTGTCTACGGACCGACCCGACCCGGCACGGCCCGATTTTTTTTGGGCCGTGCCGGGCCCAAGTTTTTTAGGCACGAGCCCGGCCGGGCTCGGGTCGGGCCGGCTCGGCACGGCCCGTTGGCCACCTATAATTGCTTCGTAGTAAGGACTTTGGTAAGCAACATCGGTAACAGATATTTCAATTTCAAAAATAAACTACAAACCCACTAACATTTTTAGACTCCCTCCGGCCTCCGTCGTCCAAAGTAAACCTGTAGGCTGTAGGCAGCCTGGTCGGCTTCGCTTATTCCGGAGATCGACAAGGGCGCGCCAGTAGCTCCGTCTCCACTCCCACATGCTACCTCGCCATGGCTGCCGCCGACTTCTCCCCAAGCTCCGGCAATTCTCCACCTCCACCACCCCACCTCCGCCTCCCGCTCCGTCCCACTCCTTCTCCTCCTCCTGCAATGCCTCCTCCCCCGACCCCGCCACACTCCTCCCGGACGACGCCATCGCGGCGCTCCCCTCCCTCGCGGACACCGCGGGTTCCGCGGCGGCACTCTCACTCTTCCGCCGCCTCTCCTCCCGCCCGGACACGCGTAGCCTCATGCGGCTCTACGCGACGGCCGCCACCACCTTCGTCGCGCGGGGGAACCTCCCCATGGCGCACGAGGCCGTGCGCGCGATGGTCGCCGCCTTCGCGGAGCGCGGGCGGCTGCAGGAGGCCGCCGACATGGTGCTCGAGCTGCGGAGCCACGGGCTCCCGCTCCGCGTCGAGACGGCCAACTGGGTGCTCCGCGTCGGTCTCTCACGCCCGGGACTCTTCCCCCTCGCGCGCACCGTGTTTGACGGAATGCTGGCTGCAACCAATGACGTCCGCCCCGACGCCCGCAGCTTCAGGGCACTCGTCCTCGGCTGCTGCCGCGAAGGCCCGTCCTCGAACCTCGACGCCCTGCTCTCCGCCATGCATGCACAAGGCTTCTCCCTGGACAACGCGACGTGCACATCGGTCGTTCACACGTTCTGCAAACAGGGGCGGTTCAAGGACGTGGCGGACCTGTTCAGAAAAATGTCCGAGACAACAACCACCCCACCCAACGTCGTGAACTACACTGCCTGGATCGACGGCCTTTGCAAACGAGGCCACGTCAAGCAGGCGTTCCGCGTGCTGGAGGAGATGGTCGGGAAAGGTCTGAAGCCGAATGTGTACACACACACGTCGCTGATCGACGGGCTCTGCAGGATCGGGTGGACGGAGCGGGCGTTCCGGCTCTTCTTGAAGCTCGTCAAGAGCAGCTCGTACAAGCCGAACGTGCATACCTACACCGTGATGATTGGAGGGTACTGTAAAGAGGGGAAGCTTGCTCGAGCGGAGATGCTGTTGGGGAGGATGGTTGAGCAGGGACTGGCGCCGAACACAAACACGTACACTGTGCTGATTTACGGGCACTGCAGCAAAGGAGGCAGCTTTGGTCGTGCGTTTGAGTTGCTGAATAAGATGAAGCAGGAAGGCTTCCTGCCCAATATCTACACGTACAATGCCATTATCGGAGGGTTTTGTAAGAAAGGACAGATTCAAGAAGCTTACAAGGTGCTCCGGATGGCCACAAGTGAGGGTCTGCATCTCGATAAGGTCACATATACTATACTCATCACTGAGCACTGCAGACAGGGACAGATAACATACGCTCTTGATTTGTTTAATCGGATGGCAGATAATGGCTGTCCTCCTGATATAGACACATATACCACCATCATTGCTATGTATTGTCAGCAGAGGCAAATGGAAGAAAGCCAGAACCTGTTTGAAAAATGTCTTGCGATAGGATTAGTGCCAACCAAGCAAACTTATACCTCAATGATCGCAGGATACTGTAAAATCGGCAGATCAACGTTGGCCTTGACGGTCTTCAAGAGGATGGTTCAACATGGATGCGCTCCTGACTCTATAACTTATGGGTCCTTGATAAGTGGGCTATGTAAGGAATCGAGGTTAGAGGAAGCAAGGGCATTGTACGAGAGCATGCTCGATAAACAATTGGTTCCGTGCGAAGTAACTCGCGTGACTTTAGCTTTTGAATACTGCAGGAGGGAGAAGATGGGCATTGCCGTATCAATCTTGGATAGATTGGACAAAAGGCAACAGAGTCACACAACAGATGCACTAGTTAGAAAGCTCAGTATTGTGGGTAACTTGGATGTTGCTAGCCTCTTCCTTCAAAATGTTTTAGACAAGGGTTATGCTGTTGACAATGCAACTTACACTGACTTCACCACTTCATGCTATAACAAGAATAGATACGCCCTAGCTTCGGAAATATCTGAAAAGATCTCGAGGAGAATCTCTAGCTTTCAGAAAAAGGATGCTGCAGACATTGCTTGATCAAGAGCAGTCCCCAATACAACAGAGCAATTTATATGCCACATGTTCCTTTTTTTGCACTGTCATACTTGTCAAATAAGGTAACTGGTATACTTTTCTTATTTTATTTTGTGAACTTCTATCTGACGTTTTTACCAGTACTACTTTTACTTCCAATTTTTTTTGCCCATGAATACTCATTGATGTTATAAATGTTCAGAGTGATGGCCTACATGACCAAAATTTCTTCAATGAACTGGATATGAACTGCTTGATGACAAAATGAAAATTTCTTTTACATGATCTTGGTGACTAGAAGCAGACATGTGCTTTTTTATGCACAGGAAACTATGGTAATATGACATTCTGATGGTATTTTAGTTTGGAGTCTAATTTTATTATGTCTTATGCAAATCATTCACATTTTCCACTGTGATGCTTATATTCTTGATTCCACCTCGCATGGGAGCTTCCTCACTGGGTCTGTCCTTGAAGGATGGCAAGTCTTTCTTAGATATGGAGTATACTTTGAGGATATTCAACAATATTCTTTTACTATATGCTAGTGGGTTAGATTATGCATAATTTCTTAGATGAGTAATTTACGGATCAACTGGTTGGAGATCAGTAAATATCCAGAAAAATTGTATCCTAGTGAGTTAGATTATTGATTTATTATATGCAAAATTCTGAAGTAAAACTTTTTAGATGAATGTCCTTCTGAAAAAATGAAAAAAGGATTAGAATCACTCTGGAAGCTCACAACTCAGGGATACTACTACCGAATTAGCGAAACATCTGTGATTGCAGTTATTCTAGCTTACTATTGGTGACTAGGCAAATGTAACGATTATCTAATGCGGGCCGTGTCCTTATTTGGTAGTTAAAATTTTAATTATTGCTTTTGATTTCCTTTAAAGTGTTCTCAGTGAACATGTTTGATTATCAAATTCATTTGTACACTTGTGTATCTTGTGCTAGGGTTTGCTGTTTGTCTGGCTGGCCATGCTTAAGAAGCAATAATACACACATTAGAAATGTCCATTTGCAATATATTTATTTACAAAGAGTTACCAATTAATACAAAATGCATGATAAAGGGAGTATAAATTGTGGAGTTCATGCTATATACCGTGCATGTGGAGTGTGTTTGTAAGGGTTCTTTACCCTTTTCTTGTTCTATAATATAATGATACACAACTATGCTGCATGTTTGCAAAAAGAATTATACTATTCTGAACTCCATGCAGCTGCAGCCATTGTTCTCACATTGTACATAACAAATGCAGTTGCCAACTATTATATGACGGCTCTATAGATTATTCCTAATATCCAACATTAGCAGCATGTACTTCAGAAGTTTCCTTGCAACCTTTCTACTAAAAGAACGAGTGAAAACTATGTCTTATTCATGATCTTGCAGCTCATCTGCCAGCAGACAGCTCGATTGCTTCCTGGATGTTCAGAGACTCTTCACTGAAGCTGAACAGCTTGTGCTGCTGCCTCATCTCATACTGTTGTCGTCGGTTGAGCTCGGCCATCTGCCACTCGTACCAACGCTCTTCAGGGACAAAATCTCCTTCCAGCATCTGTACAACCTCAGACATTGCGGGGCGTTGATCAGGTTCGATGTGGGTGCAGAGGAGTGCTATTTGGATAATCTTCTCCAACTCTTCGGGGTTGTACACACCACCAAGGTTACGGTCCACAATGTCATCCAGCCGCCCTTCTTCCATCCACAGTTTGACCTTCAGTTAAGCAATCATTTGAGTAAATTAACCAATCATATTGAAGGACAGCTCAACTATGTGAACATGTGAAGCAATGTTTGACCACAGAATGCAAGGTAACTACATGGCTCTGTTTAATAGCTACTTATAAACTACTGATTATCAAGGTGTGCAACATAAGCTGCTTAGACGTCAATACGTTATTGCTACCTATCTACTTGAAAGAAAAGCAAAGATTCCTTGATACATCAGTATCATCATGCAACATGATCATTATTCACCTACTTAAAAAGAATCACTGGGGTTCTGTAAATGTTATCTTACCTTATCAATGAGCATGATTTCGCCTGCTTCTTCCATACGGCCGGGAAAGAATTCTATTGCTCGCTCCCCTGTCACAATCTCTAACAACATGACACCATATCCAAAGATATCTGTCTTCACGGATGGCCTCCCTGTCTTTAAGTACTCGGGAGCTATGTGTCCCATTGTCCCACGGACACCTGTTGTCACTGTATTCCTCTCTATGTCCACCATCTTCGCTAACCCAAAGTCTCCTACCACTGCTTCAAAGTTCCCATCAAGCAGGACGTTGGCAGCCTTGACATCACGGTGTATGATCTTAGGATTGCAGTGCTCATGAAGGTATTCCAGACCACGGGCAGCACCAAGGGCAATTCGCATTCTTGTTGGCCAATTCAATACTGGTTCATTTAGTTTTATATCTGTGATTGTTTTGACATTTCTTTAGCAGCAGTTGTTAAAAGATGAAATAGCAGCAGTTGTTAAAAGATGAAATAGTACTACTATTAACATAGGAGCTGTATGGAATTAGTGTATTACTCTGGGCAAAAGTAAGACAAAGTTAAAGCAAATGTATTTTATGTTACAGTTTCTGTAGAGAACTTCTACCACACTATCTCCTATATTTCTAGCAATATATTACCTCATATACATCTCTGAATGAAGATCAACCAATAGACACACGATAGTCAAGTACAAATAAAGATATGCAAAGAATCGTCTTAGTTTAGATCTACCTCTTAAACGAGAAGTAACACTCAGATTCTCCATGAAAGAATAGACCAAAAGCCTTTCTGTTGGTGTTGTGCAGAACCCTATCAACCTTAATATGTTCTTGTGCACAGCAATGCTTATCAATTCAACCTCTCTAAGGAAAGCCTTTTCCCCTTCTGGACTTCCCACTTTCAGCAATCGTTTCACTGCAACCTTTGTACTGTGTGGACCTGGAAGAATTCCTTTGTACACCATACCAAAACCACCCTTGCCAAGAACATTCTGTTCATTGAAATTTTCTGTTGCAATCTGTAGCTCCCGCCATGAGAACCGCTTTATCTGCCCAAACTCTAGCATGTGATCATTTTGACCTGGATTGATTGAACATGTTAATCTCGTGTTAGTGTAAATAAGTTTGGTATTTCTTTCAGATTGCTAAGTTCTTTCTCAAACAACTGGAATGTAGTAACACTACTACTATAGTGGTTATTGGACAAATGTAGTTATACCGCTGGACGAACCTGAAACATCAATGTATATTTCAGGTCGGTAACGCATTTTTTGCCACCATAGAAGAAATAGAACTCCAATAACAAGGACAGTGACTGCTCCGCCAATGCTTCCAAGAACCGCAATGAGCTTAGGACTTCTTGGTCTCCCTGAACGTATTGCCTATAATTTAGTCTGGGGGGAAATTTACCGCACCTTCCTCCAAATTTAGTGTTCTATATGGCTGCCAGATTCTTAGAAAATACCTGTCCGTGTGCTGCCTCCATCGCATGAAAATAAATGTTGGCCACAGTTCAAATGGTTCCCTGTATAGCTGGAAAACAAAATTGACTATATAAGTATATATATTCTGAAGTAGCCCACATCAATTCATTACTGGGACCTGGTTTCCTATAGATATGACATACTTGTATTGTGCCACCTGAAGTAACTGTTTTGGTATTTCACCACTGAGATTATTATCTGCTAGATTTCTGAAAAATAAAGCAAGTTATGATATATCTTAAGGGAACAAATAATATTGACTTTCTCGAACAAAAATTATGTCACAACGATGGTATTTGGTATGTTTTACATTTTATGAGCATGAAAAAGGCAACTTACATATCATTCAGTGATGGAAGATTTGACAACGAGCTTGGAATACTCCCACTTAAGTTATTTTTGCTTAGATCCCTGTCCAAGTTTTCACATCGTTAGGATTTTTGATCAACCATGATAACATAACTCAATGGCTTCCCTCAAAAGATTCAAAACATAACTCAACGTCAGACTTACAAATGTTGGAGGTTTGAGAGGCTGCCAAGGGTGTCAGGTATTGAGCCATTTAAACCATTTCTTCCTAGTTTTAGAGTTGCCAAACTTGATAGGTTCCCAAACTCCCAAGGAATTTCTCCGGTTATGCTATTGCCATCCAATAACCTGTAAACAAAGAATGTAAAAGATCAACACCAGTCTCTTCTTTTCTGGGGAAAAGATTACTTGTTGCCTGTGTCTTACTGATCCTTTTTTGTAGGGAATAAACCATTAATTTAGATATTTGGTAGAATAGATTGTTGAGCTTACAGCTGTTGTAGGGTTGTTAGCTTTGCAATACTGGGCGACAGGATTCCTGATAATCCAGATGAGCTCAGAGTCCTGCATGACATATAAATGATAAACTAAGCAAACAACTATATGGACATGAATAATTGTGTAGTTAGATGGGCCTGCGGCCGCTAGGGTTGGGTTCCTAGATGAGTTTCCTCTATATAAAGAGAGTCATCGTGTACTCAAGGGTTAAGCAAGAAAATATACCCTAAATACTACTCAGAGCCTCTTTGGAGGGTATCTTTAATGACTATTCTAATTCATATCACCTGGCATTAGAGCCAGGTCGGCTACTACTGTGTCGGCCCATAAAGGCCAATCTAACTGCCATAACAAAATGACACTAAAAACCTATTATAGGAAAATAAGAAAGCGTGGAGCATGACAATTTCCATCCGATGTTCCAAACAAGCTCTGCTCTTGTTACGAATAGTTAGTATCAACCTCGTAAGACATGGTTAAGTAAAGAACGCTTGTTACGAATAGTTAGTATCAATCTCGTAAGACATGGTTAGGTAAAGAATTGGAGATTTCCTTGTGTTCGAAATATAGAATGTTAACTTGATTAAACCTAGCTGCCATAGGCATAATAGAGTTTTAAGTTTAGACATGAAATGGATAGACTGAACTTACACTGATACGACATTGTTGTCTTGACAGTTAACGTTAGCCCAATAGCACGGGCTCATTTGGTTATCCTTCCAGTCTTTTAGGACACCACGGCTGTCGCTGAGTTGCATCCTCATTTCATACAATGCGTCGACTGCCAACAAAAGAAACTTTGTTATTTGTTATTTCTGAGGTCGTGATGTAGGCATAAGTGCTAGAAAAGGGCTGAAATCCTTTTTATTGATATCTATACAGTGATTCACAAGCAATCTAGATTCTGGATCAGTTAAATATTTGTAGATATGGTTCTGTCTGTTCCACTAAACAAAATTAAGTGGTCAATAGAATATTGCATGGGCACTAGTATGCTGAAAGTGGATCTAACAGTTGATCTGCACCAATCTGCTAGTATATTTGGGGATCTATTCTGTGGATTTCTTCTAAAGTTTCTTGGTCAAACATTTGACTGGTGACATGGACTGGAGGAATCTCTCTAACATACACTTTGTGGTCAGTACTTAGTAGAGATGGTCTAGTCAAAAGCACAATAATATCCATCTCTTGTGGCACCTGCCACTTTGGAATCAAATTCTCAATTTGAATATACAATTTTTCATACTTATTTTATCCAAAGAAGAATATTGGTTTTTAAAAAAAATCCAAAGAATAATATATGATTTGGCAATAATGTGAAAGCCTCACCTTGGAAGTCTGCAGCAACAAAAGATTGTAGGCATCCCAATAATACTGGCACCAATGATAAGAGCTTCATGCTTTTGCTTGTCAATCTGTTGTGCTTTCAGGTTCAGGAACTGAAGAACTGCTGAGTTTGCTTGACTCAAAACAGGAACCCTCTTGAAGCAATTCCCGAGACTGCCAAATTACTGAAACAAGGCGTATAAGAGGGGAGGGGAAACTGTGACGAATGGAGAGCAGAAATACTCGGAAGAAATCTGTCATGGTGCTGGAATGGATGAAAGATGACATGGTTCACCTGAACATATGCACAGTGATTTCAAAATCATGTGTGCAACAATAAGAATTGAATTAGATTGCAAATACTGTTTTGAATACTATTATGATCGATCATTGGCCTAGGTAAAATGAGTCTCAGGTGGGTCGTGGGCGGACTTCAGCTCAGTTGAGAAGCTAGCACGCCTCTATTTTTCCTCTGTGCTGACGTGGCAATTTCTGAAAGATCACGGACCATACTGTTCCAGGAATTTGTGAACATGATTCGCAAAGAGTTCAGAATGGAAGTTTCCTCTCCATTTCGTCTCTAAAGGGTCCAGAATGGAAGTTTCCACTACCTCATGGATCGAAGAGTGAAGACCAGTAAGAAAGCTAAAACCCTCCTCAGAAGTCAACCAGAAAAACACTCTAATGGCAGGTAGCAGATACTCGACCAAGGAGGAAGATGAAGATGGTAAACAAGTCAAACAAGCAGTACATGCATGTGAGCTTGCACATAGGAGGGGCAAACTTACCCAGGAAAGGGACAGAAGCATCAAGCCTGTGCTGCTCTAGCTTCTCAGAACTCTCTTCTTCCTGTTGTATCCCAGGATAGAGCACTGAGCTTGGAGGAGGAGAGAGAGGTACAAAGAGCTCGGTCTCTCTGCACTGAGCTGGGAGTCAAGTGAGGAGCTAGTAGCAGACACGAGAAGTTGAATGGGTCAAATATATCTGAGACGACGATGCCTGGAGGGCACATGAAAGTGACTTTTGATTGGCATGGATTCTCCTCCGGCTAATCTATCCGAGCTGCCCATTGATAATCCAATGGCTCCTATGAGGAGCATTTCCAACAATTATGTAATGACTCCTGCAAAACTGATTTTGGGAGTTTCTAAAAAATTATCTGGAGTAAAAAAGATCCTGTTCTTCAGCAGTTTCTAATATATGGAGGTGGGAGGGCAGGGATAGGTCGCAAATATGGAAATATTTTAGATTGGGAGTCCTCAAGCATGACACAAATCTGGCAACCGAGACAAGTGTTTTTATAAGTGTGTAACTTTAGGAAGTGGGTGTTAGGAACGTTTGGAATGATAGTTTCATGTGTTCTTGAAATTTTTTTTTAGAAGTGTGGATTGAGAACAGTTGGAGAAACATGATCTAATGTTTTAACGCCAGAGCACCGAAAGTTTCTGTTTTAGATCTTTATCTTGCTTAATATACTCAGATAATATATCTGCTAAATCTCATAATAGGGCCCTACATCTTTTTGGGCATAAGATTTACATGGAAAGGACAGGTTGTGTAGGAATAAAGAGTAGTGCATTAGGTGTGAGCATAGGGTGACGAACTGAAGTGATGGAGATCTGAGCCTTATTACAATTGATTAAGGTGACTTGAGCTTCCTTCCTTCCCAATTGACCCTGTTTTCTTCCATATACTTCCGAGGAGCATCCTGGCCCCACTATATTATTATGAGATTGCACTTTGAACAAATCTACGTGGATGCAACCATGGCAAACTTTTGTTTTGGGGTACGAATGATGGGGGCAGTGAACACACCGATTCTTAGATTTATATTTATTGAGGAAAATTATAATGTCAGTTTCACTCACTTCACTAGATGATGTTGCACCTGTTGGGCCATACATTCCCCGGTCCTGAAACGACAATAAGTGGTGGACAAATTACAGATCCACCTGCTCTTTGTATTTAATCAGCAAATATTGTACCTTTCATGATGACCAGGGTCCCCAGAGCGTTAAAGACTTTTACGATTCTCTATTTGTCACACTTCAAATCATTTTCAGAAAACGCATATAACTGACCCTTTTAAGATCAGTTGTGCATGTTATTATCAGGATAGTTAGCAAAGTAATTCCAGAATCATTACCTATAGTTACTTGCATCTAACGCTAAGTACCTATAGTATTCAACTGCAAATGGCATATGTATGGCGGCAGGTTCCATGCATACCGTATAATATTGAAAGAGGGTGTGCGTTGGCTTTTCTTCGGGACCGTTAACCAAATAGGTTTTCAATGCAGTTCGAGCATCTTTCAGATGTGCTACTATTCTACTGAAGCTCTGTGTTCTTTTTAAAAATGAGTACTCCCCAATTTCTCGAAAGTTTGTCGCTTTCTAATACAAAAATGAATAAGAAGGCAATAAACTTTCGAGAAAAAAAGAATATTTATTTAGCCCAAAAAGTGTCGAAGTGATACGATAGAGTTTACACACTGCTTAAGCTTTGTGTTCCTGATGATTGGGAGTTGTCCATCTGGTGTTTCACGAATGTTATCCGCTGGGAGCTTTTAATTAAATTGGTAAAGCTAAGCATCGGAAGCGGTTCCTCCATATATATCGCTGCATTTTTGGAAAAGTGTCTCGAGTTTTCAGCTCAAAATAATCCATTTCTCATGACTTTTTTGGTGCATATACCCCTTCATTACTAATTCTTTTTTCTTCATCCACTTCAGGGAAAAGGAAAAAGGATTTGCTTTGTCACAAAATCTTTTATATCAACTTGTTATTCTTTTTTATCGGCAGACGATAACTGATGCATTGTATACAGCTGCAATATGGCCACATTTTATAAAAAATCAAACAAGTGGATTGCATGACTCACACGTTACCCTTTTGTCCAGATGAAATTGAGAAATAGCTTCCCTGTTCATATTTTTTTCCCTGCTAGCACCTGGAAATACAAGCAGCAATATACACGATAATTCTCCAAGCAAAAATAGATGAAAGTTCTTATCAAACAAATACTACCCTGCCAGAAAAAATAATCTTATGATCATAGGAATCCAACCGACTGTGTCTTTAACGGATGCTTCGCAGTTCACGTGTGTTCTTGCTGTAGCATAGGAATGATCATTTACAGTGCAGAAACAGATAGGATCACGCAAGAAAAGAAACAGCTAATGATTCGTGGAAAAGCTCAAAATATGTTCGATACTAGGAGTTGTGCACATCTCAAAGATTCAAGGTTAGCCTTTAACCTTTGCTTAGCATAGCTAAACACACCTCAGCACGTCAGGAATAGGAATCGTTTACGGTGCAAAAAAAAAGTACACAATACTCCCTCTATCCTTATAGTTAGTTCAAAAAACGACATCCTAGGGAGTACTTTGTAAGAACGAAAGAGTTCTTAATTTACAATGATGCTTGACAGCTCAAAGGTTCAGCGTTAGCCACAAGGCCACCACCACCACATAAAATAACGACCAACTTAATCGATATTTTCATAAAACTAAAAAACAAAGCTCACGAAATCTAGCAAGTGTTTGGGCGCATATATGCTGTTCCCACTTTGGTCTGCGTTGCTGCCTCAGATTATTGTCATGCATGCCCAGGTACATCCTCATCGTCATCGGTTCCCTCGGCCGGAAAACGATCGTTCGTTTGGTCACTTCTGTCCCAGAAAACACGCTTGGATTCCATGGTTTTTGGTTCCTTCCTTCCCAGCTCCGCCCGTGCAGGGGCGGATAGAATATGTGAAGCTTCGAACCCTGTTCGTTCGTGCACGGAGCTAGGTCACAGTGGAAGGGAACAGGAGGGCGGAATTGGGAGGGGGGACGCATAGCATAGTCGTTCATGGTCGATGAGTAAAGCCAAGCTTGTTGCTCACGCTTAACGTGTCAGACCAGTCACAAAAAAGTCTTGTGCGACTGTTAGTATGTGGGCCCTATGTAAAGAGTGCTGCCTTTTGATTCAGTCTGGTGACAGTGAAGTCCTGAAATACAGTGCGTGATGGTGAATGCTTGGTCATTGGTATTTATGCTGCAATGATATATCATGCATCCACGATGATCATGCTAGATTTCTTAGGACGACAAAAAAAATCTAGTTTAAATTTATTTTCCTCACAGTAAGAATTTAAAAAGGATGGACACTACACGTCCCAAGCTAATTAAGCTTCATGTGTGGCAACAGATGGTAAGCTCTAGCACCTAATGCAGAGAGACACCAGACACGACGTGCAAGGGCCAAGGAGGTTGATCCCTGATGGACGTTGCCAGCGGATATTGTCTCTGGTCCATGAGCTGTGCCCATTGCGCACTCTCAGTGTGCGCCTAACTTAACAGAGAACGATGACTCAAATAGAAAGTTCAGAAGCAACAGCAAAGCGTATCTCTCAATACATAAAATTACCCCAAGAAAACAATAGCCAATTTGCATCAAAAAAGGAAAAAAATAGCCGATGAATATCAAGTAAAATAAGAGGGAGAGCTCTGGTCAACACGTCAAAGTAATGCAGCTGCCATTTTCGCGCCCACACATTTCTGTATCATTTGAGCTGGAAATTCTAATGGCAATCAACCTGCTGGCCCTACTTGCGCAAGTTGTTCTGAATACCGCTGATTCTGTCGGTTTCACATGCCCCTTTCATCCTCTGTCAGAGAACCGTGTCATAGCGTCATGCAACGTCGTCACACCCCCAGTTGGCGAGTTTCTACGGACAACACCCCGGACCTGTGCACACACTCTTTGCCATTAGATTAATCTCAGTGGAAGCAGTCGAGAATGCGGTTGAGATATATCAGCCAAAACACGGCAGCACCGGCTGCGACCGAACCTGGATTAAGCTAGAACGAAAGCAAGCGTATTTTCTACGCTGAGGACAAAGGGCAAGCTGGAACAACGACGTATAGAAGAACAAAATGTGTTTTTTTTTCAAAAGTCTGGAAGATGAGCTCCCGCGTAGTATCTTATAAGAAGAAGATGATTCAGTTTATTAAGAAAAATCGGGTTCGAAAATGATACAACAGAGGCCCGCCTAGTATCCTATAAGAAGAAGATGATCCAGTTTATTAAGAAAAATCGGATTCGAAAATGATATAACAGAGGAGATGATGCCACATCCTCCACCCAGTGATACAACAAACAACACTAACCCCATGATACCTAAAGCCGGACGACTCACTCGCTCAAAGAACACTACAGGAAAAGCGATCATTTGCGACGGCCGAATTTATTTGCGACGGCCAGCCGTCGCAAATATCTTAAATTGCGACGGCCCGCCTCTGGCCGTCGCAAATAAGATGGCCGTCGCGAATAAGAGCTTATTTGCGACGGCTTTGGGACCGGCCGTCGCAAATAAGCGGTTATTTGCGACGGCCAACCCTAAAGCCGTCGCAAATAAATGAGCCGTCGCAAATAAATCCTTATTTGCGACGGCCGGTCCCAAAGCCGTCGCAAACAGGCTTTAATTGCGACGGCCGCAAGTTGAGGCCGTCGCAATTAAAGAAGCCGTCGCAAATAAGGGCTTTTATCGGGTCGCTCCGGCCCCGACTCTTCATTCAACTCAAAACAGCCTACCGCCGCCGCGCAGCGCCCCCGCCGCCGCGCCCCCGCCGCCGCGCCCCCGGCTCCGCCGCCCTCGGCCCCGCCTCCGCGCCCGCCTCCGCGCCCGCCGCCCTCGGCCCCCACCGGCGGCCCCCGCCGCCTGCGCCTCCGGTCCGCCGCCCTCGGCCCCCACCGGCGGCCCGCCTCCGCGCCCCAACCGCCGCCTGCGCCTCCGGCCCGCCGCGCCACCGGCGTCGCCGCCACCGACCGGACCGCCCCCGCCCCCGGGACAGCAGGTGCTACTCCCCCTGTTTTAGTAGTTTTTTTCGGATTTAGTTAGCAATTTTGTTAAGAGTAGCAACAATTAGCTATAGTAGTTTAGAATTGCTTGTATAGTAGCTTCGCCTCGCCTGGAGGAGGTCGTGTGCGGCGCTGGGAGCTTGGGAGGAGATCAGGCAGACGGTGGGAGGTTGGGAGAAGGTCGAGGACGCCGCTGGGAGGGTGGCAGAAGCTCGGGGTTGACGTTGGGAGCCGAAGGAGGTCGGTGGTGGCGACGGGAGTCCGAAGGACGTTGGGAATAAAGAAAGCCGTCGCAAATAGCTTATTTGCGACGGCATCTGGCTTATTTGCGACGGCTTCGGCCGTCGCAAATCGTCGGGATTCCTGTAGTGGAAGGAAAACGACGCAGAAACATCACGTCCCTAAATGGTTTTCACTCGGAAGATCTGCGGGTAAGTACCTCGACAACACCTCAACGGGACTTACGACACACACACGCGTCGCTGTTGAAGCGAAATGTTTTCGGTAAAAGTACTACCTCGGAGATCTTTACTTTGACCTCGCGTTTAATTAAGGCACGAAGGTAGATGGGGAAGGTTGTCAAAATATCAAATCTCGTCGCGCAAATGTACGCGTAGGTTGTATACTTGATCTCTCTATGTCCAAATAATTGTCATCTTTTAGTTGGGGGCGGAAGGATAGTTTACATTGTTTAACATAACCGTACATATATTGAAACGTTACCACTGATGAAATTGATTGGCACAATTAAACATTGAATTAAATGTGACGATTTCTCATTTTCCATCTTTCATACTCCCTCCATTGGACAAGAAATTTAGTTTAAAATGATCTGAAATTCTTATCCTAACCAACAATATTTAGGAATGAAGAGGTACTATATAGCCATGTCATATCTATCCGCTTGCTTTCTATGGAGTTTTTGCCCAGCTGTCTGCTGTGGTGGCCGCCCGATGACTAATAAAAATAGTAAAAATGATTTCTTCAAAAAATAGAGCTAATATATATGAATAGGATGACAACGTACTGTTGGCCAATTGATAGAAGAACAAGGGCATTTGCGTTAAGCCAAACAACTTCCATTAATGGAAGACAAGCAAACATCCAGCAAATCAAAGATTACATGAAAAAAAATTCAACAAGGATGGCTGTGCCCAAACCAGCGAGGCTGGAATTAAGGAGCATGCAGTGTACATTGTGGATGTGAAAAAAGAGAAAAAACAGTGGCTTCGGCCTTCGTGCGTGCAAGAGAGTCAGCTAGCAGAGCTTTAGTGGCAGGGAGAAGGCAAGCTACTCACGATCTTTTACGTGAAATTTTTTAGCCCAATAATTAACATGGAGCAAGGGGCCACTCCCTTGCACACACTGCCGTATGATGCTCAAGTCGTTCGGAGACTTTGACCGATATTTTGTATCCCTCGACGGGGGTGAGCCTCGACCGGCGTCTGTTCTCGCTGGTGGCATCGAGTACCACCCGCATTATGCCCTGCCCCACCGGGCCATAGCTGTCAGCCACCCGCTGCAGCGCGTCCTTGAAGCCGTCCTCGCGCGCGAGCCCGCTGCACCAATAACCGCCGATGTCCAGGGTGAAACAGTACAGCATTATTACGCAGCAGTCCTCCTCCACGCTCCCCGGCGCAACAAGGAAGCTGTTACGCATCAGCTTGTTGACAATGTCTTCCACCAAACTGCCGTAACTCATGGCCTCCCGGTGCTCTAGGAAGATGGCAAGGCCCGCCAGAATTATCACGGCCAGCCGCCGCAGCCGGGCCGCGTCTGCTTCGTTAGCGTCGTCCCGCGTTTCCGCCGTGGCGAGCAGCGTCTTAACGACGCCCGGCGCGTGGGCTAACCTTCCTGGGTAGTAGAAGACGTACTCGTCATTGCAGAGGTGGCACAGCGCCATCCCGGCCTGGAACCGCGCGCGGTAGCCGATGCCAGCAGCGCCCGCGAACAGCTCCACCAGCGGCGGGATCGCGCCAGCATCCGAGATGAGAAAAAGAAACCAGCGAAGCCCCATTGCGAGGCTGTACATGGCCCTGGTGGCGTGGTCGCGCGCCTCTGGGTGCCCGCTACTGAGCACTTCCACCAGCGATGACAAGACGTTGGATTTCCGTATCCGCACCTTGTTCTCGGCTTCCAGCGACAGGTTTGCCACCGCTACGATCGCGTTGACCTGCTGCCAGCCTCCTCATCCGACAGCAGCATCGGCTCCAGAGCGTCGAGGAGGCGCTGAGTGCAGAGTTGCCTTCTTACCTCGCTGCTATCCCGTGTCGCCCGCCGCAGTGACGCTATCATCGCGGCCTGCGCCGCCGGGCTGGTGCCCTCCACCCCTAGAACGGACATGATTCCATCCTCCGTCAGCACGCACAGTTGCCTGCACTGCAAATTTCTCTTTCGATTCAGTTGAGGAATACTCACCACCAAGACAGGAGAAATGTAATGTCACTGTCACTAACAAAAAAAAAACTGCAACTTGACTGAAATATTTCGCTGAAAATGCAATGTCACTGTTAACGTATGTATACTTCCTCCGTCCTTAATAAAAATTTGTCGCTTAATTTGTAGTGTTCAAAAACAAACTAAAATGCGATCGACAAACTTTCAAAGATAGAGAAAGTAGTACATTATATTTACCTTGTCGATTGCTACTTCCGTCCCATCCATCTTACTGATGATATCCAGTATGCTGGGCCTTTTTCTCCTATCATTGTTCACGCACTCTAACGCTATCTCCGTGCACACCCTAACTTGCTTGCAATATTCTCCTACCAACAAGGGATCACTACATGTTGCTTGTAACTCGCTCTTCCATTTTTCTTCTGCCTATACGGCGAAATCGTAATACAAATAAAGCTCAACTGGATATATATATATTGATGTAAAAAAGAACATAGCATGAACAGTAGTACACGCCTTCGCTATATTAATATAAAGCTTATATATTATTAAGAGAATAAGATTTTCTTATTTCATACCCGGTCAATGAACTCCGTTGGAGACACCTCTATTAGGGAGGTGTTCTCTGGTCCTGCCGCTATTTTAATGATTACAACTCCCAGGCTGAATATGTCGCATGTGCGGCTTTCTATGCCATGAAGTATGAGTTCAGGCGCCATGTAGCCGCTGCATGAGCATACAAAGATTTTATAAACGTTTACTATGGATACGAAAATGATTCAATTCAAGAGGCATTCAACTTACGGTGTGCCACAAAGAGTTTGTGTGATGATTGTGTTTTTGTCACTGACGATCCTTGACAAACCAAAATCAGCAATTTTCACCACCATATCACTGTCTAGCAATATATTGTCAGGTTTCAGATCTAGATGGAGCATATTGCATTCCTCGTGAATGTATTTTAAACCTTCACAAGTGTCCTTTATTATTTTATAAGCTGTGTGCCACTCCAATCTATCGTACTCTGGAAAATGTAATCAAGTAGAATATTGGCGAGAATGTAATTAATGATTATCAATGTAATTTTGGTAAAATTTAAGAAATTTTAATCTTTAGCAACATCATACCGCGAAGGTGTTTTTCAAGGCTCCCATTCTGCATATACTCGAAGCAGAGTGCTCTATACTCCTGATCTGCAAATCCATACCTTCCAGAGGGCAACAATACATATGCACGTTGTACTTGGGAGCAGTAGCCAATTAGTCTGACAATATTCTGATGCCTGAGCCTCCAAATGTTGTTAAACTCTTGCTCGAATAATTGATTATCAATGTCTATATAATTATGGAGCACCTTCACAGCAATCTCCCCACTATTATGTGTTCCCTATTATCAACAAAACAGAGTTTTATTTGTCTTCTTCAAACAAGATATTAAAAATCTTGTCATATTTGATTGTGATGGCGAATGGGAATGCTGAATCATTTTTGGTGACAAATGATCAAGAAAGAATGAAGTGCCACAGATGAAGTGGGGCGATCGAGGCAGTATATCCTACTGTTGGACTGTGTTGAGTTATGTGTTTGGGTCTGGCCTGTGTACCGGCCCATCTATGTATCTATAAATATGTACTATGTCACTTAGTTAATGAATGAATCATTCTAGCCCTCTAATATGGTATCATTATTCAAACCCTAACCTTAATCCCCACCACCCTAACCCTAGCCGCCGACCCCCCCCCCCCCATGGACGGTGCTCCTCTCTCTGGCCGCTGCTGGCGCCCCCTCCCTGGCCGCCGCTGGCGCCCCCTCCCTCGCCAGCGCCCCACTCCTGGTCGCCGCCGCCGCCCTACTAGACAACTTCGACATAGCATCAGCGCCAGGGTGACCAAGCCGGCGGTGCCAAGTAGCGGACGAAGCTGTCGTAGCCAGAGCAAATGATGGAGATGCAGCGGAAGTAGGAAGTCGAAGAGTGTACAGGGGCCCCGGACTATCACATCGAAGAAGAAGACGCCGGGTGGAAAGATCCTTCACAGACAAACCAAAAGGATCAAACTCAACAGAAATATTGTTATCAGTGGTGAAACGACGAATGGAAAGCAAATTTTGAATAATGTCTGGAGCAACGAGAACATTGTTAAGATGGAATGAACCCGGAGAAACCGAGTCACCTACTGAGGTGACTGGAAGAACAGATCCATTTCCAACAACAATCGATGAAGGAAACGAGGGATGAAGTGGGTGGGTAGAAGAGAGAATACCAGCATCTGGGGTGGTGTGGTAGAGGCGTCTTGGCTCCAGCAGTTACTTCAGGAGCTCCACTCTCCCGTCGCCCGGAGCACGTTGGTCTACTGTGATAATGTCAGCGCCGTTTACCTCTCCACCAACCCCGTCCAGCACCAGCGCACGAAACATGTGGAGATTGATCTTCATTTTGTTCGTGAGCGGG
This sequence comes from Tuctoria greenei, assembly GCA_036927565.1. Classification (NCBI taxonomy): domain Eukaryota; kingdom Viridiplantae; phylum Streptophyta; class Magnoliopsida; order Poales; family Poaceae; genus Tuctoria; species Tuctoria greenei. Next base: position 165,022,324 of record JAYESD010000009.1, on the reverse strand, counting down.
TTGCACGCAGTGAGGTTCGAGTTCTCCATGTGCCGACGACGTCACAGTTTGCCGACATCTTCACGAAGAGACTCCCGACGTCTTTATTTTCTAAATTTCGGTCCAGTCTCAACATCTGTTGGGGCTAGATGTTGGGACTACAGGGGGTGTTGGACTGTGTTGAGTTATGTGTTTGGGTCTGGCCTGTGTACCGGCCCATCTATACAACAACAACAACCAAGCCTTTGTCCCAAACAAGTTGGGGTCAGCTAGAAATGAAACCCAACAATTTTGAAGAAAAGTAATAGAAAACAAGATGAAAGTTAAAAAAAACTACATTTTATGTATTCTAGAAACGGGTTAATAAGAGAAGATAAGAGTAACAAATTTCGAATAAACTAAGATTCTGGTACATGAATTGCTAATTTCCATGCAGTCCTATCATGAGCCAAATCTCTAGGTATGTATCACTCCTTTAAATCTTGTTTCACCTCCTCCTGCCATGTCAACCTTGGTCGACCTCTACTCCTCCTAAAATTTTCTCCACTCTTTATAATCCCGCTGTTAACCGGTGCTTCTGGAGGTCTCCGCTGGATATGCCCAAACCACCGTAGGCGATGTTGGACTAGCTTCTCCTCAATCGGTGCCACCCCTACCCTATCACGTATTACTTCGTTCCTAATTTTGTCTCTTCTTGTGTGACCGCACATCCAACGTAGCATGCGCATCTTCGCAACACTCATTTGTTGGACATGTTGCCTTTTAGTTGGCCAACATTCTGCTCCATACAGCATCGCAGGTCTGATCACTGTCCTATAGAATTGTCCTTTCAATTTTTGTGGAACTTTCTTATCACATAAGATTCCAGATGCTTGTCGCCACTTCATCCACCCGATCTTGATCCTGTGGCAAACATCTTCGTCAATATCACCATTGCTTTGTAACATTGATCCTAAATATCGAAATGTGTCCCTCCTAAGTACTACTTGTCCTTGTAAACTAACATTACCATCCTCACACCCGACATCACTAAAGTCACATCTCATATATTCGGTCTTGGTTCTACTAAGTCTAAACCCCTTAGACTCTAAGGTCTGCCTCCATAGCTCCAATTTTCTATCAACACCATCCCTAGTTTTATCTACCAACACTACATCATCAGAAAATAGCATACACCAAGGGATATCCCCTTGTATATCCTTCAGCACCTCATCCATCACTAAGGAAAAGATGTAAGGACTTAAGGCTGATCCTTGGTGTAACCCTATTGTGATAGGTGTAAGGATCGAAACGCCTAAGAGGGGGGGTGAATTGGGCTTTCTTTCAAATTTTAAGACAATTAAACACTAACAACTTAAAGCCCAATTCCCTATGCAATTAAACTATGCAATCAATGTAAATTAAAGTTGCGGAATGAAGATTGCATAAGAGTAAAAGGGAGAGGGATGCAAACGCTCGAAGGGACACGGAGTTTATCCCGTGGTTCGGTAAGATCACAAGGATCTTCCTACGTCCACGTTGTGGCACCCACCGAAGGGTTTTGCCACTCCCAAGTCACCGAGACTAGGGGCTTCTTCACTATTCTTCTCCGTTCGCCAACCTTGGCAAGGTGGAGCTCAAGCCTTGTACACTTTTGGGATCCTCCGGGCTTCCACAATCCTCTTGGCAAGCTCCGGAAGTTGCACACACCAAGGACACTCCCTTTGGGCTCTCACTACACTAGAGACTCCAATCACCAAGAATGGAGGCACCCAAGCACTATCTCTAGCAAGTTCTAGCCTATCTCTTGGTGTACAAATGATGAACAATTGATGTGAAAGTGGTTGCTCTATTGCTTGAATGCTCTAGGATGTGTAGAGTATGTCTGGGCTTCAAGTCTTGTCGATTTGACAAGTTGAAGGGGTATAAATAGCCAGCCTCCACGAGATAGCCGTTGGAAAAGTAGGCTGACATCACTTCTCTGCGAACACCGGATGATCCGATGTCTCCCCTTTAGTTAACATCGGTCAAAGCCAAATTAGCTGATGTCACTGTGTCAGATATGACCGTTGTTAGACCGATGTTGATCTGTCTTCTCATCGGATGATCCGGTGGCTCTTCCTCCAGAATTTTGCTTGATCTTGAGGCATACTGGAGTGATCGACCGATGTGTGTAAGTCTGCACATCGGATGATCCGGTGCTGCACTTGGTCCACTGGTATTGCAATCTGTGATGATGGACCGATGTCACTGAGCCACTCACATCGGATGATCCGGTGAGTGCATTTGTCTGAGGTCTTTTTCCTTAGTTGAACCAACTTGACCGATGCAGTCAACTCCAAGACCATCGGATGATCCGGTGTGTTCAACTTGTTGACTTCGAGTTGTTTTGAGTTGTTCTTTTGGAATTTGAACTTGTGACCTCTTTGACATCTGTTTGAAGTGTTGTTTTGATTGTCTTCAAGCATTGAGTGATATCAAGTTAGAGCTTTCACTTCTTGTCTTCATATGATTTTGTTTGATCTCATTTGTTGATTTTATATGGGTCTCCAATGCAATTTTGATTTCATTTGACTGAGTGTTATTGAGACCTTGCATTCACAAATTCATTAGTAATATCGAATGGTTGTCATTAATCACCGAAACCGTACCTCATGGGGCCTAGATGCTTTCAATCTCCCCCTTTTTGGTGATTGATGACAACACAATAATTTAAAGCGCAATTGTCGACTGTTGGAGTCGGCAGATCCCCTGACACTATGAAAGTGTTTGAAGGAGTTTGTGGTTCGGTCTGGGCGCGCGGAGATCTAAGAAAGTGAAATGCGATTTGGACACGAGTGACACGGTGGTTTACGTGGTTCGGGCCGCCTGAGCGTAATACCCTACTCCACGGATGTGTGTGTGTTGTATTAACTTGTGAGCTTCCGAGTGTTCGAAGAATCTCCCCTTGTGTATCGTCGGTTTGTCCTTTTATAGTACAAGGACCAACCGTTACAAGTCAGCCTGGCCCGACATGTGGCCCTGGCGGTTATTAGTATTGATACACGAGATTAATTGTTGTTAATAACCCTGTAACGGCTCCGACAGTGCCGTTACAGGTGTTAAGGTTGTCCGATTAATTATCATTAACGTGGAATTAATGGTAATTAATCGGGTCTTGAAGTCTGCGGCTGTCCTTTGGAGATCCGGAGCCATTACAACGTCTCCCGGGGGCTTTAAGCAGCTAGCTCCGACGTATGGACACGTGGCAGCTCCGGAGCTTGCTTGGGAGAAGCAGGAAGCTCCGGGGTGACCTGGCACGTGTCATGTCCGGAGCTTCTCTCGGTCAGGGGCTACCTCCGGAGGTGCCGTTTCAGTACTTGGCCCGGAGCTTCACCCTTGCGGGTAATAGCTCTGGGCTGACAGTACACGTGGCAACCTAGAGGTTAACCATGTTGGAGAAGCGGGTCCGGTCACGTCTGGCGAGTGGGCCCCCGAGGGTCTTCAATTTGAGTTGATGTCCTTCCCTTGAGATCTTTGTAACCTCAGGGGGTGTATGGTTTTTAGGGTACCGACAGTGGCCCCCTGGACCTGCCTCCGGGGAAGGCTAACGGGATGAAGTCATTCCGCCGGAGGTGGGTCCACACTTGCGACTCTTGAACTGGGTCTTCAAGGGTCTTCGGAGGTGCCTTTGGCGGGGCTTTACGGTTAAGTCCTGACGCGTGGCGCACCTCAGGCGGCAGATTGGATCTTTGACGTGCGGATCTCTCGCTATTGAAGGTCGTCGGTTCCCGATACGAAAACCGTATCGGTTCCGCGCGCCTTGTCAGCCCGCCGTCTTTGGGTTTCCCGCCTCGTGATGACAACTGTTCGCCTGGGTAAGAGCCTCGACTTGATCGTCGGGGTGGTCCCGGGCCCTCTTGTCATCGGCTGGGTTGAATTCTTGAGTAGTATGCTTGATTCCCCTGCAGTTTCCATCCAAGCGTTGCGAGGGCTTACTTAAGAAGGAAAGCGCACCGTCGGGGGTTCTTTACGCTTTCCATCTGTTCTTGCGCTCAAACTCCCAACTCGTGCTTTGCTTCTCTTCTCTCGCCTAACTGTGCTGCGATGGAGTTGGGTCTGCGTGAGAGTCGTTTGAAGACGGAGAGCGATCTGAAGAAGGTCCGAGCCCTCATGGGGTGGTCATCGGACTTCTTCAACCGTTCAATCCGCGCCGGCGGGGAGCTTCCCTTTAAAAAGGAGCACTCCGGCGAAATGGTATACTTTTCATCGTATGCCATGGTGGGGCTGATCCCACCATTTTCTTCCTTCTTTTTGATGCTGCTGGACTTCTATGGTCTGCAGCTATACCACCTTGGCCCTCACTCCCTTCTCCTTGTGTCCATCTTTGTCCACTTCTGCGAGATGTGGGTGGGCATCCCTCCCTGCGTCGAGCTCTTCCGCACTTTCTTCACCGTCCAAACCACCAGCCGAAGTGACGAGTACCTTGGCTTCTACTACTTTGTGAAGCGCAAGAAGTGCCCGTTCAAGTACCTCCGGTCGTTCCCTTCCGGGAAGTGGGATGACTGGAAGAAAGATTGGGTAGTCGTCCGGGTGGAGGAGCACGAGCGGTTGGAGCTGCCAGAAGGTCTGCCCGGCATTGACACGTCGGTGTGGAGCGAAGTTCCGGTGCTGGCGGCAGCCTTCGACCCCGTCCTATCCAGGATCCGTCAATGTGTGGAGGGAGGATTGACTCCCCAGGCGGTGTTCTGCAACTTCCTGTTCAACAGGTGGGCACCGCTGAAGAGGAGGGAGAAGCTCGCCTGGGCCCTCAACAGCGTGATGGACGAAGACCGGGTTGAGACCGGGTTGAAGTCCAGCATGGTGGGGAAGTCCTTGGAGTTTCACCTCAAGAAATTCCAGCACGGCATCGATGTAGACGGAGAATACTTGACTCCGCCACCGGCTTTCCTCCCCCTGAACGAGGAAGTTGAGTTCAGCAGGGAGCTCCGGCGGAAGATGCCCGCGCTTGACGACCTTGGCGTCGTCGAGAGAAGATCGACCGCCCCGTTGGCGATCCCCGGGTTGTCGGAAGGCGGCTCCGCCCCTGTCTCTCAGCCAAGAGCTGAGGTCACCGGCAAGGGCAAGGAGCTGGCGGAGGAGCCGGAGAACCGGAAGAGGAAGCTGCGACATGCTGACGGAAGGTCCGTCGGGCTTGCTACTTCACCGCCAGTTCCCCGTCCTCAGGAAGGAAGATCCTCCGCCGCTGTAGCATCTGTCCCCGTGGTGGGGTCTTTTCGAAGCGCTACTGTTCCGGCGGTGGGATCCTCCCGGAGTGCAGCTGTCCCTGTGATGGGTCCCTCCGGTGGTGCCAGTTCCGGACAGGCGACTCCGGTTCGAGAAGCGGTGAGGGCCTCCAGGTCTAGGAGTTCCTCCCGGTCAAGGAGAGCTCCGACCCGGGAAACGCCCGTGGCTACGGCAAGTCCTGGGAGTCCTCCCGGAGCTCCTACGCCGACCGTGGCCAGCCCGGAACGTCCGGGAAAGAGGTTCCGCGCAAGCTGGTGCGTGAGCCTCCCAAGGTAATTTTTCTTGCTTACCTCAATTAACTTTTAATTATAGCATCTGTTTGCTCAATTTCTTCATTCTTCATCTGCAGCGTTCCCAAGAAGGGGAGTGAAGCTCCGCCCTCAGCCACAGTGTCTGAGGCTACGAGGGCTTCTGCTCCAGCTCCGGTGCTGCCCCAGGTAGAGGCTGCAACAGCTCCGGCGCCGGCTGTCGTGGTCATGGACCTCGACTCGTCTCCAGAAGTTCCCGTGGTAGCGCCGGACCACGGGATTGAAGATGCGCCAGCGGCACCCGCTCCGGAGGTTGAAGCTCCGGGCCCTGGTGCTGCAGAAGTAGATGCTCCGGCTGTCGAGCCGGAGGAAGTAGCGGTCCCGGCTTCAGAGCCGGAAAATGCTGGAGCCCCGGCGGTCGAGCCGGAGGTAGCTGAAGCCCCGGCGTGCGAGCCGGAAGTTGAAGTGGTTCCGGCAATTGAGCCGGTTACTTCTGAAGCTCCGGTCGCAAGGCCGGTAGTTATTGGAGCGCCGGCTGCAGAGCCGGTGGTGGTGGAGGCGGGGGAGCTTGAGCTCCCCTCAGAAGAAGCGTCCCGGCCGGAGCCATTGGAGGCGACGACGTCGATGGTACCCGTGGCGGAGCCAGAGTGCCTGAACGAAGTCGCCGGCCCCCAGCCTGAGGGGGCGAATGAAGATTTGGTGGCGGGACCTTCTTCGGTGGCGACTGAGGCCATCCCGGAGGAGGGCCCTAGTGCCTTGGAAGCTCGGGTTTCCGCTCTCGCAGAGTGGGACCCAATTTTTGTAAATGAAGACCCGCTGGAACCAGCGGAGGAGACCCCAGAAGGTCCGGAGCCCATCTCGCTGTCGATGTCCATCGACAACGCTTGCTCCAGTCTGCGCCAAGTCCAACTAGCCTTCTTCCACGACAGCAAGGTTCTTGAAGAGGAGCGCCAAACCCTTAGGAGGTGGCATAATAGACTCCAATTCGAGACCAAGCTGGCGCAGTCGAGGATCGCTGCGGACAAGGAATGGATCAAGCGGGAGAAGGTCCGCCTGGAGCTCTGGGGTGAGATGCTGGACGAGAGGGAGAGCATGACTCACAACCTCGACGCCCAATCCCGGGAGTACCACGACCAAGCTAAAGCTGCCAATGATGCGGCCAACGCTCGGTTCGATCAACTCGAAGCCATCAGTACCGCACTCATCAAGCGCCGAGAGGCACTTGAGGGAAGGGAAAAGCGGCTCGAGGATGAGGAGCAAAAACTCCTGGAGCTACGGGATGACGTCTTGCGACGTGAAGAAGAGCTTGCCGAGAAGACAGCTCTGGCGGACAAAGGTATCGAGGAGCGCGCTAAAAAATTGGAAGAGCGCTGCCTCGAGGAGGAGGAGAAGACCTGGGTGCGAGGGCAGGAACTCTACGAGTATGAGTATGCCCTCATCGCCCGGGAGAAGAAAATAGAGGCTAGGGAGAAAGACCTGGTCGACCGTCGGAACAAGATCCACCTCCGGGAGGAGGAGCTCGGAAGACTCGAAAAGCGGGTTGCTGCGAAAATTCAGCAAAACGCCAAAGAAGTTGAGCGCCTCTCCCGCGAGAACTCGGAGCTGGCGGCGGCCCGGAGGTCCTTGGAAGAGATGAAGGGCCTGAGAAAGACGGACTCCCTGCAAATTTGGGAGTTCCTGAGCAAGGCCGACGATGCGCTAGCGCCGATGGGTTTCAGCCCCGTGCTTCCGGATGATCCGGAGCCGGAGCCGGACCTTGCATTGCAGGCGTTAAACGCCGCGCGTGGCAAGCTCTCCAAGGTGGGCGACGTCATCGCGGACCAGCTTGAGGTCGAGGGGCAATCCCTGGCTAGAAACGTCACAGAGTATGTGTTGACGTGTTACACTAGCCGGAACCCTCGATTCCCTCTGGACCCGGTGCTTGAAGGCCCCGTTGAAGGAGAAGGCGAAGCTACCCGAGCCAGCGTGTCGGAGGTCGCCCAGAAGGTCGCTGAGTTCTTCCATAGGGTCTAGGACTATCTTTCTTAGCCTTTATTTGTATTTTCTCTTCTTCCTCAATTTTGTAATCCTTTGTCCCCAGATGTAATCTCTGGTCTTCAAATGAAATGAAATCTCCAATTTTTCGTGAATTTCATTTTTTTGTCTTCAACATCTTTGTCTTCACTTGGCCCCCTGGTAGATGTGCACAATTTGATTGTGGACATGTACCAAAAGGATGTTGATTTTTGTTGAAGACAGATTTGCTTCGAACTCGTATAGTTTAGGTCCGAAGTTTTCGATAGTGAAGGTCCCTTGAAGTCGTCGGAGCTTAGAAGCTCCGGCACTGTCCATCGTCGGAGCTTAGTAGCTCCGGCAGGAGCCTCTACCAACACGTTGAGTGTCGATAGTTAATACTTCAAGGTGTCGGAGCTTAGTAGCTCCGGCAATGACCCTTGCCACGCCTGGCTGGCAACAGACTCTAATGATAGAATCTTCTCACCATCTTTAAGTTAACGCCGGTGGGAGTCGGAGCTTGGTTACCCCCGGTTTTTCTCCATCAATATCGGGTTTATTTTTCCTGCACACTTAAGCCAAGAAAAACAGTAAAATTCGTTCCTTATCTATAACTTCGTCGCGGCTTACGGTTCTCAAGAGAATTTCAAGTTGAACACGATTTTTAGTATAATTGGATGAATTGTCTTTTCTTTTAGATCCAATTGTCCATGGACCCACCTTACTTTGGCCTGCCGGGGTGTAGGTAGAGTGGCGTACTTAGGGTGCTTGACCAGGCTAAGTCGATAGCGCACTCCGGCCCTAGAATGGCTTGGCGGCTTTCAGGCGAGTTGGCCACAGACGATATTTAAATCTAAAAAATCTGACAATTCAACTCAAATTGTACATAAACCGGTTAAACTAGAACTTCTTAAGAATTGCACGTTTCTGTTATAGACAAGAAAGAGAAAAATAAAAATGTCGAGCCTTATGCAAAAATGAATGCACGTGGAGTCTATTTCACATGAAGATGTCTTTCATTATAGGTCCGAGGTACAGGTGAAACAAGTACACTCTTAGGGTACGGAACCAGGCTAAGTGTGTTTGGTTTCTCGTTTCACCCAGGGTAATTAGCTACACTTCTAGTCCGGAGACTGTATCAAGTGTTGCATGAGCTTTCCAAACCTTTCGGGAAAGGTCCGGCTGCTCTCCCGGAGGAACTACCCGACTCTGTACAATGACTCTACAACATACACTTCAAGTTACTTAAGACTCACCTCCGTGAAATTAAGTGTAGAACTTACGGAGGTGCTCGATGTTCCAAGGGTTTGGGAGAGGTGTCCCATCCTCGGCAGCCAAGCGAACGCTTCCGGGACGGGATACTTTGATCACTCGGAAGGGCCCTTCCCAGCCGGGGGAGAGTTTGTTTTGCCCTTCTCTGGATAGTATTCTCCGTAGCACCAGATCGCCTTCCTCGAGCTGTCGGTTGTGTACATGCCGCTGATGATAGCGCCGTAAAGCTTGGCGGTATCGGGCGTTCCGAACAGCTGCTTGGCACCTTCCCTCCTCGAGGAGGTCTAGGTCTTCACGCCGGAGCTGGTCCTGCGCGGCTTCGTCGAAGGTCCGGACTCGGAGGGAACCCAGGGTGATCTCCGGAGGAAGGATCGCTTCTGCTCCGTACACCAGGAAGAAGGGTGTTTCTCCGGTTGCCCGACTTGGAGAAGTCCTGTTAGCCCATAGAGTGGGCGGAAGCTCTTCGATCCAATTAGCTCCGTGCTTTTTCAAACGCTCATAAGTTCGCGTTTTTAGTCCTCTAAGGATCTCTGCGTTTGCTCTCTCGGCTTGCCCATTGCTGGCAGGATGAGCTACGGAGGCGTAGCAAACTTGTATGCCGAGGTCTTCGCAATATCCTTGAAATGCGGAGCTTGTGAACTGAGTCCCATTATCAGTGATGATCTTGTTTGGGACTCCGAATCTGCTCACGATAGATTGTAGAAAATTGATTGCAGATTGTTTGTTGATCGTCACAACAGGAGTAGCTTCCGGCCACTTGGTGAACTTGTCGATGGCGACATACAGGAACTTGTAACCTCCGACGGCTCTTGGGAAGGGTCCCAAGATGTCCATCCCCCACACGGCGAAAGGCCACGTAGGAGGTATCATTTGTAAGGGCTGAGCAGGTGTATGAATTTGCTTTGCATGAAATTGGCATGCTTTGCATTTCTTCACTAGCTCAGTAGCATCCTGGAGCGCTGTAGGCCAGTAGAAACCGTGCCGAAAGGCTTTTCCGACCAGCGTGCGGGAAGACGCGTGGTTCCCACACTCACCTCCATGGATTTCTGCGAGGAGCTCGCAGCCTTCTTCCCTTGTGATGCACCGCATTAGGATGCCGTTGGCACCGCGCCGGTAGAGATCCCCTTCTACCAACGTGTATCTTTTAGCCAATCTGACTACCCGGTCAGCGGATACATCATCGTCAGGAAGGATGTTGTCTTTCAAGTAGTTCCGGATCTCCGAGATCCATGCATCGGAACTGACTTGAGCATTTGAGTCTTGCGTGCTGGGTTGCTCGGAGCTTCCGGCAGCACCTACGACCCTTGATGGCTGCCATGGTAACAGGGCCATCGGGACCGTCAGCTTCGGGATGCTGATCTCGCCCCCTTCGTTCAGCTCGGCAGGCTGAACTGTGGGTTTTGACATCCTCCGGACAAAGGTTCCGTCTGGAGTCGGAGCTCCGGTTGACGCCTTGGTCGAGAGTTCGTCAGCTTCAGCGTTGTGAGCACGCTGAACATGGTGAAGGTCTAGGACTTCGAAGTCCTTCTGAAGCCTCTGGACTTCAAGGAGATAAGCAGCCAGCTGGAGATTATTGCAGGAGCATTCTCCCTTCACCTGTTTGATGACAAGTTGTGAATCTCCTTTGACCAGCAACTGCTTGACACCATAGGATAGTGCCACTTTCAATCCATATATGAGTGCTTCGTACTCCGCCATGTTGTTGGTTGCCTTGAAGTCAAGGTGCACCATGTATTTTACCTTCTCCCCGGTTGGTGCGAGGAGAAGGATTCCAGCTCCGGCTCCCTGCTTCTGCATGGAGCCGTCGAAGTAAAGGGTCCAGTGAGGCTTAGTGAAGGCCGGAACTTGTGGTTCCTTCTTCTGCTCGCTGGGGCCCCTAGGGTTTAATGGAGAGGGAGTCCATTCTGCCACGAAATCTGCCAACGCTTGACTCTTGATCGCTTGTCTTGGAATGAATTCGAGGTCGAATTCAGCCAGTTCCGCTGCCCACTTCGCTATATTCCCAGTTGAATTGGGATTATGCAGAACCGCTCGAAGTGGATATGAGGTTACCACTGAGACTTTGTGAGCTTGGAAATAGTGTCGAAGCTTCCTTGAGGCAATAAGAACTGCGTAGAGCAGCTTATGTACCTCTAGGTATCGAGTCTTGGCATCATGTAACACTTCACTGATGAAGTATACTGGGCGTTGAATGGTCCGGACCCTCCCGGAGGGGTCCGGAGCTTCCTCTCCATTGATCCGGACCCTGTCGGAGGGGTCCAAACTATATTCGGGGACCTCCGGGTTCTGGGTGGAGGAACCCGGAGCTTCTTCAGGAATGACCTGGATCCTATCAGAAGGATCCGGGTCCTCTGAAGTGGCTTCTTGAGGATTCAAGTCTGGGAGCTGGGACCCAGACCCGCTTTCAGGAACCTCCGGATCCTCCCGAAGGGATCTGGATTCCTGAGTATTGGGTAGTTCCGGTCTCTCCGCAACCAGAACCATACTGACGACTTCGTCAGCTGCTGAAATATAAAGCAATAAAGGCTCACCAGGGTTCGGAGCTACCAAGACTGGTAGAGTGGTGAGGAACTGTTTCAGCTCCTGGAATGCCTTTTCTGCCTCTTCAGACCATTGGAATGGTCCGGACTTCCTCAGTAACTTGAAGAAGGGAAGTGCCCTTTCCGCCAGTCTTGAAATGAACCGGCTAAGGGCTGCTAGACATCCGGTTAATTTTTGGACGTCTTTGATGCGGGTTGGTGGCCGCATGTCTTCGATGGCTTTTATCTTCGCCGGATTAGCCTCTATACCCCTGTGACTTACCAGGAAACCAAGAAGCTTTCCGGAATTAACCCCGAAGACGCACTTGTCTGGGTTTAGCTTCGTGCGGGTGGCCCGCAGCTTGTCGAAGACAGCCTGCAAGGTGTCCAAGAGGGACTCCTTGTTTTTGACTTTGACCACGATGTCATCAACGTACACCTCCACTATGTCTCTGATGAGTTCTTCGAAAGTTTTGTACATTGCTCGTACAAAAGTTGAAGCTGCATTCTTGAGACCAAAAGGCATGGCTGTGTAACAATACAATCCATCCACTGTGATGAATGAAGTAAGTTCTTCATCTTCCCTAGACATCCGGATTTGATGATATCCTGAATATGCGTCTAGAAAACACAGCAACTCACACCCAGAGGTGGAATCCACTATCTGGTCTATTCTAGGTAGAGGGAATGGATCTTTTGGACATGCCTTATTCAGTGTGGTGTAATCGATGCACATCCGAAGTTTCCCGCCGGCCTTAGGCACAACGACTGGGTTTGCCAGCCATTTTGGATGGTAGACTTCTCGGATGAATCCGGCTTCGAGCAACTTCTTCACTTCTTGTCGGATGAAGTTCTGTCGCTCTACAGATTGCTTCCGAGGTTTCTGGTGTACAGGCCGAGCGTCGGGGTAAATCTTCAGATTGTGCTCAATCACTTCCCTGGGGATCCCAGGCATTTGTGACGGTTGCCAGGCAAACACGTCAACGTTAGCCCGGAGGAAAGTGATGAGCGCGAGTTCCTATTTGTCGTTCAAGCCACCCGATATGCGGGTAGTTTGAGTGACATCGGAACCAATTTGGACGACTTTGACGGGAATGTCAGTGTCGCCGCTTGGCTGCACACGGGGTGCAGAGGTCGAGCCTCGTTGACGAATGCTCGGAGGTTGTGGAGCTTGCTTCTGTCTGGAGTCCTCCTCTTGCGCTGTGGTGAGTGCATGGAGTTCCTCCAGAGCAGTTACTCCGGCAGTGCGATCTCCACGGATCCAGAGAACGCCTACTGGTGTCGGCATCTTCAACACCAGGTATCCATAATGAGCAGCTGCCATGAATTTGTACAAGGCAGGTCTACCCAAAATGGCGTTGAATGGTAAGTTGATCTGAGCGACGTCGAAGACCAACTTTTCGGTGCGATACTTCTCCCTGGTCCCGAAGGTAACAGGGAGAGTAATAGCTCCGAGTGGGGTTATGGCTCCCGGACCTACTCCGGAGAAAGGTCGAGAGGGCTGGAGGTCTGAAGGTCGAAGCTGAAGCTTAGTGAAAGCTTCGAAGCTGATGAGATTAAGCCCCGAACCTCCATCTACCAGGACATGATGGAGCTGGATGTTGTTGATGGTGGGGGATACCATCAAGGGCAGCTGGCCAGCTCCGACCATGCTTTGAGGACAGTCCGAAGCATCAAAAGTGATGGGTGTGTCCATCCACTTTCGATGTGGCTCCGGTCTAGTTGTAGGAGCTACAGCAGCCATATCCCGTCGCATGGTCTTAATGACGCGACGAGAGGTGATGTCCCATGATCCACCAAAGATGGTGTTCATGGTTTTTCGACGCTCGTTGTCGGAGACGTCGGAATCATCGTCGACGGAGGTGTAGACGGCTTTCAAGACCTTTTTGGGGTCTTGAAACCCTAACTCCTCTTCAGCCGGAGCTTCATCGACCTTTTGTTTTCCCTCCCTCTGACGGAAGGGAGACCCTTCCCGGCGCTTGTGGTAACGCTCAGCAAGGTTTTGGACCTCCCGGCAGTCCTCCAGTCTGTGGCTGCCCGTTTTGTGAATGGGGCACCACATCTTGGATTTGCCACCGTCTTCGGAAGACGGTCGAGGTCGCTTCTCGGGGCGTGGCCCCCGGCCACCAGGAGTTGCAGTGGCTGCAACGTTGGATGTGCCGGCCGACGGCTTCTTCTTGCCGTTGGTCTTCTTTTTCTTCTTGCCACTCCCGGAGGTAGCGGCTTCTTCTTTGGAGGATTTTTTATGATCCTCCAAGGCTGGTTTGGAGTGCATTTCACGGCCCTCCGCAGCTCTGGCACATTTGTCAGCCAGGCTGAAGAGCTCCGTGACACTGGTGATCTCTTTGATCGCCAGTTTCTCCAACATCTTCTTGTCTCGTACACCCTGTCTGAATGCTACAATGACAGAAGCGCTTGAGATAGAAGGGATTGTGTTACGTACCTGAGAGAATCTCTGGATGAATGACCGCAAAGATTCTCCTCCTTTTTGCACGACTGCAAAAAGGTCCAGTTCGGTGCCCGGACGGGTGTATGAACTCCAGAAATTGGCGGTGAACTGGCGGCATAGCTCCTCCCAACTGTCGATAGAGTTGGGTGGAAGGCTCATAAACCAGGACCTAGCAGTCCCAGTTAAGGCCACTGGAAAGTAATTGGCCATTACAGCCTCATTTCCTCCAGCTGCTAGGATCGCAGTGGAGTATATCTGTAGAAATTCTACGGGATTGACAGTCCCGTCGAATTTTTCCGGCAAGTGTGACCGGAACTTCTGTGGCCATCTAACCATGCGCAGGTGCATGGCTAGGGCGGAACAGCCTCCTCCTACTCCTTCCAGAGTAGAAAGATCTTGAGCATCTCGTCTTTCTCGAGGTCGCTCGATGTGGACACGGCCATCCTGTTGGCGGTATCGGCGATCAAGCTCCGCCCGGAGGTCGTGTGTCGAAAGCCGAGATGCAGTATGGGCACGTCGTGCCCCAGAGGGCAACGACGTCACTTGCTGTGACGCAGCTCTTCTCCGGTTGTTGGAGACATGTGGACCAAGTCTTCCAGACAACGTTCGTCGCTGCGACGGGGCCCGCCCTGAAGGAGGTGGACCCTGATTGTTGAGGCGTTCGGCCGCTGCTGCGACCAAATGCTCAATATCAGCTCTCCATTGCTCCATGGCACCTTGAGATGCATCCGGAGGTGGTGGTCGCTGAAGGAGAGCACGCGCTGCATGGAGCGCGTGTTCTGGGTTGTCACGACTTGCCGACGCAGAATGTGACGCCGGTGCACCATCATGTCGTTCGGCATGTCTTGCCGGAGAAGATGGTGGTGGTGGGAGTGTGACTCCCGCTGGAACTGAGGCTCCTGCCGGTGGTTGCATGTTGGAGGGATTGCCTCCGACAGCCTGAGCAGCAGGTTGCCCGTTGGATGATCCAGCTGCAGAATTCACCATTCTTGAAGATCTCAGGCGCCCCTACCTGGCGCGCCAACTGTCGACTGTTGGAGTCGGCAGATCCTCTGACACTATGAAAGTGTTTGAAGGAGTTTGTGGTTCGGTCTGGGCGCGCGGAGATCTAAGAAAGTGAAATGCGATTTGGACACGAGTGACACGGTGGTTTACGTGGTTCGGGCTGCCTGAGCGTAATACCCTACTCCACGGATGTGTGTGTGTTGTATTAACTTGTGAGCTTCCGAGTGTTCGAAGAATCTCCCCTTGTGTATCGTCGGTTTGTCCTTTTATAGTACAAGGACCAACCGTTACAAGTCAGCCTGGCCCGACATGTGGCCCTGGCGGTTATTAGTATTGATACACGAGATTAATTGTTGTTAATAACCCTGTAACGGCTCCGACAGTGCCGTTACAGGTGTTAAGGTTGTCCGATTAATTATCATTAACGTGGAATTAATGGTAATTAATCGGGTCTTGAAGTCTGCGGCTGTCCTTTGGAGATCCGGAGCCGTTACAACGTCTCCCGGGGGCTTTAAGCAGCTAGCTCCGACGTATGGACACGTGGCAGCTCCGGAGCTTGCTTGGGAGAAGCAGGAAGCTCCGGGGTGACCTGGCACGTGTCATGTCCGGAGCTTCTCTCGGTCAGGGGCTACCTCCGGAGGTGCCGTTTCAGTACTTGGCCCGGAGCTTCACCCTTGCGGGTAATAGCTCTGGGCTGACAGTACACGTGGCAACCTAGAGGTTAACCATGTTGGAGAAGCGGGTCCGGTCACGTCTGGCGAGTGGGCCCCCGAGGGTCTTCAATTTGAGTTGATGTCCTTCCCTTGAGATCTTTGTAACCTCAGGGGGTGTATGGTTTTTAGGGTACCGACAGCAATGATAATGAATTTGATGATAATACTCAAGAATATATGCAATGAATACAACATAGGATACATTAATTTTGCAAAAGAAATTTGTGGTGCGAAAAGCTCAATTGATTAAAATCATAAACAAATGAGACAAGCGAAAGAGTGCTTAATTAAAATTACAAAAGAGTACTCAAGCATGAATACAAAGGATAAGCACACATTCAACCACACACTCCCCCTACACACACACTCCCCCTGAGACTGCTACTACCACTCCCCCTGACTCTTCTACATCTTCTCCCCCTTTGGCATCAAGACACCAAAAAGGGAGTAGAACACCTACAGACCCTGAGAGCTAGGCGCGAGGACGAACTGAGCACCGTCGCAGTCGTCGGAGCTGGAGTCGCCGGTCGAAGGAGCTGCCGGAGCGGTGGGAACTGGAGGGTCCGCTGCCGGTGCTGGAGGAGAGGAAGCAGGTACTGAAGGTGCTGGAGGAGCTGGAGGAAGTGGAGCGCTCACCACGGACGCCGGTGTCTGCTGGAACAAGGTCGTCGCCGGCAGTGGTGAGTGAATCGGTGCGCTAGATGCCAGAAGTGGTGACATGCTGATGGAAGGGATAGGAGTAGCGGGCACCTGAGCAACACCTGGAGCCAGTCCCAGTCCAGGCTGCTGTGAAGGAAGGGCGATCCCGGTCTGAGTGTAAAGGTTGGTGATCAACCCTAGGATCCCCATCATGGCCTGCTGGGTCTGCTGCTGCTGGTCGAGGGTACGGCGGTGCATCTGATCGACCAGGTTGGTGAACCGGTTCGTATCCTCTCGCCTCTGTCGGGCGATCTCCAGCTGGAGCTCCTGCTGCTGCTGCTGCAGCTGTGCTAAGTGAGCAGCCTGCTCTGCCCTGGCCTGCTCAGCAGCGAGCCTGTCCTGACGCTGCTGCTCGATCATCTGCTGAAGAAGGGAGGACAGCTCCGACGGCTGTGACACCTGCGCCTCGGACACAGGAGGTGGTGTCGGTGGCGGAACACCTGATCCTCCTGCCTCGGCGTCGTGCTGTCTCGGTGAGGGTGGAGGTGGAGGGAAGTACTCCTCAACACTCTCGTCTGTGTCGCTCTCGGACCAGACGTGCTGCAAGTCTCCACCTTGAGCTTCTGCCTCAGCCAGACGCTCATCTTCCTTCTCGAGGTCAGACCAATCCTCCTCAGTCAAGCGGGCCCTGACCTGGCGCTCAACTGGACGGCCAAGGCGACGGTCTCCAGGAGCGGACGCACGGTAGTGACCGAAGCGGGTCACGTTCTCGTCAGCAAGTCGGGCCTGTGCTGTATGTCCTTCTGGCACCACCATAGAGCAAATATAACTGATCCAGTGCCCGTATGCTAGCTGCCTCATCATGCCCACTCCATCTGTAATGACGTCCTCCATCTCGCAGAGGAGTATGTCCACTATATCAAAATCCATCCCATTCATTATGTAGAACAGGAGGGTCTGCTGGAGACTCGTGAACCCCTCCAAGTATCCTGACCTCGGCAGGAGCGTGCGGCGCAAGGCGAGGTGCACAATGCGCGCAGCTGGGGTCAGGAGTGCTGGGACTCTCGGCTGATCTGGAGAGAACGTGGGGCCAAACAAGGAGCGGATCTCGTCCAGCTGAGGTGCTACCCCTCCAGTAAGTGGCCTCCTTGGTGGATCTGCCTGCCCATAGACTTTCTCGTGAATGCTGGTGTCGTGCAGGTCCAAGCCAAGAATGTGCCCCAGAGTCTGCCTCGAGAGATGGTAGTGCTGACCATTAAACATGAAAGCAATTGATCTTCTTCCCTCTGAGATGTACAGGGTCGCGTAGAAGACACGGACCCATTCTTCCACATACGCACTTCTCTCATAATCCAATAGCTCCACCAAGCCTCTGTATCGCTCAAAGAAGGGGCGGATCTCAGTCTCCGCTGCCACTGCAAGCTGCCTCCAGTCCAAGTGGTTGTGCTGAAAGAGCTTGTGCCTCCGGCGCTTGTAGGTCTCATAGAGAGACGCCTGGGTGACAGTCCAGAAGCGACTGTCAACAAGAAGCTCTCGGGGCTGTGGGAACCACTCCTCAAGAAGAATACTCCATCTGAGCTTCCGGAGTTGCTTCGCCTTCATCTTCCGGTAGTCCACAAGACGGACTCCTTCACCGACCCGGACGGCCGTGTCCATCTCATGGATGTCCCTCTCAGCCTCCCTGTCCTCACGACGGTCGGCAGCCGTCGGTCTCGGACGAGGAGGAGCCTCGGCGTGACCCCCACGCGTCCGGGCTGAGCGCCGGCGGACGAGGGGCTCGACTGGCTCCTCTTCGGCGTCGGAGTCGTCAACCACTGGAGGCGGTCTCGGACGGGCCTCACGGATCCTCAAGGACCCTCCTCGGCCACGCTCACGCTCCTCGGCGGCGCGAGCGGCCATCAAGGCCTTCTTCTCATCCTTCGATAATTTTCGCTTCTTCGCGGCGGGCTCCGCGATCGCTTTTCCCTTTCCTTTGCGGTCGCGACCCATCTAGACGACGGAGAGCTAGGGTTAGGCGACGATGAAGGAAGAACGGCGAGAGAAGCAATGAGAGACGTCGCGCGGCACGAAGCTCACCTTAGCGACGATGATCAACCGGGCCGAGAAACCCTAGCGAGGAGGAGATGGCCCGGAGATGGCGCACGTTGGTGGTGGAGAAGGGCGGCGGCGAGGCTTGAGCGCGGTGGTGAGTGGCGGCGGTGATGTTTGGGCGCGAGGGTGGAGGAGGCGGCGCGGGCGTGCGGCGGCGGCGCTATGAATGGTGGCGGTGCTGGGCGGCGGCGCTGTGGGCGGCGGCGGCCGGGGACGGCGGCGGCGGCACCTAGGGAGGCGGTGCTTGGGTGCGGCGGCGGAGGTGGCGGCGAGTAGGGCGAGCGGCGGCGGCGAGAGAGAAGGATCGGGGAGAGAGAGCGAACGGCGGCGGCGCGGGTGTTTAAATAGTGGGGCCCAAACCCTAGCCGTTTTTTAAACACCGGATGGACCGATGATAGATGCAGTGAACATCGGTCAATTGCAACAGTAAGGATATTCGAGAATTGCTGTTGACATCGGATGAACCGATGATTAGGGTTTTGAACATCGGTCGAATAGCACAGTAAGGGTGTTCAACCGAGTGATATTGACACCGGATGATCCGACGTTAGAGGGAGGTAGACATCGGTTGAATAGATCACAGCTCCAGAAGAGTGAACATCGGATGGACCGATGTTTTCCAGGATGAACGCGTCGGATCATTTGAGGTTCTGACAGAGTTGGGCTTTGAGGATTGAACACCTATTTGACCGATGAGGGATTGACAAGGGCATCGGATAATCCGATGACAACAGAACGAAAACATCCCATATATGTCCTTTGACCAAACAAACAATCGAGGAGAAACACATGTCTTAGGACTTTTTGGGCAACCCCTTACCCCTCAAGAAGCTAATATGCCAATAGCTTGGCTAGACCTTAACACAAACGGAACACCAAGAAAAAATGGAGGAAAAATATCCAAATAAAATGTAAGGCCCATGCTTTGTGAGGTAGAGTATGAAGACTACTATCTCAATGAAGCATGTTCCTCTAGGCATTAACGTACCTAACATTTTGTTCTTTCCACCTTATATGAGTTGAGATATTGCATTTCAAACAAGTCTCCTTCTCATGAGGTGGGTTCCCCTTTGTGACAATCTACCATTATGCAATGCCAAACAAATTATATTGCAAGATATTGAATGAGTGCAACTTTATATGGCAGGGATCATGCAAGGCATAAAATAAATCTATCTTGCCAAGTTTGAACCTTCCAAAGGCTTCCTCAGGGAAAACTACTTCTAGCTTGCCCCTATCCTTTGGGAGTTAGACAAGACCTATATGATATGCATCCTTACATGAACATGGCAACTTACATGACGTTAGATGCATCTAGCACATTTAATTCACTTCTAAGTCTAGAAAAGGTTTTCTCATCAAGTGGTTTTGTGAAGATATCCGCCAATTGTTCTTCGGATCTAACACCTTGCAAAGAGATGTCTCCTTTAGCCTCATGATCACGCAAGAAGTGATGGCGAATATCAATGTGCTTAGTGCGGGAGTGTTGAACGGGGTTTCTAGCTATCTTAACCGCACTTTCATTGTCACAAAGGAGAGGCACACAACCAATTTTAATTCCAAAGTCCAAAAGGGTTTGCTTCATATATAGAATTTGGGCACAACATGCACCGGCCGCTATATACTCCGCTTCCGCGGTGGACAAAGCCACGGAATTTTGCTTTTTGCTCGACCAAGATACTAGGGAACGCCCAAGTAAGTGGCACCCACCGGAGGTACTCTTGCGATCCACACGGCATCCGGCAAAGTCCGAATCCGAGTATCCCAAGAGATGGAAACTAGCGTTCTTGGGGTACCACAAACCTACACTTGAGGTATGCTTGAGATACCGAAGTATCCTAAAGACCGCCTTCTTGTGCGATTCTTTAGGTGCCGCTTGAAAGCGAGCACACAAGCACACACTAAACATAATATCGGGCCTAGATGCGGTAAGATATAACAATGAGCCAATCATGGAACGATAATGAGATTGATCAATAGGTTTACCGTCCATGTCCGCGTCGAGATGGCAATTTGTCGCCATTGGAGTGCTTCTTGAGCTACAATCTCCCATCTCAAATTTCTTCAAGAGGTCCTTTGTGTACTTCTCTTGATAGATGAAGGTCCCCTCTTGAAGTTGCTTGATTTGGAATCCAAGGAAGAAGTTGAGCTCTCCAATCATTGACATCTCGAATTCCCTAGACATCATTTTGCCAAACTCATGGCTAAGAGATTTGTTAGTTGAGCCAAAAATGATATCATCGACATAAATTTGACAAATGAATAAATCCCCGTCGATGTGCTTGGTGAAGAGTGTAGTGTCCACCCTCCCGATCTTGAATCCTTGCATGACTAGGAAATCCCTTAGTCGTTCATACCACGCCCTAGGTGCTTGCTTGAGTCCGTAGAGCGCCTTGTGTAACCTATACACATGGTTAGGATTCCTCGGATCTTCAAACCCGGGAGGTTGCTCAACATAAACAAGTTCGTTAATATAGCCATTGAGAAAAGCACTTTTAACATCCATTTGATAAAGCATTATATTGTGATGTGAAGCAAAAGCAAGGAGTATGCGAATAGCTTCTAACCGAGCGACCGGAGCGAATGTTTCTCCAAAGTCTAGTCCTTCAACTTGTGAAAAACCCTTGGCCACAAGCCTTGCCTTGTTGCGGACCACGACGCCATTCTCGTCTTGCTTGTTCCGGTATACCCACTTCGTACCGATAACGTTCTTGTCCTTAGGTCGCTCCTCCAACACCCAAACTTCATTGCGGGTGAAGTTGTTGAGTTCTTCTTGCATGGCCATCACCCAATTTGGATCTTGGAGTGCTTCCTCTATGTGAGTGGGTTCTACACACGAAACAAAAGAGTAATGCTCACAAAATGAGGCAACATGGCGGGAACGAGTACTTACGCCCCTTGAAGGACTTCCAATGATTTGGTCCATTGGATGCGCCTTGGAGATGCGTCCATGCCTCATAAGTGGTTGTGAGACACTTGGCGGTGGTGAAGCTTGTTGTTCCTCTTGTGGTTGGACTTGATCATGGACTTCTTCTTGTTGTTGGTGTTGTGTGGCTTGTGAATCTTGTATTGGCAATGGATCATCTTTCTCTTTTTCTTCTTCATCAACTTGAGGCATCATGGAGGTGTTGATGTTGGAACTTGATGCTCCCCCTTGATCATGGCCCTCTTCAACTTTCGGCTTGATGTCTCCAATGGTCATGTTTTTCATGGCTTCTCGTAGAGGCTCATCATCTATTTCATCATGACCAAAACTCTCCTCTTGGGAGCCATTAGTCTCATCAAACTCAACATCACAACTTTCTTCAACTAGACCGGAGGTTTGGTTGAATACTCGATATGCTTTTGAGTTTGATGCATAACCAAGAAAAATACCAACATCACATCTTCTTTCAAACTTACCGAGCCTTTTCTTGCGGTAGATGTAGCATTTGCACCCAAAGACTCTAAAGTAGGAGATGTTGGGCTTTCTCCCAATGAGGAGCTCATATGGGGTCTTTTGGAGTAGTCGGTGAAGATAGACCCTATTTGTGGCATGGCACGCCGTGTTGATTGCTTCGGCCCAAAACTTCTCCGACGTGCCATAGTCATCAAGCATTGCTCTTGCAAGGGTGATAAGAGTCTTGTTCTTCCTTTCAACGACACCGTTTTGTTGGGGGTGTATGTGGCCGAAAACTCATGCTTCACGCCTTCACGATCACACCACTCCCCAATGTTGTAGTTCTTGAACTCGGTGCCGTTGTCACTCCGGACTTTGATGATGGGAAGTTGAAATTCCCTTTGTGCACGTTTGGCAAAGGTCTTGAAAACTTCCGGAGTTTCACCCTTGTCACCTAAAAACAAAGTCCAAGCATATCGAGAATAATCGTCAACGATAACAAGACAATAGAAGTTACCACCTAGACTTTGATATGTGGATGGTCCGAAGAGGTCCATGTGGAGTAGTTCAAGCGGCTTGGAGGTTGACACCATTGTCTTCATTGGGTGGTGTGAAGCAACTTGCTTCCCGGCTTGACAAGCACTACAAAGCTTGTTCTTCTCAAACGTGACATCCTTCACGCCGGTCACCATCCCAAGCTTGAACGACTTCTTAAGCTTGCTCATCCCAATGTGAGCAATGCGTCGATGCCATAGCCAACCCAAGCTTGTCTTAGTGAAAAGACAAGTGGTCAAGCTAGCATCCTTGTTGGAGAAGTCCACCAAGTAAAGATGTCCATGCCGAAATCCTTTGAAGATTAGTTCTTTGCTTGATTCACTAGTTACTACAACACCATTCTTGTCAAAAGTGCACGTTAGTCCAAGATCACATAGTTGTGCAATGGAAAGTAAATTGAAACTAAGTGAATTAACATATAGTACATTAGAAATGGACAAATCATGCGAAATAGCAATTTTACCTAAACCAATTACCTTCCCCTTTGAGTTGTCACCAAAGGTGACTTGTTCATGATTATCGGGGTTCTCTATGGTGGTGAACATACCATCATTGCCGGTCATATGTTGAGTGCACCCGCTATCGAGTACCCAATGTTTTCCTCCGGCTTTGTAGTTCACCTACACACATGAAGTTAGTTTTTGAGTTTAGGCACCCAAGCTAACTTAGGTCCTTGTATGTGTGATACAAGTGATTTTGGGACCCAAAGTTGCTTGGGGAGCTTCCCCTTCATGCCCTTAATGTCTTTGCCGATGAACCTTGCCTTCACCTTGCCACCTACTTTGCTTAAGAGATAGTGATAATCATGGAAAGTAGATTTGTAGTTAGGAGGCAATTTGGGAGAAGGACGGTTGGGAAGAGGACACTCCCTCGTGTGGTGTCCGGTGACCTCACAATGTTGGCAATAGGATCCAACTTCTTTGATGAAGCTCGTCCTAAGCTCCGGTGAGGGCACCTTTCCTTTGTTGAGCACCGGGAAGGATCCAAGTCCTCTCTTGTTGAAGCCTTTGGCTTGTTGGTAGAGGATTTCCTTGTGCTTGTCCTCTCCCTTGGAAAGTCTCACCACACTAGTGCGGAGACTTTCAATTTCGTCCATCAATTCCTTCTCCCTAAGGCTTGCTTTCAAAGGCAAAGACTTATGCAAAGTGTTAGTGGCATGTGAAATAGTTGATACTTTGCCATCAAGGGTTTCCTTTTTCATGTTCTTCATTTTTAGTTCAATTTTCTCATAAGCAAGGTTAAGCACTTCATGTTTTTGAACCAAGTCATTGTGCTTTCCCAAGAGTGCTTGGTTTGCTAAGTCAAGCTCATGATGATCAAGCTTGATTTGAGCATTTTCCTCCTCGACTTGCTTGACATGTGTTTTGAGCGTGTCATGCTCTTGAAGTATGGTTACATACTTGTCATGCAAGTCGAGCTTCGCACTCTCAAGTTTAGCATAAGCTTGTTCAAGTGCTTTGACCTTGCTCTTTTCCCTTTTTATGATGACATGGTATTCATTAATCATTGATGCTAGTTCATCGGGGGAGAGCTCATTATCATCATCGCTAGAGTCATCACATACCTTAGAGTTACCTTTAGCCATGAGGCACATAGGAGGTGGATGAAGAGGTGAGTTGTCTTTGTTGACGACGGCAAGGCCCGCCAAGTTTTCTTCATCTTCACTCTCTTCATCGCTTGACTCTTCATCCGTGATCCACTCATTTGCCTCGCACATGAAGACTTTTTGAGGCCCTCTTCTCTTCTTTGGAAAGAGCTTGGTTTTCTTGCCCTTGTCAAATTTCTTCTTTCCAAAGGCGCGCTTGGGTTTGACCTCTTCTTCATCTTCATCACTTTCCTCTAGCTTTCTATACTTTCCTTTGTGGTTGTCCTTCCTCTTGTCGGGTCTTGGACAATCATATGATATGTGGCCTTGATCACCACAATTGTAGCATGTTTTGTTTTCATCTTTTCTTGGGAGGAAGGCTTTCTTCTTTGGATCAAAGGAGTATCCCTTCTTTGCGATTTTGGAGTTTAGACGTGAGAATTTTCTCATCATCAATGCAAGCTCATCATCGTCATCTTCGCTTGTTGCTTGCTCTTCTTCGCTTGAGCTAGGCTCAACCACTTTCTTTTTCTTGGGAGTTGTCTTCTTGGTTGAAGCCTTGAGAGCAATAGTTTTTAATGATGACTCCTCCATCATTCCAAGTACGCTCATCTCATGAGCGTGTATTTCTCCAATGAGCTCCGAAACTTCAATGTTGTCAAGTGATTCCTTTTGGAGCATGGAGTTGATGATGTTGTACTTAGGCTTGGGAAGGAGCATGAGGATCTTTCGGTTGATAAGTCCCTTGCCAAGAGATGCAATGTCAAGAGCATTAATCTCCTCAATAAGAACATTTAAGCGTGAAAACATTTGGTTAACATTCTCATGAGGAAGCATTTTGAATTCATCATACTTGGATTTTAGCAAGTGATATTTGAGTTCTTTAACACGAGAGGAACCCTCATGAATTTCAATTAAGCATGCCCAAATTTCACAAGCCTTTTCTTTACTAGCTATTCTTGCAAATACATCTTGACTAATGCATTCATAGATGGCATTTCTAGCCTTAGCATCCCATTTTAGTTGATCCCCAACATAATTAAGATCTCCAAATCCCGCATGGGTCGCTTCCCACACTTCGGGAGCAATGGCCTCTAGGTAGGCACGCATGCGTGCTTTCCAATAGGCAAAGTTCTTGCCCTCGAAGATAGGAACCGAACCCCCATTCTTGGCCATTTAAGCTCTCTAGCGGTGAAGCTAGAATGATCCAATGAGCAACAAGGCTCTGATACCAATTGTAAGGATCGAAACGCCCAAGAGGGGGGGTGAATTGGGCTTTCTTTCAAATTTTAAGACAATTAAACACTAACAACTTAAAGCCCAATTCCCTATGCAATTAAACTATGCAATCAATGTAAATTAAAGTTGCGGAATGAAGATTGCATAAGAGTAAAAGGGAGAGGGATGCAAACGCTCGAAGGGACACGGAGTTTATCCCGTGGTTCGGTAAGATCACAAGGATCTTCCTACGTCCACGTTGTGGCACCCACCGAAGGGTTTTGCCACTCCCAAGTCACCGAGACTAGGGGCTTCTTCACTATTCTTCTCCGTTCGCCAACCTTGGCAAGGTGGAGCTCAAGCCTTGTACACTTTTGGGATCCTCCGGGCTTCCACAATCCTCTTGGCAAGCTCCGGAAGTTGCACACACCAAGGACACTCCCTTTGGGCTCTCACTACACTAGAGACTCCAATCACCAAGAATGGAGGCACCCAAGCACTATCTCTAGCAAGTTCTAGCCTATCTCTTGGTGTACAAATGATGAACAATTGATGTGAAAGTGGTTGCTCTATTGCTTGAATGCTCTAGGATGTGTAGAGTATGTCTGGGCTTCAAGTCTTGTCGATTTGACAGGTTGAAGGGGTATAAATAGCCAGCCTCCACGAGATAGCCGTTGGAAAAGTAGGCTGACATCACTTCTCTGCGAACACCGGATGATCCGATGTCTCCCCTTCAGTTAACATCGGTCAAAGCCAAATTAGCTGATGTCACTGTGTCAGATATGACCGTTGTTAGACCGATGTTGATCTGTCTTCTCATCGGATGATCCGGTGGCTCTTCCTCCAGAATTTTGCTTGATCTTGAGGCATACTGGAGTGATCGACCGATGTGTGTAAGTCTGCACATCGGATGATCCGGTGCTGCACTTGGTCCACTGGTATTGCAATCTGTGATGATGGACCGATGTCACTGAGCCACTCACATCGGATGATCCGGTGAGTGCATTTGTCTGAGGTCTTTTTCCTTAGTTGAACCAACTTGACCGATGCAGTCAACTCCAAGACCATCGGATGATCCGGTGTGTTCAACTTGTTGACTTCGAGTTGTTTTGAGTTGTTCTTTTGGAATTTGAACTTGTGACCTCTTTGACATTTGTTTGAAGTGTTGTTTTGATTGTCTTCAAGCATTGAGTGATATCAAGTTAGAGCTTTCACTTCTTGTCTTCATATGATTTTGTTTGATCTCATTTGTTGATTTTATATGGGTCTCCAATGCAATTTTGATTTCATTTGACTGAGTGTTATTGAGACCTTGCATTCACAAATTCATTAGTAATATCGAATGGTTGTCATTAATCACCGAAACCGTACCTCATGGGGCCTAGATGCTTTCAATAGGAAAAGTGTCGGTCTCACTATCTCTTACGCGCACACTAGTCACCACATTATCGTACATATCCTTGATAAGTTTAATGTACTTTGTTGGGACTTTGTGTTTCTCTAGTGCCCACCACATGACCGGTCTTGGTACCTTATCGTATGCCTTCTTCAAGTCAATGAACACTAAGTGTAGATCCTTCTTTTGCTCCCTATACCTCTCCATAAGCTGACAGAGTAAGAAAATCGCCTCCATAGTGGACCTCCCAGGCATAAAACCAAACTGGTTTTTAGTGACATTGGTCACTTTCCTCAAGCGGTGGCAATCACTCTCTCTCAGAGCTTCATAGTATGACTCATGAGCTTAATTCCTCGGTAATTAGTACAACTTTGAACATCTCCTTTATTTTTGAAGATGGGTACTAAAATACTTTTCCGCCACTCTTCAGGCATTTTGTTTGACTGAAAAATGCGGTTGAATAGTTTAGTGAGCCATACTATTGCTACATCCCCTAGACATCTCCACACCTCAATGGGGACATCATCGAGGCCGCGGGCCTTTCCTCCTTTCATCCTTTTTAGGGCCTCTCTAACCTCGGACTCTTGTATCCTCCGCACGAATTGTCTGTTGGTGTCATCAAATGAGTCATCCAACTCGAACCTAATACTCTCATTCCCGTCATTGAATAATCCATTGAAGTAGTCTCGCCATCTATTCCTAATTTCTTCCTCCTTCAATAGAATTTGGCCTGCCTCATCCTTAATGCATTTGACTTGGTTGAGATCTCTCACCTTTCTCTCGTGGAGTTTCGCCATCTTGTATATATCCTTTTCGCCTTCTTTTGTCCCTAACCTCTCATAGAGCGCATCATAGG
Organism: Tuctoria greenei; assembly: GCA_036927565.1. NCBI lineage: Eukaryota > Viridiplantae > Streptophyta > Magnoliopsida > Poales > Poaceae > Tuctoria > Tuctoria greenei. Next base: position 164,995,184 of record JAYESD010000009.1, on the reverse strand, counting down.
CCTGCCCCCTTGCTTTACTCACAACACGCCTAGCATTTTTCTTAGCCTCTTTATACTTCGCCATGTTACTTGCACTTCTCTCATGATGCCAGCTCTTATAAGACTCCTTCTTCTCCTTAATAGCTTTTTGTACATCTTCATTACACCACCAAGTGTCTTTATCTACAAGTTTCTTACCTTTGTCCACCCAAGCACCTCCCTAGCCGTCTTCCTAATGTAAGTCACCATCTTCTCCCACATACTATCTGCATCTTCCTCTTCGCTCTAAGGTCCTTCTGCGATCATCCTCCTTTTAAATGATTGTTGCGCTTCATCCTTCAACTTCCACCACTTTGTTCTCGTGGTTTTAACACCTTTATCTCGTGACACACGCACGTGGAAACAAAAGTCGGCTACCACAAGTTTATGTTGTCGAACAACACATTCTCATGCCTCTCTCTCCCTTCTCCTGGTGAGGATATAGTCGATTTGACTAGAATGTTGGGCACTAGTAAAGGTCACTATGTGAGATAGCCTCTTTTTAAAGAGGGTGTTAGCTACCAATAGGTCATAGGCTACGACAAAGTCTAGGATATCCTTACCCTCCTGGTTTCTATCGCCACACCCAAAACCTTCATGTACCCCCTCAAAACCTACGTTAGTTGTACCTACATGACCATTGAGATCTCCTCCTATGACGAGCTTCTCGCTTACCGGTACACTACTAACCATATCCTCCAAGTCCTCCCAAAATTGTCTCTTAGTGCTCATGTCGAGTCCAACTTGTGGGGCATAAGCACTAATGACATTCAAGATAAGGTCCCCCACAACTACCTTGACTAGGATGATCCTATCCCCTCGTCTACAGACATCCACTACTCCATCCTTGAGGCTCTTATCTATTAGCATGCCTACGCCATTCCTAGTTCCCGTCGAGTCAGAGTACCAAAGCTTGAAACCGGTATTCTCAACCTCTCTCGCCTTTTGACTTGCCCATCTAGTCTCTTGTACACAAAGAATATTTACACGCCTCCTAATCGCAACGTCCACTAACTCTCCTAGCTTTCCCGTCAAGGATCCTACATTCCAACTACCCACCCGAAACCTAGTTTCCTCGGCTAGCTTCGTTACCCTTCGCATCTGTCGAGGAAGATGCAAAGACCCTTGCTCACTTAACACTACATTCGGGCGATAATGTAGTGCGCCACTAAGGTGATGGCGATCCGGCCCTCGCTCATTTAACACCACATCCGGGTTCCGATATGGCGCGCCACTAAGGCGGTGGCGACCCGACCCGCGCTCACTTAACACTATACCCGGGTTCCGGTATGGCGCGTCGCTAAGAGGGTTACGCCCCAACGAATTTCCAATGGGTTTCATTTCCATGAGAATGACTAAGTTTAGTTGCTGGCTAGCCAAGCCTATCACAACCCCTCCTCCTTTACCCGGGCTTGAGACCGGCTATGTCATTACAACATAGGCGGAGTTGTACCGGCCTATCTATATATCTATAAATATGTACTCTGCCTCTTAGTTAATGAATGAATCATTCTAGCCCTCTAATACCTACCTCACAGTTCTTAGGGGTAAACCATTTATAGCAGCTTTAGTTTTGAGAAAATCGGTTCTGTGACACTCAAAGTTCGTGCCTTTATAAATTTACCATCCAATTGATTTGGTACGCTTTAATACTATTCTAAGGTTCCACCGTTTAAATTTGACTAGCCGTTTAGTCCGATAAAACATTTGTAGTATATTTATTTTTTGACACGATCACCAGGTGTATTGGTCACATGCATATGCAAGGAATCGTAAACATATATGGAACGATCCCGGAGCTAGCTTATGAGTACCTTGTAAACCTTTCCAAATGCACCTTGACCAATCTTTCTCTCCTCGGAGAAATTATCTGTAATTCTTTTTAATTCATCATATGATATACTCTCCAGGTTTTCCATCACTTAGTTCCTTTGACGCTTTGATGCCGTTTCTGCTATCATAAGGCATATTCATCATGCTCAATAATTCACATATGTATTTCGACAAAAATAATAATAATAATTCACATATGTATTAATTTGTTGAAGAAAGAAGTATCACAATATTTACATTACCAGCTGCTCTCTACTCCTACTCTTACGATTTCCTTGAAAAATATCCTGCTACCCTATCATAACTTCATAATGGACAACGAAAATGCCAATTTAGTGATAAGAAACACATGTGACATTACAACACAGGCAAATTCGATACAGCATGCTGTGTATTGGGCTTGGTTAGCATCAAAGTGCGTCGTGGTAATGTAATGAGATTTCTATATACTACCTCTGTTCTTTTTTACTTGTCGTTTCAGACAAATAAAACAACTAAAATTGAACGACTGGAGGATGTTTAGACGACAATTATTTGATATCGGGGGGTATATGATTGCAGCTTGCTGAAAAGGAAGGAAGTCTCCAACGGATAAGGCTGACTCCAACGTGGGGACTCAAATACAAGTACCTATATTCATGTTTTGGGTAGTGCCCACGCCATTAGACACCCACCCACGACACGCGCCACACTCTGAAGGATCTGTGTCAAGAACGCGCCACACCTCGACGGACCCATCGAGGCTGTCGCTGTACAGCACGCACCGACGCTCACCGCCGTTACCACTGTCATCTGTTGGAGTCTAATCTTGTTTGTACGTGTGTCAGTTTGTATTTTGAGTCAGTAGCGTCCTGGTCAACCCAGTTGATACCGACATCTTTGTTTGAAAACTAACTAAGACCGTCGACCTGGCGACACCGACGGTCATAACGCCATAAAGGTGTTGCCCCGCGGGTCCCGATGTCTTTATTGGGCTTAAAAGTGTCGGCCCCCCGAGCGTACTGATGGTCATAAGGTGGACACGTGTGTGTCTGGGGGGTCATATAGCCGTCGGTCTGAGCGCAAAACCGATGGCCATATGGCAGTTATGACCGTTGGGTTGGCCCACACCGACGGTCTTACTGGTGTGTTTTTTAAAAAAAAAAAACACGACTGCTTTCGCTGCCTCCCGGGGTGGAGAGCCTCCCGGCCATGTGAGTTTGCCCCGTTGTTTAGCCGGTGTGTCCAGGTTTAACGTGTGAGAACCAGTCTTGAGTCCGGCCTCATCGCACGCATGACGTGCAACGGTGGAGGACAAGTCTTCCGGAATGAGTGGATCACAATCGTGCTATGCATGCGGGAATCGACGAGTAACAGCCGGAGTGCGGCCAGGTCATACGGATCGTGGCCTGGAGTTTGTTGCTCCTCGTATATAAAGTGCGCAGTGTGTGCAAGTGGAGTCGGTGTGCAGAGCAGTGTGTGTTGTGCCCTTGTGCATACAGTGTAGTGCTCGTGTAGTTGTGTGTGCTGTGAGAGACCACAGAGACAATCATGTGAAGGTGCTCATGTGTGCAGTGTAGTGTTGTTTGCCAAGTAAAAGCAATCAAAAAAGTGATTAGTGTTTCAGTGTACTTCTTTGTGTGTTTATTGTGTGAGTTGGTCCAATAATTGGTACCAGAGCCAGATTGAGTGTTGCAGCTATGTCCGTCAAAAATTCGAGAGTCTACACGCCGCTGAATCGTCGTCTCGGTGGCAACAACAGAGACGGCAGCTATGAGGCTGTTGTGAAGGAGGCAGGGATGACATTGTGTTACCCCATGCTGGCAGGGATGACATTGTGTTACCCTATGCTTTCGGAGGAGGACTACGACGTGTGGGCGGTGAAGATGAAGATCTTCCTGTATGCTCAAGGTGTGTGGACAGACGTGGAGGGCAAGCACGGTGTCGATGAGAAGATGGACCAAATGGCTCTCGCCGCCATTGTCCAAGTTGTCCCGGATGGCTTAGTGATGGTCATATCGAAGGAGGAGACAACGAAGGAGACGTGGGACATGCTCAAGGAAATGCGTGTTGGTGAAGATCGTGTCAAGAAGGCCCGCGTACAAGCTCTCAAGAGAGAGCTTGATGGTATATAAATGGCCGATTCTTTAAAATTTAATGAGTTTTCCTTGAGGGTGACCACCATCGTGAACGAGATTCGTGCTCTCGGCACGAGAGTGGAGGAGGCTACCGTCGTCGAGAAGATCATGTGTTCCGTCCCCGACAAGTTCCTACCCATTGTGAGCACCATAGAGCAATGGGGGGATGTGGCAGAGATGTCGGTGGCTGAAGTTGTTGGGCGCCTATGGGCGTTCGAGGAGTCTTCCAAGGGGTGACAACGTGATGGTGATGTGGAGAAACTGCTGGTGGCAAATGCGGAGCCACGACTCACTCTTGCGGAGTGAGAGGCCATAGTTGCCAAAGAGAACCGCAACAAGGAGGCTTCCGGTAGCAGCGGCAATAAGAATGGTGAGGAGTGTGATGCGGTGAAAAAGAATGTGGATGGCATGGCACAACTTGAAATCGCAGACGCGGACGATCATCCAGCGCTACTGTGAAGTCTTGTGGAGTTGGCAAATAATCCCAACAAGATTGGGAGGGTGATTGTTGGAGTCTAATCCTATTTGTGCGTGTGTCAGTTTGTATTTTGAGTCAGTAGCGTCCTGGTCAATCCAGTTGTGAGTTTGTGCGGTTGTTTTTTATGGTCTGAGTCTGATGCTTTTTTTCAGGATGATGGTGAAGATGTGGACCTGTTAGGATGGTGGAAAGATAATGAGCGCCAATTTCCTATCCTCTCCCACTTTGCTCGCGATGTTCTTTTGACTCCTGTATCTAGTGTCTCTTCTAAGGCCATTTTCAGTTCAACTGGGAGAATTATTGAGGAAAGAAGGTTAGTTCAGTTCAGTTTACTTCAGTTCAGTCCAGTTCATTTGATTTTCAGTTTATCTCATTTTCAGATCTTCACTCACACCAAGTATGGTCCAGACACTTGTATGTTTGAAAGACTGAGATGCAGCGGATACTAGGGATCAACACCGACTTGAAGATCCAGAGATTGAGAAAGCTTTGCAAGACTTAGTGCTCACAGATTCTGAATGAATTTGTAAACTTATATTTTATAAATTGTGGAGAATGTGGTTGTATTGTAATCTGACATCTGACAATATTACAAATTGTACTCTTTTCCTTACAAGGAGGGGCTCAAAATGAGCGTAAGGTTTTTAACGAGGCAGTTTATAATATTGTTGTGTAATATTTGGTTATTAATGAAATTTTATTCCCCCCCAAAAGCTTATATGTGATTCTGAGAAGTGAGGATTGAGTACAATTTTGTGATGATTGAGTACAATTTTATCTGAATCAGTGGTCAGTACGAAGTTAGTACAAATAATTGAAACGAAAAATTAGTACAAAAATTGAAACGAAAAATTAGTACAAAAAATGAAACTCACAAAATATTGAAATTTACAAAATGTGAGCAACCCAAACACTGTCCCTGTCCAATTCCTATGGCAAGGGGGCCTAGGCGCCCAGCTGTTCACTGGTTTGTAAACAGGCATTGTTTTTCTTATTTTAATCTAATATACAAAACTACAACTTGTTTATCTTCTTTAAATAATGTCCAAATTCGATGATTTTTTCTTCTACGTTCTTCCAAAAATGTACTCTTCTCCATTTAAGTATTTTTTCATCTTATCAGTATTTATAAATAAATAAATACATTATTCGGAAAATGTACTCTTCACCGCATCATTCACTTTTTTGTATATGTCCAAAAAAGTTGAATTTTTTACCAAAATTGGTGTGTACATACTATTTATGTATATGTATGGCATGGGAATTTTAAATATTTGTTTGGCTCACTTTGCACATGTCTAAATTGAAAATCTTCCTCATTTATCTCAAACTCCCATACCACATATGTCATTCACTAAAATTTGAACACACATTGTCGCAAACAAATTTACAAAGTTCTCAAAAAAATCATAGAGGCTCTTATTGCAATGTTAAATATGCACAACAAATTTCATGTCCAAATTCGTTATATTTTTAGTGATACAAAAAAGACAAAATTACCTTTCATTTGTTTTTTTATTCACAACAACATATCATGTTATTTCAAGTAAAATTATGCAATAACACATAATATGAACTTCTTAAATTTCTGTAATTTTTTCAGATTGTTTTGAATTTTCTTGACCATATATTCATTAAAAAAGTTAATTTCATTCATATGTGTCACTGATTGTGGGGCAGGACACTTCGATCCGGGCCGTGCTTGGGACAGGCACGACCCAAAGAAGGCACGTCGGGCTGCGGGCCGTGCTCGGGCTGGATTTTCCAACCTTTGGGCTAGACGACCCGACACGAAGTAGCCCGATGGGCCGCCGGGATTCGTGCTCATTTGCCTCGAAGAATGAACGGCCCGTGCTTGGCCGACTCGACATGGCCCGAGTCACACCTCTACCGGGGTGACGAAGAAGATAGATAGCGAAGCTCATTCATGCCGAAGAAGACGGATGCGACGATGGATGCTCGCGCCCTTGCCGACTCCCTCCCGTTGTGCGCGACCGTTTGCGTCCTCGCCTACTCCCTCTCGGCGTGCACCGACCGTCTGGGTCCTCTCCGACTCACTCCCGCCGTGCGCCGGTTGTCTGGCCTCGCACCCTCGCCCTCGTGCACCCGCGCCTGCCGCACGCACCCTCGCTTGCCGCCCATGTCGACGCCTGCACCCTCGCCGATGGCATCGCTCGTTGCACCGGCCGTCCTGTCGGCTGCCCACGCCGACGCTTGCGCCCTCGCCGACGGCCTCGCGCTGTGCGCTGGCCGTCTGGACCCGCGCCCTCGCCCATGTGATGCGCGTCTGCTGCCAGCGTCGTGCGCCGGCCGTCTGGGCTCGCGCCCTCGTCGGCCGCCCACACCCTTGTTGTCTCTGGAGGCATGACTCCTGCTCTTGCAGCGAGCCGGTTGCACCTGCGTCGACGAGCGCAGGAAGTAGCGCGCGCCGCGGATTCGAGCCCGCAATCCCCTGCTCTAAAACCAAATCTTGCCTAATCCCGTCACGGCGGCGTCTCCCCCGTCTCCCGATCTGACGGCCTGACTACTTCCCGTCCACCCCGTGCAAGGACTATCCGCGGACTTGCTGCGACTGCTAGCACTCGTGTACCTCTATATCAGACCTCTATACTACTTTTTACAGTCGCATCTAAAAGATTATTTGCTTTACAGTTTCGTCCCCGCAGTCGTTCACCTTTAAATCGGAACTCTATATCAACTATCATATATTTTATAGTATATTATATAACTACCTCATTTTTTATTTTTCTCTTTTTCATCTTTCTTCCTATTATTTTGTTCCTTTTCATCTCTTTATTTTCCTTTACCCCTTATTTTTTCCTCCTTGTTTTTTTTCTTCTCTTTTTCAATTTTTTCCTCTCTCTCTTATTTCTATCCCTTCTCTTCACTTCCTCTCCAGTTCCATCGGTAACATTCCCGGCAAACTCCGTGTCTCCGTTCTACTTCCTCTCCGCCTGGCTGCTGCTCTCCGCTCCAAGAGTCGAGCGCTCGTCGCCCTCCCCTCCAAGTGCCGTGCCCCTCTCCACGCTCGCCCTGATCCGCCGCGTGCCGAACGCCGCCGCGCTAGATCCAAGCACTGTAAGGCTCGCCGAATCTAAGCACCGCCTCCCTCCGCACGACCAGATCCGCCTCACTGCTTCCCTCTCCTCGTCGTCCGCCGCTCGCTCGTCCTGCCCACCTCCAGCCTCCGATCTACGGGGTCGCCTCCTGGTCCTCGACTCCGACGTAGAGGACCCGCGTCAAGCGCAGATCCGCCTCGCCGCAGCCCAGATCCGTCTCGCCGGTGGCCTCGTCGAAGCTTCCACGGAACGCGCGAAGGAAACCGTCGAGCCGACGTGGCACTTGGAGGCTGCTACAGGAGACCGCTTGGTTTGAAGGTCCCCCCTATAGCGCCCTGGAGGATAGCGAGCGCGATAGAGTGCTCCGGTGCGGTCCTCGCGCCCTCTATTTTGGCGTAGAGGCCCGGGTAGCGTGCCCCAGGCTCGTCACCCCCGCGGTCATCTTCATTGGCGGGGCTATCCTCGGCCTCTCCGTCAGCGGCCTGCACCGCCACTCGCCCGCTAGCGACGGGATTTCCGCCGGCAGTATCGGGTTTTTGGTGCGAGGAGAGAAAAAAGGTTTGCGTGATTCGCGTGGTATAGTAGTCTGGCGCGGACACCGGCCACTACCCATAACATCGAGATGAACTAATTCCGAGATGATGGCAAACACCAAGACACGAAGGACGCTACCGTTAACAGAACCAAAGGAAATGACGGAGCAACAAGCAGGCAAGTACCTCTTGTTCTTGGCACCAGCGTGCTCTGGCCTCCAGCTCGGCTGTCCGGGCGCGCGCTCGCCGGCCCAGGAGGTCACCGTAGGCTGCTCCGGCTTCGATTTTCGGAGGAGGTGAACCCGTCGATCGAGGCGCCTCACGAATCCGAGAGTTGGTGTGCTAGAATTGGGGATTTCTCTGGGGTGGTTGGTTGGAGAACATGGATGAGAGGTCATACAGAGCGACTTGGCGTAGTAGTTTGTTGGCCTTGTGATTGTCGTGCATTCTCCTCAGGCTACTTTAATCCTAGCCGCCCTTGATAATCAAATGGTTCCAAAGAGCATCTGCAACTGCAACAATGACTCATAAAAGGTCAAAGTAGTGCAGCTAGCCATTTGTCCCTGCTTGGCAGTCCTGAAAACAACTCTCAAGGATTCAATAATTATCTGCAGTCTTAACTCAATGCACAGATAACTGAAATAATACCGCACAAGAAAAAATTTCTTTCAAATAAACAAAAAGAAAACCCACCAAGCTTGCATCAGACTCTAAACAATTTTCCATTGTTAGGCTCTGTTTGGATGGTACAAACATTTCTGATTCTGAGTAGAATCACTTATAACTGCTCCAAACGGTAAAAAAGAGAAACGTTTTAGGGATAGAAACACTTCGAAACGATTCATTTTTTTGAATTAAGGGGGTGAAACACCTAAAAGGGTGTTCCATACCTTGGAACACTTCGAGCAATCGTAAGTCGTGTCCAAGTTTTAAAAAAATTACAAAATTTTGCCACTACATGCATTTAGATCAATTCATATTTGATTCTCTTTAATAAAATCCAAGTTTATGAAATTCGTATTATCAATATCAATATCTGTTTACGTCTATCTTGCATTGGCTGACAGTACTAGTGATCATCAAATTTTGTTTACGGTCAGAAGAAAGTGATATATTTTTACAAGTGAGTTTTGTACTAGTGCATGTTTTGTACTATTGAGTACAAACGTCTTGACCATAGGAACATCCAACATGTTTTTCTTTTTAATGTTTACTTATCAATATGAGAGTACATACCAGATAAAAACCAAACATAAATGAAGAACAACTAGAAAACAACCGCTGATAAAATGAGTCAATTCACTTTTTCTCTCTTCGCGCCTTTGTCTCGCACAGCCGCCAACACCGCCGTTACACATTCGCCTCGCGCTGCCGCCGCCGGCGCGGTCGCGCATTCGCCTCGCGCAGCCACCGCCACCGTCATCACGCATTCGTCTCGCGCAGCTGCCGCCACCGTCGTCGCGCATTCGCCTCGCGCCGCCGCCGCCACCGCTGTCGCCGCCGCCACCGTCGTCGCGCATTCGCCTCGCGCCGCCGCCGCCGCTGCCGCCGCAACCGTCGTCGTGCATTCGCCTCGCACCGCCGCCACCGCTGCCGCCGCCGTCGCGCCGCCACCGATGTTGCCGCCTTCGTCTCACGCCGCCGCCGTCGGTGCGAGCGCCAGACCGCGCCACCTCGGACCGGCACGCCGACCGCTGCCGCGTGAGGAGCCACCTGGCCGGAGCACAGCGCTGGGTGTTGCCGCTCGCCTCCGCTAGAGCCGGCGCGCCCTGGAGAAGTCGGGAGGAAGAATGCCAGGTAATAAACTCCATGCACGAATTTCAAAGCAATCCAATAGGCGACTGAAACTTTTTTTAGATCTCAGGCATCTGAGAAATAGGCTTTTCGAATTTTAATTCTACTACTACTGAAGAGAAGGTTCTTAATTGGGGCGTGTGAAGCACCATGCCATCATGATCTGATTGAACGGTTAAAGACAAGCATGTGGATAACAAGCTCTAGCATGACAGGACCAACTTGTCCATGATGGATGAAGCCATTGATGGATCAGAGACGACGATGCAAGCTACTCCTTCCAGATATTTTTATATGTCACCGTACGGCTAGTTCATTTTTAAATTAGTCGATGACGAATAAAAAAATTCAAAAGGATTAGAATCTACGGAGCTGCGGGGGGAAGAAAGAGAGCGGGCAGGAGAAGGTGGTAGCGATATTAGATCATCCGCAGTGGCATGCTGTAAAGCATACTGGATACACTGTTCTGCAATGTAATTTAGAGTACGTACTGTAAAAGCTAAAGGAGAATAGTGTATAGAGTATGCTTTAGAGTACGCTGGTACGGATGGTCTTAGCTTGCTGCTGGTGTCTCGAAACTGGGAAGCAGGCAGATGCTATTTATAGGCGACGTCGAAATCGTCCAACGTATAGGAGTACTTACGTTGAATGAGATGCAACTCAGCGCAAAGCGGCTAGCTTCCCATACGATTATTCACAGAATCGTATCAAGTGCGTGCGTTCCTGACGAGCCCCCGCGCGCCATCGTTTTTTAGGAAAAGCATGCACCACCGCGCATCGTCGTCGTTGTCTCGAGGGAGTTTAATTACAAATGCGCTCGTGTTCCATTCCTGGCCTATATGAAATACTCTACTCGTATAACCACACTGCACATGCACAGGGAGGATAGATACGGATCAAGGTTGATAAGACTTATATATAAAACCGATCGGTTTGTATACGATACGGGATGAAGATATCATCCCGATACGCGACTCGATCAGTCCATGCCCATCAATACTGTAGCTGAGATCACTGTGAGAAAACACTATTGATTTACTTGCACCACAAAGGGGATGTAGCTCAGATTTTAGAGCGCTCGCTTAGCATGCGAGAGGTACGGGGATCGATACCCCGCATCTCCAGTGTATTGCTGTTTTTGTCACGCTCAACCTCACGCATGGGAGACGTGTAATGTTGTGGACCTGATTGATGATGGTCAGTCAGCCCATATAGTATAGTTTTGGAGCAGCATATTTAGCAGTAGTTCCTTTATTTACGGCCCAACTCCATACTCATTTCGCTCGCGGGCACCATGCAAGCAAGCCCCATTTCCCGTGCAGTGCAGTGCAGCATCGGAGACCATTCCGGCCGCTGCGCCAAAGACACGACGCGTCCGTCGCGCCTCCGCTCGCCAGCCAACTGGAAAAGTCCGACCGGACCGCCGCCTCTGGTCTGGCCCTCTTCTCTTTCGCCGGCGGCTCTCTTCAGAATGACGCATGCCTGCCAGATGATTAACCAAAATGTTGACTTGCGTAGGTGTGCAGATATTTCAGCTTCCTCCTCCGCTGTGAGTAAAGTACTCTGGCCGATGCGGGCAGACGGCACGGCACGGCGCGTCCTTCCTCCCAACCAACCAACCAACTGCCTTGACCAAACTGTAGCCCCACGAACAAGCAAGGAGAAGACTACTACAGGCGTAGTACGTGTTGTAGTAATGGCAAGCACCACCGAACACCAACCAAAAATCGATCGGCAGCCACACCGCGTCCGGTTTACCACGCTCGTCGTGCTTCCTCTTTGCAAGAAGACCTGACCTGACCTGATGGATGCAGCCGTACCCGTCAACTACGCTTCTTTATTTATTTTTCCCCCAGTTTTCACCCACGTTTATTTACCTCGTATTCGATGTCGTCAGTGTGAACATCTCGTCGACTCAAGTCGAACCAACCTTGTTCCGAGTTGACCTCGCGGGAAAGAGACTGTCAGTGTACTAGTATGGACCAATTCGATGAGATGGAATCTGGGCATAAGTTGATTACGTATTACACTGAACCAGTCGACTTATCGTCTGCCAGCTGGCCAAAGCTTAATGTCAGGTAAGCAGCTTACCGTAAGCTATGGCCCTGAATTGAAGGACCAAAAATATCTCAAAAGGAGTCGTGTTGCTAGACAATGAAATATCCTTTTCATCCCCTGCTTTTATGTTACTGCCACTAATCATCCATCATCCAATCCAACAGTACTAGTTCCTTTTTTCTGACATCCATGAAAATTATTGTAGTAAGCTAGTACCAATTGACAGGCCGCCCGCCCTTCAACCTCATCACACAGTCTGCACGTACACCACAGTACCAAGTTGAGTGGTGCAACTTCACAGACACAACGCGCGCGAGGGGCTCGCGGTTGAGGCGCGCGTGAAGGCCAGCCGACAGCCATGCCGCCGCCGGACAAGCCGCGGCCGAAGCCACCGAAGCCGAAACCCGAGCTTCAGACGGGGCCTGCTGCTGCTGAGGTGAAGCCGATGCCGGCCAGGCCGCCGCCGGTGCCGGAGCGGGACGGGATCCCCGAGCCCGGCAGCCTCCCGATCCTTAAGCGGCCCTTCTCCTGTGAGACCTACCGCCTCTGCCCGCCGCCGCCGGCCGCGCCGGCCACCGTGCACCTCCGCTCCGCCCGCCTGCCCATCCCTCTCATCGCGGTCTCGTCGACGCTGCTCGCCGTCTCTGCGGTGCTCCTCCTCGCCCTTCTCGTCCGCTGCCTCGTGCGGCGGCGGCGCGGGCGCGTCCAGCACCAGTACGCGACGCAGGAGGCGCTGCAGGACGACGACGACGAGGAGAGCGTCTTGGACTCGGCGGCGTGGGGCGCCGGCGGCGAGGAGGATCAGGAGCAGGTCGACGGCGGCGTGCACCACGTGTGGTACATCCGGACCAAGGGGCTCGACGAGCGCGCCATCGCCGCCATCGCCGCGGTCGTGTACGACGCCAAGAAGAAGAAGAACCGCGCCGGCGGTGCCGTTACGGACGGCGGCTGCGCGGTGTGCCTCGCCGAGTTCCGCGACGGCGAGACGCTGCGCCTGCTGCCGCGGTGCGCCCACGCGTTCCACCGCGGCTGCATCGACCCCTGGCTCCGCGCCCACGTCAACTGCCCGCTCTGCCGCGCGCCCGTCCAGCTCGCCGCCACCGGCGCCACCACCACAGCCGCCGTCGCGGACCCCTCGCCTGCGAGCGCCGTCGGAAGAACAGAGGAGGCACATCGCCGCCGCGTCCCGCCGGCCGACCGCGCAGTCAGGCGGGCCGCGTCCATGGTGACGATACCGCGGCGGCCGTGGCCGGATTCGGACGTCGCGCTCCAGGCGCCGCCGGCGTCGAGCAGCGGGCGCGAGGACGACATGACGGGGCTCGCCAAGATCAGGAACCTGCTGAAATTATCGGAAGCGCTGGAAATGGCCGTCGGCGGCATCGGGGTACGGAGATCGGCCTCCTTCGGCGCCGGCGGAGGCTGCCATCGCTTGCCAACAACAAGGTCGGGCCCGTCAACCGCCGCCGCCGGCGTCAACGGCGATGAGATCGAAGCATCGCGGTGAACTGCTATAAGATGATGGTGAACTGGGCGATCGAGAATTGCTGAAAAGTTGCAGATTTGGGCGAGGCGTGACCGCGTGAGGTTCGTGTTGGTTTGCGGAGTTTTGATTACCACAAGGCAAGGTAATAACTCGAGTTTGTGCATGAACTGGGGATCGTAAGAAATTGTAAATACGAATTCCTGACAAAATACGCGAGAAAATTGTATTATAATCCGACATGTGAGGTACAATATCATCACCATGCTCATCGGTTGTTCATGAATGCCCTCTAGTTTCGCTGACTGAACTTGTCACGCTCTACCATGATCTGCTCGTCTCAAGGCTGCACTGTGCCATATGACTGATATTTGGCCTGTGGAGGAACCAGTATGATTGCGCATTTCAGACATCGTACTCCCTCCTTTCTCAAAAGATTGTCACCTTTAGTTCAAAAAATGAACTAAAGGTGACAATCTTTTGAGAAAGGAGGGAGTACTTCGAAACTTCTCAAGATCTCACGTTCCAAACAGTGTCAGCGTGAACAGAGGTGCCTAGCTAGCTTGTGGATGTTGTCAGCCAAGGGAATCTGTTCTGCTGAAAATTCCATCATTCAGAATGAATTGGATCCGTTCTTCTCATCTGGAAAACAGGATGAATTTGGTTGTTCTCGTTCCGTTCCATCTCTGCCCGCTGAAAACAAACTAACAACAAGCACTGCTACGCACCTCTCGAGCCCTGCTGGATCTGCCTCACCTCATGGTAAGGTATTCTGAACAAGGCTCCAACCGACAGATCACCTACCCTGCCATTTCCCTGTCAGACCACTGACACTGCATTGAGGACGATGTTGCCATCTGCAACGCTAATGGGGTGAGGTACGCAAATGAGGCGACGCAGGCAGTTGAGCCCGGTCACCGTCAGGAGGCTGAGTGCATCAATTATCCGGACCAGGTTCTGGTTGGAAGTCGGTGTCGGTCATCAATTCTGGTGTAGATGTTTCACTGCATTTGCGTCCTCGAGTGTGGGTGAAGGTTATCCGAGAGAGCAGGAAGCATGAACCGTCAAGTAATCGAAGAACAAGAGGGTATGCTCATGCATAATGCAGTGGTTATGATCTTTAGGATTTTGGACGTCAAGCTCGTGTTTTTTTTTTAACCCAGAAGATTCATGCGAAGTGCTCTGCACTTCACTGCTGATACAGTGTCGGGTACACGAGATGAATCGTCACTTCAATTATACATAAAAGTAACTACCGACAAGAAATCTTCAGAATTTCATGAACAAAGTGAAATTTGGTTTGACCACTTGAGCAACAGCTAAAAAAAAAGTTATCTAACCAACGCATACAGTATTTATTAAACATACAAAAAAGGGAATGACTAGTATGCAATCTCATCTATGGTGCAAGCATGCAATCATCCACTCCCAACCATTGGATGTCCATCCTAGGGTAGTTGCGTTTTTTCACTTAACTCCCTTCATGTGGTGGAGGGGGTTAAGTGAAAAAACGTACCCACCTTAGGATGAACATCCAATGGTTCATGATAGATGATTGCATGCTTGCACTATAGATGAGATTGCATACTAGTCATTCCCTACAAAAAATGTACAGCCCGTAGCGGCACAACACTTTTACAAACCACCCCCAACACACAGCAATGAATTGATGAAAACAGACAGCAACTACTATACAATCAATTTAATTGTGCAATCCAGCAATCATGAATGCTCAGGCGTTGATTCCCATCCTATGGAAAATTCTCCCACATTTTTTTGCGTATTTTCAAACACAGGTGAAATGATTTAAGCAAAAATGTGCATCCACCATAAGATGAAAATTTAAGACCTGAGAATCCATGATTGCAGGATTGTACAATTAGACTGATTGCACAGTAGTTGCTGTCATGGAAACACCAGGAGAAATCCATTTGCATTATTATTACTCATACAATTTTAATTGGCAATACATAATATTTTGTTTCCAAACTCTATAGTGGACTCTTTTAACAGCAGGAAAATTATCCTCATAAGTACAGCAAGAAAAATCATATCCAGGGAACTAAACTCACATGCGGTGATCAATTACAAAACATGACCCTTTTTTGTACAACCATCACAAGGTAAAGCAACAAAGGCTTTTTGCTCCTGTCCTATTGAAATAATAATGGAAATTGACATAAGGCCAAAAAATTGTTGCACCCCTGAAGCAATACCCACCCATATCTCCACTAGGTCAGATAATAATGAAGGCAAGTAAACGAGATATCAGCAAAGCCTGAACGAAAATCTCAATGCCGCAACATGGCCAAGAGATCTTCTTTGTGCTCCATACAGTAGTATACCAAAATTGCAAGAATGATAGCTAGTATCATAGGCCATACACTTGCACCTGTCAGGAAACAAGCACCTGCTTTTATGACAGGACTTGCAAGATTGTCAGGAAATGACAAGAATAGTCAAAAGAAAGGAAGATATAGCCATACCATTACTCTTTATAGATCCAACTGATGTCACCCTTGCAGTTGAGTCGAAGGAAGTTGATAGCAAGGTTCTAAAATGATGTAAACCGATTATATCAAAGAATTGCATATTTGTTTTTAGTATTCATCAACTTAAAGCAGAATGAAGATTCTGACCTTGAATCATGGGAGAAAGTGAGTGTCGTAATGATGCCAAGATGTGCTTTCTTGACTGTTACCAATGTACGCATATTCTTTGATCCTAGAACGATAATGCTTCCTTCAATTGTTCCACTGGATACCAAAGGGCAAAGATGAGCGATTTAGACTTCCATGAAAATGCAACCATGTTATCTCATCAAAATAGATACAAAATGCAGTAAACAGCCAGTAGTTTTTTCTCCATGCTCACATCGCAAGAAGAGCACCGTTAGGCGAGACAGCAAAAGCAGATATTGCCTCACGAGTTATTTTCTTCGAACCGATTCTTGTCCGCGAGGTAGTATTCCAAGATATTATTTTCCCATAATCACCTAAAAAGAGGAATCATTCAGTTACTGCCAAGACTCAGAAAAATCAACAAATTCATTCACAACAAGGTGAATTCAAAATAAACCTTGCATGGCTGTAATGAAGAGGATGTGGCTGCTGTCCGTCTTATTAGAAAACCGGCAGAAGCTAAATATTTCACCCTGGAGATGCATGAGTCAGAAACACATTTAATTTAGACAAATAAAATCAGTGCACACAGTACGAAAAACACTCACTGCTTCTCTTGCAAGATCTGCTATAACTTCTTGTGAGTTCAAATCCCACACTTTACATGGGCCACTGCTCTTATTCAAAGCAAGAAACTTCTCATCGGAACTGAAGGCACAGTTCAAACCAAAAGTACCATCAGTATCTTGCAATCAATATCCGAGTGAAGAGAGTTCAACTAATACTTATTTTCACCTGAAGCTAAGATCCTTAATCAATGTTTTCGTATCAGCTACTGAGAGAACAGACTCCATGGCAGGCCATTTGAATACCCTTAAATGCCCATCCTACACAACAGATAGAAATGATACAAAATGTCAATAATCATACATTTTAACTGATGTATCTGTAACAAGAGAGAGAACAACATAACTCCACGAATCATCACAGCATACATGTATGATTATGTCTGTCAAGTTATTATCTGGAGCATCAAAATGGTAGCAAACCATATTCACTTTATAATAGAAAACGTCAAGGTGAAATTTTAGATTATGGAGACTGTTCTGCCTGTAATAAGCGACTATAGATAAGCACCTGATTTTACGTTAGAGTAAAATAAAGATAATGACATAACCTTCTATAGAAAGGATATATGGAACAAGTCATTAAGCATTATTTTCTAACCCAAATGTTTCTATATGATACTAAATTGCCAACCATTAAAAAAAATACTCCTTTGGCTAACATAAAGACTACACATCCACCTCCCCAGTCACCTCAACACACTACATGTACAACCATGAAAACAGTTGTCAATATTGTTAGATGCTATGTAAGTTCCCCAAAAGAGTCTGTTCCTTGGCTCTATTAGTCTTTTCTTTACTCAATGTGTTATTCAGGATGACCACAGTCCATACTTTTACACTATTTTCTGCATGAAACCATGAAGTACACGGTACCTCAAGAGTTATCAGATCTGCCTAAGCCATTGTGAGCCATTCATGTCGTATATGGTATACCACTTTACCAGGGAAAAAAGGGATCTAAAATGGTCTAAGCAACTGCCATTAAACATTTAAAAATAACTCAGTTTAGGAATTATAGTTGATAGATAGGAAACCTTCCAAACTAGATACTTAACACGCAACAATGACCAGATTTGCATCCACCCAGTACTCCATTATCAATATGGAGAACACAAAATCACCGCTCACAAATACCAGTATTCGAAAGGACCGTATTTCGACTTACCTCGCCACCAGTGGCAAGGGTCGACCCCTCACCACTGAATGATGCAGCCAACTGTGATCCAACATCTTTTAGCTCCACTAGTGCTTCCTCATCACATTTTAATTCTAGCTCATGTGATTTCTTTCCTTCCTTCGATTCCCACTTATACAACCTGCATGAGTGTTTCGTGGTAAGAAAACTTGAAGGTAAAACTGTTAACCAGGTTTTCATGCTCAAAAAGCTCAAGAGTTGGGTGCGTTGGGCACAGACAGCAGCGTAGATCAATCAATTCAGCTGCTTACGGCAAGAATTCATGATAGCCTTGATCAGGGAGAGGATAAGGGAAGTATAGTCAGAGTTTATATGCGAGTTCTAAGTTCATGATAGCCACTCACGAACAATCAACCATGACGCCATGATGAACAATACAGGATCCTATGGATCCGATCCGAGGGGAGGAGGGTGTACCTGCATCCGTTGGGGAACGCACAGATGACACCGTCGCCGCGCGGGTGCACGGCCATCCTGTAAGGAACCTGGTCCTCCGTCTGCACCACGAGCACCTGCGCGCCACGAAGGAACACACCAGATCAGTATACGGGTAATCACGCCCCGCTGCCACCCTTACTTGTAGATCGGCGCGGGATCTCGGAGGCCGGCCAGACCGCTCACCGGTTCGGCCGAGAGGGCCGCCGCATCGGGCTCGAGCGCGGCGACCACGAGCTTGTTGGGCACGCCGCTCCTGCCCTCCCCTCCGCCGCCCCCGAGCACGGCCATGATCTGGGCCCGGGGCGAGGAGGAGGACGCGTCGTCCGAGTCGGCGGGGGCGTCGGGTTTCAGGATGTGGGCGAGGGGCAGCCAGGCGGCACAGTAGATGGGGAAGCCGTAGGTGCTTCGCCCGCCGTCGCCACGGGGCGCCATCGGGCCGGGGAAGGTGGGGAACTCGGGGCGGAGGTGAGAGTGGTGACCGTGGAGGGGAAGGAGAGTGCTCGGGGAAGGAAGGTGACTCGGTGCAGTGCGGTGCAGTATCAGACGGCGGTTGACATTCACATTTACGACTGCCAAACCAAACGTCCGACGACTCGTCACGCCCGCCCCAAAAACCCAACCCTTCTCTTATCCCCCCCCCCCCCCCCCCCCCCCCCCACCCATCTCCCGCCACCGCGCCGCCGGCGAGATGCTGACCTGCGGGCGCTTTCTCTCCTCATCGGCCGCCACTACCACGGCCTCCTTCTTCCCGCTCCGAACCCTGACCCGGTCCCTCCTCCGCCGGAGCCCTCTCCCCCGCCTCCTCTCCTCCGCCACATCGGCCGCCGCCACAGCCGTCGAGCCGGACACCAAAGGTGAAAGCTTTAACCTTAACCATCGCGGCGCCGTCCCGGAGAGGTAGAGTAACCAATCTAAGCTTCAGGTTCCGTTGCAGGCGGCGCGAGCGGAGGTGCCGGTGCGCCACCGAAGCCGCAGTGGAAGGCAGCCATCGACTTCAAGTGGATCCGGGACAACAGGGACGCCGTCGCGGCCAACATCCGGAGCCGGAACTCTGCTGCCAATCTCGACCTCGTCCTCCAGCTTTACGACGAGTACCTCGCGCTGCAGAAGGTCAGGGGCTGTGACATTGATTTTCCAGTTGCAATTTGTTGGTGCTGTCTGATTGTACTGCGTTACATGGGGTGGTGAATAAGATTGCGTTTTAATAGGATTCAGTTCTAGTGCGAGATACGCCAGGCTTTAGAATGGTGTGGTTCTTATGGTTGTTGGATTGGAGTCAGCAAAATTTGTCTTTGAACTTGTTATACTTATCCTCCAGTCTGTTACTCTGCTTGAGCAAGTGGTGACGACATTTTGCGACTCTAGTTGTTGGCGTGGCTATTTTATCTCATTGTATGGTCTGATTAGCAAGCAAAAAAAAAAAAAACAGATTTCACAAGCTCAACTAAATCAGATTTTCTATTTGTAACATGACTTATTTTCTGGCCTTAGCATAAGTCACACTTTTTCTTTGCCCATTATATTGACATTCATTCGAAAATAAATTCAATTGAAATCAAATCTTGCAAAAGTTGGCTTATATTTTCAGAAAACCAGCGCTCATGAAAGCCAGATTGTCCTGTTATGCATTATGTTATGCCAGCATTTTGAATTATAAGGCCCTGAACCCTCAGGAGTCGTTATGTACTCATGATTGTGAATCTAAGTAGCACAATCTTTAAGGCCCTGAAGCCTCAAGAGTCAGGACCTAGATCCTATTTCAAGATTCTAGTTTCCGTGGAAGACATGTGCAATAATTAAATATGTTTATATGTATGCAATTGTTCGCATTCATTTTGAGACTGTAATATGATGGTAACAAAAGCATGGAAACAATTCCTAATTATGACAGATGGCAGGAAGTCGAACGACTCCGAGCTGAGCGAAATGCAGTTGCTAACAAGATGAAAGGGAAACTAGACCCATCCGTGCGCCAAGCCCTTGTTGAAGAAGGTAGAATGATCGTTTTTAAACTCAATCATTAGCAAATAGAGGCAACGTTATATGATTTTTCACTCATTTGATTTACTGCAGGCAAGAACTTGAAAGAAGCACTTATCACACTAGAAGAGGATCTTGTTCAGCTGAGTGACAAGCTTCAACTAGAAGCACAAAGTATTCCTAATTCCACGCATCCAGATGTTCCTGTTGGGGGTGAAGAAAGCTCTGTTGTCAGAAAGGAGGTAGTGCATTTTTGTAGATATTCCCTTTTCCTTTGCACTTCGTACATTTGATAATTTCTTTTGCTTGAACTGTGCAGGTAGGCGGTAAGAGGAACTTCAATTTCACGATCAAAGATCATCTTCATCTAGGAAAGGAACTTGATTTGTTTGATTTCGATGCAGCTTCTGAGGTATAAATGTGACAAATTTGTGTTCTCTTTACACTTAGTATAGCAAGTCCTTCAATAAGAGATTTGGTTATGCACCTGGAAAACTGACTGCGTGATGACAGATAAATAAATATGAAATTCTCTCTATAAAATTATGCCTTACGCAGTTGTTATATAAGTGGATTAATAGTTTGGCCCTCCTCATTTTACAGTCATTCTTTTCCACATTGTGCAGGTCAGTGGTTCAAAGTTCTACTACTTAAAGAATGAAGCTGTTTTGTTGGAGATGGCCCTTGTAAATTGGGCTATTTTGGAAGTCTCAAAGAAGGGTTTCACACCACTCATAACTCCGGAGATCGTGAGGTCATCTGTTGTCGAGAAATGCGGCTTCCAGCCAAGGGCTCAGAACACTCAGGTACGATCTCCACTATTTAAAATATTATTCTAT
Organism: Tuctoria greenei; assembly: GCA_036927565.1. Taxonomy (NCBI): domain Eukaryota; kingdom Viridiplantae; phylum Streptophyta; class Magnoliopsida; order Poales; family Poaceae; genus Tuctoria; species Tuctoria greenei. The sequence continues at coordinate 164,974,112 of JAYESD010000009.1, read as the reverse complement.
TTAGTTATTTACCATAATAAAATCATGGAAATTGCCACTAGTGTATCGTCGGTCAAATGACTTGTTTTTTTTAATGTGATACAATTGCTTTAGCAGCTGTTTGGTATTGTTGATTGCTTCTTCGTGGTTGCAAAATTTGTTTCGTTTTGGACATCAATGCTGTCTCAAAAACAATCATGATTACCGCTAATTTCTATTATAAAATCTAAATCAAAATTTATGAAACATAATCTTATGAAACTACGTTGTGTGATAATATATGCACATAATTTTGAGATCTTGAATTTCAGTATCCAGAAGGACATCTATAACCAGATTTAATAATTATTTGATATGACACATTTGAGTTAGTATTTGATTATTCGTGATATGGTCCCCCAATTCGTATGGCATTCTATGCTGTTCAATATTAATAATTTCAGTACCCTTGTCTCTATTCCTTAAAAGCAGTAAGCTATTATCAAGCTGAGTGCTTGCACTTTCTTTTGTAGGTCTATTCAATTGAGGGCAGTGATCAGTGTCTCATAGGCACTGCTGAAATTCCTGTTGGAGGCATCCACATGGACTCTATACTTCTTGAGTCTTCCTTGCCTTTAAAATATGTAGCCTATTCACACTGTTTCCGCACAGAAGCTGGTGCAGCAGGTGCTGCCACTAGGTCAGTGTCCTCTCTTTTTATTTCTTACCTTAAGATTATCATCTGTTAAATTTAGATTTATGAAGTTTCACTCTGTTATGAACATGAGATGTGCTGACACTTGTTTTGATTGTTCTATTTTGTGACACCAAAAGTTGCTATTAATTGTAAGCGCTCTGTCCTTTTTTTTTGGCTTTTTAAAACTTGCTTAGTTTTAGTCCTTTTATCATGAACAGGGGTCTCTATCGAGTGCATCAATTTAGCAAGGTTGAGATGTTCATATTCTGTCGGCCAGAGGAAAGTGACAAATGGCATGAGCAACTTATTACCATTGAAGAGGATCTTTATACATCACTTGGGCTTCATTTCAAGTACATCATATTCCTATTTAATTCAGTGACAGTCTGTCTTCACCAAAAAAATATTTGTGCCACTGATATACTAATGCCAATGCTTATAGAACTTTGGATATGGCAACTGGAGACTTGGGTGCGCCAGCCTACAGGAAATTTGACATTGAGGCGTGGATGCCAGGCCTAGAACGATACGGTGAGGTAAGGACAAGTATTTCAAGGCTCTATATCTTCTGCCAATTTTGTGCAATCGTGCTGATGGTACGTGATCTTAACCTGCAGATCTCCAGTGCATCCAACTGCACCGACTATCAAAGTAGGCGACTCGGCATCCGTTACCGTCCGGCACCCTCAGACCATCCGCCGGGGAATGCCAAGAAAGGGAAGGGAGCTGGCTCTGGGCCAACTCAGTACCTACATACCCTGAACGCAACAGCGGTTGCGGTTCCCCGCCTCATTATCTGCATATTGGAGAATTTTCAACAGGAGGATGGGTCAGTTGTGATACCGGAGCCTTTAAGGCCGTTCATGGGTGGACTTGATGTGCTCTCTCCAAAATCCAAGTGATCCTATGGCATCCTATATTGTTGAGCTCGTCGGATGGGTGGGCTTGAGTTGTTTACCCGAAATACAACCGCACAAGTGATCAGAAAATGATTTTTGTATTTTTTCTTATTTGTGCTCTTGCGTGGCTTAACTATTCTTTTTTGCTTGCTGAGCTCTTGTAACTAGAGTTATTGGTCTGAATAACATCATTGCATTTTTAGCTGAATCGATTGAATTAACAGATATTTTTACGAAAAATTATATTTTTAGTCTTATTTTTGTTACATAGAGACCAAAGATCAAATAGCCACTAAATCATCTCGAATTACATAGAGAAATCTGATTACAACATGAACACTAAGTGCTATCTCTCAAATAGAACAAGAATATCAATAATACTTTTTCCTCCATCTTTGTTGTTGCTTGACGATGCGGCCATCTAGCCAACAAGTCGAGGCCGCAAGAAGAACGACGGCGAGAGGCGTGTTCCCTTGTTCTTCTCTTGGTATCTTGATCGGATTCTGAGTGGGTTAGAGTGTTCAAGTGTGTATGAGTGTATGTCCTTAAGCCTTCTTTGATCACACACTTGACCCTCTTCTTATAGTTGACCAAGAGACACAAGAGGGGGTCTCCCACCCTTTAGGAATATTGAGTCTCTCGATCACAGACTCAAATTTCGGTGGGTTGTGTCCTTTCAATTAGAACACATGTCAATTTTGAGTTCAAACTGACAGTTACTGAAAAATCGGACTAGTCCGTATAGGGTCCAGACTAGTCCGGTCACTCTTACTGGACAATATCGGACTAGTCCTCTAAGGGTCCGGACTAGTCCGGTTATCCTTACTGGACAATATCGGACTAGTCCGGTACTTCCAACATTCTTTCCCTTGAACTCGAATCTGAAACTTACCAACTTACTTAATACTAAACTTAATGTCCATTTTCTTATGCTTGACATATAGGGCACGACACATCACAACAACCATTTACGTATTGTTGGAATCGAAGACCACAATATATCTCACACTTGAAAATGAACCTTACTCTTACTTGGCCCCTAAATATCCAGTGATCATAGGCTCTCCCTTAAACCCATGCCGGCTACGTGTTCACTGAACACGCTGGGTGGAAGACCTTTTGTTAGCGGATCCGCAAGCATACGGTTGGTACTTATATGCTCAAGACTTATGGTATGATCCTGGATTCGATCTTTCACTGTCGATGTGTTTGGCACCACCACTCGACTTATTATTGTGAGAGTAAAATACTGCGGGCTCATTATCACAGTATAACTTAAGTGACTTTTCAATGCTGTCGACCACTCTAAGACCGGGTAAAAATTTCTTAAGCCAAACAGCCTGCCCGGTGGCCTCATAACATGCAACAAACTCGGCATGCATTGTGGACGATGCAGTGACGGTTTGTTTGGAGCTTTTCCACGAAATGGCTCCACTCGCGAGGGTGAATATATATAACCTGACGTGGATTTCTTAGTATCCACACAACTCGCGAAATCTGAATCTGAATATCCCACTACTTCAAGTGGGTCTGACTTACTATACGTCAACATGAGGCCTTTTGTGCCTTGCACATATCTTAATGCTTTCTTAACTGCCTTCCAGTGATCAATCCCTGGATTGACCTGATATCTGCCAAGCATTTCGGTCACATAAGCTAAGTCAGGGCGAGTACAGACTTGAGCATACATAAGGCTTCCGACAGCAGAAGCATATGGAACCGACTTCATTTGATCGATCTCATATTGGTTCCTGGGACACTGAAAGTTCCGAAACTTATCGCCCTTGACAATCGGAGCAGGCGAAGGCTTACTCTTATGCATACTGTACTTTATCAGTACATTCTCTAAGTATGCCTTTTGTGATAAGCCTAATACCCCCTTATTTCTATCTCGGTGAATTTCTATGCCCAATACATAGGATGTTTCACCAAGATCTTTCATATCAAAATTAGAGGACAAAAACTTCTAGTTTCTGATAGTAGATTGACATCACTACTTGCAAGTAGTATATCATCTACGTAAAGCACGAGGAAAATAAATTTCCCGCTCTTAAACTTAGCATAAATGCAATTGTCCTCCTCATTCTCTTTAAACCCAAACTTTCTTACTGTTTCATCGAACTTGAGATACCACTGCCTTGATGCTTGTTTAAGTCCATAAATGGACTTTCTTAAGTGGCATCCCATATGTTCCTTACCTTTAACAACAAAACCTTTTGGTTGTGTCATATAGATGTTCTCATATAGATCACCATTGAGAAACGCCGTCTTTACATCTATCTGATGTAATTCTAAATTATAATATGCAACTAATGCCATAATGATTCTGAACGAATCCTTACTTGAGACAGGTGAAAATGTCTCATTATAATCAATCCCTTCTCTTTGAGTGAAGCCTTTTGCAACAAGTCTGGCCTTAAACTTATCAATATTCCCTTTGGAGTCACGTTTAATTTTGTAACCCATTTACAACCTACTGTTTTGGCTCCATTAGGAATCTCAACTAAATCTCAGACTTTGTTTGTTTCCATAGACCTTATTTCATCCTCCATGGCTTTACGCCATTAAGATGATTGAGGACTTCTCATAGCTTCTTCAAATGTGGTGGGATCACCCTCCATTTGAACTGCCTCACTCAAATAGATCTCATAATCGTCCGGAATGGCCGATTTTCTTTCTCATTGAGATCTTCTTAATTGCACATTATCCTCATTTTGAGGCTGTTGTTGCTCTTCATTATTAGTGACGACGGGCTGAAAATGCTCAACCTCTCTTAATAATTCCGTTGTCAATGGAGAACTAACAACAGGTGTTGAATCATTACCAATAGGCACTGATGATTCAACAGCAGTAGGTAATGAGAAATATGGTTCTTGAATCATGGGAGTGGGTACATAAACCCGCTTCTCTTCAAGATTAATTTCTCGTCTTACCATACTCCCCCTGATCATGGCATCCTCTAAAAAGACGGCATGCCTTGTTTCTACAAACTTAGTATATCGTTCTGGATAATAGAAACGATATCTCTTACTTTTTTCTGCATAGCCAATAAAATGGCAACTTACTGTCTTAGAATCCAACTTACCAATGTTTGGGTTAAACAATTTTGCCTCAGCGGGACAACCCCATATATGCATATAACTTAATGAGGGCTTACGTCCTGTCCACAACTCATACGGTGTTTTGGGCACCGACTTAGTAGGAACCCGATTTAGCACATGAATGGCAGTTTTTAATGCCTCCATCCATAAGCTAACCGGCAAATCTGATTGACTTAACATGGATCTAACCATATCCATTAGCGTATGGTTGCGCCGTTCCGCTACTCTATTTTGCTGAGGCTCGCCCGGTGTGGAATACTGGGCAACTATGCCATTTTCCTGTAGGAACCGAGCAAATGGTCCAGGAACTTGGCCATACGGGGTATGACGACCGTAGTACTCACCACCACGAATCTTACCACTTTAATCTTAATATTGTGCTGATTTTCAACTTCAGCCTTAAATATCTTAAATTTATCCAACGCTTCAGAGCGTTCTTTAATTGGATAAATATAGCCATAGCGAGAATAGTCATCCGTGAAAGTTATGAATGAATCAAAACCATCAACAGATACTACGGGAAAAGGACCACAAATGTATGTATGGATTAATTCCAAAATTCCTGCACTGCGTATGACACCTTTCTTAATTTTCTTAACAAACTTTCCCTTAATGCAGTCTATGCATTCTTCTGAATCTGAAAAATCCAAATGGGAAAGAATCGATGTGAAATCAATTGTTCAATTCTCCCCCTCGAAATATGGCCCAAGCGACAATGCCATAATTTCGAAGACATTTCAGAATCGATTCTCTTACGCTTACCCTGATGTGAGGAAAACTGATTGTCGCTTACAACATTAACATCATCATGCATAGATAATAAGTATAGCATGCCTTGTCTTATGGCAACACCAACCATCTTATTATCATACTTAATTACACATCTGTCTTTGCCAAACTGACAAACATAACCATCATCATCTAAGCATGACACTGAGATGAGATTTCTACTTAAAGAGGGTACATATAACACATCCTGAAGTGTAAGTACAAAGCCATTTCTTAATACTAATGGATAATCTCCAATGGCTTTCACATCAGCTTCATGGCCATCAACAACTTTAATGGCCCTTTCCCCTCTTTCTAGGGTCCTCCTCATATTTAACCCCTGCAACGAATTGCAAACGTGCACAGTGGCACCTGAGTAAATCCACCAAGAAGATGGTGTATAATCTAAAAGCAGGGATTTATCAACAAAGGTCACAAATTCATTACCATTTTTGCAACACCATTTAAGGAAGCCAATGCAATCCTTCTGATGGTGACCTTTGTCTAAACAAAAGCGGCACTGATCTTTATCCACTTTCACATCCTTATTGTAAGGATGGCTTTCTGGAAACTTACCCTTATCTTTATCATGGTGAGAAGAATCATGATACTTAAAAGATTGCTTAGAAGAATAATTCTTCTTAGCCTTACCTTTTCCCTTCACGTAATTGATTGCATCATAACCGTTGTCGACTGTTGGAGTCGGCAGATCTCCTGACACTACTAAAGTGTTGAAGGAGTTTGTAGTTCGGTGTGGGCGCGCGGAGACTCAAGAAGGTGAATCACGATTGGACACGAGAGACACAGTGGTTTACGTGGTTCGGGCCGCCTGAGCGTAATACCCTACTCCACGGATGTGTGGTGTTGTATTAGTTTATGTATGAAAGCTCACGTCAATGCGTGTGTGCCTGAGAGCGTTCGAGAGCCTTCTCTTTCCTTTCCGTGTATCGTCGGTCTGTCCTTTTATAGTACAAGGACAAACCGTTACAAGTTAGCCTGGCCCGACATGTGGCCCCGGCGGTTACTAGTATTGATACACGATTAATTGTTGTTAATAACCCTGTAACGGGCTCCGACAGTGCCGTTACAGGTGTTAAGATTGTCCGATTAAGTGTCATTAACATGGAATTAATGACAATTAATCGGGTCTTGAAGTCCGCGGCTATCCTTTGAAGATCCGGAGTCGTTACAATGTCTTCCGGAGGTTTGAGGCGGCCAGCTCCGACGTTTGGACACGTGGCAGCTCCGGAGCTTGCTTGTGGGAAGCGGGAAGCTCCGGGGTGGCCTGGCACGTGTCAGGTCCGGAGCTTCTCTCGGTCAGGGGTTAAGTCCGGAGGTGCCGTTTCGGTACCTAGCCCGGAGCTTCACCCTTGTGGGTAGTAGCTCCGGTCTGGTAGTACACGTGGCAACCTAGGGGTTAACCATGTTGGAGAAGCAGGTCCGGTTATGTCTGACAAGTGGGCCTCCGAGGGTCTTCAATTTGAGTAGACGTCCTTCCCTTGAGATCTTTGTAACCTCAGGGGGTGTATGGTTTTTAGGGTACTGACAGTGGCCCCCTGGACCTACCTCCGGGGAAAGTCACCGGGGTGAAGTCATTCCGTCGGAGGTGGGTCCATACTCGCGACTCTTGAACTGGGTCTTCAAGGGTCTTCGGAGGTGCCGTTGGTGGGGCTTTACGGTTAAATCCCGACGCGTGGCCAGCCCGGATCGTCCGGGAAAGAGGTTCCGCGCAAGCTGGTGCGGGAGCCTCCCAAGGTAATTTTTCTTTTTTACCTCGATTAACTTTTTAATTGTAGCATCTGTTTGCTCAATTTCTTCGTTCTTCATCTGCAGCGTTCCCAAGAAGGGGAGTGAAGCTCCACCCTCAGCCACAGTGTCTGAGGCTGCGAGGGCTTCTGCTCCAGTCCCGGTGCCGCCCCAAGCGGAGGCTGCGACAGCTCCGGCGCCGGCTGTCGTGGTCATGGACCTCGACTCGTCTCCAGAAGTTCCCGTGGTAGCGCCGGACCACGGGAATGAAGATGCGCCAGCGGCACCCGTCCCGGAAGTGGAAGCTCCGGGTCCTGGTGCTGCAGTAGTAGAAGCTCCGGCTGTTGAGTCGGAGGAAGTAGCAGTCCCGGCTTCGGAGCCGGAAAGTGCTGAAGCCCCGGCGATTGAGCCGGAGGTGGCTGAAGCCCCGGCATGCGAGCCGGAAGTCGAAGTAGTTCCGGCAGTTGAGCCGGTTACTTCCGAAGCTCCGGCCGCAGAGCCGGTGATTGTTGGAGCGCCGGTCACAGAGCCGGCAGTTAAAGAGGCGAGGGAGCTTCAGCCTCCCTCAGAAGAGGTGTCCCGGCCGGAGCCAGTAGCGGCTCCTGCTCCAGAGGCGACGACGTCGATGGTACCTGTGGCAGAGCCAGAGTGCCTGAACGAAGTCGCCGGCCCCCAGCCTGAGGGGGCAAATGAAGACTTGGCGGCGGGACCTTCTTCGATGGCGACTGAGGTCATCCCGGAGGAAGTCCCTAGCGCTTTGGAAGCTCAGGGTTCCACTCTCGTAGAGTGGGACCGAATTTTTGTATGTGAAGACCCGCTGGAACCAGCGGAAGAGATCCCAGTAGGTCCGGAGCCCATCTCGCTGTCGATGTCCATCGACAACGCCTGCTCCAGTCTACGTCAGGTCCAACTGGTCTTCTTCCACGACAGCAAGGCTCTTGAAGAGGAGCGCCAAACCCTTAGGCGGTGGCGTAATCGGCTCCACTTCGAGACTAAGCTGGCGCAGTCGAGGCTTGCGGATGACAAGGAGTGGATCAAGCGGGAGAAGATCCGCCTGGAGCTCTGGGATAAGCTGCTGGACGAGAGGGAGAGCATGACTCACGCCCTCGATTGTCAATCCCGGGAGTTCCACGACCGAGCTAAGGCTGCTAACGACGCGGCCAATGCTCGGTTTGATCAGCTCGAGGCCATCAGCACCGCACTCATCAAGCGCCGAGAGGCACTTGAAGGGAGGGAAAGACGGCTCGAGGACGAGGAGCAAAAACTCCTAGAGCTACGGGATGACGTCTTGCGACGGGAAGAAGAGCTCGCCGAGAAAACAGCTCTGGCGGACAAGGGCCTCGAGGAGCGCACTAAGAAATTGGAAGAGCGCTGCCTCGAGGAAGAGGAGAAGACCTGGGTGCGGGGGCAGGAACTCTACGAATACGAGTGTGCCCTTGTTGCCCGGGAGAAGAAAGTGGAGGCTAGGGAGAAGGACCTGGTCGACCGCCAGAACAAGATCCACCTCCGGGAGGAGGAGCTCGGAAGACTTGAGAAGCGGGTTGCTGCGAAGATCCAGCAAAACGCCAAAGAAGTTGAGCGCCTCGCCCGCGAGAATTCAGAGCTGACGGCGGCCCGGAGATCCCTGGAAGAGATGAAGAACTTGAGGAAGGCGGACTCCCTGCAGATTTGGGAGTTCCTGGGCAAGGCCGACGACGCGCTGACGCCGATGGGTTTCAGCCCCGTGCACCCGGATGATCCGGAGCCGGAGCCGGACCTTGCGTTGCAAGCGTTGAGCACCGCAGGCAGCAAGCTCTCCAAGGTGGGCGACGTCATCGCGGACCAGCTGGAGGTCGAGGGGCAATCCCTGGCTAGGAACGTCACAGAATATGTGTTGACGTGCTACACCAGCCGGAACCCTTGATTTCCTCTGGACCCGATGCTTGAAGGCCCCGTCAAAGGAGAAGGCGAAGCTACCCGAGCCTGCGTGTCGGAGGTCGCCCAGAAGGTCGCCGAGTTCTTCCATAGGGTCTAGGACCGTCTCTTTTAGCCTTTACTTGTATCTTCTCTTCTTCCTCAATTTTGTAATCCCTTGTCTCCAGATGTAATCTCCGGTCTTCAGATGAAATAAAATCCCCATTTTTTTGCGAATTTCATTTTTTTTTTGTCTTCAACATCTTTATCTTCACTTGGCCCCCTGGTAGATGTGCACAATTTGATTGTGGACATGTACCAAAAGGATGTTGATTTTTGTTGAAGACGAATTTGCTTCGAACTTGTGGAATTTAGGTCCGAAGTTTTTGATAGTGAAGGTCCCCTGAAGTTGTCGGAGCTTAGAAGCTCCGGCACTGTCCATCGCTGGAGCTTAGTAGCTCCGACAATAGCCTCTATCAACACGTTGAGCGTCGGTAGTTAATACTCCAAGGTGTCGGAGCTTAGCAGCTCCGGCAATGACCTTTGCCACACTTGGTTTGTTGGCAACAGACTCCAGTGATGGGGTCTTCTCACCATCTTTTAGTCAACGCCGACGGTTGACGCCCTGGTGGGAGTCGGAGCTTGGTTAGCTCCGGTTTTTCTCCATCAACGTAGGGTTCATTTTCCCTGCACACTTAAGCCAAGAAAAATAGTAAAATTCGTTCCTTGTCTATAACTTCGTCGCGGCTTACGGTTCTCAAGAAAATTTTAAGTTGAACACGATTTTTAATACGACTGGATGAATTGTCTTTTCTTTTAGATCCAATTGTCCATGGACCCACCTTACTTTGGCCTGCCGGGATGTAGGTAGAGTGGCGTACTTAGGGTGCTTGACCAGTCTAAGTCGATAGCGCACTCCGGCCCTAGAATGGCTTGGCGACTTTCAGGCGAGTTGGCCACAGACGATATTTAAATCCAAAAAATCTGATAATTCAACTCGAATCGTATGTAAACCGGTCAAACTAGAACTTCTTAAGAATTGCACGTTTCTGTTATAGACAAGAAAGAGAAAAATAAAAATGTCGAGCCTATGCAAAAATGAATGCACGTGGAGTCTATTTCACATGAAGATGTCTTTCATTATAGGTCCGGGGTACAGGGGAAACAAGTACACTCTTAGGGTACGGAACCAGGCTAAGTGTGTTTGGTTTCTCGTTTGACCCAGGGTAGTTAGCCACACTTTTAGTCCGGAGACTGTGTCAAGTGTTGCATGAGCTTTTCAAACCTTTCGGGAAAGGTCCGGCTGCTCTCTCGGAGGAACTACCCGACTCTGTACAATGACTCTATAACATACATTTCAAGTTACTTAAGACTCACCTCCGTGGAATTAAGTGTAGAACTTACGGAGGTGCTCGATGTTCCAAGGATTTGGGAGAGGTGTCCCATCCTCGGTAGCCAAGCGAACGCTTCCGGGACGGGATACTTTGATCACTCGAAAGGGCCCTTCCCAGCCGGGGGAGAGTTTGTTTTGCCCTTCTCTGGATAGTATTCTCCGTAGCACCATATCGCCTTCCTCGAGCTGTCGGTTGTGTACATGCTGCTGGTGATAGCGCCGTAGAGCTTGGCGGTATCGGGCATTCCGAACAGCTGCTTGGCACCTTCCCTCCTCGAGGAGGTCTAGGTCTTCGCGCCGGAGCTGGTCCTGCGCGGCTTCGTTGAAGGTCCGGACTCGGAGGGAACCCAAGGTGATTTCCGGAGGAAGGATCGCTTCAGCTCCGTACACCAGAAAGAAGGGTGTTTCTCCGGTTGCCCGACTTGGAGAAGTCCTGTTGGCCCATAGAGTGGGCGAAAGCTCTTAGATCCAATTGGCTCCGTGCTTTTTCAAGCGCTCATAAGTGCGTGTTTTGAGTCCTTTAAGGATCTCTGCATTTGCTCTCTCGGCTTGTCCATTGCTGGCAGGATGAGCTACGGAAGCGTAGCAAACTTGTATGCCGAGGTCTTCGCAATATCCTTGAAATGCGGAGCTTGTGAATTGAGTCCCATTATCAGTGATGATCTTATTTGGGACTCCGAATCTGCTCACGATGGATTGTAGAAAATTGATTGCAGATTGTTTGTTGATCGTCACAACGGGAGTTGCTTCCGACCACTTGGTGAACTTGTCGATGGCGACGTACATGAACTTGTAACCTCCGACGGCTCTAGGGAAGGGTCCCAAGATGTGCATCCCCCACACAGCGAAAGGCCATGTGGGAGGTATCATTTGTAAGGACTGAGCAGGTGATGAATTTGCTTTGCATGAAATTGGCATGCTTTGCATTTCTTCACCAGCTCAGTGGCATCCTGGAGCGCTGTAGGCCAGTAGAAGCCGTGCCGAAAGGCTTTTCCGACCAGCGTGCGGGAAGATGCGTGGTTCCCACACTCGCCTCCATGGATTTCTGCGAGGAGCTCGCAGCCTTCTTCCCTTGTGATGCACCGCATTAGGATGCCGTTGGCACCGCGCCGTTAGAGATCCCCTTCTACCAACGTGTATCTTTTAGCCAATCTGACTACCCGATCAGCGGATACATCATCGTCAGGAAGGATGTTGTCTTTCAAGTAGCTCCGGATCTCCGAGATCCATGCATCGGAACTGACTTGAGCATTTGAGTCTTGCGTGCTGGGTTGCTCGGAGCTTCCGGCAGCACCTACGACCCTTGATGGCTGCCATGGTAACAGGGCCATCGGGACCGTCAGCTTCGGGATGCTGATCTCGCCCCCTTCGTTCAGTTCGGCAGGCTGAACTGTGGGTTTTGACAACCTCCGGACAAAGGTTCCATCAGGAGCCGGAGCTCCAGTTGACGCCTTGGTCGAGAGTTCGTCAGCTTCAGCGTTGTGAGCACGCTGAACATGGTGAAGGTCTAGGACTTCGAAGTCCTTCTGAAGCCTCTGGACTTCAAGGAGGTAAGCAGCCAGCTGGAGATTATTGCAGGAGCATTCACCCTTCACCTGCTTGATGACGAGTTGTGAATCTCCTTTGACCAGCAATTGCTTGACACCGTATGATAGTGCCACCTTTAATCCATAGATGAGTGCTTCATACTCCGCCATGTTGTTGGTTGCCTTGAAGTCAAGGTGTACCATGTATTTCACCTTCTCCCCAGTTGGTGCGAGGAGAAGGATTCCAGCTCCGGCTCCCTGCTTCTGCATGGAGCCGTCGAAGTAAAGGGTCCAGTGAGGCTTAGTGAAGGTTGGAACTTGAGGTTCCGTCTTCTGCTCGCTGGGGCCCCCAGGGTTTAATGGAGAGGGAGTCCATTCCGCCACGAAATCTGCCAACGCTTGACTCTTGATTGCTTGTCTCGGAATGAATTCAAGATCGAATTCAGCCAATTCCGCTGCCCACTTTGCAATATTCCCAGTTGAATTGGGATTATGCAGGATCGCTCGAAGTGGATATGAGGTCACCACCGAGACTTTGTGAGCTTGGAAATAGTGTCGAAGCTTCCTTGAGGCAATAAGAACTGCATAAAGCAGTTTATGCACCTCTAGGTATCGAGTCTTGGCATCATGTAACACTTCACTGATGAAGTATACCGGGCGTTGAATGGTCCGGACCCTCCCGGAGGGGTCTGGAGCTTCCTCTTCATTGATCCGGACCCTCTCGGAGGGGTCCAGACTCTCTTCGGGGACCTCCGGGTTCTGGGTGGAGGAACCCGGAGCTTCTTCAGAAATGACCTGGACCCTCTTAGAGGGGTCCGGGTCCTCTGAAGTGGCTTCTTGTGGGTTTGAGTCTGGGAGCTGGGACCCAGACCCGCTTTCAGGAACCTCTGGACCCTCCCGAAGGGGTCTGGATTCCTGAGTATTGGGTAGTTCCGGTCTCTCCGCAACCAGAACCATACTGATGACTTCGTCAGTAGCTGAAATGTAAAGCAACAAAGGCTCACCAGGGTTCGGAGCTACCAGGACTGGTAGGATGGTGAGGAACTGTTTCAGCTCCTGGAATGCCTTCTCTGCTTCTTCAGACCATTGGAATGGCCCGGACTTCCTCAGTAACTTGAAGAAGGGAAGTGCTCTTTCCGCCAGTCTTGAAATGAACCGGCTGAGGGCTGCTAGACATCCAGTTAATTTTTGGACGTCTTTGATGCGGGTTGGTGGCCGCATGTCTTCAATGGCTTTTATCTTCGCCGGATTAGCCTCTATGCCCCGGTGACTTACCAGGAAACCAAGAAGCTTTCCGGAACTAACCCCGAAGACGCACTTGTCTGGGTTTAGCTTCGTGCGGGTGGCCCGCAGCTTGTCGAAGACAACCTGCAAGGTGTCCAAGAGGGACTCCTTGTTCTTGACTTTGACCACGATGTCATCGACGTACACTTCCACTATGTCTCTGATGAGTTCTTTGAAAGTTTTGTACATAGCTCGTACAAAAGTTGAAGCTGCATTCTTGAGACCAAACGGCATGGCTGTGTAACAATACAATCCATCTACTGTGATGAATGAAGTATGCTCTTCATCCTCCCTAGACATCCTGATTTGATGATATCCAGAATATGCAACTAGAAAACACAGTAACTCGCACCCGGAGGTGGAATCCACTATCTGATCTATTCTAGGTAGTGGGAATGGATCTTTTGGACATGCCTTATTCAGTGTGGTGTAGTCGATGCACATCTGAAGTTTCCCGCCGGCCTTGGGCACAACGACTGGGTTCGCCAACCATTTTGGATGGAAGACTTCTCGGATAAATCCGGCTTCGAGCAACTTCTTCACTTCTTGTCAGATGAAGTTCTGTCGCTCTACAGATTGCTTCCGAGGTTTCTGATGCACAGGCCGAGCATCGGGGTAAATCTTCAGATTGTGCTCAATCACTTCCCTGGGGATCCCAGGCATTTGTGACGGTTGCCAAGCAAATACGTCAACGTTAGCCTGGAGGAAAGTGATGAGCGCGAGTTCCTATTTGTCATTCAACCCACCCGATATGCGGGTGGTTTGAGTGACATCGGAACCAATTTGGACGACTTTGACGGGGATGTCGGTGTCGCCGCTTGGCTGCACACGGGGAGCAGAGGTTGAGCCTCGTTGCCGAATGCTCAGAGGTTTTGGAGCTTGCCCCTGTCTAGAGTCCTCCTCTTGCGCAGTGGTGAGTGCATGGAGCTCCTACAGAGCAGTTACTCCGGCGGTGCGATCTCCACGAATCCGGAGAACGCCTGCTGGTGTTGGCATCTTCAACACCAAGTATCCATAATGAGCAGCTGCCATAAATTTGTATAGGGCAGGTCTACCCAAGATGGCGTTGAATGGTAAGTTGATCTGAGCGACGTCGAAGACCAACTTCTCGGTGCGGTACTTCTCCCGTGTCCCGAAGGTAACGGGGAGAATTATAGCTCCGAGTGGGGTAATAGCCCCCGGACCTACTCCGGAGAATGGTCGAGAGGGCTGAAGATCCGAAGGTCGAAGCTGAAGTCTGGTAAAAGCTTCAAAGCTTATAAGGTTCAGCCCCGAACCTCCATCCACCATAACATGATGGGGCTGGATGTTGTTGATGGTGGGAGATACCATCAAGGGTAATTGGCCAGCTCCGACCATGCTTCGAGGACAGTCCGAAGCATCAAAAGTGATGGGTGTGTCCATCCACTTTCGATGTGGCTCCGGTCTAGCTGTAGGAGCTACAGCAGCCATATCCCGCCGCATAGTCTTGATGACACGACGAGAAGTGATGTCCCATGATCCACCAAAGATGGTGTTCATGGTTTTCCGACGCTCGTTGTCGGAGACGTCGGAGTCATTGTCGACGGAGGTGTAGACGGCTTTCAGGACCTTTTTGGGGTCCTGAAACCCTAACTCCTCTTCAGCCGAAGCTTCGTCGACCTTCTGTTTTCCCTCCCTCTGTCGGAAAGGAGACCCTTCCCGGCGCTTGTTGTAGCGCTCGGCAAGGTTTTGGACCTCCCGTCAGTCTTCCAGCCTGTGGCTGCCCGTTTTGTGAATGGGGCACCACATTTTGGATTTGCCGCCGTCTTCGGAAGACGGTCGAGGTCGCTTCTCGGGGCGTGGCCCCCGGCCACCAGGAGTTGCAGTGGCTGCAACGTTGGATGTGCCGGCCGACGGCTTCTTCTTGCCGTTGGTCTTCTTTTTCTTCTTGCCACTCCCGGAGGTAGCGGCTTCTTCTTTGGAGGATTTTTTGTGATCCTCCAAGGCTGGTTTGGAGTGCATTTCACTGCCCTCCGCAGCTCTGGCACATTTGTCTGCCAAGCTGAAGAGCTCCGTGACGCTGGTGATCTCTTTGATCGCCAGCTTCTCCAACATCTTCTTGTCTCGTACACCCTGTATGAATGCCACAATGACAGAAGCGCTTGAGATAGAAGGGATTGTGTTGCGTACCTGAGAGAACCTCTGGATGAATGACCGCAAAGATTCTCCCCCTTTTTGCACGACCGCAAAAAGGTCTAGTTCAGTGCCCGGTCGGGTGTATGAACTCCCGAAGTTGGCAGTGAACTGACGGCACAACTCCTCCCAACTGTCGATAGAGTTGGGTGGAAGGCTCATAAACCAGGACCTGGCGGTCCCAGTTAAGGCCACTGGAAAGTAGTTGGCCATTACGGCCTCGTTTCCTCTAGCTACTAAGATTGCAGTGGAGTATATCTGCAGAAATTCTACGGGGTTGACAGTCCCGTCGAATTTTTCCGGCAAGTGTGGCCGGAACTTCTGTGGCCATCTAACCATGCGCAGGTGCATGGCTAGGGTGGAACAGCCTCCTCCTACTCCTTCCAGAGTAGAAAGGTCTTGAGCATCCCGTCTTTCTCGAGCTCGCTCGATATGGACACGGCCATCCTGTTGGCGGTATCGGCGATCAAGCTCCGCCCGGAGGTCATGTGTCGAAAGCTGAGATATCGTATGGGTACGTCGTGCCCCAGAGGGCAACGACGTCACTTGCTGTGATGCAGCTCGTCTTCGGTTGTTGGAGACATGCGGACCAAGTCTTCCAGACAACGTCTGTCGCTGCGATGGGGCTCGCCCTGAAGGAGGAGGACCCTGGTTGTTGAGGCGTTCGGCCGCTGCTGCGACCAAATGCTCAACATCAGCCCTCCATTGCTCCATGGCATCTCGAGATGCATCCGGAGGTGGTGGTCGCTGGAGAAGAGCACGCGCTGCATGGAGCGCGTGTTCTGGGTTGTCATGACTTGCCGGCGCAGTATGTGACGCCGGCGCACCATCATGTTGCCCGGCACGTTTTGCCGGAGAAGATGGTGGTGGTGGGAGTGTGACTCCTGCTGGTGCTGAGGCTCCTGCTGGTGGCTGCATGTTGGAGGGATTGCCCCCGACAGCCTGAGCAGCAGGTTGCCCGTTGGATGATCCAGCCGCAGAATTCACCATTCTTGAAAATCTCAGGCCCTCCCCCTACCTGGCGCGCCAACTGTCGACTGTTGGAGTCGGCAGATCTCCTGACACTACTAAAGTGTTGAAGGAGTTTGTAGTTCGGTGTGGGCGCGCGGAGACTCAAGAAGGTGAATCATGATTGGACACGAGAGACACAGTGGTTTACGTGGTTCGGGCCGCCTGAGCGTAATACCCTACTCCACGGATGTGTGGTGTTGTATTAGTTTATGTATGAAAGCTCACGTCAATGCGTGTGTGCCTGAGAGCGTTCGAGAGCCTTCTCTTTCCTTTCCGTGTATCGTCGGTCTGTCCTTTTATAGTACAAGGACAAACCATTACAAGTTAGCCTGGCCCGACATGTGGCCCCGGCGGTTACTAGTATTGATACACGATTAATTGTTGTTAATAACCCTGTAACGGGCTCCGACAGTGCCGTTACAGGTGTTAAGATTGTCCGATTAAGTGTCATTAACATGGAATTAATGACAATTAATCGGGTCTTGAAGTCCGCGGCTATCCTTTGAAGATCCGAAGTCGTTACAATGTCTTCCGGAGGTTTGAGGCGGCCAGCTCCGACGTTTGAACACGTGGCAGCTCCGGAGCTTGCTTGTGGGAAGCGGGAAGCTCCGGGGTGGCCTGGCACGTGTCAGGTCCGGAGCTTCTCTCGGTCAGGGGTTAAGTCCGGAGGTACCGTTTCGGTACCTAGCCCGGAGCTTCACCCTTGTGGGTAGTAGCTCCGGTCTGGCAGTACACGTGGCAACCTAGGGGTTAATCATGTTGGAGAAGCATGTCCGGTTATGTCTGACAAGTGGGCCTCCGAGGGTCTTCAATTTGAGTAGACGTCCTTCCCTTGAGATCTTTGTAACCTCAGGGGGTGTATGGTTTTTAGGGTACCGACAACCGTGAAGGGACTTAATCCTCTCTTCTTCCTGAACACACATAGCCATGAGTTTTTCTATGTTCCATAGTTCAGGTTGAGAGTTGTAGTTGATGACAAAAGTCTCAAATTCCTTAGGAAGTGAGGCAATGATGAGATGCACAATGAACTCATCTTTAATCCCCAAATCCATAGGCTTAAGCTTTGCGGCCATATTTGTCATCCTTAAGATGTGCTCACGCACACCACCTCCATGATACTTTTCACTAACAAGCCTCTTGATAAGAGTGCTTGCAGTGGCCTTAGAAGAACCACTAAACTGATTCTCTATCCTTTGGAGGTATTCAACAGCAGTTTCACATTCAGGGATTGCTCCCCGAATGGCCTCAGTAATAGTGCCCTTAATAACCATCAAATATTTCCTGTTTGATTTCTTCCACTTATAACAATCAATGTCATAAGCTAGTAACTCAGTAGTATATTCCTTTGTCCTCACGGCAAAGGCTTCCTGAGTTTCATCATCATTTCTTACTGGTTCAACTGGTGCAACCGGATATGGAGTAGTGAGAGCCAAGTCTATCCCAGAGACTGCCAAAGCAATCTCCAACTTCTCTCGCCATCTCCCATAATTGCTTCCATTGAGTGGATCAATAGAAGCGATAAAACTCAGTGCTGAATTCGCATTGGAGGAACCTTCATAACAAAAACCAAAATCAAGAAGAATGCATAGATGTTAACCACAAGAAAATGATGAGTTTTATCTTTCACTTTGGTTACTCGACCAAAACTCAACATTTGAGAATAACTGAAAATCAACATAGTAATTTATCTTTCGCTTTGGTTACTCGACCAAATTACTATGTTCTTACAAAAAGAATGTCATTAATGCCTTTCGCTTTGGTTACTCAACCAATAATGACATTAAAACTGAACATTGAAGAACAACTGAAATACATAGTAATTTATCTTTCACTTTGGTTACTTGACCAAATTACTATGTACTTAGAAAGGAAAATGTCATTAATGCCTTTCGCTTTGGTTACTCGGCCAATAATGACATTAATATAACTTAAAATCATGATAATTCTATTTTTCACTTTCGTTACTCAATAGAATTTCATGCAACTTAAATTGACATAGCAATTTATCTTTCGCTTTGGTTACTTGACCAAATTGCTATGACAATAAACTTAATTCACAGCGGAAGCTTATTAAATAAGCAAACTTAATTGTATAGCATGAACTAGTCCACACATGGCCGGACTAGTCCGAACTCTTACAGTATGGTTTTCGGACTAGTCCGGTCCATACACCGGACAAGTACGGTCCCATCAAAAACATTTGATCCGTTCTTTATTGAACTTTTCGAGTTTGGTCCGTACTATTCCGTACTAGTACGACCAACCCCAAAAAAGTTTCATATAAAAAACTGAAAAAATGTCGAAATACCCAAAAGGGAATCTTAATCTTACCATCTTACCAAGTCAACTTAATTTTCACAATGGATTTCAATCCAAAGTGCTTAATTGGTTTTCAATCAGATGAACGCGTCAAAACGCCTTGATCCGAAAACCTAACCACTTAATTGTGGTACATCGGACTAGTCCGGCCCTTAGACCGGACAAGTCCGGACCTTTAAAACTTTCGGCGAAAAATTTCGATCAAAACTCAATTCTAAATGATTACTGGTCTAAACGGCTCTAATACCATTGTTAGAAATCAAGAGGGAGCCCAAAGATCAAATAGCCACTAAATCACCTCGAATTACATAGAGAAATCTGATTACAACATGAACACCAAGTGCTATCTCTCAAATAGCACAAGAACATCAATAATACCTTCTCCTCCATCTTTGTTGTTGCTTGACGATGCGGCAATCTAGCCAACAAGGCGAGGCCGCAAGAAGAACGACGGCGAGAGGCGTTTCTCCTTGTTCTTCTTTTGGTATCTTGATCGGATTCTGAGTGGGTTAGAGTGTTCAAGTGTGTATGGGTGTATGCCCTTAAGCCTTGTTTGATCACACACTTGACCCTCTTCTTATAGTTGACCAAGAGACACAAGAGGGGACCTCCCACCCTTTAGGAATATTGAGTCTCCCGATCAGAGACTCAAAATTCGGTAGGTTGTGTCCTTTCAATTAGAACACATGTCAATTTCGAGTTCAAACTGACAGTTACTGAAAAATCGGACTAGTCCGTATAGGGTCCGGACTAGTCCGGTCACCCTTACTGGACAATATCGGACTAGTCTTCTAAGGGTCCGGACTAGTCCGGTTACCCTTACTGGACAATATCGGACTAGTCCGATCTTAACCGGACTAGTCCGATACTTCCAACAATTTTGACTCCCGAACTACAGTACCGTGCAACTCTTATCCCATACTGTCCATGAGTTGAGATGGTATTTGGATGGCGTGGTGTTGGTTTGGGCCGCATGGCATGTGCCAAATACCACCTTCGCTTCCTCTCATACTCATACGACTAATATATCCCACATATCATCCCCTGCTTCTCTTCTCTGTTTCTCTTGTTAAAAATTGTTTAGGAGAAGCGCGTGATGCTGCTGATTCATTGATATATTTCAACCGCAAGTGGTTAACCAGCTATACACGTGTACTTACAGAACTCAACGGATGTAATGCAAAGAGTATACCTGTATGATTGCCATCCCGTATCAATCGATTGTTGTATTAACACTACTTTGATCCGTATCTTTTCTCTGTTCATGTGCAGCGAGTCATTTGCACGAGCACGGTGTTATTTCATATGCGAGGAGTGAAGCACGAGGGCATTGTAAACTCCATCGAGTCAACGATGGTGCTCGTCAGAAACTCCATTGAAGCACCAGCGTACTGTACAGATATGATTGTGTGAATGATATGGAATGTTGTACGCTAATTTGTGTATACGCAAACGCTCGTTGGACCGACCGCGCTGGTGACGTGCGAGTTGCATCTCCTTCAACGTTGGACGATTTCGTTGCCCTGCCTACAAATAGCACCTGCCTGCTCTCCAGTTTCGGCACACATCAAGTTGATATTGCAATCTTCTTCTGCTCTCTCTCTCTCTCTCTCTCTCTCCTCCTCTTGAAGCTCTGTAGCCTCTCTAGCTGCATCCATTCCCATCAATGGCTTCCGTTAGTTCCTCCACCCTTGGCAAGAGAACTGCCATTGTTGCTGCCGTCTGCATCACGATGATGGTGTTGCTGTCCGTGGGACCTCCCCCGGCGATGGCGGCCGAGGACGTGCTGGACGACTGCCGACCCGGATGTCGTTCGGGATGCGACGGCTTCTCTACCGCGGTATGCACGGGCATCACCAAAAGGGCGCCTGTCCTGACGGAGACATGCAGAGTGCGGATCTCTACGCTGTGCAGGACCATCTGCATCAACCTTTGCAGCCTCGACACCCTGCCAGAGCCAGGCACCCCAATCCTGCCTTGCAAGCCTTGATATTAGAAGCTATTGATGTGCATCGTCCGTTTCTCTTCCACGTACGAGAGTTTTTCAACATTTTACAAGAAGGGTCCCTAGCTCCGCTATGTGACTACCGGTACCTATGTATGCAATATGCATGCATGCACGCATAAACGTATATATATTCGTCGTACGTATGTACTCCCTCCGTCCCTATGAACTTGTCGCTTTGTAGTTCAAAAATGAACTACAATGCGACAAGTTCATGGAGACGGAGGGAGTATGTTAGTATGTTGTACGTGTGTATGTCAATCATTTGTTTGGAGTCCATGTACACCTAGTGTTATATATATAATGGATTATGTCAAGTAACTATATATGTGTATTAGTGAATTATATTTAATAATATTATCAATTATCATTCTCTTATTACCTTTAGAAGAAGAAAAAAAATGAAATGCAATTGGTCGGACCAATGGACGCAAATTAGTTTATACTCTCCCGTCTCTAAAAAATTTGTCGCTTTGTAGTTCAAAAAATAACATTTTAAGGATGGATGGATATTATCGATGCATGCAGTCTGCGCAGACGCAACAGTATGCTTAACAGCTGCCATTTTAAGTTGTCGACTGTCGTTGCTCAAGCTTCAAAGCGTTGCTTGACCTACTACAAAAAATATTCTTGCAGGCACCTTCTAATTTTTTTACAAGCGGTATGTAAAAAAAGACGCTTGTGATGTGAAATACAGTAAAATCTGCATGTGATAATAATATATCACAGACGGTTCGTAACTAAAACCCGTCTGCAAAAAATATGGATTATCACAGGCCGTCGGTGGTACAAACCACATGTGGTAATGCGGCTCCTGATTGATCTACTGCTTCATCCCACGGATCGCTCATGAACTTCAAATCTTCGCTCTACGCTGCTTACCAATCCAACGACCCGCACCAGACATCACGCGGATTGCACCTCCTCCCATTCTCGGAACCCGCGAGAGGCCTGTCTATAACAGCAGCAGCACCATCGACAATTTTATTCGGCACCGCATCTTCCTTCTCCCCAATCTCACCATCCTTCTCCCCAATCTCACCGATGCCGATGGCCGCGGATCTAGCCCGCTCGACCGCTGCTCCGCTTCTCTCCTTCGCTCGGTCCTCGCTGGATCCAGCCTCGCCCGGTCCTCGCAGAATCCAGCCTCGCACGATCCTTGCCGTCGCGGCGACTGAGCTCCTCGCCCGTCGCGGGGAGGCATCAGCTTCGCCAACAAGGGTAATACCGGCAGCGAGGGCCTCGACGGCCTCGGCTTCACCCTATGTGCGCCTCTGCTTTGCCCCCGTCCTACACTACTACAAAAAAGTATTTTTGTAGACACAACTTTTTTACAGGCGGTTCGTAAAAAAAATTGCCTATGATGTAAAATACATTAAAATCCGTCTATGATACTAACATATTATAGGCAGTCTGTAACTAAAAATGGTCTGTGAAAAAATAGAGGTTATCAAAGGCGATCGTTGGTACAAACTGCCTGTGATAATGGTGGCTTCTGATTGGTCCGTTGCTTCATCCCACAGATCGCTCTTGTACTTCATATCTCTGTTGTCCGCTGCTTATTGATCCAACGACTCGCACGAGGTCATCCCTAGAACCCGCACGAGAGTTGTGTCTATAATAGCAGCAGCACTGACACTTCACATCCTTATCCCCAATCTTATCGTCCTTCTACCCAATCTCACCTCATGGTCCTTCCTCCCCAACCTCGCTCGACCGCCGCTCCGCCTCATGGCCACCGCGGCGGTCGTCCGCTTCCGCTCTGCGCGGTCCTCGCCATCGTGGTGACCGCGCTCGTCGCCCGTTGCGAGGGCCTCGCTCGATGGCCATGGCTCGTGGATCCAGTCTCGGTCGACAATGAGGGCCGCATATCTATTTCATGGTCGTCGTCACAATAGGAATATCGATCAATTACGTCGGCCGAGGCCGACATAATTAAGGCCTAAACCGACGTAAGTTACTTAATTACGTCAGTTTTTCCTTAATAACGTCGGCGGCTGGCCGACGTAGTGGTTTGGACGTAATTAAGGTAACTTACGTCGGTCGCTGATGTAAGTTATCTTAATTACATCGGTCTGCAGCAGCGGACGTAAGTCACGTACCGGGATGGGCCGCGGGCTGGGCTGGAGTACTTACGTCGGCCACAGCAGGCCGACGTAAGTTATGTGGTGTAACTTACGTCGGTTGAACCAAACCGACATAAGTTAAGTGATATAGCTTACGTCAGTTAGGACACACCGACGTAAGTTAGTTTAACTTAGATCGGTGCAGTCATAGCCGACGTAAGTTAAGTTTTCGATTTTTTTTAAATAGAAACTGACTACCTCGCTCGATGGCGAGAACACAGAACAGATATATACAATTAGACAGATACACAGAACAGTATACATAACACAAAACAGTTGCAAATTAAGTTCCAAAATATCAACAACAACAAAACATCCACCGGGCTACACGCTAGTCCCTCCACTGCCTCCGGGATCTTCTCGGCGCGTTCCCGAACCCTGCAAAAGAAACATAATCACTAGTAAGTATCAATGTCAACTCAGTGATAACATCAGAGTCCAAGAACATCAGTGACAAAAGAAGGAAGCATGCTGTAGTTTCAAATGAAGTAATGTTGCATATATAAATAGCAAACTAGCATGTATCAGAGTTGGAGACTTTAGGTAACAGGTCAAGCTTATGAACCACTAGCCCTTTGTTAACTGGAAGCACTGATCACAACTTATTAACTATATACTAATCATTTCTGCCATGGTCAAAAACTACTAAAGCTTGATTATATACACTTAACTTCCTCACCACTATAGGAATCAATATCTGACAAGTCATCAAGATCTACCTCTATGTTCTACCTCCTTTTTCTCTCTATGTAAAATACTAAAATGGATACAACAATATTAAAGAGAGAGTTTATCACATGCTCTGGTGTCTGCTGCGACAGAAGCGTAGGAATCTCGATATCCTGACCGTCGTGTCGAGCAAGAGTCTGCCATTGCAAAATATTAGAAGATATATGTTATTGAAGTGTTGTGAAATTTAACTACGGTAGTTTAAATTACTTACCGCCACTACTGCTTGTATCTGGGCCATCATTAAGGCCGTCCTCTGCTGCTCCTCCCTTGCCTCCGCTCTCGTCCTCTCCAGCTCTGCCTGAGTTTGCGTCATCGTCTCCCTCATGGCCTGGAGCTCCAGCTGGGTCTGCGAGATACGACCACTGGTCCCAACGGACGAAGCCTACGACGATGAAGCGCCTCTCAAAGGTTGCGTCGACCTCAAGTCGACAACTCCATCAAAAATGGCAAACCTGCAAAAGAATGAAAACACTAAGTAGAAGAAGATTAATTGAAAAATAAATGAAACACACGAAGAACTCACCGTTCGTGGGCCTTCCCGCCTTCACTTGCGTACGCGGCTTGGGGGTCGATCTGCGCGCTTTCCCAATCGTAATCCTCACTGTGTATCTTCGCGACCTCTTGCGCGTACTTCGCCTACAAAACAAATAAATCTTGTAAGCATGTCAATAATAGTATTAGTTATAATGAAATTGATGAATTTCGAAAACTTACCAATTGGTCGGCTGCGACCTGACTACACTGCCCTGGCTGAGAAGGGTCACATCCCTTGTGACCTCTCTTCCAAACCTGCATCGGGGTCGGCTAATGACCCCATCTCTCGCTCATGTACAGTCGTGTTAGTGAGATAAATAATATATTAGGAACACATAAATAAATTGAAAAGGTACTTACTATGCGTTTAGCCAAACGCAAGTAGCCGTCGCTGCCATAGTTGTGCTTGCCCTCGAACCTCATGTGGCACTGTCTAGCCTTTGTGGACTTATTGATGAAAGCGTCACTAGCCCAGTACTGACACAGAGCTAAGTACGCCTCAATGTTACCCTGTAACCAGGAAATACTAACCCGCACATATTTCATTTTTCATCAACGCAGTTAACATACGTAGATATTGTAAATATTTAATAATATTAAAAACTTACCTCCGCGTACTGCTCCTCTGTCAAGTACGAGTCGGAGTCCTTCCTAAATACACCCCTTTTCTGCTCCTGCTCCTGCTCCCGGGGGTGCCGCTTGTAGTGGGCGTTGACGGTCTGAATCCGGGCGTACATTAACGCCGCTGTCGTGAGCTTCCGAGCGTTGTAATGGAACACGCGTCTCGTGTGGTCCTCCATGCCCGGTTCCTCTAATTGGTACCTCAGCTTTAAGCAAACAAATATTTAAGTGATATGCATTAACAATTCAAACGAGTTAAAAAATGAAACAGATAAACTTACCATAAAATCGTGCCACACGGCTCCCTGAACCGTGTCGTGGACCGGGTGAGAGACACGAGCGTAGTAATCCCACGACAGGGCAGGACCGTCAATAACACCGGGGTAGTGCAACTTCACGATAGCACTCAGGATACTGTTAACCTGCCTGTGGTGCTTCTCGGCCCCCATGAACGAAAAGTCGTACCAACATCTACAAAATATATTAAATCATTAAGTGAAGGAAAACAACATCTAATATTTAATATACTATATATAGTATTTACCTGTCTCCAACAGGACGGATCGTGGCCCGCTAAGTAGTAACTGGAGGAGGAGCCGCAAAGTGGGTCCTCCTCGTCCGTCGCCTCTGTTGTGACGCTGTCGCGTCCTGTGACCGTGAAGGCTCTACGGAACCACCGGAGTCCAAAGGAAGGCTAGTGGTAGTCGGCTGCACAGGGAGGCTAGCGCTAGCCGACTCCGAAGGGAGGCTAGCGCTAGAGGGCTCCTGTAGTGGCCCCCTAGCCTCTGAGTCAGGCTCCTGTAGTAGCCCCCTAGCCTCTGACTCTGACTCTGACTCAGAAGTCTCTGAGTCAGACTGCACAAAGGGAAAAGATTGACAATAAATAAGTAATAACAACCGCAATTTCTAAAATAACTTTATTGTAAACTAAAATTTACCTCCGTCCGCTAAAAGCACACGACAATTGAGGGTGGAGCATGCGCCAGAAAGAGGGAACATCGGCTCGAAGGTAACGAATCCCCTGAGCAAGGGTCTTATGGCGGCTCAAACCCTCTCACTGGCTTCCCCTTCCCCTTTGACGACATCCTGTTGCAAGGAATAAATGATTAATATGCAAATATAATATATAAAATTAATGTTTAATTAGTGAATAAAACGTTACTTCAAAATTCATCAACATCATGATCATGCACCATACTCCTTAAACCAGCTCATCGATCTTCTTATTCTGCATATCATTGTCGTTTGCGCAAATCAACAGGTTCGACTATGTCATTGATATCTTCAGTTTCCGATTATGATTCTGTTTCCGCTTCCGTGCCAGCCTCGATATCTTGAGCGTCTCCAACTAAGTCATCGAGTCCTACACCGGGCTCGACTGAGAAGGAGTCTGACAACTCTTTCTCTTGGTAGACACAATCAACCTCAACTTCGTTGTGGTAATCATCATCTCCTGGAGCGTATAACCGCTCATGAGGATTCACCTTATGTACCACCCACCATGCTTTGAATTTATTGCATAGATAAGGTAGATAGTACACTTGCTCTACTTGGTGTGCAAGAACTAATGAATCGAATCCTTTCAACGGTTCCTTGTGTTTTACTTCGACTATGCCAAATTCATTTACTCGAATTCCACGAATGGAATCGAACCATTCGCAGTCAAAGAATACCGCTCGAATTGGCTTGTTTGTGACAAAAGTGAATTCAAGGATTTTTTTAATAATCCCGTAGTACTGCATTTCATGATCTTGCGAATCGATTGCCCTCATCACAACTCCGGTACTACATGTTGCCGCGAGACGACGAAGAGATTCAAATTGAGTTGTACGAAATCAAAAGTCGTTGACGTCATATCGACCATAACTTCTAACATTAACCACTCCACGGGATAGTTGTCGCAAATATTCATGGATGCTGGCATCTTTTTGGCACTATACAAGATATGGAGTTATTAGAAAATGTAAGCATTCTTAAGTTATAAGAAAATGTTGTTAACATTGATTAGTTATCGAGAAAATGTTACATGATCTCGAAACCAGGAGAGAAAAT
The DNA here is from genome assembly GCA_036927565.1 of Tuctoria greenei. Lineage (NCBI taxonomy): Eukaryota > Viridiplantae > Streptophyta > Magnoliopsida > Poales > Poaceae > Tuctoria > Tuctoria greenei. The sequence continues at coordinate 164,947,293 of JAYESD010000009.1, read as the reverse complement.
TAGAACCCCCGTTTATTCCTTCCCGTCGAATCTTTTCTATTTGCTTGCTCGTGGGTTGATGTCTATGTCTCCAATTTTGTTTGTCGAACATACTACACGAAAAAGAGAACCTTTTATAATACATGTGTCGGAAAATATGGTGAAAAGCATAAGTGTAGGAGAAACACTTACTTGAAATATTCATTCATTTCTTCCATATTAGCGTACATGTAGAAGAATGCAACACACATTTCTTTTTTGCTAACATCATAGGAAGTGTAACTACCAACAGTAGTGCCTTTTGTTGCAAAAATGGAGAGATCGCTACAAGGAGGTTGCTCATCCATATTGTACGGCATTACCGAAGTATTAACATTGTGTTCCTCTGCAAAGTAAACACTTGAGAAGTATCCTACTTCCTTAAGAGTAAAAGCTTCGGCGATGCAACCTTCAACCCTTGCTCTGTTACCAACCATTGGTTTCAGATATCTAAGTGATCTTTCAATATGATACATCCACCTATATTGCACGGGACCACCCACTTTCGCTTCAAATGGAAGATGAATTAAGAGATGTTGCATTGAATTGAAAAATCCTAGAGGAAAACTTTTTTCCATCTTACACAAATGTACCGGAATCTCCTTTTCCAATTTAGTCATCATCTCTAACGTGATTTCTTTATCACAGAGTTGCCTATAGAAGTGGCTAAGCTCGGCTAACACCTTCCACACTACATCGTCAAAATAGCCTCGAAACATAACATACAGAAGTCTTTCCATGATTATGTGATAATCATGACTCTTTAACCCAATGAGCTTTCCCGTTTTCACATTCACGGCTCGTCTCAGACTAGCTGCATAACCATCTGAGAATTTCATCCTTTGCAACCATTCGAGAACTTTTTTTTTTCTTTAGGTCAAAGACAGAAAGGAGCGCGTGGTTTACCACCATTTTCGGAGAGCTCAAGAGATTGACGGTTACAAAGCTCGGCAAGATCCTTTCGAGCCTTTAAATTGTCTTTTGTTTTGCCTGCCATGTCCATGCATGTGCTTATGATACATTCGGCCATGTTACACTCTTGATGCATAACATCAATGTTGTGCCTTAGAATCAAAGACTTCACATACGATAACTCCCAAAGTCCACATATGTGAGTCCAATTTTGTTTATCTCCATAACCTTCGAAATATCCAGGACGACCTTCATCTGGTACCAATTTGTCCAACATATCAGATATTTCTGACCCGTTAAAACATTTTGGTGGTCCTTCAGTGACAATGGTGTTCTTTCTGAAGACATTCCTCTGTTGTCTAAACAAGTGATTCGGAGGCAGCCAACGTCTATGATAATCGAAGTAAGATATCTTGCCTTCATTGGTAAGTCAAAAGCAATCGGTATCCGAGACACATATCGGACATGTCAACCGACCATGAGTGCTCCATCCAGAAAACATGCCGTATGGCGGAAAATCATGAACGGACCACAAATAAGCAGCTCGGAGGTTGAATTTCTGCTTCTTGTAACAGTCGTACGCTTCGACTCCTGTCCACAACATTTTCAACTCTTCGATCAACGGTTTCAACATCACGTTGAGACGTGACCCAGGATGATCTGACCCAGGTACAATGAGGCTAAGAAACATAAACTCATTCTTCATGAAAAAGTCGGTGGAAGATTGTACGGAATGACAAAGACGGGCCAACAGGAGTATGGTGCGGCATTTGTGCTGAACGGCACCCATCTGTCGCCAACCCGTTGCAACATTTCTCGATTCACGAGCGAATTCTGGGTCGAACAGCTCCAACGCCTTCCATGCCTCACCATCGGACGGGTGCATCATGACTCCATTGTTCTCACGCTCACATTTTTTGTGCCATCTCATGTGTCTAGCCGTTTTTTTTTTTGAAAGGAACACCCGCTTCAACCTCGGTGTCACAGGTAAGTAACAAAGCTGCTTACGTGCGACTTCCATCATCACATTTTTACCATCGTTATTAACAACTTCGATAATCCTCGGTTGACCATATTTTAAACATTTTTTCTCATTGGCATGCTCTCTCCAGAAAAGCATGCAGTTGTCCGAACACACATCAATCTTCTCGTGCTTCATACTGAGACCGGAAAGAATTTTCTTCGAGTTCTACATATCCTTAGGCACTTTGTTGGGTTGTGGAAGGGCATCTTTGGACAAATCGATGAGCATGTTGTAACAATTGTTAGAAAAGAAGAACTTAGACTTTATTGACATAAGTCTAGTCACAAAATTGAGGATTGAAATTTTAGTGTGTCCATGCAGTGCTTCTTCTGAATCTTTGAGACGTTTGAAGAACTCTTTAACCTCTGCTGTTTGAGGATCTTCTGTAAGCTCTGGTCGTATAGCTTCCAACATCTCATCCATCATATCAACCTCTGTGGCATCATCATTGTCCGCTTCCACTTCTTGTACAGCTTGAGAAGCTGTCTCGCCGTGGAAGTTCCACAACTCATAATGTGACATGTAACCGTTTTGACACAAGTGCATCGTAAGTTCCACTTTGTCCAAAAACGTTTCGTTTCGGCATTTCGTACATGTGCACCGTGCCTTATCGCTATTTTACAACGAAAAGCTCGTTCCACAAAAGCTTCTGTCTTGGCGTACCACTCATCTGAGTGACCACCAATTCTGCTCTTCCAATCAGTGTACATCCAACTACGGTCTTCGCCCATGTTTGACTTTGCAATTAATAGCCGGACAAATTACCGTTAGTTTCTCATTAATTTATGCATGACAGAGGAAATAATGAGATAGTGAACTGGGTCCGTGCCAGTTCGAAGCCCGACACGGGCCATGCTCGGGCTTGACCTCAGACCCAGCTCGGCCACCCTCGACTCCCTCGCCTCGTATTGAATCTATGAGGATGCGAGGCGAGCCCAACGAGCGATGAATCCTAGACTCTCGTCCACAGGAGGCGAGGCGAGGACCCCGGCGAGACGACGAAACTATTGGCGAAGAAGCTATGGAGGAGGCCACAACTACAATGGTCTACACGACACGATCACACTTATTGCGTGTCGTGCCCATCTGGGTTGGTCACTTAACCCTAACGATTCATCAATGTTTGATTGTCATCCGTCTCAGAAATCACGAAATTTCGGCAGCATAACGCCACATATTTAACACTACACCCCCTATCCGGTGCAATTCTTAAAGTACAAAGGGGGGCAACTGGTTAGCTCAAAATCCTGGTGCCTTACGGATCTTGCGAGTCAAGGACAAATACTCGCAACATCTGTATTTGGAGTTTTTATAGACTTATACGTACTCACAAACACGTCGATGTGAATGTACGGGGGTCCTTGCGGCGAAGAGATACCTAGCTACAAACTTTTAGGGTTAGTAATGGGCTGCCCGACCCATATACACTTAACCCTAACGATTCACCTCATGTCACCAGTCACGGGTCACGATCGTGACCCACACTGCCTATATACGCTAGGGTTGGGCCCGATGGGCCGTATATACGCTACATATATACCAAGGCTCGACCAGGCTTTGGGCCGGCACGACACGCTCGGCCCGCGAACAGGCCCGGCACGGCCAGGCGAAGGAAAATGGGATCCGTCGTGCTTGGCTTTGGCTTATGGCCCGTCGTGCCAGCCCAGGCCGGCACGAAAAATTTGCGGGCCGCGCCGGGCATAATGTTTTCATGCACGAGACCGGCCGGGCTCAGGTCGGGCCGGTCCGGCACAGCCCATTGGCCATCTATAGCCACGACAGACCCTAAGTGCCCTGACAGCCCGCCGCCCCCGACGCCGCCCTCGACATAAACCAATTAAGCATAATCTACACTAAGCAAATTAAGCACAATTAAGCAACTTAACCACTTAAGCATAATTAAATAAACATAATCTAAAGTAAGCAAATTAACTAATTAAACATAATTAAATAAACAATTGAGCAATTTAAGCATAATTTAAATAATTCAATTCAATTCAATTTCAAAATTGAACAATTCAATTCAATTCAAATCAATTTTAAACATAGCAATTCAATTAAATTCAAATTTCAATAGAGGGGAGGGGTGTCTGTGGAGGGGATGTGGGGTGCGGCGGGGGGGGGGGGGGGGGGGGTCTGTGGAGGGGGAGGGGGTGGGGGTGGGGGGTCTGTGGAGGGGAGGGGGTGGGGGGGTATGTGGAGGGGAGGGGGGGCCGGGGAGGGGAGGGGAGGTAGGGTGGCCGTCGGCCAGGGAGGGTAGGGGGAGGGGGGCAGAGATGGGGAGGTGGAGGGGGAGGGGGGCCGGGGAGGGGAGGGGGAGGGGGGCTGCTCTCGGCCATGGAGGGGAGAGGTGGAGGGGGAGGGGGGGGAGGGAAGGACGGCGACGGTCGGGGAGGGAGGGCGGGACGGCGCTAGCTAGTGGAGGAGGCGGGGGAGCTAGGCCGGCGGTCGGGGAGGGGAGGGGAGGGGAGGGGAGGATACCTGGCGGCGGCGGTGCGGCGGCATCGGGCGCGGGCGGCGGGGAGAAGAGAGAAAGCAGCGCACGGCGGGTAAGGAAGAAAAGAGAAGGCGCGCACAGGGTAGGTTAAAATACATAACTTACATCGTCTAAATAATAAACTTACGTCGGTCAATATAACTTACCACGGCCATCCTACCAGCCGATGTAAGTTAAGGCTTATTTACGTCGGCCAACTTATTCATGTCGGCTTGTTGTCCAGGCCGACGTAAGTGTACATTTACTGTTGTCGGGCTACTTACTTACGTCGGCAGCCGACGTAGGTTAACTTACATACATCGATTTTCTACAGCCGACATAAGTTAGTTTATTTACGTCGGCCAGCCGACGTAAATTAAATTGGCCGACGTAAGTATAAGCGTTTCCTGTAGTGCGTGTCGGCTGCCCGCTTCCGCCTCCTGGCGGTCCTCGCCGTCGTGGCATCCGCGCTCCTCGTCATTGCTTAGGACGATGCTTCTACGCTCTGTGCCCCGTGGATCTAGCCATGATTGATGCCTTCAGCTGCGGATGCAGTCGCGATCGATACTTTGACCTCTACGGGGTGGTGTTGAATAGAGGTTGCACATCGTAGGCCACAGCGGCATCTCGGTCTTCATGGCGTTCAGCTTTGATGTAGAGTCAGTGTTTGTTGTGCTAGGAGATGTGTTAGACTGATTGATTTGTAACTTGCATGCTTATGTTGTATTGCATTCTGATGTAATGATTGTTTCTCTCTTGAAGTGAAATGAAATCCTATTTGAACTATTTCAGCCGTATCATCATATTTCGTACCTCCTTTTCTTCTTCCCACGAAGGTATAAGTGTATATATAAATGCATTTTCACAAGCGGCTTTTAACTTTAAACCATCTGTGAAAATGTATTTTCATGGGCGGTTTTTAATTATAAATCATCAGTGAAAATGCATTTTCATACGCGGTTGGCAGTAAAGTACCGCCTGTGAAAATGTATTTTCTCATACGGTTTTGTTGCCGCCGATAATCGACTTTTTTTACAGACTTTTCGTTTGAAAACCGATTGTGATAATACGTTTAGAGCCGCCTGAGATGAAGCTTATTGTAGTAGTGCTACCCAGAACCGCCGCCAGCGCCCGATGCAGGCCGTCGCCGCAGCGACAGCGGCCGCGTCCTCCTCGGGCGCCAACAACTGTTTTGTACCTGCTTGTCAGACGGGGATAGGAGATGACGATCAGAAATATCTCTTTTTTTTTTCATGTCGTTTGTTCTTTTCCCCTGCAATACGGACCATGTGAAAATTCCACGTTTTGCCCTGGACAAACAGTCGACATCAAGCAATGATGGACAAAAAATCAATTACTCGATTTTTATGCGTTAGAACGAAGGAAAAATCATCCTTATGAAAATCGGCTACTGACATCATCTCGTCTTTGTTGTGTCCCACTAGACATTTTTACATTCGGTCGACAATAAAAAATCGTATATAATAATGTATTTTCACAGGTGGTTGGCAACAAAAACCGCCTGTGATAATGCGATTTTTGCCGCCGCTTGTGATAATCGGTTAGTATCACAGGTGCTTTGTTACAGACGGTTTTCAAAACCGTTTGTAATAATATGTTTAAAGCCTTCTGTAAAAATACTTTTAATAGTAGTGTTGTATCTAGATACTCCATCTGGATCTTTTTATTTATCACCGGTTAGTTCAAAAATAAACTAGCTGGTAACAAATAAAAAGATTCGGAGGGGATACTAGCTTATTAATGTGCTCTCTCAAAAACCCAAATGATCCTAAGGCATCCTATATTATTTGAGCTCGTCGGATGGGTGGGCTTGAGTTGTCTACCCGAAATACAACCGCACAAGTAATCCGGAAATAATTTTTGGATTTTCTTATTTGTGCTCTTGCTTGGCTTAACTATTCGTTTCTGTTTTTGCTTGCTGAGCTCGTGTAAACTAGAGTTACTGGTCCACATAACATCGTAATGATTGTGCATTTTCGAGCTCAATTCATTGAATTAACTGGTATTTTTAGGAAAAACTTTATTTTTCGTCCGATTTTGACTCCCGAACTATATAGTATCATGCAACTCTTGTCCCATACTGTCAAGAGGTGAGATGGTATATGGATATATGGCGTGGTATTTGTTTGGGCCGCATGGGATGCGTGTGGTAATTTCAGTTACCTAAAATGCGGCCATGGTTTTAGGCGATGGGCACGCCGCGGCACCAGGTCTAGAAATTAACGACTACTCCTTCCGTTCTAAATTTTTTTTATCGTTTTGTAGTTCATTTTGAACTACCAAGCGACAATCTTAATTTTGAGGACGGAGGGAGTAGTTTAGTTAAATTGTTAATTGTTATTCGTAATTTGCAAGAATTATGTAATGTAAAATAATCAAACAAAATAATTTTGTAATTGATTAACCTATAGAATTAATGATAATGCTTACTTATAAGAATTAATTATTAATGGTAGTAATTACCTGCTAATTATTCGGTATCAGAAATATATTTTAGCAAATTTCAAGCACCTGGAATTTAGAGAGACTCGTACAATTATCACCTCCCTCTCTTACCACTAACCCCGCATTTCATCCCCTGCTTCTCTCTAATCTTTCGCCGTTTCTTGTTCAGAATTGTTTAGAAGCGCGTGATGCTTGCTGCTGATTCATTGATATATTTCAACCGCAAGTGGTTAACCAGCTATACACTTGTACTTACAGAACTCAACGGATATGCAATGCAAACAATTGTGAACCAGAAACACATGTCCCATACCTGTATGATTGTCATCCCGTATCAATCGATTGTTGTATTAACTAGTGTGATCCGTATCTTTTCTGCTCATGTGCAGCGAGTCATTTGCACAAGCACAGAGTTATTTCATATATATGCGAGGAGTGAAGCACGAGGGCATTGTAAACTCCATCGAGTCAACGCTTGCACAAGCACATGATCTGATTGTGTGAATGATATGGAAATAAGTTTTGCGCTAATCTGTGTATACGCAAACGCTCGTTGGACCGACCACCGGCGACGTGTGCGAGTTGCATCTCCCTTCGACGTTGGGCATGCAATCTCGTTGCCTACAAATACCACCTGCCTGCTTCCCACTTTCGGCACACCAGCACAAGCTGATACTGCTATTGCTATCTTCTGCTAGCTCTCGCTCTATCTCTAGCTGCATCTAAGTATCTCTCATCCATCAATGGCTTCCGCCTTGGTCATGAAAGCTGCCGTTGTTGCTGCCGTCTGCACCATGCTGGTGCTGCTGTCCACGGGACCTCCGGCGGCGATGGCGGCCGACGTGCTGGACGAATGCCGACCCGGCTGTATTTCGGGATGCGACGGCTTCTCTACCGCGGTATGCATGGGCATCACCAAAAGGGCGCCTGCTCTGACCGGGACATGCGAAGTGCGGATCTCCGCGCTGTGCACGACCACCTGCATCCACCTTTGCAGCCTCGACACCCTGCCAGAGCCAGGCACCCCAATCCTGCCTTGCAAGCCTTATTAAGAAGCTATTGATGTGCATCCTCCGTTTCTCCTTCACAACTGCAGTTTAAACATTTTACAAGAAGATTCTACTCCATCCGTCCCCATGAACTTGTCGCTTTGTAGTTCATTTTTGAACTACAAAGCGACAAGTTCATGGAGATGGAGGGAGTATTTTAACATTTTACAATCAATACCCGTGGCTTTGGTACGTGACTGCTCACTGCCGGTATGTATGTATGCACGTACGTGCGTATGCATGTGGATCAAATTGTTTGGAGCCCATGTATGCCGGTGGATTATGTCAAGTAAACATGTGTAATAGTGAATTATGTTTTATAATATTATCATTATTATCTTCAGTCGTCGGCTCCTAGAAGTAGAGAACGGAGCATCAGCTGCGCCTTTGCCCTGCTTTCTTTTTTATTTGAAAATGCCGTGGGGCGTTCAATTAGAAGAAGAAGAGAGGTGTACCAGAGGCGGTACTCCCGAGCCTTTGCGCTGCTTTCAACATAAACGCATGACCGTTAAAGAGATCTTCTCATGCATAGTCCCTCCTTCCCATAACAATTGTCGTTTTGGACAAGATTTTTAGTTCAATACGACAATTATTATGAGAAGGAGAGACTATTATTTTTGACGGCAATCTTCTCATACATTTGGGATGCATCAACACGTCTCTTCTTGTGTGTGATAGTCACCAACTGTAGTGTAGTCCATACACATATGTATTGGTCATTCTTCAGTTTTCAGCGTGGTGAGGTTTTGGAGGAAAGCAAATATGAACTCATGTGATGCCGTTGACACTATTATTCTAGAAGATAACCAACTATAACCAGGCAGCCGACGGATCCAGGAAAGGTGAGTCTAATTTGATACTTTCCCTCCTGTATCAAAATAATTGCGTTAAGACAGTTATAGTTAATTCATTTTTAGTTTCTTTTTTTGACTGAAACGATAAATAATTTGATACAGGAGGGTGTATTTGATACTCCTTCCGTTTCTTTTTAGTTATTACTGTTTAATTTAAAAATGAACTTAGTCGGTGATGAATAAAAAGAAACTGAGAGAGTGTAGTAGTTTTGGTTTAATTACTTTGTCATCAAGTCTTCTTCATGCTGCTAACAACAGGCTTTTTAACTGGTTCAGTGCAATGCGTGTTTGACTGACACGAACTTGGGCAATGCGAGACATTGTCAAGCTTACACAAGGAAAGTAAGGGAGAAACTTCATCCCCAGAAATCTACTCAGACTTAACAGCATGGTTTTTTTAGACTACCGTGGGCAATGCGAGCTTGCAAGTTTCATTCAACCAAGTTTCTTGCTTGGATGCTGCCATTACTTATGCAAAGTGTTTCTTTCTGGTTGTTTTGTGTAAGTTGAAGTTAAGAGGGCTAGGTCAACCGGCGAGGAAATGATTAGTGCGATAATATCACTCCCTTACCTGAAATTAAATCAAATGTTCAATATGATATTTTTTTCAGATAATCGACTCATTTATAATGATTTGACTGAAGATAATCTTGTAATATATCAATAATTTATCATTAGAAGTACACAGTTAACTATTTCAATTTCGTAGAAAAATAAAAATTATTTTAGGGCGTGGACGTTGACTGCATCAAAAGGTGCCTGACCTGAACGATGCAAAGTGCGGATCTCTACGTTGTATACCATCTGCATCAACGTTTGCAGCCTCGACACCCTGCCAGAGCGAGACACCCCATTCCTGCCTTGCACGCCCTCTGGTGTGCATCCGTTGTTTCTCCTTCACGAGTGTTTCTACATTTACAAGACCCCTGGCTTTGGCATGTGACTGCCGATTTCCACTAAGTACGTGTTGTATGTACTCCCTCCGTCTCCGAAAACTTTCGTTTTGTAGTTCAAAAATGAACTACAAAGCGACAAACTTTTGGAGATGGAGAGAATATGTTGATCAATTGTATAATAATGAATTATGTTTAAGAATATTATCATTCTTGTATCACCTTTAAAACAATGACAACAAAGCCATTGTGCCGATGGAATTACAGTAAATTAGTTCTATCGATTTCGGGAATCATTGGAAATGAAGCGGTTCATGTTGGCTCCATGCATTCCACGTACGCCCGCTCTGCCGCGGTGGCTCGCTTTCGTGCGCGTGGATGCAGTCTGCGCAGACGCAGCAGCATGCTTAACTGCTGCCACTTTATGCTGTCGTTGCACAAGGCATTGCATGTATCCAGACATGCAGCCTGCTCCACCGAAAGGGACAAGGCTTCCCTCCACCTGTTTGTCCTCCCATGCGTCCTCCCGCTAATGTGTTATCATCTTATTTGTTGTGAAGATATGATAGTTCAACTGAGTATTAATGAAGAACCAATAATATTTTGACACGTCAACGGAAGGACGCATGGGGGGACCGAATAGGAGGAGGGAAGCCGCATTCCACCGAAAGACCATCTCCTTCGACAGTAGTAGCGGTTCAGAGTACCATCATGCATGAAAGGGCAGGGGAGTAAGTCCATCACATCAGGTTTTGACAATGTCCCAAGCTGCACGGTGCAAGTTGGTAAGTTGGTAACCGGAACGCCGGAATTTTTCCGGTTATTACTCCCTCCGGTATCAAATTATTTATCGTTCGGACATGCTAGTTATTTTGTTGATCGGAAACGTCAACTTAAAAAGAATGTAGTATTACTAGATTCATTGATGGATCTGCAGAACTGCATGCAGATTGAGCGTTGCTGAATTTGGTCGTCCCAGTGCAGAGATGTAACGTTCAGTACTTCAGTTCAGTTCACCCATTTTTATTATCTGAACATTCGCTATCTAAAGGCGGAGTCCTGTTACTACTGGTGGTTCATCTGGAAAGAGTGAAACCAGCGGATCATCCGAAACCTCTCCGATACCTTTGATCGGGTTGCTGCGATCACAGCAGATAGAGTATCCCTGTTCTCATCTGAGTGACCCTGTATCTACCAGCAGCGAAGGATTATTGTATTTTCGTGTATATGGAGTTACGCCAAACAGGATAATCTAGCTTACTTTGTGCATGGGCAGCTTGAAAGGATGAATTTTGTCGTGCAATGACGACGCTGAAAGCCTGACACCCGATGTGAAACCATATTATAAGTACACTGATCGAAAAGCATGGAGCTAGCTGCTGTAGCAGAGGTAAACATGAAAAAAAAGACTGGGTGTAGTGTACTAGTAACTGTAGTGGCCACTTCAGTTTGTGGCTTCTCAAAATTGCCTTTCATTTTTAGATCTTGTTGTTGAATTCAGGGAGCTAATTAATCAACTAGGCAGTGCACTAATTGGGTTCTAAACAGATCAACTTAGACTAAAACTTAATCAATCTAAACTTCTCGTGCTCCTCCACCCGGATGACTATCCAATCCTTCTTCCAGTCATCCCACTTTCCAGAGGGAAACGACTGGAGGTACTTGAATGGGCACTTCTTGCGCTTCACGAAGTAGTAGAAGCCAAGGTACTCATTACTCCTACCGGTGGTATGGACGGTGAAGAAGGTTCGGAAGAGTTCAATGCAGGGGGGATGCCCACCCACATCTCACAGAAGTGGACGAAGACGGACACAAGAAGAATGGAGTGGGGACCAAGGTGGTACAGCTGCAGACCATAGAAGTCTAGCAGCATCAAGAAAAAGGAGGAAAAATGTGGGATCAACCCCACCATGGCGTACGAAAAGAAGTACACCATTTCGCCGGTGTGCTCCTTCTCAAACGGGAGCTCTCCCCCGGCACGGACCAGGCGGTTGAAGAAGTACGGGGACCATCCCATGAGGGCCCGAACCTTCTTCAGGTCACCGTCGGTCTTCAAACGGCTCTCGCGGAGACCCAACTCCATCGCGACACAGCAAGGCAAAAGAGGAAAAGTGAGCACAAGTTGGGAGTTTGAGCGCAAGATCAGATGAGAGGCGTAAAGAACCCCAGACGGTGCACGCTTTCCCTCTTAAGTAAGCCCTCACAACGCTTGGATGGAAACTGCAAGGAAGTCGAAGATACTACTCAAAAATTCCACCCAGCCGATGACAAGAGGGCCCGAGACCACTTGTACGATCAAGTCGAGGTTCTTACCCAGGCGAACGGTTGTCATCACGAGGCGGGAAGGCCGAAGGCGGTGGCCTGACAAGGCACGCGGAACAGATACGATTTTCGTATCGGGAACCGGCAACCTTCAATTGCGTGAGATCCGCACGCCAAAGATCTCACTTGCCACACACGGGATACGCCACGCGGCGAAGATTTAACTCCCAACTATCGCCAACGGTACATCTGAAGACCTTTGAAGACTCAGTTCAAAAGTCGAAGAATGGACCCACCTCCGGCGGAATGACTTCACCGAAGGAGTCTTCCCCAGAGGTGGGCCCAGGGGGCCACTGTCGGTACCCTAGGTACCTTATACCCCTTGGGATTGCAAAGATCTCAAGGGAATATCATCTACTTGATTTGAAGACCTTCGGAGGACCACATGTCAGATATAACCGGACCCGCTTCCTCAACACGGTTAGTCCCAGGGTCGCTACGTGTACTATCAAACCGGAGCTACTGCCCACAAGGGGGAAGCTCCGGGCTGTGTACCATAGCGACACCCCCGGACCTAACCCCAGACCGAGGGAAGCTCCGGAACTGACACATGTCAGGTGGCACCAGACCTAACTGTTCCCCACAGTGTGCTCCGGTGCTACCACGTGTCCATCCGTCGGATCTTCAGCCTCCAACCTCCGGAAGACTTCACAACGGCTCCAAATCTTTAAAGGGAAATCAAGGACTTCAAGACCCGATTAAGTGTCATTAATGCTATATTAATGACACACCATCGGACGACCATAATTACCAGTAACGGTGCTATCAAAGCCCGTAACTCGGTTATTATTAAGGGCAATTAAGCGCATCAAATGTGTAACCGCCAGGGCCACATATCGGGTCAGGCTAACTTGTAACGGCCTGCCCTTGTACTATAAAAGGACAGGCCGACGATACATAGGACGCACTCTGAACACACTCACGAGAGACACGCTCGCTCTACATTGAGCTCATACATCCAATACAACACCAACACCCCGTGAAGTAGGATATTACGCTCAGGCGGCCCGAACAACGTAAATCTTCGTGTCTCTTGTGTCACTTAACACTTCACCTTCTTGAATCTCCGCGCGCCCATATCGAACCTCAAACTCCTCCAACACTTTAGTAGTGTCGGGAGATCTGCCGGATCAAAACCACCGACAGAATTCACCACAACTTAGCTAACAGCGGAAGCTTAATACTTAATTCTTTAAGAAATTATAAAATTTGCTTTTTAAAGAAAAAGCATTTGATATCATTTACTCAATTTGAGGAAATGCCCTTAAATGGCAACATGATTATTGAATTTGCAGGAACAATTTAAATAATGTACACAAACATAGCATAAAAATCTAAAATTTATAAAACAATATTAAATAAATTTATGTCCACTTACTAAATACGTGATAACTAATTGCATTTTATCTCATACTAAAATGCACTAAAAACTCCATGATTCACAATATGTGAATTTCATGAACTTAGTCTAATTTTCAAATCTGAAAATCTCTTTAAAACTAGGCCAAAAGCCAATTTCTTAATTTCTGGAAATTATTTTCTATACTTACTCATTTCTGTAAAAAGAAAAATGCTGAAATCACTCAATGGACCAAAACTTACAAAATGGCCCATCATGAAGTGAACAAACCAATGGTCCTGACCATAAACCTTACTAGGCCCACTACTTAGTTCTGGAAATCTGAATAAAAGGAAAAATAACTTGTAGCTGGCCCAACTGATGGCTTGCAGCCCAATTAAGAGCTCAGCCTGCTACACGGGCACCTTACTTGCCCAGCTACCTTACGAAGCAGCACATGACATTGGCCAGCTGAGTTGCCTGCACTAGTGCACTTGCGTGCTGCATGCAAATGTGCATGCATGTGCACGTGGGCTTCTGCATGCTGATGTGCACTAGCTCAGCTCAAACGCTGCCCATTCGCACGTAGCCTGGCCCGAGGACGCATCGATGCGGCGCCGCGTGCAGCGCGTGGTGTCGGCCTGTTCGGCCGCACCGCTTAACTTCAGCCATCGATTTTCATCCAATGGACAAGCTGAAAGATCGGAGACACAAAAGGCATCGACCGTCGCTCAACGAAACTTAACTCCATTCGCCCTCGCCTCCGTCTCTCTCACCGCACCGCACGAGCGAAACACGGAGAGCCCGAGGCTCCTCGCGAGATCCGGCACAGTGAGAATATCACCGGTCGGCTGCCGTCGCGGGAGCTGGAGTTTTGAGAGGGGGCAGAAAGCAAATCCGGTGCGGTGGTTGAGGCTTCGGCCCCGCTGTCACCTTCATCGCCGGTGCGCGACGCTCACGTACGGATGAGCGCGCCGCCGGCGCGCGGTGCCCTAGGCACGACGGATCCGGCGAGTCCGATTGCTCGCGTTTAAGAAGACTTTATCGGAGGAGGTCAAGGATGGCACCGTCGGTGTTGTAGCCCAACTGACGGCGCACTGATTTAGATATATTGATTCACACTCTTTCTATTTCTAGTTTCTTATTCAATTCAATTTTCTCTTTTTGGTCCTAAGTTCAGATCTGAGTTTTTCTTCAGAATCTTGGCTTGAACTGAATTGAATCCCCTCCTTCTTAATGCTTATAGTGAAACTTATTCCACTAAACTTAATTGAAAACCCGATTTAGGCATAGCCTAGACCGGCTCTGATGCCATTGTTGTATTCAGGGAGCTAATTAATCAACTAAGCAGTGCACTAATTGGGTCCTAAACAGATTAACTTAGACTAAAACTTAATCAATCTAAACTGATTCATGGTGTTTGGGTGATAGACAAATGTTAGAGAAGGTGAGTGACGACATACCTTGGTTTGCATCGGGAACCGCGGTCATGGCAGCGAGAGTGGAGCGGAGGGGCGTCGATCTTGCCGTCACCGGAGGGATAACGGTGTCTGCAAGGCCTTCCCCACACTTCCCACGTTCTTTTTGGTCGATCGGTTAGCCTCTCGGGTTGTTAGGATAAGCCCTTTACTAATCTAACTAACCCTTCTTATAAAGGTTGTGGGCATCAGAGGGGGCCTCTGACTCTTAGTCGTGTAGCACCCCCGATCACGGTGCGATTAGGGAGTTGGAACCGGTGTGGGTGGGGCCCACACTGGAAAGTGGTCAATAACTAACATTCTCCCCCTTGACCACTGAACTGAAGACTTACTAACTTATTAGCTTAATCACTTACTTAATTACTTAGCTTAATGTATATTCCCTCACGCTTTGACATAAAAGGCACAACGCATCAAAACAGCCATTTACGTACTGTTTGACTCGAGGACCATGATATGTCTCACATTCAGAAACAAACTTATACTTAGTTTGGCCCCTTAGTATCCAGGATAGTCACAGGTTTCCTCTTAAGACCCATGCATGCTTCATATTCTTTGAACATATGGGCGGGAAAACCCTTCTGTAAACGGTACCGCAAGCTTTTCGCTTGATTCTTATATGCTTCTTATCTATTGTGCTCCTGGATTTTATATTTCACAACACTAAACTCAATGTTGATGTGCTTGGCAGTTTCACTCAACTCATGGTTGTGAAAATATGATACTACAAACTTATTGTAGTATTACTTAAGTGGTTTGTACTGTTGACCACTCTTATAACCGAATAAAACTTTGTATCGCCTGCTCGTTGGTCTCATCTTAAATAACATGATTTGTCACACATTATGGACGATGTAGTGACTATTCATTTGGAGTAGTTCCACAGAATAACTCCATTTCGTGAAAGGTGGATATATAACTTAATGTGGAAATCTTACAATCCACACAATTCGCGAAGCTAAAACTAAGAAGTCTCACTTCGTCAAGTGAGCTTCGACTTATGATTTTTAATCATGAGGACTTATGTGCATTGCACCTTGTTAATTAATTTCTTAAATACTTTCTGTCAAGTATCCCAGTCATTATCTTAAGTCAAGGTAAACACTTACTCGAGCATACATCAATTAATCTTCCGACAGCAGAAGCTAATGGAACCGAAATCATAAGGTCGACCATCATTGGTTCCCTAAACTTATCAAATTCTTAAACTTATCATCCTTGACTATCTGAACAGGCGAAGTTTTAACACCCCCTTATCATAATCATGGTGAATTCTAATTCCTATCTTGTAGGATTCTTCATCTAGATCCTCTTATGGACAAAATCTTTCAATTTCTTATGACTGATTTATCTTAAAAGCAATGTACTATGTACATTCAACTTAGAATACATGTGAGTGTCCATCTCACATTACTTGAAAACCCAAACTAATAGCCTAATAGATCTTAAGATACATTTATTAATGCTTAATTGAATCCATGAATGGATTTCTCTGAAGAGTATCTTAAGAGTCTCTTGATCATTATGACAAACCTTTCGGTCAGGTCACACTGACATTCTTATATAAATCTCAAATAGAGAACTTTGTTTTACATTCATCTGATGTAAAAACATCCATAATGCACTACTGATAACTTAATTATTCTTTAGGAAATCTTAATTGAGTGAATTGCCATTAGTTTGACCACAAAAGAAAATTTCCCTTCAAAATCACTCTTCTCCTGTAGGATCATTACAATCTACTGTTTTAATTCTTTCAGGAACTATTACTAATACTAATACTCACATACTAGTGGTGTACTTAGATCTCATCTCATCCTGCATGGTTTTTACACCATAGATGATTAAGATCGTCTGATAGTATTTTCTTATATGGTATGACCATTTTTGTTATTTATCTTATTGTGATCGGGCTGCTATCACTCTTCATCATTATTGGCCACTAATGATGAATAATCAATAGCAGATATTGTGATAACAATGTCTTGCATTGTTAACACAACATCAGTAAGACACCATAAAGAGTGATTCTCGGATAAGAGTGGCAATATGTACCATTCCTTTTAAGATCAGTGTCTTTATGAAGTCAAAACTCCCTCTGATTTAATCTTCTTTACCCAATTCAATTTCTAAACGATCTTATGACCCGCTATGGATCAAAACTTATGTCAAGTGAGGATCAACCCAACACTTGACCTTATGCAACTCACATAACTCGTGCATTATGCTTATATTTTGGGGTTATTGTCGCCTCACATCATTGATGATAACATACTTAAACTGAGTTATTCTTAATATCTTTCTGTTACTGATGAAAGACTAACAACACGTAGTGAATCATTAACGAAAATGTTACAATCCAGCTACAGCAGGTAAGAGAGACAATTTGACCTCTCATCATACCATACTCTCCCTGATCATGTCATCCTACTAATGATGACATGTCTTATTTAACTGAACTGATGATAATCAATAACTTATTATATTCTTACAACCAAAACTTAATAATGTTTGGGTTTACTTTTGTCTTAACAGGACCACCTCATATAAAAATGCTTAAGTAAGGTTTTACACTCTGTCCACAATATACAATGGTGCCTTAGAGGCTCACTTAATATAAAGTTCCACTTAACATGTAAATCGATAGAATATATACTTAATTAACATACACCGTTTCACTTATTTATTTTAGGGGTATTGAATTCTTACTTGAATAAAACTAAGTTAATAGTAATACATATTCAATGCCTTATTTTGAATCTGAAACGTCTTAATGAGGGAGAAACTAATCGGTGGAGAAAACTAATCAATTCTCTCCCTCGAAATATGGCCTTAATGACAATGCCATAATTTCGAAGTTGTTTCGAGATCGATTCTAATGCGCTTATCTTAATACTTAGTTTGTGAGCGGAAACTTGAATAAAATTTAAATCATCATCTAAGGATAAATATAAATACTTAACGTGCTTAACCATAATACTAAGAACTCAATGAAGTACTTAAATCAAAAAAAATTACAAATATGAATACTTATGATGAATCCTAAGTACAAACCTATAACTTAGAAGAAAATTAAGTCTAAGATCTCAACTTTAACTTCATGACCATAGCGACTTTAATGATCATTCCACTCTTCTTATGATCCTTCACTTATCTAATTCCTGTCTCAAGAATATACATGATTGCATCTTAGTTAATCAATCGAATAGATTGAAAATAATCTTAAACATTGACTTAACAATTAAAAGTCAACTTACCTTTATCATTCTCATGATTGACAGACTTAATAGCACGATGAGACTTAATGCGATCTTCTTCTTGAACGCATAAATCAATTAATTTCTTAAGATCCCACTGCTCAGACTCAAAGTTGTAACTAATGATAATATGCTCAAAATCATCTGGAAGTAGAGCAAGAATGAGGTTGAAAAGAAACTCATCTTTCAACCCCGAATCTAATAGCTTAAGTTTAGCAGTAGTGTCCCACATACTAAGAATGTGCTCACGCACACTTCCTCCATTATGCTTCTGAGTGACGAGGTTCTTAATAAGAGCATGCATCGTAGCCTTGTTGCAGTCAGTTGCATACTTTTCTATCATAAGGAGGTACCCATAAGCAGTGTTGCATTCAGGAATTTCTTCCCGAACACTCTCAGTAATCGAACTCTTAATCACTTGTAAACATTTCTTATTTGAGATTGACCACTTAGCATGATCTAAATCGAAGCGAAAGTAGTCCTCTTCATAATCTTTCATCCTTTTGGTGAAAGACTCCTTAGTTTCTCCGTCACGAATAACGGGAATCTTAGGCTCAGTAGGACGTGCTCTCATCAGTGTCAAATCTATATTGGAGATTGTCAAACCAACCTCCAACTTAGATCGCCAACTAGTGTAATTATCCTTTCTTAGATAGTTCTCTGGCAAGATAAATCTTAGTATCAAATCTGTAATGGAAGATCCTTGATCTGATGAATCATAACAAAACTTAGTCAATGCATGAATATGATTATAAACTAATCATCTTAATTTGTCTTTCACATTGGTTACTTGACAACTTGCAAACTTAAAGACTTAATGATTTTGTCTTTCACGTTGGTTACTCAACGAAAACTAAATGGGCTTGAATAATTATGTGTTTCGTCTTTCACGTTGGTTACTCAACGAATACTTAATGAACTTAAATAATGATTAACTTATGTGTTTCGTCTTTCACGTTGGTTACTTAACAAAAACACAACATATAAAATAACTTAATAAGAACGAAAACCTTGATTTCTAAACGTGCTCTGCCTTTCACGTTGGTTACTTAGCAAAAACACAACACTAAAGTCATAACAATCTCGTCTTTCACATTGGTTACTCAACGAAAATTCTTAGTAAACTTAATGGATCATTAAACAACGTGTTTGTCTTTCGCGTTGGTTACTCAACAAAACACAATGACTTAAGGAATAAGACTTAAATGAGAAATGATCTCAATATGTGGTAAAAACAAAAAATTACCAGTACTCATGATGATCAAACATCATAACTTAAAGCTTAAAACAACTTAGACATAGCTAATATCCTGAATACATGGCGAATTCATTTTTCACGTTGGTTACTAAATGAATGCACCATAACTTAATTAACAGCGGAAGCTTTATGCTTAATTATTAATACTCTTATTTAACTTCTCATAATACTTAAAAACAACTAAAACATGACAATAATATCTTAATATATATGGTAAATTCATTTTTCACGTTGGTTACTAAATGAATTTGTCGGTACCCTAGGTACCGTATACCCCTTGGGATTGCAAAGATCTCAACGGAATATCATCTACTTGATTTGAAGACCTTCGGAGGCCCACATGTCAGACATAGCCGGACCCGCTTCCTCAACACGGTTAGTCCCAGGGTCGCTACGTGTACTATCACACCGGAGCTACCGCCCACAAGGGGGAAGCTCCGGGCTATGTACCATAGCGACACCCCCGGACCTAACCCCAGACCGAGGGAAGCTCCGGAACTGACACATGTCAGGTGGCACCGGACCTAACTGTTCCCCACAGTGTGCTCTGGTGCTGCCACGTGTCCAACCGTCGGATCTTCAGCCTCCAACCTTCGAAAGACTTCACAGCGGCTCCGGATCTTTAAAGAGGAATCAGGGACTTCAAGACCCGATTAAGTGTCATTAATGCTATATTAATGACACACCATCGGACGACCTTAATTACCAGTAACAGTGCTATCAAAGCCCATAACTCGGTTATTAAGGGCAATTAAGCGCATCAAATGTGTAACCGCCAGGGCCACATGTCGGGCCAGGCTAACTTGTAACAGCCTGCCCTTGTACTATAAAAGGACAGGCCGATGATACATAGGACACACTCTGAACACACTCACGGGAGACACACTCACTCTACATTGAGCTCATACATCCAATACAACACCAACACCCCGTGGAGTATGGTATTACGCTAAGGCGGCCCGAACCACGTAAATCTTCGTGTCTCTTGTGTCACTTAACACTTCACATTCGCATGCCCATACCGAACATCAAACTCCTACAACACTTTAGTAGTGTCGGGAGATCTGCCGGATCAAAACCACCGACAGTTGGCGCGCCAGGTAGGGGCGCCTGATATTTCAAGAATGGTGAACTCAGCCACTGGATCATCCAATGGTCATCTTGCTGTTCAAGCTGTTGGGGGTAATCCCTCCAATATGCAGCCACCAGCAGGAACCACGGTCCCAGCAGGAGTCACACTCCCACCACCGCCGCCTCCACCAGCAAATCAAGCTGGACAACGCGATGGTGCACCGGCGTCAATCACTGCGTCCGCGAATCTTGACAACCCGGAACATGCGCTTCATGCAGCACGTGCTCTTCTTCAACGCCCACCACCTCCGGACGCATCCCGGGACGCAATGGAGCAGTGGAGGGCCGATGTGGAACATTTGGTTGCAGCAGCAGCCGACCGCATCAACAACCAGGGTCCTCCTCCTTCAGGACGGGCCCCGTTGCAGCGACGGACCTTGTCTGGCAGACTTGGTCCGCACGTTTCCAACAATAGGAGACGTGTTGCATCACAACAGGTGACGTCGTTGCCCTCTGGGGTACGACGCACTCACACGGTATCAAGGCTTTCAACTCACGACCTCCGGGCGGAGCTTGATCACCGATATCGACAACAAGATGGCCGAGTCCATATTGAGCGTGCTCGTGAAAGACGAGAAGCTCAAGACATTCCTGCTCCTGAAGGAGTAGGAGGAGGCTGTTCGGTCCTGGCCATGCATCTGCGTAAGGTCAGGTGGCCACAGAAGTTTCGGCCTCACCTGCCGGAGAAGTTCGATGGGACCGTTAATCGTGTTGAATTTCTTCAGATTTACTCCACTGCTATCTTGGCAGCTGGAGGAAATGAGGCTGTAATGGCCAATTATTTCCTAGTGGCTTTAACTGGGACCGCCAGGTCCTGGTTTATGAGCCTTCCACCCAACTCCATCAGCAGTTGGGAGGAGTTGTGCCGTTAGTTCACCGCCAACTTCGGGAGTTCTTACACCCGACCAGGCACCGAACTGGACCTTTTGTAGTTGTGCAAAAAGGAGGAGAATCCCTGCAATCATTCATCCAGAGATTCTCTCAAGTACGAAACACTATCCCTTCTATCTCTAGCGCTTCTGTCATCGTGGCATTTAGACAAGGTGTACAGGATAAGAAGATGTTGGAGAAACTGACGATCAAGGAGATCACCAGTGTCACGGAACTCTTCAGCTTGGCTGACAAATGTGCCAGAGCTGCGGAGGGCCGTGAAATGCACTCCAAACCACCTCCGGAGGATCACAAAAAATCCTCCAAAGGCGAAGCCACTACCTCCGGGAGTGGCAAGAAGAAGAAAAAGACCAACGGCAAGAAGAAGTCGTCGGTCGGTGCATCCAATGCTGTAGCTGCTGCAGCTCCGGGTGGCCGGGGGCCACGCCCCGAGAAGCGACCTCGACCGTGTTCTGAAGATGGTGGCAAACCCAAAGTGTGGTGTCCAATTCACAAAACGGACAGCCACAGTTTGGAATACTGGCGGGAGGTCCAAAACCTTGCCGAGCGCTACAACAAGCGCCGAGAAGAAGCTCCTTTCCGACAGAGGGAAGGAAAACAAAAAGTTGACGAAGCTTCGGCTGAAAAGGAGTTAGGTTTTCATCCCAAAAAGGTCCTGAAGGCCGTCTACACCTCCGTCGACGACGATTCTGACGTCTCTGACAATGAACGTCGGAAGACCATGAACACCATTTTTGGTGGATCATGGGACATCACCTCCCACCGCGTCATCAAGACTATGCGTCGGGACATGGCTTTTGTAGCTCCTACAGCCAGGGCGGAGCCTCACCGAAAGTGGATGGATACAACCATCACTTTTGATGCTTCGGACTGCCCTTGAAGCATGGTTGGAGCAGGACAGTTACCTTTGATGGTATCTCCTACCATCAATAACATCCAGCTCCACCATGTCATGGTAGATGGAGGTTCGGGGCTTAACCTCATAAGCTTCGAAGCTTTTACCAAGCTTCAGCTCCGACCTTCAGATCTCCACCCCTCCCGACCTTTCTCCGGAGTAGGTCTGGGAGCCATTACCCCACTCGGTGCTATTACCCTCCCCGTTACCTTCGGGACCCGGGAGAAGTATCGCACCGAGAAGTTGGTCTTTGACGTTGCTCAGATCAACTTACCCTTCAATGCAATTGTCGACTGTTGGAGTCGGCAGATCCCCTGACACTACTAAAGTGTTGAAGGAGTTTGTAGTTCGGTTTGGGCGCGCGGAGACTCAAGAAGGTGAATCACGATTGGACACGAGAGACACAGTGGTTTACGTGGTTCGGGCCGCCTGAGCGTAATACCCTACTCCACAGGTGTGTGTGTGTTGTATTAACTTGTGAGCTTGAGAGCGTTCGAGAGTCCGATCCCCTCGTGTATCGTCGGTTTGTCCTTTTATAGTACAAGGACAAACCGTTACAAGTCAGCCTGGCCCGACATGTGGCCCTGGCGGTTACTAGTATTGATACACGAGATTAATTGTTGTTAATAACCCTGTAACGGCTCCGACAGTGCCGTTACAGGTGTTAAGATCGTCCGATTAAGTGTCATTAACGTGGAATTAATGACAATTAATCGGGTCTTGAAGTCAGCAGCTGTCCTTTGAAGATCCGGAGCCGTTACAATGTCTCCCGGAGGTTTGAAGCGGCCAGCTCCAACGTATGGACACGTGGCAGCTCCGGAGCTTGCTTGTGGGAAGCGGGAAGCTCCGGGGTGGCCTGGCACGTGTCAGGTCCGGAGCTTCTCTCGGTCAGGGATTAAGTCCGGAGGTGCCGTTTCAGTACCTAGCCCGCAGCTTCACCCTTGCGGGTAGTAGCTCCGGTCTGACAGTACACGTGGCAACCTAGGGGTTAACCATGTCGGAGAAGCAGGTCCGGTTATGTCTGACAAGTGGGCCTCCGAGGGTCTTCAATTTGAGTAGACGTCCTTCCCTTGAGATCTTTGTAACCTCAGGGGGTGTATGGTTTTTAGGGTACCGACAGTGGCCCCCTGGACCTACCTCCGGGGAAAATCACCGGGGTGAAGTCATTCCGTCGGAGGTGGGTCCATACTCGCGACTCTTGAACTGGGTCTTCAAGGGTCTTCGGAGGCGCCGTTGGCAGGGCTTTACGGTTAAATCCCGACACGTGGCGTACCTCAGGCGGCAGATAAGATCTTTGATGTGCGGATCTCTCGCAATTGAAGGTCGCCGGTTCCCGATATGAAAACCGTATCGGTTCCGCGCGCCCTGTCAGGTCGCCGCCTTTGGGTTTCCCGCCTCGTGATGACAACTGTTCGCCTGGGTAAGAGCCTCGACTTGATCGTCAGGGTGGTCCCGGGCCCCCTAGTCATCGGCAGGGTTGAATTCTCGAGTAGTGTCCTTGACTCCCCCGCAGTTTCCATCCAAGCGTTGCGAGGGCTTACTTAAGAAGGAAAGCGCACCGTCGGGAGTTCTTTACGCTTCCCATCTGTTCTTGCGCTCAAACTCCCGACTTGTACTTTGCTCCTCTTCTCTTGCCTAGCTGTGCTGCGATGCAGTTGGGTCTGTGTGAGAGTCGCTTGAAGACGGACAGCGATCTGAAGAAGGTCCGGGCCCTCATGGGGTGGTCTTCGGACTTCTTCAACCGCTCGGTCCGCGCCGGCGGAGAGCTTCCCTTTAAAAAGGAGCACTCTGGCGAGATGGTGTACTTTTCCTCGTACGCCATGGTGGGGCTGATCCCACCGTTTTCTTCTTTCTTCTTGATGTTGCTGGACTTCTATGGTCTGCAGCTGTACCACCTTGGCCCTCACTCCATTCTCCTTGTGTCCATCTTTGTCCACTTCTGCGAGATGTGGGTGGGCATCCCTCCCTGCATCGAGCTCTTCCGAACCTTCTTCACCGTCCAAACCACCGGCAGAAGCGATGAATATCTTGGCTTCTACTACTTCGTGAAGCGCAAGAAGTGCCCATTCAAGTATCTCCGGTCATTCCCTTCCGGGAAGTGGGATGACTGGAAGAAAGATTGGGTAGTCGTCCGGGTGGAAGAGCATGAGCGGTTGGAGCTGCCAGACGGTCTGCCCGGTATTGACACGTCGGTATGGAGCGAAGTTCTGGTGCTGGCGGGAGCTTTCGACCCTGTCTTGACCAGAATCCGCCAATGTGTGGAGGGAGGATTGACTCCCCAGGCGGTGTTCTGCAACTTCCTGTCCAACAGGTGGGCGCCGCTGAAGAGGAGGGAGAAGCTCGCCTGGGCCCTCAACAGCGTGATGGACGAGGACCGGGTTGAGACCGGGTTGAAGTCCAGCATGGTGGGGAAGACCTTGGAGTTTCACCTCAAGAAATTCCAGCACGGCATCGACGTTGACGGAGATTACTTGACTCCGCCGCCGGCTTTCCTCCCTCTGAACGTGGAAGTTGAGTTCAGCAGGGAGCTCCGGCGGAAGATGCCCGCGCTTGACGACCTTGGTGTCGTCGAGAGAAGATCAACCACCCGGTTGGCGATCCCCGGGTTGTCCGAAGGCGGCTCCGCCCCTGTCTCTCAGCCAAGAGCTGAGGTCATCGGCAAGGGCAAGGAGCTGGCGGAGGAGCCGGAGAGCCGGAAGAGAAAGATGCGACATGCTGACGGAAGGTCCGTCGGGCCTGCCACCTCCCCCCCAGTTCCCTGTCCTCAGGAAGGAAGATCCTCCGCCGTCGTGGCGACTGTCCCCGTGGTGGGGTCCTTCCGGAACGTTACTGTTCCGGCGGTGGGATCCTCCCGGAGCGCGACTGCCTCGGCGGTGGATCCCTCCCATGGTGCTTGCTCCGGGCGCGCGTCTCCGGCACCAGAAGCGGTGAGGGCCTCCAGGTCCAGGAGTTCCTCCCGATCAAGGAGATCTCCGACCCGGGAAACGCCCGCGGCTACGGCAAGTCCTAGGAGTCCTCCCGGAGCTCCTATGCCGACCGTGGCCAGCCCGGATCGTCCGGGAAAGAGGTTCCGCGCAAGCTGGTGCGTGAGCCTCCCAAGGTAATTTTTCTTTCTTACCTCGATTAACTTTTAATTGTAGCATCTGTTTGCTCAATTTCTTCGTTCTTTATCTGCAGCATTCCCAAGAAGGGGAGTGAAGCTCCGCCCTCAGCCACAGTGTCTGAGGCTTCGAGGGCTTCTGCTCCAGCTCCGGTGTCGCCCCAAGTGGAGGCTGCGACAGCTCCGGCGCCGGCTGTCGTGGTCATGGACCTCGACTCGTCTCCAGAAGTTCCCGTGGTAGAGCCGGACCACGGGAATGAAGATGCGCCAGCGGTACCTGTCCCGGAAGTGGAAGCTCCGGGTCCTGGTGCTGCAGTGGTAGAAGCTCCGGCTGTTGAGTCGGAGGAAGTAGCAGTCCCGGCTTCGGAGCCGGAAAGTGCTGAAGCCCCGGCGATTGAGCCGGAGGTAGCTGAAGCCCTGGCATGCGAGCCGGAAGTTGAGGTAGTTCCGGCAGTTGAGCCGGTTACTTCCGAAGCTCCGGTCGCAGAGCCGGTGATTGTTGGAACGCCGGCCGCAGAGTCGGCGGCTGAAGAGGCGAGGGAGCTTGAGCCTCCCTCAGAAGAGGTGTCCCGGCCGGAGCCAGTAGCGGCTCCTGCTCCGGAGGCGACGACGTCGATGGTACCTGTGGCAGAGCCAGAGTGCCTGAACGAAGTCGCTGGCCCCCCGCCTGTGGGGGCAAATGAAGACTTGGGGGCGGGACTTCCTTCGATGGCGACTAAGGCCGTCCCGGAGGAGGGCCCTAGTGTTTTGGAAGCTCGGGATTCCACTCTCGTAGAGTGGGACCCAATTTTTGTAAGTGAAGACCCGCTGGAACCAGCGGAAGAGACCCCGGCAGGTCCGGAGCCCATCTCTCTGTCGATGTCCGTCGACAACGCCTGCTCCAGTCTACGTCAGGTCCAACTGGCCTTCTTCCACGACAGCAAGGCTCTTGAGGAGGAGCGCCAAACCCTTAGGCGGTGGCGTAATCGACTCCACTTCGAGACTAAGCTGGCGCAGTCGAGGCTTGCGGATGACAAGGAATGGATCAAGCGGGAGGAGATCTGCCTGGAGCTCTGGGGTGAGCTGCTGGACGAGAGGGAGAGCATGACTCACGCCCTCGACGCTCAATCCCGGGAGTTCCACGACCAAGCTAAGGCTGCTAACGACGCGGCCAATGCTCGGTTTGATCAGCTCGAGGCCATCAGCACCGCACTCATCAAGCGCCGAGAGGCACTTGAAGGAAGGGAAAGACGGCTCGAGGATGAGGAACAAAAACTCCTGGAGCTATGGGATGACGTCTTGCGACGGGAAGAAGAGCTCGCCGAGAAAACAGCTCTGGCAGACAAGGGCCTCGAGGAGCGTGCTAAGAAATTGGAAGAGCGCTGCCTCGAGGAGGAGGAGAAGACCTGGGTGCGGGGGCAGGAACTCTACGAATACGAGTGTGCCCTTGTCGCCCGGGAGAAGAAAGTAGAGGCTAGGGAGAAGGACCTGGTCGACCGTCGGAACAAGATCCACCTCCGGGAGGAGGAGCTCGGAAGACTTGAGAAGCGGGTTGCTGCGAAGATCCAGCAAAACGCCAAAGAAGTTGAGCGCCTCTCTCACGAGAATTCGGAGCTGACGGCGGCCCGGAGATCCCTGGAAGAGATGAAGAACCTGAGGAAGACGGACTCCCTGCAAATTTGGGAGTTCCTGAGCAAGGCCGACGATGCGCTGGCGCCGATGGGTTTCAGCCCCGTGCTCCCAGATGATCTGGAGCTGGAGCCGGACCTTGCGTTGCAAGCGTTGAGCGCCGCGGGCAGCAAGCTCTCCAAGGTGGGCGACGTCATCGCGGACCAACTGGAGGTCGAGGGGCAATCCCTGGCTAGGAACGTCACAGAATATGTGTTGATGTGCTACACCAGCCGGAACCCTCGATTTCCTCTGGACCCAGTGCTTGAAGGCCCCGTCGAAGGAGAAGGCGAAGCTACCCGAGCCAGCGTGTCGGAGGTCGCCCAGAAGGTCGCCGAGTTCTTCCATAGGGTCTAGGACCGTCTCTCTTAGCCTTTACTTGTATCTTCTCTTCTTCCTCAATTTTGTAATCCCTTGTCTCCAGATGTAATCTCCGGTCTTCAGATGAAATGAAATCCCCACTTTTTGCGAATTTCATTCTTTTGTCTTCAACATCTTTATCTTCACTTGGCCCCCTGGTAGATGTGCACAATTTGATTGTGGACATGTACCAAAAGGATGTTGAGTTTTGTTGAAGACGAATTTGCTTCGAACTTGTAGAATTTAGGTCCGAAGTTTTTGATAGTGAAGGTCCCCTGAAGTTGTCGGGGCTTAGAAGCTCCGGCACTGTCCATCACTGGAGCTTAGTAGCTCCGGCAATAGCCTCTATCAACACGTTGGGCGTCGATAGTTAATACTCCAAGGTGTCGGAGCTTAGCAGCTCCGGCAATGACCTTTGCCACACTTGGTTTGTTGGCAACAAACTCTAGTGATAGGGTCTTCTCACCATCTTTTAGTCAACGCCGACGGTTGACGCCCTGGTGGGAGTCGGAGCTTGGTTAGCTCCGGTTTTTCTCCATCTACGTAGGGTTCGTTTTTCCTGCACACTTAAGCCAAGAAAAATAGTAAAATTCGTTCCTTGTCTATTACTTCGTCGTGGCTTACGGTTCTTAAGAAGATTTTAAGTTGAACACGATTTTTAATACGACTGGATAAATTGTCTTTTCTTTTAGATCCAATTGTCCATGGACCCACCTTACTTCGGCCTGCCGAGGTGTAGGTAGAGTGGCGTACTTAGGGTGCTTGACCAGGCTAAGTCGATAGCGCACTCCGGCCCTAGAATGGCTTGGCGGCTTTCAGGCGAGTTGGCCACAGACGATATTTAAATCTAAAAAATCCGACAATTCAACTCGAATCGTACGTAAACCGGTCAAACTAGAACTTCTTAAGAATTGCACGTTTCTGTTATAGACAAGAAAGAGAAAAATAAAAATGTCGAGCCTATGCAAAAATGAATGCACGTGGAGTCTATTTCACATGAAGATGTCTTTCATTATAGGTCCGGGGTACAGGGGAAACAAGTACACTCTTAGGGTACGGAACCAGGCTAAGTGTGTTTGGTTTCTCGTTTGACCCAGGGTAGTTAGCCACACTTCTAGTCCGGAGACTGTATCAAGTGTTGCATGAGCTTTTCAAACCTTTCGGGAAAGGTCCGGCTGCTCTCCCGGAGGAACTACCCGACTCTGTACAATGACTCTATAACATACATTTCAAGTTACTTAAGACTCACCTCCGTGGAATTAAGTGTAGAACTTACGGAGGTGCTCGATGTTCCAAGGATTTGGGAGAGGTGTCCCATCCTCGGTAGCCAAGCGAACGCTTCCGGGACGGGATACTTTGATCACTCGAAAGGGCCCTTCCCAGCCGGGGGAGAGTTTGTTTTGCCCTTCTCTGGATAGTATTCTCCATAGCACCAGATCGCCTTCCTCGAGCTGTCGGTTGTGTACATGCCGCTGGTGATAGCGCCGTAGAGCCTGGCGGTATCGGGCATTCCGAACAGCTGCTTGGCACCTTCCCTCCTCGAGGAGGTCTAGGTCTTCGCGCCGGAGCTGGTCCTGCGCGGCTTCGTCGAAGGTCCGGACTCGGAGGGAACCCAAGGTGATTTCCGGAGGAAGGATCGCTTCAGCTCCGTACACCAGGAAGAAGGGTGTTTCTCCGGTTGCCCGACTTGGAGAAGTCCTGTTGGCCCATAGAGTGGGCGGAAGCTCCTCGATCCAATTGGCTCCGTGCTTTTTCAAGCGCTCATAAGTGCGTGTTTTGAGTCCTTTAAGGATCTCTGCGTTTGCTCTCTCGGCTTGTCCATTGCTGGCAGGATGAGCTACGGAAGCGTAGCAAACTTGTATGCCGAGGTCTTTGCAATATCCTTGAAATGCGGAGCTTGTGAATTGAGTCCCATTATCAGTGATGATCTTATTTGGGACTCCGAATCTGCTCACGATGGATTGTAGAAAATTGATTGCAGATTGTTTGTTGATCGTCACAACGGGAGTAGCTTCCGACCACTTGGTGAACTTGTCGATGGCGACGTACAGGAACTTGTAACCTCCGACGGCTCTTGGGAAAGGTCCCAAGATGTCCATCCCCCACACAGCGAAAGGCCATGTGGGAGGTATCATTTGCAAGGACTGAGCAGGTGTATGAATTTGCTTTGCATGAAATTGGCATGCTTTGCATTTCTTCACCAGCTCAGTGGCATCCTGGAGCGCTGTAGGCCAGTAGAAGCCGTGCCGAAAGGCTTTTCCGACCAGCGTGCGGGAAGATGCGTGGTTCCCACACTCGCCTCCATGGATTTCTGCGAGAAGCTCGCAGCCTTCTTCCCTTGTGATGCACCGCATTAGGATGCCGTTGGCACCGCGCCGGTAGAGATCCCCTTCTACCAACGTGTATCTTTTAGCCAATCTGACTACCCGGTCAGCGGACACATCATCGTCAGGAAGGATGTTGTCTTTCAAGTAGTTCCGGATCTCCGAGATCCATGCATCGGAACTGACTTGAGCATTTGAGTCTTGCGTGCTGGGTCGCTCGGAGCTTCCGGCAGCACCTACGACCCTTGATGGCTGCCATGGTAACAGGGCCATCGGGACTGTCAGCTTCAGGATGCTGATCTCGCCCCCTTCGTTTAGTTCGGCAGGCTGAACTGTGGGTTTTGACAACCTCCGGACAAAGGTTCCGTCAGGAGCCGGAGCTCCAGTTGACGCCTTAGTCGAGAGTTCGTCAGCTTCAGCGTTGTGAGCACGCTGAACATGGTGAAGGTCTAGGACTTCGAAGTCCTTCTGAAGCCTCTGGACTTCAAGGAGATAAGCAGCCAGCTGGAGATTATTGCAGGAGCATTCACTCTTCACCTGCTTGATGACAAGTTGTGAATCTCTTTTGACCAGCAACTGCTTGACACCATATGATAGTGCCACCTTTAATCCATAGATGAGTGCTTCGTACTCCGCCATGTTATTGGTTGCCTTGAAGTCAAGGTGTACCATGTATTTCACCTTCTCCCCGGTTGGTGTGAGGAGAAGGATTCCAGCTCCGGCTCCCTGCTTCTGCATGGAGCCGTCGAAGTAAAGGGTCCAATGAGGCTTAGTGAAGGTTGGAACTTGAGGTTCCGTCTTCTGCTCGCTGGGGCCCCCAGGGTTTAATGGAGAGGGAGTCCATTCTGCCACGAAATCTGCCAACGCTTGACTCTTAATTGCTTGTCTCGGAATGAATTCGAGATCGAATTCAGCCAATTCCGCTGCCCACTTTGCAATATTCCCAGTTGAATTGGGATTATGCAGGATCGCTCGAAGTGGATATGAGGTCACCACCGAGACTTTGTGAGCTTGGAAATAGTGTCGAAGCTTCCTTGAGGCAATAAGAACTGCATAAAGCAGTTTATGCACCTCTAGGTATCGAGTCTTGGCATCATGTAACACTTCACTGATGAAGTATACCGGGTGTTGAATGGTCCGGACCCTCCCGGAGGGGTCCGGAGCTTCCTCTTCATTGATTCGGACCCTCTCAGAGGGGTCCAGACTCTCTTCGGGGACCTCCAGGTTCTGGGTGGAGGAACCCGGAGCTTCTTCAGGAATGACCTGGATCCTCTCTGAGGGATCCGGGTCCTCTGAAGTGGCTTCTTGTGGGTTCAAGTCTGGGAGCTGGGACCCAGACCCGCTTTCAGGAACCTCCGGATCCTCCCGAAGGGGTCTGGATTCCTGAGTATTGGGTAGTTCCGGTCTCTCCGCAACCAGAACCATACTGACGACTTCGTCAGTAGCTGAAATGTAAAGCAACAAAGGCTCACCAGGGTTCGGAGCTACCAGGACTGGTAGGGTGGTGAGGAACTGTTTCAGCTCCTGGAATGCCTTCTCTGCTCCTTCAGACCATTGGAACGGTCCGGACTTCCTCAGTAACTTGAAGAAGGGAAGTGCTCTTTCCGCCAGTCTTGAAATGAACCGGCTGAGGGCTGCTAGACATCCAGTTAATTTTTGGACGTCTTTGATGCGGGTTGGTGGCCGCATGTCTTCAATGGCTTTTATCTTCGCCGGATTAGCCTCTATGCCCCGGTGACTTACCAGGAAACCAAGAAGCTTTCCGGAACTAACCCCGAAGACGCACTTGTCTGGGTTTAGCTTCGTGCGGGTGGCCCGCAGCTTGTCGAAGACAGCCTGCAAGGTGTCCAAGAGGGACTCCTTGTTTTTGACTTTGACCACGATGTCATCGACGTACACTTCCACTATGTCTCTGATGAGTTCTTCGAAAGTTTTGTACATAGCTCGTACAAAAGTTGAAGCTGCATTCTTGAGACCAAACGGCATGGCTGTGTAACAATACAATCCATCCACTGTGATGAATGAAGTATGCTCTTCATCCTCCCTAGACATCCTGATTTGATGATATCCAGAATATGCGTCTAGAAAACACAGTAACTCGCACCCGGAGGTGGAATCCACTATCTGATCTATTCTAGGTAGTGGGAATGGATCTTTTGGACATGCCTTATTCAGTGTGGTGTAGTCGATGCACATCCGAAGTTTCCCGCCGGCCTTGGGCACAACGACTGGGTTTGCCAGCCATTTTGGATGGTAGACTTCTCGGATAAATCCAGCTTCGAGCAACTTCTTCACTTCTTGTCGTATGAAGTTCTGTCGCTCTACAGATTGCTTCCGAGGTTTCTGATGCATAGGCCGAGTGTCGGGGTAAATCTTTAGATTGTGCTCAATCACTTCCCTGGGGATCCCAGGCATTTGTGACGGTTGCCAAGCAAACACGTCAACGTTAGCCCGGAGGAAAGTGATGAGCGCGAGTTCCTATTTGTCGTTCAACCCTCCTGATATACGGGTGGTTTGAGCGGCATCGGAACCAATTTGGACGACTTTGACGGGAATGTCGGTGTCGCCGCTTGGCTGCACACGGGGTGCAGAGGTCGAGCCTCTTTGACGAATGCTCGGGGGTTTCGGAGCTTGCTCCTGTCTGGAGTCCTCCTCTTGCGCCGTGGTGAGTGCGTGGAGTTCCTCCAGAGCAGTTACTCCGGCAGTGCAATCTCCGCGGATCCGGAGAACACTCGTGTTGGCATCTTCAACACCAGGTATCCATAATGAGCAGCTGCCATGAATTTGTACAGGGCAGGTCTACCCAAGATGGCGTTGAATGGTAAGTTGATCTGAGCGACGTCGAAGACCAACTTCTCAGTGCGATACTTCTCCTGGGTCCCGAAGGTAACGGGGAGAGTAATAGCTCCGAGTGGGGTAATGGCCCCCGGACCTACTCTGGAGAAAGGTCGAGAGTGCTGGAGGTCCGAAGGTCGGAGCTGAAGCTTAGTGAAAGCTTCGAAGCTGATGAGGTTAAGCCCCGAACCTCCGTCTACCATGACATGATGGAGCTGGATGTTGTTGATGGTGGGAGATACCATCAAGGGTAATTGGCCAGCTCCGACCATGCTTTGAGGACAGTCCGAAGCATCAAAAGTGATGGGTGTGTCTATCCACTTTCGATGTGGCTCCGGTCTAGCTGTAGGAGCTACAGCAGCCATATCCCGTCGCATAGTCTTGATGACACGACGAGAAGTGATGTCCCATGCTCCACCAAAGATGGAGTTCATGGTTTTCCGACGCTCGTTGTCGGAGACGTCGGAGTCATCGTCGACGGAGGTGTAGACGGCTTTCAGGACCTTTTTGGGGTCCTGAAACCCTAACTCCTCTTCAGCCGGAGCTTCATCGACCTTTTGTTTTCCCTCCCTCTGTCGGAAGGGAGACCCTTCCCGGCGCTTGTGGTAGCGCTCGGCAAGGTTTTGGACCTCCCGGCAGTCTTCCAGCCTGTGGCTGCCCGTTTTGTGAATGGGGCACCACATTTTGGATTTGCCACCGTCTTCGGAAGACGGTCGAGGTCGCTTCTCGGGGCGTGGCCCCCGGCCACCTGGAGTTGCAGTGGCTGCAACGTTGGATGTGCCGGCCGACGGCTTCTTCTTGCCGTTGGTCTTCTTTTTCTTCTTGCCACTCCCGGAGGTAGCGGCTTCTTCTTTGGAGGATTTTTTTATGATCCTCCAAGGCTGGTTCGGAGTGCATTTCACGGCCCTCCGCAGCTCTGGCACATTTGTCTGCCAAGCTGAAGAGCTCTGTGACGCTGGTGATCTCTTTGATCGCCAGCTTCTGCAACATCTTCTTGTCTCGTACACCCTGTCTGAATGCCACAATGACAGAAGCGCTTGAGATAGAAGGGATTGTGTTGCGTACCTGAGAGAACCTCTGGATGAATGACCGCAAAGATTCTCCTCCTTTTTGCACGACCGCAAAAAGGTCTAGTTCAGTGCCCGGTCGGGTGTATGAACTCCCGAAATTGGCAGTGAACTGACGGCACAGCTCCTCCCAACTGTCGATAGAGTTGGGTGGAAGGCTCATAAACCAGGACCTGGCAGTCCCAGTTAAGGCCACTGGAAAGTAGTTGGCCATTACGGCCTCGTTTCCTCCAGCTGCTAAGATTGCAGTGGAGTATATCTACAGAAATTCTACGGGGTTGACAGTCCCGTCGAATTTTTCCGGCAAATGTGGCCGGAACTTCTGTGGCCATCTAACCATGCGCAGGTGCATGGCTAGGGCGGAACAGCCTCCTCCTACTCCTTCCAGAGTAGAAAGGTCTTGAGCATCCCGTCTTTCTCGAGCTCGCTCGATATGGACACGACCATCCTGTTGGCGGTATCGGCGATCAAGCTCCGCCCGGAGGTCATGTGTCGAAAGCCGAGATGCAGTATGGGTGCGTCGTGCCCCAGAGGGCAACAACGTCACTTGCTGTGACGCAGCTCGTCTTCGGTTGTTGGAGACATGCGGACCAAGTCTTCCAGACAACGTCCGTCGCTGCGACGGGGCCCGCCCTGAAGGAGGTGGACCCTGGTTGTTGAGGCGTTCGGCCGCTGCTGCGACCAAATGCTCAACATCAGCCCTCCATTGCTCCATGGCACCTTGAGATGCATCCGGAGGTGGTGGTCGCTGGAGAAGAGCACGCGCTGCATGGAGCGCGTGTTCTGGGTTGTCATGACTTGCCGGTGCAGTATGTGACGCCGGCGCACCATCGTGTTGCCCGGCACGTCTTGCCAGAGAAGATGGTGGTGGTGGGAGTATGACTCCCGCTGGTGCTGAGGCTCCTGCTGGTGGCTGCATGTTGGAGGGATTGCCCCCGACAGCCTGAGCAGCAGGTTGCCCGTTGGATGATCCAGCCGCAGAATTCACCATTCTTGAAAATCTCAGGCGCCCCTACCTGGCGCGCCAACTGTCGACTGTTGGAGTCGGCAGATCCCCTGACACTACTAAAGTGTTGAAGGAGTTTGTAGTTCGGTTTGGGCGCGCGGAGACTCAAGAAGGTGAATCACGATTGGACACGAGAGATACAATGGTTTACGTGGTTCGGGCCGCCTGAGCGTAATACCCTACTCCACGGGTGTGTGTGTGTTGTATTAACTTGTGAGCTTGAGAGCGCTCGAGAGTCTGATCCCCTCGTGTATCGTCGGTTTGTCCTTTTATAGTACAAGGACAAACCGTTACAAGTCAGCCTGGCCCGACATGTGGCCCTGACGGTTACTAGTATTGATACACGAGATTAATTGTTGTTAATAACCCTGTAACGGCTCCGACAGTGCCGTTACAGGTGTTAAGATCGTCCGATTAAGTGTCATTAATGTGGAATTAATGACAATTAATCGGGTCTTGAAGTCAGCGGCTGTCCTTTGAAGATCCGGAGCCATTACAATGTCTCCCAGAGGTTTGAAGCGGCCAGCTCCGACGTATGGACACGTGGCAGCTCTGGAGCTTGCTTGTGGGAAGCGGGAAGCTCCGGGGTGGCCTGGCACGTGTCAGGTCCGGAGCTTCTCTCGGTCAGGGATTAAGTCCGGAGGTGCCGTTTCAGTACCTAGCCCGGAGCTTCACCCTTGCGGGTAGTAGCTCCGGTCTGACAGTACACGTGGCAACCTAGGGGTTAACCATGTCGGAGAAGCAGGTCCGGTTATGTCTGACAAGTGGGCCTCCGAGGGTCTTCAATTTGAGTAGACGTCCTTCCCTTGAGATCTTTGTAACCTCAGGGGGTGTATGGTTTTTAGGGTACCGACAGCAATCTTGGGTAGGCCTGCCTTGTACAAATTCATGGCAGCTGCTCATTATGGATACCTGGTGTTGAAGATGCCAACACCAGTAGGTGTTCTCTGGATCCGCGGAGATCGCACTGCCGGAGTAACTGCTCTGGAAGAACTCCATGCGCTTACTACGGCGCAAGAGGAGGACTCCAGACAAGAGCAAGCTCCAAAACCCCCGAGCATTCGTCAGCGAGGCTCGACTTCTGCACCTCGTGTGCAGCCAAGCAGCGACACCGACATTCCTGTCAAAGTCGTCCAAATTAGTTCTGATGCTGCTCAGACCACCCGTATATCGGGGGGATTGAACGATAAATAGGAACTCGCGCTCATCGCTTTTCTCCGGGCTAATGTCGACGTGTTTGCCTGGCAACCGTCACAAATGCCTGGGATCCCCAGGGAAGTGATTGAGCACAATCTGAAGATCTACCCCGACGCTCGGCCTGTGCACCAGAAGCCTCGAAAGCAATCCGTGGAGCGACAAAACTTCATTCGACAAGAAGTGAAGAAGTTGCTCAAAGCTGGATTCATGAGAGAAGTCTTCCATCCAAAATGGCTGGCAAATCCAGTCATTGTGCCCAAGGCCGGCGGGAAGCTTTGGATGTGTATTGACTACACAACACTAAATAAGGCATGTCCAAAAGATCCATTCCCACTACCTAGAATAGATCAGGTAGTGGATTCCACCTCCGGGTGTGAATTACTGTGTTTCCTAGACGCATATTCTGGGTATCATCAAATCAGAATGTCTAGGGAAGATGAAGAGCATACCTCTTTCATCACAGTAGATGGATTGTACTGTTATACAGCCACGCCATTTGGACTCAAGAATGCAGCTTCAACCTTTGTACGAGCTATGTACAAAACCTTTGAAGAACTCATTAGAGACATAGTGGAAGTGTATGTCGACGACATTGTGGTCAAGGTCAAGAACAAGGAGTCACTCCTTGCAGGCTGTC
Source organism: Tuctoria greenei (assembly GCA_036927565.1). Classification (NCBI taxonomy): domain Eukaryota; kingdom Viridiplantae; phylum Streptophyta; class Magnoliopsida; order Poales; family Poaceae; genus Tuctoria; species Tuctoria greenei. The sequence continues at coordinate 164,910,857 of JAYESD010000009.1, read as the reverse complement.
TTCGATAAGCTGCGGGTCACCCGCACAAAGCTAAACCCAGACAAGTGTGTCTTTGGGGTTAGCTCCGGAAAACTTCTTGGTTTCCTGGTAAGTCATCGGGGCATAGAAGCTGATCCGGCAAAGATTAAGGCCATTGAAGACATGCGGCCACCAGCCCGCATCAAAGATGTCCAAAAGCTGACTGGATGTCTAGCAGCCCTCAGCCGGTTCATTTCAAGACTGGCGTAATGGGCACTCCCCTTCTTCAAGTTATTGAGGAAGTCCGGACCATTCCAATGGTCTAAAGAAGCAGAAAAGACGTTCCAGGAGCTAAAATAGTTCCTCACCACCCTACCAACTCTGGTAGCTCAGAACCCTGGTGAGCCTTTGCTACTTTACATTTCAGCTACTGACGAAGTTGTCAGTATGGTCCTGGTTGCGGAGAGACCAGAACTATCCAATACTCAGGAGTCCAGACCACTTCGGAAGGGTCCGGAGGTTCCTGAAAGCGAGACTGGGTCCCAGCTCCCAGAATTGATTCCACAAGAAGTCTCTTCAGAAGACCCAGACCCCTCCGGGAGGGTTCAGGTTGCTTCTGAAGAAGCTCCGGGTTCCTCCAGCCAGGACCCGGAGGTCCCCGAAGAAGGTCCAGAACCCTTAGGGAGGATCCGAGTCAATGAAGAGGAAGCTCTGGGCCTCTCCGGGAGGGTCCAGACCATTCAGCGCCTAGTGTACTTCATTAGTGAAGTACTACATGATGCCAAGACTCGATACCTAGAGGTGCATAAGCTTCTCTATGCAGTTCTTATTGCCTCCAGGAAGCTTCGCCATTACTTCCAAGCTCACAAAATCTCAGTGGTGACTTCTTACCCACTTTGAGCAATCTTGCATAATCCCAATTCAACTGGGAATATTGCAAAGTGGGCAGCGGAATTAGCCGAATTCGATCTCAAGTTCATTTCAAGGCAAGCAATCAAGAGTCAAGCATTGGCAGACTTCGTGGCAGAATGGACTCCCTCTCCATCAAACCTTGGGGGCCACAGCGAGCAGAAGCCGGAACACAAGGCTCCGGTCTTCACCGAGCCTCACTGGACGCTCTACTTCGACGGCTCCATGCAAAAGCAGGGGGCCGGAGCTGGAATCCTTCTCCTCGCACCAACCGGGGAGAAGGTAAAATATATGGTACACCTTGGCTTCAAGGCAACAAACAACATGGTGGAGTACGAATCACTCATCTACAGACTAAAGGTAGGACTGTCATACGGTGTTAAAGCAGCTGCTGGTCAAGGAAGATTCACAGCTCATCATTAAGCAAGTAAAGGGTGAATGCTCCTACAACAACCTCCAGCTAGATGCTTACCTCCTCGAAGTCCAGAAGCTTCAGAAGGACTTCGAAGTCCTAGACCTCCACCATGTCCACCGTGCACACAACACTGAAGCTGACGAACTCTCGACGAAAGCGTCAACCGGAGCTCCGGCTCCTGACGGAACTTTTGTCTGGCAGTTGTCAAAACCCACAGCTCAGCCTGCCGAACTGGGCAAAGGGGGCGAGATCAGCATCCCGAAGCTGACGGTCCCGATGGCCCTGTTACCATGGCAGCCATCAAGGGTCGTAGGTGCTGCCGGAAGCTCCGAGAAACCCAGCACACAAGACTCAAATGCTCAAGTTAGCTCCGATGCATGGATCTCGGAGGTCCGGAGCTACATGAAAGACAACATCCTTCCTGACGATGATGTATCCGCTGACCGGGTAGTCAGATTGGCTAAAAGATACACGCTGGTAGAAGGGGATCTCTACCGGCGCGGTGCCAACGACATCCTAATGCGGTGCATCACAAGGGAAGAAGGTTGCGAGCTCCTCGCAGAAATCCATGGAGGCGAGTGTGGGAACCAAGCGTCTTCCCGCGCGCTGGTTGGTAAAGCCTTTCGGCATGGCTTCTATTGGCTTACAGCACTCCAGGATGCAACTAAGCTGGTGAAGAAATGTGAAGCATATCAATTTCATGCAAAGCAAATTCACACACCGGCTCAACCTCTACAAATAATACCTCCTACATGGCCCTTCGCCGTGTGGGGGATGGACATCTTGGGACCTTTCCCAAGAGCCATCGGAGGTTACAAGTTCCTGTACGTCGCCATTGACAAATTCACCAAGTGGCCGGAAGCAACTCCAGTTGTGACAATCAACAAGCAGTCTGCTATCAACTTCTTGCAGTCCATTGTATGCAGATTTGGAGTCCCAAACAAAATCATCACTGATAATGGGACCCAATTCACAAGCTCTGCATTTCAAGGGTATTGTGAAGACCTCGACATTCAACTTTGCTACGCCTCCGTAGCTCACCCGGCAAGCAATGGCCAGGCCGAGAGAGCAAATGTTGAAATCCTGAAAGGACTCAAAACGTGCACCTATGAGCGCTTGAAAAAACATGGAGCCAACTGGATTGAAGAGCTTCCGCCCACTCTATGGGCCAACAGGACAACTCCAAACCCGTCAACTGGAGAGACACCCTTCTTCCTGGTGTATGAAGCTGAAGCAATCCTTCCTCCGGAAATCACCTTGGGGTCACTCCGAGTCCGGATCTTTGACGAAGCCACGCAGGACCAGTTCCGGCGTGAAGACCTAGACCTCCTCGAGGAGGGAAGGTGTCAAGCAGCTGTTCGAAATGCCCGATACCGCCAAGCACTTCGGCGCTATCATCAGCGGCATGTACACAACCGACAGCTCGAGGAAGGCGATCTGGTACTACGGAGAATACAATCCAGAGAAGGGTTAAATAAACTCTCCCCCAACTGGGAAGGACCCTTCCGAGTGATTAAAGTATCCCGTCCCGGAAGCGTTCGCTTGGCAACCGAGGATGGGACACCTCTCCCAAATCCTTGGAACATTGAGCACCTCCGTAAGTTCTACACCTAATATCACGGAGGTGAGTCTGTAGTAACTTGAGGTGTATGTTATAGAGTCATTGTACAGAGTCGGGTAGTTCCTCCGGGAGAACAGACGGACCTTTCCCGGAAGGTCCGCAAAGTTCATGCAACACTTGTCACAGTCTCAGGACTAAAAGTGTAGCTAGCTACCCTGGGTCAAACGAGAAATGAAACACGCTTAGCCTGGTTCCGTACCCTAAGAGTGTACTTGTTTCCCCTGTACCCCGGATCTATAATGAAAGACATCTTCATGTAAAACAGACTCCACGTGCATTTACTTTGTACAGGCTCAACATTTTTATTTCTTCTCTTTCTTGTCTATAACAAAGACGTGCAATTCTTAAGAAATTTTAGTTCGACTGGTTCATATACGATTCGAGCTGTATTGTCGATTCTTCTGGATTCAAATATTGTTCATGGCCCACTCGTCTGGATGCCGCCAAGCCAATCTAGGGTCGGAGTGTGCTATCGACTTAGCCTGGTCAAGCACCCTAAGTACGCCACTCTACCTACACTCCGGCAGGCCGAAGTAAGGCGGGTCCAAGTACAATTGGATCCGGAAGAAAGAAGGCAATGCGTTCGGTCGCATTCAGAACCATATTTGACCTAATATTTTCTTGAGAATCGTAAGTCACGACGAAGTTATAGGCAAGGAGCGAATTTTACTATTTTTCTTGGCTTCAGTATGCAGGAAAAATAAAGAATCCACGTTGATGGAAAAAAGCCGGAGCTAACGAAGCTCTGACTCCCTTTAGGTGGCTTGTAATCGATGTTAAACATTGAAAACGAGCATCACCGGAGCAACCAAGCTCCGGTAAAGCTAGGGGAGCCAGCCGTCGACGCTAAATAAAAGATGGTGAGAAGATTCCATAAACGGAGTCTGCTGCCGACAAACTACGCGTTCGCAAAGGTCACTGTAGGATCTACTAAGCTCCGACACCCCGGAGGTCTAACTATCGATGCTCGACGCGTTGATAAGAACTACTGCCGGAGCTACTAAGGGTCCGTTTGGTACGGTTTCAAATTCACGCAGAATCAAAATCATTTCAGTTTCTTTTTGAAATTGATTTCAGACTATGAAACAGAATCACTTTACAAACCGTTTGGTAATTTGTTGGTTTTGATTTCAGTAGAGCAAAGAGAAAGGCTGAAATGACTCATTTACCCCTGCTAGTTTGTGTCTGTTCTTTGTTTCTTTCATTTTCATTTGTAATTCAACAACTACGTTGACAATACACGAAATATAAAATTGGCCTCTAGTAAAAAACAAGGAATATGACTTCTGAACATAACATGAGTACGTGACCATACACACAAAAATAAATAAAGGAATTGGCCCTGTTTTTTGTTGCTAGGTTTCACAAACGTGCTAGTGCTGCATAACAGAACGATGGCAACATGTGTAAATTTTGGCCAAGTCCAAGCCCACTTAAGAATTAGTGCCGCATTCCAGCCTGCGGAACACCTTTTTGGGTGTTTCGCTGGCACAATTGTTTTACCAATTCTGTTTCCAGCCGAATCGTTTTTGCCTCTGCACCGTTTGGCTGGGCTTCAGGTGATTCACCGGAGAATCAGTACTGATTCGTGCATCCAAACGGCCCCTAAGCTCCGACAACCTTAGGGGGCCTTCACTATCAAAGACTTCGGACCTACATTCTACAAGTTCGAAGCAAACGAGTCTTCAAAGAAACAAAATATCCTCTTGGTACATGTTCACAATCAAATTGTGTACATCTACCAGGGGGTCAAGTGAAGACAAAAGTGTTGAAGACAAAAAATGAAATTCGCAAAAATTTGGATTTCATTCATCTGGAGACAAGAGATTACAAAATTGGGGAAGAAAAAGGGAGAATACAACTGGGAGCTACAGAGATGGTCCTAGACCCTATGGAAGAACTGGGCGACCTTCTGAGCAACCTCCGACACGTTGGCTCGGGTGGCTTCACCTTCTCCTTCAACGGGACCTTCAAGCACCGGGTCTAGAGGGAATTGGGGATCCCGGCTGGTGTAGCACGACAGCACATACTCTGTGACGTTCTTCGCCAGGGATTGCCCCTCAACCTCCAATTGGTCCGCGATAACGTCGCCCACCTTGGAGAGTTTGCTACCTGCCGAGCTCAACGCCTACAATGCTAGGTCCGGCTCCGGCTCCGGATCATCCGGATGCACGGGACTGAAGCCCATCGGTGTCAGCGCGTCGTTGGCTTTGCTCAGGACTCCCAAACCTGTAGGGAGTCCGCAGCCCTCAAGCCCTTCAATTCTTCCAAGGATCTTCTGGCCGCCGCCAGTTCAGAATACTCGCGAGCAAGGCGCTCGACCTCTTTGGCATTTTGCTGAATCTTTTCAGCAACCTGCTTCTCGAGTTTTCCGAGCTCCTCCTCACGGAGATATATCTTGTTCTGGCGGTCAACCAGGTCCTTCTCCCTGCCCCTCACTTTCTTCTCCCTGGCGGCGATGGCACACTCTTGCTCGTAGAGTTCCTACCCCCGCACCCAAGCCTTCTCCTCCTCCTCAGTGCAGCGCTCTTCCAAATTCTTGGCGCGCTCCTCGAGGGCCTTGTCAGCCAGAGCCACCTTTTCGGTGAGCTCCTCCTCCCTCTTTAGGACGTCATCCCGCATCTCAAGGAGTTTCTGCTCTTCATCGTCGAGCCTCTTCTCCCTCTCCTCAAGTGCCTCCCGGCGCTTGATGAGAGCAGTGTTAATGGCTTCCAGCCTTTCTTGGCATTCATCAGCCGCACTATTAGCTACTTTGGTCTGCTCATAAATAGCCCAGGATTGAGCGCCGAGGGCGCGAGTCATGCTCTCCCTGTCATCCAATAATTTGCCCCAGTATTCCAGGCGGACCTTCTCCCGCTTAATCCACTCTTTATCATCTGCTAGCCTCGACTGCGCCAGCTTGGTCTCGAAGTAGAGCTGGTTACGCCACCGCCTAAGGGTTTGGCGCTCCTCTTCAAGAGCCTTGCTGTCGTGGAAGAATGCCAGCTGAACTTGACGCAGACTGGAGCAGGCGTTGTCAATAGACAATGACAATGGGATAGGTTTCGGGCCTGCTGGGGTCTCATCCGCTGGTTCCAGCGGGTTTTCAGTTACAAAAATTGGGTCCCAATCCACAAGAGTGGTTCCCTGAGCCTCTATGGCACTAGGGCCGTCCTCCGGGATGGCCTCAGTCGCCATCAAGGAAGGTCCCGCTGATGAAGTTTCGACCTTCGGAAGTGGTTCCGAAGGCCCCGCCGCCAGGTCTTCATTTGCCCCCTCAGGCAGGGGGCCAACAACTTTGTCTGGGCACACCGGCACAGCTGCGGGTATCTCCGGCGTCGTCACTCCCGGAGCAGGGGCTGCTTCTGGCTTCGGCCTAGGCACCTCCTCTACTGGGGACTCGAGCGCCGACACCTCCGCAACAACCGGCTCGGGAGCCGGAAGGTCTTCAACATCAACCGGCCCTGCGACCGGAGCTCCAACAACGACCATCTCTGCGGCTGATGCTTTAGAGGTAGCCGACCCAACCGTCGGGACTTCCTCAACATCCAGCACGGACGCCGGGACTTCAATTACCTCCGGCTCAATCGTCGGGGCTTCGACAATTTCCGGCTCTGGAGCCGGAATTATTGCTTCCATCATCTCTGCACCAGGACCCGGAGCTTCAATCTTCGGGGCAGGTGCCGCTGGCGCATATTCTCTCCCGCGGTCCAGCGCTACCACGGGAGTCTCTGGGGATAAGTCGAGGTCCATGACCACGACAGCTGGCGCTGGAGCTGTCGTAGCTTCAGCCACCACTTGGGGCGGCACTAGGACAGGAGCAGAAGCTTCCGCCCTCACAGCTTCAGCTGCTGTGGCTGAGGGTGGAGCCTCACTTCTCTTCTTGGGAACGCTGCAGATGATAGATGAATAAACTTAAAAAACAGTTAATACAACAAAACAACTGTCTGAGGTAAAGATTAAAAATTACCTTGGGAGGCTTCCGCACCAGCTTGCGCGGAATCTCTTTCCCAGGCGTTTTGGGCTGACCATAGCCGCCGCCGGCGTGGAAGCTCCGGAAGGCCCCCCGGAACTCATTGCAGCCACGGGCATTTCCCTAGTCGAGGCCCCGCTCGATCGGGAAGAACCTCCGGACCTAGAGGCCTCAACCGGCCATGGTGCTGGAGTCGCATGCCCGGAGCTAGCACCCCGGGAGGACGCCGCTGCGGGTACAGTCACCGCAGTTGTAGAAGACCTCCCCCTCCAGGGAGAAGGAGCTGATGTAGAGGTTGCAGGCCTGACGGACCTTCCGTCGACATGCTGCCACTTCCTCTTCCAGCTCAAGGGTTCGTCTGTCGGCTCCTTGCCCTTGCCGACGACTTCGATCCTTGGCTTCGGGGCAGGGTCGGAGCCACCTTCGGAAGCCCCAGGGATCACCACCCTGGAGGTCGATCTTCTCTCGACGACACCAAGGTCGTCAAGCACAGGCATCTTCCGCCGGAGCTCCCTGCTGAACTCTACTTCCACGTTCAGAGGGAGAAAAGCTGATGGCGGAGTCAAGTCGTCACCCGCGACGTCGATGCCGTGCTGGAACTTCTTGAGATGAAACTCCAAGGTTGTCCCCGCCATGTTGGACTTCAGCCCGGTCTCGACCCGGTCGTCGTCCATCACACTGTTGAGGGCCCAAGCGAGTTTTTCTCTCCTCTTCAGCGGTGCCCACTTGTTGACCAGGAAGTTGCAAAACACCACCTGAGGAGTCAATCCTCCCTCCACGCACTGGCGGATCCTGGTCAGAGCATGGATGAAGGCATCCGACAGCACCGGAGCTTCACTCCAGACTGTAGTGTTGATGTTGGGGAGGCCTTCGGGCAGCTCCAGCTTCTCGTGCTCCTCCACCCGGATGACTATCCAATCCTTCTTCCAGTCATCCCACTTTCCAGAGGGAAACGACTGGAGGTACTTGAATGGGCACTTCTTGCGCTTCACGAAGTAGTAGAAGCCAAGGTACTCATTACTCCTACCGGTGGTATGGACGGTGAAGAAGGTTCGGAAGAGTTCAATGCAGGGGGGATGCCCACCCACATCTCACAGAAGTGGACGAAGACGGACACAAGAAGAATGGAGTGGGGGCCAAGGTGGTACAGCTGCAGACCATAGAAGTCTAGCAGCATCAAGAAAAAGGAGGAAAAATGTGGGATCAACCCCACCATGGCGTACGAAAAGAAGTACACCATTTCGTCGATGTGCTCCTTCTCAAACGGGAGCTCTCCCCCGGCACGGACCAGGCGGTTGAAGAAGTACGGGGACCATCCCATGAGGGCCCGAACCTTCTTCAGGTCACCGTCGGTCTTCAAACGGCTCTCGCGGAGACCCAACTCCATCGCGACACAGCAAGGCAAGAGAGGAAAAGTGAGCACAAGTTGGGAGTTTGAGCGCAAGATCAGATGAGAGGCGTAAAGAACCCCAGACGGTGCACGCTTTCCCTCTTAAGTAAGCCCTCACAACGCTTGGATGGAAACTGCAAGGAAGTCGAAGATACTACTCAAAAATTCCACCCAGCCGATGACAAGAGGGCCCGAGACCACTTGTACGATCAAGTCGAGGTTCTTACCCAGGCGAACGGTTGTCATCACGAGGCGGGAAGGCCGAAGGCGGTGGCCTGACAAGGCACGCGGAACAGATACGATTTTCGTATCGGGAACCGGCAACCTTCAATTGCGTGAGATCCGCATGCCAAAGATCTCACTTGCCACACACGGGATACGCCACGCGGCGAAGATTTAACTCCCAACTATCGCCAACGGTACATCTGAAGACCTTTGAAGACCCAGTTCAAAAGTCGAAGGATGGACCCACCTCCGGCGGAATGACTTCACCGAAGGAGTCTTCCCCAGAGGTGGGCCCAGGGGGCCACTGTCGGTACCCTGGGTACCTTATACCCCTTGGGATTGCAAAGATCTCAAGGGAATATCATCTACTTGATTTGAAGACCTTCGGAGGACCACATGTCAGACATAATCGGACCCGCTTCCTCAACACGGTTAGTCCCAGGGTCACTACGTGTACTATCAAACCGGAGCTACTGCCCACAAGGGGGAAGCTCCGGGCTGTGTACCATAGCGACACCCCCGGACCTAACCCCAGACCGAGGGAAGCTCCGGAACTGACACATGTCAGGTGGCACCAGACCTAACTGTTCCCCACAGTGTGCTCTGGTGCTACCACGTGTCCATCCGTCGGATCTTCAGCCTCCAACCTCCGGAAGACTTCACAACGGCTCCAAATTTTTAAAGGGAAATCAAGGACTTCAAGACCCGATTAAGTGTCATTAATGCTATATTAATGACACACCATCGGACGACCATAATTACCAGTAACGATGCTATCAAAGCCCGTAACTCGGTTATTATTAAGGGCAATTAAGCGCATCAAATGTGTAACCGCCAGGGCCACATGTCGGGTCAGGCTAACTTGTAACGGCCTGCCCTTGTACTATAAAAGGACAGGCCGACGATACATAGGACGCACTCTGAACACACTCACGAGAGACACGCTCGCTCTACATTGAGCTCATACATCCAATACAACACCAACACCCCGTGAAGTAGGATATTACGCTCAGGCGGCCCGAACAACGTAAATCTTCGTGTCTCTTGTGTCACTTAACACTTCACCTTCTTGAATCTCCGCGCGCCCATACCGAACCTCAAACTCCTCCAACACTTTAGTAGTGTCGGGAGATCTGCCGGATCAAAACCACCGACAGAATTCACCACAACTTAGCTAACAGCGGAAGCTTAATACTTAATTCTTTAAGAAATTATAAAATTTGCTTTTTAAAGAAAAAGCATTTGATATCATTTACTCGATTTGAGGAAATGCCCTTAAATGGCAACATGATTATTGAATTTGCAGGAACAATTTAAATAATGTACACAAACATAGCATAAAAATCTAAAATTTATAAAACAATATTAAATAAATTTATGTCCACTTACTAAATACGTGATAACTAATTGCATTTTATCTCATACTAAAATGCACTAAAAACTCCATGATTCACAATATGTGAATTTCATGAACTTAGTCTAATTTTCAAATCTGAAAATCTCTTTAAAACTAGGCCAAAAGCCAATTTCTTAATTTCTGGAAATTATTTTCTATACTTACTCATTTCTGTAAAAAGAAAAATGCTGAAATCACTCAATGGACCAAAACTTACAAAATGGCCCATCATGAAGTGAACAAACCAATGGTCCTGACCATAAACCTTACTAGGCCCACTACTTAGTTCTGGAAATCTGAATAAAAGGAAAAATAACTTGTAGCTGGCCCAACTGATGGCTTGCAGCCCAATTAAGAGCTCAGCCTGCTACACGGGCACCTTACTTGCCCAGCTACCTTACGAAGCAGCACATGACATTGGCCAGCTGAGTTGCCTGCACTAGTGCACTTGCGTGCTGCATGCAAATGTGCATGCATGTGCACGTGGGCTTCTGCATGCTGATGTGCACTAGCTCAGCTCAAACGCTGCCCATTCGCACGTAGCCTGGCCCGAGGACGCATCGATGCGGCGCCGCGTGCAGCGCGTGGTGTCGGCCTGTTCGGCCGCACCGCTTAACTTCAGCCATCGATTTTCATCCAATGGACAAGCTGAAAGATCGGAGACACAAAAGGCATCGACCGTCGCTCAACGAAACTTAACTCCATTCGCCCTCGCCTCCGTCTCTCTCACCGCACCGCACGAGCGAAACACGGAGAGCCCGAGGCTCCTCGCGAGATCCGGCACAGTGAGAATATCACCGGTCGGCTGCCGTCGCGGGAGCTGGAGTTTTGAGAGGGGGCGGAAAGCAAATCCGGTGCGGTGGTTGAGGCTTCGGCCCCGCTGTCACCTTCATCGCCGGTGCGCGACGCTCACGTACGGATGAGCGCGCCGCCGGCGCGCGGTGCCCTAGGCACGACGGATCCGGCGAGTCCGATTGCTCGCGTTTAAGGAGACTTTATCGGAGGAGGTCAAGGATGGCACCGTCGGTGCTGTAGCCCAACTGACGGCGCACTGACTTAGGTATATTGATTCACACTCTTTCTATTTCTTGTTTCTTATTCAATTCAGTTTTCTCTTTTTGGTCCTAAGTTCAGATCTGAGTTTTTCTTCAGAATCTTGGCTTGAACTGAATTGAATCCCCTCCTTCTTAATGCTTATAGTGAAACTTATTCCACTAAACTTAATTCAAAACCCGATTTAGGCATAGCCTAGACCGGCTCTGATGCCATTGTTGTATTCAGGGAGCTAATTAATCAACTAAGCAGTGCACTAATTGGGTCCTAAACAGATTAACTTAGACTAAAACTTAATCAATCTAAACTGATTCATGGTGTTTGGGTGATAGACAAAAGTTAGGGAAGGTGAGTGACGACATACCTTGGTTTGCATCGGGAACCGCGGTCATGGCAGCGAGAGTGGAGCGGAGGGGCGTCGATCTTGCCGTCGCCGGAGGGATAACGGTGTCTGCAAGGCCTTCCCCACACTTCCCACGTTCTTTTTGGCCGATCGGTTAGCCTCTCGGGTTGTTAGGATAAGCCCTTTACTAATCTAACTAACCCTTCTTATAAAGGTTGTGGGCATGAGAGGGGGCCTCTGACTCTTAGTCGTGTAGCACCCCCGATCACGGTGCGATTAGGGAGTTGGAACCGGTGTGGGTGGGGCCCACACTGGAAAGTGGTCAATAACTAACATTCTCCCCCTTGACCACTGAACTGAAGACTTACTAACTTATTAGCTTAATCACTTACTTAATTACTTAGCTTAATGTATATTCCCTCACGCTTTGACATAAAAGGCACAACGCATCAAAACAGCCATTTACGTACTGTTTGACTCGAGGACCATGATATGTCTCACATTCAGAAACAAACTTATACTTAGTTTGGCCCCTTAGTATCCAGGATAGTCACAGGTTTCCTCTTAAGACCCATGCATGCTTCATGTTCTTTGAACATATGGGCGGGAAAACCCTTCTGTAAACGGTACCGCAAGCTTTTCGCTTGATTCTTATATGCTTCTTATCTATTGTGCTCCTGGATTTTATATTTCACAACACTAAACTCAATGTCGATGTGCTTGGCAGTTTCACTCGACTCATGGTTGTGAAAATATGATACTACAAACTTATTGTAGTATTACTTAAGTGGTTTGTGCTGTTGACCACTCTTATAACCGAATAAAACTTTGTATCGCCTGCTCGTTGGTCTCATCTTAAATAACATGATTTGTCACACATTATGGACGATGTAGTGACTATTCATTTGGAGTAGTTCCACAGAATAACTCCATTTCGCGAAAGGTGGATATATAACTTAATGTGGAAATCTTACAATCCACACAATTCGCGAAGCTAAAACTAAGAAGTCTCACTTCGTCAAGTGAGCTTCGACTTATGATTTTTAATCATGAGGCCTTATGTGCATTGCACCTTGTTAATTAATTTCTTAAATACTTTCTGTCAAGTATCCCAGTCATTATCTTAAGTCAAGTAAACACTTACTCAAGCATACATCAATTAATCTTCCGACAGCAGAAGCTAATGGTACCGAAATCATAAGCTACTGCAGTGCTATACACATGTATGGGTCATTCTTCACTCAGTTTTCATGTCACCTGCGGCGCGGTGAGGTTCTGGAGGAAAGCAAACATGAACCCATGCAATTGCTGTCATCACTGCAATGCCGTGATCTACGAAAGGTGATTCTAAGTTGCTCTTTGATTGCTTTGGTTTAGTTACTTTGTCATCAAGGCTTCTTTTTCCTAGCTGCTAACAACAGGTTTTGTAACTGCTTCAGGGCAATGCATGACTGACTGACATGAACTTGGGCAGTGCGAGTCCATCGATTCATCATAGTTGTTATATTTTTCATGTCATCTGGTTCGATCAAGTTTTATGCTTTGAATCTACCATCGCTTATTCAAAGTGTTCCTTTTTAGCTGTTCTTTATAAGTTGAAGTTAAGAGAGATAGATTTTTAGCTGTTCTTTATAAGTTGAAGTTAAGAGAGATAGAGCAATCGCCGACGAAGATGCGTCAGAGATCATATCACTGTCCAAAAAATTAATATTCAAATGTTCATGTAATATTTTCAGGCAACAGACTTGTTTGTAATGATTTAGATAAAAACAATAATCATGTAATACATCAATGCTTGATCAATGTTACATGGTCGAATATTTTAATTTCCTAGAAAAATAAAAAATAGGCAGGTATGTTGACTGCAGTGCATGAACAACCACAGGTGTATCGACCATCATCACGAATATATATAAGTAGTTTGTATTTCCTCGTCGGGCACCGACGGTACACAAACACATTTTATGTATATAAATAGAGAGACCAATATTTTTTACAGGATAGTGCAACAAGGAATATATTTGGATTTTGGCTCCATCTATACATTTCAACATTTATAGCCAATTAACAAAGTAGTAAAAGTTTCCCTTGCCCTCACGGTCACCTATCTACCTATCTCTGGCCGTCTTGGCCTCCGCCACCTCCGCCTTGGCCTTGACGGCCGAGGTGATGGGGTTCACCTTGACTTGGTACACGGGCGCGTCGTCCTCGTCGGTTCCCTTCCAGTCGCCGTCCTCCTCCTTGGACGCGTACACCTCGGCCACGTCGGCCCTGGCCTCGGCGGCCGAGATGATGGCCAGCTCCGCCACTAGGTCAGTATCTTCTCTTTGTATTTCTTAATGTTATCATCTGTTAAATTTAGATTTACGAAGTTTCACTCTCTAATGAACATGAGATGTACTGACATTTGTTTTGGTTGTTCTATTTTGTGCCACCAAAAAATTCTATGAATTTTAAGCGGACTGTCCACATATGAACAGGGGTCTCTATCGAGTGCATCAATTTAGCAAGGTTGAGATGTTCATATTCTGTCGGCCAGAAGAAAGTGACAAATGGCATGAACAACTTATTGCCATTGAAGAGGATCTTTATACATCACTTGGGCTTCATTTCAAGTACATCATATTCCTATTTAATTCAGTGACAGTCTGTCTTCGCCAAAAAAATATTTGTGCCACTGATATACTAATGCCAATGCTTATAGAACTTTGGATATGGCAACTGGAGATTTGGGTGCACCAGCCTACAGGAAAATTGACATTGAGGCGTGGATGCCAGGCCTAGAACGATACGGTGAGGTAAGAACAAGTATTCCAAGGCTCTATATCTTCTGCCAATTTTGTGCAATCGTGCTGATGGTACCTGATATTAACCTGCAGATCTCCAAGTGCATCCAACTGCACCGTCCGTCACCCTCAGACCAGACCCTCCGCCGGGGAATGCCAAGAAAGGGAAGGGAGCTGGCTCCGGGCCAACTCAGTACCTACACACCCTGAACGCAACAGCAGTTGCGGTTCCCCGCCTCATCATCTGCATATTGGAGAATTTTCAACAGGAGGATGGGTCAGTTGTGATACCGGAGCCTTTAAGGCCGTTCATGGGTGGACTTGATGTGCTCTCTCCAAAATCCAAGTGATCCCAAGGCATCCTATATTGTTGAGCTCGTCGGATGGGTGGGCTTGAGTTGTTTACCCGAAATACAACCGCACAAGTGATCAGAAAATGATTTTTGTATTTTTTTCTTATTTGTGCTCTTGCGTTGCTTAACTATTTTTTTTTGCTTGCTGAGCTCTTGTAACTAGAGTTATTGGTCTGAACAACATCATTGCATTTTTAGCTGAATCGATTGAATTAACAGATATTTTTACGAAAAATTATATTTTTAGTCTGATTTTGACTCCCGAACTACAGTACCGTGCAACTCTTATCCCATACTGTCAATGAGTTGAGATGGTATTTGGATGGCGTCGTGTTGGTTTGGGCCGCATGGCATGTGCCAAATACCACCTTCGCTTCCTCTCATACTCATACGACTAATATATCCCACATATCACCCCCTGCTTCTCTTCTCTGTTTCTCTTGTTAAAAATTGTTTAGGAGAAGCGCGCGATGCTGCTGCTTCATTGATATATTTCAACCGCAAGTGGTTAACAAGCTATACATGTGTTCTTATAGAACTCAACGGATGTAATGCAAACAGTTGTTAACCAGAAACATATCTGGATGATTCTCATCTCGTATCAATTGATTGTTATATTAACTGTAATCTCCGTATCTTCTCTGTGCGTGTCTAATGAGTCAGCTAGCTGCACGAGCACGGTACTAGTATCTCATAGCTGGGCGAGGAGAGGAGCACGAGAGGGCATTGTAAACTCCCTTGAGTCAACGATCGATGGGTGCTCGTCAGAAACGCGCGCACATGATAATGATTCTGTCAACGATATGATATGGGAGGTTGTGCGCTAATTTGTGTACGTATACGCGAATTAGTGCTTGTTGGACCGACCGCGCTGGTGACGTGCGAGTTGCATCTCCTTCAACGTTGGACGATTTCGTTGCCCTGCCTACAAATAGCACCTGCCTGCTCTCCAGTTTCGGCACACAGCAAGCTGATATTGCTATCTTCTGCTCTCTTTCCTCCTCCTCCTACTGAAGCTCTGTAGCCTCTACCTGCATCCATTCCCATCAATGGCTTCCGTTAGTTCCGCCTTGGTCAAGAGAACTGACATTGTTGCTGCCGTCTGCATCACGATGATGGTGTTGCTGTCCGTGGGACCTCCCCCGGCGATGGCGGCCGAGGACGTGCTGGACGACTGCCGACCCGGATGTCGTTCGGGATGCGACGGCTTCTCTACCGCGGTGTGCACGGGCATCACCAAAAGGGCGCCTGTCCTGACGGAGACATGCAGAGTGCGGATCTCTACGCTGTGCAGGACCATCTGCATCAACCTTTGCAGCCTCGACACCCTGCCAGAGCCAGGCACCCCAATCCTGCCTTGCAAGCCTTATTAAGAAGAAGCTATTGGTGTGCATCGTCCGTTTCTCCTCCACGTACGAGAGTTTTTCAACATTTTACAAGAAGGCTCCCTAGCTCCGCTATGTGACTGCCGGTACCTATGTATGCAATATGCATGCATGCACGCATAAACGTATATATATTCGTCGTACGTATGTACTTCCTCCGTCCCTATAAACTTGTCGCTTTGTAGTTCAAAAATGAACTACAAAGCGACAAGTTCATGAAGACGGAGGGAGTATGTTAGTATGTTGTACTTGTGTATGTCAATCATTTGTTTGGAGTCCATGTACGCCTTGTGTTATATATATAATGGATTATGTCAAGTAACTATATATGTGTATTAGTGAATTATATTTAATAATATTATCAATTATCATTCTCTTATTACCTTTAGAAGAAGAAAAAAAATGAAATGCAATTGGTCGGACCAATGGACGCAAATTAGTTTATACTCCTCCCGTCTCTAAAAAGATTGTCGCTTTGTAGTTCAAAAGATAACCTTTTAAGGATGGATGGATATTATTGATGCATGCAGTCTGCGCAGACACAACAGTATGCTTAACTGCTGCCATTTTATGTTGTCTACTGTCGTTGCTCAAGCTTCAAGGCGTTGCTTGCCCTACTACAAAAAGTATTTTTGCAGGCACCTTCTAACCTTTTTTACAAGCGGTATGTAAAAAAGACGCTTGTGATGTGAAATACAGTAAAATCTGCATGTGATAATAATATATCACAGACGGTCAGTAACTAAAACCCGTCTGGAAAAAATATGGATTATCACAGGCCGTCGGTGGTACAAACCACATGTGGTAATGCGGCTCCTGATAGATCTACTGCTTCATCTCACAGATCGCTCTTGAACTTCAAATCTTCGCTCTACGCTGCTTACCAATCCAATTACCCGCACCAGATATCACGCGGATTGCACCTCCTCCCATTCCCGGAACCCGCGAGAGGCCTGTCTATAACAGCAGCAACACCACCGACAATTTTATTCGGCACCACATCTTCCTTCTCCCCAATCTCACCATCCTTCTCCCCAATCTCACTGATGCCTATGGCCGCGGATCTAGCCCACTCGACCGCTGCTCCGCTTCTCTCCTTCGCTCGGTCCTCGCTGGATCAAGCCTCGCCCGATCCTCGCAGAATCCAGCCTCGCACGATCCTTGCCGTCGCGGCGACTGAGCTCCTCGCCCGTCGCGGGGAGGCATCAGCTTCGCCAACAAGGGTAACGCCGGCAGCGAGGGCCTCGATGGCCTCGGCTTCATCCTATGTGCGCCTCCGCTTCGTCCCCGTCCTACACTACAAAAAAGTATTTTTGCAGACGCATCAATTTTTTTTACAGACGGTTCGTAAAAAATCTACCTATGATGTAAAATACATTAAAATCCGCCTATGATAATAACATATTATAGGCGGTCCGTTACTAAAAGCGGCATGTGAAAAGAATATAGGTTATCACAGGCGGTCGTTGGTACGAACCGCATGTGATAATGGTGGATTCTGATTGGTCCGCTGCTTCATCCCACAGATCGCTCTTGGACTTCAGATCTCTGTTGTCCGCTGTTTACTGATCCAACAACTCGCACGAGGTCATCCCTAGAACCCGCACGAGAGTTGTGTCTATAACAGCAGCAGCACCGATAACTCACATCCTTATCCCCAACCTCTCCCTAATCTTACCGTCCTTCTCCCCAATCTCACCTCATGGTCCTTCCTCCCCAACCTCGCTCGATCGTCGCTCCGCCTCATGGCTACTGTGTCGATTGTCCGCTTCCGCTCCTCGTGGTCCTCGCCATCGCGGCGACCGCACTCCTCGCCCGTTGCGAGGGCCTCGCTCGATGGACGTGGCTCGTGGATCCAGTCTCGGTCGACGATGAGGGCCGCAGATCTGTTTCATGGTCGTCGTGTCAGCTTCCCACTTTTGCCTCCTGGTGGTCCTCGCTGCCGCGGCAGCCGCGCTCCTCGCCACTACTTAGGACGATGCTTCTACGTTTTGTGCCCCGCAGATCCAACCACGATCGATGCCTTCAGCTGCGGATGCAGCCGGGATCGATACTTTGACCTCTACGGGGTGGCGTTGCACATCATAGGTGAAAGCATCTAGGCCCCATGAGGTACGGTTTCGGTGATTAATGACAACCATTCGATATTACTAATGAATTTGTGAATGCAAGGTCCCAATAATCACTCAATCAAAATAAATCAAAATGACATTGGAGACCCATATAAAATCAACTAATGAGATCAAATCGAATCATATGAAGACAAGAAGTGAAAGCTCTAACTTGACATCACTCAATGCTGGAAGACTATCAGAACAACATTTCAAACAAGTGTCAAAGAGGTCACAAGTTCAAATTCCAAAAGAACAACTCAAAACAACTCGAAGTCAACAAGTTGAACACACCGGATCATCCGATGATTTCTGAGTTGACTACATCGGTCGAGTTGTGTCAACAGAAGAAGAAGACCTCAGAGCAAAGCACTCACCGGATCATCCAATGTGAGTGGCTCAGTGACATCGGTCCATTAGTACAGTTTGCAATACCATTGGACCAAGTGAAGCACCGGATCATCCGATGTGCAGACTTACACACATCGGTCGATCACTCCAGTAAGCATCAAGATCAAGCAAATTTTGGAGGAAGAGCCACCGGATCATCCGATGAGAAGACAGGGGCAACATCGGTCTAACAACGGTCATATCTGACACAGTGATATCAGCTAATTTGGCTTTGACCGATGATAACTGAAGGGGAGACATCGGATCATTCGGTGTTCGCAGAGCAGTGATGTCAGCCTACTTTTCCAACGGCTATTTCATGGAGGCTGGCTATTTATACCCCTTCAACCTATCAAATCGACAAGACTTGAAGCCCAGACATACTCTACACATTCTAGAGCATTCAAGACATAGAGCTACCACTTCCATAACATTTTTCACCACTTGTACACCAAGAGATAGGCTAGAACTAGCTAGAGATAGTGCTTGTGTGCCTCCATTCTTGGTGATTGGAATCTCTAGTGTAGTGAGAGCCGTAAGGGAGTGTCCCTTGGTGTGTGTAACTAAGAGAGACTTCCGGAGCTTGCCAAGAGGATTGTGGAAGCTCGGAGGATTCAAAGTGTACAAGGCTTGAGCTCCACCTTGCAAGGTTGGCGAACGGAGAAGAATAGTGAAGACCCCCTTGTCTCGGTGACTTGGGAGTGGCAAAACCCTTCGGTGGGTGCCACAACGTGGACGTAGGAAGATCCTTGTGATCTTGCCGAACCACGGGATAAACTCCGTGTCCTTTGAGTGTTTGCATCCCTCTCCCTTTTACATTTATGCAATCTTCATTCCGCAACTTTAATTTACATTGATTGCATAGATTAATCGCATAGGGAATTGGGCTTTAAGTTGTTAGTTTCTAATTACCTTAAAATTTGAAAGAAAGCCCAATTCACCCCCCCTCTTGGGCATTTCGATCCTTACAATTCGTATCAGAGCCTTGTTGCTCATTGGATCATTCTAGCTTCACCGCTAGAGAGCTAAAATGGCCAAGAATGGGGGTTCGGTTCCTACCTTCGAGGGCAAGAACTTTGCCTATTGGAAAGCACGCATGCGCGCCTACCTAGAGGCTATTGCTCCCGAAGTTTGGGAAGCAACCCATGCGGGGTTTGGAAATCTTGACTATGTTGGTGATCAACTAAAATGGGATGCTAAAGCTAGAAATGCAATCTATGAATGTATAAGTCAAGACGTATTTGCTAGAATTGCTAGTAAGGAGAAAGCTTGTGAAATTTGGGCATGTTTAATTGAAATACATGAGGGCTCATCTCGTGTTAAAGAACTCAAATATCACTTGCTTAAATCCAAGTATGATGAATTTAAAATGCTTCCTCATGAGAATGTTAACCAAATGTTTTCTCGTTTAAATGTGCTCATTGAGGAGATTAACGCACTTGATATTGCTTCTCTTGGTAAGGGACTTATCAACCGCAAGATCCTCATGCTTCTACCCAAGCCCAAGTACAACATTATCAATTCAATGCTCCAAAAAGAGTCACTTGACAATATTGAAGTTTCGGAGCTCATTGGAGAAATTCATGCTCATGAGATGAGCGTACTTGGAATGATGGAGGAGTCATCGTCAAAAACCATTGCTCTCAAGGCTTCAACCAAGAAGACAACTCCCAAGAAGAAGAAAGTGGTTGAGCCTAGCTCAAGTGAAGAAGAGCAAGCAACAAGCGAAGAAGACGATGATGAGCTCGCGTTGATGATGAGGAAATTCTCACGTCTAAACTCCAAGATCGCAAAGAAGGGATACTCTTTTGATCCCAAGAAGAAAGCCTTCCTCCCAAGAAAAGATGAAAACAAGACATGCTATAATTGTGGTGATCAAGGCCACATATCATATGATTGTCCAAGACCGGACAAGAGGAAGGACAACCACAAGGGAAAGCATCGAAAGCTAGAAGAAAGTGATGAAGATGAAGAAGAGGTCAAGCCCAAGCGCTCCTTTGGAAAGAAGAAATTTGACAAAGGCAAGAAGACCAAGCTCTTTCCAAAGAAGAGAAGAGGGACTCAAAAAGTCTTCATGTGCGAGGCCAATGAGTGGATCATGGATGAAGAGTCAAGCGACAAAGAGAGTGAAGATGAAGAAAACTTGGCGGGCCTTGCCATCGTCAACAAGGATAACTCACCTCTTCGTCCACCTCCTATGTGCCTCATGGCGAAAGGTAACACTAAGGTACGTGACGATTCTAGCGATGATGATGATGAGCTCTCCCCCGATGAATTAGCATCTATGATTAATGAATACCATGTTATCATAAAAAGGGAGAAGAGCAAGGTTAAGGCACTTGAACAAGCTTGTGCTAAGCTTGAGAGTACGAAGCTCGATTTGCATGACAAGTATGTAACCATACTTAAAGAGCATGACACGCTCAAATCACATGTCAAGCAAATCGAGGAGGAAAATGCTCAAATCAAGCTTGACTATCATGAGCTTGACCTAGCAAACCTAGCACTCTTGGGAAAGCACAATGACTTGGTTCAAGAACATAAAGTGCTTAACCTTGCTTATGAAGCAATTGAACTAAAAATGAAAAACATGAAAAAGGAAACCCTTGATGGCAAAGTATCAACTATGTCACATGCCACTAATATTTTGGATAAGTCTTTGCCGTTGAAAGCAAGCCCTAGGGAGAAGGAGTTGATGGACGAGATTGAAAGTCTCCGCACTAGTGTGGCAAGACTATCTAAGGGGGAGGACAAGCACAAGGAAATCCTCTACCAACAAGCTAAAGGCTTCAACAAGAGAGGACTTGGATCCTTCCCGGTACTCAACAAAGGAAAGGTTCCCTCAGCGGAGCTTAGGACAAGCTTCATCAAAGAAGTTGGTTCCTATTGTCAACATTGTGAGGTCACTGGACATCACACGAGGGAGTGTCCTCTTCCCAACCGTCCTTCTCCCAAATTGCCTCCTAACTACAAATCTACTTTCAATGATTACCACTATCTCTTGAGCAAAGTAGGTGGCAAGGTGAAGGCAAGGTTCACCGGCAAAGACATTAAGGGCATGAAGGGGAAGCTCCCCAAGCAACTTTGGGTCCCAAAATCACTTGTATCACACATACAAGGACCTAAGTTGGCTTGGGTGCCTAAACTCAAAAACTAACTTCATGTGTGTAGGTGAACTACAAAGCCGGAGGAAAGCATTGGGTACTCGATAGCGGGTGCACTCAATATATGACCGGCAATGATGGTATGTTCACCTCCATAGAGAACCCCGACAATCATGAACAAGTCACCTTTGGTGACAACTAAAAGGGGAAGGTAATTGGTTTAGGTAAAATTGCTATTTCGCATGATTTGTCCATTTCTAATGTGCTCTATGTTAAGTCTCTTAGTTTCAATTTGCTTTCCATTGCACAACTATGTGATCTTGGACTAACGTGCACCTTTGACAAGAATGGTGTTGTAGTGACTAGTGAATCAAGCAAAGAACTAATCTTCAAAGGTTTTCGGCATGGACATCTTTACTTGGTGGACTTCTCCAACAAGGATGCTAGCTTGACCACTTGTATTTTCACCAAGACAAGTTTGGGTTGGCTATGGCATCGACGCATTGCTCACATTGGGATGAGCAAGCTCAAGAAGTCGTTCAAGCTTGGGATGGTGACCGGCGTGAAGGATGTCACATTTGAGAAGAACAAGCTTTGTAGCGCTTGTCAAGCCGGGAAGCAAGTTGCTTCACACCACCCAATGAAGACAATGGTGTCAACCTCCAAGCCACTTGAACTACTCCACATGGACCTCTTCGGACCGTCCACATATCAAAGTCTTGGTGGTAACCTCTATTGTCTTGTTATTGTTGATGACTATTCTAGATATGCTTGGACTTTGTTTCTAGGTGACAAGGGTGAAACTCCGGAAGTCTTCAAAACCTTTGCTAAACGTGCTCAAAGGGAATTTCAACTTCCCATCATCAAGGTCCAGAGTGACAACGGCACCGAGTTCAAGAACTACAACCTTGGGGAGTGGTGTGATCGTGAAGGCGTGAAGCATGAGTTTTCGGCCACATACAACCCTCAACAAAATGGTGTCATTGAAAGGAAGAACAAGACTCTCATCACCCTTGCTAGAGCAATGCTTGATGACTATGGCACGTCGGAGAAGTTTTGGGCCGAAGCAATCAACACGGCGTGCCATGCCGCTAATAGGGTCTATCTTCATCGACTACTTCAAAAGACCCCATATGAGCTCCTCATTGGGAGAAAGCCCAACATCTCCTACTTCCGAGTCTTCGGGTGCAAGTGCTACATCTACCGCAAGAAAAGGCTCGGTAAGTTTGAAAGAAGTGTGATGTTGGTATTTTTCTTGGTTATGCGTCAAACTCAAAAGCATATCGAGTATTCAACCAAACCTCCGGGTTAGTTGAAGAAAGTTGTGATGTTGAGTTTGATGAGACTAATGGCTCCCAAGAGGAGAGTTTTGGTCATGATGATATAGATGATGAGCCTCTACGAGAAGCCATGAAAAACATGACCATTGGAGACATCAAGCCCGAAGTTGAGGAGAGCCATGATCAAGGGGGAACATCAAGTTCCAACATCAACACCTCCATGGCCCCTCAAGTTGATGAAGAAGAAGAAAAAGATGATCCATTGCCAATGCAAGATTCAAAAGCCACACAACATCAACAAGAAGAAGAAGAAGTCCAAGATCAAGTCCAACCACAAGACGAGCAAGATGCTTCACCACCGCCAAGTGCTTCACAATCACTTATGAGGCATGGACGCATCTCCAAGGCGCATCCGATTGATCAAATCATCGGAAATCCGTCACGGGGAGTAAGCACTCGTTCTCGCCATGTCGCTTCGTTTTGTGAGGCACTACTCGTTTGTTTCGTGTGTAGAACCCACTCATATAGAGGAAGCACTCCAAGATCCAAATTGGGTGATGACCATGCAAGAAGAACTCAAAAACTTCACCCGCAATGAAGTTTGGGTGTTGGAGGAGCGACCCAAGGACAAGAACGTCATCGGAACGAAGTGGGTGTACCGCAACAAGCAAGACAAGAATGGCGTTGTGGTCCGCAACAAGGCAAGACTTGTGGCCAAGGGTTTCTCACAAGTTGAAGGACTAGACTTTGGAGAAACATTCGCTCCGGTCGCTCGGTTAGAAGCTATTCGTATACTCCTTGCTTTTGCTTCGCATCACAATATAATGCTTTATCAAATGGATGTTAAGAGTTCCTTTCTTAATGGTTATATTAACGAGCTTGTTTATGTTGAGCAACCTCCCGGGTTTGAAGATCCGAGGAATCCTAATCATGTGTATAGGTTACACAAGGCGCTCTACGGGCTCAAGCAAGCACCTAGGGCGTGGTATGAACGTCTAAGGGATTTCTTGGTCATGCAAGGATTCAAGATCGGGAGGGTGGACACTACACTCTTCACCAAGGACATCGACGGGGATTTATTTATTTGTCAAATTTATGTCGATGATATTATTTTTGGCTCAACTAACAAATCTCTTAGCCATGAGTTTGGCACCATGATGTCTAGGGAATTCGAGATGTCAATGATTGGAGAGCTCAACTTCTTCCTTGGATTTCAAATCAAGCAACTTCAAGAGGGGACCTTCATCTACCAAGAGAAATACACCAAGGACCTCTTGAAGAAATTTGAGATGGGAGATTGTAGCTCAAGAAGTACTCCAATGGCGACAAATTGTCATCTCGACACGGACTTGGACGGTAAACCTATTGATCAATCTCACTACCGTTCCATGATTGGTTCATTGTTATATCTTACCGCATCTAGGCCCGATATCATGTTTAGTGTGTGCTTGTGTGCTCACTTTCAAGCGGCACCTAAAGAATCGCATAAGAAGGCGATCTTTAGGATACTTCGGTATCTCAAGCATACTCCAAGTGTAGGTTTGTGGTACCCCAAGAACGCTAGTTTCCACCTCTTGGGATACTCGGATTCGGACTTTGCCGGATGCCGTGTAGATCGCAAGAGTACCTCCGGTGGGTGCCACTTACTTGGGCGTTCCCTAGTATCTTGGTCGAGAAAAAAGCAAAATTCCGTGGCTTTGTCCACCGCGGAGGCGGAGTATATAGCGGCCGGTGCATGTTGTGCCCAAATTCTATATATGAAGCAAACCCTTTTGGACTTTAGAATTAAATTTGGTTGTGTGCCTCTCCTTTGTGACAATGAAAGTGCGGTTAAGATAGCTAGAAACCCCGTTCAACACTCCCGCACTAAGCACATTTATATTCGCCATCACTTCTTGCGGGATCATGAGGCCAAAGGAGACATCTCTTTGCAAGGTGTTAGGTCCAAAGAACAATTGGCGGATATCTTCACTAAACCACTTGATGAGAAAACTTTTTCTAGACTTAGAAGTGAATTAAATGTACTAGATGCATCTAACGTCATGTAAGTTGCCATGTTCATGTAAGGATGCATATCACATAGGTCTTGTCTAACTCCCAAAGGATAGGGGCGAGCTAGAAATAGTTTTCCCTGAGGAAGCCTTTGGAAGGTTTAAACTTGGCAAGATAGATTTATTTTATGCCTTGCAAGATCCCTGCCATATAGACTTGCACTCATTTAATTTCTTGCACTATAATTTGTTTGGCATTGCATACGGTAGATTGTCACAAAGGGAAACCCACCTTATGAGAAAGAGGCTTGTTTGAAATACAATATCTCAACTCATATAAGGTGGAAAGAACAAAATGTTAGGTACGTTAATGCCTAGAGGAACATGCTTCAAAGAGATAGAAGTCTTCATACTCTACCTCACAAAGCATGGGCCTTACATTTTAGTTTGGATATTTGTCCTCCCATTTTTCTCGGTGTTCCATTTGCTTTAAGGTTTAGCCAAGCTATTGGCATATTAGCCTTTTTGAGGGGTAAGGGGTTGCCCAAAAAGTCCTAAGACATGTGTTTCTCTTTGCTTGTTTGTTTGGTCAATGGACATATATGGGATGTTATTGGTCTGTTGTCATCTGATTATCCGATGCCTAAGTCAATCCCTCATCGGACCAATAGGTGTTCAATCTTCAAGGGCCAGTTCAGTCAGAACCCCAAATGATCTGACGCATTCATTCCGAAAAACATCGGTCCATCCGGTGTTCTCTATTCTGGAGCTGTGGTCAATTCAACCGATGTTTACTTCCTCCAACGTCGGACCATCCGGTGTCAACATCACTCTTTTGAACACCCTTACTGTGCTATTCGATCGATGATCCAAACCCTAAATGTCGGTCCATCCGATGTCAACAGCAATTTTTGGATATCCTTACTGTGGCATTCGACCGATGTTCATTTCACCTAACATCGGTCCATCTGGTGTTAAAATTTCGGCTAGGGTTTGGGACTCACTATTTAAACTCGTGCGCCGCCTTTGTCTTCCTCTCTCCCGATCCCGTCGCCTCCGCCGCTTCTCTCTCGCCGCGCCATCACCTCCACCGCCGCCGGACGCCGCCGCCACCGCCCACAGGCCGCCGCCGCTGTCTCCGGCCGCCGCCCACACCACAGCGCCGCCGCCCAGCGCCGCCGCCGCTCGCAGCGCCACCGCCTAGTGCCGCCGCCGCATCTCCCTCGCCAAGCCGCCACTCGCTGCCACCACCGCATCCAAGCACCGCCACCGCTCTTCCCTTCTCCACAGCGCCTCCATCGTCCCGCGCACAGTCCCGTCGTGGTGCTTCCATCGCTGCTAGGGTTTCCCGGCCCATTGATCTCCGTCATCTTCTTCGTCGACTCCGTGCTCTCGCGCCTCGCAATGGCTCGCGACAAGAAGAACAAGGTCAAGGCTATCGCGGAGCCGGCCGCGAAGAAGCAAAAACTGTTAAAGGAGGAAAAGAAGGCCTTGATGGCCGCTCGCGCCGCCGAGGAGCGTGAGCGTGGCCGAGGAGGGTCGCTAAGGATCCGCGAGGCTCATCCAAGGCAGCCTCCAGTGATCGACGACTCCGAGGCCGAAGAGGAGCCGGTTGAGCCTCTCGTCCGCCGGCGCTCAGCCCGGACACGTGGGGGTCACACCGAGGCTGCTCCTCGTCCGAGACCGACGGCTGCCGACTGTCGTGAGGACAGGGAGGCCCAGCATGCTATCTACGAGATGGACACCACTGTCCATGTCGTTGAAGGAGTCCGATTGACCGACTAACGGAAGATGAAGGCCAAGCAACTTCGGAAGCTCAGATGGAGTGTGTTGCTTGAGTAGTGGTACCCGCAGCCCTGGGAAGCTTTGGTGGACAGTCGCTTCTGGACGGTCACACAGGTGTCTCTCTACGAGACCTACAGACGCCGAGGCCACAAGCTGTTCCAACACAACTACATGGATTGGGATCAGCTTGCAATAGCCGCAGGGATAGAGATCAGGCCATTCTTTGAGAGATACAGGGGCCTGGTACAGTTTCTGTCATATGATCGGAGTGCCTACGTGGATGATTGGGTCCGCGTGTTCTACGCCACCCTCTACGTCTCTGAGGGCAGAAGATCCATTGACTTCATGTTCATGGGTCAGCACTACCACCTGACGAGGCAGACGCTGGGACAGTTGCTTGGAGTAGACTTACATGACACCTGCATACATGAGAGAGTCTACGGTCAGGCAGACCCGCCGAGGAGGCCGCTCACTGGAGGAGTGGCACCTGCTCTGGAGGAGATCCGATCACAGTTTGGACCCACCTTCTCTCCAGACTAGCCGAGAGTACCGGCCTTGTTGACTCCAGTAGTGCGCACGGTGCACCACGCCCTGCGTCGCTCTCTGCTGCCGAGGTCCGGCTATCTTGAGGGTTTCACCAGCCTCCAGCAGACGATCCTGTTCTACATGATGAACGGGATGGACTTTGACATAGTGGATGTCATCATTTGTGAGATGGAAGATGTAATCACAGACGGTGTGGGCATGATGAGGCAGCTAGTATATGGGCACTGGATCAGCTACCTGCTCACTATGATGGTTCCCGAGGGGTCCGCCGTGCACGACCGTCTCTCTGATGAGAGTGTGACACAGTTCGGACACTACCGTGCCCCGGCTCCTGGAGACCGCCGCCTTGGTCGTCCAGTTGAGCGTCAGGTCAGGGACCGATTGTCTGAGGAGGACTGGTCTGACCTAGAGAAAGAGGATGAGCGACTAGCAGAGGCAGAAGCTCAAGGAGGAGACCTCCAGCACGTCTGGTCCGAGAGCGACACAGACGAGAGTGTCGAGGAGTACTTCCCTCCTCCTCCACCCTCACCGAGGCAGCACGACGCAGAGGCAGGAGGATCAGCTGCTCCACCGCTGACACCACCCCCTGTGTCCGAGGCGCAGGTGTCACAGCCGTCAGAGCTGTCGACACTCCTTCAGCAGATGATAGAGCAGCAGTGCCAGGACAGGCTCGCGGCTGAGCAGGCCAGGGCAGAGCAGGCTGCTCACCTGGCACAGCTTCAGATGCATCAGCAGGAGCTTCAGCTGGAGATCGCCCGACAGAGGCGAGAGGATACGGACCGGTTCACAAACCTTGTTGATCAGATGCACCGACGTACCCTCGATCAGCAGCAGTAGACTCAGCAGGCTATGATGGGGATCCTAGGGTTGATCACCAACCTATACACTCAGACTGGGATCGCCCTTCCTCCACAGCAGCCTGGACTGGGACTGGCGCCAGGTGCGGCTCAGGTGCCTGCGACTCCGATTCCTTCTATCAGCGTGTCACCTCTTCTGGCACCCAGCGCACCGATCCACTCTCCTCTGCCGGCGACGACTCTGTTCCAGCAGACGCTGGCATCTGTGGTCAGTGCTCCGCTCCCTCCAGCTCCACCGGCGCCTCCCGTACCTGCTACCTCCTCTCCAGCACCGACAGCGGACCCCCCAGCTCCCTCCGCTCCAGCTCCTGCGACCGGTGACTCCAGCTCTGACGACAGTGACGGTGACCAGTTCGTCATCGCGCCTAGTACTTAGGGTCAGTAGGCTCTCTGATCCCTTTTTGGTGTCTTGATGCCAAAGGGGGAGAAGAGGTAGAGGAGTCAGGGGGAGTAGTAGTAGTTTCTCAGTCTCAGGGGGAGTTTATTCTTTGTATTCTTGTGTGCTTGAGTACTTTTGTATTATTAATTAAGCACTTTTCCACTTGTGTCATTTGCTTATGGTATTAATCGATTGAGCTTTTCGCGCCATTAATTTCATTTGCTTTCTACAAGCTCAATGTGTCCTATCTTGTGCTCATTACATATCTATTTGAGTATTGTACCATCAAATTCATTACTATTGCGCTTTAAATTATTGTGTTGTCATCAATCACCAAAAAGGGGGAGATTGAAAGCATCTAGGCCCCATGAGGTACGGTTTCGGAGATTAATGACAACCATTTGATATTACTAATGAATTTGTGAATGCAAGGTCCCAATAATCACTCAATCAAATGAAATCAAAATGACATTGGAGACCCATATAAAATCAACTAATGAGATCAAATCGAATCATATGAAGACAAGAAGTGAAAGCTCTAACTTAACATCACTCAATGCTGGAAGACTATCAGAACAACATTTCAAACAAGTGTCAAAGAGGTCACAAGTTCAAATTCCAAAAGAACAACTCAAAACAACTAGAAGTCAATAAGTTGAACACACCGGATCATCCGATGATTTCTGAGTTGACTACATCGGTCGAGTTGTGTCAACAGAAGAAGAAGACCTCAGAACAAAGCACTCACCGGATCATCCGATGTGAGTGGCTCAGTGACATCGGTCCATTAGTACAGTTTGCAATACCATTGGACCAAGTGAAGCACCGGATCATCCGATGTGCAGACTTACACACATCGGTCGATCACTCCAGTAAGCATCAAGATCAAGCAAATTCTGGAGGAAGAGCCACCGGATCATCCGATGAGAAGACAGGAGCAACATCGGTCTAACAACGGTCATATTTGACACAGTGACATCAGCTAATTTGGCTTTGACCGATGATAACTGAAGGGGAGACATCGGATCATCCACTGTTCGCAGATCAGTGATGTCAGCCTACTTTTCCAACGGCTATTTCGTGGAGGCTGGCTATTTATACCCCTTCAACCTGTCAAATCGACAAGACTTGAAGCCCAGACATACTCTACACATTCTAGAGCATTCAAGACATAGAGCTACCACTTCCATAACATTTTTCACCACTTGTACACCAAGAGATAGGCTAGAACTAGCTAGAGATAGTGCTTGTGTGCCTCCATTCTTGGTGATTGGAATCTCTAGTGTAGTGAGAGCCGTAAGGGAGTGTCCCTTGGTGTGTGTAACTAAGGGAGACTTCCGGAGCTTGCCAAGAGGATTGTGGAAGCCCGGAGGATTCAAAGTTTACAAGGCTTGAGCTCCACCTTGCCAAGGTTGGCGAACGGAGAAGAATAGTGAAGACCCCCTTGTCTCGGTGACTTGGGAGTGGCAAAACCCTTCGGTGGGTGCCACAACGTGGACGTAGGAAGATCCTTGTGATCTTGCCGAACCACGAGATAAACTTCGTGTCCTTTGAGCGTTTGCATCCCTCTCCCTTTTACATTTATGCAATCTTCATTCCGCAACTTTAATTTACATTGATTGCATAGATTAATCGCATAGGGAATTGGGCTTTAAGTTTTTAGTTTCTAATTACCTTAAAATTTGAAAGAAAGCCCAATTCACCCCCCCCCCCCCTCTTGGGCATTTCGATCCTTACAATAGGGCACAACGACATCTCGGTCTTCATGGCGTTCAGCTCTGGTGTAGTGTCAGTGTTTGTTGTGCTAGGAGATGTGTTAGACCGATTGATTTGTAACTTGCATGTTTATGTTGTATTGCATTCTGATGTAATGATTGTTTCTCTCTTGAAGTGAAATGAAATCCTATTTGGACTATTTCAGCTGTATCATCATGTTTCGTTCCTCCTTTTCTTCTTCCTACAAAGGTATAAGTGTATATATAAATGCATTTTCACAAGCGGTTTTTAACTTTAAACTGTCTGTGAAAATGTATTTTCACAGGCGGTTTTTAATTATAAATCATCTGCGAAAGTGCATTTTCACACGCGGTTGGCAGTAAAGAACCGCATGTAAAAATGCATTTTCTCATACGGTTTCTGTTGCCGCCTGCGGTAATCGGCCTTTTTTACAGGCTCTTCGTTTCACGCGGATTTGAAAACCGAGTGTGATAATACGTTTAGAGCCGCATGTGATGAAGCTTATTGTAGTAGTGCTACCCAGAACCGCCGCCGGCGTCTGATGCAGGCCGTCGCCGCGGCAATAGCAGCCGCGTCCTCCTCGGGCGTCAACAACTGTTTTGTACCTGCTTGTCTGACGGGGATAGGAGATGACGATCAGCAGTGTCTCATTTTTTTTCATATCGTTTGTTCTTTTTCCCTGCAATACGGACCATGTGAAAATTCCAGGTTTTACCCTGGACAAACAGTCGACATCAAGCAATGATGGACAAAAATCAATTACTCGATTTTTTATGCATTGGAACGAAGGAAAAATCATCCCTATGAAAATCGGCTACTGACATCATCTCGTCTTTGGTGTGTCGTACTAGACATTTTCACAATCTGTCGGTACCCTGGGTTCCATATACTCCTTGGGATTGCAAATATCTCAAGGGAAAGTCATCTACTTGATTTGAAGACCTTCGGAGGCCCACATGTCAGACATAACCGGACCCGCTTCTCCAACATGGTTAGTCCCAGGGTCGCCACATGTACTATCAAACCGGAGCTACCGCCCACAAGGGGGAAGCTCCGGGCTATGTACCGAAATGGCACCCCTGGACCTAACCCCAGACCGAGGGAAACTCCAGAACTGACACGTGTCGGGTAACACCGGACCTATCTGTTCCCCACAGTGTGCTCCGGCGCTGCCACGTGTCCAACTGTCGGATCTTCAGCCTCTAACCTCCGGAAGACTCCGCAATGGCTCCGGATCTTCAAAGGGGAATCAAGGACTTCAAGACCTGATCAAGTGTCATTAATACTATATTAATGACACACGATCGGACGACCTTAATTACCAGTAACGGTGATGTCAAAGCCCATAACTCGGTCATTAAGGGCAATTAAACGTGTTGAATGTGTATCAATATCAGAAACCGCCCAGGCCACATGTCGGGCGAGGCTAACTTGTAACGGCCTGCCCTTGTACTATAAAAGGACAGGCCGACGATACATAGGACACTCTCCGGAGACACGCGGACTTTACACTCTCAACTGACGTTGAGCTCATACATACAATACAACACCAACACACCCCGTGGAGTAGGGTATTATGCTCAGGCAGCCCTGTCGGTACCCTAGAAACCGTACACCCCTTGAGGTTACAAAGATCTCAAAGAAAAGTCATCTACTTGGTTTGAAGACCCTCGGAGGCCCACATGTCAGACATAACCGGACCCGCTTCTCCAACATGGTTAATCCCTGGGTCGCCACGTGTACTACCAAGCCGGAGCTACCGCCCACAAGGGGGAAGCTCCAGGCCTTGTACCGAAACGGCACCTTCGGACTTAACCCCAGACCGAGAGAAGCTCCGGACCTGACACGTGTCGGGTAGCCCCGGAGCTATCTGTTTTCCACAGCAAGCTCCGGAGCTACCACGTGTCCAATCGTCGGATCTTCAGCTTCTAACCTCCGGAAGACCCCACAACGGCTCCGGATCTTCAAAGGGGAATCAAGGACTTCAAGACCCGATTAAGTGTCATTAATACCATATTAATGACACTTAAACGGATGATCTTAACACCAGTAACGGCGCTGTCAAAGCCCATTACAGGTTCATTAAGAGCAATTAAATGTGTATCAATACTAGTAACCGCCGGGGCCACATGTCGGGTCAGGTTAACCTGTAACGGCCTGCCCTTGTACTATAAAAGGACAGGCCGACGACACGTTCAGGGGCGAGAGACACACGCGCCACAAACGCTCGTCACAATCTCATACTGCTAATACAACACCAACACACCCGTGGAGTAGGGTATTACGCTCAGGCGGCCCGAACCACGTAAATTCTTGTGTCTCCTGTGCCAATTCCTACTCACCTTCTTGAATCTCCGCGCGCCCACACCGAACATCAAACTCCCCTATCACTTTAGTAGTATAGGGAGATCTGCTGGTTCAAACTGCCGACAGTTGGCGCGCCAGGAAGGGGCGCCTGAGATTTTGAGAATGGTGAACTCAGCTGCTGGATCATCCAACGGTCAACCCGCTGCTCAGGTTGTCGCGGGCAATCCCTCCAATAGGCAGCCACCAGCAGGAGCCTCAACACCAGCAGGAGTCACACTCCCACTACCACTGTCTCCTCCAAAAAATCGTGTTGGGCAACGTGATGGTGCGCCGGCGTCGATTACTGCATTGGCAAATCATGACAACCCGGAACACGCGCTCCATGCAGCGCGTGCTCTTCTCCAACGTCCACCACCTCCAGATGCATCTCGGGATGCACTGGAGCAGTGGAGGGCCGATGTGGAGCATTTGGTTGCAGCAGCAGCCGAACGCCTTAGCAACCAGGGTCCTCCTCCTTCAGGACGAGCCCCGTCGCAGCGGCGGACCTTGTCTGGAAGACTTGGTCCGCACGTCTCCAATAGCAGGAGACGTGCTGCATCGCAACAAGCAACATCATCGCCCTCTGGGGCACGACGTACTCACACGGTATCCAGGCTTTCGACTCATGACCTCCGGGCGGAGCTTAATCGCCGATACCGCCAGCAGGATGGCCGAGTCCATATTGAGCGTGCCCGTGAAAGACGGGAAGCTCAGGACCTTTCTACTCTTGAAGGAGTAGGAGGAGGCTGTTCAGCCCTGGCCATGCACCTGCGCATGGTTAGATGGCCACAGAAGTTCCGGCCTCACCTACCGGAAAAATTCGACGGGACTGTCAATCCCGCCGAATTTCTTCAGATATACTCCACTGCAATTTTGGCAGCTGGAGGAAACGAGGCCGTGATGGCCAATTATTTTCCAGTGGCCTTAACTGGGACCGCCAGGTCCTGGTTTATGAGCCTTCCACCCAACTCTATCAACATTTGGGAGGAGCTATGCCGTCAGTTCACTCCCAACTTCGGGAGTTCATACACCCGACCAGGCACTGAACTAGACCTTTTTGCGATTGTGCAAAAAGGGGGAGAATCTTTGCGGTCATTCATCCAGAGGTTCTCTAAGGTACTAAACACTATTCCTTCTATCTCTAGTGCCTCTGTCATTGTGGCATTTAGACAGGGCGTACGTGACAAGAAGATGTTGGAGAAACTGGCGATCAAGGAGATCACCAGCGTCACGGAACTCTTCAGCTTGGCAGACAAATGTGCCAGAGCTGCGGAGGGCCGTGAAATGCACTCCAAACCAACCTCGGAGGATCACAAGAAATCCTCCAAAGAAGAAGCCGCTACCTCCGGGGGTGGCAAGAAGAAAAAGAAGACCAACGGCAAGAAAAAGTCGTCGGCCGGCACATCCAACATTGCAGCTGCTGCAACTCCGGGTGGCCAGGGGCCACGCCCCGAGAAGCGACCTCGGCCGTCTTCTGAAGACGGTGGTAAACCCAAAGTGTGGTGTACCATTCACAAAACGGGCAGCCATAGTTTGGAAGACTGCTGGGAGGTCCAAAATCTTGCCGAGCGCTACAACAAGCGCCGGGAAGAATCTCCCTTCCGACAGAGGGAAGGGAAGGAAAAGGTCGACGAAGCTCCGGCTGAAGAGGAGTTAGGGTTTCAGGATCCCAAAAAGGTCCTGAAGGCCGTTTACACCTCAGTCGACGATGATTCTGACGTCTCTGACAACGAGCGTCGGAAGACCATGAACACCATTTTTGGTGGATCATGGGATATCACCTCTCGTCGCGTCATCAAGACTATGCGACGGGATATGGCCGATGTAGCCCCTACAGTCAGGCCAGAACCTCATCGGAAGTGGATGGACACTGCCATCACTTTTGATGCTTCGGATTGCCCGCGGAGCATGGTTGGAGCAGGTCAGTTACCCTTGATGGTATCTCTTACCATCAATAACATCCAGCTCCACCATGTCATGGTAGACGGAGGTTCGGGGATTAACCTCATCAGCTTCGAAGCTTTCACTAAGCTTCAGCTCCGACCTTCGGATCTCCATCCCTCTCGACCTTTCTCCAGAGTAGGTCCGGGGGCCATTACCCCACTCGGAGCTATTACCCTCCCTGTTACCTTCGGGACACGGGAGAAGTACCGCACCGAGAAGTTGGTCTTCGACGTCGCTCAGATCAACTTACCATTCAATGCCATCTTGGGTAGACCTGCCCTGTACAAATTCATGGCAGCTGCTCATTATGGATATCTGGTGTTGAAGATGCCAACACCAGTAGGCGTTCTCCAGATCCGTGGAGATCGTACTGCCGGAGTAACTGCTCTGGAAGAACTCCATGCACTCACCACGGCGCAAGAGGAGGACTCCAAACAGGAGCAAACTCCAAAACCCCCGAGCATTCATCAACGAGGCTCGACTTCTGCACCTCGTGTGCAGCCAAGCGGCGACGCCGACATTCCCGTCAAAGTCGTCCAAATTGGTTCCGATGCCGCTCAGACCACCCGTATATCGGGAGGATTGAACGACAAATAGGAACTTGCGCTCATCACTTTCCTCTTGGCTAACGTCGACGTGTTTGCTTGGCAACCGTCACAAATGCCTGGGATCCCCAGGGAAGTGATTGAGCACAATCTGAAGATCTACCCCGATGCCCGGCCTGTGCATCAGAAGCCTCAGAAGCAATCCGTAGAGCAGCAGAACTTCATCCGACAAGAAGTGAAGAAGCTACTCGAAGCCAGATTCATTCGAGAAGTCTTCCATCCAAAATGGCTGGCAAATCCAGTCGTTGTGCCCAAGGCCGACGGGAAGCTTCAGATGTGCATCGACTACACCACACTAAATAAGGCATGTCCAAAAGATCCATTACCACTACCTAGAATAGATCAGATAGTGGATTCCACCTCCGGGTGTGAATTACTGTGTTTCCTAGACGCATATTCCGGGTATCACCAAATCAGGATGTCTAGGGAGGATGAAGAGCATACTTCATTTATCACAGTAAATGGATTGTACTGTTACACAGCCATGCCCTTTGGTCTCAAGAATGCAGCTTCAACTTTTGTACGAGCTATGTACAAAACTTTTGAAGAACTCATTAGAGACGTAGTGGAAGTGTACGTTGATGACATCGTGGTCAAGGTCAGGAACAAGGAGTCACTCCTTGACACCTTGCAGGCTGTCTTCGACAAGCTGCGGGCCACCCGCACAAAGCTAAACCCAGACAAGTGCGTCTTCGGGGTTAGCTCCGGAAAACTTCTCGGTTTCTTGGTAAGTCACCGGGGCATAGAAGCTAATCCGGCGAAGATTAAAACCATTGAAGACATGCGGCCACTAACCCGTATCAAAGACGTCCAAAGGTTAACTGGATGTCTAGCAGCCCTTAGCCGGTTCATATCAAGACTGGCGGAACGGGCACTCCCCTTCTTCAAGTTATTGAGGAAGTCCGGACCATTCCAATGGTCCGAAGAAGCAGAGAAGGCATTCCAGGAGCTGAAATAGTTCCTCACCACCCTACCAATTCTGGTAGCTCCGAACCCTGGTGGGCCTTTGTTGCTTTATATTTCAGTTACTGACGAAGTTGTCAGTATGGTTCTAGTTGCGGAGAGACCAGAACTACCCACACTCAGGAATCCAAACCCCTTCGGGAAGGTCCGGAGGTTCCTGAAAGCGAGTCTGGGTCTCAGCTCCCATATTCGAATCCACAAGAAGTCGCTTCAGGAGACCCAGACCCCTCCGGGAGGGTCCATGTCCCTTCTGAAGAAGCTCCGGGTTCCTCCAACGAGAACCCGGAGGTCCCCGGAGAAAATCCGGGCCCCTACGAGAGGATCCGGATCAATGAAGAGGAAGTTCCGGACCCCTCCGGGAGGGTCCGGACCATTCAACGCCCGGTGTACTTCATTAGTGAAGTATTACATGATGCCAAGACTCGATACCTAGAGGTGCATAAGCTGCTCTACGCAGTCCTTATTGCCTCCAGAAAGCTTCGTCATTACTTCCAAGCTAACAAAGTCTTAGTGGTGACTTCCTACCCACTACGAGCAATCTTGCATAATCCCAATTCAACTGGGAATATTGCAAAGTGGGCAACGAAATTGGCTGAATTTGATCTTGAATTTATTTCAAGGCAAGCAGTCAAGAGTCAAGCAATGGCAGATTTTGTGGCAGAATGGACTCCCTCTCCATCAAACCCTGGGGGCCTCAATGAGCAGAAGACGGAGCATCAAGCTCCAACCTTCACCGAGCCTCACTGGACCCTCTACTTTGACGGCTTCATGCAGAAGCAGGGGGCCAGAGCTGGAATCCTTCTCCTTGCACCGACTGGGGAGAAGGTGAAATACATGGTACACCTTGACTTCAAGGCAACCAACAACATGGCAGAGTATGAAGCACTCATCTACGGACTAAAGATGGCACTGTCATATGGTGTCAAGCAACTGCTGGTCAAGGGAGATTCACGGCTCGTCATTAAGCAGGTGAAGGGTGAATGCTCCTGCAATAATCTCCAGCTAGCTGCTTACCTCCTTGAAGTCCAGAGGCTTCAGAAGGATTTCGAAGTCCTAGATCTCCACCATGTTCAGCGTGCCCATAACGCTGAAGCTGACGAACTCTTGACCAAAGCGTCAACCGGAGCTCCGGCTCCTGACGGAATCTTTGTCCGGAGGTTGTCAAAGCCAACAGCTCAGCCTGCCGAACTGAGCGAAGGGGGCAAGATCAGCATCCCGAAGCTGAAGGTCCCGATGGCCCTGTTACCATGGCAGCCATCAAGGGTCGTAGGTGCTGCCGGGAGCTCCGAGCAACCCAGCACGCAAGACTCAAAAGCTCAAGCTAGTTCCGATGCATGGATCTCGGAGATCCGGAGCTACTTGAAAGACAACATCCTTCCTGACGATGATGTATCCGCTGACCGGGTAGTCAGATTGGCTAAAAGATACACGCTGGTAGAAGGGGATCTCTACCGGTGCGGTGCCAACGACATCCTAATGCGGTGCATCACAAGGGAAGAAGGCTGCGAACTTCTCGCAGAAATCCATGGAGGCGAGTGTAAGAACCACGCATCTTCCCGCACGCTGGTCGGTAAAGCCTTTCGGCATGGCTTCTACTGGTCTACAGCGCTCTAGGATGCAACTGAGCTGGTGAAGAAATGTGAAGCATGCCAATTTCATGCAAAACAAAGTCACACACCAGCTCAACCCTTACAAATGATACCTCCTACATGGCCCTTCGCTGTGTGGGGGATGGACATCTTGGGACCTTTCCCAAGAGCCGTCGGAGGTTACAAGTTCCTGTACGTCGCCATTGACAAATTCACCAAGTGGCCGGAAGCAACTCCAGTTGTGACAATCAACAAGCAATCTGCTATCAACTTTTTGCAGTCCATTGTATGCAGATTTGGAGTCCCAAACAAAATCATCACTGATAATGGGACCCAATTTACAAGCTCAGCATTCCAAGGATATTGCAAAGACCTCGGCATACAAGTTTGCTTCGCTTCCGTAGCTCACCCAGCCAGCAATGGCCAAGCCGAGAGAGCAAATGCTGAAATCCTTAAAGGACTCAAAACGCGCACCTATGAGCGTTTGAAAAAACATGGAGCCAACTGGATCGAAGAGCTTCCGCCCACTTTATGGGCTAACAGGACATCTCAAAACCGGTCAACTGGAGAGACACCCTTCTTCCTGGTGTACGGAGCTGAAGCAATCCTTCCTCCGGAAATTACCTTGGGTTCACTCCGGGTCCGGACCTTCGACGAAGCCGCGCAGGACCAGCTCCGACGTGAAGACCTAGACCTCCTTGAGGAGGGAAGGTGTCAAGCAGCTGTTCGGAATGCCCGATATTGCCAAGCTCTACGGCATTATCACCAGCGGCATGTACACAACTGACAGCTCGAGGAAGGCGATCTGGTGCTACGGAGAATACTATCCAGAGAAGGGTTAAACAAACTCTCCCCCGGTTGGGAGGGGCCCTTCCGAGTGATTAAAGTATCCCGTCCCGGAAGCGTTCGCTTGGCTACTGAGGATGGGACACCTCTCCCAAAATCCTTGGAACATCGAGCACCTCCGTAAGTTCTACACTTAATACCACGGAGGTGAGTCTTGAGTAACTTGAGGTGTATGTTATAGAGCCATTGTACAGAGTCGGGTAGTTCCTCCGGGAGAGCCGCCGGACCTTTCCCGAAAGGTCCACAAAGCTCATGCAACACTTGTCACAATCTCAGGACTAAAAGTGCGGCTAACTACCCTGGTTCAAACGAGAAATGAAACACGCTTAGCCTGGTTCCGTACCCTAAGAGTGTACTTGTTTCCCCTGTACCCCGGACCTATAATGAAAGACATCTTCATGTGAAATAGACTCCACGTGCATTTATTTTGTACAGGCTCAACATTTTTATTTTTCTCTTTCTTTTCTATGACAAAGACGTGCAATTCTTAAGAAATTTTAGTTTGACCGGTTTATATACAATTCGAGTTGTATTGTCAATTCTTTTGGATTCAAATATCGTTCATGGCCAACTCGCCTGAAAGCCGCCAAGCCAATCTAGGGCTGGAGTGTGCTATCGACTTAGCCTGGTCAAGCACCCTAAGTATGCCACTCTACCTACACCCCAGCAGGCCGAAGTAAGGCGGGTCCATGGACAGTTGAATCTAGAAGAAAAGACAACACATTCGGTTGTATTTAAAATCGTGTTTGACTTAAAGTCTTCTTGAGAATCGTAAGCCGCGGCGAAATTATAGACAAGGAAGGAATTTTACTATTTTTCTTGGCTTAAGTGTGCAGGAAAAATAATGTTTAAGTTGATGGAGAAAAGCCGGAGCTAACTAAGCTCTGACTCCCCTAAGGGGGCCAGCCGTCGACGCTGAATAAAATATGGTGAGAAGACCCTGTAAATGGAGTCTGCTGCCAACAAACCAAGTGTTGGCAAAGGTCAATGTCGGAGCTACTCAGCTCCGACACCCCGAAGGACTAACTATCGATCATGTACGTGTTGATAGAGACTATTGTCGGAGCTATCAAGCTCCAGCGATGGACAATACCGGAGCTTCTAAGCTCCGACAACCTCAGGGGGCCTTCACTATCGAAGACTTCAGACCTAAATTCAACAAGTTCGGAGCAAATGAGTCTTCAAAAAAACACAATATCCTTTTGGTACATGTTCACAATCAAATTGTGTACATCTACCAGGGGGCCAAGTGAAGATAAAAGTGTTGAAGACAAAAAGTGAAATTCGCAAAAATTTGGGGATTTCATTTATCTGGAGACAAGAGATTACATCTGGAGACAAGGGATTACAAAATTGAGGAAGAAGAAGAGAAAATACAAGTGAGAATTACAGAGATGGTCCTAGACCCTATGGAAGAATTGGGCGACCTTCTGGGCAACCTCCGATACGCTGGCTCGGGTAGCTTCGCCTTCTCCTTCGACGGGACCTTCAAGCACCGGGTTCAGAGGAAATTGAGAGTTCCGACTGGTGTAGCACGTCAGCACATACTCTGCGACGTTCTTTGCCAGGGATTGCCCTTCAACCTCCAGTTGGTCCGCGATGACATCGCCCACCTTGGAGAGCTTGCTACCTGCTGCACTCAGTGCCTGCAGCGCTAGGTCCGGCTCCGGCTCTGGATCATCCGGGCGCACAGGGCTGAAACCCATCGGTGTCAGCGCGTCGTTGGCCTTGCCCAGGAACTCCCAAATCTGTAGGGGGTCCGCAGTCCTCAAGCCCTTCATTTCTTCCAGGGATCTCCTGGCCGCCGTCAGTTCGGAATTCTCACGGGCGAGGCGCTCAACTTCTTTGGCGTTTTGCTGAATCTTTTCAGCAACCCGCCTTTCGAGTTTTCCGAGCTCCTCCTCCCGGAGGTGGATCTTGTTCCGGTGGTCAACCAGGTCCTTCTCCCTACCCCTCACTTTCTTCTCCCGGGCAGCAAGGGAACACTCTTGTTCGTAGAGTTCCTGCCCTCGCACCCAGGTCTTCTCCTCTTCCTCTTGGCAGCGCTCTTCCAATTTCTTGGCGCGCTCCTCGAGGCCCTTGTCAGCCAGAGCCACTTTCTCGGTGAGCTCCTCTTCCCTCGTCAGGACATCATCCCGTAGCTCTAGGAGTTTCTGCTCTTCGTCTTCGAGCCATTTCTCCCTCTCTTCAAGTGCCTCTCGGCGCTTGATGAGTGCAGTGTTAATGGCCTCAAGCCTTTCGTGGCGTTCCTCGGCCGCACTATTGGCTGCTTTGGCCTGATTGTAAATCTCCTGGGATTGAGCGTCGAGGGCGCGAGTCATGCTCTCCCTGTCATCCAGCAACTTGCCCCAGTACTCCAGGCGGATCTTCTCCCGCTTGATCCACTCTTTGTCATCCGCTAGCCTCGACTGCGTCAGCTTGGTCTCGAAGTAAAGCCGGTTACGCCACCGCCTAAGGGTTTGGCGCTCCTCTTCAAGAGCCTTGCTGTCGTGGAAGAAGGCCAGTTGGACTTGACGCAGACTGGAACATGCGTTGTCAATAGAAAGCGACAACGGGATGGGTTCCGGACCTGCTGGGGTCTCCTCCGCTGGTTCCAGCGGGTCTTCAGATACAAAAATTGGGTCCCACTCCATGAGAGTGGACCCCTGAGTTTCCAAGGCACTAGGGCCGTCCTCCAGGATGGCCTCAGTCGCCATCAAAGAAGGCCCCGCTGCCATGTCTTCGTTCACCTCCTCAGGCAGGGGGCCAGCGACTTCGCTTGGGAACTCCGGCTCGGCCGCAAGTACCTCCGACGTCGTCGCTTCTGGAGCATGAGCCGCTACTGGCTCCGGTCTGGGCACCTCTTCTGACGGAGGCTCAAGCTCTGTCACCTCTTCAACCACCGGCTCAGGAGCCGGAAGATCTTCAACATCGACCGACCCTATGACCGGAGCTCCAACAATGACCGGCTCAGCGGCCGGTGCTTCGGAGGTAGCCGGCCCAACTGCTGGAACTACCTCAGTTTCCGGCTCGCATGCCGGGGCTTCAGTCACCTCCGGCTCAACCGCCGGGGCTTCGATGATTTCCGGCTCAGAGGCCGAGATTACTACTTCCTCTGGCTCAACAGCTGGAGCGTCCATCATCTCAGCACCAGGACCCGGAGCTTCAACCTCCGGGACAGGTGCCGCTGGCGCATCTTCACTCCCGTGGTCCGGCACTACCACGGGAACTTCTGGGGATGAGTCGAGGTCCATGACCACGACAGTCGGCGCCGGAGCTGTCGCAGCCTCAGCCACCACTTGGGGCGGCACCGGGACAGGAGAAGAAGCTCCCACCCTCACGGCCTCAGACACTGTGGCTGAGGGTGGAGCCTCACTCCCCTTCTTGGGGACGCTGCAGATGATGAACGAAGAAAATTAACAAACAGTTGCTACAATTAAAATAATTGTCCAAGGTAGAGATTAAAAATTACCTTGGGAGACTTCCGCACCAGCTTGCGCGGAACCTTTTTCCCGGGCGTTCTGGGTTGGCCATAGTTGGCATAGAAGCTCCGGAAGCCCCCCGGAACTTGTCGCAGTCACGGGCGTTTCCCGGGTCGAGGCTCTCCTCGATCGGGAAGAACCCCCGGACCTGGAGGCCTCCACCAGCCCAGGTGCTGGAGTCGCGCGCCCGGAGCTAACACCCCGGGAGGATCCCACCGCGGGAGCAGACGCGCTCCGGGAGGACCCCACTGCAGGAACGGTCTCGTTCCGGGAGGACCCCATTACGGGGACAGTCGCCACGGTGGTAGAAGACCTTCCCCTCCGGGGAGAAGGAGCCGAGGCGGAAGTAGTGGGCCTGACGGGCCTTCCGTCGGCATGCTGCAGCTTCCTCTTCCGACTCTCGGGTTCGTCTGCCAGCTCCTTGCCTTTGCCGACGACCTCGACCCTCGGCTTTGGGGCAGGGACAGAGCCATCTTCGGGCATTCCGGGGATCGCCACCCGGGTGGTTGATCTTCTCTCGACGACACCAAGGTCGTCAAGTACGGGCATCTTTCGCCGGAGCTCCCTGCTGAACTCCACTTCCACGTTCAGAGGGAGAAAGGCCGACAGGGGAGTCAAGTCATCACCGTCGACGTCGATGCCGTGCTAGAATTTCTTGAGGTGGAACTCCAAGGTTTTCCCCACCATGTTGGACTTCAACCCGGTCTCAACTCGGTCGTCGTCCATCACGCTGTTGAGGGCCCAAGCGAGTTTCTCCCTCCTCTTCAGCGGCGCCCACCTGTTGACCCGGAAATTGCAAAATACCGCCTGAGGAGTCAATCCTC
The DNA here is from genome assembly GCA_036927565.1 of Tuctoria greenei. Lineage (NCBI taxonomy): Eukaryota > Viridiplantae > Streptophyta > Magnoliopsida > Poales > Poaceae > Tuctoria > Tuctoria greenei. The sequence continues at coordinate 164,868,313 of JAYESD010000009.1, read as the reverse complement.
CCTCCACGCATTGGCGGATCCTGGTCAAAGCAGGGTTGAAAGCTTCCGCCAGCACCGGAGCTTCACTCCAGATAGTCGTGGCTATGCCGGGAAGACCATCGGGCAGCTCCAGCCTCTCGTGCTCCTCCACCCTGACGACTATCTAGTCTTTCTTCCAGTCATCCCACTTCCCAGAAGGAAACGACCGGAGGTACTTGAATGGGAACTTCTTGCGCTTCATGAAGTAGTAGAAGCCAAGGTACTCATTGCTCCGGCCGGTGGTGTGGACGGTGAAGAAGGTCCGGAAGAGTTCAATGCAGAGGGGATGCCCACCCACATCTCACAGAAGTGGACGAAGATAGACACGAGGAGAATGGAGTGAGGGCCAAGGTGGTATAATTGCAGACCATAGAAGTCTAGCAGCATCAATAAAAAGGAAGAAAAAGGTGGGATCAACCCCACCATGGCGTACGAGGAGAAGTACACCATTTTGCCGGCGTGCTCCTTCTCGAATGGGAGCTCCCCGCCGGCACGGACCGAGCGGTTGAAGAAGTCCGAGGACCACCCCATGAGGGCCCGAACCTTCTTCAAATCGCCGTCGGTCTTCAAGCGACTCTCGCGGAGACCCAACTCCATCGCGGCACGGCTAGGCAAGAGAAGAAGAGCGAAGCACGAGTTGGGAGTTTGAGCGCAAGATCAGTTGAGAGGTGTAAAGAACTCCCGACGATGCGCACTTTCCTTCTTAAGTAATCCCTCGCAATGCTTGGATGGAAACCGCAAGGAAGTCGAAGATACCATTCAAAAATTCCACCCAGCCGATGACAAGAGGGCCTCGGACCACCCCGACGATCAAGTCGAGGCTCTTACCCAGGTGAACGGTTGTCATCATGAGGCGGGAAACCCAAAGGCGGCGGCCTGACAAGGCGCGCGGAACCGATACGGTTTTCGTATCGAGAACTGGCGACCTTCAATTGCGTGAGATCCGCACGCCAAAGATCTCATCTGCCGCACGCGGGATGCGCCACGAGGCGGGGATTTAACTCCAAATCCACGCCAACAGCACCTTCAAAGACCCTTGGAGACTCAGTTCAAGAGTCGCGAGGATGGACCCACCTCCGGCGGAATGACTTCACCCCAGTGGTCTTCCTCGGAGGTAGGTCCAGGGGGCCACTGTCGGTACCCTAGAAACCGTACACCCCTTGAGGTTACAAAGATCTCAAAGGAAAGTCATCTACTTGGTTTGAAGACCCTCGGAGGCCCACATGTCAGACATAAGCGGACCCGCTTCTCCAACATGGTTAATCCCTGGGTCGCCACGTGTACTACCAAGCCGGAGCTACCGCCCACAAGGGGGAAGCTCCGGGCCTTGTACCGAAACGGCACCTTCGGACTTAACCCCAGACCGAGAGAAGCTCCGGACCTGATACGTGTCGGGTAGCCCCGGTGCTATCTATTTTCCACAGCAAGCTATGGAGCTACCACGTGTCCAATCGTCGGATCTTCAACTTCTAGCCTACGGAAGACCCCACAACGGCTCCAGATCTTCAAAGGGGAATCAAGGACTTCAAGACCCGATCAAGTGTCATTAATACCATATTAATGACACTTAAACGGATGATCTTAACACCAGTAACAGCGCTGTCAAAGCCCGTTACAGGGTCATTAAGAGCAATTAAACGTGTATCAATACTAGTAACCGCCGGGGCCACATGTCGGGTCAGGTTAACCTGTAACGGCCTGCCCTTGTACTATAAAAGGACAGGCCGACGACACGTTCAGGGGCGAGAGACACACGCGCCACAAACGCTCGTCACAATCTCATACTGCTAATACAACACCAACACACCCGTGGAGTAGGGTATTACACTCAGGCGTCCCGAACCACGTAAATTCTTGTGTCTCCTGTGCCAATTCCTACTCACCTTCTTGAATCTCCGCGCGCCCACACCGAACAACAAACTCCCCTATCACTTTAGTAGTGTAGGGAGATCTGCCGGTTCAAACCGCCGACAGGCCCGAACCACGTAAATCTTCGTGTCCCTTGTGTCACTCGACATCTCACCTTCTGGAATCTCCGCGCGCCCATACCGAACCTCAAACTCCTCTAACACTTTAGTAGTGTCAGGAGATCTGCCGGATCAAAACCACCGACAGTTGGCGCTAGGAAGGGGCGCCCCGAGATTTCAAGAATGGTGAACTCAGCCGCTGGATCATCCAATGGTCATCCCACTGTTCAAGATGTTGGGGGTAATCCCTCCAATATGCAGCCACCAGCAGGAACCACGGTTCCAGCAGGAGTCGCACTTCCACCACCGCCGTCTCCACCAGCAAATCAAGCTGGACAACGCGATGATGCACCGGCATCAATCACTGCGTCGACGAATCTTGACAACCCGGAACACGCGCTTCATGCAGCACGTGCTCTTCTTCAGCGCCCACCACCTCCAGACGCATCCCGGGATGCAATGGAGCAGTGGAGGGCCGATGTGGAATACTTGGTTGCAGCAGCAGCCGACCGCATCAGGAACCAGGGTCCTCCTCCTTCAGGATGGGCCCCGTCGCAGCGACGGACCTTGTCTGGCAGACTTGGTCCGCACGTTTCCAACAACAGGAGACGTGCTGCATCACAGCAGGTGACGTCGTTACCCTCCGGGGCACGACGTACTCACACGGTATCAAGACTTTCAACTCATGACCTCCAAGCGGAGCTTGATCGCCGATATCGCCAACGAGACGATCGAGTCCATATTGAGCGTGCTCGTGAAAGACGAGAAGCTCAAGACAATCGTGCTCCTGAAGGAGTAGGAGGAGGCTGTTCAACCCTGGCCATGCATCTGCGTATGGTCAGGTGGCCACAGAAGTTCCGGCCTCATCTGCTGGAGAAGTTCGACGGGACCGTTAATCCTGTCGAATTTCTTCAGATTTACTCCACTGCTATCTTGGCAGCTAGAGGAAATGAGGCCGTAATGGCCAATTATTTCCCAGTGGCTTTAACTGAGACCGCCAGGTCCTGGTTTATGAGCCTTCCACCCAACTCCATCAGCAGTTGGGAGGAGTTGTGCCGGCAGTTCACCGCCAACTTCGGGAGTTCTTACACCCGACCAGGCACCGAACTGGACCTTTTTGCAGTTGTACAAAAAGGAGGAGAATCCCTGCGATCATTCATCCAGAGATTCTCTCAGGTACGAAACACTATCCCTTCTATCTCTAGCGCCTCTGTCATCGTGGCATTTAGACAGGGAGTGTGGGATAAGAAGATGCTGGAGAAACTGGCGATCAAGGAGATTACCAGTGTCACGGAACTCTTCAGCTTGGCTGACAAATGTGCCAGAGCTGCGGAGGGCCGTGAAATGCACTCCAAACCAACTCTGGAGGATCACAAGAAATCCTCCAAGGGAGAAGTCGCTACCTCCGGGAGTGGAAAGAAGAAGAAAAAGACCAACGGCAAGAAGAAGCTGTCGGCCGGTGCATCCAATGCTGCAGCTGCTACAGCTCCGGGTGGTCGGGGGCCACGCCCCGAGAAGCGACCTCGACCATCTTATGAAGACGGTGGCAAACCCAAGGTGTGGTGTACAATTCACAAAACGGACAGCCACAGTTTGGAAGACTGCTGGGAGGTCCAAAACCTTGCCGAGCGCTACAACAAGCGCCGGGAAGAAGCTCCTTTCCGACAGAGGGAAGGAACACAAAAAGTTGACGAAGCTCCGGCTGAAGAGTAGTTAGGTTTTCAGGATCCCAAAAAGGTCCTGAAGGCCGTCTACACCTCCGTCGACGACGATTCCGACGTCTCTGACAATGAGCGTCGGAAGACCATGAACACCATTTTTGGTGGATCATGGGACATCACCTTCCGCCGCGTCATCAAGACTATGCGTCAGGACATGGCTGTTGTAGCTCCTACAGCCAGGGCGGAGCCTCATCGGAAGTGGATGGACACAACCATCACTTTTGATGCTTCGGACTGCCCTCAAAGCATGGTTGGAGCAGGTCAGCTACCTTTGATGGTATCTCCTACCATCAATAACATCCAGCTCCACCATGTCATGGTAGACGGAGGTTCGGGGATCAACCTCATAAGCTTCAAAGCTTTTACCAAGCTTCAGCTCTGACCTTCGGATCTCCACCCCTCCCGACCTTTCTCCAGAGTAGGTCCGGGAGCCATTACCCCACTTGGAGCTATTACCCTCCCCGTTACCTTCGGGACCCGGGAGAAGTATTGCATCGAGAAGTTGGTCTTTGACGTTGCTCAGATCAACTTACCCTTCAATGCCATCTTGGGTAGGCCTGCCTTGTACAAATTCATGGCAGCTGCTCATTATGGTTACCTGGTGTTAAAGATGCCAACACCAGTAGGCATTCTCCGGATCTGCGGAGATCGTACTGTCGGAGTAACTACTCTGGAAGAACTCCATGCACTTACTACGGCGCAAGAGGAGGACTCCAGGCAGGAGCAAGCTCCAAAATCCCCGAGCATTCGTCAGCGAGGCTCGACTTCTGCACCTCGTGTGCAGCCAAGCGGCGACACCGACATTCCTGTCAAAGTCGTCCAAATTGGTTCCGATGCCGCTCAGACCACCCGTATATCGGGGGGATTGAACGAGAAATAGGAACTCGCGCTCATCGCTTTCCCCCGGGCTAATGTCGACGTGTTTGCCTGGCAACCGTCACAAATTCCTGGGATCCCCAGGGAAGTGATTGAGCACAATCTGAAGATCTACCCCGACGCCCGGCCTGTGCATCAAAAGCCTCGGAAGCAATCCGTAGAGCGACAGAACTTAATTCGACAAGAAGTGAAGAAGTTGCTCGAAGCTGGATTCATCCGAGAAGTCTTCCATCCAAAATGGCTGGCAAACCCAGTCGTTGTGCCCAAGGTCGGCGGGAAGCTTCGGATGTGTATCGACTACACAACACTAAATAAGGCATGTCCAAAAGATCCATTCCCATTACCTAGAATAGATCAGATAGTGGATTCCACCTCCGGGTGTGAATTACTGTGTTTCCTAGACGCATATTCTGGGTATCATCAAATCAGAATGTCTAGGGAAGATGAAGAGCATACCTCTTTCATCACAGTAGATGGATTGTACTGTTATACATCCATGCCATTTGGTCTCAAGAATGCAGCTTCAACCTTTGTACGAGCTATGTACAAAACCTTTGAAGAACTCATTAGAGACATAGTGGAAGTGTACGTCGACGACATCGTGGTCAAGGTCAAGAACAAGGAGTCACTCCTTGACACCTTGTAGGCTGTCTTCGACAAGCTGTGGGTCACCCGCACAAAGCTAAATCCAAACAAGTGTGTCTTCGGGGTTAGCTCCGGAAAACTTCTTGGTTTCCTGGTAAATCACCGGAGCAAAAAAGGCGTTCCAGGAGCTAAAACAGCTCCTCACCACCCTACCAATTCTGGTAGCTCCGAACCCTGGTGAGCCTTTGCTGCTTTACATTTTAGCCACTGACGAAGTCGTCAGTATGGTCCTCATTGCGAAGAGACCAGAACCATCTCATACTCAGGAGTCCAGACCCCTTCAGGAGGGCCTGGAGGTTCCTGAAAGCGAGTCTGGGTCCCAGCTCCCAGACTTGAATCCACAAGAAGTTACTTCAGAAGACCCAGACCCCTCCGGGAGGGTCCAGGTCGCTTCTGAAGAAGCTCCGGGTTCCTCCAGCAAGGACTCGGAAGTCTCCAAAGAAAATATGGACCCCTCCGGGAGGATCCGGGTCAATGAATAGGAAGCTCCGGGCCCCTCCGGGAGGGTCTGGACCATCCAGCGCCCAGTGTACTTCATTAGTGAAGTACTTCATGACGCCAAGACTCGATACCTAGAGGTGCATAAGCTGCTCTATGCAGTTCTAATTGTCTCCAGGAAGCTTCGCCATTATTTCCAAGCTCACAAGATCTCAGTGGTGACTTCTTACCCACTTCGAGCAATCTTGCATAATCCCAACTTAACTGGGAATATTGCAAAGTGGGCAGCGGAATTGGCTGAATTCGATCTCGAATTCATTTCAAGGCAAGCAATCAAGAGTTAAGCATTGGCAGACTTCATGGCGGAATGGACTCCCTCTCCATCAAACCCTGGGGGCCCCAGCGAGCAGAAGCGAGGACACAAGGCTCCGGTCTTCACTGAGCCTCACTGGACCCTCTACTTCGACGGCTCCATGCAAAAGCAGGGGGTCGGAGCTGGAATCCTTCTCCTCGCACCAACCGGAGAGAAGGTAAAATATATGGTACACCTTGACTTCAAGGCGACCAACAACATGGCGGAATATGAAGCACTCATTTATGGACTAAGGGTGGCACTGTCATACGGTGTCAAGCAACTGCTGGTCAAGGGATATTCACAGCTCATCATTAAGCAAGTGAAGGGTGAATGCTTCTGCAACAATCTCCAGCTAGCTGCTTACCTCCTTGAAGTCCAGAGGCTTCAGAAGGACTTCGAAGTCCTAGATCTCCACCATGTCCAGCGTGCCCACAACGCTGAAGTCGATGAACTCTCGACGAAAGCGTCAACCGGAGCTTTGGCTCCTGACGGAACTTTTGTCTGGAGGTTGTCAAAACCCACAGCTCAGCCTGCCGAACTGAGCGAAGGGGGCGAGATCAGCATCCCGAAGCTGACGGTCCCGATGGCCCTGTTACCATGGCAGCCATCAAGGGCCGTAGGTGCTGCCGGAAGCTCCTAGCAACCCAGCACGCAAGACTCAAATGCTCAAGTTAGTTCTGATGCATGGATCTCGAAGATCCGGAACTACTTGAAAGACAACATCCTTCCTGACGATGATGTATTCGCTGACCGGGTAGTCAGATTGGCTAAAAGATACACGTTGGTAGAAGGGGATCTCTACCAGCGCGGTGCCAATGGCATCCTAATGCGGTGCATCACAAGGGAAGAAGGCTGCGAGCTCCTCGCAGAAATCCATGGAGGCGAGTGTGGTAACCACGTGTCTTCCCGCACGCTGGTTGGTAAAGCCTTTTGGCATGGCTTCTACTGGCCTACAGCACTCCAGGATGCAACTGAGCTGGTGAAGAAATGCGAAGCATGTCAATTTCATGCAAAGCAAATTCACACACCGGCTCAACCCCTACAAATGATACCTCCTACATGGCCCTTCGCCGTGTGGGGGATGGACATCTTGGGACCTTTCCCAAGAGCCGTCAGAGGTTACAAGTTCTTGTACGTTGCCATTGACAAGTTCACCAAGTGGCCGGAAGCAACTCCAGTTGTGACAATCAACAAGCAATCTGCTATCAACTTTTCGCAGTCCATTGTATGCAGATTTGGAGTCCCAAACAAAATCATCACTGATAATGGGACCCAATTCACAAGCTCTGCATTTCAAGGATATTGCAAAGACCTCGACATTCAAGTTTGCTACGCCTCCGTAGCTCACCCAGCAAGCAATGGCCAAGCCGAGAGAGCAAATGCTGAAATCCTTAAAGGACTCAAAACGCGCACCTATGAGTGCTTGAAAAAACATGGAGCCAACTGGATTGAAGAGCTTCCGCCCACTTTATGGGCTAACAGGACAACTCCAAACCTGTCAACTGGAGAGACAACCTTCTTCCTGGTGTATGGAGCTGAAGCAATCCTTCCTCCGGAAATCACCTTGGGGTCACTCCGGGTCCGGACCTTCGACGACCACGCAGGACCAGCTCCGGCGTGAAGACCTAGACCTCCTTGAGGAGGGAAGGTGCCAAGCAGCTATTTGGAATGCCCGATACCGCCAAGCCCTTCGGCGCTATCATCAGCGGCATGTACACAACCGACAGCTCGAGGAAGGCGATCTGGTGCTACGGAGAATACAATCCAGAGAAGGGTTAAACAAACTCTCCCCCAGCTGGGAGGGACCCTTCCGAGTGATTAAAGTATCCCGTCCCGGAAGCGTTCACTTGGCTACCGAGGATGGGACACCTCTACCAAATCCTTGGAACATTTAGCACCTCCGTAAGTTCTACACTTAATATCACGGAGGTGAGTCTGTAGTAACTTGAGGTGTATGTTATAGAGTCATTGTACAGAGTCGGATAGTTCCTCCGGGAGAAGAGCCGGACCTTTCCCGAAAGGTCTGCAAAGTTCATGCAACACTTGTCGCAGTCTCAGGACTAAAAGTGTGGCTAGCTACCCTGGGTCAAACAAGAAATTAAACACGCTTAGCCTGGTTCCGTACCCTAAGAGTGTACTTGTTTCCCCTGTACCCCGGACCTATAATGAAAGACATCTTCATGTGAAACAGACTCCACGTGCATTTATTTTGTACAGGCTCAACATTTTTTATTTTTCTCTTTCTTGTCTATAACAAAGACGTGCAATTCTTAAGAAATTTTAGTTCGACTGGTTCATATACGATTCGAGCTGTATTGCCGATTCTTCTAGATTAAAATATTGTTTATGGCCCACTCGCCTGAATGCCGCCAAGCCAACCGAGGGCCGGAGTGGGCTATCGACTTAGCCTGGTCAAGCACCCTAAGTACGCCACTCTACCTACACCCTGACAAGCCGAAGTAAGGCGGGTCCAAGTACAATTGGATCTGGAAGAAAATACAACGCATTTGGTTGTATTCAGAATCGTGTTTGACCTAAAACTCTCTTGGGAATCGTAAGCCGCGATGAAGTTATAGGCAAGGAACAAATTTTACTATTTTTCTTGGCTTCAGTGTGCAGGAAAAATAACAAATCCACGTTAATGGAGAAAAGCCGGAGCTAACTAAGCTCCGACTCCCCCTAGGTGGCTTGTAATCGATGTTAAACATTGAATACGAGCATCACCGGAGCAACCAAGCTCCGGTAAAGCTAGGGGGGCCAGCCGTCGACGCAAAATAAATGATGGTGAGAAGACCCCGCAAGCTCCGACACCCCACAAAATAAATGATGCTACCAACAAACTACACGTTGGTAAAGGTCACTGCCGGAACTACTAAGCTCCGACACCCCGGAGGACTAACTATCGATGCTCTACGCGTTGATAGGGACTATTGCCGGAGCTACTAAGCTCCGACGATAGACAATGCCGGAGCTTCTAAGCTCCGGTAACCTCAACGGGCCTTCACTATCGAAGACTTCGGACCTACACTCTACAAGTTCGAAGCAAATGAGTCTTCAACAAAACACAATATCCTCTTGGTACATGTTCACAATCAAATTGTGTACATCTACCAAGGGGCCAAGTGAAGATAAAAGTGTTGAAGACAAAAAGTGAAATTCACAAAAATTTGGGGATTTCATTCATCTGGAGACAAGGGATTACAAAATTGAGGAAGAAAAAGAGAGAATACAAGTGGGAGCTACGGAGATGGACCTAGACCCTATGGAAGAACTGGGCGACCTTCTGAGCAACCTCTGACACATTGGCTCGGGCGGCTTCACCTTCTCCTTCGACGGTACCTTCAAGCACTGGGTCCAGAGGGAATTGGGGATTCTGGCTGGTGTAGCATGTCAGCACATACTCTGCGACGTTCTTCGCCAGGGATTTCCCCTCAACCTCCAACTGGTCCGCGATGACATCGCCCACCTTGGAGAGTTTGCTACCTGCCGAGCTCAGCGCTTGCAACGCCAGGTCCAGCTCCGACTCCGGATCATCCGGACGCACGGGACTGAAGCCCATCGAGGTCAGCGCGTCGTTGGCCTTGCCCAGGAACTCCCAAACCTGTAGGGAGTCCGCAACCCTCAAGCCCTTCAGTTCCTCCAAGGATCTTTTGGCTGCCCCCAGTTCAGAATTCTCGCGAGCAAGGCGCTCAACTTCTTTGGCGTTTTGCTGAATCTTTTGAGCAACTCGCTTCTCGAGTTTTCCAAGCTCCTCCTCCCGGAGGTAGATCTTGTTCCGGCGGTCAACCAGGTCCTTCTCCCTGCCCCTTACTTTCTTCTCCCTGGCAGCGATGGCAAACTCTTGCTCGTAGAGTTCCTGCCCTCGCACCTAGGCCTTCTCCTCCTCCTCAGCGCAGCGCTCTTCCAATTTCTTAGTGCGCTCTTCGAGTCCCTTGTCAGCCAGAGCCACCTTTTCGGTGAGCTCCTCCTCCCTCCTCAAGACGTCATCCCGCAGCTCTAGGAGTTTCTGCTCTTCATCTTCGAGCCTTTTCTCCCTCTCCTCAAGTGCCTCCCGGCGCTTGATGAGAGTAGTGTTAATGGCCTCAAGTCTTTCTTGGCGTTCATCAGCTGCACTATTAGCTGCTTTGGTCTGCTCATAAATGGCCCGGGATTGAGCGTCGAGGGTGCGAGTCAAGCTCTCCCTGTCATCCAATAACTTGCCCCAGTACTCCAGGCGGACCTTCTCCTGCTTGATCCATTCTTTGTCATTTGCCAGCCTTGACTGCGCCAGCTTGGTCTTGAAGTAGAGCCGATTACACCACCTCCTAAGGGTTTGGCGCTCCTCTTCAAGAGCCTTGCTGTCGTGGAAGAATGCCAGCTGAACTTGACGCAGACTGGAGCAGGCGTTGTCAATAGACAATGACAACGGGATAGGATCTGGACCTGCTGGGGTCTCCTCCGCTGGTTCCAGTAGGTTTTCAGTTACAAAAATTGGGTCCCACTCCACAAGAGTGGTCCCCTGAGCCTCCACGGCACCAGGGCCGTCCTCCAGGATGGCCTCAGTCACCATCAAGGAGGGTCCCGCTGATGAAGTTTCGACCTCCGGAAGTGGTTCCGAAGGACCAGCCGCCAGATCTTCGTTCGTCCCCTCGGGCAGGGGGCCAACGACTTCATCAGAGCACTCCGGCTCAGCCACGGGTACCTCCGGCGTCGTCACTCCCGGAGCGGGAACTGCTTCTGGCTCCGGCCTGGGCACCTCCTCTACTGGGGGCTCGAGCGCTGACGCCTTCGCAACGACCGGCTCAGGCGCCGGAAGATCTTCAACAACAGCCAGCCCTGCGGCCGGAGCTTCAACGACAACCGGCTCGGGAGCTGGAAGGTCTTCAACATCAACCGGTCCTGTGGCTGGAGCTCCAGCAACGACCGGCTCTGCGGCCGGTGCTTCAGAGGTAACCGGCACAACCGCCGGGACATCCTCAACATCCGGCGTGCACGCCGGGACTTCAATTACCTCCGGCTCAACCACCGGGGCTTCGACAATTTCCGGCTCTGGGGCCGGAATTATTGCTTCCTCTGGCTCAACGGTCGAAGCTTCCATCATCTAAGCACCCAAACCCGGAGCTTCAACCTCTGGGGCAGGTGCCGCTGGCGCATCTTCTCTCCCGTGGTCCGGCGCTACCACGGGAGTCTCGGGGGATGAGTCGAGGTCCATGACCATGACAGCTGGCGCCGGAGCTGCCACATCTTCAGCCACCACTTGGGGCGGCACCGGGACAGGAGCAGAGGCTTCCTCCCTCACAACTTCAGCTGCTGTGGCTGAGGGTGGAGCCTCACTCCTCTTCTTGGGAACGCTGCAGATGAAGGATGAAGAAATTTAAAAAACACTTACTAAAAAAACAACTGTCTGAGGTAAAGATTAAAAATTACCTTGGGAGGCTTCCGCACCAGCTTGCGCGGAACCTCTTTCTCGGGCGTTCTGGGCTGACCATAGCCGCCGCCGGCGTGGAAGCTCCGGAAGGCCCCCCGGAACTTGTTGCAGTCACAGTCACTTCCTTAGTCGAGGCCCTCCTCGACCGGGAAGGAACTCCGGACCTAGAGGCCTCAACTGGCCCTAGTGATGGAGTCGCATGCCCGGAGCTAGCTCCCCGGGAAGACGCTGCTGCGGGTACAGTCGTCGTAGTTGTAGAAGACCTCCCCCTCCGGGGAGAAGGAGCTGATGCAGAGGTTGCAGGCCTGACGGACCTTCCGTCGGCATGCTGCAGTTTCCTCTTCCGGCTCAAGGGTTCGTCCGCTGGTTCCTTGCCCTTGCTGACGACTTCGATCCTTGGCTTCGGGGCAGGGTCGGAACCACCTTCGGAAGCCCCAGGGATCACCACCCTGGAGGTCGATCTTCTCTCGACGACACCAAGGTCGTCAAGCACCGGCATCGTCCGTCGGAGCTCCTTGTTGAACTCTACTTCCACGTTCAGAGGGAGAAAGCTGATGGCGGGGTCAAGTCATCTCCCGCAACGTCGATGCCGTGCTGGAACTTTTTGATATGTAACTCCAAGGTTGCCCCCGCCATGTTGGACTTCAGTCCGGTCTCGACCCGGTCGTCGTCCATCACGCTGTTGAGGGCCCAAGCGAGTTTTTCTCTGCTCTTCAGCGGTGCCCACCAGTTGACCAGGAAGTTGCAAAATACCACCTGAGGAGTTAATCCTCCCTCCACGCACTGGCAGATCCTGGTCAGAGCAGGGTTGAAGGCATCCGACAGCACCGGAGCTTCACTCCAGACTGTAGTGTCGATGTTGGGGAGGCCTTCGGGCAGCTCCAGCTTCTCGTGCTCCTCCACCCGGATGACTATTCAGTCCTTCTTCCAATCATCCCATTTTCCAGAGAGAAACGACCGGAGGTACTTGAATGGGCACTTCTTGCGCTTCACGAAGTAATAGAAGCCAAGGTACTCATTACTCCTACCGGTGGTATGGACGGTGAAGAAGGTCCGGAAAAGTTCAATGCAGGGGGGATGCCCACCCACATTTCACAGAAGTGGACGAAGATAGACACAAGAATAATGGAGTGGGGGCCAAGGTGGTATAGCTGCAGACCATAAAAGTCTAGCAGCATCAAGAAAAAGGAGGAAAAATGTGGGATCAACCCCACCATGGCGTACGAAGAGAAGTACACCATCTCGCCGGCGTGCTCCTTCTCGAACGGGAGCTCACTTCCGGCGCAGACCAGACAGTTGAAGAAGTCCGAGGACCATCCCATGAGGGCCCGGACCTTCTTCAAGTCACCTTCGGTCTTCAAACGACTCTCGCGGAGACCCAACTCCATCGCAGCACATCAAGGCAAGAGAGGAAAAGCGAGCACAAGTTGGGAGTTTGAGCGCAAGATCAGATGAGAGGCGTAAAGAACTCCAGACGGTGCGCGCTTTCCTCCTTAAGTAAGCCCTCGCAACGCTTGGATGGAAACCGCAAGGAAGTCGAAGATACTACTCAAAAATTCCACCCAGCCGATGACAAGAGGGCCCGGGACCACCCCGACGATCAAGGCGAGATTCTTACCCAGGCGAACGGTTGTCATCATGAGGCGGGAAGCCCGAAGGCGGCGGCCTGACAAGGCGCGCGGAACCGATACGATTTTTGTATCGGGAACTGGCGACCTTCAATTGCGTGAGATCCACACGCCAAAGATCTCATTTGCCGCACACGGGATATGCCACGCGGTGAGGATTTAACTCCAAACTATCGCCAATGGCACATCCGAAGACCTTTGAAGACTCAGTTCAAAAGTCGAAGGATGGACCCACCTCCGGCGGAATGACTTCACCCAAGGGGTCTTCCCCAGAGGTGGGCCCAGGGGGCCACTGTCGGTACCCTGGGTACCATATACTCCTTGGGATTGCAAAGATCTCAAGGGAAAGTCATCTACTTGATTTGAAGACCTTCGGAGGCCCACATGTCAGACATAACCGGACCCGCTTCTCCAACATGGTTAGTCCCAGGGTCGCCACGTGTACTATCAAACTGGAGCTACCGCCCACAAGGGGGAAGCTCCGGGCTATGTACCGAAATGGCACCCCCGGACCTAACCCCAGACCGAGGGAAGCTCCAGAACTGACACGTGTCGGGTAACACCGGACCTATCTGTTCCCCACAGTGTGCTCCGGCGCTGCCACGTGTCCAACCGTCGGATATTCAGCCTCTAACCTCCGGAAGACTCCACAACGGCTCCGGATCTTCAAAGGGGAATCAAGGACTTCAAGACCCGATCAAGTGTCATTAATACTATATTAATGACACACGATCGGACGACCTTAATTACCAGTAACGGTGCTGTCAAAGCCCATAACTCGGTCATTAAGGGCCATTAAACGTGTTGAATGTGTATCAATATCAGAAACCGTCGGGGCCACATGTCGGGCCAGACTAACTTGTAACGGCCTGCCCTTGTACTATAAAAGGACAGGCCGACGATACATAGGACACTCTCCGGAGACACGCGGACTTTACACTCTCAACTGATGTTGGGCTCATACATCCAATACAACACCAACACACCCCGTGGAGTAGGGTATTACACTCAGGCGGCACGAACCACGTAAATCTTCGTGTCCCTTGTGTCACTCGACATCTCACCTTCTGGAATCTCCGCGCGCCCATACCAAACCTCAAACTCCTCTAACACTTTAGTAGTGTCGGGAGATCTGCCGGATCAAAACCACCGACACAATCGGTCAGCAATAAAAAAATCGTATGTAATAATGTATTTTCACAGGCAGTTGGCAGCAAAAACCGCATGTGATAATGCATTTTCACAGGTGATTTTTGCCGCTGCTTGTGATAATCGGTTATTATCACAGCCACTTTGTTACAGGCGGTTTTTCAAAATCGTTTGTGATAATATATTTAAAGCCGTCTGTAAAAATATTTTTAATAGTAGTGTTGTATCTAGATATTCCATCTGAATCTTTTTATCTGTCACCGGTTAGTTCAAAAATGAACTAGCCGGTAACAAATAAAAAGATCCGGAGAGGATACTAGCTTAATGTGATCTCTCAAAAATCCAAATGATCCTAAGGCATCCTATATTATTTGAGCTCGTCGGATGGGTGGGCTTGAGTTGTCTACCCAAAATACAACCGCACAAGTGATCCGGAAATAATTTTTGGATTTTCTTATTTGTGCTCTTGCTTGGCTTAACTATTCCTTTCTGTTTTTGCTTGCTGAGCTCGTGTAAACTAGAGTTACTGGTCCACATAACATCGTAATGATTGTGCATTTTCGAGCTCAATTCATTGAATTAACTGGTATTTTTAGGAAAAACTTTATTTTTTGTCCGATTTTGACTCCGGAACTATATAGTACCATGCAAGAGGTGAGATGGTATATGGATATATGGCGTGGTGTTTGTTTGGGCCGCATGGGATGCGTGTGGTAATTTCAGTTACCTGAAATGCGGCCATGGTTTTAGGCGATGGGCACGCCACGGCACCAGGTCTAGAAATTAACGACTACTCCTTCCCTTCTAAAAGAAATTTATCGTTTTGTAGTTCATTTTGAACTACCAAGCGACAAGCTTAATTTTGAGGATGGAGGGAGTAGTTTAGTTAAATTGTTAATTGTTATTCGTAAATTGCAAGAATTATGTTAATGTAAAATAATCAAACAAAATAATTTTGTGGTTGATTAACCTATTGAAGTAAGGATTAATGCTTAATTACAAGAATTAGTGATTAATTGTAGTAATTATCTGCTAATTATTTGGTATCTGAAATTTTCGCAAATTTCAAGCACCTGGAATTTAGAGAGACTCATACAATTATCACCTCCCTCTCTTAACCGCTAACCCCGCATTTCATCCCCTGCTTCTCTCTAATCTTTCGCCGTTTCTTGTTCAGAATTGTTTAGAAGCGCGTGATGCTAGCTGCTGAGTCATTGATATATTTCAACCGCAAGTGGTTAACCAGCTATACACTTGTACTTACAGAACTCAACGGATATGCAATGCAAACAGTTGTGAACCAGAAACACATGTGCCATACCTGTATGATTGTCATCCCGTATCAATCGATTGTTGTATTAACTACTGTGATCCGTATATTTTCTGCTCATGTGCAGCGAGTCATTTGCACAAGCACAGTGTTATTTCATATATATGCGAGGAGTGAAGCACGAGGGCATTGTAAACTCCATCGAGTCAACGCTTGCACAAGCACATGATCTGATTGTGTGAATGATATGGAAATAAGTTGTGCGCTAATCTGTGTATACCCAAACGCTCGTTGGACCGACCACCGGCGACGTGCGCGAGTTGCATCTCCCTTCGACGTTGGGCATGCAATCTCGTTGCCTACAAATACCACCTGCCTGCTTCCCACTTTCGGCACACCAGCACCAAGCTGATACTGCTCTTGCTATATCTTCTGCTCTCGCTCTATCTCTAGCTTCATCTATTCCATATTTCTCATCCATCAATGGCTTCCGCCTTGGTCATGAAAGCTGCCGTTGTTGCTGCCGTCTGCACCATGCTGGTGCTGCTGTCCACGGGACCTCCGGCGGCGATGGCGGCCGACGTGCTGGACGAATGCCGACCCGGCTGTATTTCGGGATGCGACGGCTTCTCTACCGCGGTATGCATGGGCATCACCAAAAGGGCGCCTGCTCTGACCGGGACATGCGAAGTGCGGATCTCCGCGCTGTGCACGACCACCTGCATCCACCTTTGCAGCCTCGACACCCTGCCAGAGCCAGGCACCCCAATCCTGCCTTGCAAGCCTTATTAAGAAGCTATTGATGTGCATCGTCCGTTTCTCCTTCACGAGTGTTTCAACATTTTACAAGAAGGATCCTATTTCAACATTATACAATACCCGTGGCTTTGGTACGTGACTGCCGGAATGTATGTGTGTACGTGTACGTGCGTATGCATGTGGATCAAATTGTTTGGAGTCCATGTATACCGTGGCTTATGTCAAGTAAACATGTGTAATCGTGAATTATGTTTAATAATATTATCATTATTATTTTCAGTCAAAATGAACTAAAAATCTTGTCTAAAACGACAATTATTATGAGAAGAAGAGACTATTATTTTTGGCGGCAATCTTCTCATACATTTGGGATGCATCAACACGTCTCTTCTTGTGTGTGAATATATATATATATATATATATATATATATATATATACACACACACATATATATATACATATATATACACATATATAGCTCGTCTCCGGTGATAGTCACCAACTGTAGTGTAGTCCATACACATATGTATTGGTCATTCTTCCGTTTTCAGCGTGGTGAGGTTTTGGAGGAAAGCAAATATGAACTCATGTGATGCCGTTGACACTATTATTCTAGAAGATAACCAACTATAACCAGGCAGCCGACGGATCCAGGAAAGGTAAGTCTAATTTGATACTTTCCCTCATGTATCAAAATAATTGCCGTTAGGGCAGTTATAGTTAATTCATTTTTAATTTCTTTTTTTGACTGAAACGATAAATAATTTGATACAGGAGGGAGTATTTGATACTCCTTCCGTTTCTTTTTATTTATTACTGTTTAATTTAAAAATGAACTAGTTGGTGATGAATAAAAAGAAACAGAGAGAGTGTAGTAGTTTTGGTATAATTACTTTGTCATCAAGTCTCCTTCATGCTGCTAACAACAGGCTTTTTAACTGGTTCAGTGCAATGCGTGTTTGACTGACACGAACTTGGGCAATGCGAGCTTTTCTTTTTTAAATGGAAACCTTCCGCCTCCATTAACCATAACAGATATCACATTGTCAAGCTTACACAAGGAAAGTAAGGGAGAAACTTCATCCCCAGAAATCTACTCAGACTTAACAGCATGGTTTTTTTTTTAGACTACCGTGGGCAATGCGAGCTTGCAAGTTTCATTCAACCAAGTTTCTTGCTTGGATGCTGCCATTACTTATGCAAAGTGTTTCTTTCTGGTTGTTTTGTGTAAGTTGAAGTTAAGAGGGCTAGGTCAACCGGCGAGGAAATGATTAGTGCGATAATATCACTCCCTTACTTGAAATTAAATCAAATGTTCAATATGATATTTTTTTCAGATAATCGACTCATTTATAATGATTTGACTGAAGATAATCTTGTAATATATCAATAATTTATCATTGGTAGTACACAGTTAACTATTTCAATTTCGTAGAAAAATAAAAAATATTTTAGGGCGTGGACGTTGACTGCATCAAAAGGTGCCTGACCTGAACGATGCAAAGTGCGGATCTCTACGTTGTATACCATCTGCATCAACGTTTGCAGCCTCGACACCCTGCCAGAGCGAGACACCCCATTCCTGCCTTGCACGCCCTCTGGTGTGCATCCGTTGTTTCTCCTTCACGAGTGTTTCTACATTTACAAGACCGCTGGCTTTGGCATGTGACTGCCGATTTCCACTAAGTACGTGTTTTAACATGTGACTGCCGATTTGTATAATAATGAATTATGTTTAAGAATATTATCATTCTTGTATCACCTTTAAAACAATGACAACAAAGCCATTGTGCCGATGGAATTACAGTAAATTAGTTCTATCGATTTCGGGAATCATTGGAAATGAAGCGGTTCATGTTGGCTCCATGCATTCCACGTACGCCCGCTCTGCCGCGGTGGCTCGCTTTCGTGCGCGTGGATGCAGTCTGCGCACACGCAGCAGCATGCTTAACTGCTGCCACTTTATGCTGTCGTTGCACAAGGCATTGCATGTATCCAGACATGCAGCCTGCTCCACCGAAAGGGACAAGGCTTCCCTCCTCCCGCTGATGTGTTATCATTTTATTTGTTGTGAAGATATGATAGTTCAACTGAGTATTAATGAAGAACCAATAATATTTTGACACGTCAACAGGAGGACGCATGGGAGGACCGAATAGGAGGAGGGAAGCCGCATTCCACCGAAAGACCATCTCTTTCGACAGTAGTAGAGGTTCAGAGTACCATCATGCATGAAAGGGCAGGGGAGTAAGTCCATCACATCAGGTTTTGACAATGTCCCAAGCTGCACGGTGCAAGTTGGTAAGTTGGTAACCGGAACGCCGGAATTTTTCCGGTTATTACTCCCTTCGGTATCAAATTATTTATCGTTCGGACATGCTAGTTATTTTGTTGATTGGAAACGTCAACTTAAAAAGAATGTAGTATTACTAGATTCATTGATGGATCTGCAGAACTGCATGCAGATTGAGCGTTGCTGAATTTGGTCGTCCCAGTGCAGAGATGTAACGTTCAGTACTTCAGTTCAGTTCACCCATTTTTATTATCTGAACATTCGCTATCTAAAGGCGGAGTCCTGTTACTACTGGTGGTTCATCTGGAAAGAGTGAAACCAGCGGATCTTCCGAAACCTCTCCGATACCTTTGATCGGGTTGCTGCGATCACAGCAGATAGAGTATCCCTGTTCTCATCTGAGTGACCCTGTATCTACCAGCAGCGAAGGATGCCTCCTGCCGAGGCCTGGGTGTCTCCTGACCTGGGTTTTAGTATATGTAACTTAGGCTGTCTGATTATCCATCTTCCTTAATGAATGGGCAACGCTCCTGCTTTTTTTTTTTCAAAAAAAGTGAGCCGCGCGCATCATGCATGATTCATGAGGGGGGGGGGATAATTGTGGTTTTGTTTCTCGTGTGGGGAATCTTGGAACAATCTTGTTGATAAGAGAGCTTTTTTCGCGAGTATTATTGTATTTTCGTGTATATGGAGTTACGCCAAACAGGATAATCTAGCTTACTTTGTGCATGGGCAGCTTGAAAGGATGAATTTTGTCGTGCAATGACGACGCTGAAAGCCTGACACCCGATGTGAAACCATATTATAAGTACACTGATCGAAAAGCATGGAGCTAGCTGCTGTAGCAGAGGTAAACATGAAAAAAAAAAGACTGGGTGTAGTGTACTAGTAACTGTAGTGGCCACTTCAGTTTGTCGCCATATATATGGTGGCTTCTCAAAATTGCCTTTCATTTTTAGATCTTGTTGTTGAATTCAGGGAGCTAATCAATTAGGCAGTGCACTAATCGATTTCTAAACAGATCAACTTAGACTAAAACTTAATCAATCTAAACTTCTCGTGCTCCTCCACCCGGATGACTATACAGTCCTTCTTCCAATCATCCCACTTTCCAGAGGGAAACGACCGGAGGTACTTGAATGAACACTTCTTGCGCTTCACGAAGTAGTAGAAGCCAAGGTACTCATTACTCCTACCGGTGGTATGGACGGTGAAGAAGGTTCGGAAGAGTTCAATACAGGGGGGATGCCCACCCACATCTCACAGAAGTGGACGAAGACGGACACAAGAAGAATGGAGTGAGGGCCAAGGTGGTACAGCTGCAGACCATAGAAGTCTAGCAGCATCAAGAAAAAGGAGGAAAAAGGTGGGATCAACCCCACCATGGCGTACGAAGAGAAGTACACCATTTCACCAGTGTGCTCCTTCTCAAATGGGAGCTCTCCCCCGGCGCGGACCAGGCGGTTGAAGAAGTCCGGGGACCATCCCATGAGGGCCCAGACCTTCTTCAGGTCACCGTCGGTCTTCAAACGGCTCTCGCGGAGACCCAACTCTATCGCGGCACAACAAGCCAAGAGAGGAAAAGCGAGCACAAGTTGGGAGTTTGAGCGCAAGATCAAATGAGAGGCGTAAAGAACCCCATACGGTGCGCGCTTTCCCTCTTAAGTAAGCCCTCGCAACGCTTGGATGGAAACCGCAAGGAATTCGAAGATACTACTCAAAAATTCCACTCAGCCGATGACAAGAGGGCCCGGAACCACTTGGACGATCAAGTCGAGGTTCTTAACCAGGCAAACGGTTGTCATCACGAGGCGGGAAGCCCGAAGGCGGCGGCGTGACAAGGCGTGCGGAACAGATACGATTTTCGTATCGGGAACCGGCGACCTTCAATTGCGTGAGATCCGCACGCCAAAGATCTCACTTGTCGCACACGAGATACGCCACGCGACGAAGATTTAACTCCCAACTATCGCCAACGGTACATCTGAAGACCTTTGAAGACTCAGTTCAAAAGTCGAAGGATGGACCCACCTCCGGCGGAATGACTTCACCCAAGGAGTCTTCCCCAGAGGTGGGCCCAGGGGGCCACTGTCGGTACCCTGGGGGAATATCATCTACTTGATTTGAAGACCTTCGGAGGACCACATGTCAGACATAACCGGACCCGCTTCCTCAACACGGTTAGTCCCAGAGTCGCTACGTGTACTATCAAACCGGAGCTACCACCCACAAGGGGGAAGCTCCGGGCTATGTACCATAGTGACACCCCCGGACCTAACCCCAGACCGAGGGAAGCTCCAGAACTGACACATGTCAGTTGGCACCGGACCTAACTGTTCCCCACAGTGTGCTCCGGTACTGCCACGTGTCCAACCGTCGGATCTTCAGCCTCCAACCTCCGGAAGACTTCACAACGGCTCCGGATCTTTAAAGGGGAATCAAGGACTTCAAGACCCGATTAAGTGTCATTAATGCTATATTAATAACACACCATCGGACGACCTTAATTACCAGTAACGGTGCTATCAAAGCCCGTAACTCGGTTATTAAGGGCAATTAAGCGCATCAAATGTGTAACCGCCAGGGCCACATGTCGGGCCAGGCTAACTTGTAACGGTTTGCCCTTGTACTATAAAAGGACAGGCCGACGATACATAGGACACACTCTGAACACTCTCACGGGAGACACGCTCGCTCTACATTGAGCTCATACATCCAATACAACACCAACACCCCGTGGAGTAGGGTATTACGCTCAGGCGGCCCGAACAACGTAAATCTTCGTGTCTCTTGTGTCACTTAACACTTCACCTTCTTGAATCTCCACGCGCCCATACCGAACCTCAAACTCCTCCAACACTTTAGTAGTGTCGGGAGATCTGCCGGATCAAAACCACCGACAGAATTCACCACAACTTAGCTAACAGCGGAAGCTTAATACTTAATTCTTTAAGAAATTATAAAATTTGCTTTTTAAAGAAAAAGCATTTGATATCATTTACTCGATTTGAGGAAATGCCCTTAAATGGCAACATGATTATTGAATTTGCAGGAACAATTTAAATAATGTACACAAACATAGCATAAAAATCTAAAATTTATAAAACAATATTAAATAAATTTATGTCCACTTACTAAATACGTGATAACTAATTGCATTTTATCTCATACTAAAATGCACTAAAAACTCCATGATTCACGATATGTGAATTTCATGAACTTAGTCTAATTTTCAAATCTGAAAATCTCTTTAAAACTAGGCCAAAAGCTAATTTCTTAATTTCTGGAAATTATTTTCTATACTTACTCATTTCTGTAAAAAGAAAAATGCTGAAATCACTCAATGGACCAAAACTTACAAAATGGCCCATCATGAAGTGAACAGACCAAAGGTCCTGACCATAAACCTTACTAGGCCCACTACTTAATTCTGGAAATCTGAATAAAAGGAAAAATAACTTGTAGCTGGCCCAACTGATGGCTTGCAGCCCAACTAAGAGCTCAGCCTGCTACACGGGCACCTTACTTGCCCAGCTACCTTACGAAGCAGCACATGACATTGGCCAGCTGAGTTGCCTGCACTAGTGCACTTGCGTGCTGCATGCAAATGTGCTTGCATGTGCACGTGGGCTTCTGCATGCTGATGTGCACTAGCTCAGCTCAAACGCTGCCCATTCGCACGTGGCCTGACCCGAGGACGCATCGATGCGGCGCCGCGTGCAGCGCGTGGTGTCGGCCTGTTCGGCCGCACCGCTTAACCTCAGCCATCGATTTTCATCCAATGGACAAGCTGAAAGATCGGAGGCACAAAAGGCATCGACCGTCGCTCAACGAAACTTAACTCCATTCGCCCTCGCCTCCGTCTCTCTCACCGCACCGCACGAGCGAAACACGGAGAGCCCGAGGCTCCTCGCGAGATCCGGCACAGTGAGAATATCACCGGTCGGCTGCCGTTGAGGGAGCTGGAGTTTTGAGAGGGGGCGGAAAGCAAATCCGGTGCGGTGGTTGAGGCTTCGGCCCCGCTGTAACCTTCATCGCCGGTGCGCGACGCTCACGTACGGGTGAGCACGCCGCCGTGATGGGATGGCGCGCGGTGCCCTAGGCATGACGGATCCGGCGAGTCCGATTGCTCGCGTTTAAGGAGACTTTATCGGAGGAGGTCAAGGATGGCACCGCCGGTGCTGTAGCCCAACGGACGGCGCACTGACTTAGGTATATTGATTCACACTCTTTCTATTTCTAGTTTTTTATTCAATTCAGTTTTTTCTTTTTGGTCCTAAGTTTAGATCTGAGTTTTTCTTCAGAATCTTGGCTTGAACTGAATTGAATCCCCTCCTTCTTAATGCTTATAGTGAAACTTATTCCACTAAACTTAATTGAAAACCCGATTTAGGCATAGCCTAGACCGGCTCTGATGCCATTGTTGTATTCAGGGAGCTAATTAATCAACTAGGCAGTGCACTAATTGGGTCCTAAACAGATCAACTTAGATTAAAACTTAATCAATCTAAACTGATTCATGGTGTTTGGGTGATAGACAAATGTTAGGGAAGGTGTGTGACGACATACCTTGGTTTGCATCGGGAATCGCGGTCATGGCAGCGAGAGTGGAGCGGAGGGGCGTCGATCTTGCCGTCGCCGAAGGGATAACGGTGTCTGCAAGGCCTTCCCCTCACTTCCCACGTTCTTTTTGGCCGATCGGTTAGCCTCTCGGGTTGTTAGGATAAGCCCTTTACTAATCTAACTAACCCTTCTTATAAAGGTTGTGGGCATGAGAGGGGGCCTCTGACTCTTAGTCGTGTAGCACCCCCGATCACGGTGCGGTTAGGGAGTTGGAACCGGTGTGGGTGGGGCCCACACTGGAAAGTGGTCAATAACTAACATTCTCCCCCTTGACCACTGAACTGAAGACTTACTAACTTATTAGCTTAATTACTTACTTAATTACTTAGCTTAATGTATATTCCCTCACGCTTTGACATAAAAGGCACAACGCATCAAAACAGCCATTTACGTACTGTTTGACTCGAGGACCATGATATGTCTCACATTCAGAAACAAACTTATACTTAGTTTGGCCCCTTAGTATCCAGGATAGTCACAGGTTTCCTCTTAAGACCCATGCATGCTTCATGTTCTTTGAACATATGGGCGGGAAAACCCTTCTGTAAATGGTACCGCAAGCTTTTCGCTTGATTCTTATATGCTTCTTATCTATTGTGCTCCTGGATTTTATATTTCACAACACTAAACTCAATGTCGATGTCCTTGACAGTTTCACTCGACTCATGGTTGTGAAAATATGATACTACAAACTTATTGTAGTATTACTTAAGTGGTTCGTGCTGTCGACCACTCTTATAACCGAATAAAACTTTGTATCGCCTGCTCGTTGGTCTCATCTTAAATAACATGATTTGTCACACATTGTGGACGATATAGTGACTATTCATTTGGAGTAGTTCCACAAAATAACTCCATTTTGCGAAAGGTGGATATATAACTTAATGTGGAAATCTTACAATCCACCCAATTCGCGAAGCTAAAACTAAGAAGTCTCACTTCGTCAAGTGAGCTTCAACTTATGATTTTTAATCATGAGGCCTTATGTGGATTGCACCTTGTTAATTAATTTCTTAAATACTTTCTGTCAAGTATCCCGGTCATTATCTTAAGTCAAGGTAAACACTTACTCGAGCATACATCAATTAATCTTCCGACAGCAGAAGCTAATGGAACCGAAATCATAAGGTCGACCATCATTGGTTCCCTAAACTTATCAAATTCTTAAACTTATCATCCTTGACTATCTGAACAGGCGAAGTTTTAACACCTCCTTATCATGATCATGGTGAATTCTAATTCCTATCTTGTAGGATTCTTCACCTAGATCCTCTTATGGACAAAATCTTTCAATTTCTTATGACTGATTTATCTTAAAAGCAATGTACTATGTACATTCAACTTAGAATACATGTGAGTGTCCATCTCACATTACTTGAAAACCCAAACTAATAGTCTAATAGATCTTAAGATACATTTATTAATGCTTAATTGAATCCATGAATGGATTTTTCTGAAGAGTATCTCAAGAGTCTCTTGATCATTATGACAAACCTTTTGGTCAGGTCACACTGACATTCTTATATAAATCTCAAATAGAGAACTTATTTTTACATCCATCTGATGTAAAAACATCCATAATGCACTACTGATAACTTAATTATTCTTTAGGAAATCTTAATTGAGTGAATTGCCATTAGTTTGACCACAAAAGAAAAGTTCCCTTCAAAATCACTCTTCTCCTGTAGGATCATTACAGTCTACTGTTTTAATTCTTTCAGGAACTATTACTAATACTAATACTCAGATACTAGTGGTGTACTTAGATCTCATCTCATCCCGCATGGTTTTTACACCATAGATGATTAAGATCGTCTGATAGTATTTTCTTATATGGTATGACCATTTTTGTTATTTATCTTATTGTGATCGGGCTGGTATCACTCTTCATCATTATTGGCCACTAATGATGAATAATCAATAGCAGATATTGTGATAACAATGTCTTGCATTGTTAACACAACATCAGTAAGACACCATAAAGAGTGATTCTCGGATAAGAGTGGCAATATGTACCATTCCTTTTAAGATCGGTGTCTTTATGAAGTCAAAACTCCCTCTGATTTAATCTTCTTTACCCAATTCAATTTCTAAACGATCTTATGACCCGCTATGGATCAAAACTTATGTCAAGTGAGGATCAACCCAACACTTGACCTTATGCAACTCACATAACTCGTGCACTATACTTATATTTTGGGGTTATTGTCGCCTCACATCATTGATGATAACATACTTAAACTGAGTTATTCTTAATATCTTTCTGTTACTGATGAAAGACTAACAACACGTAGTGAATCATTAACGAAAATGTTACAATCCAGCTACAGCAGGTAAGAGAGAGACAATTTGACCTCTCATCATACCATACTCTCCCTGATCATGTCATCCTACTAATGATGACATGTCTTATTTAACTGAACTGATGATAATCAATAACTTATTATATTCTTACAACCAAAACTTAATAATGTTTGGGTTTACTTTTGCCTTAACAGGACCACCTCATATAAAAATGCTTAAGTAAGGTTTTACGCTCTGTCCACAATATACAATGGTGTCTTAGAGGCTCACTTAATATAAAGTTCCACTTAACATGTAAATCGATAGACTATATACTTAATTAACATACACCGTTTCACTTATTTATTTTAGGGGTATTGAATTCTTACTTGAATAAAACTAAGTTAATAGTAATACATATTCAATGCCTTATTTTGAATCTGAAACGTCTTAATGAGGGAGAAACTAATCGGTGGAGAAAACTAATCAATTCTCCCCCTCGAAATATGGCCTTAATGACAATGCCATAATTTCGAAGTTGTTTCGAGATCGATTCTAATACGCTTATCTTAATACTTAGTTTGTGAGCGGAAACTTGAATAAAATTTAAATCATCATCTAAGGATAAATATGAATACTTAATGTGCTTAACCATAATACTAAGAACTCAATGAAGTACTTAAATAAAAAAAAATTAGAAATATGAATACTTAAACTAAAATTCCATTAATTGGGGTATATGATGAATCCTAAGTACAAACCTATAACTTAGAAGAAAATTAAGTCTAAGATCTCAACTTTAACTTCATGATCATAGCGACTTTAATGATCATTCCACTCTTCTTATGATCCTTCACTTATCTAATTCCTGTCTCAAGAATATATATGATTGCATCTTAGTTAATCAATCGAATAGATTAAAAATAATCTTAAACATTGACTTAACAATTAAAAGTCAACTTACCTTTATCATTCTCATGATTGACAGACTTAATAGCAAGATGAGACTTAATGCGATCTTCTTCTTGAACGCATAAATCAATTAATTTCTTAAGATCCCACTGCTCAGACTCAAAGTTGTAACTAATGATAATATGCTCAAAATCATCTGGAAGTAGAGCAAGAATGAGGTTGAAAAGAAACTCATCTTTCAACCCCGAATCTAATAGCTTAAGTTTAGCAGTAGTGTCCCACATACTAAGAATGTGCTCACGCACACTTCCTCCATTATGCTTCTGAGTGACGAGGTTCTTAATAAGAGCATGCATCGTAGCCTTGTTGCAGTCAGTTGCATACTTTTCTATCATAAGGAGGTACCCATAAGTAGTGTTGCATTCAGGAATTTCTTCCCGAACACTCTCAGTAATCGAACTCTTAATCACTTGTAAACATTTCTTATTTGAGATTGACCACTTAGCATGATCTAAATCGAAGCGAAAGTAGTCCTCTTCATAATCCTTCATCCTTTTGGTGAAAGACTCCTTAGTTTCTCCGTCACGAATAACGGGAATCTTAGGCTCAGTAGGACGTGCTCTTATCAGTGTCAAATCTATATTGGAGATTGTCAAACCAACCTCCAACTTAGATCGCCAACTAGTGTAATTGTCCTTTCTTAGATAGTTCTCTGGCAAGATAAATCTTAGTATCAAATCTGTAATGGAAGATCCTTGATCTGATGAATCATAACAAAACTTAGTCAATGCATGAACATGATTATAAACTAATCATCTTAATTTGTCTTTCATATTGGTTACTTGACAACTTGCAAACTTAAAGACTTAATGATTTCGTCTTTCACGTTGGTTACTCAACGAAAACTAAATGGGCTTGAATAATTATGTGTTTCGTCTTTCACGTTGGTTACTCAACGAATATTTAATGAACTTAAATAATGATTAACTTATGTGTTTCGTCTTTCACGTTGGTTACTTAACAAAAACACAACATATAAAATAACTTAATAAGAACGAAAACCTTGATTTCTAAACGTGCTTTGCCTTTCACGTTGGTTACTTAGCAAAAACACAACACTAAAGTCATAACAATCTCGTCTTTCACATTGGTTACTCAACGAAAATTCTTAGTAAACTTAATGGATCATTAAACAACGTGTTTGTCTTTCGCGTTGGTTACTCAACAAAACACAATGACTTAAGGAATAAGACTTAAATGAGAAATAATCTCAATATGTGGTAAAAACAAAAAATTACCAGTACTCATGATGATCAAACATCATAACTTAAAGCTTAAAACAACTTAGACATAGCTAATATCCTGAATACATGGCGAATTCATTTTTCACGTTGGTTACTAAATGAATGCACCATAACTTAATTAACAGCGGAAGCTTTATGCTTAATTATTAATACTCTTATTTAACTTCTCATAATACTTAAAAACAACTAAAACATGACAATAATATCTTAATATATATGGTAAATTCATTTTTCACGTTGGTTACTAAATGAATTTGTCGGTACCCTAGGTACCGTATACCCCTTGGGATTGCAAAGATCTCAAGGGAATATCATCTACTTGATTTGAAGACCTTCGGAGGCCCACATGTAAGACATAACCGGACCCGCTTCCTCAACACGGTTAGTCCCAGGATCGCTACGTGTACTATCAAACCGGAGCTACCGCCCACAAGGGGGAAGCTCCGGACTATGTACCATAGCGACACCCCCGGACCTAACCCCAGACCGAGGGAAGCTCCGGAACTGACACATGTCAGGTAGCACGGGACCTAACTGTTCCCTATAGTGTGCTCTGGTGCTCCCCACGTGTCCAACCGTCGGATCTTCAGCCTCCAACCTCCGAAAGACTTCACAGCGGCTCCGGATCTTTAAAGAGGAATCAAGGACTTCAAGACTCGATTAAGTGTCATTAATGCTATATTAATGACACACCATCGGACGATCTTAATTACCAGTAACAGTGCTATTAAAGCCCATAACTCGGTTATTAAGGGCAATTAAGCGCATCAAATGTGTAACCGCCAGGACCACATGTCGGGCCAGGCTAACTTGTAACAGCCTGCCCTTGTACTATAAAAGGACAGGCCAACGATACATAGGACACACTCTGAACACACTCACGGGAGACACACTCACTCTACATTGATCTCATACATCCAATACAACACCAACACTCCGTGGAGTAGGGTATTACGCTCAGGCAGCCCAAACCACGTAAATCTTCATGTCTCTTGTGTCACTTAACACTTCACATTCGTATGCCCATACCGAACATCAAACTCCTACAACACTTTAGTAGTGTCGGGAGATTTGCCGGATCAAAACCACCGACAGTTGGCGCGCCAGGTAGGGGCGCCTGATATTTCAAGAATGGTGAACTCAGCCACTGGATCATCCAATGGTCATCCTGCTGTTCAAGCTGTTGGGGGTAATCCCTCCAATATGCAGCCACCAGCAGGAACCACGGTCCCAGCAGGAGTCACACTCCCACCACCGCCGCCTCCACCAGCAAATCAAGCTGGACAACGCGATGGTGCACCGGCGTCAATCACTGCGTCGGCGAATCTTGACAACCCGGAACATGCGTTTCATGCAGCACGTGCTCTTCTTCAACGCCCACCACCTCCGGACGCATCCCGAGACGCAATGGAGCAGTGGAGGGCCGATGTGGAACATTTGGTTGCAGCAGCAGCCGACCACATCAGCAACCAGGGTCCTCCTCCTTCAGGACGGGCCCCGTTGCAGCGACGGACCTTGTCTGGCAGACTTGGTCCGCACGTTTCCAACAACAGGAGACGTGTTGCGTCACAGCAGGTGACGTCGTTGCCCTCTGGGGCACGACGCACTCACACGGTATCAAAGCTTTCAACTCACGACCTCCGGGCGGAGCTTGATCACCGATATCGACAACAAGATGGCCGAGTCCATATTGAGCGTGCTCGTGAAAGACGAGAAGCTCAAGACATTCCTGCTCCTGAAGGAGTAGGAGGAGGCTGTTCGGTCCTGGCCATGCATCTGCGTAAGGTCAGGTGGCCACAGAAGTTTCGGCCTCACCTGCCGGAGAAGTTCGATGGGACCGTTAATCCTGTTGAATTTCTTCAGATTTACTCCACTGCTATCTTGGCAGCTGGAGGAAATGAGGCTGTAATGGCCAATTATTTCCTAGTGGCTTTAACTGGGACCGCCAGGTCCAGGTTTATGAGCCTTCCACTCAACTCCATCAGCAGTTGGGAGGAGTTGTGCCGGTAGTTCACCGCCAACTTCGGGAGTTCTTACACCCAACCAGGCACCGAACTGGACCTTTTGCAGTTGTGCAAAAAGGAGGAGAATCCCTGCAATCATTCATTCAGAGATTCTCTCAAGTACGAAACACTATCCCTTCTATCTCTAGCGCTTCTGTCATCGTGGCATTTAGACAAGGTGTACGGGATAAGAAGATGTTGGAGAAACTGGCGATCAAGGAGATCACCAGTGTCACGGAACTCTTCAGCTTGGCTGACAAATGTGCCAGAGCTGCGGAGGGCCGTGAAATGCACTCCAAACCACCTCCGGAGGATCACAAAAAATCCTCCAAAGGCGAAGCCACTACCTCCGGGAGTGGCAAGAAGAAGAAAAAGACCAACGGCAAGAAGAAGTCGTCGGTCGGTGCATCCAATGCTGTAGCTGCTGCAGCTCCGGGTGGCCGGGGGCCACGCCCCGAGAAGCGACCTCGACCGTGTTCTGAAGACGGTGGCAAACCCAAGGTGTGGTGTCCAATTCACAAAACGGACAACCACAGTTTGGAAGACTGCCGGGAGGTCCAAAACCTTGCCGAGCGCTACAACAAGCGCCGAGAAGAAGCTCCTTTCCGACAGAGGGAAGGAAAACAAAAAGTTGACAAAGCTCCGGGTGAAGAGGAGTTAGGTTTTCAGGATCCCAAAAAGGTCCTGAAGGCCGTCTACACCTCCGTCGACGACAGTTCTGACGTCTCTAACAACGAACGTCGGAAGACCATGAACACCATTTTTGGTGGATCATGAGACATCACCTCCCACCGCGTCATCAAGACTATGCGTCGGGACATGGCTGTTGTAGCTCCTACAGCCAGGGTGGAGCCTCACCGAAAGTGGATGGATACAACCATCACTTTTGATGCTTTGGACTGCACTCGAAGCATGGTTGGAGCAGGACATTTACCTTTGATGGTATCTCCTACCATCAATAACATCCAGCTCCACCATGTCATGGTAGATGGAGGTTCGGGGCTTAACCTCATAAGCTTCGAAGCTTTTACCAAGCTTCAGCTCCGACCTTCAGATCTCCACCCCTCCCGACATTTCTCTGGAGTAGGTCTGAGAGCCATTACCCCACTCGGTGCTATTACCCTCCCCGTTACCTTCGGGACCCGAGAGAAGTATCGCACCGAGAAGTTGGTCTTTGACGTTGCTCAGATCAACTTACCCTTCAATGCAATCTTGGGTAGGCCTGCCTTGTACAAATTCATGGCAGCTGCTCATTATGGATACCTGGTGTTGAAGATGCCAACACCAGTAGGTGTTTTCCGGATTCGCGGAGATCGCACTGCCGAAGTAACTGCTCTGGAAGAACTCCATGCGCTTACTACGGCGCAAGAGGAGGACTCCAGACAAGAGCAAGCTCCAAAACCCCCGAGCATTCGTCAGCGAGGCTCGACTTCTGCACCACGTGTGCAGCCAAGCGGCGACACCGACATTCCTATCAAAGTCGTCCAAATTAGTTCTGATGCTGCTCAGACCACCCGTATATCGGGGGGATTGAACGACAAATAGGAACTCGCGCTCATCGCTTTCCTTCGGGCTAATGTCGACGTGTTTGCCTGGCAACCGTCACAAATGTCTGGGATCCCCAGGGAAGTGATTGAGCACAATCTGAAGATCTACCCCGACGCCCGGCCTGTGCACCAGAAGCCTCAGAAGCAATCCGTGGAGCGACAAAACTTCATTCGACAAGAAGTGAAGAAGTTGCTCAAAGCTGGATTCATGAGAGAAGTCTTCCATCCAAAATGGCTGGCAAATCCAGTCGTTGTGCCCAAGGCCGGCGGGAAGCTTTGGATGTGTATCGACTACACAACACTAAATAAGGCATGTCCAAAAGATCCATTCCCACTACCTAGAATAGATCAGGTAGTGGATTCCACCTCCGGGTGTGAATTAATGTGTTTCCTAGACGCATATTCTGGGTATCATCAAATCAGAATGTCTAGGGAAGATCAAGAGCATACCTCTTTCATCACAGTAGATGGATTGTACTGTTATACAACCATGCCATTTGGTCTCAAGAATGCAGCTTCAACCTTTGTACGAGCTATGTACAAAACCTTTGAAGAACTCATTAGAGACATAGTGGAAGTGTATGTCGACGACATCGTGGTCAAGGTCAAGAACAAGGAGTCACTCCTTGCAGGCTGTCTTCGATAAGCTGCGGGTCACCCGCACAAAGCTAAACCCAGACAAGTGTGTCTTCGGGGTTAGCTCCGGAAAACTTCTTGGTTTCCTGGTAAGTCACCGGGGCATAAAAGCTGATCCGGTAAAGATTAAGGCCATTGAAGACATGCGGCCACCAGCCCACATCAAAGATGTCCAAAAGCTGACTGGATGTCTAGCAGCCCTCAGCCGGTTCATTTCAAGACTGGCGTAACGGGCACTCCCCTTCTTCAAGTTATTGAGGAAGTCCGGACCATTCCAATGGTCTAAAGAAGCAGAAAAGACGTTCCAGGAGCTAAAATAGTTCCTCACCACCCTACCAACTCTGGTAGCTCCGAAGCCTGGTGAGCCTTTGCTACTTTACATTTCAGCTACTGACGAAGTTGTCAGTATGGTCCTGGTTGCGGAGAGACCAGAACTATCCAATACTCAGGAGTCCAGACCCTTTCGGAAGGGTCCGGAGGTTCCTGAAAGCGAGTCTGGGTCCCAGCTCCCAGACTTGATTCCACAAGAAGTCTCTTCAGAAGACCCAGACCCCTCCGGGAGGGTCCAGGTCGCTTCTGAAGAAGCTCCGGGTTCCTCCAGCCAGGACCCGGAGGTTCCCAAAGAAGGTCCAGAACCCTTAGGGAGGATCCGAGTCAATGAAGAGGAAGCTCTGGGCCCCTCCGGGAGGGTCCAGACCATTCAACGCCTAGTGTACTTCATTAGTGAAGTACTACATGATGCCAAGACTCGATACCTAGAGGTGCATAAGCTTCTCTATGCAGTTCTTATTGCCTCCAGGAAGCTTCGCCATTACTTCCAAGCTCACAAAATCTCAGTGGTGACTTCTTACCCACTTTGAGCAATCTTTTATAATCCCAATTCAACTGGGAATATTGCAAAGTGGGCAGCGGAATTAGCCGAATTCGATCTCAAGTTCATTTCAAGGCAAGCAATCAAGAGTCAAGCATTGGCAGACTTCGTGGCGGAATGGACTCCCTCTCCATCAAACCTTGGGGGCCCCAGCGAGCAGAAGCCGGAACACAAGGCTCCGGTCTTCACCGAGCCTCACTGGACCCTCTACTTTGACGGCTCCATGCAAAAGCAGGGGGCCGGAGCTGGAATCCTTCTCCTCGCACCAACCGGGGAGAAGGTAAAATACATGGTACACCTTGGCTTCAAGGCAACAAACAACATGACGGAGTACGAAGCACTCATCTACAGACTAAAGGTAGGACTGTCATACGGTGTTAAAGCAGCTGCTGGTCAAGGAAGATTCACAGCTCATCATTAAGCAAGTAAAGGGTGAATGCTCCTACAACAACCTCCAGCTAGCTGCTTACCTCCTCGAAGTCCAGAAGCTTCAGAAGGACTTCGAAGTCCTAGACCTCCACCATGTCCACCGTGCACACAACGCTGAAGCTGACGAACTCTCGACGAAAGCGTCAACCGGAGCTCCGGCTCCTGACGGAACTTTTGTCTGGCGGTTGTCAAAACCCACAGCTCAGCCTGCCGAACTGGGCGAAGGGGGCGAGATCAGCATCCCGAAGCTGACGGTCCCGATGGCCCTGTTACCATGGCAGCCATCAAGGGTCGTAGGTGCTGCCGGAAGCTCCGAGCAACCCAGCACACAAGACTCAAATGCTCAAGTTCGCTCCGATGCATGGATCTCGGAGGTCCGGAGCTACTTGAAAGACAACATCCTTCCTGACGATGATGTATCCGCTGACCGGGTAGTCAGATTGGCTAAAAGATACACGTTGGTAGAAGGGGATCTCTACCGGCACGGTGCCAACGACATCCTAATGCGGTGCATCACAAGGGAAGAAGGCTGCAAGCTCCTCGCAGAAATCCATGGAGGCGAGTGTGGGAACCAAGTGTCTTCCCGCACGCTGGTTGGTAAAGCCTTTCGGCATGGCTTCTACTGGCTTACAGCACTCCAGGATGCAACTAAGCTGGTGAAGAAATGCGAAGCATGTCAATTTCATGCAAAGCAAATTCACACACTGGCTCAGCCTCTACAAATGATACCTCCTACATGGCCCTTCGCCGTGTGGGGGATGGACATCTTGGGACCTTTCCCAAGAGCCGTCAGAGGTTACAAGTTCCTGTACGTCGCCATTGACAAATTCATCAAGTGGCCGGAAGCAACTCCAGTTGTGACAATCAACAAGCAGTCTGCTATCAACTTCTTGCAGTCCATTGTATGCAGATTTGGAGTCCCAAACAAAATCATCACTGATAATGGGACCCAATTCACAAGCTCTGCATTTCAAGGGTATTGTGAAGACCTCGGCATTCAACTTTGCCACGCCTCCGTAGCTCACCCGACAAGCAATGGCCAGGTCGAGAGAGCAAATGTTGAAATCTTGAAAGGACTCAAAACGCGCACCTATGAGCGCTTGAAAAAACATGGAGCCAACTGGATTGAAGAGCTTCCGCCCACTCTATGGGCCAACAGGACAACTCCAAACCGGTCAACTGGAGAGACACCCTTCTTCCGGGTGTACGGAGCTGAAGCAATCCTTCCTCCGGAAATCACCTTGGGATCACTCCGGGTCCGGACCTTCGACGAAGCCACGCAGGACCAGTTCCGGCGTGAAGACCTAGACCTCCTCGAGGAGGGAAGGTGCCAAGCAGCTGTTCGAAATGCCCGATACCGCTAAGCACTTCGGCGCTATCATCAGCGGCATGTACACAACCGACAGCTCGAGGAAGGCGATCTGGTACTACGGAGAATACAATCCAGAGAAGGGTTAAACAAACTCTCCCCCAACTGGGAAGGACCCTTCCGAGTGATTAAAGTATCCCGTCCCGGAAGCGTTCGCTTGGCAACCGAGGATGGGACACCTCTCCCAAATCCTTGGAACATTGAGCACCTCCGTAAGTTCTACACCTAATATCACGGAGGTGAGTCTGTAGTAACTTGAGGTGTATGTTATAGAGTCATTGTACAGAGTCGGGTAGTTCCTCCGGGAGAACAGACGGACCTTTCCGAGAAGGTCCGCAAAGTTCATGCAACACTTGTCACAGTCTCAGGACTAAAAGTGTAGCTAGCTACCCTGGGTCAAACGAGAAATGAAACACGCTTAGCCTGGTTCCGTACCCTAAGAGTGTACTTGTTTCCCCTGTACCTCGGACCTATAATGAAAGACATCTTCATGTAAAACAGACTCCACGTGCATTTACTTTGTACAGGCTCAACATTTTTATATTTTCTCTTTCTTGTCTATAACAAAGACGTGCAATTCTTAAGAAATTTTAGTTCAACTGGTTCATATACGATTCGAGCTGTATTGTTGATTCTTCTGGATTCAAATATTGTTCATGGCCCACTCGTCTGGATGCCGCCAAGCCAATCTAGGGTCAGAGTGTGCTATCGACTTAGCCTGGTCAAGCACCCTAAGTATGCCACTCTACCTACACCCCGGCAGGCCAAAGTAAGGCGGGTCCAAGTACAATTGGATCCGGAAGAAAGAAGGCAATGCGTTCGGTCGCATTCAGAACCATATTTGACCTAATATTTTCTTGAGAATCGTAAGTCACGACGAAGTTATAGGCAAGGAGCGAATTTTACTATTTTCCTTGGCTTCAGTGTGCAGGAAAAATAAAGAATCCACGTTGATGGAAAAAAGCCGGAGCTAACAAAGCTCTGACTCTCTTTAGGTGGCTTGTAATCGATGTTAAACATTGAAAACGAGCATCACCGGAGCAACCAAGCTCCGGTAAAGCTAGGGGGGCCAGCCGTCGACGCTAAATAAAAGATGGTGAGAAGATTCCATAAACGGAGTCTGCTGCCGACAAACTACGCGTTGGCAAAGGTCACTGCAGGAGCTACTAAGCTCCGACACCCCAGAGGTCTAACTATCGATGCTCGACGCGTTGATAAGAACTACTGCCGGAGCTACTAAGGGTCCGTTTGGTACGGTTTCAAATTCACGCAGAATCAGAATCATTTCAGTTTCTTTTTGAAATTGATTTCAGACTATGAAACAGAATCACTTTACAAACCGTTTGGTAATTTGCTGGTTTTGATTTCAGTAGAGCAAAGAGAAAGGCTGAAATGACTCATTTACCCCTGCTAGTTTGTGTCTGTTCTTTGTTTCTTTCATTTTCATTTGTAATTCAACAACTACGTTGACAATACACAAAATATAAAATTGGCCTCTAGTAAAAAACAAGGAATATGACTTCTGAACATAACATGAGTACGTGACCATACACACAAAAATAAATAAAGGAATTGGCCCTGTTTTTTGTTGCCAGGTTTCACGAACGTGCTAGTGCTGCATAACAGAACGATGGCAACATGTGTAAATTTTGGCCAAGTCCAAGCCCACTTAAGAATCAGTGCCGCGTTCCAGCCTGCGGAATACCTTTTTGGGTGTTTCGCTGGCACAGTTGTTTTACCAATTCTGTTTTCAGCCGAATCATTTTTGCCTCTGCACCGTTTGGCTGGGCTTCAGGTGATCCACCGGAGAATCAGTACTGATTCGTGCATCCAAACGGCCCCTAAGCTGCGACAACCTTAGGGGGCCTTCACTATCAAAGACTTCGGACCTACATTCTACAAGTTCGAAGCAAACGAGTCTTCAAAAAAAACAAAATATCCTCTTGGTACATGTTCACAATCAAATTGTGTACATCTACCAGGGGGCCAAGTGAAGACAAAAGTGTTGAAGACATAAATGAAATTCGCAAAAATTTGGATTTCATTCATCTGGAGACAAGGGATTACAAAATTGGGGAAGAAAAAGAGAGAATACAACTGGGAGCTACAGAGATGGTCCTAGACCCTATGGAAGAACTGGGCGACCTTCTGAGCAACCTCCGACACGTTGGCTCGGGTGGCTTCACCTTCTCCTTCAACGGGACCTTCAAGCACCGGGTCCAGAGGGAATTGGGGATCCCGGCTGGTGTAGCACGTCAGCACATACTCTGCGACGTTCTTCGCCAGGGATTGCCCCTCAACCTCCAATTGGTCCGCGATGACGTCGCCCACCTTGGAGAGTTTGCTACCTGCCGAGCTCAACGCCTACAACGCTAGGTCTGGCTCCGGCTTCGGATCATCCGAATGCACGGGACTGAAGCCCATCAGTGTCAGCGCGTCGTTGGCTTTGCTCAGGAACTCCCAAACCTGTAGGGAGTCCGCAGCCCTCAAGCCCTTCAATTCTTCCAAGGATCTTCTGGCCGCCGCCAGTTCAGAATTCTCGCGAGCAAGGCGCTCGACCTCTTTGGCATTTTGCTGAATCTTTTCAGCAACCTGCTTCTCGAGTTTTCCGAGCTCCTCCTCTTGGAGATAGATCTTGTTCCGGCTGTCAACCAGGTCCTTCTCCCTGCCCCTCACTTTCTTCTCCCTGGCGGCGATGGCACACTCTTGCTCGTAGAGTTCCTACCCCACACCCAGACCTTCTCCTCCTCCTCAGCGCAGCGCTCTTCCAAATTCTTGGCGCGCTCCTCGAGGGCCTTGTCAGCCAGAGCCACCTTTTCGGTGAGCTCCTCCTCCCTCTTTAGGACGTCGTCCCGCATCTCAAGGAGTTTCTGCTCTTCATCGTCGAGCCTCTTCTCCCTCTCCTCAAGTGCCTCCCGGCGCTTGATGAGAGTAGTGTTAATGGCTTCCAGCCTTTCTTGGCATTCATCAGCCGCACTATTAGCTGCTTTGGTCTGCTCATAAATAGCCCAGGATTGAGCGCCGAGGGCGCGAGTCATGTTCTCCCTGTCATCCAATAATTTGCCCCAGTATTTCAGGCGGACCTTCTCCTGCTTAATACACTCTTTATCATCTGCTAGCCTCGACTGCGCCAGCTTGGTCTCGAAGTAGAGCTGGTTACGCCACCGCCTAAGGGTTTGGCGCTCCTCTTCAAGAGCCTTGCTATCGTGGAAGAATGCCAGCTGAACTTGACGCAGACTGGAGCAGGCGTTGTCAATAGACAATGACAATGGGATAGGTTTCGGGCCTGCTGGGGTCTCATCCGCTGGTTTTTAGTTACAAAAATTGGGTCCCAATCCACAAGAGTGGTTCCCTGAGCCTCTATGGCACTAGGGCCGTCCTCCAGGATGGCCTCAGTCGCCATCAAGGAAGGTCCTGCTGATGAAGTTTCGACCTCCGGAAGTGGTTCCGAAGGCCCCGCCGCCAGGTCTTCATTTGCCCCCTCACGCAGGGGGCCAACAACTTTGTCTGGGCACACCGGCTCAGCCGCGGGTATCTCCGGCATCGTCACTCCCGGAGCAGGGGCTGCTTCTGGCTTCGGCCTAGGCACCTCCTCTACTGGGGACTCAAGCGCCGACGCCTCCGCAACAACCGGCTCGGGAGCCGGAAGGTCTTCAACATCAAGCGGCCCTGCGACCGGAGCTCCAACAACGACTGTCTCTGCGGCCGATGCTTTAGAGGTAGCCGGCCCAACCGTCGAGACTTCCTCAACATCCGGCACGGACGCTGGGACTTCAATTACCTCCGGCTCAATCGTCGGGCCTTCGACAATTTCCGGCTCTGGAGCCGGAATTATTGCTTCCATCATCTCTGCACCAGGACCCGGAGCTTCAATCTCCGGGGCAGGTGCCGCTGGCGCATATTCTCTCCCGCGGTCCGGCGCTACCACGGGAGTCTCTGGGGATGAGTCGAGGTCCATGACCACGACAGCTGGCGCCGGAGCTGTCGTAGCTTCAGCCACCACTTGGGGCGGCACTGGGACAGGAGCAGAAGCTTCCGCCCTCACAGCTTCAGCTGCTGTGGATGAGGGTGGAGCCTCACTTCTCTTCTTGGGAACGCTGCAGATGATAGATGAATAAACTTAAAAAACAGTTACTACAACAAAACATCTGTCTGAGGTAAAGATTAAAAATTACCTTGGGAGGCTTCCGCACCAACTTGCGCGGAATCTCTTTCCCGGGCGTTCTGGGCTGACCATAGCCGCCGCCGGCGTGGAAGCTCCGGAAGGCCCCCCGGAACTCATTGCAGCCACGGGCATTTCCCTAGTCGAGGCCCCCCTCGATCGGAAAGAACCTCCGGACCTAGAGGCCTCAACCGGCCCTGGTGCTGGAGTCGCATGCCCGGAGCTAGCACCCCGGGAGGACGCCGCTGCGGGTGCAGTCGCCGCAGTTGTAGAAGACCTCCCCCTCCGGGGAGAAGGAGCTGATGCAGAGGTTGCAGGCCTGACGGACCTTCCGTCGGCATGCTGCCACTTCCTCTTCCACCTCAAGGGTTCGTCTGTCGGCTCCTTGCCCTTGCCGACGACTTCGATCCTTGGCTTCGGGGCAGGGTTGGAGCCACCTTCGGAAGCCCCAGGGATCACCACCCTGGAGGTCGATCTTCTCTCGACGACACCAAGATCTTCAAGCACAGGCATCTTCCGCCGGAGCTCCCTGCTGAACTCTACTTCCACGTTCAGGGGGAGAAAAGCTGATGGCGGAGTCAAGTCGTCACCCGCGACGTCGATGCCGTGCTGGAACTTCTTGAGATGAAACTCCAAGGTTGTCCCCGCCATGTTGGACTTCAGCCTGGTCTCGACCCGGTCGTCGTCCATCACACTATTGAGGGCCCAAGCGAGTTTTTCTCTCCTCTTTAGCGGTGCCCACCTGTTGACCAGGAAGTTGCAAAACACCGCCTGAGGAGTCAATCCCCCCTCCATGCACTGGCGGATCCTGGTCAGAGCATGGTTCAAGGCATCCGACAGCACCGGAGCTTCACTCTAGACTGTAGTGTTGATGTTGGGGAGGCCTTCGGGCAGCTCCAGCTTCTCGTGCTCCTCCACCCGGATGACTATCCAATCCTTCTTCCAATCATCCCACTTTCCAGAGGGAAACGACCGGAGGTACTTGAATGGGCACTTCTTGCGCTTCACGAAGTAGTAGAAGCCAAGGTACTCATTACTCCTACCGATGGTATGGACGGTGAAGAAGGTTCGGAAGAGTTCAATGCAGGGGGGATGCCCACCCACATCTCACAGAAGTGGACGAAGACGGACACAAGAAGAATGGAGTGGGGGCCAAGGTGGTACAGCTGCAGACCATAGAAGTCTAGCAGCATCAAGAAAAAGGAGGAAAAATGTGGGATCAACCCCACCATGGCGTACGAAGAGAAGTACACCATTTCGCCGGCGTGCTCCTTCTCAAACGAGAGCTCTCCCCCGGCACGGACCAGGCGGTTGAAGAAGTACGGGGACCATCCCATGAGGGCCCGGACCTTCTTCAGGTCACCGTCGGTCTTCAAACGGCTCTCGCGGAGACCCAACTCCATCGCGACACAGCAAGGCAAGAGAGGAAAAGTGAGCACAAGTTGGGAGTTTGAGCGCAAGATCAGATTAGAGGCGTAAAGAACCCCAGACGGTGCACGCTTTCCCTCTTAAGTAAGCCCTCACAACGCTTGGATGGAAACCGCAAGGAAGTCGAAGATACTACTCAAAAATTCCATCCAGCCGATGACAAGAGGGCCCGGGACCACTTGTACGATCAAGTCGAGGTTCTTACCCAG
Organism: Tuctoria greenei; assembly: GCA_036927565.1. NCBI lineage: Eukaryota > Viridiplantae > Streptophyta > Magnoliopsida > Poales > Poaceae > Tuctoria > Tuctoria greenei. The sequence continues at coordinate 164,828,010 of JAYESD010000009.1, read as the reverse complement.
GCGAACGGTTGTCATCACGAGGCGGGAAGCCCGAAGGCGGTGGCCTGACAAGGCACGTGGAACAGATACGATTTTCGTATCGGGAACCGGCAACCTTCAATTGCGTGAGATCCGCACGCCAAAGATCTCACTTGCCACACACGGGATACGCCATACGGCGAAGATTTAACTCCCAACTATCGCCAACGGTACATCTGAAGACCTTTGAAGACTCAGTTCAAAAGTCGAAGGATGGACCCACCTCCGGCGGAATGACTTCACCCAAGGAGTCTTCCCCAGAGGTGGGCCCAGGGGGCCACTGTCGGTACCCTGGGTACCGTATACCCCTTGGGATTGCAAAGATCTCAAGGGAATATCATCTACTTGATTTGAAGACCTTCGGAGGACCACATGTCAGACATAACCGGACCCGCTTCCTCAACACGGTTAGTCCCAAGGTCGCTACGTGTACTATCAAACCGGAGCTACTGCCCACAAGGGGGAAGCTCCGGGCTATGTACCATAGCGACACCCCCGGACCTAACCCCAGACCGAGGGAAGCTCCGGAACTGACACATGTCAGGTGGCACCAGACCTAACTGTTCCCCACAGTGTGCTCCGGTGCTACCACGTATCCAACCGTCGGATCTTCAGCCTCCAACCTCCGGAAGACTTCACAACGGCTCTGAATCTTTAAAGGGAAATCAAGGACTTCAAGACCCGATTAAGTGTCATTAATGCTATATTAATGACACCCCATCAGACGACCTTAATTACCAGTAACGGTGCTATCAAAGCCCGTAACTCGGTTATTAAGGGCAATTAAGCGTATCAAATGTGTAACTGCCAGGGCCACATGTCGGACCAGGCTAACTTGTAACGGCCTGCCCTTGTACTATAAAAGGACAGGCCGACGATACATAGGACACACTCTGAACACACTCACGGGAGACACGCTCGCTCTACATTGAGCTCATACATCCAATACAACACCAACACCCCGTGAAGTAGGATATTACGCTCAGGCGGCCCGAACCACGTAAATCTTCGTGTCTCTTGTGTCACTTAACACTTCACCTTCTTGAATCTCCGCGCGCCCATACCGAACCTCAAACTCCTCCAACACTTTAGTAGTGTCGGGAGATCTGCCGGATCGAAACCACCAACAGAATTCACCACAACTTAGCTAACAGCGGAAGCTTAATACTTAATTCTTTAAGAAATTATAAAATTTGCTTTTTAAAGAAAAAGCATTTGATATCATTTACTCGATTTGAGGAAATGCCCTTAAATGGCAACATGATTATTGAATTTGCAGGAACAATTTAAATAATGTACACAAACATAGCATAAAAATCTAAAATTTATAAAACAATACTAAATAAATTTATGTCCACTTACTAAATACGTGATAACTAATTGCATTTTATCTCATACTAAAATGCACTAAAAACTCCATGATTCACGATATGTGAATTTCATGAACTTAGTCTAATTTTCAAATCTGAAAATCTCTTTAAAACTAGGCCAAAAGCCAATTTCTTAATTTCTGGAAATTATTTTCTATACTTACTCATTTCTGTAAAAAGAAAAATGCTGAAATCACTCAATGGACCAAAACTTACAAAATGGCCCATCATGAAGTGAACAGACCAAAGGTCCTGACCATAAACCTTACTAGGCCCACTACTTAATTCTGGAAATCTGAATAAAAGGAAAAATAACTTGTAGCTGGCCCAACTGATGGCTTGCAGCCCAACTAAGAGCTCAGCCTGCTACACGGGCACCTTACTTGCCCAGCTACCTTACGAAGCAGCACATGACATTGGCCAGCTGAGTTGCCTGCACTAGTGCACTTGCGTGCTGCATGCAAATGTGCTTGCATGTGCACGTGGGCTTCTGCATGCTGATGTGCACTAGCTCAGCTCAAACGCTGCCCATTCGCACGTGGCCTGACCCGAGGACGCATCGATGCGGCGCCGCGTGCAGCGCGTGGTGTCGGCCTGTTCGGCCGCACCGCTTAACCTCAGCCATCGATTTTCATCCAATGGACAAGCTGAAAGATCGGAGGCACAAAAGGCATCGACCGTCGCTCAACGAAACTTAACTCCATTCGCCCTCGCCTCCGTCTCTCTCACCGCACCGCACGAGCGAAACACGGAGAGCCCGAGGCTCCTCGCGAGATCCGGCACAGTGAGAATATCACCGGTCGGCTGCCGTTGAGGGAGCTGGAGTTTTGAGAGGGGGCGGAAAGCAAATCCGGTGCGGTGGTTGAGGCTTCGGCCCCGCTGTCACCTTCATCGCCGGTGCGCGACGCCCACGTACGGGTGAGCACGCCGCCGTGATGGGATGGCGCGCGGTGCCCTAGGCACGACGGATCCGGCGAGTCCGATTGCTCGCGTTTAAGGAGACTTTATCGGAGGAGGTCAAGGATGGCACCGCCGGTGCTGTAGCCCAACGGACGGCGCACTCACTTAGGTATATTGATTCACACTCTTTCTATTTCTAGTTTTTTATTCAATTCAGTTTTTTCTTTTTGGTCCTAAGTTTAGATCTGAGTTTTTCTTCAGAATCTTGGCTTGAACTGAATTGAATCCCCTCCTTCTTAATGCTTATAGTGAAACTTATTCCACTAAACTTAATTGAAAACCCGATTTAGGCATAGCCTAGACCGGCTCTGATGCCATTGTTGTATTCAGGGAGTTAATTAATCAACTAGGCAGTGCACTAATTGGGTCCTAAACAGATCAACTTAGACTAAAACTTAATCAATCTAAACTGATTCATGGTGTTTGGGTGATAGACAAATGTTAGGGAAGGTGAGTAACGACATACCTTGGTTTGCATCGGGAACCGCGGTCATGGCAGCGAGAGTGGAGCGGATGGGCGTCGATCTTGCTGTCGCCGAAGGGATAACGGTGTCTGCAAGGCCTTCCCCTCACTTCCCACGTTCTTTTTGGACGATTGGTTAGCCTCTCGGGTTGTTAGAATAAGCTCTTTACTAATCTAACTAACCCTTCTTATAAAAATTGTGGGCATGAGAGGGGGCCTCTGACTCTTAGTCGTGTAGCACCCCCGATCACGGTGCGGTTAGGGAGTTGGAACCGGTGTGGGTGGGGCCCACACTGGAAAGTGGTCAATAATTAACATTCTCCCCCTTGACCACTGAACTGAAGACTTACTAACTTATTAGCTTAATCACTTACTTAATTACTTAGCTTAATGTATATTTCCTCACGCTTTGACATAAAAGGCACAACGCATCAAAACAGCCATTTACGTACTGTTTGACTCAAGGACCATGATATGTCTCACATTCAGAAACAAACTTATACTTAGTTTGGCCCCTTAGTATTCAGGATAGTCACAGGTTTCCTCTTAAGACCTAGGTATGCTTCATGTTCTTTGAACATATGGGCGGGAAAACCCTTCTGTAAACGGTACCGCAAGCTTTTCGCTTGATTCTTATATGCTTCTTATCTATTGTGCTCCTGGATTTTATATTTCACAACACTAAATTCAATGTCGATGTGCTTGGCAGTTTCACTCGACTCATGGTTGTGAAAATATGATACTACAAACTTATTGTAGTATTACTTAAGTGGTTTGTGCTGTCGACCACTCTTATAACCGAATAAAACTTTGTATCGCATGCTCGTTGGTCTCATCTTAAATAACATGATTTGTCACACATTGTGGACGATGTAGTGACTATTCATTTGGAGTAGTTCCACAAAATAACTTCATTTCGTGAAAGGTGGATATATAACTTAATGTGGAAATCTTACAATCCACACAATTCGCGAAGCTAAAACTAAGAAGTCTCACTTCGTCAAGTGAGCTTCGACTTATGTTTTTTAATCATGAGGCCTTATGTGCATTGCACCTTGTTAATTAATTTCTTAAATACTTTCTGTCAAGTATCCCAGTCATTATCTTAAGTCAAGGTAAACACTTACTCGAGCATACATCAATTAATCTTCCGACAGCAGAAGCTAATGGTACCGAAATCATAAGCTACTGCAGTGCTATACACATGTATGGGTCATTCTTCACTCAGTTTTCATGTCACCTGCGGCGTGGTGAGGTTCTGGAGGAAAGCAAACATGAACCCATGCAATTGCTGTCATCACTGCAATGCCGTGATCCATAAAAGGTGATTCTAAGTTGCTCTTTGATTGCTTTGGTTTAGTTACTTTGTCATCAAGGCTTCTTTTTCCTAGCTGCTAACAACAGGTTTTGTAACTGCTTCAGGGCAATGCATGACTGACTGACATGAACTTGGGCAGTGCGAGTCCATCGATTCATCATAGTTGTTATATTTTTCATGTCATCTGGTTCGATCAAGTTTTATGCTTTGAATCTACCATCGCTTATTCAAAGTGTTCCTTTTTAGCTGTTCTTTATAAGTTGAAGTTAAGAGAGATAGAGCAATCGCCGACGAAGATGCGTCAGGGATCATATCACTGTCCAAAAAATTAATATTCAAATGTTCATGTAATATTTTCAGACAACAGACTTGTTTGTAATGATTTAGATAAAAACAATAATCATGTAATACATCAATGCTTGATCAATGTTACATGGTCGAATATTTTAATTTCCTAGAAAAACAAAAAATAGGCAGGTATGTTGACTGCAGTGCATGAACAACCACAGGTGTATCGACCATCATCACGAATATATATAAGTAGTTTGTATTTCCTCGTCGGGCACCGACGGTACACAAACACATTTTATGTATATAAATAGAGAGACCAATATTTTTTACAGGATAGTGCAACAAGGAATATATTTGGATTTTGGCTCCATCTATACATTTCAACATTTATAGCCAATTAACAAAGTAGTAAAAGTTTCCCTTGCCCTCACGGTCACCTATCTACCTATCTCTGGCCGTCTTGGCCTCCGCCACCTCCGCCTTGGCCTTGACGGCCGAGATGATGGGGTTCACCTTGACTTGGTACACGGGCGCGTCGTCCTCGTCGGTTCCCTTCCAGTCGCCGTCCTCCTCCTTGGACGCGTACACCTCGGCCACGTCGGCCCTGGCCTCGGCGGCCGAGATGATGGCCAGCTCCGCCACTAGGTCAGTATCTTCTCTTTGTATTTCTTAATGTTATCATCTGTTAAATTTAGATTTACGAAGTTTCACTCTCTAATGAACATGAGATGTACTGACATTTGTTTTGGTTGTTCTATTTTGTGCCACCAAAAAATTCTATGAATTTTAAGCGGACTGTCCACATGAACAGGGGTCTCTATCGAGTGCATCAATTTAGCAAGGTTGAGATGTTCATATTCTGTCTGTTGGAATATTTGGGCCTAGGCCCAACTATTCTCTATTGAATTCCAAAGGTGTAAAGGAGGCATTAATCCCACATTGACTATTTGAGGAGAGTAGCATTTATTTATAAGGGAAGTTATTTTCTATGTGTGGAATATGTGAGAGAAGGATGGCTATAGTCACAAACAAATCACACGCACGCGCGTGTGCGTATTCGCGTATTCGCGTATTTTCGCGTGAGTTAACGCGTGACTTGTGACTTGCGATGTGGCGACTGGCGCAATAAATCTGTTCTCTCTCTTTTTGATAAAACTGACACTAATATGACTTTAATTTGCTGCAATTTGTGGCACTTTATTAGTCAGTTTCTGGAAAAATAATGGTATGCAGTAACTGACGCAATTATGCTGCAAATACTGAAGTTTATTGTCTTCAGTTACTAGAGCCTAATTGTGCTGCTTTACTATATACTTAATTCTTTCAGTTACTAGAGTCTGTCACTATATATACAGAATGAGTGCCTTCATTCAAAAATACAGAGGTGAACAGACTCACTAGTCCACTGTGTTGAGCGTCAGCTACAGGCTAGTCCATCCCTCCCGTCGGCGTGTCACCGACGTGTGGGAGAGCAGTGTCTCCGAAACCACGTCCCACTTGAAGAATCTGCACGGATTGGGGCGAATCAGGTTTTTGGGTAGCGTTCGCGCGACTGCTCGATAGAAGATCTGCTTCATCTACGGTCTTCTTCACACTCCTCTCGTCATTTTTCAAGCTGGAAGCGTCAGCACTGTAAGTAAAGATGAGTTTTCTACGCATGAGTATGATAGATATAATCTGCTTTATTTGCATGTTGGTGTTCATGTTTTGTGGACTATCTGTCATGCGTACTGTTGTAATTTTAGGAATTAATTTTATCTCTAAAGTGCATTGTTTTCTAACAATCCAAAAACCTGATAGGCACTTTAAGATGGGTAATAGATTTGCTGATGCAATGAAACCTGAGAAGTTCGCTGGTTCGAACTTTAAGAGATGGGCTACAAAACTTGACTTGTGGCTCACTGCTATGGACATATCTTATGTTCTAAAGTCTGTAGATCGACCCATGACTGTTGAGAAACAGGCTGAGTTTGATAAGGCTAATGTGATGGCAGTGGGTTGTATTTTAAGTGTGCTGTCTGATAAACTGTGTGATGTTTATATGACTCATAAGAGCGCAAAAGAGCTTTGGGAGGCTATCGAACACAAGTACGGTGCGTCGGATGCTGGACATGAGTTGTATGTCATGGAGCGCTATCACGATTTTAAGATGGCAGACAACCGTTCAGTGGTTGAGCAGGCTCATGAAATACAACTTATTGTCGGAGAGCTCCAACAACTTGGACTAAATTTGCCTGATCGATTTGTGGCTGGGGGCATTATTGCCAAATTACCTCCATCCTGGAGGGGATTTGCCACATCTCTGAAACATAAGAGACAGAACATTTCCGTTGAGGATTTGTTGGCTTCTCTTGATGTGGAGGAGAAAGCTCGGGCAAAAGATGGTGCGTCCAAGGTGCATGAAGGACAGTCCAGTGCTAATGTCATGCAACATGCTGGACCAAAGAAAGGGAAAAATAAAGTTGTACACACCACCAAATTCAAGAGAAAGGAGAAGAAGAAGATAAACATGGCTGAGGTTGAATGCTATGTTTGTGGCAAGGTTGGACATTTTGCCAAAAAGTGCACAGACAGGAAAGGCAAGAAAACTCAGCAAAAATCTGCCAACATGGTTGTTAGCGATGCTGGAACAGCAGGGTATGGTAATACATATACTGTTTTAATAGCATGTCAACTACTGAATGGTGGATTGATACAGGGGCTAATATCCATGTTTGTGCTGATGTATCTATGTTTTCTTCTTATCAGGCTACCCACGGTGCCTCCGTCCTGATGGGAAACGGCTCACGTGCTTCTGTTCATGGTGTTGGTACGGTCAGTCTGAAGTTCACTTCGGGAAAGACCGTGCAGCTGAAGAACGTGCAGCATGCCCCCTCAATAAATAAAAATCTCGTCAGTGGCTCTTTGTTGTGTCGAGACGGATTTAAGTTGGTGTTTGAGTCAAATAAAGTAGTCGTGTCAAAATGTGGACTCTTTATTGGAAAAGGCTATGACAGCGGAGGCTTGTTCCGTTTTTCCCTTTCCCATTCTAGTAGCTCTGTGGTGAATTTTTTGAATAAAGATGATGAAGCGAGTGTTTGGCACTCGCGTTTATGTCATATAAATTTTAGATGCATCTCACGGCTATCTACCTTGAATTTAATTCCTAAAATTCCTATAGTGAAAGGTTCCAAGTGTCAAGCTTGTGTGCAAACTAAACAGCCAAGAAAACCTCACTTTGCTGTTGATGAACGAAATACGACACTTTCGGAACTCATTCATTCCGACCTTTGTGAAATGAATGGCATATTAACTAAGGGAGAAAAGAAATACTTAATGACATTTATTGACGATTCAACTCGTTACTGTTATGTGTATTTACTTAAATCAAAGGATGAGGCATTAGATCACTTTAAAATCTATAAGGCTGAGGTTGAGAATCAACTAGAAAGAAAAATCAAGAGAATTAGATCTGATCGTGGGGGAGAGTATTTCTCCAATGAGTTCATCCAATTTTGTGTTGAGAATGGAGTTGTACATGAAAGAACACCACCCTATTCACCTCAATCAAATGGGGTTGCCGAGAGGAAAACCGCACTCTAACAGACTTGGTGAATGTCATGTTAGAAATTGCTGGTTTATCTAAGGAATGGTGGGGGGAGGCAGTTTTGACTGCAAACTATGTACTTAATAGAGTTCCCACTAAAAATAGTGAGAAAACTCCATATGAAGGCTGGAAAGGAAGAAAACCATCTCTTTCTTACCTGCACACATGGGGGTGTTTGGCTATGGTAAATATACCAATAGTTAAAAAGCGTAAACTCGGACCTAATACTGTTGATTGCATCTTTATTGGTTATGCTTCGAATAGTCCTGCTTATAGATTTTTAGTAATCAGGTCTGATTCACCACTTGTACTTGTTGATACAATAGTTGAATCCAGAGGTGCCACGTTTTTTGAAAGTATTTTTCCTATGAATGATGCACGTAATTCATATGGTCATACGCATGACACAAATTATCCTTCATTCGAAACCTTAGAACAACCTCTTCTGACACCATCAGAAAATCTAGTACAGCCGTATGATGGAGAAAACAATGAAACAACTCATAGAATGAGCAAGAGACAGATGATCCCAAAATCCTTTGGTGATGATTTCATTGTTTATCTTGTGGATGATACACCCAGATCCATCCAAGAGGCATTTGCATCTCTTGATGCAGACGATTGGAAGGAAGCAATCCGTAGTGAGATGGAATCCATCATGACTAACGGAACCTGGGATGTAGTGGATCGTCCATTCGGTTGTAAAACGATCGGGTGTAAGTGGGTGTTCAAGAAAAAGCTTAGGCCTGATGGTACTATTGAGAAGTACAAGGCCAGACTGGTGGCGAAAGATTATACACAAAAAGAAGGAGAAGACTTCTTTGATACTTACTCACCCGTTGCTAGAATGACAACAATTCGGGTACTTCTTTCTTTGGCTGCCTCACACGGTCTTCTAATTCATCAAATGGATGTGAAGACGGCTTTCCTTAACGGAGAGTTGGATGAGGAGATTTATATGGATCAGCCATAAGGATTTGAGATATCCGGTCAAGAGAATAAGGTGTGTAAGTTAAAGAAATCTTTATACGGTCTTAAACAGGCACCAAAGCAGTGGCATGAGAAATTTGATAGTACCATGACACAAGCAGGCTTTGTTGTCAACGAGGCTGATAAATGTGTATATTATCGATATGGTGGGGGTAGAGGAGTGATCATGTGTTTGTATGTCGATGATATATTAATTTTTGGAACTGATATTGATGTGATAAATGAGGTTAAATCTTTTCTGTTCCAAAAATTTGATATGAAAGACTTAGGGGAGGCTGATGTTATCTTAAACATCAAGCTGATAAGAAATGAGAATGGGATTACTCTTTTACAGTCCCATTATGTTGAGAAGGTCTTGAGCCGTTTTGGCTATTTGGACAGCAAGCCTTCACCAACACCATACGATCCTAGTATAATTCTTCAGAAGAATAAAAGACTAGGAAGAGACCAACTGAGATATTCTCAGATTATTGGTTCGCTCATGTACCTAGCTGGTGCTACTCGACCTGATATTTCTTTCGCGGTTAGCAAATTGAGCCGGTTTACTGCTAATCCAGAAGATGATCATTGGCGCACGCTTGAGCGAGTTATGCGCTATTTATGTGGTACAATGAGCTTTGGACTTCACTATACAGGAGACCCCAAAGTTTTAGAGGGTTATAGTGATTCCAATTGGATTTCTGATGCTGATGAGATAAAGGCAACAATTGGTTATGTCTTTACTCTTGGAGGAGCAGCCGTCTCATGGAGGTCTTGTAAAGAGACTATTTTGACGAGGTCAACCATGGAGGCAGAGCTTACAGCATTAGATACAGCTTCTGTAGAAGCAGAGTGGCTGAAGGAACTCTTGATGGATTTACCAGTGGTGGAAAAACCAATTCCTCCAATTCTTATGTACTGTGATAATCAAACAGTTCTTGCGAAGGTGTCAAGTACAAAGGATAATATGAAATCCTCAAGACATGTGAAAAGACGGTTAAAATCTGTCAGAAAATTGAGAAACTCCGGAGTGATAGCCATTGATTATGTTCAAACGGCGAAAAATCTGGCAGATCCGTTTACAAAAGGTCTATCAAGAAATGTGATAGATAGTGCATCGAAGGAGATGGGATTGAGACCCACGTGAGTTATACACAGCGGTAACCCAAACCTATGTGATCGGAGATCCCGTGAATTAGAATTTGGGAAGAACAAGCTGTATATATAACTAGGAGAGTATATAACTATGTAGTACCCACTCCAGTGAAGATTCAAAACTCTCCATTCTGTAAGGAAGGCTGACTTTAAGTCTTAATGTGTTCGGAGGCTATAGTGCGAGATACTGTCCTACAGAGTATTCTTGTACGAACACACCTATATGAGCTGACTATTGGTCACAGTCTGTGAGATTTGGGAATTCTCTAAGAAGCTCATGAAAGAGACACGGAAGTATGACTTATAGGCTCCACCCGAGGACTGGCCCAATAGGCGCCTAGTATCAGTTTGATCTTTAAATGAAACCGTCTCGCGCAAAACTACCAATTCAAGGCATAGTCCATTGTGTAGTTGTGAGTTGGCAGATTTTTTAGATCTAGATGGATGTTCAACCGAATAGGTCTCCATCGTTAAACTGATATATCAAATAACATTGTGGACATATGACAAGTAGTGCCAGCTATGCCTTTGGAATTTGGTGGGGATTGTTGGAATATTTGGGCCTAGGCCCAACTATTCTCTATTGAATTCCAAAGGTGTAAAGGAGGCATTAATCCCACATTGACTATTTGAGGAGAGTAGCATTTATTTATAAGGGAAGCTATTTTCTATGTGTGGAATATGTGAGAGAAGGATGGCTATAGTCACAAACAAATCACACGCACGCGCGTGCGCGTATTCGCGTATTCGCGTATTTTCGCGTGAGTTAACGCGTGACTTGTGACTTGCGACGTGGCGACTGGCGCAGTAAATCTGTTCTCTCTCTTTTTGATAAAACTGACACTAATATGACTTTAATTTGCTGCAATTTGTGGCACTTTATTAGTCAGTTTCTGGAAAAATAATGGTATGCAGTAACTGACGCAATTATGCTGCAAATACTGAAGTTTATTGTCTTCAGTTACTAGAGCCTAATTGTGCTGCTTTACTATATACTTAATTCTTTCAGTTACTAGAGTCTGTCACTATATATACAGAATGAGTGCCTTCATTCAAAAATACAGAGGTGAACAGACTCACTAGTCCACTGTGTTGAGCGTCAGCTACAGGCTAGTCCATCCCCCCCGTCGGCGTGTCACCGACGTGTGGGAGAGCAGTGTCTCCGAAACCACGTCCCACTTGAAGAATCTGCACGGATTGGGGCGAATCAGGTTTTTGGGTAGCGTTCGCGCGACTGCTCGATAGAAGATCTGCTTCATCTACAGTCTTCTTCACACTCCTCTCGTCATTTTTCAAGCTGGAAGCGTCAGCACTGTAAGTAAATATGAGTTTTCTACGCATGAGTATGATAGATATAATCTGCTTTATTTGCATGTTGGTGTTCATGTTTTGTGGACTATCTGTCATGCGTACTGTTGTAATTTTAGGAATTAATTTTGTCTCTAAAGTGCATTGTTTTCTAACACTGTCGGCCAGAAGAAAGTGACAAATGGCATGAACAACTTATTGCCATTGAAGAGGATCTTTATACATCACTTGGACTTCATTTCAAGTACATCATATTCCTATTTAATTCAGTGACAGTCTGTCTTCGCCAAAAAAATATTTGTGCCACTGATATACTAATGCCAATGCTTATAGAACTTTGGATATGGCAACTGGAGACTTGGGTGCACCAGCCTACAGGAAATTTGACATTGAGGCGTGGATGCCAGGCCTAGAACGATACGGTGAGGTAAGAACAAGTATTCCAAGGCTCTATATCTTCTGCCAATTTTGTGCAATCGTGCTGATGGTACCTGATATTAACCTGCAGATCTCCAGTGCATCCAACTGCACCGACTATCAAAGTAGGCGACTCGGCATCCGTTACCGTCCGTCACCCTCAGACCCTCCGCCGGGGAATGCCAAGAAAGGGAAGGGGGCTGGCTCTGGGCCAACTCAGTACCTACACACCCTGAACGCAACAGCAGTTGCGGTTCCCCGCCTCATCATCTGCATATTGGAGAATTTTCAACAGGAGGATGGGTCAGTTGTGATACCGGAGCCTTTAAGGCCGTTCATGGGTGGACTTGATGTGCTCTCTCCAAAATCCAAGTGATCCCAAGGCATCCTATATTGTTGAGCTCGTCGGATGGGTGGGCTTGAGTTGTCCACCCTAAATACAACCGCACAAGTGATCCGGAAATGATTTTTGTATTTTTCCTATTTGTTGCTCTTGCGTGGCTTAACTATTCTTTTTTGATTGCTGAGCTCTTGTAAACTAGAGTTATTGGTCTGCACATTACATTTTTAGCTGAATCGATTGAATTAACAGATATTTTTATGAAAAAAAAATTCTATTTTTGTCTGATTTTGACTCCCGAACTACAGTACCATGCAACTCTTATCCCGTACTGTCAATGAGTTGAGATTGTTAGAAAACAATGCACTTTAGAGACAAAATTAATTCCTAAAATTACAACATTACGCATGATAGATAGTCCACAAAACATGAACACGAACATGCAAATAAAACAGATTATATCTATCATATTCATGTGTAGAAAACTCATCTTCACTTACAGTGCTGACGCTTCCAGCTTGAAAAATGACGAGAGGAGTGTGTGAAGAAGACTGTAGATGAAGCAGATCTTCTATCGAGCAGTCGCGCGAACGCTACCCAAAAACCTGATTCGTCCCAATCCGTGCAGATCCTTCACTAGGACGTGGTTTCGGAGACACTGCTCTCCCACACGTCGGTGACACGCCGACGGGAGGGATGGACTAGCCTGTAGCTGACGCTCAACACGGTGGACTAGTGAGTCTGTTCACCTCTGTTATCCAGAATGAAAGCACTCATTCTGTATATATAGTGACAGACTCTAGTAACTGAAAGAATTAAGTATACAGTAAAGCAGCACAATTAGGCTCTAGTAACTGAAGACAATAAACTTCAGTATTTGCAGCATAATTGCGTCAGTTACTGCATACCATTATTTTCCAGAAACTGACTCATAAAGTGCCACGAATTGCAGCAAATTAAAGTCATATTAGTGTCAGTTTTATCAAAAGAGAGAGAACAGATTTACTGCGCCAGTCGCCAAGTCACAAGTCACAAGTCACGCGTTAACTCACACGAAAATACGCGAATACGCGAATATGCGCGCGCGTGCGTGTGATTTGTTTGTGGCTATAGCCACCATTCTCTCACATATTCCACACATAGAAAATAGCTTCCCTTATAAATAAGTGCTACTCTCCTCAAATAGTCAATGTGGGATTAATGCCTCCTTTACACCTTTGGAATTTCAAGAGAGAATAGTTGGGCCTAGGCCCAAATATTCCAACAATCCCCACCAAATTCCAAAGGCATAACTGACACTACTTGTCGTATGTCTACAATGTTATTTGATATATCAGTTTAACGATGGAGACCTATTCGGTTGAACATCCATCTAGATCTAAAAAATCTGCCAACTCACAACTACACAATGGACTATGCCTTGAATTGGTAGTTTTGCGCGAGATGGTTTCATTTAAAGACCAAACTGATACTAGGCGCCTATTGGGCCAGTCCTCGGGTGGAGCCTATAAGTCATACTCCCGTGTCTCTTTCATGAGCTTCTTAGAGAGTTCCCAAATCTCACAGACTGTGACCAACAGTCAGCTCATATGGGTGTGTTCGTACAAGAATACTCTGTAGGACAGTATCTCGCACTATAGCCTCCGAACACATTAAGACTTAAAGTCAGCCTTCCTTATAGAATGGAGAGTGTTGCATCTTCACTGGAGTGGATACTACATAGTTATATACTCTCCTAGTTATACATACAGCTTGTTCTTCCCAAATTCTAATTCACGGGATCTCCGATCACATAGGTTTGGGTTACCGCTGTGTATAACTCACGTGGGTCTCAATCCCATCTCCTTCGATGCACTATCTATCACATTTCTTGATAGACCTTTTGTAAACGGATCTGCCAGATTTTTCGCCGTTTGAACATAATCAATGGCTATGACTCCGGAGTTTCTCAATTTTCTGACAGATTTTAACCGTCTTTTCACATGTCTTGAGGATTTCATATTATCCTTTGTACTTGACACCTTCGCAAGAACTGTTTGATTGTCACAGTACATAAGAATTGGAGGAATTGGTTTTTCCACCACTGGTAAATCCATCAAGAGTTCCTTCAGCCACTCTGCTTCTACAGAAGCTGTATCTAATGCTGTAAGCTCTGCCTCCATGGTTGACCTCGTCAAAATAGTCTGTTTACAAGACCTCCATGAGACAGCTGCTCCTCCAAGAGTAAAGACATAACCACTTGTTGCCTTTATCTCATCAGCATCAGAAATCCAATTGGAATCACTATAACCCTCTAAAACTTTGGGGTCTCCTGTATAGTGAAGTCCATAGCTCATTGTACCACATAAATAGCGCATAACTCGCTCAAGCGCGCGTCAATGATCATCTCCTGGGTTAGCAGTAAACCGGCTCAATTTGCTAACCGCGAAGGAAATGTCAGGTCGAGTAGCACCAGCTAGGTACATGAGCGAACCAATAATCTGAGAATATCTCAGTTGGTCTCTTCCTAGTCTTTTATTCTTCCGAAGAATTATACTAGGATCGTATGGTGTTGGTGAAGGCTTGCTGTCCAAATAGCCAAAACGGCTCAAGACCTTCTCAACATAATGAGACTGTAAGAGAGTAATCCCATTCTCATTCCTTATCAGCTTGACGTTTAAGATAACATCAGCCTCCCCTAAGTCTTTCATATCAAAGTTTTGGAACAGAAAAGATTTTACCTCATTTATCACATCAATATCAGTTCCAAAAATTAATATATCATCTACATATAAACACATGATCACTCCTCTACCCCCACCATATCGATAATATACACATTTATCAGCCTCGTTGACAACAAAGCCTGCTTGTGTCATGGTACTATCAAATTTCTCATGCCACTGCTTTGGTGCCTGTTTAAGACCGTATAAAGATTTCTTTAACTTACACACCTTATTCTCTTGACCGGGTATCTCAAATCCTTCTGGCTGATCCATATAAATCTCCTCATCCAACTCTCCGTTAAGGAAAGCCGTCTTCACATCCATTTGATGGACTAGAAGACCGCATGAGGCAGCCAAAGAAAGAAGTACCCGAATTGTTGTCATTCTAGCAACGGGTGAGTAAGTATCAAAGAAGTCTTCTCCTTCTTTTTGTGTATAACCTTTCGCCACCAGCCTGGCCTTGTACTTCTCAATAGTACCATCAGGCCTAAGCTTTTTCTTGAACACCCACTTACACCCAATCGTTTTACAACCGAATGGACGATCCACTACATCCCAGGTTCCGTTAGTCATGATGGATTCCATCTCACTACGGATTGCTTCCTTCCAATCGTCTGCATCAGGAGATGCAAACGCCTCATGGATGGATCTGGGTGTATCATCCACAAGGTAAACAATGAAATCATCACCAAATGATTTTGGGATCCTCTGCCTCTTGCTCATTCTATGAGCTGTTTCATTGTTTTCTCCATCATACGGCTGTAATAGATTTTCTGATGGTGTAAGAAGAGGTTGTTCTAAGGTTTCGAATGAAGGATAATTTGTGTCATGCGTATGACCATATGAATTACGTGCATAATTCATAGGAAAAATACTTTCAAAAAACGTGGCATCTCTGGATTCAACTATTGTATCAACAAGTACAAGTGGTGAATCAGATCTGATTACTAAAAATCTATAAGCAGGACTATTCGAAGCATAGCCAATAAAGATGCAATCAACAATATTAGGTCCGAGTTTACGCTTTTTAACTATTGGTATATTTACCATAGCAAAACACCCCCATGTGCGTAGGTAAGAAAGAGATGGTTTTCTTCCTTTCCAGCCTTCATATGGAGTTTTCTCACTATTTTTAGTGGGAACTCTATTTAGTACATGGTTTGCAGTTAAAACTGCCTCCCCTCACCAATCCTTAGATAAACCAGCAGTATCTAACATGGCATTCACCAAGTCTGTTAGAGTGCGGTTTTTCCTCTCGGCAACCCCATTTGATTGAGGTGAGTAGGGTGGTGTTCTTTCATGTACAACTCCATTCTCAACACAAAATTGGGTGAACTCATTGGAGAAATACTCTCCCCCACGATTAGATCTAATTCTCTTGATTTTCCTTTCTAGTTGATTCTCAACCTCAGCCTTATAGATTTTAAAGTGATCTAATGCCTCATCCTTTGATTTAAGTAAATACACATAACAGTAACGAGTTGAATCGTCAATAAATGTCATTAAGTATTTCTTTTCTCCCTTAGTTAATATGCCATTCATTTCACAGAGGTCGGAATGAATGAGTTCCAAAAGTGTCGTATTTCGTTCATCAACAGCAAAGTGAGGTTTTCTTGGCTGTTTAGCTTGCACACAAGCTTGACACTTGGAACCTTTCACTATAGGAATTTTCGTAATTAAATTCAAGGTAGATAGCCGTGAGATGCATCCAAAAGTTATATGACATAAACGTGAGTGCCAAACACTCGCTTCATCGTCTTTATTCAAACAATTCACCACAGAGCTACTAGAATGTGAAAGGGAAAAGCGGAACAAGCCTCCGCTGTCATAGCCTTTTCCAATAAAGAGTCCACATTTTGACACGACTACTTTATTAGACTCGAACACCAACTTAAATCCGTCTCGACACAACAAAGAGCCACTGACGAGATATTTATTTATTGAGGGGGCATGCTGCACGTTCTTCAGCTGCACGGTCTTTCCCGAAGTGAACTTCAGACTGACCGTACCAACACCATGAACAGAAGCACGTGAGCCGTTTCCCATCAGGACGGAAGCACCGTGGGTAGCCTGATAAGAATAAAACATAGATACATCAGCACAGACATGAATATTAGCCCCTGTATCAATCCACCATTCGGTAGGTTGACATGCTGTTAAAACAGTATATGCATTACCATACCCTGTTGTTCCA
The DNA here is from genome assembly GCA_036927565.1 of Tuctoria greenei. Classification (NCBI taxonomy): domain Eukaryota; kingdom Viridiplantae; phylum Streptophyta; class Magnoliopsida; order Poales; family Poaceae; genus Tuctoria; species Tuctoria greenei. Next base: position 164,810,916 of record JAYESD010000009.1, on the reverse strand, counting down.
GCATTGCTAATAACCATGTTGGCAGATTTTTGCTGAGTTTTCTTGCCTTTCCTGTCTGTGCACTTTTTGGTAAAATGCCCAACCTTGCCACAGACATAGCATTCAACCTCAGCCATGTTTATCTTCTTCTTCTCCTTTCTCTTGAAGTTGGTGGTGTGTACAACTTTATTTTTCCCTTTCTTTGGTCCAGCTTGCTGCATGACATTAGCACTGGACTGTCCTTCATGCACCTTGGACGCACCATCTTTTGCCCGAGCTTTCTCCTCCACATCAAGAGAAGCCAACAAATCCTCAACGGAAATGTTCTGTCTCTTATGTTTCAGAGATGTGGCAAATCCCCTCCAAGATGGAGGTAATTTGGCAATAATGCCCCCAGCCACAAATCGATCAGGCAAATTTAGTCCAAGTTGTTGGAGCTCTCCGACAATAAGTTGTATTTCATGAGCCTGCTCAACCACTGAACGGTTGTCTGCCATCTTAAAATCGTGATAGCGCTCCATGACATACAACTCATGTCCAGCATCCGACGCACCGTACTTGTGTTCGATGGCCTCCCAGAGCTCTTTTGCGCTCTTATGAGTCATATAAACATCACACAGTTTGTCGGACAGTACACTTAAAATACAACCCACTGCCATCACATTAGCCTTATCAAACTCAGCCTGTTTTTCAACAGTCATGGGTCGATCTACAGACTTTAGAACATAAGATATGTCCATAGCAGCGAGCCACAAGTCAAGTTTTGTAGCCCATCTCTTAAAGTTCGAACCAGCGAACTTCTCAAGTTTCATCGCATCAGCAAAGCTATTACCCATCTTAAAGTGCCTATCAGGTTTTTGGATTGTTAGAAAACAATGCACTTTAGAGACAAAATTAATTCTTAAAATTACAACATTACGCTTGATAGATAGTCCACAAAATATGAACACGAACATGCAAATAAAACAGATTATATCTATCATATTCATGTGTAGAAAACTCATCTTCACTTACAGTGCTGACGCTTCCAGCTTGAAAAATGACGAGAGGAGTGTGTGAAGAAGACTGTAGATGAAGCAGATCTTCTATCGAGCAGTCGCGCGAACGCTACCCAAAAACCTGATTCGTCCCAATCCGTGCAGATCCTTCACTAGGACGTGTTTTCGGAGACACTGCTCTCCCACACGTCGGTGACACGCCGACGGGAGGGATGGACTAGCCTGTAGCTGACGCTCAACACGGTGGACTAGTGAGTCTGTTCACCTCTTTTATCCAGAATGAAAGCACTCATTCTGTATATATAGTGACAGACTCTAGTAACTGAAAGAATTAAGTATACAGTGAAGCAGCACAATTAGGCTCTAGTAACTGAAGACAATAAACTTCAGTATTTGCAGCATAATTGCGTCAGTTACTGCATACCATTATTTTCCAGAAACTGACTCATAAAGTGCCACGAATTGCAGCAAATTAAAGTCATATTAGTGTCAGTTTTATCAAAAGAGAGAGAATAGATTTACTGCGCCAGTCGCCAAGTCACAAGTCACAAGTCACGCGTTAACTCACGCGAAAATACGCGAATACGCGAATACGCGCGCGCGTGCGTGTGATTTGTTTGTGGCTATAGCCACCATTCTCTCACATATTCCACACATAGAAAATAGCTTCCCTTATAAATAAGTCCTACTCTCCTCAAATAGTCAATGTGAGATTAATGCCTCCTTTACACCTTTGGAATTCAAGAGAGAATAGTTGGGCCTAGGCCCAAATATTCCAACAGAGATGGTATTTGGATGGCATGGTGTTGGTTTGGGCCGCATGGCATGTGCCAAATACCACCTTCGCTTTCTCCCATACCACAAATCACACGTATCATCTCCTGCTTCTCTTCTCTGTTTCTCTTGTTAAAAATTGTTTAGGAGAAGCGTGCGATGCTGCTGATTCATTGATATATTTCAACCGCAAGTGGTTAACAAGCTATACATGTGTTCTTATAGAACACAAACCGATGTGCAAACAGTTGTTAACCAGAAACATATCTGGATGATTCTCATCTCGTATCAATTGATTGTTATATTAACTGTAATCTCCGTATCTTCTCTGTGCATGTCTAATGAGTCAGCTACTTGCACGAGCACGGTACTACTCCTTCCGTTTCGAAATAATTGTCACCGATTAGTTTAAAAATGAACTAATCAGTGACAATTATTTTGAAACAGAAAGAGTATTTCATAGCTAGGCGAGGAGAGGAGCACGAGGGCATTGTAAACGAGATAGTATTTCATAGCTAGGCGAGGAGAGGAGCACGAGGGCATTGTAAACTCCATTGAGTCAACGATCGATGGCTGCTCGTCAGAAACGCACGCACATGATAATGATTCTGTCAACGATATGATATGGGAGGTTGTGCGCTAATTTGTGTATACGCGAATGCTTGTTGGACCGACCGCTGGTGACGTGCGAGTTGCATCTCCTTCAACGTTGGACGATGTCGTTGCCCTGCCTACAAATAGCACTTGCCTGCTCTCCAGTTTCGGCACACAGCAAGCTGATATTGCTATCTTCTGCTCTCTCTCTCTCTCTCGCTCTCTCTCCTCCTCCTCTTGAAGCTCTGTAGCCTCTACCTGCATCCATTCCCATCAATGGCTTCCGTTAGTTCTGCCTTGGTCAAGAGAACTGCCATTGTTGCCGTCTGCATCACGATGATGGTGTTGCTGTCCGTGGGACCTCCGGCGATGGCCGCCGAGGACGTGCTGGACGACTGCCGACCCGGATGTCGTTCGGGATGCGACGGCTTCTCTACCGCGGTATGCACGGGCATCACCAAAAGGGCGCCTGTCCTGACGGAGACATGCAGAGTGCGGATCTCTACGCTGTGCAGGACCATCTGCATCAACCTTTGCAGCCTCGACACCCTGCCAGAGCCAGGCACCCCAATCCTGCCTTGCAAGCCTTGATATTAGAAGCTATTGATGTGCATCGCCCGTTTCTCTTCCACGTACGAGAGTTTTTCAACATTTTACAAGAAGGGTCCCTAGCTCCGCTATGTGACTACCGGTACCTATGTCTGCAGTATGCATGCATGCGCATGCATGCACGCACAAACGTATATATATTCATACGTATGTATGTTCGTATGATGTACGTACGTGTGTATGTCAATCATTTGTTTGTCCATGTACGTCGTGTGTTACATATAATGGATTGTGTCAAGTAACTGTGTATCAGTGAATTATTTTTAATAATATTATCAATTATCATGCAATTGGTCGGACCAATGGATGCAAATTAGTTTATATTCCTTCCGTCCTTAAAAAGTTTGTCGCTTTGTAGTTCAAAAAACAACCTTTTAAAGACGAATGGATATTATGGATGCATGCAGTCTGTGCAGATGCAGCAGTATGCTTAACTGCTCAAGCTTCAAGGCATTGCTTGCACTACTAAAAAAGTATTTTCGAGGGTGTCTTCTAATTTTTTTACAAGCGGTATGTAAAAAAAGATGCCTGTGATGTGAAATACATTAAAATACGTCTGTGATAATAATATATCACAGACGGTCCGTAACTAAAACCCGCCCGCGAAAGATATGAATTATGCAGACGGTCGCGATGGTACAAACCGCATGTGGTAATGGTGGCTCCTGATTGGTCTACTGTTTTATCGGATCACTCTTGAACTTCAAATTTCCGCTCTACGTTGCTTACCGATCCAACGACCGGCACCAGACATCACACGGACTGCACCTCCTCTCGTTCCCGGAACCCGCAAGAGGCCTGTCTATAACAGCAGCAACAGCACCGACAATTTTATTCGGCACCGCATCTTCCTTCTCCCCAATCTCACCGTCCTTCTCCCCAATCTCACCGATGCCGATGGCTGTGGATCCAGCCCGCTCGACCGCTGCTCCGCTTCTCTCAGTCGCTTGGTCCTCGCCGGATCCAACCTCGCTCGGTCCTCGCCGAATCCAACCTCGCCGGTCCTCGTTGTCGTAGCGACCGAGCTCCTCGCCTATCGCGGTGAGGCATCAGCTTCGCCAACAAGGGCCTCGACGGCCTCGGCTTCACCCTACGTGCACCTCTACTCCGCCCCCGCCCTACACTACTACAAAAAGTATTTTTGCAGGCGCATCAAATTTTTTTACAGACGGTTCGTAAAAAAATCCGCCTGTGATGTAAAATACATTAAAATTCGTTTGTGATAACAACATATCACAGACGGTCTGTAACAAAAAACCGTCTGTGAAAAAAAATATAGGTTATCACAGGCGGTCGTTGGTACAAACCGCATGTGATAATGGTGGCTCCTGATTGGTCCGCTGCTTCATCCCACAGATCGCTCTTGGACTTCAGATCTCCGTTGTCCGCTGCTTATCGATCCAACGACTCGCACAAGGTCATCCTTGGAACCTGCACGAGAGTTGTGTCTATAACAACAGCAGCACCGACACCTCACATCCTTATCCCCAATCTCTCCCCAATCTCACTGTCCTTCTCCCCAATCTCACCTCATGGTCCTTCCTTCCAACCTCGCTCGACCGTTGCTCCGCCTCATGGCCGCCGTGTCGGTCGTCCGCTTCCACTCCTCGCGGTCCTCACCGTCGCGGCGACCGCGCTTCTCGCCCGCTGCGAGGGCATCGCTCGGTGGCCGTGGCTCGCGGATCTAGTCTCGGTCGACGACGAGGGCTGCAGATCTGCTTCATGGCCATCACATCGGCCGCCCGCTTCCACCTCCTGGTGGTCCTCGACGTCACGGCGGCCGCGCTCCTCACCATTGCTCAGGACGATGCTTCTACGCTTTGTGCCCCGTGGATGCAACCACAATCGATGCCTTCAGTCGCGGATCCAGTCGCGGTCGATACTTTGACCTCTGTGGGGTGACGTTGAACGTCTGGTGCACATCGTAGGTCATGGCGGCATCTCGGTCTTCATGGCGTTCAGCTCTGGTGTATAGTAAATGTTTGTTGTGCTAGGAGATGTGTTAGACCAGTTGATTTGTAACTGTTGTATTGCATTCTGATGTAATGATTGTTTCTCTTTTGAAGTGAAATGAACTCCTATTTGGACTATTTGAGCCGTATCGTCATGTTCCATTCCTCCTTTTCTCCTTCCTACAAAGGTATAAGTGTATATATAAATGCATTTTCACAGGTGGTTTTTAACTTTAAACCATATGTGAAAATGCATTTTTACAGGCAGTTTTTAATTATAAATCGTCTGTGAAAATACATTTTCACATGCGGTTGGCAGTAAAGAACCACCTGTGAAAATGCATTTTCTCATACAGTTTCTGTTGCCGCCTGCGGTAATCGGCTATTTTCACAGACTCTTCGTTTAAAACGGTTTTGAAAACCGAGTGTGATAATACGTTTAGAGCCGTCTGAGATAAATCTTATTTTAGTAGTGCTATCCAGAACCGCTGCACTCGGTCGCGCTGCCGGCAGCGTCCGATGCAGGCCATCACCGGGGCGGCAGCGGCTGCGTCCTCCTCGGGCGCCAACAACTGTTTTGTACCTGCTTGTCTGGCGGGGATTGGAGATGACGATCAGCAGTGTCTCTCATTTTTTTTCATCTCGTTTGTTCTTTTCCCCCGCAATATGGACCATGTGAAAATTCCACGTTTTACCCCTGGACAAACAGTCGATATGAAGCAATGATGGACAAAAAAAATCAATTACTCGATTTCTTATGCATTAGAATGAAGGAAAAAATCGTCCCCATGAAAATCGGCTACTGACGTCATCTCGTCTTTGTTGTGTCCCACTAGAAATTTTCACAGTCGATTGGCAATAAAAAATCGTATGTGATAATAGATTTTCAAAAGCGGTTGGTAGTAAAAAAACAGCTTGTGATAATGCATTTTCACAGGCGGTTTTTGCCGCCACTTGTGATAATCGGTTATTTTCACAGGTGCTTTGTTACATGCGGTTTCCAAAACCGCATGTGATAATATGTTTAGAGCCGTCTGTAAAAACACTTTTAATAGTAGTGCTGTATCTAGATACTCCATCTAGATCTTTTTATTTGTCACTGGTTAGTTCAAAAATGAACTAGCTGGTAAAAAATAAAAAGATCCGGAGGGGATACTAACTTAATGTGCTCTCTCAAAAATCCAAATGATCCTAAGGCATCCTATATTATTTGAGCTCGTCGGATGGGTGGGCTTGAGTTTTCTACCCGAAATACAACCGCACAAGTGATCCGGAAATAATTTTTGGATTTTCTTATTTGTGCTCTTGCTTGGCTTAACTATTCCTTTCTGTTTTTGCTTGCTGAGCTCGTGTAGACTAGAGTTACTGGTCCACATAACATCGTAATGATTGTGCATTTTCGAGCTCAATTCATTGAATTAACTGGTATTTTTAGGAAAAACTTTATTTTTTGTCCGATTTTGACTCCCGAACTATATAGTACCATGCAACTGTAAGGATCGAATGCCCAAGAGCGGGGGGCGAATTGGGCTTCTTTTCAAAAATCTAAGTAAAAAAACTTAATTCCTAAAAGCCCAATTCCCTACGCAAACGATCTATGCATTGAAGTAAATAGCAACTTTGCGGTATATAAAATGCATAAATGTAAGGGAGAGGATGCAAACTCCCGAGGAGACACGAGGATTTATCCCGTGGTTCGGCAAGATCGTCAAGATCTTCCTATATCAACGTTGTGGCACCCACCAAAGGGTATAGCCACACCCAAGTCACCGAGACTTGGGATCTTCACTATTCTTCTCCGTTTGCCAACCTTGGCAAGGTGGAGCTCAAGCCTTGTACAACTTCGATCCTCCGGAAGTCTCTCTCAGTTACAAACACCAAGGGACACTCCCTTAAGGCTCTCACTACCCTAGAGATTCCACTCACCAAGAATGGAGGCACACAAGCTCTCGCTCTAGCTAGTTCTAGCCTATCTCTTGGTGTGTAAGTGATCTAAATGATGTAGAAGTGATGGCTCTTTGTCTTTAATGCTTGTGGATGTGTAGATTATGTCTGGTGATCAAGACTTATCGATTTGACAGGTTTAGGGGGGTATTTATAGCCAGCCTCCACGAAATAGTCGTTGGAAAAGTAGGCTGACAGAACTTTTCTGCGAACACCGAATGATCCGATGTCTCCCCTTTAGCTATCATCGGTCAAGTTCACTTTAGCTGACGTCATTGTGTCAGATATGACCGTTGTTAGACCGATGTTGCACTTGTCTTCTCATCGGATGATCCGGTGGCTCTTCCTCCAGAATTGGCTCAAACTTGATGCTTACTGGAGTGATTGACCGATGTGTATATTTCTGTACATCGGATGATCCGGTGCTACACTTGGTCTAAGGATATTGCAAACTATACTGATGGACCGATGTAGCTAAGCCCTTAGCATCGGCTGATCCGGTGAGTACTTTGTTCTGAGGTCTTCTTCTTCTGCTGAACCAACTCGACCGATGTGTTGTTCTCTAAAAACATCGGTTGATCCAGTGAGTTGATTTTGTTTGCTTCGAGTTGTTTCTAAGTGATTCTTTTGAACTTTACTCGATTGACCTCTTAGACATTTGTTGGAAATGTACTTCTGATGGTTGTCAAGCATTAAGTGTCATCAATTGTGGTTGAATGACTTTGACATAAGAGCTTTTACTTCTTATCTTCATATCATTGATTTGATCTCATGAAGTGATTGTATATGGGTCTCCAATGATTAGTAGTTGATATTGATGTTCATATAAATTTCATTTGATTGAGTGATATGGGAGACCTTGCATCCACAAATTCATTAGTAAAATTCAATGGTTGTCATTAATCACCGACACCATACCTCATGGGGGCCTAGATGCTTTCAATCTCTCCCTTTTTGGTGATTGATGACAACACAACAATTAAAGCACAATAGTAATGAATTTGATAGTACGAAAATTAAGAGGATATGCAATGAATACAAGGTTATCACACTTGATAGTAATGAATTTGAAAGCTCAATCAAGGAATAACTCAAGTGAATAAGTGATCATAAGATATAGACAGACACCAAATAAGCTCAATCGATTAATAACTTAAGAGTACTCAATAAACACCAAATGAGTAGCAAAGACATCGAATTACAAAAGATGATATAGGTAAACTCCCCCTAAGGCTAGGACACTCCCCCTGAGACTAAGCTATCCTTCCCCTGACTCTCCTCTAACTCTTCTCCCCCTTTGGCATCAAGACACCAAAAAGGGTTCCGAGTGCCTAAGGACCCTGAGTACTAGGCGCGATGACGAACTGATCACTGTCGGGAGTGCTGTCGTCGGAGCTGCTGCCTGGAGTAGAAGTGGAAGGAGCTGTCGGAGCCGTAGGAGCCGCTGTCGGTGCCTGCTGAGTAGTAGCTAATGGCAAGGGGGCACTGACGACGGATGTCGGTGTCTGTTGGAACCCCGTCGTAGCTGGCAGTGGAGAGTGGATCGGTGCACCTGGAGCCAGCAGTGGAGACATGCTGATCGACGGGATCGGCGTGGTCGGCACCGGAGCTGCAGCTGGAGCAAGGACAGGTGGTGGTGGAGCAACGCCTGGCAGCTGCGACGGCAGGGCAATCCCGGTCTGGGTGTAGAGGTTGGTGATCAACCCCAGGATGCCCATCATCGCCTGTTGCGTCTGCTGCTGCTGGTCGAGGGAGCGCTGGTGCATCTGGTATATGAGCCCAGTCAGCCGGTCAGTGTCCTCATGCCTCTCACGGGCCATCTGGCGCTGCATCTCCTGATGCTGCTGCTGGATCTCCAGAAGACGTGCTGCCTGCTCAGCTCGGGCCTACTCAGCTGCAAGCCGGTCCAGGCGCTGCTACTCAACCATCTGCTGCAGGAGTGAAGTGAGCTCCGACGACTGAGAGACTTGTGCCTCTGTGACGGGAGGTGGAGTAGGGGGTGGCACTGTAGAGCCTCCAGCCTCCGTGTCGTGCTGCCTGGGTGAGGGAGGAGGTGGAAAGAACTCCTCAACGCTGTCATCAGTGTTGCTCTCGGACCATATATGCTGCAGGTCCTCACCCTGAGCCTCTGCCTCGGCCAACCTCTCATCCTCCTTCTCCAGATCCGACCAGTCCTCCTCAGATAGACGAGCACAAACCTGACGCTCGACTGGACGGCCAAGGCGGCGGTCTCCAGGAGCTGGAGCACGGTAGTGGCTAAACCATGTGACACTCTCGTCAGTGAGATGGTCATGCACGGCGGACTCCTCAGGAACCATCATGGAGAGCAGGTAGCTGATCCAGTGTCCGTACACAAGCTGCCTCATCATGCCCACTCCATCAGTGATCACATCCTCCATCTCGCATATGAGGACGTCCACAATATCAAACTCCATCCCGTTCATGTTGTAGAACAGGAGGGTCTGCTGCAGACTGGTGAACCCCTCTAAGTATCCTGACCTCGGCAAAAGTGTGCGGCGCAAGGCAAGGTGCACTGTGCGCGCAGCAGGAGTCAGTAGTGTCGGTACCCTCGGCTGGTCTGGAGAGAGGGTTGGTCCAAACAGAGAGCAGATCTCCTCCAGTGGTGGTGCCACTCCTCCAGTGAGCGGCCTCCTCGGCGGGTCTGCCTGACCATATACCCTCTCATGCACGCAAGTGTTGTGCAGGTCCACTCCTAGCAGCTGTGCCAGCGTCTGCCTCGTCAAGTGATAGTGCTGACCCATGAACATGAAGTCTATAGACATGCGGCCCTCAGAGACGTAGAGGGTGGCTAGAATACGCGGACCCAATCCTCCATGTAGGCACTCCTCTCGTAGGACACCAGCTCCACAAGCCCTCTGTACCTCGCAAAGAAGGGACGAATCTCCGTCTCTGCTGCCAGGGCAAGCTGATCCCAGTCCAAGAAGTTGTGCTGGAAGAGCTTGTGGCCTCGGCGTCTATAGGTCTCGTATAGAGACGCTTGTGTCACGGTCCAGAAACGACTGTCCACAAGAGCCTCTCTGGGCTGCGGGTACCACTCCTCAGGCAGAACACTCCATCTGAGTCTTCTTAGCTGCTTTGCCTTCATCTTCCGGTAATCAGTCAACCGGACACCTTCACCAACACGGACGTTGGTGTCCATCTCGTAGATGGCTCTCTGGGCCTCCCTGTCGTCACGACGATCGGCAGCAGTTGGTCTCGGGCGTGGTGCTGCCGCGGGATGACCCCCACGGGTCTTGGCTGATCGCCGGCGAATGAGTGGCACTTCCGGCTCTTCTTCTGCCTCGGACTCATCTATCACAGGAGGCTGCCTCGGACGAGCCTCGCGGATCCTCAATGATCCTCCTCGGCCACGCTCTCGCTCCTCGGTGGCACGAGCGGCCATCAACACCTTCTTCTCCTCCTTCGAGAGCTTCTGCTTCTTTGCGGCCAGCTCCGCAATGGCCTTGCCCTTGTTCTTCTTGTCACGAGCCATTGTGATGAGGTGCAACGACGTCAAGCGCACGACACGACGATCAACGTGGCCGGAAACCCTAATGGTGACGATACGGTGACCGTTGAGGGAGGATCCACGACGATGGTGCGACAGTGCGTGGGGCGGCGTCGGTGGTGGAGAGAGGCAGCAGCGGCGCTGGGGGAAGCGGTGGCGGCGGCTGTGGTGATGGAAGCGGCGGCAGCGGCGCAGCTGCTTTGGATGGCGGCGGTGCAGCTGTGGTGCGGCGGCGGCCGGAGGGCGGCGGCGGCGGCCGGAGGGCGGCGTTGGCGCAGGGCGAGAGGAGCGGCGGTGGTGGTGAAGTCGCGGGTGAGTCGGGATCGGGGAGAGAGAAGGGAGGAAGGCGAGGCGGTGTTTAAATAGTGGGTCCCAAACCCTAGCCGAAAATTTAACACCGGATGGACCGACGCTAAACGTTAGAAGCATCGGTCGAATGGCACAGTAAGGGTATTCAAAAAGGTACCGTTGACATCGGATGGACCGACGTGCAAAGAGATAGCATCGGTCGAATGTCACAGTAAGGGTATTCAAAAAGGTGCCGTTGATACCGGATGGTCCGACGTGGAAGGGAATATCATCGGTGGAATTCATCACAGTTCCAGAATTGTGAACACCGGATGGACCGATGTTTTTCCAAATGAACGCGTCGGTTGATTTGTGTTGCTGACTGGTCTGACTCTTGGCTTTTGAACACCAACTGATCCGATGATGGTCTGACCTAAGCATCGGATAATCTGATGACTACAAAACAGCAACATCCCATATATGTCCTTTGACCAAACAAACAAGCAATAAGAAACACATGTCTTAGGACCTTTTGGGCAACCCCTTACCCCTCGAAAATGCTAATATGCCAATAACTTGGCTAATCCTTAAAGCATATAGAACACCAAAGAAAATAGAAAGGAAATCATCCAAATAAAATGTAAGGCCCATGCTTTGTGAGCTAGAGTATGAAGACTTCTATCTCTTTAGAGCATGTTCCTCTAGGCATTAACGCACTTAACATTTTGTTCTTTCCACCACATATGAGTTGAGATATTGCATTTCAAACAAGTCTCTTTCTCATGAGGTGGGTTCCGCTTTGTGACAATCTACCGTATGCAATGCCAAACATTCTATAATGCAAGAAATTACAAGTCTATATGGCAGGCATCATGCAAGGCATAAAATAAATCTATCTTGCCAAATTTGAACCTTTCAAAGGCTTCTTCAGGGAGAGCCACTCTCCAAGCCTTGGGAAAACCCAAAAGAACCTCCATCCCAAGCTAACCCTTGCTCACCCCTATCCTTTGAGAGTTAGGCAAGACCTATATGAAGTGCATTCTTACATGACGTTTGTTGCATATAGCACATTTAACTCACTTCTTAGCCTAGAAAATGTTTTCCCATCAAGTGGTTTAGTGAAGATATCCGCCAATTGTTCTTCGGACCTAACACCTCGCAAAGAGATGTCTCCCTTAGCTTCATGGTCCCTCAAGAAATGATGGCGAATATCAATGTGCTTAGTGCGGGAGTGTTGAACGGGGTTTTTAGCTATCTTAACCGCACTTTCATTGTCACAAAGGAGAGACACACAACCAAGTTTAATACCAAAGTCCAAAAGGGTTTGTTTCATATAAAGAATTTGGGCACAACATGCACCGACCGCAATATATTCCGCTTCCGCCGTGGACAAGGCGACATAATTTTGCTTCTTGCTAGACCAAGATACTAGGGAACGCCCAAGCAAGTGGCACCCACCGGAGGTACTCTTATGATCCACGCGGCATCCGGCAAAGTCCGAATCTGAGTATCCTAAGAGGTGGAATTTTGCACCTTTAGGGTACCACAAGCCCACACTAGGGGTATGCTTAAGATACCTAAGTATCCTAAAGACCGCCTTTCTATGCGATTCTTTAGGTGCTGCTTGAAAGCGAGCACACAAGCATACACTAAACATGATATCGGGCCTAGATGCAGTAAGATAAAGCAATGAACCAATCATAGAACGGTAGTTAGATTAGTCAATAGGTTTACCGTCCTTATCCGCGTCGAGATGACAATTTGTTGCCATTGGAGTGCTTCTTGAGCTACAATCTCCCATCTCAAATTTATTCAAGAGGTCCTTGGTATACTTCTCTTGATAGACGAAGATCCCCTCTTGAAGTTGCTTGATTTGGAATCCAAGGAAGAAGTTCAGCTCTCCAATCATTGACATCTCGGATTCCCTAGACATCATTTTGCCAAACTCATGGCTAAGAGCTTCGTTAGTTGAACTAAAAATAATATCATCAACAAAAATTTGACAAATAAACAAATCTCCGTTGATGTCTTTGGTGAAGAGTGTAGTGTCCACCCTCCCGATCTTGAATCCTTGCATGATAAGGAAATCCCGTAGTCGTTCATACCACGCCCTAGGTGCTTGCTTGAGCCCGTAGAGCGCCTTGTGCAACCTATACACATGATTAGGATTCCTCGGATCTTCAAACCCGGGAGGTTGTTCAACATAAACAAGCTCGTTAATGTAAACATTAAGAAAGGCACTTTTCACATCCATTTGATACAGTCTAATATTATGATGTGATGCAAAGGCAAGAAGTATACAGATGGCTTCTAGCCGGGCGATCGGAGCAAATGTCTCCCCAAAGTCTAGTCCTTCAACTTGTGAGAACCCTTTGGCCACAATTCTTGCCTTGTTGCGGACCACAACGCCATTCTTGTCTTGTTTGTTGCGGTACACCCACTTTGTTCCGATGACGTTCTTGTCCTTGGGTCGCTCCTCCAACACCCAAACTTCATTGCGGATGAAGTTGTTGAGTTCTTCTTGCATGGCCATCACCCAATTTGGGTCTTGGAGTGCTTCCTCAATGTGAGTGGGTTCTACACATGAAACAAACGAGTAGTGCTCACAAAATGAAGCGAAATGGCGAGAACGTGTACTTACACCCCCTGACGGATTTTCGATGACTTGGTCCATCGGATGCGCCTTGGAGATGCATCCATGCCTCATAAGTGGCTGCGAAGCACTTGGCGATGGTGATGCGTGTTGCTCCTCTTGTGGTTGGACTTGATCATGGACTTCTTCTTCTTCTTGATGTTGTTGGGCTTGTGAGTCTTGAGTCGGCAATGGATCATCCTTCTCTTCTTCATCAACTTGAGGCGCCATAGAGGTGTTGTGGTTGGAACTTGAAGCTCCCCCTTGATCATGGCCCTCCTCAACTTCAGGCTTGATGTCTCCAATGGTCATGTTCTTCATGGCTTCTCGTAGAGGCTCATCATCTATTTCATCATGACCAAAACTCTCCTCTTGGGAGCCATTAGTCTCATCAAACTCAACATCACAACTTTCCTCAACTAAACCGGAGGTTTGGTTGAATACTCGATATGCTTTTGAGTTTGATGCATAACCAAGGAATATACCAACATCACATCTTCTTTCAAACTTACCGAGCCTTTTCTTGCGGTAGATGTAGCACTTGCATCCAAAGACTCGAAAGTAGGATATGGTGGGCTTTCTCCCAATGAGAAGCTCATACGGGGTCTTTTGAAGTAGTCGATGTAGGTAGACCCTATTTGCGGCATGGCACGCCGTGTTGATTGTTTCGGCCCAAAACTTCTACGACGTGTCATAGTCATCAAGCATTGCTCGTGCAAGAGTGATGAGAGTCTTGTTCTTCCTCTCAACGACACCGTTTTGTTGAGGGGTGTATGTGGCCGAAAACTCATGCTTCACGCCTTCACGTTCACACCACTCCCCAATGTTGTAGTTCTTGAATTCGGTGCCGTTGTCACTCCGGACCTTGATGATGGGAAGTTGAAATTCCCTTTGAGCGCGGTTGGAGAAGGTCTTGAATACTTCCGGAGTTTCACTCTTGTCACCTAGAAATAAAGTCCAAGCATAGCGAGAGTAGTCATCAACTATAACAAGACAATAGAGATTACCGCCAAGGCTTTGATATGTGGATGGTCCGAAGAGGTCCATGTGGAGTAGCTCAAGTGGCTTGGAGGTTGACACCATTGTCTTCATTGGGTGGTGTGAAGCAACTTGCTTCCCGGCTTGACAAGCGCTACAAAGCTTGTTCTTCTCAAATGTGACATCCTTCACGCCGGTCACCATCTCAAGCTTGAATGACTTCTTGAGTTTGCTCATCCCTATGTGCGCTATGCGTCGGTGCCATAGCCAACCCAAGCTTGTCTTAGTGAAAAGACAAGTGGTCAAGCTAGCATTCTTGTTGGAGAAATCTACTAGGTAGAGGTGTCCATGCCGAAATCCTTTGAAGACTATGTCTTGGCTTGTTTCAATACTCACAACAACATCATTTTTGCTAAATGTGCATGTTAGTCCAAGATCACATAGTTGTGCAATAGAGAGTAAATTAAAACTAAGTGACTTAACGTACAAAACATTAGCAATAGATAAGTCATTTGAAATAGCAATTTTACCTAACCCAATTACCTTTCCCTTATAGTTATCACCAAAGGTGACTTGTTCATGATTGCCGGGGTTTTCTATGGTGGTGAACATACCATCATTGTCAGTCATATGTTGGGTGCACCCGCTATCGAGTACCCAATGCTTTCCTTCGGCTTTGTAGTTCACCTACACACATGAATTCAATTTTTAACTTTAGGCACCCAAGCCAACTTAGGTCCTTGTATGTGTGATACAAGTGTCTTTGGGACCCAAAGTTGCTTGGGGAGCTTCCCCTTCATGCCCTTCATGTCTTTGCCGATGAACCTAGCCTTCACCTTGCCATCTACTTTACTTAAGAGATAATAACGATCATTGAAAGTAGATTTGTAATTAATGTACAATTTTGGAGAAGGTCGGTTAGGAAGAGGACACTCCCTTGTGTGGTGACCGGTGACCTCACAATGTTGGCAATAAGAACCAACTTCCTTGATGAAGCTTGTTCTAAGCTCCGGTGAGGACACCTTTCCTTTGTTAGGCACCGGGAATGATCCAAGTCCTCTCTTGTTGAAGGCCTTTGCTTGTTGGAAGAGTATTTCCTTGTGTTTGACTTCTCCTTTTGAAAGTCTAGCCACACTAGTGCGGAGACTCTCAATTTCTTCCAACAGGTCCTTCTCCCTAGCATTTGCTTTCAAAGGCAAAGACTTGTTCAAGGCATTAGAGACATGAGAAGTAATGGATATCCTATCATTAAGAGTTTGTTTCTTTATATTTTTCAACTCTTGATCAAGCACATCATAAGCAAGGTTAAGTGTTTGATGTTCTTGTATTAACTTGTTGTGCTCTCCCAAGAGTGTTTGGTGTGCTAAGTTAAGCTCATGATTATCTAACTTGATTTTAGCCTTTTCTTCCTCAATTTGCTTGACATGGGATTTGAGCGTGTCATGCTCTTTGAGTATGCTTTCATACTTGTCAAGCAAATCGAGGTTAGCACTCTCAAGTCTAGCACGAGTTTCTTCAAGAGCTTTAACCTTACTCTTTTCCCTCTTAATGATAGCATGATATTCATTTATTAAATAAGTTAAATCATCGGGGGAAAGCTCATCATCACTAGAGTCGTCACATACCTTGGTGTTACCTTTCGCCATGAGGCACATGGGCGGTGGATGAAGAGGTGAGTCATCATTGTTGGCAATGGCGTGGCCGGCCAAACTTTCTTCTTCCGCTTCACTCTCTTCATTACTTGTTTCTTCGTCGGTGACCCATTCATTTGCCTCACACATGAACACCTTTTGTGGGCCATTTATCTTCTTTGGGAAGAGTCTTGCCTTCTTTCCCTTGTCATGTTTCCGCTTCCCAAAGGATCTTGGTTTGGGTTTGGCCTCTTCTTCATCATCATCACTTTCTTCAAGCTTGCGATGCTTGCTCTTGTGGTTCTCTCTTCTTTTGTCCGGTTTTGGACAATCATAGGAGATGTGGCCTTGATCACCATAATTGTAGCAAGTCTTGTGATCATCTCTTCTTGGTAGAAACACTTTCTTCTTGGGATCAAATGTGTATCCCTTCTTAGTAATCTTGGAGTTCAAGCGTGAGAACTTTCTCATCATCAATGCAAGCTCATCATCATCATCTTCACTTGATGCTTGCTCTTCTTCACTTGAGCTAGGCTCAACCACCTTCTTCTTCTTGAGGCTTGTTTTCTTGGTGGAGACCTTTAGAGCAATTTTTTTTTGAAGATGATTGCTCCATCATTCCAAGTACACTCATCTCATGAGCGTGAATTTCTCTAATGAGCTCCGAAACTTCAATGTGGTCAAGAGACTCCTTTTGAAGCATGGAGTTGATGATGTTGTACTTTGGCTTGGGAAGGAGCATGAGGATCTTGCGGTTGATGAGTCCCTTTCCAAGAGAAGCAATGTCAAGAGCATTAATTTCTTCAATAAGTACATTCAAGCAAGAGAACATCTCATTGACATTTTCATGAGGTAGCATCTTAAATTCATCATATTTTGCTTTAAGCATGTGATATTTAAGTTCCTTGACTCGAGAAGAACCCTCATGAATCTCTATTAAGCAAGCCCAAATTTCACAAGCTTTTTCTTTGCTAGCAATTCTAGCAAACACATCTTGACTAATACATTCATAGATTGCATTCCTAGCTTTAGCATCCCATTAAATTTGATCACCAACATAGTTGTGTTCTCCAAACCCCGCATGGGTCGCTTCCCATACTTCGGGAGCAATAGCCTCTAGATAAGTGTGCATGCGTGCTTTCCAATAAGCAAAGTTCTTGCCCTCGAAGATAGGAACCGAACCCCCAACCTTGGCATTTTAGCTCTCTAGCGGTGAAGCTAGAATGATCCTATGAGCAACATTGCTCTGATACCAATTGTAAGGATCGAATGCCCAAGAAGGGGGGGGTGAATTGGGCTTCTTTTCAAAAATCTAAGCAATAAAACTTAATTCCTAAAAGCCCAATTCCCTACGCAAACGATCTATACATTGAAGTAAATAGCAACTTCGCGGTATATAAAATGCATAAATGTAAGGGAGAGGAAGAGGATGCAAACTCCCGAGGAGACACGAGGATTTATCCCGTGGTTCGGCAAGATCGTCAAGATCTTCCTACATCCACGTTGTGGCACCCACCAAAGGGTATAGTCACACCCAAGTCACCGAGACTAGGGATCTTCACTATTCTTCTCCGTTTGCCAATCTTGGCAAGGTGGAGCTCAAGCCTTGTACAACTTCGATCCTCCGGGCTTCCACAATTCTCTTGGCAAGCTCCGGAAGTCTCTCTCAGTTACAAACACAAAGGGACACTCCCTTAAGGCTCTCACTACCCTAGAGATTCCACTCACCAAGAATGGAGGCACACAAGCTCTCTCTCTAGCTAGTTCTAGCCTATCTCTTGGTGTGTAAGTGATCTAAATGATGTAGAAGTGATGGCTCTTTGTCTTGAATGCTTGTGGATGTGTAGATTATGTCTGGTGATCAAGACTTATCGATTTGACAGGTTTAGGGGGTATTTATAGCCAGCCTCCACGAAATAGCCGTTGGAAAAGTAGGCTGACAGAACTTTTCTGCGAACACCGGATGATCCGATGTCTCCCCTTTAGCTATCATCGGTCAAGTTCACTTTAGCTGACGTCATTATGTCAGATATGACCGTTGTTAGACCGATGTTGCACTTGTCTTCTCATCGGATGATCCGGTGGCTCTTCCTCCAGAATTGGCTCAAACTTGATGCTTACTGGAGTGATTGACCGATGTGTATATTTCTGTACATCGAATGATCCGGTGCTACACTTGGTCCAAGGATATTGCAAAATGTACTGATGGACCGATGTAGCTAAGCCCTTAGCATCGGATGATCCGGTGAGTACTTTGTTCTGAGGTCTTCTTCTTCTGCTGAACCAACTCGACCGATGTGTTGTTCTCTGAAAACATCAGTTGATCCGGTGAGTTGATTTTGTTTGCTTCGAGTTGTTTCTAAGTGATTCTTTTGAACTTTGATCGATTGACCTCTTAGACATTTGTTGGAAATGTACTTCTGATGGTTGTCAAGCATTAAGTGTCATCAATTGTGGTTGAATGACTTTGACATAAGAGCTTTTACTTCTTATCTTCATATCATTGATTTGATCTCATGAAGTGATTGTATATGGGTCCCCAATGATTAGTAGTTGATATTGATGTTCATATAAATTTCATTTGATTGAGTGATATTGGAGACCTTGCATCTATAAATTCATTAGTAAAATTCAATGGTTGTCATTGATCACCGAAACCATATCTCATGGGGGCCTAGATGCTTTCAGCAACTCTTGTCCCATACTGTCAAGAGGTGAGATGGTATATGGATATATGGCGTGGTGTTTGTTTGGGCCGCATGGGATGCGTGTGGTAATTTCAGTTACCTGAAATGCAGCCATGGTTTTAGGTGATGGGCACGCCGCGGCACCAGGTCTAGAAATTAACGACTACTCCTTCCCTTCTAAAAAAATTATCGTTTTGTAGTTTATTTTGAACTACCAAGCGACAAGCTTAATTTTGAGGACGGAGGGAGTAGTTTAGTTAAATTGTTAATTGTTATTCGTAGTTTGCAAGAATTACATAATATAAAATAATCAAACAAAATAATTTTGTGATTGATTAACCTATAGAATTAAGGATAATGCTTACTTATAAGAATTAGTGATTAATGGTAGTAATTACCTGCTAATTATTCGATATCTGAAATTTTAGCAAGTTTCAAGCACCTAGAATTTAGAGAGACCCATACAATTATCACCTCCCTCTCTTACCACTAACCCCGCATTTCATCCGCTGCTTCTCTCTAATCTTTCGCCGTTTCTTGTTTAGAATTGTTTAGAAGCGCGTGATGCTGCTGGTTCATTGATATATTTCAACCGCAAGCGGTTAACCAGCTATACACGTGTACTTACAGAACTCAACGGATGTTTATGCAACAGTTGTTAACCAGAAACACATGTCGCATACCTGTATATATGATTGCCATCCCGTATCAATCGCGAGATTGTTGTATTAACTGTGATCATCCGTATCTTTTCTGTTCATGTGCAGCGAGTCATTTGCACAAGCACAGTGTTATTTCCTATGCGAGGAGTGAAGCACGAGGGCATTGTAAACTCCATCGAGTCAACGATGGTGCTCGTCAGAAACTCCTTTGAAGCACCAGCGCACATGATATGATTGTGTGAATGATACGGAAATAAGTTGTGCGCTAATCTGTGTATATACGCAAACGCTTGTTGGACCGACCACCGGCGACGTGCGCGAGTTGCATCTCCTTCAACGTAAGTTGGGCATGCAATCTCGTTGCGTACAAATAGCATCTGCCTGCTTCCCAGTTTCGGCACACCAGCAGCAAGCTGATATTGCTATTGCTATCTTCTGCTAGCTCTCGCTCTATCTCTAGCTGCATCTAAGTATCTCTCATCCATCAATGGCTTCCGCCTTGGTCATGAAAGCTGCCGTTGTTGCCATCTGCATGACGCTGGTGTTGCTGTCCACGGGACCTCCGGCGATGGCGGCCGACGTGCTGGGCGAATGCCGACCCGGCTGTATTTCGGGATGCGACGGCTTCTCTACCGCGGTATGCATGGGCATCACCAAAAGGGCGCCTGCTCTGACCGGGACATGCGAAGTGCGGATCTCCGCGCTGTGCACGACCACCTGCATCCACCTTTGCAGCCTCGACACCCTGCCAGAGCCAGGCACCCCAATCCTGCCTTGCAAGCCTTATTAAGAAGCTATTGATGTGCATCCTCCGTTTCTCCTTCACAACTGCAGCTTAAACATTTTACAAGAAGATTCTATTTTAACATTTTACAATCAACACCCGTGGCTTTGGTACGTGACTGCCGGAATGTATGTGTGTACGTGTACGTGCGTATGCATGTGGATCAAATTGTTTGGAGTCCATGTATACCGTGGCTTATGTCAAGTAAACATGTGTAATCGTGAATTATGTTTAATAATATTATCATTATTATTTTTAGTCATCGGCTCCTAGAAGTAGAGAACGGAGCATCAGCTGCACCTGCTTGGTCCTGCTTTATTCAGCAGAAATGCATGACCGTGGAATAGATCTTATGCATATTTTTTTTGTGGACAATCTTCTCATGCATTCGGGATGCACGCCAACACGTCTCTTCTTGTGTGTGAATATATATATAGCTCGTCTCCCTCGATAGTCGCTAGCTCTAGTGCAGTCCATACACATATATATGGGTCATTCTTCAATTTTCACTTCACCTACGTCGTGAGGTTTTGGAGGAAAGCAAACATGAACTCATGCACTGCCGTTGACACTGTTATTCTAGAAGATAACCAACTATAACCAGGCAGCCGATGGATCCATGAAAGGTGATTCTAAGTTGATATTTGATAGTGTTTTTGTTTTAGTTACTTTGTCATCAAGTCTCCATGCTGCTAACAACATGCTTTGTAACTGCTTCAGAGCAATGCATGTCTGGCTGACATGAACTTGGGCAATGCGAACTTACAAGTTTCATCTGATTCGACCAAGTTTCCTGCTTTTATGCTACCATTATTTACGCAAAGTGTTTCTTTTTGGTTGTTCTGTGTAAGTTGAAGTTAAGAGGGCTAGGCAACCAATGAGGCTTTGCCTGAAGAAATTAACATCAAATGTTCATATGATATTTTCATATAATTGACTCGTTTATAATGATTTGAATGAAGATAATAGTCTTGTAATATATCAATACTTTATCAATGCTACATAGTTCAATATTTTAATTACGTACAAAAATAAAAAAATATGTTAGGGCATGGACATTGACTGCACCAAAAGGTGCCTGACCTGAACGAGACATGCGAAGTGCGGATCTCTACACTGTGCATCTGCATCAACGTTTGCAGCCTTGACACCCTGCCAGAGCGGACACCCCATTCCTGCCTTGCACGCGTTGATTAAGCTATTGATGTGCATCCGTTGTTTCTCCTTCACGAGGGTTTCAACATTTAATTACAAGACCGCTGGCTTTGGTATGTGATTGCCGATATGCATGTACGTACGTGTTATATGTATGTTGATCAATTGTATAATAGTGAACTATGTTTAAGAATATTATCATTCTCGTATCACCTTTAAAACAATGACAACATAGCATTTGTGCCGATGGAATTACAGTAAATTAGTTCTATCGATTTCGGGAATAATTCGAAATGAAGCATTTGTGCCGATGTACCTATATTAGTTCTATCGATTTCGAGAATCATTCGAAATATGAAGCGGTTCATGCATGTTGGCTCCATTCCACGCCCGCTCTCCCGCGGTGGCTCGCTTTCGTGCTCGTAGATGCAGTCTGCGCAGACGCAGCAGCATGCTTAACTGCTGCCGTTTTATGCTGTCCTTGCATAAGGCATTGCATGTATCCAAACAGCCTGCTCCACCGAAAGACCATCTCCTTCGACAGTAGTAGCGGTTCAGAGTACCATCATGAAAGGGCAGGGAAGTAAGTCCATCACACCAGGTTTTTTTTTCGAAAGCCCGTAGGCGTTATATTAAGAGAGCATAAAATATACTCCCTCTGTCTCGAAAAGTTTGTCGCTTTGTAGTTCATTTTTGAGCTACAAAGCGACAAACTTTGTGGAACGGAGGGAGTACGTTACAAGTACAAAGAGTTGCAGATTTGCTCTAGCTGCTAAGATTGCAGCCACCACATTATAGCCGGCAGATGCTCATAAGGACAGGTCGTCCCGGAGAGTAGAAAATACCCAGGTTGGAGAGTGTTCCTCCCCGTGAAAGACGCCGCTGTTGCGCTCTTTCCACAAAGCCCAACATACCGCAATGACTACCGGATGTATACCTTTGTGTCTATGTGAGCTTTAGGATGGTTGCGCCGCCCTGAACCAGTCCAAGATGGAAGCAGTGCGAGGCCAAGATGATGGTCTAAGTCTGTCTTCGTCCACCCATGTGCTGACACGGAACCATAGTTCCTTCGCAAAATCGCACCCAGTAAATAGGTGTAAGGCTGTTTCAAGGTTGCGATAACACAAAGGGCAGAAATATAATTATTTGTCCAGCCTCTGCTCATTAGCCGATCGGCTGTCCAAACCCGGTTTTGGAGGAGCAACCAGAGAACTGTCCAAATTCTGCCCATGACTTCCACACCAATACTGGGAGTGGCGATGAGGAGCTCCCAACGAACTGCGGTCGGTATGCTGAATTGACTGTATAGCTGCCGGAAGAGGTGAACCTCCAGGAGATTGTGTCGATGTGCTCGGGTGCCGCCATGTTCTGGACCTCCTGGAATAAAGTCCAGAGTCTGAGAATGTCAACCAAATGCTCCACAGATATTACTGTTAAGGTGTCCAGAATCCATAGATTGCCCAACATTGCCTGTGAGACCGTTTTACGCTTGCCCCGACATTTGGCATAGAGCTGTGGAAAAAGTAAGGCAGGTGCACAACCATTGACCCAGCTCGAGAGCCAAAACAGAGCTCGGCTGCCATCACTTATCATCACCGTGGTCGCGACAGCAAAGAGGTTGCGGTCTCCCGCCGATCCAAGCCCTACCTGGATGCTGCCACTCCTCCCACAACCATCGGAGGCGAAGTGTACAACTGAAGAGTGTGAGGTCGCTAATGTCCAGGCCGCCACAGTCAAGTGGCCGACAGACCCGCGACCAGTTGACCTTGCAGCTGCCACCATGTAGTTGGACATCGCCTACTCATAGGAAGCGGCGCCGGATCCTGCCGATCCCTTTGATGATTTTTTTTTGGGAGGGGGGGGGGGGGTTAGGTCCGCCAGTGTGTAGGTAGCGACTGAGCTGAGTGTGTGGTATGCACCAGTTCCTTCCTGCCATCGAAGGAGAGTAGCTTCCCTTGCCAGACTTTTAGTCGTTCAACTATCCGGTCCTGCACGGGTTGGAGATGTGATAGTTGCAGTCTGCCTGGAAGGACTGGTAGGCCTAGGTATGTGACCGGCCAATTTGGACTTTGCCCTGGGAAGGTAGCCAGGATGTGATCCAATTGCAGCTCATCACATGCGATGGGCATGTCAGTACCCAGCAGACCGGGTACCCTCGCACATAGGATGAAGACACCAGGACAAGTCCGGCAGCGTCATGTATCTAGAAGTTGTCGAGGTCTTAGCCTCCCTCAGGATCCAGCCCAAGTGCCACCACGTGGGCCACGAAGGATGGGATAAAGGTCCCCAGGGGAGATAACCTCCCAAGGTGCCACGTGTTGAGGAGAGACTCGCACAACCTTGGTGGAGAAGCTCCAGGGCCACCACGAAGCCTGGAGTGCCGGACCAAGCGCTCTTCCTTTGAGGAGAGAGCGGAGCTGCCACGTGCCCTGGGGAGCCCCGGAGTTGCCACGTGTCACGAAGGACCAGGGCTAGCCTCCCCGGTAAGGACCTGCACCGGCGCTGCCACGTGTCTCGTAGCACCCCAAGACGGTAAGGTGCGGGAATTAAAAGCTGGAGCGCTCCACCCAGGGCACACATTGAAGGATCGCACCCACCTCCGACACACGACGCGGAGCACGCCAACGGTCAGAAGACCGCTACAACTAATCACATCACAGAGAAGGCGCTGCAGGCCTATCCCACTTAGTCAAGTAGGTAGGTTGCGGCGACAAGACGGGCTGACGGGACACCATCTGCCACCATCAGCAACGGCGTGTGGGCTACTGACAAGGAAGGCGGCAAGACAGTGAGTCTCCACCATCACGCTCAGAGAAACTTATACGGGAAGCCTTAGATCTTTTAGGATAAGATCGCCCCGAGACCACCTGTCGGGCCCCGGGACCCCACTTGTAAGGCATCCAGTCTGGACTATAAAAGGCTTGGACGACCACCGATACAAGGACCAGACTCAGAATCCCCGATACACACACATACGCATACACACTCACCAAGCAATACAATCCACCGTGGAGTAGGGTGTTACGCTCCTTGCGGCCCGAACCATGTAAAAACAATTGTCTCATACTCTTCCGCTAGAACACTAGATTGAGGCCTAAGCCGCGCCGAACAAGAACCTCCGCGGGCTGCTCCTTAGCAGATCCGGGGGAAGTGTCACATTGACCCTTCAACATTTGGCACGCCAGGTAGGGGCTTTTTCCCTCAAAAAAGTGGTAGCGCTTTCACCAACCATGATGTTCATAAAGCCTGGAAGCTGCGGCGAAATCAAGCCGCTAAGGGTCGACTATCGCGTCGATGAACACGTGGAGAAGGAGTTCCAAAGGCTGGTGCGTACCATGGAAATGGTGCACCAGGCCGTGAAACCTCAACAGCGACCATGAGCGTCGCAAAGCACTCCACGTCATATGTGGAGGATCTTGGGAACCCGCTTCTAGGAGTGCGGTCAAGACCCTGTGCCAGGCAATGGCTTCGTCAGCCTCTACACATGACCTGGCGCCGCATCACAAATGGATGGAGACGGCGATCAGCTTCGACGCCTCCGACTGCCCCGAGAACATGGCGGGAGCTGGGCAGCTGCACCTCCTCGTCGCACCCACTATCGCCAACATAAAGTTTTACCACGTTCTGGTGAATGGTGGAGTCGGTCTCAACCTCATCAGCCATACGACCTTCGACAAGCTGAAGATCCCCGTATCTGAGCTCGCCCCGACAAGATTGTTCTCAGCGGTAGGACTGGAGAATGTTACCCCGTACGGCTGCATCCACCTCCGGGTGACCCTAGGGACGCCCGAGAACTTCAGGACGGAGAATATCCTATTCGACGTCGCGGAGGTGAGCCTCCCCTACCACGCCATTATCGGCAGGCTAGCTCTGTAACGGTTCATGGCAGTAGCCCATTACGGCTACCTCGTCATCAAAATGACGACACCATCCGGTGTCCTCAAGATTTGCGGAGATTGTGCTGCTGTGGTGATGATCTTAGAAAAGCTTCGAACATTGGCAACGGTCCCAACACCTATCTTGAGCAATGCTGAGCCGGGTAAGCCTTCGCCAGACCCACGCACTCGCAGCTGCGCTGCTGCACCATGAGTGCAGCCCTCCGACGATGACGACATACCCATCAAGACAATCCATATTGGCTCTGATGTGGTCCAAACCACCCGTATCGCGGGGAGTCTGGACGGTGAGCAGGAATCGGCACTCACTACCTTCCTGCAAGCCAATGTCGACGTCTTTGCTTGGCAACCGTCGCAAATGTCGGGCATCCCCAGGGAAGTGATTGAGCACCGCATGAAGATATACCTCGACGCACGACCGCAACAACAGAGGCCCCGTAAGCAGTCCATCGAGCGGCATAACTTCATCCGCGAGGAGATCAAGAAGCTCCTCGTGGCTGGCTTCATACAGGAGGCCCACCATCCCAGATGGCTGGCCAATCCGGTTGTCATCCCCAAAGCTGGTGGTAAGCTTTGGATGTGCATTGACTACACCAACCTCAACAAGGCATGTCCTAAAGATCCCTTCCCTCTCCCTAGAATTGATCAAATCGTAGATTCAACTTCGGGGTGCGATATGCTATGCTTCCTAGATGCGTACTCAGGGTTCCACCAAATCCCAATGTCTAGAGAAGACGAAGAACATACCACAGTTATAACCGTAGATGGCCTTTACTCCTATGTCTCCATGCCTTACGGTCTTAAGAATGCCCTCCCCACCTTTGTACGAGTCATGCATAAAACATTCGGGGACCTCATTCGAGACCTAGTAGAGGTATATGTCGATGATATTGTAGTAAAATTCCAGTCGCATACATCATTACTAGAAAACCTCGTCCTAGTCTTTGATAGATTGTGAACCACATGCACGAAGCTCAACCCCACAAATGTGTGTTCAGAGTCAAAGCTGGGAAGCTCCTCGGTTTCTTGGTCTCACACCTAGGGATTGAGGCCAACCTAGAGAAGATCAAAGTGGTAGAGCTGATGCGACCCCCAGCCCGCATCAAGGATGTACAGAAGCTTGCAGGGTGTTTGGCGGCGCTCAGTCGATTTATCTCTAGGCTGGCTGAGCGGGCCCTTCTTTCTTCAAACTCCTGCGCCAGTCCGAACTGTTCGCCTGGACCGAAGAAGCGGAGAAGGCATTCCGCGAGCTAAAGCAGCAGCTGACAATGCTACCAATAATGGTGGCACCAGAACCCAGGGAGCCCCTGTACCTCTACATCGCCGCCACAAAAAAAGTGGTAAGCATGGTTTTGGTTGCGAAGTGGGCCAGTCACTAGCTGCACCGGCAAGAGGAAGGGGCCCCTACAGCTGATTCTGAGCCTCAGGGGTTGGAGCTCGCAGGGGGCCCCAGCGACAGAAGAGCCTCTGGGTACCAGGCCCTAGAGGACGTCTGGGTCCCCCGAGGGGGCCCCGGAGCCCAAGGATCCTCTGGGTCCCAGCCCTCAGAGGACGTCCGGGTCCCCCTAGGGGGCCCTGGAGCCCAAGGAGCCTCTGGGTCCCAGCCCCTGGAGCCCAAGGAGCCTATGGGTCCCAGCCCCCAAAGAACGTCCGGGTCCCCCTAGAGGGCCTCGGAGCCCAAGGAGCCTTTGGGTCCTAGCCCCCAGAGGACGTCCGGGTCCCCCTAGGGGGCCCCAGAGCCCAAGGAGCCTCTGGGTCTCATCCCCTAGAGGATGTCCTAGTCACCCTAGGGGGCCCTGAAGATCATGGAGCCTCTGGGTCCAGGCCCCCAGAGGATGATCGGGTTCCCCTAGGGGGCCCGAAGCTTTTGGGACCCAACCTCCAAAGGAAGCACCAGGCCCAGGAGACATGAAATCATTGGACCTGAAGTAGAAGGAAAATGATGAGTCGGATTCCCCGGAAAAGTCCCAAACCATCCAACGCCCGGTCTACTTCATTAGGAAGTCCTGCATGAGGCAAAGACAAGATACCTCAAAGTGCACAAGCTGCTCTATGCGGTTTTAATCGCATCGAGGAAGCTCCACCATTATTTTCAGGCACACCGAGTATCAGTGGTGACTTTGTTCCCACTGGGAACAGTGTTGCGCAGCCCAAACACAACCGGCAACATCACCAAGTGGGCGTCTGAATTAGCGGAGTTTGATCTTGATTTCTTGCCACGACATGCAATCAAGAGCCAAGCTCAGGCGAACTTCGTTGCTGAATGGACCCCCCCATCGAGCAACTCGGGGGGTCGGGAGATCAGTGAACTAGAGCCCAGGGCTCCGGTACTTACCGGACCTCACTGGACACTCTTATTTGACAGATTCTCAAGGAAGCAAGGGGATGGAGTCAGGGTATTGCTCACCTCGTCAACAGGTGAGCAGTCCAAGTATGCAGTGCGCCTCGACTTCAAGGCCACCAACAACATAGCGGAGTACGAAGTCCTCATCTTCGGACTCACAGCTGCGCGAGGTCTTGATGTCCAGCAGATGCTGGTCAAGGGAGACTCCCAGCTGATCATCAAGCAAGTCCGGGGGGGGGGGGGGGGGAGTGCTGCTGCAACGACCCGCAGCTTGCGGCATATCTGATACATGTCAAGAAGCTAGAAGCTGGGTTCGAGGCCTTGTATCTTTGCCATGTGCCGCGCAGACAACTCTGTCGCTGATGCCCTGTCAACCATGGCATCCACAGGAGCCCCCATTCCAGAAGGGGTCGTCAGCAGGAGGTTGGTGCGGCTGACCATTAGGCCAGCAGGGCCTATTGAAGAAGGTGAGCCCAGCTCCATGGAGCTGGCAACTACGGCAGCCCTGCGACCATGGGGGCCACCAAGGTTCTTGATCGTCACCAGGGATCCCCAATCACCTGCCACTCAAGATCTGGAGGTCCAGGACGGTCCCGGTGCGTGGATCACAGAGGTCCCAGACTACCTGAAGGACAATCTCCTCTCGGAGGATCAAACATCCACTGAGAGGATTGCAAGGATGACAAAATGCTACGTGCTAGTAGAAGGTGGTCTCTACCAACGTGGTGCCAACAGCGTACTGCTACGATGCATAACCCGATTGGAGGGTTGCGACTTGCTCGCAGAAATCTACGAAGGAGAGTGTGGGAATCACGCGGCCTCCTGCACGCTGGTTGGCAAAGCCTTCTGGCATGGTTTCTACTGGCCAACAGCATTGCAAGACGCCGTCGAACTAATCAAGAAGTGCAAGGCATGCCAGTTTCACACCAAGCAAATCGACACCCCTGCACAGTCACTGCAGATGATCCCGCCCTCCTGACCTTTCGCGGTCTGGGGGATGGATATCATGGGACCCTTTCCCATAGCAGTCGGAGGGTACCAGTTCCTCTATGTCGCAATAGAGAAGTGCACCAAATGGACGGAAGCAGCCCCAATAATCAACATCAACAAGGAATCCGCAATCAAATTCATCAAGTCAATTGTCTGCACGTTCGGGGTCCCGAACAGGATCATAACCGATAATGGGACCCAGTTCACCAGTGCAGCTTTCCAAGATTACTGCGAAGACCTTGGTGTCCAAGTTTGTTATGCTTCTGTGGCTCATCCAAAGAGCAATGGACAAGTCTAAAGGGCCAACGCTGAGATCCTCAGAGGCCTCAAGACACGCACATATAACAACCTGGATAAGCATGGCACCAAGTGGGTCGACGAGCTCCGCTGTGCACTATGGGTAAGACGGACCTCACCTAGTTGCGCTACAGGAGAAACACCTTTCTTTCTTGTATATGAGGCCGAGAGATCACTGTGGGCTCGTTCAGAGTCCAAGCGTTCAATGAAGCCTCGCAGGACCAGCTCCGACGAGAAGACGCCGACCTCATTGATGAAGCAAGGAGGCACACCACCATCCGAAACGCACGTTATCGACAGGCGCTGAGGCGCTACCAAGAGCGGTTCGTGCGGAGTAGAGAGCTCAAGAAAGGTGACCTGGTGCTGCGGCGCATACTCCCTCGAGAAGGGTCGCACAAACTTTCCCCCAGCTGGGAAGGCCCCTTCCGAGTGACACAAGTATCCCGCCCTGGGTGTGTCCACCTCGCCATGGAAGAAGGAGAGCCCCTCCCCAACCCTTGGAACATAGAACACCTCTGTAAGTTCTATCCCTAAGCTTGAATGTAGGACAGTGTAGGAGTGTCATGGTACCAAGAAACAACATATAGGAAAACCAAGCTCTGGGAGGGGCATGTCCAGAGTGTTTAGCTGTTTAGCATGGTCCTGTGCCCTAAGCATGAACACTCTACCTCCCTTGCCAACTAGAGTGGGTTGTTGCCTGTTGTAAAGCCAATTCACTCCTATGAACACCAATGATAAGGAAATCACTATCTTGCCATATGCTTCCTCTTATGCTCACTTATGTTAACCTATTAATTTTGTGATCAATCAAACTAGACTCGTCTTCTGTACATTGCCTTCGTGTATTTGGTAAAATCTTTTCTATATCTCCCCTAGTAGAGTCATGCATCCCTGCTACAGGCGGATGTATTTGAGGTACCTGCAAGGTGTCTTGGAACCTCGCGGCTACCCTCTTATTTGGGGCCTTGTGGTGCCAAATGGTTTCCAACGAACGTCCAACACCGAGCTGGAGGTTCAGAGCGCACAACATGCTTAGCTTGGTCCTGTACCCTAAGCGTGTGCATTTTGCCTCCCAGTGCTGCGACTAAGTACCAGGGAGCCAGGACGCTCACACCCCGAATAAGGAGGAAGCCGGACTCTGAATGCCAATGCACAGAATTACCCAAATCCCGTGTACCAACCCAGAACTATAAGACATGACTATACTTAAGGATAGGAAAAGATCACCAGTGAGCAAAACAATATGCGCCTCCGTTATGTGTGCAGGGCATACACAACATGGTACAACGGAACATCTAGCTCTGGCAACTCCCAAGGGGCCAGCCGTCGACGAACCTGAAGATGGCAGGCGATGCCAGAGCATCCAGTTCTAACACCTCCCAAGGGGCCTGCAGTTGACGTCCTAGAACGTCAGCGACAGCACCAAGCGCGAATTAGTGAATAAACTCTCCTGCACTGCACTTGTTGCTAATAGGTTTCTCTTGCGATAGCCTATACACCAGGGGTCTTGTAAGATCTATGTGTGCTGAATACATTGGCTTGTAGTAAATACACTTGGCTTTGATGATAAAAGTTTTTAATATCACCAAAACACCTTTCTATCAAGGTCCGACTCTAGCTCCGAGCTACAGCAAGGTCCGACGATAGGTCCGGCTTGCTTTGGGTAGCTCCGGTTACGTTTGATGCTAGGTCCGACTTCTTGGTAAGGTCCGACCAGCTTTGGTTAGCTCCGGTGAGTTTTATCTTTAGCTCCGACATGTCCTTGTTAGCTCCGGCATGTCTTTGATAGCTCCGGCATATACTTGATAGCTCCGGCATGCTTTTTCTAAGCTCCGACGTACTTTGTCTAGCTCCGGTTTTGGGTTGACTAGTTCCGACTAGTTTTGATAAGCTCCGGATCCAGGACCTACTAGTTTTGATAAGCTCCGGATCCAGGATCGACTAGTTTTGATAAGCTCCGGATCCAGGATCGACTAGTTTTGGTAAGCTCCGGGTCTAGGATCTACTAGTTTTGGTAAGCTCCGGATCCAGGATCTACTAGTTTTGGTAAGCTCCGGCGCTAGGTTCTACTAGCTCTTGTTAGCTCCGGCTCAAGCTCCGGGTTGCTCTGGCAAGGTCCGGAACTTGACCAATGTGCTTCTGTTTTTCATTTGAAATGTTTCGTACTTGCTTTACAAGATTGTAAAGATTGCTTATTATTCATTTGCTAAGTTTTTGGTGTGTTTTGGATGATACGGTTGATATCGTTTCTACTGTTGTTTTGCAACATGCTTATGTGAGGTTCTCACGTAAGGTGTTGTGTTCGGAACTAACGTGAGTCAAGTCGAGGACTTGGGCTCGTATGGATTGTTTGTTTATTCATGTGCATGTGTTGCTTGAGTTCAAGTCATGGCTGGTGACAGGATCCATTGGACTAGTCTCAGGAGGAGATGAGGTTCCAACAACCAAGTTCGGGAGGAACTGTGGTTGAGCGGGTCAGGAGGTCACGCAGGATGATTGAATCAAGGGCAGTGCATATGAAGGTCGAAGGAAGGTGTTCGCACGTATGCATGCGGTGCATGACGTGGCAATATGCTTCTAGAGACGGATTATGGAATGAAGATCTGATCGGAAGGATCGGATCGTATCGGTTGAAGACTTTGACTGCGGCAGAGTTGGTTATGGCTCGGTATGGGAAGTATCGAGTTGGTTATGTTAGGATTTCGTGTGTATCACGAAATTGAGTTGTTTAGGAATGTGGGATACGTTCCTAAGGTGTTTGGAAGTCTTAAGATTGCTTCTATCTGCGTATAGAAGAATCTTGAGCAGTTATGGTAAGTTCCGATTGTGATCGGATTAGGATTGGAGTCCTAGTTGAGATTGGGATGGCCTAAGGGCTGGTTATATAAGCAAGGGAAGGCCAAAGTTCGAAAAGACGAATTTGGGGCTGTTCCTCTTGTGTTCTATTGAATAAAATTCATAGTTTGAAGGAACTTTTGTGCCTTGTTCGTCCGACTTGTTCCAGACAAGTTTTACTCGTCGAGTTTCTGGACAGCACTACCTTTCGTCGGTGGTTTTATCATAACTTGAGTTTTACAGATCCAATTGACGTGATTCTTTTTGGGTTGTCTTCACAACTTGATTGTCTATCATTTGTCAAAATTTCACGGTCATTGGATTTGTGGTTTTTTATCTACACAAGTTTCTTTGCAGCATTCCAGAAACTGTTTTTCTCGGGTAGGTCAGATTGACCAGTGTTTGATCTTTTGATCATAACTTGAGTTTTTCTCGACGGATTTTAGTAATTTCTTTTGTGTTGTCTTCGTGACTTGATTCTCTCTTATAACTATCACTTTTGTCACGGTAAAACACGTTTAGATTAGTCTCATACACAATTTCTTTAACAGATCGTTTTTCTACCGAAGGGATTAGGGTTTTATTGTTTCCGCTGCGTAAGATTTTTAAATCTACCATTCACCCCCCCTCTGGTAGCTTTTCACGTGCTCTTCGATCCTACAATTGGTATCAGAGCCACGGTGCTCTAATCTTTGTGATTTGCACGTGTTTTTGACTAATCATCATGGAGAAGTACTCCGCCAAACCTTGCGTGTTTGCTGGTATTGATTTCCAGGTCTGGAAGGCACGCATGGAGGCTTTCATCCAGGCGCAAGGCTTCGCAATATGGGAAAAGGTATACAAACCTTATGAAGTCCCTCCTAACGATCAAGTTACGGCTACGAACCTCCGGGACGTCGACAACAACAACAAAGCCCGAAACTTGATCATCCAAGGACTCACTCAGAGCGACTTTGATCGTGTCGCACACCTCCGGTCAGCATACGACGTTTGGAGAGCTCTCTGTGATTATCATGAAGGCTCCAACACAATCAAGGAGGTAAAACAAGATATGTTCAAGAAAGAATATATGCGTTTTGAGATGCAACCAGGTGAGTCGATCGATGACCTCTTTGCTCGTTTCAATAAAATTCTCAGCAACTTACGTAGTGTCAATGTTAATTTTTCTGATGCTGAGAATGCTAGACAACTTCTTAGTGCATTAGACATGTCAGTTTGGGAGATGAAAGTAACATCCATTCGTGAATCAACTGTCATGAGTTCTCTTACATTAGATGTACTTTATTCTAAACTAAAAACTCATGAAATTGACATCCTAGCACGTAAGAACCCAAACAAGTCTATTGCATTTGTCTCACAACGTGATATGTCTAGCTCCGGCCAATCATCATCCTGCAATACTCTTGCTTTGTTGTCCTCACTAACCCTGGACCAGATCGAAGAAATTCCAGAAGAGGAGTTGGCACTCATCTCTACTAGATTCTCAAAAGCATTGCAAAATGTGAGAACTAGAAGGAGAGGAAGCTCCGGACCTCAACGCTGTTTTGAATGTGGTAAAACAGGACACTTTCGTACAGAATGCCCTAACCTTTCAGGTCCGATCACCCGGGAAGAAAAACAAAGCAAGATCCGGACCTCCTCTGGAAATTCCAACAAGAAGAAGAAAGGTACCATAGGACGCAAGATGATCAACAGCTTCATCACCGCGCTTCAAGAGCTCAGTTCAAGTGATGTAGACTTTGAAAGTGATGAAGATAATGATGATCTGGCCAACTTATGCTTCATGGCGGGCAAAGCAAGATCAAGATCAAGTCAGGAGGAAGCAGAACACAACAGTGACGATGATGAGGTATGTTCTACCTGCAATGAAATGTGTGATGCTATTTCTCGTGCAACTATTATTGTCAAGAAAAAGGACAAAAAGCTTAGGGATAGTGCTGCTAAAATTGAATCACTAGAATCTGAAATTAACCGTTTAAAAACTTTGATTCCTAGTGATGATGCATGTCCCTCATGTGACTTGATCTATGAACAATTGTCCTCTCTAAGAAGTGCACATTCCTCCACTCTAGACAGACTTGATGAAGAAATTGAAAAGAACAAAAAGCTTGCTGCACTTAATGATAAAAACTTAAAAGATGCTAGCTGTTCTACAATTGACTTGCATTGTTCTGCATGTGAAAATCTTGATAAGAAACTGCAAGATGCTATGAATGAAATTTCTATGTTGAACAATGCTTTACGTTCTCATGAAGTTAAATTTTGTTCCAATTGCAAACTAAAAGGAAAAACTTCATGTGAAAACTGCCTAGACTTGTCCAAGAAACTTGATGACATGAATAGGACACTAGGTCGGTTTTGTAATGGGGATAAGAATCTAAACTTGCTGCTGAATTCTTCCAAGTCTAGCAAAGATAAAACTGGTTTAGGTTTTGATTCTCATGTTCATGCTAAGGCACATCCACCTAAAATTGTAAGGTCATTAGGAAGTGGTTTGATTCAAACACCTCCTAAACAAAAAGAAGTGGTTTTCAAATCTGCAGGAGTGTTGCCTCATTCGGTTTCAAATAAAAATATTGCTTGCTCATCTAGACATGAACACAAAGTTAAATTTTATTGTACCTTCTGTGGTAGAGATGGTCATGTCATAGATTTTTGTTATAGACTAGCTAAACAACAGAAAAAGGAAAGAAAAATTGCTAGATCTTATAACTTTCATGCAATTAGAAAAACACAACCTGCTTTAGTGAGTCAGAAATTTGAAAAGGTAGCTTCCGGACCTTCTGGTAAGAAATCCGCAAAAGCAGCTCCGATAGTTCCGATAGCTCCGAGAGCTACCAGATCTTCTGTTGTTCCCTCCGGAGCTTCAGTTTTTGCCTCCGGACCTTCTGCTTTTACCTCCGGAGCTACTGGTTTTCACTCTAAACAAGTAACAACTTCTAAATCAACTGTTAAGAACAGAAAACCTCAATCTTTGACTCATAAACCTGCTGTTTTATCTCAGCATTCGCGTGTTTTTCCTGGTGCACGTCGCGTGACTCAGTACTGGATTCCTAAATGCCTTTTGACTAACCCCAGTATTGAGTCATCGACGTATTGTGCTTCTATGTAGGCTACACGCTTGAGGAAGGAGAATATTTGGATTGTGGATTCAGGTTGCTCACGCCACATGACCGGTAACAAAGATTGGTTCTCCTCCCTCACCTTTGTGTCACATGTAGAGAATGTTACTTTTGCCGATAATTCTTCAACTCCTATAATTGCTAAGGGTTTGGTTAGAGTAAATGATCACTACACTTTGAAGGATGTGGCACTTGTCAAAAATTTGAAATATAACTTGCTTTCTGTTTCACAATTGCTAGATGAAAATCTAGAAATTACTTTCAATAAAAACTGCTGCAAAGTTGTAGATTCAAATAGTGAGCTTATTTTTAACATGTCTCGGTTTGGAAGAGTTTTTAAAGCTGATTTTGATATGTCTTCTTCTAAGCATAGGTGTCTAGTTGCTAATGATTCAAAGGACTTATATTTTTGGCATCGTAGACTTGGTCACGTAGGCTTTGATCACCTAACGCGTGTTAGTGCTCTTGATCGCATACGTGGGCTGCCTAAGCTAAAAGGGGACAAAGAAATTGTGTGCTCTTCTTGTAGACATGCTAAGATGGTTGCAGGTTCACATACTCCTCTCACAATGATCATGACAACAGAACCATGTCAACTTTTGCATCTTGACACCGTAGGACCTTCACGTGTTCAATCCTTCGGAGGTAAATGGTATGCTCTTGTTATTGTTGATGATTATTCTAGATATTCTTGGGTGTATTTTATGGCGTCTAAGAATGAAGTCTTTAGTCACTTTAGAACTTTATTTCTTAGATTATCAATTGATCACCCAGGATCATTAAAAGCAATTAGAAGTGATAATGGAACTGAATTTAAAAATCAATTCTTTGATCACTTTTGTGCTGAAAATAGAATAGATCATCAATTTTCTTCACCATATGTACCTCAACAAAACGGTGTTGTAGAAAGAAAGAACAGAACCCTAGTTGAGATGGCTAGGACTATGCTTGATGAATATCAAACCCCTAGGAAATTTTGGGCTGATGCATTAGCAACCGCTTGTTATGTCTCAAATTGTGTTTTCTTGCGTGCTAAGCTAGGTAAAACACCATATGAGCTCCGGTTTGGACATAGGCCTAGTGTTACCCACTTTCGGGTCTTTGGTTGCAAATGCTTTGTTAAGAAACATGGTAATCTTGATAAATTTGAACCTAGATCCAATGATGGCATGTTTCTTGGTTATCCATCTCATACTAGAGGCTACCGTGTGCTTTTACTTGACACTAACAAAATTGTGGAGACTTGTGAAGTGTCTTTTGATGAAGCTAGCCCAGGTACTAGCTCCGGTGTTGCAGGACCAGATTCATATTCTCAGGAGGAGGGTATTTTCGAAGATGAAGAAGAGCCGGTGATACTGCCTGGTAGTTCCGAAGTTGACACGTGTCCAGCTCCGGACATTGAACAAGCTCCGGTTGTCACCTCTGCTGGTCCTGATCATCCACAAATCACAAGCTCATCAATCTACAATGAACCTAATGAAAAAGAAGCTTGTGAGACATCTGTTCCCCTACGTTTTTACAAAGATCATCCCCCACAACAGATGATTGGAAGCTTGCATGAACGAGTCACACGGTCCAGGTTTTGCGATCCAAACTCTCATGCTCATTCTGCTTTTGTTGCTTCTTTTGAACCCAAAGATATATCACACGCACTCACTAATGAATCCTGGATTATTGCCATGCAAGAAGAGTTAGAAAATTTTGAAAGAAATAATGTTTGGAAACTTGTACCTCCACCTCAAGGCCACACTTTAATTGGAACTAAATGGGTATATAAAAATAAACAAAGTGAGGATGGGGTTGTGATTAGGAATAAGGCTAGGTTGGTTGCTCAAGGTTTCACTCAAGTTGAAGGTCTAGATTTTGATGAAACTTTTGCTCCTGTCGCTAGATTAGAAGCCATAAGAATTTTGTTAGCTTTCGCAGCATCTAAAGGTTTTAAGCTATATCAAATGGATGTTAAAAGTGCTTTTCTTAATGGCTACATAGATGAGGAGGTTTATGTCAAACAACCACCAGGTTTTGAAAATCCAGATCTTCCTAATCATGTTTACAAACTGTCCAAAGCCTTATATGGTCTCAAACAAGCCCCTAGAGCATGGTATGATAGGTTAAAAACATTCTTATTTGAAAAGGGGTTTACAATGGGAAAGGTTGATAAAACTCTTTTTGTGCTTAATCATGGCAATGACTCATTATTCGTTCAAGTGTATGTGGATGATATTATCTTTGGTTGTGCTTCTCATGATCTTGTGTCCAAGTTTTCAGCAATGATGAGTTCCGAATTTGAAATGAGTATGATGGGTGAACCCACTTACTTTTTGGGGCTGCAAATCAAGCAAACCAAGGAGGGTACCTTTGTGCATCAAACAAAGTATACCAAAGATCTCCTAAGGCGCTTCAACATGGACAAAAGCAAGCCTCTTCGGACACCAATGGGAACAGCAACAACACTTGAACTTGATGAAGATGGTGAATCCGTGGATCAAAAAGAATATAGAAGTATGATCGGATCACTTTTGTACCTCACGGCATCAAGACCGGACATACAATTCAGCGTATGTCTTTGTGCACGGTTTCAAGCTTCCCCACGTGTATCACATCGTCAAGCCGTCAAAAGGATTCTCAGGTACTTACATGGAACTCAAGAATTTGGCATTTTTCTTTCTTCTTCCTCAATCGTTTCTTTGAAAGCTTTTTCGGATGCTGATTTTGGGGGTTGTAGGATTGATAGGAAAAGTACTTCCGGTGCTTGTCATTTTCTTGGTAATTCTCTTGTTGCTTGGTCCTCTAGAAAACAAAGTCAGTTGCACAATCCACAGCCGAATCTGAGTATGTAGCTGCTGCTAGTGCTTGTTCACAAATTCTTTGGATTGTTCAAACACTTAAGGACTATGGGGTTGATCTAGATAGTGTTCCACTGTTCTGTGATAACACTAGTGCTATTTGCATTGCTAAAAACCCCGTGCAACATTCTAGAACTAAGCACATTGACATTAGGTATCACTTTCTTCGTGATAATGTTGAAAAAGGAAACATTGTGCTTCACCATGTAGATACCGAACAACAATTGGCTGACATTTTTACAAAACCTTTGGATTTCACTCGTTTTTGTTACATTCGTAGTGAAATAGGGGTTATGCATCCTCATGGCTTAAATTGAGGGGGAGTTTTTGAAACTTAGGAAGACTATGTGTGAATCTGAAATTAAAATAATATGAGCATATTATTTCATACATATATGACTTTGTGATTCCTTTTACATGCTGAAAGTTCTTACTACATTACTCGTGTTATACTTTTTGTAGTTTTTGCCATGTCTAGTAATTGGAATAATTACTTACACTAAATCTGGTCATGGTCGAACCTTCTTGCTGTTTTGAACTTGTTGCATGCTCACAAAAGCTTTTAATCATTAAGAATTTATCAAGTAATCAACTCACATGTTGAGTTTTTATGAACAAATATAAATTGAGAAAAGATCAAGAGAATATGCATGCATCGCACTTCTTCTTTCGAGATGGCTTGTCATTGCACTTAGATATGAACTTGGAAGAAGTTGTGTATGACTAAAACCATGTCCTTAAGCTTCTGATTGTCAAATGACATAGGCTTGGCTTGGTTGGTTAGAATAAGGCAGATGCGCATATAATCTCTTGCAAATATCATATTATCTAAATTTATGCTTTGAAAAATAATAAGATGCAGCAACAAATGTCATGCTTTCAGGTTTTGAAATAGTTGAGTTTGTGAGATCATGACCTGCTAAAATTGAAAATCACACTTGCTTTCTAGCATGGCTTACACTACATTATGTATCTCATTGATGTGATAGTGTAAGTTACTTGATGGTATGACTTGGATGAGCTTTGTTTATATGTATATGTTATAATATGCTCATAACAACTAAAGAGGGAGAAATAATTTGTTTATATCTCATAACAATTAAAATTTCTCTTTTACCTTGCTGAATACATTGTCAAAGGGGGAGAGATTAATCACACATTAAAAAAAAAAGGAGAGAGACATTTTCATTTTCAAAAGGGGGAGAGATTTTCATTTACGTTTGTTTTACAAAAGGGGAGAAATTGTTTTTCAAAACTTTTATGTGAATAAGCTAATAATTGGATTTTAAATGGTGTTGCCAATGCATTCATCAAGGGGGAGATTGTAAGATCTATGTGTGCTGAATACATTGGCTTGTAGTAAATACACTTGGCTTTGATGATAAAAGTTTTTAATATCACCAAAACACCTTTCTATCAAGGTCCGACTCTAGCTCCGAGCTACAGCAAGGTCCGACGATAGGTCCGGCTTGCTTTGGGTAGCTCCGGTTACGTTTGATGCTAGGTCCGACTTCTTGGTAAGGTCCGACCAGCTTTGGTTAGCTCCGGTGAGTTTTATCTTTAGCTCTGACATGTCCTTGTTAGCTCCGGCATGTCTTTGATAGCTCCGACATATACTTGATAGCTCCGGCATGCTTTTGCTAAGCTCCGACGTACTTTGTCTAGCTCCGGTTTTGGGTTGACTAGTTCCGACTAGTTTTGATAAGCTCCGGATCCAGGACCTACTAGTTTTGATAAGCTCCGGATCCAGGATCGACTAGTTTTGATAAGCTCCGGATCCAGGATCGACTAGTTTTGGTAAGCTCCGGGTCTAGGATCTACTAGTTTTGGTAAGCTCCGGATCCAGGATCTACTAGTTTTGGTAAGCTCCGGCGCTAGGTTCTACTAGCTCTTGTTAGCTCCGGCTCAAGCTCCGGGTTGCTCTGGCAAGGTCCGGAACTTGACCAATGTGCTTCTGTTTTTCATTTGAAATGTTTCGTACTTGCTTTACAAGATTGTAAAGATTGCTTAATATTCATTTGCTAAGTTTTTGGTGTGTTTTGGATGATACGGTTGATATCGTTTCTACTGTTGTTTTGCAACATGCTTATGTGAGGTTCTCACGTAAGGTGTTGTGTTCGGAACTAACGTGAGTCAAGTCGAGGACTTGGGCTCGTATGGATTGTTTGTTTATTCATGTGCAGGTGTTGCTTGAGTTCAAGTCATGGCTGGTGACAGGATCCATTGGACTAGTCTCAGGAGGAGATGAGGTTCCAACAACCAAGTTCGGGAGGAACTGTGGTTGAGCGGGTCAGGAGGTCACGCAGGATGATTGAATCAAGGGCAGTGCATATGAAGGTCGAAGGAAGGTGTTCGCACGTATGCATGCGGTGCATGACGTGGCAATATGCTTCTATAGACGGATTATGGAATGAAGATCTGATCGGAAGGATCGGATCGTATCGGTTGAAGACTTTGACTGCGGCAGAGTTGGTTATGGCTCGGTATGGGAAGTATCGAGTTGGTTATGTTAGGATTTCGTGTGTATCACGAAATTGAGTTGTTTAGGAATGTGGGATACGTTCCTAAGGTGTTTGGAAGTCTTAAGATTGCTTCTATCTGCGTATAGAAGAATCTTGAGCAGTTATGGTAAGTTCCGATTGTGATCGGATTAGGATTGGAGTCCTAGTTGAGATTGGGATGGCCTAAGGGCTGGTTATATAAGCAAGGGAAGGCCAAAGTTCGAAAAGACGACTTTGGGGCTGTTCCTCTTGTGTTCTATTGAATAAAATTCATAGTTTGAAGGAACTTTTGTGCCTTGTTCATCCGACTTGTTCCAGACAAGTTTTACTCGTCGAGTTTCTGGACAGCACTACCTTTCGTCGGTGGCTTTATCATAACTTGAGTTTTACAGATCCAATTGACGTGATTCTTTTTGGGTTGTCTTCACAACTTGATTGTCTATCATTTGTCAAAATTTCACGGTCATTGGATTTGTGGTTTTTGATCTACACAAGTTTCTTTGCAGCATTCCAGAAACTGTTTTTCTCGGGTAGGTCAGATTGACCAGTGTTTGATCTTTTGATCATAACTTGAGTTTTTCTCGACGGATTTTAGTAATTCCTTTTGTGTTGTCTTCGTGACTTGATTATCTCTTATAACTATCACTTTTGTCATGGTAAAACACGTTTAGATTAGTCTCATACACAATTTCTTTAACAGATCGTTTTTCTACCGAAGGGATTAGGGTTTTATTGTTTCCGCTGCGTAAGATTTTTAAATCTACCATTCACCCCCCCCCCTCTGGTAGCTTTTCACGTGCTCTTCGATCCTACAGGTCTGCCGTTGATGCCTACACGAAGATGGTGGACGACGTTGGAGCATCCAGCTCCGACACCCCCCAAGGGTCCTACTGTCGACGTCTACACAGAGATGGTGGACGACGCCAGAGCATCCAGCTCCGGCACCTCCCAAGGGGCCTGCCGTCGATGTCTACACAGAGATGGTGGACGACGCCAGAGCATCCAGCTCTGGCACCTACCAAGGGGCCTGCCGTTGACGCCTACACGGAGATGGTGGACGACGCTGGAGCATCCAGCTCCGGCACCTCCCAAGGGGCCAGCCGTTGAAGTACCTACGAAGATGGTGGGCGAGCTGGAGCATCCAGATCCGACACCTCCCAAGGGGCCTGCAGTCGACGTCCCAGAATGTCAGCAACAACACCAAGCCCGAATTAGTGAGTAAACTCTCCTGCCCCGCACTTGTTGCTAATACGTTTCTCTTTGTGATATCCTGTACACCAGGGGCCTGCCGTTGACGCCTACACGGAGATGGTGGACGACACCGGAGCATCCAGCTCCGGCACCCCCCAAGGGGCGTGCCGTCAACGTCTACACGGAGATGGTGGACGACGCCGGAGCATCCAGCTCCGGCACCTCCCAAGGGGCCTGCCGTCGATGTATACACGAAGATGGTGGATGACGCCGGAGCACCCAGCTCTGGCACCTCCCAAGGGCCTGTCATTGACACCTACACGGAGATGGTGGACGACACCGGAGCATCCAAC
Organism: Tuctoria greenei; assembly: GCA_036927565.1. Classification (NCBI taxonomy): domain Eukaryota; kingdom Viridiplantae; phylum Streptophyta; class Magnoliopsida; order Poales; family Poaceae; genus Tuctoria; species Tuctoria greenei. Next base: position 164,769,366 of record JAYESD010000009.1, on the reverse strand, counting down.
TCTGGCACCTTCCAAGAGGCCAGCCGTCGACGTACCTACGAAGATGGCGGGCGACGCCGAAGCATCCAGTTCCGACACCTCCCAAGGGGCCAGCCGTCGACGGACCTACTAAGATGGCGGGCGACGACAGAGCATCCAGTTCCGACACCTGCCAAGGGGCCAGCCGTCGACGTACCTACGAAAATGGTGGCAACGCCGGAGTATCCAGCTCTGAGACCTTCCAAGGGGTCTGCAGTTGACGTCCTAGAACATCAGCGACAACATCAAGAGTGAATAAGTGAGTAAACTCTCCTGCCCCGCTCTTGTTGCTAATAAGGTTCCCTTGCGATAGCTTGTAAACCAGGGGCCTGCCGTCGACGACTTCACTACGATGGTGGACGACGCCGGAGCATCCAGTCTTGACACCTCCCAGGGGGCCGCCGTCGACGTTTCTACGTAGATGGTGGGCGACGCCGGAGCATCCAGCTCTGGCAACTCCTAGGGGGCCAACCATCGACGTACCTATCAAGATGGTGGGCGACGCCGGAGCATCCAGCTCCAGCACCTTCTAGGGGGCCAGCCGCGACGTACATACGAAGATGGTGGGCGACGCTGGAGCATCTAGCTCCGGCACCTCCCAGGGGGGCTGCCGTCGACGACAACACTCAGAAACAGCCTGGCCCCCCTGAAAGGAGACACGCCGAGACCAGTCACTCAAGCTCCCCCAGCCCGTTGGGGGCATCTCGAAGACATCCTGCATTCAAGTGGCAAGCGTACCCAACTATCTAGCCATGGCTACCAAGGGGCCTCCCAGGGGGGGGGGGTTCTGTAGATAGGGCGTCACCTAGCGACAAACTGGCCGTGTCAACTGTGCAAGCGTTGATCCCTAAAAGGCTAACGACGTCAGCAAAGGCTCTTCAAAACCTTACACAAAAGAAGGAATCGGGGCAACTTTATTGAAGCACGCGACAAGCCAACAGATAAAACAACATGAATTAAAATTCATAAACTTTTATTTATACAAGGGGGTCATCCCCGGATACAAAAGCCTTGTGCACAGGTGCCGACAGCCTCAACTCCACTGGAACAAAGAAGCAACCTCCCTGGCAAGGTCTTGGACTTCGGCCCTAGCCTCATCCTCCCGCTCACCAAGGGGACCTTTCTCCACCACCTCCAGCGGAATCTTCGGGTACCAACTTCTGAAGCATATTAGAATGTGGCAGGCCACCAGCTCAGCCAACTCCTTCCCTCCAGCCTCCAGTCGCCTTGCGAGGACAGTGTTCACCAACCCCTGTGACAAACAGAGAGAGTCCAAGGCAGAAGCAGTTGGGCCACCCCCTGAGATGGCTCCCCACGCGGCACGTGACCAAGGACGAGGGGCTCCAACACCGCCCCAGCACAGGCCAGGAAGTCTCGGACTCCATGGGCTTTGGCCGTATGGGAGGCCTCAAGGCTCTTCGCCTCTCTCTGCGCAGCCCCTTCCCGGTCGGAGAGCTCCCGAGCACGGCGCTCCAGATCGTCCTCCCGACGCTTTATGGCAAGCTCCAGGTCCACCAAAGTGCGACGCTTCTCCTCTAGGCCTCGGGAGACCTCCACCTCCTTTGCCGCTAGCTCCCGTTTTGTGTCAGCTATGACAACTTTGCAGCAGACCAGCTCCAGCTGCTGATCCTCGCACAACTTCAGGCGGGCGTCGGCAGCAGCATGGGCCTTCAAAGCCTTCACCTCAAGCTCCTTGTTCTTGGTGTCAACCAGCTTCACCAAGTGCCGCTCCTACACAAGTTGATCCCACTTCCGGGTGAAAGCAGCTTGCGTTTGGTGTAGAATGGATTGAGTTGTGGCAACAGCGTCGGAAAGAGGGATTGGCTCAACCGTTGCCACAGGCGACTGCCTTCCCGCCTCTCCTGCAGATGCCACGACAGATACCAGTGACTGGGGACCAATTGATGCCCCAGCAAGAGCTCCGGGAGTCACCACGCCACTACCCGGCGCTGAAGCCCCTCCCTCCGCAGCAAGAGGGATGTCAGCCGCCGATGGCGAGTCTCTGACTTGAGCAACAATAACGTCAAGCACCAGCGCTGCATCAACAACGGGTGGGTCGACCTCACCAAGGGGAGCAGCCATGACCAGCGTAGTCGCCTCCCCGCCTGGCACCTCCACGCCGGGCACCTCCACGATGGTCACATCCTTGCCTGGTGCCTCCACACCAGGTACCTCCTCGCCTGGCACACCTATGCTGGGCACAACCCCGCTGGGCACCCCTTCACCTCGTACTTCCATGCCCTGCACCGCTTCAACCTCACTTGCCTCAGCGGACAAGAGTGCAGAGTCAACGATGGCCCTTAAGGCCGAAGAGCCCTCGAGCGTAGGACGCGGCATGGAAGACTCCGCTCCAACCCCAGGGAGGGTGGGGCCTACCAAGCCCACCCCTAGAAGCACCAAGGGCACCAATTCGACTGACGACGCACTGAGAAACCAGGATAAAACTCCGTAAGAATGTGCACAGGAAAAAAGCAGAGGAAGAAGATACGCCTTACCGGCGGGTCGGGCCGCTCCAGTGACCCTGGCTCTCCACCCTGGGCGATAGATTGAGGTCGCCAGGACCTGCCCTTGTAGGATCGAAGAGCTCGTGAAAAGATACCAGAGGGGGGTGAATGGTAGATTTTAAAAAAATCTTACGCAATGGAAACAATTAAATCCCAACCCCTTCGGCAGAAAAATGATCTGTTAAAAAAATGACATATATCAGAGAGAATCAAGTCACGAAGAAAACACAAGAAGAATCACTCAAATCCGTAAATCGAAACTCAAGTTATGGTCGAAAGATCAAACAAAGGTCAATCTGTCCTACCCGAGAAAAACAGTTCTGGAACGCTGCAAAGAAACTCGTGTAGATCAGAAACTACAAATCCAATGACCGTGAAATTTTTAAAGATGATAGATAATCAAGTTTTGAAGACAGCCCAAAAAGAATCACGTCAATTGAATCTTTAAAACTCGAGTTATGATAAAACCACCAACGAAAGGTAGTGTTGTCCAGAAACTCGACGAGTAAAACTTGTCTGGAACAAGTCGGACGAACAAGGCACAAAAGTTCCTTCAAACTACAAATTTTATTCAATAGAACACAAGAGTAACAGCCCCAAAGTCTTCTCCACGAGCTCTGGCCTTCCCTTGCTTATATAACCAGCCCTTAGGCCAACCCCAATCCTACTCCGATCACGTATCGAAACTTTCCATAACTGCTTAGGACTCTTCTATACACAGATAGAAGGAATCATAAGACTTCAAAACACCTTAGGAACGTATCCCACATTTCTAAAACAAATCAAATTCGTGACCCACACGAAATCCTATCATAACCAACTCGATACATTACATACCAAGCCACAACCGACTTCGTCGCAACCAAAGTCATCAACCGATACGATCCAATACTTTCAAACAGATCTTCCCATCCATAAACCATCTTCGGAACCATGTTGCCATGTCATGCACCGCATGCATACGTGCAAACACCTTCCTTCAACGTCCAGTAACCTTCATATGCACTGCCCTTGATTCAATCATCATGCGCGACCTCCTGAACCGCTCAACCACAATTCCTCCTACATCTGGTTGTTGGAACCTCATCTCCTCCCTGAGACTAGTGCAAAGGATCCTGTCACCAGCAATGACTTGAACTCAATCGACACCTGCACAAGAAAAAACAACCACCGTACGAGCCCAAGTCCGCGACTTGACTCAAGTTAGTTCCAAATACAACACCTTACGTGAGCACCTCACATAAGCATGTTGCAAAGCATATCAAAATGATATAAGCCTTAACCACCAAAACACACCAAAAACTTAGTAAAAGAATACTAAGCAACCTTTTCATAAGTGTAAAGCGATTTCGAAACATTTCACATGAAAATTTGGAACATTACGATCAAGCTCCGAACCTTGCCAAAGCTAACCGGAGCTTGAGCCAGAGCTTACCAAAGCTTGTACAACCTAGCGCTAGAGCTTACCAAAGCTAGTCAGACCTAGCGCCGGAGCTAACCAAAGCTAGTCGGAACTAGTCATCCCAAAAGTTAGAGCTAGAAAAACATGTCGGGGCTAGAAAAACATGTCAGAGCTAACCAACATAAGTCGGACCTAGCAAAACATATCGGAGCTTAACAAAGACATGCCGGAGCTATCAAAGACATGCCAGAGCTAAAGACAAAGCTCACCAGAGCTACCCAAAAACATGTCGGACCTTGACAAAGAAGTCGGACCTAGCCAAAATAGGTCGGACCTTACGTCGGATCTTGCCAGAGCTCGGACCTAGAGTCGGACCTTGATGATAAAGGTGTTTGGTAGTATTTCAGAACTTTTATCATCAAAGCCAATGTATTCACTACAAGCCAATGTATTCAGCACACATAGGTCTCACAATCTCCCCCTTGATGAATGCATTGGCAACACCATTTAAAATCTGAACATTGGCTTATTCACATTAAAAGTTTTGAAAACAATTTCTCCCTCTTTTGTAAATCAGAAATAAAGTGAGAAGAAAAACAAATTCAAATTTTCCCCCTGAGAAGAATCATGCCAAAACAATTGTGAATATGTGCAATGTGTAATCAATTTCTCCCCCCCTTGCATACTTATCTTTGAAAATACACATATTATCTCTCCCCCTTTGACAATGTATTCAACAAGGTTCAAAAGAGAAATTTCAATTGTTATAAGAATATTATAACATATACATATAGACAAAGCACATCCAAGTCATACTATCAAGTAACTTATACTATCACATCAATGAGATACATAAAGTAGTGTAAGCCATGTTAGAGATCAAATGTAATTTTCAATTTAAGCAAGTCATGATCTCACAAATTTAACTATTTCAATACCTGAAAGCATGACACTTATTGCTGCATTTTATTATTTCCAAGGCACAAATTTATATCATATGATATTTGCAAGAGATTATATGCGCATCTGCCTTATTCTAACCAACCAAGCCAAGCTTGTGTCATTTGACAATCAGAAGCTTAAGGACATGGTTTTAGTCATACACAACTTCTTCCAAGTTCATATCTAAGTGCAATGATAAGCCATCTCAAAAGAAGAAGTGTGATGCATGCATATTCTCTTGATCTTTTCTCAACTTATGTTTATTCATAAAAACTCAACATGTGAGTTGATTACTTGATTAATTCTTTATGATTAAAAGCACTTGTGAGCATGCAACAAGTTCAAAACAGCAAGAAAGTTCGACCATGACCAGATTTAGTGTAAGTAATTATTCCAATTACTAGACATGGCAAAAACTACAAAATGTATAACACAAGTAATGTAGTAAGAACTTTCAGCATGTAAAAGGAACCACAAAGTCATATATGTATGAAATACTATGCTCATATTATTTTAAGTTCAGATTCTCACATAGACTTCCCAAATTTCAAAACTCCCCCTCAATTTAAACCATGAGGATGCATAACCCCTATTCCACTACGAACATAACAAAAACGAGTGAAATCCAAAGATTTTGTAAAAATGTCGGCCAATTGTTGTTCGGTATCTACATGGTGAAGCACAATGTTTCCTTTTTCAACATTATCACAGAGAAAGTGATACCTAATGTCAATGTGCTTAGTTCTAGAATGTTGCACAGGGTTTTTAGCAATGCAAATGGCACTAGTGTTATCACAAAATAGTGGAACACTATGTAGGTCAACCCCATAGTCCTTAAGTGTTTGAACAATCCAAAGAATTTGTGAGCAAGCACTAGAAGCAGCTACATATTCAGATTCGGTTGTGGATTGTGCAACTGAATTTTGTTTTCTGGAGGACCAATCAACAAGTGAATTACCAAGAAAATGACAAGCACCAGAAGTACTTTTCCTATCAATCCTACAACCTCCAAAATCAGCATCGGAAAAAGCTTTCAAAGTAACGGTTGAGGAAGAAGGAAGAAAAATACCAAATTCTTGAGTTCCATGTAAGTACCTGAGAATCCTTTTGACGGCTTGACGATGTGAAGCACGTGAGGAAGCTTGAAACCGTGCACAAAGACATACGCTGAATTGTATGTTCGGTCTTGATGCCATGAGGTACAAAAGTGATCTGATCATGCTTCTATATTCTTTTTGATCCACGGATTCACCATCTTCATCAAGTTCAAGTGTTGTTGCTGTTCCCATTGGTGTCCGAAGAGGCTTGCTTTTGTCCATGTTGAAGCTCCTTAGGAGGTCTTTTGTATACTTTGTTTGATGCACAAAGGTACCCTCCTTGGTTTGCTTGATTTGCAGCCCCAAAAAGTACGTGAGTTCTCCCATCATACTCATCTCAAATTCTGAACTCATCATAGCTGAAAACTTAGACACAAGATCATGAGAAGCACAACCAACGATAATATCATCCACATACACTTGAACGAATAATGAGTCATTGCCATGCTTAAGCACAAAAAGAGTTGTATCAACCTTGCCCATGGTAAACCCCTTTTTAAGTAAGAATGTTTTTAACCTATCATACCATGCTCTAGGGGCTTGTTTGCAACCGTACAAGGCTTTGGACAGTTTGTAAACATGATTAGGAAAATCTAGATTTTCAAAACCCGGTGGTTGTTTGACATAAAACTCCTCATCTATGTAGCCATTAAGAAAAGAACTTTTAACATCCATTTTATATAGCTTAAAACCTTTAGATGCAGCAAAAGCTAACAAAATTCTTATGGCTTCTAATCTAGCAACAGGAGCAAAAGTTTCATCAAAATCTAGACCTTCAACTTGAGTGAAACCTTGAGCAACCAACCTAGCCTTATTCCTAACCACAACCCCATACTCACTTTGTTTATTTTTAAACACCCATTTAGTTCCAATTAAAGTGTGACCTTGAGGAGGAGGTACAAGTTCCCAAACATTATTTCTTTCAAAATTTTCTAACTCTTCTTGCATGGCAATAATCCAAGATTCATTAGTGAGTGCGTGTGATATATATTTGGGTTCAATAGAAGCAACAAAAGCAGAATGGGCATGAGAGTTTGGATCGCAAAACCTGAACCATGTAACTCGTTTGTGCAAGCTTCCAATAATCTGTTGTGGGAGATGATCTTTGTTAATCAGGGAACAAATGTATCACAAGCTTCTTCTTCATTAAGTTCATCGCAGATTGATGAGCTTGTGGCTTGTGGACGATCAGGACCAGCATAGGTGATAGTCGGAGCTTGTTCAATGTTCGGAGTTGGACACGTGTCAGCTTCAGAACTATCAAGCAGTATCATCAGCTCTTCTTCTTCTTCGAAAATACCCTCCCCCTGAGGATATGGATCTGGTCCTACAGCACCAGTGCTAGTACCTGGGCTAGCTTCATCAAAAGACACTTCAAAAGTCTCCACAATTTTGTTAGTGTCAAGTAAAAACACACGGTAGCCTCTAGTATGAGATGGATAATCAAGAAACATGTCATCAATGGATCTAGGTTCAAATTTATCAAGATTACCATGTTTCTTAACAAAGCATTTGCAACCAAAGACCCGAAAGTGCGTAACACTAGGCCTATGTCCAAACCGGAGCTCATATGCTGTTTTACCTAGCTTAGCGTGCAAGAAAACACGATTTGAGACATAACAAGCGGTTGCAATCGCATCAGCCCAAAATTTCCTAGGAGTTTGATATTCATCAAGCATAGTCCTAGCCATCTCAACTAAGGTTCTGTTATTTCTTTCTACAACACCGTTTTGTTGAGGTACATATGGTGAAGAAAATTGATGATCTATTCCATTTTCAGCATAAAAGTGATCAAAAGATTGATTTTTAAATTCGGTTCCGTTATCACTTCTAATTGCTTTTAAAGATCCTGGGTGATCAATTGATAATATAAGAAATAAAGTTCTAAAGTGACTAAAAGCTTCATTCTTAGACGCCATAAAGTAAACCCAAGAATATCTAGAATAATCATCAACAATAACAAGAACATACCATTTATCTCCGAAGGATTGAACACGTGAAGGTCCTACGGTGTCAAGGTGCAAAAGTTGACCCGGTTCAGTTGTCATGATCATTGTAAGAGGAGTATGTGAACCTGCAACCATCTTAGCATGTCTACAAGAGGAGCACACAATTTCTTCGTTCCCTTTAAGCTTAGCAGCCCACGTATGCGATCAAGAGCACTAACACGCGTTAGGTGATCAAAGCCTACATGACCAAGTCTACGATGCCAGAAGAATAAATCTTTTGAATCATTTGCAACGAGACACCTATGCTCATAAATTGACATATCAAAATCAGCTTTAAAAACTCTTCCAAAATGAGACATGTTAAACAAAAACTCACTATTTGAATCTACAACTTTGCAGCAACTTTTAGTGAAAGTTATTTCCAAATTCTCATCGAGCAATTGAGAAACAGAAAGCAAGTTGTATTTCAAATTTTTAACAAGTGCCACATCCTTTAAAGTGTACTGATCATTTACTCTAATTGAACCTTTAGCAATAATAGGAGTTGAAGAATTATCGGCAAAAGTAACATTTTCTAGACGTGACACAAAAGAGAGGGAGGAGAACCATTCTCTGTTACCCGTCATGTGGCGTGAGCATCCTGAATCCACAATCCATATGTTCTCCTTCCTCAAGCATGAAACTTACACAGAAGGACAGTTCGTCGTTGACTCAATACTGGGGTTAGTCAATAAGCATTTTGGAATCCAGTACCGAGCCATGCGACGTCCAGTAGGAACAACAGGCGAAAGTTGTGACAAAACAGCAGGTTTATGAGTCAAAGGTTGAGGTTTTCTGTTCTTAATAATTGATTTAGAAGTTGTTACCTGTTTAGAGCGAAAACCAGTAGCTCCAGAGGTAAGGACATTTGTTTCGAAAGAACCAGATGAAGCTCCAGATGCACAAACCGAAGGTCCGAAAGCAAAAACTGAAGCTCTGGAGGGAACAACAGAAGGTTCGGGAGCTTTCAGAGCTATCGGAACTACTGGAGCTGTCTTTGCAAGTCTCTTACCAGAGGGTCCAGAAGCTACCTTTTCAAATTTCTGACTCATTAAAGCAGGTTGCATGTTTCTAATTTTAGGTTTAGCATGCATAACGGATTTAGCAAGAAAGTTATGAGATCTAGCAAACATTTTATCCTTTTTAATTTGTTTAGCTAGTCTATAAAAAAAATCTACGACATGACCATCTTTATCACAATGAGTACAATGAAATTTAATTTTGTAATCATGTCTAGATGAGAACCCAGCATTAGAAACAGAATTAGAAAGCACCCCTGCAGATTCAAAGATCACATCCCTTTGTTTAGGGACAATTTTGATTAAACCTCTTCCAAATGATTTTACAATTTGAGGTGAATGTGTTTTAGAATAAACATGAGAATCAAAAACTAAACCAGTTTTATCATTACAGGATTTGGACGAACTCAGTAGCAAGTTTAGATTTTTGTTCCCAACACAAAACTGCTCTAGCGTCCTATTCATGTCATCAAGTTTTTTAGACAATTATAGGCAGTTTTCACATGAAGTTTTTCCTATTAATTTGCAATTTGAACAACTCTTAACTTCATGAGTACGTAAACCATTGTTCAGAATGAAAATTTCATTTATTGCATATTTTAGTTTCTTATCAAGATTGTCACATGCAGAACAATGCAAATCATCTATTGAACAGGAAGCATCTTTTAAGTTTTTATCATTAAGTGCAGCAAGCTCTCTGTTCTTTTCAATTTCTCCATCAAGTCTATCTAGAGTGGAGGAGTGTGCACTTCTTAATGTGGACAATTGTTCATAGATTAAGTCACATGAGGGACATGCATCATCACCAGAAATCAAAGTTTTTAAACGGTTGATTTCAGATTCTAGTGATTCAATTTTAGCAGCATTATCTCTAAGCTTTTTGTCCTTTTTCTTGACAATAATGGTTGCATGAGAAATAGCATCACACATTTCATTGCAGGTAGAACATACCTCATCGTCGTCACTATTGTGATCTGCATCCTCCTGATTTGATCTTGATCTTGTTTTGCCCGCCATGAAGCATAAGTTGGCCCGATCGTCATCACTTTCAAAGTCTACATCACTTGAACTGAGTTCTTGAAGTGCGGTGATGAAGTTGTTAATCATCTTGCATCCTATGGTACCCTTCTTTTTCTTATTGGGATTTCCAGAGGTGGTCTTGACCTTGTTCTGTTTTTCTTCACGGGTAGTAGGACTTGAAAGGTTAGGGCATTATGTACGAAAGTGTCATGTCTTACCACATTCAAAACAGCGTTGAGGTCCGAACTTCCTCTCCTTCTAGTTCTCACATTTTGCAATGCTTTTGAGAATCTAGTGGAGATGAGTTCTAACTCCTCTTCTCAAAATTCCTCGATCTACTCCAGGGTTAGTGAGGACAACAAAGCAAGAGTATTGCAAGATGATGATTGGTCGGAGCTAGGCATATCACGCTGTGAGACAAATGCAATAGACTTATTTGGGTTCTTACGTGATAAGATGTCAATTTCATGAGTTTTTAGTTTAGAATGAAGCACATATAATGTAAGAGAACTCATGACAGTTGATTCACGAATCGATGTTACTTTCATCTCCCAAATTGACTTGTCTAATGCACTAAGAAGTTGCCTAACATTCTCAGCATCAGAAAAGTTAATATTGACACTACGTAAGCTGCTGAGAATTTTATTGAAGCGAGCAAAGAGGTCATCGATAGACTCACCGGGTTGCATCTCGAAATGCATATATTCCTTTTTGAACATATCTGGTTTTACCTCCTTGATTATGTTGGAGCCTTCATGATAATCACAGAGAGCTCTCCAAACATCATATGCTGATCGAAGGTGTGCGACACGATCAAAGTCGCTTTGAGTGAGTCCCTGTATGATCAAGTTGCAAGCCTTGTTGTTGTTGTTGATGTCCCGAAGGTTCATAGTCGTAAATTGATGATTTGGTGACACTTCATAAGGTTTGTATACTTTTTCCCATATTGCGAAGCCTTGCGCCTGGATAAAAGCCTTCATACATGTCTTCCAAACCTGAAAGTCAATACCAGCAAACACACAAGGTTTGGCGGAGTATTTCTCCATGATGATTAGTCAAAAACACGTGCAAATCACAATGATTGGAGCACCGTGGCTCTGATACCAATTGTAGGATCGAAGAGCACGTGAAAAGATACTAGAGGGGGTGGATGGTAGATTTAAAAAAATCTTACGTAGCGGAAACAATTAAATCTCAACCCCTTCGGCAAAAAAAACAATATGTTAAATAAATCGTGTGTGAAACTAATCTAAACGTGTTTCACCATGACAAAAATGACATATATCAGAGAGAATCAAGTCACGAAGAAAACACAAGAAGAGTCAGTCAAATCCGTCGAGAGAAACTCAAGTTATAATCGAAAGATCAAATTAAAGGTCAATCTATCCTACCCGAGAAAAACAGTTCTGGAATGCTGCAAAGAAACTCGTGTAGATTAGAAACCACAAATCCAATGACCGTGAAATTTTAACAGATGACAGATAATCAGGTTGTGAAGACAACACAAAAAGAATCACGTCAATTGAATATGTAAAACTCGAGTTATGATAAAACCACCGACGAAAGGTAGTGCTGTCAGAAACTCGACGAGTAAAACTTGTCTGGAATAAGTCGGACGAACAAGGCACAAAAGTTCCTTCAAACTACGAATTTTATTCAATAGAACACAAGAGGAACAGCCCCAAAGTCTTCTCCACGAGCTCTAGCCTTCCCTTGCTTATATAACCAGCCCTTAGGCCAACCCAATCTTAACTAGGACTCCAATCCTACTCCGATCACGAATCGAAACTTTCCATAACTGCTTAGGACTCTTCTATACGCAGATAGAAGCAATCTTAAGACTTCAAAACACCTTAGGAACGTATCCCACATTCCTAAAACAACTCAAATTCGTGACCCACACGAAATCCTATCATAACCAACTCGATACATTCCATACCAAGCCATAACCGACTCTGCTGCAGTCAAAGTCATCAACCGATACGATCTGATCCTTCCATCCAGATCTTCCCATCCATAAACCATCTTCGGAACCATGTTGCCATATCATGCACCTCATGCATACGTGCAAACACCTTCCTTCGACGTACAATAACCTTCATATGCACTGCCCTTGATTTAATCATCCTACGCGACCTCCTGGCCCGCTCAACCACAATTCCTCCTGAATCTGGTTGTTGGAATCTCATCTCCTCCCTGAGACTAGTCCAAAGGATCCTGTCACCAGCAATGCTTTGAACTCAAGCAACACCTTCACATGAATAAACAACCAATCCATACGAGCCCAAGTCCGCGACTTGACTCAAGTTAGTTCCGAACACAACACCTTACGTGAGCACCTCACATAAGCATGTTGCAAAGCATATCAAAATGATATAAGCCTTAACCACCAAAACACACCAAAAACTTAGTAAATGAATACTAAGCAACCTTTTCATAAGTGTAAAGCGAGTTCGAAACATTTCACACAAAAAATTGGAACATTACAATCAAGCTCCGAAACTTGCCAAAGCTAACCGGAGCTTACCAAAGCTAGTACAACCTAGCGCCAGAGCTTACCAAAGCTAGTCGGACCTAGCGCCGGAGCTAACCAAAGCTAGTCGGAACTAGTCATCCCAAAATTTGGAGCTAGAAAAACATGTCGGAGCTAACCAACATAAGTCGGACCTAGCAAAACATATCAGAGCTTAACAAAGACATGCCGGAGCTATCAAAGACATGCCAGAGCTAAAGACAAAGCTCACCAGAGCTAACCAAAAACATGTCAGACCTTGACAAAAATTCAGACCTAGCCAAAACAAGTCGGACCTTACGTCGGACCTTGTTGGAGCTCGGACCTAGAGTCAAACCTTGATGATAAAGGTGTTTGGTAGTATTTCAGAACTTTTATCATCAAAGCCAATGTATTCACTACAAGCCAATGTATTCAGCACACATAGGTCTCACAGCCCTCAAGACCGGGGCTGCCATCTCTGGTCCGGGCTCTAGATCGGCCTGCAATGGCGCGATCGCTTGGACAGTCCCCTCTGCGCCCCCACCGGAAGCAGAGCCGCTGCTGGAATCGGAAACCAGGTTCACAATGAGAGCTTTGGCCGTCCCAGCTCCATCATGATGAGAAGGTTGGATGTTGTCCCCCTGCATCAACTTCCGCTTCTTTAACGCAAGAGCAGTCGATTCAATGGCCAGACGGCGAGAACGCCTTCCTGGCAACGGAACTGGGGCGGGCTGGCTGCCCTCTAGCCCGGCGAAAGATGTTTGGGACCCTACCGCATGCTTCTTCAACAAGCGGGAGGAATCCGACCTTTGCTGCAACATGATGCGACACCGCGCCAGAACCGCTGAAACCCCCAACGTGTCCTCAGGGTACAGGCGGACAACTCCGAACACATTGACCGCCAGCATCGAGTCCAAAAGATTGTTCCTCACATTGTGGGTCATGAAGAGCGGTTGGCAGTCAGTTGGGAAGGAGACGTGCTCATCGTCAACCATATCGCAGGTCACCGCTTTCAACAAACCCACCAACTCCTTTGAGGTAAGGTCGTCCGGTGCCAGCCGGCACAGATTGGCATTACCGACGTAGTGCCAGGCCTTGTACTGTCGATCCTATAGTGGGGCGATACGACAGTGCAAAAAGTCGGTCAGCACCATCAGGGAGGTCAAGCCTTTGCTCGCCAAGGACCGTACCCTTCTTAATATCAGCGAATACTACTTTGGCAGCCCTTGGAATGCTTCCCAAGTAGGGGGATCAGCGGTAGGACCTGCAATAGGAATTTTCAGCGCAGGATGGGGCTCAACCCGCACGATCTCCCAATCTTCCCTCCACGCTTTCCACTTGCCACCTTTGAGTGAAGGGATGTAGTGTCAGGAGGATTTGTCCCGGTGTTGGAAGTAGTAGGCACCCACCTCGGTAGTCTCGCCTTTCCCGGTGGTCTTCATTATGAAGAAAAGGCGGAACATCTCCACCGTCGGCTTACATCCCATGAACGCCTCACAAAAATGGACGAACACCACTATCACAGCGATAGAGTTCGGCGACAGGTAGTGGAGCTGTAGCCCTGTCGGTACCCCACAGACCAAGTCCCTCGCGCACAGGGAGAAAACCGCTAAGGACTCTGCCTCTACTTAAGAGGCCAAATCCGAAGCTGCCACGTCGTGGAGGGAAGGACCAGATCCTACCTCTCCGCTGGGGGAGGCTCCCGAGCTGCCACGTGGCCGGCAGAACTGGACCCTCGCCTCTCCGCTTAGGCAGGCTCCCAAGCTGCCACGTGGTCGGCAGAGCTGGACCCTCGCCTCCCCGCTTAGGCAGGCTCCCAAGCTGCCACGTGGCCGACAGAACTGGACCCTCGCCTCCCCGCTTAGGCGGGCTCCAGAGCTGCCATGTGGCCGGCAGAACTGGACCCTCGCCTCCCCGCTTAGGCAGGCTCCAGAGCTGCCACGCGGTCAATTGGGACCTCGGGGCCAGGCCCGCGCCCTCAAGGGGAAAAGCACCGAACTACCACGTGGCCTGCAGGGCTGAGCCTCCACCCCTCCATGGGGGTGGGCTCCGGATGCACCACGTGGCCTGTTCCGTCAAGCGCTTGACTCCCCGCAGAGGCAGGCTCCGGCGCAACCACGTGGCGGATGGCTGACTCAGTGCGGTAGGAAGCCACAGTAAAGGAAGGCGTGCACTGCTCAGACAGGCATTAAGTATGCACGCCTTCCCCAGGCAAGCTGAGTCGCGCATGCGAAGGTCAAGGCTCCAGTGTCCTGTCTTGTCCGAGTAGCCGGTACAGACCCACACTGCAAGATGGACGAATGGGCCGCGAGGACAAGATGGACGGGACGTGCACGACCATCATCACCAACTATGTGTATCCCTGGCGCACGACGCAATGGGACGGCGCATTGACACCCCTGACAAAGGGAAGTAGATAGCAATTAATCCTAGATCTTGTATAGGATTTGGCTCTCCCCAGGACCACTTGTCGGGTCCTGGGGCCTGCCTTGTGACTGCAGAGTCCTTGAACTATAAAAGGACTCTGCAGACGACCTTCGCAAGGCATCGAAAAATTAGCCTAAGACTCATACTCGCTCAAGCAAGGCAATACACAAACACTCCTGTGGACGTAGGGTGTTACGCTCCGGCGGCCCAAACCACGTAAACCCTCTGTGTTCATCATCCTGTTGCGTTCGATCTCCTGGGACTAGCCCTCGTGAATCCAAAGAACCTCCGCGGGCTGCTCTCTAAGCAGGTCCGGGGGAAGTGTCGTTTACGACCTTCGACAAGCCCATACTCCTCAAACACTGCGAAAAAGAACCGCAACAACGAAAGTCCGATCCCTGCAGACACATAAGCAAAGAAGAGGATGGTCTCGTCTTCATGCAAGTCTTCAAGAGCGGGAGATCCACAGTGGATCATTCCCGCACGCTCCGCCGCTGACCAACCAAGCAGTCGCCGCATTGACAACAGGTTATCAGTCGACAGAAGGCGAGACGGAGGAAATGGGGAAGCCATTGGAGAAAGTGGAGATGGTGGAGATGATTGGAGCTTTGGCTAAGGAAATAAAGCTTGAGTACTCGATGAAGAAGGCAAAAGCTTAGGATGCAGGGTGTGAATAAGGAGGGGAACGATCCCTCTGAAAAGCTTCCTTTTCAATCACCCCCGTGGTGCCTGAGTACCTCGAGCGAAGGACCAGCCCACACTGCTCAGGACGCGGCGCCCATGACAATGGGCCCTACGCCCCCGGGTTGGAGCGCTGGCCGAGTCGGTCAGCCACCCGGGAAAATAGCTAAAGTAGCTCCCGTAAAGGCGGGGCATACGAAGGTATTGTAACCGCATCAGGAACCGTGGTGGTTAAAGGCGCCGCAAAAGGTGAAGAAGCGGTAGCAGCAAAGATCCCGTCACCACAACCTCTCTACTTGAGGAAAACGTGTGGCGACGATTGGCAGAAGCACCCACCGTTCCGGCTATCCAAGATAGAATTTAAAGCAGAGTGCGAGAAGACATGGAAAGGGCTCCACCTTTGGGCTCTTCTCCACGCCCCAAGATGGACCCAGGGGCCACTGTCGGTACCCAGCAGACCGGGTACCGTTGCACATAGGATGAAGACACCAGGGCAAGTCCGGCAGCGCCATGTATCTAAAAGTTGTCGAGGTCTTAGCCTCCCTCAGGATCCAGCCCCAGTGCCACCACATGGGGCACGAAGGATGGGATAAAGGTCCCCAGGGTAGATAACCTCCCAAGACGCTATGTGTTGAGGAGAGACTCGCACAACCTCGGTGGAGAAGCTCTAGGGCCGCCACGAAGCCTGGAGCGCCGGACCAAGTGCCCTTCCTCTGAGGAGAGAGCGGAGCTGCCACGTGCCCCGGGGAGCCCCGGAGCTGCCACATGTCACAAAGGACCAGGGCTAGGCTCCCCGACAGGGACCTGCACCGGCGTTACCACGTGTCTCACAGCACCCCAAGACAGTAAGGTGCGGTAATTAAAAGTTGGAGCGCTCCACCCAGGACACGCATTGAAGGACCGCACCCACCTTCGACACACGATGCAGAGCACGCCAACGGTCAAAAGACCGCTACGACTAATCACATCACAGTGAAGGTGTTGCAGGCCTATCCCACTTAACCAAGTAGGTAGGTTGTGGCGACAAGATGGGCTGACGGGACACCATCTGCCACCGTCAACAACGGCGTGTGGGCTACTGACAAGGAAGGCGGCAAGACAGCGAGTCTCCACCATCACGCTCAGAGAAGCTTATACGGGAAGCCTTAGATATTTTAGGATAAGATCACCCCGGGACCACCTGTCGAGCCCCGGGACCCCACTTGTAAGGTATCCAGTCTTGACTATAAAAGGTTTGGACGACCACTGGTACAAGGACCAGACTCAGAATCTCCGATACACACACATACGCATACACACTCACCAAGCAATACAATCCACCTTGGAGTAGGGTGTTATGCTCCTTGCGGCCCAAACCACGTAAAAACAATTGTCTCATACTCTTCCGCTAGAACACTAGATTAAGGCCTAAGCCCCGCCGAACAAGAACCTCTGCGGGCTGCTCCTTAGCAGATCCGGGGGAAGTGTCGCATTGACCCTTCGACGGGCATGATGGCCGATTTAGCCCAGTTCATGGTTAGACCAGTGGCTTCACTAAAAAGCTTGAGGATCTGCAAGGTTGCTACGACATCGAGTTCTGTTGGGTTGATGAATAATGCCACATCGTCAGCATATAGGGAGACCCGTATCCTGGTGCGCCTTCCTCTAAGTCTTGAGAGGACTCCTGCCTCCATAGCATTTTGGAAAACATGGTTGAGTGTGTCAATGGCAAGGATGAATAGGTGTGGGAAAAGGAAGTCACCCTGTCTCAGGCCGCGCTTGTGGAAAATTTGAGGCCCATTAATTCCATTTAAAGAGACCGTCAAAGACGCCGAGGAGAACGGAGAACAATGTTGCCAGCTAGTTGCGCCAGCGCTGGGAAACCCTCTTTGTTCCATTAGTTCAAATAGGTATTCTCAGGAGAGCGAGTCAAAGGCCTTTGAGATATCAAGCTTTAGGAGTAGCAGCGGCGTCTTGGACTGATGGCAGTCACGCACCACTGACTGGACATATAGGTAGTTCTTCTGAATGTGTCGTTTCTTGATGAAAGCGCTTTGGGAAGGAGATGACCCTGTCAATTATCTTCCATAGCCTGTTTGCCAGTACCTTGGTTATCAGCTTTGCGAACGAGTGAATCAGGCTTATGGGCCTGAAATCCGTAGCCGTTTCAGTGCCTTCGCCTTTCGGGAGTAGTATGATGGATGCCAAGTTTACACTGTGCATAGAGTTATGTTGAAGGCTGTAAAAGGACTGGAAAGCAGAGAGAATATCTTCCTTAATGATAGACCAAGAGAATCTGTAGAAGGCGCCGTTGAATCTATCTGGCCCCGGCGCTTTCTCCATTGGCAGATGGGAGATGCAGTCCGAGAGTTCTGTCTCAAAAAAAAAAACGGTGCCCCTAGATCAAAAAAGCTGGAATCAGCGGTAGGTTTAACAGTCCCCAATTGAGAGGCCCCCCTTTGGTAGAGTTTCACGGAGCTGATTTTGTCGAAGCTCCACCGAAGTGGCCCCTCAAGGAGAATCAGGAAAGTTGTATCAAACACTATTTTTTAGAAGGAGTGATTCTTATCTGATTCTGAGAAGTGATTCTCTGAAATGAACTAAGGGGTTGGGAGCTGTAAAAAGTAGTTCTCCTGATTCTGTGAAACGATTCTCTGTCCTGATTTTAAGAGTTTATTTTAGGGAATCATAGAGAATAACTTTCAGTCACAGAATCGCTTCATCAGAGAATCAGAAGTGAATTCAGAAAATCAGCTCCGTGAAGCTGTACTAAAGGGGGCCTAAGTGATCTGCTTCTGCAGGAACCTATCATTGAAGAGAAGTAATTTTTTAGTTCAGTCTCCTCGGCATGGGTCCAGGAGTAGGTTCCATCACCGCGACGCAGATCACACCAGGTTTTGACAATGTCCCAAGCTGAACGGTGCAAGTTGGTAACTGGAACGCCGGAATTTCCCCGGTTATTATTACTAGATCTATTGACGGGTCTGCAGAAGCAGAACTGCATGCAGATTGAGCGTTACTGAATTTGGTCGTTCCAGTGCAGAGGTGTAACGTTCAGTTCAGTTCATTCACCCATTCTTATTGTCTGAACATTACTGTAAAACACAAGGATATTTGGCACAACTCCAAGATCTGCACCGATCTGTTTGCGCCAATGCATTCCGCATGTCATCAGTCATCGGCTGCGAGAAGAAGAGAACGCAGCATCAGCTGCGCCTTGCCCTGATTGCAGCAGAAATGCATGACCGTTTGAAGAGATCTTCTCATGCATTTTTTTTTTCTCGTGGGCGATCTTCTCATGCATTCAGGATGCACCAACACATTTCTTATTGTGTGCTTCTGTGTGAATACATATATATATATAGCTCACTAATCTCTGGTGATAGTCTCTAGTTCTACTGTTCTAGTGCAGTGCTATACACATGTATGGGCCATTCTTCACTCAGTTTTCATGTCACCTGCGGCCCTGCGCGGTGAGGTTTTGGAGGAAAGCAAATATGAACTCACGCAAATGCGCAAATATGAACTCACGCAAATGCTATCATCACTGTGATGCCGTGATCCATGAAAGGTGCTCTTTGCTTTGGTTTAGTTACTTTGCCATCAAGGCTTCTTTTTTGCTGGCTGCTAACAACAAGCTTTGTAACTGCTTCAGGGCAATCGCATGACTGATTGAAATGAATGTGGGTGGGCCAAGCAAATCCATCGATTCGTCGTAGTTGCTATATTTTTCGTGCTATCTGGTTCGATCAAGTTTTCTGCTTTGGATCTACCATCACTTATTCAAAGTGTTTCTTTTTGGCTGTCCCGTACAAGTTGAAGTTAAGATGGCTAGGGCGATCGACGAGGTAGACGTGTGGTGCAATAATATCACTCTCTTGTCTGAAATTAATATTCAAATGCTTATATAATATTTTTAGATAATAGATCCGTCCGTAATGATTTCAATAAAGACAATAATCATATTATACATCAATGCTTTATTAATGTTACATGGTTGAATATTTTGATTTACTTCGGGGAAATGAAGGACTATTTTATGACATGGATGTTGACTGCAATGAATTAACAACCATATCTCGGAGAAGTATAGACCGTCAGTACGCGTGCATATATATATACTCCACCCGTTTAAAAAAAATTGTCACTTTATTCTATAAAAATGAACTACAAAGCGACAAGATTTTTGAAATGAAGAGAGTACTTTCTAACTTCACGAGCTGGGCACACAATACACATTTCATATATTAGAAGTAAGAATATATAAATAGAGAGACGAATATTTTTTAGAGGATAGTACAACAAGGAATATATGGCTCCATTCCATCTATACATTTCAACTTTTATAGCCAAAATTAACAAAGTAGTAAAAGTCCCCCTCGCCCTCAGGGTCACCTATCTACCTATCTCTGGCCGTCTTGGCCTCCGCCACTTCCGCCTTGGCCTTGACGGCCGAGGTGACGGGGTTCACCTTGACTTGGTACACGGGTGCGTCGTCCTCGTCGGTGCCCTTCCAGTCGCCGTCCTCCTCCTTGGACGCGTAGACCTCGGCCACGTCGGCCCTGGCCTCGGCGGCCGAGATGATGGCCAGCTCCGCCTTGGCGGACATGACGCCCGCGTAGTTGGTCTTGGACGCGTACACCTCCGCCACCTCCGCCCTCGCCTCGGACGCCGAGATGGACAGCAGCCGGTGGTGCTGCCCGCGCCCAGCGGCCAAGGCGGCCGTCGTCGTCGGAGCTGATGCCGGCCCGGTCAAGGCGCGCAGGCCCAGACCCAGGTGGTGGAGGAGGACGGAGCCGGCGGCGCGGGCGCGGGTACCGGCGCTGGAGCTCATCGCCGGCGACGACTAGGTAACGAAGCGAGAAGGTGCGGGGTTGCCGAGTCTGTGCCTCCTCTCTGCTGGTCTTATTATACATACGGTCCCAGCCAGCGGCTTTTGGTTTGAAGAAGTGAAACCGAATTTCGTGTACAGTATCACTAGCTAGCTAGCTCGCTCATAAGTCATGCCAACAAGTAGATCGAGATAAGCTGACGATGTGTTGTCCACTCATCAAACTTGGGCAATGCATGCGTTGGCGTCCGAATCGTAGCCTCCACCGTGTTGCAACGTACACTCGGCGACACTGCAGTGAAATTGAGTCGTTTGTTGGTACCTGCCCTGTGCACTTGTGCAGCTCTTGCGATTCTATGCTGGTTCGTACTGGGTCATCAGTTGATGCACGCCACGTAGTTTACAAATGCTGAGCCCGCTGCGTTGAGCCCACGGCCCACCAAATCTTGATCGGCCCATGGGTTCTTTATGGCGCAACCACGAACCAGAGCAGAGGAGTTTGCTCTGTTTCGATTCTGTGAGCAGAGGAGGTTGCTCTGCTCCATCGGAAACAAAGAAAGAGAGCCCCACAAGGGGCAGGACGGCAGATATGAATCCACCTGCATTTTCGCCGTCGTCTCGTTCTTTCGGTCCAGTCCAGCCCTCCCTCACAATGGCCGCTAATGCGTGGCGGCATTAGCGAAACACAGTAGGCATTGTTTTTTCAATATCAGACATAGCAAAACGCAGTAGACATTGTATCTTCAGTACCATCGTATTTCGAGATCATGTTCGTATCAGACATAGCACAAAGTCATGAGCATTTACTAAGCGACATTAAACCCTAACTTACTAGCTGCAAACATAGGTCGACCGTATGAATATTGTACGTAGATAAACACCTACTGTACGTACTAACTTAGCTGGAAACATAGATCGACCATATAATACGTATTACACTGCAGATAAAACAAGCAGATAACCGACGACCATATGTGTGTATTGTAGATAAACACCTAACTAACTTAGCAAATAATGAATTCCCAACTCATCATATCTAGTTTCAAAAAACAAAAATTACTACTGTTCGGTTATTACTGATCAACGACTTCCTGCCCTGCCTCCTCGTCCTCAGAATCATCATCGTCATCGGCTCGGATCGGATCCTCCGCCCACAGCTTCTTGGTGAACTCTTCGGCTCGGACCCTCCTGGCGATGTACTCGTCGTCGACGGTGACGGATCCCTTAGCCTCGTACTCGTCGCGCACCCGCTGCAGGAACCTGACCCGCTCGTCCAGCAACGCCTCCTACTCCTTGGCCGCGGCGTCCAAGTCGGCCGGAGTCGAGGGCGGGTCGGCGGTGCTGAGGGTCCGGAACAGCTCCGTGTCCGCGAAGGGCACGCGCTTCACCTCGTACGACATGAGGTTCTCCACCTCGTGCGGCGGCAGCTCCTTGTATGTCAGGATATAGTCCAGGGACGTCATCCGTGGACCGTCGCGCTCATCGTCATCTTCGTCGACGTCGTCGTCGTAATAGTCGTACTCGTCCCCATCCTCCTCTAACAGGTTCGCAGCAGCCGCGGCTAACTCCTCGACCTCGTGCTTTTCGTCGTCATCGTCATTGTCGTACTCCTCCTTTTCTAACAGCTTCGCAGCAGCCGCGGCTAACTTCTCGGCCTGCTTCGCAGCAGTCGCCGCCGCGGCGGCCTCCTTCTCTTCTCCTCAACGCTGCTCTTGGCGGCGCGCACCTCCATGGGACGGAACCTCCGTTCGATTGCGGATTGAAGGGTTTGTGAATCGGAACCCTAGGTTTGGATGGAGAGGCGGAGGTGGCGCCCGTCTCCACCTAAATAGCCGGGTCAGGCCAAAATCCAAATTGGAGCCGGATCCAGAACCGACCCGGTCTGACCTGCCTATCCTTCATATCTTTATTCTTTTTTTGGATTTTTTCTTTCAAAATTTCATTGTTTTATTCGAAATTTATTAGATGAGGTATGTACGTACCTGTTTCAAAAAATGCAAAAGAAAACAGTGTCGGAGTCAGAGTCAGAACTTTGGGCCGGGCCCAAACATTGTTTCAGGGCTGGCCTGGCCCAACAAGAGAGGTCTTTTTTTTTGCTTGTCTCGAGATTCTTCTGCGTATCTATTCTGAAACTGTAGGGGAGTGTAGTGTAGCTGCATGTTCCAAAGCATGAACACTGAATAGATCGCTTGACTGCATGCCTGAACCATACCATAACGTGCAATTTAGGCAGCGAAAAATGATCCGTGCATGTGGATGCAAGCGCAGCATGAAGGAGTTAGGGGACGTAGATAAGTTATTAAAATCACTTAATTTGTCAGGCCATGCTCTCTGCACATCGTGACCTCATTCCCCGGTCAGTCCCTATGCAAGGGTGAAGGGTCGCCGCACGGCTCCACTTGCTCATCCGGACAAGGAACAAGGTGCTCCTCATCACTCCCATTAGCTAGGTTGGCGAGCGAGCGAGCTGGACACGACGAGTTGGTTGTTGCTCTGTTCTTCGTTCTTCCCTAATTGCAAGTTTACTATTGGAACTTGGATCTTGCAGACGCGCGGACGCTGTTGTTGCACTCGCTTGCAGGGTCCTGATGCGCGCTGCAGGAACTGTACATGCAGTTTTGGCACGAGCGAAAAGTTTATTTTCTCTTACAAGATCTACAAATGAAAGGCAATTTTGAGAAGCCACCATGGTGACAAACTGAAGTTTAACGCCACTACAGTTACTAGCTAGTACACTACACCCAGTCTTTTTTTTTTTTCTTTCATGTTTACTTCTGCTACAGAAGCTAGCTCCATGCTTCTCGATCAGTGTACTTATAATATGGTTTCACATCGGGTGTCAGGCTTTCAGCGTCGTCATTGCACGACAAAATTCATCCTTTCAAGCTGCCCATGCACAAAATAAGCTAGATTATCCTGTTTGGCGTAACTCCATATACAAGAAAATATATAATAATACTGGCAAAAAAAAGCTCTCTTATCAACAAGATTGTTCCAAGATTCCCCACACGAAAAAACAAAATCACAATAATAATTGGACCCCTTCATGATCGTATGATGCGCGCGGTTCACTAGTTTAATCATGCATATCCACGTGAACCACCACCCCGATAATATACTTACATACGTATTTATCTTCTGTAACCTTCCAAGAGTAGATGCCTTGTCACATCAACGACTCACATGCAACGTCCAAACAAGCTGTCGATTATAGAATTCAGAGTGTCAACTTGCCTTTCTGATCTAAGAGTAGGTGCATCCCGCCATCACGCCCATGCAACGACGACCGACCGACAGGGATGTGTGTTTATAAATTTAGTCAGAAACAGTGCTACATGCTGTTGATCTTCAACTCTGATGATGATCGGATCGTCCCCGGTTGGTGGTTGGATGTCCAGATCATCCTTCAATGATCATGTTCACATCCATGCACATCTCAGGCATATATTCTCTCTGGTAAGGAAGAAGCGTTTATGCTTAATTGTTTTGGTTCAATTCTGGAAAGGGTTGGATCGAAACAATCCGAAGTGATGCCACTCGGAGAACACCTTTTGTCGGAGTTTGAATCTTTCGCTTCTTCCATGTGATTGTACTCTAATTATTCTGTTGCTAGATAATTGTGTCTGCTGTTACGTACCCAATTTAATTTGATTTACAGAACTGGCACGTGTGGACATCATGCATCTAAGGAGCTAGCGAACTAACGCCTTCGTGGAAGCTGATGCATGCTTGTTACTACGTACATCACCTCTCGTAAAATATGCTAGCGTTTCCGGTCCTCCCAACGAGTCCATCGACATCCTTCCCAAAACGTGTGGCACAAATGGTACGTACCGTACCGTGTTACGTCTGAACCTTTGAAATCAAAGCTATAATTCGGCGGGTCACTGGACCCATGATCATTCCCTTTTGTGCCACCCTACCCATGAATTATACAGTAAAAAAAGTTGCCATTCAGCTGGCGGCCAGTGATCACAAATGAAGTTGGTACTCTACAGCCAGACGACCAAATCCATATTACAGGTCAGCATGATGATTCTCTCTTAGGGCCAGACATATGCATCTTCTCCAGACACTTAATTTGTGGCTTTCCGATCAACTCTATAATAAACACAATTATTAACTGTTAACTTGGTCTCCAAACGAAACAGAAAAACACAGTTGTCCTCTTCATGACATGGTTCACTGGCTAGTTTTATTCATATTGACGTTAACATACAAAACCAACCCTTCATGATATGGTTCACTGGCTAGTTTTATTCGTATTGATGTTAACTTGCAAACCAGCAGCATATATCTACCTTGCTTGTACCCACTCTGTTTTTAAATTATTATCGTTAGGATAAAAATTCTAGTTAGGTGGCGTGGGTGGTTGAATTCCTGTGGATAAAAACATTGGAGACATGTTTTATGAATGTGTGGTCTTCAATTGATCTCATATTATTTGTCGTTTAGGATAAGAATTTTAATGAACTAAAAATCTTCTCCTAAACGACAAATAATATGAGATAAAGGGAGTATCACATTTGCGATGCGTTTAAATTCCACATCTCTGATGAGGGTGTCTTTTTTTTTTTGAATTTTTTCTACATAGTGTATGGATCTCAATTAGACGATATTTTTAAGTTAATTTTTTTTATACTTGGAGTTTTATTAAAATTTTCCATGTGTACAAATCATGAACTCATCTACGGATCCATCAAGGCGCAACTAGCATTTATGTATACTTATTCCGATCTACTCTCTCCATTCCAAATTACTTCTCACTTACACTATAAGAATCCAGACGATTTGCGACGGACGGCGCCGTCACAAATAATCAAAAAGCCGTCACAAATAAGCTATTTGCGACGGTTTTCGGCTGCCGCTCGAATTTCGTCGCAAATAAGCTTATTTGTGACAACCTGGTTTTTTGCAACGGCTAACGTCAGTCATCGCAAATTAGCTTATTTGCGACGGCTGTTAGTGGCCATCACAAATAACTTAGTTTATTTGCAACGGCTTTTATACAGTACCATTACAAATAGTAGATGTCTTATTTCTGATGGTACTATACAAAAATCGTCGCAAATAAGGTTTTTATTTAAAAAAACAAAAAATGTTGTCCGACTCGATGGCCAGAAACACGACAGACATAACAGCAGCAATACACATATAATAGTAGCAATACAGTCACATAGCTATAGCGTCTCCATCATAACACAAGAACATAAAACATATAGCGTCTCCATCATAGTACAAGAACAGAAAACAAAGAGAGACGCTTTTTGCTAGCCCTTCTACTACCTCCCGTGTCGTCAACGTCCTTGCCGCGTATCAGTCGTCCAGGCACTGATATAGACGGTGACATAGTTTGAGCCTCTGTTGCTGATCCCTGCAACACATAAAAGTTGTTTGACATATTGATTAGTTTGGAACTTCGTTTTTTGCTAGAATTGATTAAACAAGCTAGAATTGATCATATTGAACTTATTTTAGATAATTTGAGTTATATTTGGCTATGTTTGATTATTTAATACTAAGTAAGACTACAATAGCTAAGTTGAATTAGATTTTATTATGTTTGATGAATTAAGACTAAGTAATAATGTTTTTCATTACCTGAAAACCGAAGAAGTGTGCATCAGCGGCAGTACATGCACTTCTGGCGGTGGAATTGTCGGTGGCAGTGGAGGTAGCTTGAGCTGCAACTCCTGGACTCCGTGGCCTTGAAAAAAACTCTGTCATTGCAAACATTATATGTTATTGCATATTATTAAGAATGCGATTGTCGGTGCCTGGCGAACCGGGTATCCCTGAGTACAGGTATAAAAGAACACTGGACCCACTGCCCACCGGAGCGAGGCCTGGCAGGGGCCCAGAGCGCTACGTGGCAAGTGGTGCAGTGGCTCCCCTCGTCAAGGGAAAGTCTAGTGCCTCCTTGCCGACCGCGGCCTTGGGCCCACCACCTCACTGGGGAATGATCCGACGAGGCCGCTAGAATGGCGGCTCTAGACCTCCCCTCCTGGGAAGAGGGTCCAGTACTGCAACAAATCCCCGCAGCTCCGGGTCCACCCCCTGGACCTGGACGTCCCTCTGAGGGTCCTACGCTGCTAGTTTCCAGCAGCTTTGGACCCAACCTTTGGGAACTGAGCATCCCACTGAGGTAAGGGCCAGGAGGTGCCACGTGACAGGCGGCGCCGAGCCTGAGCTTTCCCACAGAAGGCTCAGAGAAGGGAGGCGTGCCCAGGACGCCAAAGCTAGGATGCGCATGTTCCCTAGGCGAGCGGGAGCTCGCACTCATAAGTCAAGTGGACTGTGGCCGGTCTTGTCATAACTGGTTAGAGCCGAACTACTACGTACGACGGACCAATGAGAAGCCCCGAAGAGACAGACAAGACATGGCCAACCATGATGAGGGGACTATTCGTAGCCCTGCAGCAGGGTGTGGGCAGGCGGCACATTGAAGTCGTTGTGAGGGGATAACATTTACTCCCAGATCTTAGGGAGGATTCGATATGCCCGGGGCCACTTGTCGGGCCTCAGGCCCCACTTGTAAGCTACTCGACCTTGGACTATAAAAGGACCGAGCGGCCACCGACTTAAACAACTTCGTTCAGACTAAGATAGAGACTCAAGGAATACAACACACAAACCTCCATGGATTAGGGTATTACGCTCAGGCGGCCCAAACCACTTAAATCCCTCGTGTTTACCGTCCACTGCGTTCGATCTTGCTAGGACTAGCCCCCCGATAATACATTGAACCTATGCGGACCACTTCTGAGTAGGTCCGGGGGAGGTGTCAGTTTAGACACCTCGACATTTGGCGCGCCAGGTAGGGGGGGCTTTTCTCCTGCAAGAATCTTCACCAGCAGTATGGTGAACACTCGCTCCAATGCCAGTTCCTCTAGGCCAAAGCCTCGCCAGCAAGTGACGCGAGAGGACCAAGCTTCATCTAACCCCAGAGACCTGGTCTTGCTCCAGGGCGGGAAAATCTGGGTCGTCGCGTCGCCAAATGGCCACCACATCGACTGCAGGCCAGCACGATGGGGCTCGGCGGACCCCAGCAGCGACAGCCGTCATGGCACCACCGACGGCAAGCCCAGAGAGCGCGCTTCTAGCTGCGGGAGAGTTGCTCCGCAACGCACCAACTGCAGGGGCCCCATAGGGGGCAACCCAACAGTGGGTAAACAACGTCGACCATCTGGTCATCGCCACACTCCAGGTGACTCCTCGGGGCGGAAGGCGAGCGGCAACAACATTTGTTTCGTTGTCACGCACGCCTACGATCGACAGGCGGACCGCCGACAGCCGTTCAACTAGGCTTTCGTCAGCGGACCTGCAGACAAGGTTGCAGCGTCGCCGCAGAGCCGGCGAGGACTGTCTGGTCGTCATCGAGCGACAATGGGAGCGACGCTGCAACCTCGAAGCTGATTACAGCCTGCCGGATGCCGGCGCCTAGGTGCACGATGCTTGTCCACCGCGTCAGGCGCACGAGGCGCCTCCCGAGCAGCACCAGGCATACATGACGCCTCCCCCGCACCAAGCGTATGCTGCTCCTCCTCCACCGCAAGCATATGGTGTGCCCCGACCGCACCAAGCATCGGCCGCAATACCCCAGCAATCGATATACGTGGCGCAGCCAGCTCATTATGGCCATGCAGCGCCAAACTTGCCACCCGCAAGCACAGGAGGTGGTTGTGCAACCTTAGCTCCCCACCTGCGAAGGGTTGTTTGTCCCCACAAGTTCTGGCCACACACGCCGGAGAAGTATGATGTGAGCGTCAACCCGAGTGAGTTCCTACAAATCTACTCCACCTCAATACTGGTCGCAGGAGGTGACGAGGTCATCATGGACAACTACTTCCCCGTGGTTCTGGCCGGCCCGGCCCGGTCATGGCTCATGAACCTGCCCCCGGGATCCATTACCTCCTGGGAGGAGCTGTGCCGGTAGTTCATGGCAAACTTTGGAAGTTCGTACGAGCGTCCCGGCATGGAGCTCGACCTTCACGCTGTTAGACAGCGATCGGGAGAGTCGCTATGGGCCTTCATCCAGCTGTTCTCCCAGTTACAGAATACCATTCCCCACATCTCGAATGCATCTTTCATAGTTGCATTTAGATAGGGTGTGAGGGACAAGAAGATGCTCGAAAAGCTTGCCACACATGACGTGCATGATGTCTCCGAGCTGTTTGCACTGGCGGACAGATGTGCCAAGGCTGCAGAAGGGCGTAACTGGCACGCTCGAGCCTCCTCGGAAAGCGGGGAGCCCATTCAGTCTGAAGTGGAGGTTGCTGTCAGAGGAGGAGACAAGAGGAAGAACGGGGGTTGCGGCAGGAGTAAGCCGGGGTCGGGAGTTCCCATGGTGGCTGCCGCAGCACCTGGCAGAGCCCGGAGCTCACGTCAGGATAAGCGCCCGCGCCTGTCCCCCGAAAGGGATGGTGCTGACTTCAGATGCCCGGTGCACTGGACCAATGGTCACAGTGCGAGCGAGTGCTGGGAAGTCAAGAAACTTGCAGAGCATTTCCATGAACAACGGCAGAAACAACGGAGTTAGGAGAGCGACCCCCCCCCCCGCCAGAGGGAGGGTAAGCAGGTTGACCCAGTGGAAGAGAAGGACGATGATATAGGGTACCAGGAGCCCCATAGAGCAGTGAAAGCAGTGTTCACGGGCGCTGACTCAGACACTAGCAGTGATCAGGAGCGTCAAAAACTCTACATCATCTACGGGGGTGCCTCAAACCCCGTGTCTCAGAACGCAGTGAAAGTTTTGCGATGCGCCATGGCGGCAGTGGCTCCGGTACCAAGCCCGGCTCCCCACAGCAAGTTGATGAACACGGCTATCAGCTTCGATGCTTTGGACTGCCCAAAGAACATGGCAGGAGCTGGGGTGCCCCCGCTGCTCATGGTCCCAACTATCGCCAACGTAAAGCTCCACTACGTGCTGATCTATGGTGGGGCCAGCCTCAACCTCATCTCCACTGCAGCTTTCCGGAAGTTGCAGATACCCATGTCCCGACTCGCTCCGTCAAGCCCGTTCTCAGGCATGGGCCCGGGGCGGATTGTGCCCAGTGGAAGTATCCACCTCTCGGTTACCTTTGGTACCACGGAGAACTACCGCACGGAGAATATCTTATTCGATGTGGCGGATGTTGAGCTCCCCTTCAATGCCATCATCGGAAGGCCGACGCTCTACCAGTTCATGGCCGTAGCCCACTACGGCTATGTGGTCCTGAAGATGCCAAAGCCTTCTGGAGTTCTTAGGGTCCGGGGGGATCGCACCGTAGCGGTATCAGCCTTGGAGCAGCTCCAAGCACTCGCTGCAGGTCGAACCCCGAACTTGGACGATGCAAGGGAGGGCCAACCAAGTCAGGGGGCGCCTCAACGAACCCCCACCGCAGCCCCACGCATGCTGCCTGCCGAAGACGACGTCCAGTGAAAGTCGTCAAGATCGGCCCTGAGGCTGCCCAGACGACCCGCATAGCGGGTAACCTGGACAGCAAATAGGAATTCGCGCTCATCACCTTCCTTTGGGAAAATATCGATGTGTTCGCCTGGCAACCATCGCAGATGCCCGGGATCCCCAGGGAGGTGATTGAGCACCATTTGAAGATCTACCCTGATGCCCGCCCAATACAACAGAAGCACCAGAAGCAATCCGTTGAGCGCGAGAACTTCATCCGGGAGGAGATCAAGAAGTTGCTCGACGCCGGCTTCATTCAGGAAGTTCACCACCCTCGGTGGTTGGCCAATCCTGTTGTCGTCCCCAAGGCTGGTGGGAAACTTCGAATGTGCATCGACTACACCAACCTAAACAAGGCATGTCCGAAGGATCCTTTCCCGCTCCCCAGGATAGATCAAATTGTAGACTCTACGTCAGGCTGTGATCTGTTGTGTTTCCTCGATGCGTATTCTGGTTTTCATCAAATACCTATGTCTAGAGATGATGAGGAACACACTGCTTTTGTAACAGTGGATGGCCTGTATTGTTATGTCTCCATGCCTTACGGTCTTAAGAATACTCTCCCTACCTTTGTACGTGCGATGCATAAAACATTTGGGGACCTCATTAGAGACCTGGTTGAGGTGTATGTTGATGACATCATGGTCAAAATCAAAGATCGCATGTTCTTCCTAGACAGCTTAGCACAAGTCTTCAGTAGGCTGCGCCTTACGCGCACGATGCTGAACCCCGAAAAGTGTGTCTTTGGGGTCTCTTCTGGGAAGTTACTGGGATTTTTGGTTTCTCACTGGAGGATCGAAGCCAATCTAGAGAAGATCAAGGCAATAGAACTAATGCGACCCCCGGCGCGTATCAAGGATGTATAGAAGCTTGCCGGTTGCCTCGCGGCCCTTAGCCGCTTCATCTAGAGGTTGGCAAAACGAGCACTTCCCTTCTTCAAGATTTTGCGCAAGGCTGACCCCTTTGCTTGGACGGAAGAAGTGTAAGCAGCATTCCAGGAGCTCAAGAGGCACCTGACGTCCCTCCCGGTTATGGTGGCGTCGGAGCCCGGAGAGCCCCTGCTACTATATGTTGCTGCAAGTCAGTATGGTCTTAGTATCAGAGCGGTCCGAACTGCAACAGCAACCTACGCAAGGAGGAGCCCGTAGCGCCGAGCCTCCGGTCCCAGACCAAGTCGTGCACCTCTCTCAGGTAGGCTCTGGGAGCCAGGAAGTCGCTGGCTCCCAATCCCCGGGATGTGATGCAGGCCCTAGGAGCTAAGAACCCCCGGACCTGGATCCGATGCAGGTGCTACTGGACCTCTCGGATAGAGTTCGGACCACTCAGAGGCCGGTTACTACATCAGCGAAGTCCTCCATGAAGCAAAGACAAGATACTAGGAGATACATAAGTTGTTGTACGCCATGTTGGTAGCATCGAGGAAGCTCTGACACTACTTTCAGGGACATAAGGTATCAGTGGTCACCTCCTTCCCACTGAGGATGGTCCTCCACAGCCCTAATGCCACCGGCAACGTTGCCAAATGGGCAGCCGAGCTAGCAGAGTTCGAAATCGAGTTCCTTCCTCGGCATGCAGTCAAAAGCCAGACTCTTGCAGACTTTCTAGCTGAGTGGACTCCGTCGCCCGACAACCTTGGAAGCCCAGTCAGTGGAGATACACTGTCTAGGGCACTGGCTTTCACTAAAACCCCGTGGGTACTTTACTTCGATGGTTCTGCCCGGAAGCAGGGGGCTGGGGCTGGTGCGGTGCTCATAGCCCCAATGGAGGAACAGTTCAGATATATGGTGTGTCTTGGCTTCAAAGCCACCAACAACATGGCAGAGTACGAAGCCCTTATCTACGGGCTGAAGATGACACTGACCCTCAATGTCCGCGAGCTCCTTGCCAAGGGTAATTCCAAGTTAGTTGTCAAGCAGGTCAAAGGGGAGTGCAGTTGCAATGACCCCCAGCTGGTAGCGTACCTCCTGCATGCTAGGAAGCTGGAAAAAGATTTCAAGGTCCTAGACCTATGCCATGTGTCCCGAGCTGAGAACTCAGTTGCGGACGACCTGTCAACAATGGCTTCTACAGAGGCACTAGTGCCTGCAGGAGTCTTTGCAAGGACGTTATCGCGGCCAATCGCCCGAGCCACCAAACCGGGTGAAGGGGGTGAAGTTAGCACCTCGAAGCTAGCAACCCCGGTTGCACTACAGCCGTGGTGCCTGCCAAAGTTCCTATGCGCCTCCAGCAGCTCCGAGCATGGATCTCGGAGGTCTGGGACTACTTGAAAGACAACTACCTTCCTAAAGAGCATGCCCTTGCAGAATGGATTGTGCAGATGGCTAAAAGATACACGCTGGTAGAGGGGGATCTCTACTGGCGTGGCGCCAACGGCATGCTACTGGGCTGCATTACCCAGGAGGATGGTTGCGACTTGCTCGCAGAAATCCATGGAGGTGAGTTCGGGAACCACGCATTGGCCCGTACGCTGGTCGGTAAAGCCTTTCGGCATGGCTTCTACTGGCCCACAACACTCCAGGATGCCGCTGACATGGTTAGGAGATGCAAGGTGTGCCAGTTCCATGCCAAGCAGATCCACACACCAGCTCAAGCACTGCTGTCGGTGGTTTTGATCCGGCAGATCTCCTGACGCTACTAAAGTGTTAGAGGAGTTTGAAGTTCGGTATGGGCGCGCGGAGATTCAAGAAGGTGAGATGTCGAGTGACACAAGGGACACCAAGATTTACGTGGTTCGGCCCGCCTGAGCATAATACCCTACTCCACGGGGTGTGTTGATGATGTATTGGATGTATGAACTCAACGTGAGTTGAGAGTGTCTGTCTCGTGTGTCGAGTGCCCCCTATGTATCGTCGGCCTGCCCTTTTATAGTACAAGGGCATGCCGTTACAAGTTAGCCTGGCCTGACATGTGGCCCTGGCGGTTACTGATATTGATACACATTCAACACGTTTAATTGCCCTTAATGGCCGAGTTACGGGCTTTGACAGCATCGTTACTGGTAGTTAAGGTCGTCCGATCGTGTGTCATTAATATAGTATTAATGACACTTGATCGGGTCTTGAAGTCCTTGATTCCCCTTTGAAGATCTGG
Source organism: Tuctoria greenei (assembly GCA_036927565.1). Lineage (NCBI taxonomy): Eukaryota > Viridiplantae > Streptophyta > Magnoliopsida > Poales > Poaceae > Tuctoria > Tuctoria greenei. The sequence continues at coordinate 164,736,429 of JAYESD010000009.1, read as the reverse complement.
AGCCGTTGTGGAGTCTTCCGGAGGTTAGAGGCTGAAGATCCAACGGTTGGACACGTGGCAGCGCTGGAGCACACTGTGGGGAACAGATGGGTCCGGTGTTACCCGACACGTGTCAGCACTGGAGCTTCCCTCGGTCTGGGGTTAGGTACGGGGGTGCCATTTCAGTACATAGCCCGGAGCTTCCCCCTTGTGGGCGGTAGCTCCGGTTTGATAGTACACGTGGCGACCCTGGGACTAACCATGTTGGAGAAGCGGGTCCGGTTATGTTTGACATGTGGGCCTCCGAAGGTCTTCAAATCAAGTAGATGACTTTCCCTTGAGATCTTTGCAATCCCAAGGAGTATATGGTACCCAGGGTACCGACAGTGGCCCCCTGGGCCCACCTCTGGGGAAGACCCCTTGGGTGAAGTCATTCCGTCGGAGGTGGGTCCATCCTTCGACTTTTGAACTGAGTCTTCAAAGGTCTTCAGATGTGCCGTTGGCGATAGATTGGAGTTAAATCCTCGCCGCGTGGCATATCCTGTGTGCGGCAGATGAGATCTTTGGCATGCGGATCTCACGCAATTGAAGGTCACCGGTTCTCGATACGAAAACCGTATCGGTTCCGCGCGCCTTGTCAGGTCGCCGCCTTCGGGCTTCCCGCCTCATGATGACAACCGTTCGCCTGGGTAAGAACCTTGACTTGATCGTCAGGGTGGTCCCGGGCCCTCATGTCATCGGCTGGGTGAAATTCTTGAGTAGTATCTTCGACTTCGTTGCGGTTTCCATCCAAGCGTTGTGAGGCTTACTTAAGGAGGAAAGCACGCACCGTCTGGAGTTCTTTACGTCTCTCATCTGATCTTGCGCTCAAACTCCCAACTTGTGCTCGCTTTTCCTCTCTTGCCTTGCTGTGCTGCGATGGAGTTGGGTCTCCGCGAGAGTCGTTTGAAGACCGAAGGTGACTTGAAGAAGGTTCGGGCCCTCATGGGATGGTCCCCGGACTTCTTCAACCTCCTAGTCCGCGCCGGGGGAGTGCTCCCGTTCGAGAAGGAGCATGGCGGCGAAATGGTGTACTTCTCTTCGTACGCCATGGTGGGGTTGATCCCACCTTTTTCCTCCTTTTTCTTGATGCTGCTAGACTTTTATGGTCTGCAACTATACCACCTTGGCCCCCACTCCATTCTTCTTGTGTCTATCTTCGTCCACTTCTGTGAGATGTGGGTGGGCATCCCCCCTGCATTGAACTCTTCCGGACCTTCTTCACCGTTCATACCACCGGTAGGAGCAATGAGTACCTTGGCTTCTACTACTTCGTGAAGCGCAAGAAGTGCCCATTCAAGTACCTCCGACCGTTTCCCTCTGGAAAGTGGGATGACTGGAAGAAGGACTGGATAGTCATCCGGGTGGAGGAGCACGAGAAGCTGGAGCTGCCCGAAGGCCTCCCCAACATTGACACTACAGTCTGGAGTGAAGCTCCGGTGCTGGCGGAAGCCTTCAACCCTGCTCTGACCAGGATCCGCCAGTGCGTGGAGTGAGGATTAACTCCTCAGGCAGTGTTTTGCAACTTCCTGGTCAACAGGTGGGCACCGCTGAAGAGGAGAGAAAAACTCGCTTGGTCCCTCAACAGCGTGATGGACAACGACCGGGTCGAGACCGAGCTGAAGTCCAACATGTCGGGGACAACCTTGGAGTTCCATCTCAAGAAGTTCCAGCACGGCATGAACGTCGCGGGTGACGACTTGACTCCGCCATCAGCTTTTCTTCCTCTGAACATGGAGGTGGAGTTCAGCAGGGAGCTCTGGCGGAAGATGCCTGTGCTTGACGACCTTGGTGTCGTCGAGAGAAGATCGACCTCCAGGGTGGTGATCCCTGGGGCTTCCGAAGGTGGCTCCGACCCTGCCCCGAAGCCAAGGATCGAAATCGTCGGCAAGGGCAAGGAGCCGGCAGACGAACCCTTGAGCCGGAAGAGGAAGCTGCAGCATGCCGACAGAAGGTCCGTCAGGCCGGCCACCTCTGCATCAACTCCTTCTCCCCGGAGGGGGAGGTCTTCTACAACTGCGGCGGTTGTTCCCGCAGCGGCGTCCTCCCGGGGTGCTAGCTCCGGGCATGCGACTTCACCACCAGGGCCGGTTGAGGCCTCTAGGTCCGGAGGTCCTTCCCGGTCGAGGGGGGCCTCGACTAAGGAAATGCCAGTGGCTGCGACGAGTTCCGGGGGGCCTTACAGAGCTTCCATGCCAGCGGCGGCTATGGTCAGCCCAGAACGCCCGGGAAAGAGGTTCTGCGCAAGCTGGTGCGAAAGCCTTCCGAGGTAATTTTTAATCTTTACCTCATATAGTTGTTTTTTTTTGTAGTAACTGTTTTTTAAATTTCTTCATCCTTCATCTGTAGCGTTCCCAAGAAGAGGAGTGAGGCTCCACCCTCAGCCACAGCAGCTGAAGTTGTGAGGGCGGAAGCCTCTGCTCCTGTCCTGGTGCCGCCCCAAGTGGTGGCTGAAGCTGCAGCAGCTCCGGCGCCAGCTATCGTGGTCATGAACCTCGACTCATACCCCGAGACTCCCGTGGTAGCGCCGGATCGCGGGAGAGAAGATGCGCCAGTGGCACCTGCCCCGGAGGTTGAAGCTCCGGGTCCTGGTGCAGAGATGATGGAAGCTCTGGCCGTTGAGCCGGAGGAAGCAGTAATTCCGGCCCCATAGCCGGAAATTGTCGAAGCCCCGACGGTTGAGCCAGAGGTAATTGAAGTCCCGACATGCACGCTGGATGTTGAGGAAGTCCTGGTGGTTGGGCCGGCTACCTCTAAAGCACCGGCCGCTGAGCCGGTCGTTGTTGGAGCTCCGGCCGTAGGGCCGGTTGATGTTGAAGACCTTCCGACTCCCGAGCCGGTTGCCATTGAAGCTCCGGCCGCAGGGCCGACTGTTGTTGAAGATCTTCTGGCGCCTGAGCTGGTCGTTGCGGAGGCGTCGGCGCTCGAGCCCCCAATAGAGGAGGTGCCCAGGCCGGAGTCAGAAACAGCTCCTGCTCCGGGAGTGATGACACCGGAGGTACCCGCGGCTGAGCCGGAGTGCCCTGGTGAAGTTGCTGGCCCCCTGCCTGAGGGAGCAAATGAAGACCTGGTGGTGGGGCCTTCGGAACCACTTTCGGAGGTCGGAACTTCATCAGCGGGACCCTCCTTGATGGCGACTGAGGCCATCCCGGAGGACGGCCATAGTGCCATGGAGACTTAGGGGACCACTCTTGTGGAGTGGGACCCAATTTTTGTCAGCGAGAACCCGCTGGAACCAGCGGAGGAGACCCCAGTAGGTCCGGAACCTATCCCGTTGTCATTGTCTATTGACAACGCCTGTTCGAGTCTGCGTCAAGTTCAACTGGCCTTCTTCCACGACAGCAAGGCTCTTGAAGAGGAGCGCCAAACCCTTAGGCGGTGGCGTAACCGGCTCTATTTCGAGACCAAGTTGGCGCAGTCGAGGCTAGCAGATGACAAAGAGTGGATCAAGCGGGAGAAGGTCCGCCTGGAATACTGGGGCAAATTATTTGATGACAGGGAGAGTATGACTCGCGCCCTCGACGCTCAATCCCGGGCCATTTATGAGCAGACCAAAGCAGCTAACAGTGCGACCGATGAACGCCAAGAAAGGCTTGAGGCCATTAACACTACTCTCATCAAGCGCTGGGAGGCACTTGAGGAGAGGGAGAAAAGGCTCGAAGATGAAGAGCAGAAACTCCTAGAGCTGCGGGATGACGTCTTGAGGAGGGAGGAGGAGCTCACCAAAAAGGTGTCTCTGGCTGACAAGGGCCTCGAAGAGCGCGCCAAGAAATTGGAAGAGCGCTGCACTGAGGAGGAGGAGAAGGCCTGGGTGCGAGGGCAGGAACTCTACGAGCAAGAGTGTGCCCTCGCTGCCAGGGAGAAGAAAGTAAGGGGCAGGGAGAAGGACCTGGTTGACCGCCGGAACAAGATCCACCTCCGGGAGGAGCAGCTCGGAAAACTCGAGAAGCGAGTTGCTGAAAAGATTCAGCAAAACACCAAAGAAGTTGAGCGCCTCGCTCGCGAGAATTCTGAACTGGTGGCAGCCAAAAGATCCTTGGAAGAACTGAAAGGCTTGAGAGCTGCGGACTCCCTACAGGTTTGGGAGTTCCTGGGCAAGGCCAACGACGCACTGACACCGATGGGCTTCAGTCCCGTGCGTCCGGATGATCCGGAGCTGGAGTCGGACCTGGCGTTGCAAGCGCTGAGCTCGGCGGGTAGCAAACTCTCCAAGGTGGGCGATGTCATCGCGGACCAGTTGGAGGTTGAGGGCCAATCCCTGGCGAAGAACGTCGCAGAGTATGTGCTGACGTGCTACACCAGCTGGGATCCCCAATTCCCTCTGGACCCAGTGCTTGAAGGTCCCATCGAAGGAGAAGGCGAAGCCACCCGAGCCAACGTGTCGGAGGTTGCTCAGAAGGTCGCTCAATTCTTCCATAGGGTCTAGGACCATCTCCGTAGCTCCCACTTGTATTCTCTCTTTTTCTTCCTTAATTTTGTAATCCCTTGTTTCCAGATGAATGAAATCCCCAAATTTTTGTGAATTTCACTTTTTGTCTTCAACACTTTTGTCTTCACTTGGCCCCCTGGTAGATGTACACAATTTGATTGTGAACATGTACCAAGAGGATATTGTGTTTTGCTGAAGACTCATTTGCTTCGAACTTGTAGAGTGTAGGTCCGAAGTCTTTGATAGTGAAGGCCCCCTGAGGTTGTCGGAGCTTAGTAGCTCCGGCAGTAGTTCCTATCAACGCGTAGAGCATCGATAGTTAGACCTCCGGGGTGTCGGAGCTTAGTAGCTCCGGCAGTGACCCTTGCCAACGCGTAGTTTTTCGACAGCAGACTCCATTTGTGGAATCTTCTCACCATCTTTTATTCTGCGTTGACGGCTGGCCCCCCTAGCTTTGCCGGAGCTTGGTTGCTCCGGTAATGCTCGTTTTCAATGTTTAACATCGATCACAAGCCACTTAGGGGGAGTCGGAGTTTTGTTAGCTCCGGCTCTTCTACATCAACGTGGATTCTTTATTTTTCTTGCAAACTGAAGCCAAGAAAAATAGTAAAATTCGCTCCTTGCCTATAACCTCGTCGTGGCTTACGATTCTCAAGAAAATTTTAGGTCAAACACGGTTCTGAATGTGACCGAACGCATTGCCTTCTTTCTTCCGGATCCAATAGTACTTGGACCCGCCTTACTTCGGCCTGCCGGGGTGTAGGTAGAGTGGCGTACTTAGGGTGCTTGACCAGGCTAAGTCGATAGCACACTCCATCCCTAGATTGGCTTGACGACATTCAGGCGAGTGGGCCATGAAAAAATATTTGAATCCAGATAAATCGACAATACAACTCGAATCATATATGAACCAGTCGAACTAAAATTTCTTAAGAATTGCACGTCTTTGTTATAGACAAGAAAGATAAAAATAAAAAATGTTGAGCCTGTACAAAATAAATGCACGTGGACTCTGTTTCACATGAAAATGTCTTTCATTATAGGCCCGGGGTACAGGGGAAACAAGTACACTCTTAGGGTACGGAACCAGGCTAAGCGTGTTTAATTTCTCGTTTGACTCAGGGTAGCTAGCCACACTTTTAGTCCTGAGACTGTGACAAGTGTTGCATGAACTTTGCGGACCTTCTGGGAAAGGTCTGGCTGTTCTCCCGGAGGAACTACCTGACTCTGTACAATGACTCTATAACATACACCTCAAGTTACTACAGACTCACCTCCGTGATATTAAGTGTAGAACTTACGGAGGTGCTCAATGTTCCAAGAATTTGGGAGAGGTGTCCCATCCTCGGTAGCCAAGCGAACGCTTCCAGGACGGGATACTTTAATCACTCGGAAGGGTCCCTCCCAGCTGGGGGAGAGTTTGTTTAACCCTTCTCTGGATTGTATTCTCCATAGCACCAGATCGCCTTCCTCGAGCTGTCGGTTGTGTACATGCCGCTGATGATAGCGCCGAAGGGCTTGGCAGTATCGGGCATTCCGAACAGCTGCTTGGCACCTTCCCTCCTCAAGGAGGTCTAGGTCTTAACGCCGGAGCTGGTCTTGCGTGGCTTCGTCGAAGGTCCGGACCCGGAGTGACCCCAAGGTGATTTCCAGAGGAAGGATTGCTTTAGCTCCATACACCAGGAAGAAGGGTGTTTCTCCAGTTGACCGGTTTGGAGTTGTCTTGTTGGCCCATAAAGTGGGCGGAAGCTCTTCAATCCAGTTGGCTCCATGTTTTTTCAAGCGCTCATAGGTGCGCGTTTTGAGTCCTTTAAGGATTTCAGCATTTGCTCTCTCGGCTTGGCCATTGCTTGCTGGGTGAGCTACGGAGGCGTAGCAAACTTGAATGCCGAGGTCTTTGCAATATCCTTGAAATGCAGAGCTTGTGAATTGGGTCCCATTATCAGTGATGATTTTGTTTGGGACTCCAAATCTGCATACAATGGACTGCAAAAAGTTGATAGCAGATTGCTTGTTGATTGTCACAACTGGAGTTGCTTCTGGCCACTTGGTGAACTTGTCAATGGCAACGTACAGGAACTTGTAACCTCCGACGGCTCTTGGGAAAGGTCCCAAGATGTCCATCCCCCACACAGCGAAGGGCCATGTAGGAGGTATCATTTGTAGGGGCTGAGCTGGTGTGTGAATTTGCTTTGCATGAAATTGACATTCTTCGCATTTCTTCACCAGCTCAATTGCATCCTGGAGTGCTGTAGGCCAGTAGAAGTCATGCCGAAAGGCTTTACCAACCAGCGTGCGGGAGGACGCGTGGTTCCCACACTCGCCTCCATGGATTTCTGCGAGGAGCTCGCAACCTTCTTCCCTTGTGATGCACCGCATTAGGATGCCACTGGCACCGCGCCAGTAGAGATCCCCTTCTACCAACGTGTATCTTTTAGCCAATCTGACTACCCGGTGAGCGGATGCATCATCGTCAGGAAGGATGTTGTCTTTCAAGTAGTTCCGGATCTCCGAGATCCATGCATCGGAACTAACTTGAGCATTTGAGTCTTGCGTGCTGGGTTGCTCGGAGCTTCCGGCAGCACCTACGACCCTTGATGGCTGCCATGGTAACAGGGCCATCGGGACCGTCAGCTTCGGGATGCTGATCTCGCCCCCTTCGCTCAGTTCGGCAGGCTGAGCTGTGGGTTTTGACAACCTCCGGACAAAAGTTCCGTCAGGAGCCGGAGCTCCGGTTGATGCTTTCGTCGAGAGTTCGTCGGCTTTAGCGTTGTGGGCACGCTGGACATGGTGGAGATCTAGGACTTCGAAGTCCTTCTGAAGCCTCTGGACTTCAAGGAGGTAAGCAGCTAGCTGGAGATTGTTGCAGGAGCATTCACCCTTCACTTGCTTAATGATGAGCTGTGAATCTCCCTTGACCAGCAGTTGCTTGACACCGTACGACAATGCCACCCTTAGTCCGTAAATGAGTGCTTCATATTCCGCCATGTTGTTGGTCGCCTTGAAGTCAAGGTGTACCATGTATTTTACCTTCTCTCCAGTTGGTGCGAGGAGAAGGATTCCAGCTCCGGCCCCCTGTTTTTGCATGGAGCCGTCGAAGTAGAGGGTCCAGTGAGGCTCGGTGAAGACCAGAGCCTTGTGTTCCGGCTTCTGCTCGCTGGGGCCCCCAGGGTTTGATGGAGAGGGAGTCCATTCCGCCACGAAATCCGCCAATGCTTGACTCTTGATTGCTTGCCTTGAAATGAATTCGAGATCGAATTCAGCTAATTCTGCTGCCCACTTTGCAATATTCCCAGTTGAATTGGGATTATGCAAGATTGCTCGAAGTGGGTAAGAAGTCACCACTGAGATCTTGTGAGCTTGGAAATAATGGCGAAGCTTCCTGGAGGCAATAAGAACTGCATAGAGCAGCTTATGCACCTCTAGGTATCGAGTCTTGGCATCATGAAGTACTTCACTAATGAAGTACACTGGGCGCTGGATGGTCCGGACCCTCCCGGAGGGGCCCGGAGCTTCCTCTTCATTGATCCGGATCCTCCCGGAGGGGTCCAGATTTTCTTCGGGGACTTTTGGGTCCTTGCTGGAGGAACCCGGAGCTTCTTCAGAAGCGACCTGGACCCTCCCGGAGGGGTCTGGATCTTCTGAAGTAACTTAGTGGATTCAAGTCTGGGAGCTGGGACCCAGACTCGCTTTCAGGAACCTCCAGACCCTCCTGAAGGGGTATGGACTCCTGAGTATGGAATGGTTCTGGTCTATCCGCAACCAGGATCATACTGACGACTTCGTCAATGGCTGAAATGTAAAGCAGCAAAGGCTCACCAGGGTTCAGAGCTACCGGAATTGGTAGGGTGGTGAGGAGCTGTTTTAGCTCTTGGAACGCCTTTTCTGCTCCTTCAGACCATTGGAATGGTCCGGACTTCCTTAATAACTTGAAGAATGGAAGTGCCCATTCCGCTAGTCTTGAAATGAACCGGCTGAGGGCTGCTAGACATCCAGTTAGCTTTTGGACATCTTTGATGCGGGCGGGTGGCCGCATGTCTTCTATGGCTTTGATCTTCGCCGGATTAGCTTCTATGCCCCGATGACTTACCAGGAAACCAAGAAGTTTTCCGGAGCTAACCCCAAAGACACACTTGTATGGATTTAGCTTTGTGCGGGTGACCCGCAGCTTGTCAAAGACAGCCTGCAAGGTGTCAAGGAGTGACTCCTTGTTCTTGACCTTGACCACGATGTCGTCGACGTACACTTCCACTATGTCTCTAATGAGTTCTTCAAATGTTTTTTACATAGCTCGTACAAAGGTTGAAGCTGCATTCTTGAGACCAAATGGCATGGATGTATAGTAGTACAATCCATCTACTGTGATGAAAGAGGTATGCTCTTCATCTTCCCTAGACATTCTGATTTGATGATACCTAGAATATGCGTCTAGAAAACACAGTAATTCACACCCAGAGGTGGAATCCACTACCTGATCTATTCTAGGTAATGGCAATGGATCTTTTGGACATGCCTTATTTAGTGTTGTGTAGTCGATACACATCCGAAGCTTCCCGCCGGCCTTGGGCACAACGACTGGGTTTGCCAGCCATTTTGGATGGAAGACTTCTCGGATGAATCCAGCTTCGAGCAACTTCTTCACTTCTTGTCGAATGAAGTTCTGTCGCTCTACAGATTGCTTCCGAGGCTTCTGATGCACAGGCTGGGCGTCGAGGTAGATCTTCAGATTGTGCTCAATCACTTCCCTGGGGATCCCAGGCATTTGTGACGGTTGCCAGGCAAACACGTCGACATTAGCCCGGAGGAAAGTGATGAGCGCGAGTTCCTATTTGTCGTTCAATCCCCCCGATATACGGGTGGTCTGAGCGGCATCAGAACCGATTTGGACGACTTTGACGGGAATGTCGGTGTCGCCGCTTGGCTGCACACGAGGTGCAGAAGTCGAGCCTCGTTGATGAATGCTCGGGGGTTTTGGAGCTTGCTCCTGCCTGGAGTCCTCCTCTTGCGCCGTGGTAAGTGCATGGAGTTCTTCCAGAGCAATTACTCCAGCAGTACGATCTCCGTGGATCCGGAGAACGCCTACTGGTGTTGGCATCTTTAACACCAGGTAACCATAATGAGCCGCTGCCATGAATTTGTACAAGGCAGGCCTACCCAAGATGGCATTGAAGGGTAAGTTGATCTGAGCAACGTCAAAGACCAACTTTTCGGTGCTATACTTCTCCCGGGTCCCGAAGGTAACGGGGAGGGTAATAGCTCCGAGTGGGGTAATGGCTCCCGGACCTACTCCGGAGAAAGGTCGGGAGGGGTGGAGATCCGAAGGTCGGAGCTGAAGCTTGGTAAAAGCTTCGAAGCTTATGAGATTGAGCCCTGAACCTCCGTCTATCATAACATGGTGGAGCTGGATGTTATTGATGGTAGGAGATACCATCAAAGGTAGTTGACCTGCTCCAACCATGCTTCAAGGGCAGTTCGAAGCATCAAAAGTGATGGTTGTGTCCATCCACTTCCGATGAGGCTCCGCCCTGGCTGTAGGAGCTACAGCAACCATGTCCCGACGCATGGTCTTGATGACGCGGCGGGAGGTGATGTCCCATGATCCACCAAAAATGGTGTTCATGGTCTTCCGACTCTTGTTGTCAGAGACGTCGGAATCGTCATCGACGGAGGTGTAGACAGCCTTCAGGACCTTTTTGGGATCCTGAAAACCTAACTCCTCTTCAGCCGGAGCTTCGTCAACTTTTTGTTTTCCTTCCCTCTGTCGGAAAGGAGCTTCTTCCCGGTGCTTGTTGTGCTTTTTGAGATCCTGAAAACCTAACTCCTTCAGGAGCAGGAATGTCTTGAGCTTCTCCTCTTTCACGAGCACGCTCAATATGGACTCGACCGTCTTGTTGGCGGTATCGGCGATCAAGCTCCGCCCGGAGGTCATGAGTTGAAAGCCTTGATACCGTGTGAGTGCGTCTTGCCCCGGTGGGCAACGACGTCACCTGCTGTGATGCAGCACGTCTCCTGTTGTTGGAAACGTGCGGACCAAGTCTGCCAGACAAGGTACATCGCTACGACGGGGCCCGTCCTGAAGGAGGAGGACCCTGGTTGCTGATGCGGTCGGCTGCTGCTGCAACCAAGTGTTCCACATCGGCCCTCCACTGCTCCATTGCATCCCGGGATGCGTCCGGAGGTGGTGGGCGCTGAAGAAGAGCACGTGCTGCATGAAGCGCGTGTTCCGGGTTGTCAAGATTCGCCGATGCAGTGATTGCCGCCGGTGCACCATCACGTTGTCTAGCTTGATTTGCTAGTGGAGGCGGCGGTGGTGGAAGTGTGAATCTTGCTGGAGCCGTGGTTCCTGCTGGTGGCTGCATATTGGAGGGATTACCCCCAACAGCTTGAACAGTGGGATGACCATTGGATGATCCAGCGGCTGAGTTCACCATTCTTGAAATCTCAGGCACCCCTACCTGGCGTGCCAACTGTCGATGGTTTTGATCCGGCAGATCTCCCGACACTACTAAAGTGTTAGAGGAGTTTGAGGTTCGGTATGGGCGCGCGGAGATTCAAGAAGGTGAGATGTCGAGTGACACAAGGGACACCAAGATTTACGTGGTTCGGGCTGCCTGAGCGTAATACCCTACTCCACGGGGTGTGTTGATGTTGTATTGGATGTATGAACTCAACGTGAGTTGAGATGTCTGTCTCGTGTGTCGAGTGCCCCCTATGTATCGTCGGCCTGCCCTTTTATAGTACAAGGGCATGCCGTTACAAGTTAGCCTGACCCGACATGTGGACCCGGTGGTTACTGATATTGATACACATTCAACACGTTTAATTGCCCTTAATGACCGAGTTACGGGCTTTGACAGCACCGTTACTGGTAGTTAAGGTCGTCCGATCGTGTGTCATTAATATAGTATTAATGACACTTGATCGGGTCTTGAAGTCCTTGATTCCCCTTTGAAGATCCGGAGCCGTTGTGGAGTCTTCCGGAGGTTAGAGGCTGAAGATCCGACGGTTGGACATGTGGCAGCGCTGGAGCACACTGTGGGGAACAGATGGGTCCGTTGTTACCTGACACGTGTCAGCACCGGAGCTTCCCTCGGTCTGGGGTTAGGTCCGGGGGTGCCATTTTGGTACATAGCCCGGAGCTTCCCCCTTGTGGGCGGTAGCTCCGGTTTGATAGTACATGTGGCGACCCTGGGACTAACCATGTTGGAGAAGCGGGTCCGGTTATGTCTGACATGTGGGCCTCCGAAGGTCTTCAAATCAAGTAGATGACTTTCCCTTGAGATCTTTGCAATCCCAAGGAGTATATGGTACCCAGGGTACCGACAACTGCAGATGATCCCTCCCGCCTGGCCATTTGCCGTGTGGGGACTGGACATCCTGAGACCCTTCGCGAGAGCCGTCGGAGGATTCCGACACCTATACGTTGCCGTAGATAAGTTCACCAAATGGCCAGAAGCCACCCCAATCATCACCATCAACAAACAGTCCGCAGTAAAGTTCATCAAGTCGATTGTCTGCAGGTTTGGAGTCCCGAACAGAATCATCACCGATAACGGGACCCAACTCAGGAGTGCGGCATTTCAAGAATATTGCGAGGACCTTGGGATCCAAGTTTGTTATGCCTCTGTCGCCCATCCCAAGAGCAATGTGCAGGTAGAGAGAGCGAACACCGAAATTCTCAAGGGCCTCCGGACTCGTACATACTCAAGCCTCGAGAAGCATGGTGCGAACTGGGTGGATGAGCTGCCATATGCACTGTGGGCTAGCCGGACATCAACAAGCCGGGCTACAGGAGAAACGCCCTACTTCCTGATGTATGGGGCGGAGGCCGTCCTTCCCCCAGAGATCACCATGCCCCCCCCCCCCCCCCCCCGTGTCCGGATGTACGACGAAGCCGCGCAGGACCAGTTCTGGTGCAAAGATATCGACCTCGTCGACGAGGGACGCATACGAGCTACCCTCCGGAACGCAATACAGGCAAGCGCTCCAGCGCTACCACCAGCGAACCGTGCGCAGTAGGGAGCTCAAGGTGAACGACTTGGTTCTGCGACGTCTGCTTTCCCGTGAAGGGACAAACAAACTCTCCCCCAAGTGGGAGGGTCCCTTCCGGGTCACAGAGGTTTGTCGCCCAGGGTGTGTCCGCCTAGCTACGGATGATGGACAGCCGGTACCCAACCCATGGAACATCAAACACCTCCTTAAGTTCTATCCATAACCAAGGGTCATTCCTCATGTAAAGCCTGTTCTTAACCATGAGAAGTTATAATGAAAAAGTTGTTTGCCATACCCTGGAATGCCTTGTCCATTTGAAATTGTCTTTAGTTCTTATGAATGGCGTCACACAATTACCATTAGCTCTTCACCTAGCGTGGGTGTGGTCAATCTTTCCTTTGTCTCTGCAATAGTGGGAGCTTTGCAATCCGTTTGCTGGCAGGCCGATTTGGGTACTTGCTCAAGCCTCCACAATGGCAGCGGAACATGAGACAAGCGACACTAATAGAGCATAGGTAAAATATTGACTCGAGAGCAGAATTACCTTTTGTCTGTCACATGCGCAGGTCCATACGGTACATCCCCTATGATCCTGAACTCCACCAGTTGCCGGGGACATAGCGTCGACGTCCTATTGATATCATGGGTGTTGCCGGAGCCCCTAAAAGCTCTGACAACCCCAGGGGGCTGGGCGGTATGCCACGTCTCCTACGAAGGTTCGGCCCTGCCGGAGCTCCTAAGCTCCGACAACCCCAGGGGGCCCGACGGTTCAGGCAGTGTACCACGTCTCCTACGAAGGTCCGACCCTCTCGGAGCTCCTAAGCTGCAACAACCCCTGGGGGCCCGGCGGTGGCACCTCCCATTGAGACCGTGAATGTTGCCCAAGCTCCTAAGCTCCGGCAACCCAGGAGGGCCAGTGTTCCCAAAGCAAGCCCTAGTCCCCCTTGGTACAAATAAATGATCAGAGTTGCGTGCATATATCAGGGAGCAGGACCAAAGATCAAGAGGACTCCATTCAATTAAAAGATTTTCTTACAAAAGTTGGAAGCATACAAGAGGGATCGAGAGAGGAGAGACCTAAGTTCTACGGATAGCTAAGGCGACAGCCTCAGCGGCCTCCTGAACACCTTCCTGAGCAGTGTCCAGCCCTGCTGCGATTGGCCCTTCGACCGCTGGAATCAGGGGGAAGTGGGGGTCCCGGATCCGGTAGCACGCTAGCACGTACTCAGCGACAGTATTGGTTAGGGACCTCCCCTCTGTCTCTATCTGGTCGGCAACGATGTCAATCACTGCATCAAGCTTGTGGCCAACAGAGCCAAGAGTCGACAACACATCATGAAGATCTGGCGCCGGGTGGGCCGGACGTACAGGCCCGAGACCAAACTGTGCTAACGCTCCGTCTACACGCTCCAAGAAGTCCCACACTTGCTGGGACTCGGATGCCCTTGAGCCCTGCTACTCTTCCAGAGCCCTCCTGGTGGCTGCCACTCTGCACCCTCCTTTGCGAGGCGCTCGACCTCCTTGCCATGTTGCTGGATGCTCTTGGCGAGTTGCCGCTCGCGATCAGTGAGCTCCGATTCCCTAGCAAGTATGCGGTTCCGGCGCCCCACCAAGTCTTCCTCCTGGCCCCGGACAGTGGCTTCCCCCACAGAGATGTCGGTCTCCCGCGCGTTGAGGCCTTGTCCCCGCACCCAGAACCTATCTGCCTCGAGCTTGCACCGTGCTTCAAGTTGTTCGTGATGGTCCGCCAAGCTCTGCTCGCCCCCCGACAGCTTCTAGGAGAGCTCCTCTTCTCTCCTAGTCAGGTCCTCCAGCTCCTCAGCGAGCTTGGACTCACCCAAGTCAAGCTCCTGCTAGCGCTTCTGGAGGGTCTCATGCCAAGCGGTTAGACCACGTTGGCACTAGTACACAGCTCTGTGGCATTCCACAGCTTACTCATAAATCTTCTGGGCCTTCTGATCGAGAGCCTCGAGGGTAGCCTCCCTCGCATCGAGAAGCCCGCTTTGTTCGACCAGCCGGGTTTCCTCACCCTTGAACCATTCTTCACGCTCACGGAGCCCCCTACGTTCCTCCTCCAGAGCCTTGAGGCTGCGCTCGAAAGACGCAATGACTTGATGAAAACTGGAGCGAGCGTTGTCAATGGCCAGCTCAAGAGGAACGAGCGCTGGACCGGATAGGGGCACTTCAGCCCCCGTCTCCACCAAGTCGTCCATCGTCAACCGGGAGGGGCTACCTTGTGAAGGCGGTGGCCCTTGCGGGCTCAAGACACCTGGGGCCTCTGCCGGATCCTCCGGTGCAACCGTGGACGCTTCTGGCTCCACCCCTGATGCCTGAAAAGCGAGGTGTGTGCCCGGAGCCTCCGCGGCTGGAAACACATCCACGGGCACGCTGGGTGCCGCTGTGTGAGGCACTGGGGTGGGAGCCGATACTCTGACCACCGCCGGGACAGCCTCCCTAATTGCTGCAGCGGTAGGTAGGGGGGTCGGCTCCTCTACCGCCCCTGGCTTGCTGGCCAGAACCCCCTCAGCGCCTGACAAGGGCGCCGTCCCCTCAGCTATGTCCGACTGAGACGTTGGGGCCCCCTCGGGAGACAGCGCGGGAGCTGACTCCTCAGTGGCACCCGACACTAAGGGTTGGGATACCAACGACTCCTGGTCCAGCTGGAACTCTGGAACCCCCTCGGAGGATGGCGCGGGAACCATCTCCTCGGCGGCCCTCAGCACTGAGAGCGGAGTTTCCGCAAACTCTTGAGCAGGGCCGACATTTAGCACCTCCACCTCTATAGGAGCCTCGGGGGCCACTGGCTCCGCCGCTGGAGCTTCAGTCGCCACTACATCAATAGTCGGAACCTTCGGATCGGCCGCAGTCGCGCTTAGGGTTGGAACTGCCCTTGTCTCGACCGGGGCCACCGCCGTCGCATGGGCAGGTGTAGGAGTAGGAGCTGAAGCACCTACCTGCTTGACCCCCTGTGACGCTGGGGGTACGGCGGTTGCCTCGCCATCGTTGGAAGCACTGCACAACCAAGAGAGAAACGTTTAAAGGAAGACCTAAACCTGAAGAAGGTCCAAAGCGGGGAGCCCGATTGCTTACCTCGGGAAGCCCCAGGTGTCGCGGAGACAGAGCCGTTTTGGGGCAGGGCCGAAGCTAGTGCCTGAAGGACCCGATGTGGCCGGAGCCTCAGGCCTCTCAGGAGCTTGACCCGGAGCCGGAGCTGGGACCTCCCTGGCCGGAGCAGCCTCTGTTTGAAGGGAACCTCCGGAGCTTGGTCTTGTACTTGGCACCGTGGCGGGAGGTGGCCCCCCGGAGCCGGAGCTCGCAGGAGGCCCCGGAGCCGGATGGGGTAGCTCGCCGGAGATAACAACGTGACTTTCGTCACCCTGCACCAGTTTCCTCTTGCGGCTGGAAGGATCCACCTAGGCCTCGCACTTGCCGGAGCTGACGACTCTACCCCCCTGGGCAGAGGGAACTGGGGCTGAACCCCCGGAGGTCCCCGGGGTGCTGGTTGCCGGAGGAGCTCTCCTAGCCGTGATCCCTATATCATCCAACCTTGGCAACAGTTTCTGAAGCTCCCGATAGAAATCAGGAACCATGTTCAGAGGTGGATAGGATGTTGGAGGTCAAGAGACTCGAGTGAGATATTGGGCTTGCTCTGGAACTTATTCAGCAAGTCCTTCAGTGATTCGTCTTTTACCTGGGTGTTCGCATCCCGCGGTGTGAATGTCCATCCCATCCGTTCCCTGAACTTCAGTGGCACCCACCTGTTCCTCAGGAAGTTCCCGAAGACCATCTGGGGGGTTACTCCACCATCTACACAACCTTCGATCCTAGCCACAACGGGCTTGTATGCCGACGGCAGCTCTGGACCTCGTTCGAGAGGTCCATGTCCATGTTCGGAAGACACTCAGGGAGATCCAGCTTCTCGTGCTTGTCCATGGTGATGATAACCCACTCCTTCTTCCACTCATCCCATTTACCAGAGGAAAAGGTGTCCAAGTACTTGAAAGGGTCCGCTTACGCTTCACAAAGTAGTACATCCCGATCAACTCGTTCACCTTCCCGGTAGTCTGCAAAGTGAAGATATTTCAGAAGAGCTCCAGACAGGGCCGTACCCCCACCCACATTTCACAGAAATGGGTGAAGATAGCGACCAGCAGGATGGAGTGGGGCCCGAGGAAGTGTAGCTAGATGTCGTAGAACTCCAGCAAGGTCATCAAGAAGGATGAAAAGGGGGGAAGCAGGCTGACCATGGCATAGCCCTGAAAGAAGACCATGTCGCTGACATTCTTCTTCTCGAAAGGGAGTTTGCCGGTGTGGATCTTGCCGTCAAAGGAACCATGGGACCATCCCATGTAGGCCCAGAACTTCTTCAGCCCCTTTTCGGTCTTGATCTTGCTGGCGGGAAGACCCAACTCCGTGGCGGCAAGTTGGAGGTCAGAAAGGTCATATGAGCAGAAAGCTAGGGTTCGAAGCTGAAGGATGTGAGAAGGCAACAAGGGCCCCAAGTGTGGGCGCAAGAGGGGTGAAGAGTATGTGACTTGTGCTAGTCTCTTCTTAAGTACGGGCCCGTGGTGTTGGGAAGGAAACCGCTGGCACCAAGATATTTGGGCTACCCGCCCTATGACTGGTGGACCAAGAGCCTGAACCAGCGGGAAGGCCAAGCGACCGCCTCAAGGTAGCTGTTTTTCGTAGGGCAGAATTCAAAACTCTAGCGCGAAGATGTAATGGGCGCGTGGAACCGAAACGAATTTTGTATTGGGAACAATATTCGCGGACAAAGATCATATTGAACTTATTTTAGATAATTTGAGTTATATTTGGCTATGTTTGATTATTTAATACTAAGTAAGACTACAATAGCTAAGTTGAATTAGATTTTATTGTGTTTGACGAATTAAGACTAAGTAATAACGTTTTTCATTACCTGAAAACCGGAGAAGTGTGCATCAGCGGCGGTACATGCACTTCTGGCGGTGGAAGTGTCGGTGGCAGTGGAGGTAGCTTGAGCAGCAACTCCTGGACTCCGTGGCTTCACTACAAGGATTCCGACCTGTTGCAACGATTGTACTGCAACGAATACTAAATCGTTGCGGTAAGCTTGGCTTTTTGCCACGATTCACTAGTTCATGGCACTAGGATCTATCGCCACGGAACACAATCATTGCATTAGGATCTGTTGCAATGAATCACTAGTTCGTGGCGTCAGGATGCTAATGCAACGGACCACAATTGTTGCATTAGGATCTGTTGCCACGAATCACTAGTTTGTGGCGTCAGGATGCTAATGCCATGGAACACAGTCGTTGCATTTGGATCTATTGCCACAAATTACTGGTTCGTGGCGTTACATGATCTATCGCCACGAACCACAATTGTTGCATTAGGATCTGTTGCCACGAATTACTGGTTCATGGCGTTACAAGATCTATCGCCACGGACCACAATCGTTGCATTAGGATCTGTTGCCACGAATTACTGGTTCGTGGCGATACAGCTTTATTGCCACAGAACACAATCGTTGCATTAGGATCTGTTGCCACGAATTACTGTTTTGTGGCGTTACAGCTTTATTACCACGGAACACAGTCGTTGCATTAGGATCTGTTGCCACGAATCAGTAAACGGTTGCATTTGGACCGTAATGCAATGAAATAGAATCGTTGCTGTCGGTACCCTGCAGACCGGGTACCCCCGCGCACAAGGAGAAACTGGCTAAGGACTCGGCCTCTACTTAAGAGGCCAAATCTAAGGCTGCCACGTCATGGAGGGAAGGACCAGATCCTACCTCTCCGCCGGGGAGGGCTCCCGGGCTGCCGCGTGGCCGGTAGAACTGCACCCTCGCCTCCCCGCTGAGGCAGGCTCCGAGGCCGCCACGTGGCCAATCGGAACCTCGGGGCCAGGCCCGCTTCCTCGCAGGGAAAGGCACCGGAACTACCACGTGGCCCGCAGGGCTGAGCCTCCACCCCTCCACAGGGGTGGGCTCCGGGTGCGCCACGTGGCCTGTACCATAGAGTGCTCGACTCCCCACAGAGGCAGGCTCCGGCGCAACCACGTGGCTTCCAGCCAACTCAGTGTGGTAGGACGTCGCAGTAAAGGAAGGCGTGTGCTGCTCGAACAGGCATTAAAGTATGCTCACTTTCCCCAGGCGAAGTGGAGTCGCGCATGCGTAAGTCAAGGATCCAGTGTGTTGTCTTGTCCAAGTAGCCGGTACAGACCCACACCGCAAGACGGACGAATGGGCTGCAAGGACAAGACGGGTGGGACGTGCACCGCCATCATCACCAACTATGTGTAGCCCTGGCGCACGACGCGGTGGGACGGCGCATTGACACCCCTAACAAAGGGAAGTAGATAGCATTTAATCTTAGATTTTGTATAGGATTTGGCTCTCCCCGGGACCACCTGTCGGGGCCTGGGGCCCACCTTGTGACTGCAAAGTCCTTGGACTATAAAAGGACTCTACAGACGACCTTCACGAGGGATCGGACAATCAGACTAAGACTCATTGACGCTCAAGCAAGGCAATACACAAACACTCCCGTGGATGTAGGGTGTTACGCTCCGGCGGCCCGAACCACGTAAACCCTCTATGTTCACCATCTCGCTGCGCTCAATCTCCTGGGATTAGCCCTCGTGAATCCAAAGAACCACCGCGGGCTGCTCTCTAAGCAGGTCCGGGGGAAGTGTCGTTTAAGACCTTCGACATTTGGCGCGCCAGGTAGGGGGCTTTTTTCCCGTGAAGATTTCCACCAGCAGCAATAGTGAATGGCCATTCCAACGCCGATACATCCAGACCACAATCGCGGCGACAGGCAACAGCTGAGGACCAGGCATCATCTCGCTCTAGAGCGGGATCCCGCTGTAGAGCAGCGAGGCCAGGACCTTCACATCGCCCCATTGTCACCTCGCCAGCTGCAGGTCGGCATGCCACACCATGGCGTACTCCAGCCGTGACGGCAGCTACAGTGCCCCCGGTAGCAAGCCCGGAGAGTGCGCTCGTGGCAGCGCGTGCGCTACTCCACAATCCACCTGCCGGAGACGCTCCCCAGGGAGCAGCTCAACAGTGGATGAACGACGTCGACCACCTCGTCACCGCTGCACTCAACGCGCCTCCACCAAGGGAGACACATGCCCAGCTGATGCATGTGTCGTTGTCACGGACTCCAACCATTGACCGATGGACAGCAGACTCGCGCTCGACCAGGATCTCGGCAACACACCTGAGAACTGGGCTGCAGCGCCGCAGGTCGGGAGAAGACTGCCGAGTTACCATCGAGCGACAGAGGGAGTGGTGGCGCAACCTTGAGGCGGACTATAATGCGTCGGGCCCTGTTCCTCAGGCTCACGCCGTGCCACCGCCGAATCCGGCGTACTTTACGCCACCTCCATACCAGGCGTACGTCACGCCCCCACCTCCACAGGCGTATGCTGCACCACCCCGGCCTCAGGTGTACGCAGGTCCGCCTGTACACCAGGGGTATGCAGCGCCACAACTGGCGCCAGCGAGCCCCACCCAAGGGTGTGCGGCTCTGGCACCCCACCTCCATTTCGTGGTCCGGCCACGAAAGTTCCGGCCACACATGCCAGAGAAGTACGACGGGAGTGTCAACCCGAGTGAGTTCCTACAGATCTACTCCACCGCGATACTAGCTGCAGGAGGCAATGAGGCCGTCATGGCCAACTACTTCCCCATCGTCCTGACTGGCCCAGCCCGGTCATGGCTCATGAACCTGCCCCAGGGGTCTATAACCTCCTGGGATGAAATGTGCCGACAGTTCGTGGCGAACTTTGGAAGTTCTTACAAGCGACCCGGCACGGAGCTTGACCTCCATGCCGTCAGACAGTGCGCTGGAGAGACGCTGCGATCATTTATCCAGCGGTTCTCTCAGGTACGGAACACAATCCCTCATATTGCCGGTGCGTCAGTTATTGTAGCGTTCAGGCAGGGTGTGAGGGACAAGAAAATGCTTGAGAAGCTAGTCATGCATGAAGTGCGTGATGTCTCCGAGCTGTTTGTCCTGGCAGACAGATGTGCTAGGACAGCTGAGGGACGCAACTGGCACTCCCAACCTTCCTCAGAGGCAAGGGAAGCCACGCCGACTGAGTAAGGAGCCTCTGCAAAAAGCAGCGACAAGAAGAAGAAGAAGGGCAATGGCAAGAACAAGCCAAAGCCCGGAGCCCATGCAGTGGCAGCCGCGGCTCCCAGCGGAGCCCGGCCGCCGCGCCGAGACAAGCGCCCTCGGCAGTCACCTGAACCCGAGGAGCTTGACTTCAAGTGCCCTATGCACCGCACAAATGGCCATAGTGCTAGCGAGTGCCGGGAAGTGAAGAGGTTCGCGGAATGTTTCCACGAGCAGAAACAGAAACAACAGCGCCAGGAGGGCGCACCTCCCCGCCAGAGGGAGGGCAAGCAGATGGTCGATCCTGAGAAGGAGGATGACAGCGAGATGGGGTTCCAGGAACCCCAGAGGGCGATGAAGGTCGTCTTCGAGGGCGGCGACTCCGACTCCAGCAGCGATAAGGAGCGCCGCAAGACTCTTCACATCATCTACGGGGGAGCCACAGACCCCATATCCCGGAACGCAGTGAAGATTCTGCGACGGGCAGTGGCCGTGGTGGCCCCTGGTCCGAGCCCGGCTCCCCACCACAAGTTGATGAGCACGACAATCAGCTTCGACGCCTCTGACTGCCCGAAGAACATGGAGCAGGGGTACTCCCGCTGCTGGTGTCCCCGACCATCGCCAACGTGAAGGTCTTCCACGTGCTGATTGATGGCGGGGCAGGCCTCGACCTCATCTCCACGGCGGCCTTCCGAAAGCTGCAGCTGCCGATGTCCCGTCTCACACCTTCGAGCCCGTTCTCGAGTGTCGAACCTGGGAAAATCCTCCCGTACGGTAACATACACCTCCCGGTGACCTTCGGAACCCGAAAAACTACCGTACGGAGAGCGTTTTGTTCGACGTGGCAGACGTCGATCTCTCTTTCAACGCAATCATCGGAAGATCGGCGCTATACAGGTTCATGGTTGTAGCCCACTACGGCTACCTCGTCTTGAAGATGCCGACACCTTCCGGCGTCCTCAGAATCAGAGGGGACCGCTCTGCTGCAGTGTCGGCCTTGGAGCAGCTCCAGGCACTTGCAGCGGGGAGGGTTCCGGCTCCGGGAGGCTCGAAGGAGAGTCGACCAGAACAGGGTCCGACGCAGCGGGCCTCCACTTCTGCACCCCGTGTGCAACCAGACGGCAACGACGTCCCAGTAAAGGTCGTCAGGATTGGTTCCGAGGCTGCCCAGACAACCCGCATCGCAGGGAACCTAGACAGCAAATAAGAACTCGCGCTCGTCACCTTCCTCCGGGACAATGTTGATGTGTTTGCATGGCAACCATCACAAATGCTCAGGATCCCTAGGGAGGTGATTGAGCACCATCTGAAGATCTACCCTGACGCCCGACCGGTGCAACAGAAGCCCAGGAAACCGTCCATCGAGTGGAATAACTTCATCCGTGAAGAAATCAAGAAGCTACTCGATGCTGGTTTCATCTGGGAGGTCCACCACCCACGGTGGTTGGCCAATCCTTTTGTCGTCCACAAGGCTGGTGGGAAACTCCGGATGTGCATCGACTACACCAACCTGAATAAGGCATGCCCAAAGGATCCATTCCCTCTTCCTAGGATACATCAAATAGTAGACTCAACATCACGCTGTGATCTTCTATGTTTCCTAGATGCGTATTCCGGTTTCCACCAAATACCAATGTCTAGGGAAGATGAGGAACACACTGCTTTCATATCAGTAGATGGCCTGTATTGTTATGTCTCCATGCCTTATGGACTCAAGAATGCTCTCCCCACCTTTGTACGTGCAATGCATAAGACATTTGGGGACCTCATTAGAGATCTGGTAGAAGTGTATGTCAATGACATCGGGGTAAAAATTAGAACCTGCACATCCTGATTAGACAACTTGGCCCAGGTCTTCAGCAAGCTGCGCACGACGCGCACGATGCTGAACCCAGACAAGTGCGTCTTTGGGGTTTCAGCAGGGAAGCTCCTTGGTTTCTTGGTCTCACACTGGGGAATTGAAGCTAACCCAGAGAAGATCAAGGCGATAGAGCTGATGCGACCGCTAGCCCACATCAAGGATGTGCAGAAGCTTGCAGGGTGTTTGGCGCCCCTCAGCCGGTTCATCTCAAGACTAGCTAAGCGAGCGCTCCCCTTCTTCAAGATTCTACGAAGGTCGGGTCCCTTTGTGTGGACCGAGGAAGTGGAAACGGCGTTCCAGGAACTCAAGAAGCACCTGACGACGCTCCCCATCATGGTGGTGCCGGAGCCCGGCGAACCACTCCTGCTCTACATCACCGCAACAACGGAGGTGGTCAGCATGGTCTTGGTTGCAGAGCGGTCGGAGCTGCTGCCGCAGCAAGCACCCGAGGGAGCCCCCGGGGAGGAAGCTGAGCCTCAGGGCCTACATCCAGCAGAGGACCCCCTTGTTGTGTGCTCCAGTGACCAAGAGCCCTCTGGGTCCCAGCCCCCGGAGGTCCGACCAGATCCTGGGGGCCACATTCCCCAGGATGCAGACACATCGCAAGGAGCTCAGAACCCCCCAGGGAGGGTTCAGACCTCCCAACGGCCTGTCTACTACATTAGTGAGGTCCTCCATGAAGCAAAAACAAGGTATCTGGAGGTACACAAACTGCTGTATGCAGTGCTCATAGCGTCGAGTAAGCTCCGACATTACTTCCAGACTCACCAGGTTTCAGTGGTGACCTCCTTCCCACTAAAAACCGTGCTCCACAGCCCCAACTCGACTGGCAACATTGCCAAGTGGGCAGCGAAGCTGGCGGAGTTCGAGCTGGAGTTCCTACCTCAACATGCATTCAAGAGCCAAGCACTGGCGGACTTCCTGGCAGAATGTACTCCATCGCCAAGCAACCCAGGGGGCCCGAACAATAGAGAAACGGTGCCCAAGGCCCCAGTTTTCACCGAGCCCCCCTGGTCACTCTACTTCGACGGCTCCTCGCGGAAGCAGGGGGCCAGGGCCGGGGTCCTGCTCCTCACCCCGACTGGAGAGCAGTTCAAGTACATGGTGCGCCTCGACTTCAAGGCGACAAACAACATGGCAGAATACGAAGCCCTAATCTTTGGGCAAAAGACTGCCCAGACTCTCAATGTCCGTCAACTTCTGGCTAAAGGTGATTCCCTATTGATCATCAAGCAAGCCAAAGGGGAGTGCAGCTGCAATGACCCTCAGCTAACAGCATACTTGCTGCATGTCCGGAAGCTAGAAAAGGACTTTGAAGTCTTGGAACTGAGCCATGTACCCCGAGCCGACAACTCAATCACAGACGACCTGTCAACAAAGGCCTCCACAGGGGCCCCAGTGCCCGAAGGAGTCTTTGCAAGGACATTACCGCGACCAACCGCTCGAGCAGCCGAACCAGGCGAAGGGGGCGAGCCCAGCACCTCGAAGCTGGCAGTCCCAGCGGCCGTGCTACCATGGAGCCCGCCAAGGATCGTATGCGTCACCGGGAGCTCCGAGCTACCAGGCGCCCAAGATCCAGAGGCTCAAGTAAGTCCCGATGCATGGAGCTCGGAGGTCCGGGACTACTTGAAAGACAACATCCTTGCCGAAGAACATGCCCTGGCAGAAAGGATAGTCCGCATGGCTAAGAGGTACACATTGGTGGAAGGGGATCTCTACCGGCGTGGCGCCAACGACATCCTGCTGCGTTGCATTACCCGGGAGGAGGGTTGTGACTTGCTCGTAGAGATCCATGTAGGCGAGTGTGGGAGCCACGCGTCATCCCGCACGCTGGTCAGAAAAGCCTTTCGGCACGGCTTTTACTGGCCGACAACACTCTAGGATGTCGCCGAGATGGTCAAGAGATGCAAGGCGTGCTAGTTCCATGCCAAGCAGATCCACACACCAGCTCAGGCGCTGCAGGTGATCCCACCCTCATGGCCATTCGTTGTATGGGGGTTGGACATCCTGAGACCCTTTCCCAGAGCCGTCGGAAGATTCCGGCACCTCTACATAGTCGTAGACAAGTTCACCAAGTGGACGGAAGCCGCCCCAGTCGTCACCATCAACAAGCAGTCAGTAGTCAAATTCATCAAGTCGATCGTCTGCCAGTTCGGGGTCCCGAACAGAATCATCACTGATAACAGGACCCAGTTCACAAGTGTAGCGTTCCAGGAATACTGTGAGGACCTTGGGATCCAAGTCTGTTATGCATCTGTCGCCCATCAAGAGAGCAATGGACATGTCAAGAGGGCCAATGCAGAGATCCTCAAGGGCCTCAAGACTCACACATTCTCACACCTTGAGAAGCATGGTGCAAACTGGGTAGACGAGTTTCCGTGTGCACTGTGGGCTAGCCCGACATCAACCAGTCGGGCCATTGGGGAAACGCCTTTCTTCCTGGTGTACGAGGCAGAGGCCGTCCTCCCCCCAGAAATTACCAGGGGCACCCCCCCGTGTCCGGGTGTACGAAGAAGCCGCGCAGGACCAGCTCCGGCGTGAAGACGTGGACCTCGTCGACGAGGGACGAGTAAGAGCGGCTCTTCGAAATGCACGATACAGGCAAACGCTCCGGCGCTACCACCATAGGACTATGCCGAGTAGGGAGCTAAAGGTAGACGACCTGGTGCTGTGTCACATACTCTCCCGGGAAGGGGCTAACAAACTCTCCCCCAGATGGGAGGGCCCTTTCCGAGTTATGGAGGTATGCCGCCCTAGGTGCGTCCGCCTAGCTACGGAGGATGGAGAGCGACTACCCAATCCCTGGAACATCGAGCACCTCCGTAAGTTCTACCCCTAGATAAGTGTCAGGACAGTTTTCTTTCATTGTAAAAGGTACATGGTTCCTAGGAATGGTACTTAGGGTAACTAAGGCTACCGGGATGAGGCTCTGAGTGCACATTTCGCTTAGCCTGGTCCAAAACCCTAAGTAGGTGCAGTCGACTTCCCTTGTCGCCCGAGCCGCAATGAAAAGAATGTTGTCCTGCCCTGTATAGGGTTTCTCATTCAAAAAATTATCTTTAATTTTTTATGATATTGCTGTACGTTCGCTGTAGCTCGTGATCTATCATGGGCGCTGTCATTTTTCCCTGCTCTAGCAATAGTGGGAGCCTTGCTGTCTGGTTGCAGGTGGGGTTGCTTGAGGTACCTGCAATGTGTCTGGGGCCTCGGATGTTCCCATACTCGGGGGTAAGTGTCTCCAGATGGTCTCCCTCGGGAAAAGCTTACGCCGAGAGGGAGGTCCAGGGGCACAGTCTGCTTAGCCTGGTCCTGTACCCTAAGCCTGTGCGCCCTGCCTCCCCAGCACTACAGCTGTGTAACTGGGGGCCAGATGGACCACCCTTAAGTAGTATGAATAACGAGCCCTAGGTGCAGACGCACTGAATTACCCAAGCCCCATGAGTCAGCCCAAGATCGTAAGTCAAGCGACACTAAAAAGGAGCAGGGAAACAATAACCAGCGGACAAAATTACTTCTCCTATTTTTTGATCTATACGCAGGTCTTCAAGGAGTTATCCCAGCGATAACCGTCAAAGTACCCACGAAGATGGTGGGCACTGCCGGACCAAGGCTCCGGTGGCACCCCTGGGGGCCCGCCGTCGACCTTTTACCAGAGATGGTGGGCACCGCCGGACCGAAGCTCCGGTGGTACCCCCAGGGGGCCCGCCGTCGACGCTTCACAGAAGATGGTGGGCACCGCCGGACCGAAGCTCCTGCGGCACCCTCAGGGGGCCCGCGATCGACGTCCCTGCATACTCAGCTACGGCAATGCTACCTACGCATCCTAGGCTCCTCTGCAACCGTCCGCCCTAAGTCCTAAGTGTTGACGGGTGTGCCCACAACAACTGGCCACGCCTGTCAGGGGGCCACACTCCGGGGGACGGCAGGTCCTGGAAGCTAAGGAACAACAAGCAACCAGAAGATATTGCTGGAAATAAAAGCATGCTGAGTATAAGAGGCACCATAGGCAGATTTTTTGTTCCAAAATAAAAAGTTTCCCACCACAACTAACCACAGAAAAAAGCTGAAAGAAACACAAAACATAAACAACACACGGGGAGCCCTCAGCCGCTCTGCTGGAACCTTGAGGTGATGAGCGCTACCGCATCTGAGACTTCAGACTTGGCGGCCTCTTCCCTCCCGACGATGGGCCCCTCGAGGATCGGCTGCAGAGAGACGTCAGGGTACCAGCTCCGGTAGCAGGGCAGGATGTGCGTCGCCACCTCCTTCACCAGCATCCTCCCCCTGCCTCCAGCTGGTTGTCGATGATGGCCCCCAGCGAACGCATCCTCGAGCTGGTGGAGTCAAGTGCCGGGAACACCTGGCTCACCTCCTGCGCTGGTTCCCCCACGCGCTCCGGGCTGAAGCCGAGCGGCACCAGAGCCGAGTCGGCGCCGCCAAGGAACTCCCAGACCTTCCGGGCCTCAGCAGAGCGCGACGCCCAGAGCTCCTGCACCTCCTGCTGGGTCGCCGCCAATGCCCGGGGGCCGCCATCCAGGAACCGCTTCTCCTTGGCCGCTAGGGCCCACTCGCGCTCACTGACCTCCCTCTCGCGGCGGCTCAATTCACCCTCCTTGAGGACGACGTTGAACTCACGGTCCAGGAGGGCCTGGCGCTCGTCGAGCTGGGCTTGCTCCGCTTCAGCCAAGGCAACATCCCGGCGGTCTAGCTCGGCGGCGCGGACCCTTGCCCCTTCCTACTGGAGGACGCGCCAGCGGGAAGTCGCCTCCACCTCAGCCTGCTTCGCCGCAAGCTCCTGCTCCCGTTCGGCAAGAGCAGCTTCTCGGCGAGACAGCAGTTGCTGAAGGTCCTCGGAGGACTGGAGGCGGGAGCTGGCCTCAGTGTGGATAGCCGCGGCGTCCGCCTTTAGCTTCTGGGTGACGGCGTCCAGTTGAGCGATGAGCTCGCGCTCCTGCTCGAGGATCTTCATCTCCTCCCGAACAACTGCCTCCCGCTGAGCCGCTCGGCTCTTCGCCAGCCGGGTCCGGGCCTCCAGGGTCCTCGCCCATTCCCGGAGCCGGTCATCCTCGTCTTCAAGCCGCCCTTTCTCCCGGGCGAGGGCCGCCTGAGCCTGCCAAAAGCCAGAGTAGGCCACGGCCATGGCCTCAGACAGGGGGAGGGGCTCCACCGTAGCGGCGGGTCCCTGCCTCCCCACTTATTCAATATCATCCTCCATTTGGAGGACCACTGGGGAAACGGGGACAAGAGCTCCCCCAATCGGAGAAGGCGCCGGGGGGGGGGGGGGGTCATCGCCAGAAGCAGGCGCGTCGCCCCCAAGGGCCCCCTCCCTGGCGGCGGCACCAGCCGACGTAGCGGTGTCGGACGGTGCGGCAGCATCAGCCGGCACGGAGTAGCCGGTGGATGTGGAGTCATTGGCGGGTGTGGCAACAGTCACCGGCGTGTGCGGCTGGGCTTCAGCACCCGCTGTGGGGGTGTCGGGCACGGAGGCCCAGGGCACCCCGGCGGCAGCAGCCCGGTGCATCGGAGCGGAGCCTGAGGCTACAGAGGAGCCCCGCGAGCCAGCTGCAGTTGCATACCCTCCAGCAGAAGGGCCCGCAGGCGGAGAAGGAGTAACTGTAGTGGTGCTGAAATCAAGCAAACCCGGATCATAAGAAAATGACAGGGTAAGCGCACAACGAAAAGCACTCAAGATAAAATCTATGCCGACTTACCGGGGGATGTTGAAGTTCCACCGCTTCCTGAAAGGGTTGGGGGGTTCGGACCCCCCGAACTCGCGGCGGGGGCTGCTGAGTGTGCTGGGGGCCCCAATGGTGGAGGAGTCGACGGCACCCCCGAAGTTGAGCGCTCCTCCGAATGGCGAGGGAACGTTGGGGTCCCGTCGGCGTTGAGGAGCCTCCCCCTCTTGCGCGTCGAGGACTCGGGCGGCAAAGTGGTGCCATCGGCGCTCCCTGACGACGAATGCGGCAGGGCACCGGCGTCCTGACGAGGAGCGAAGGGGGATGGCGGCGGCGACCGGACACGCTTCTTGGGGCTCGGGTCCGACACCAGAATCGGCGCTTTCCCTTTCGCCTTGTCAACAGAGGCGCCGTCGCCTCCCCATTGACGGTGCCGGCCCCCGCTTGAAGCGTCGTCGCTTGAAGGATCTTCGTGGCCTGAGGGAGCCCCGCCTCCCTCAGCATCGTTGACGATGTTGACCCTCCGAAACAGGTCCCCAATCTGGCGCTGCGCCAGCCCAGACTCATCGAGTGTCGGCATCGCCTTCAGCAACTGCCTCCTCAGCCCGGAGTTTGAGCACAAGGGGCGGCAGGCCGTCAGAAGAGCCAGCTCCTCAAGGGAAATGTCGTCGAGGCAAACCCGGGTCAGCATGTCGTGCAGCTGCTGCTCGTCCAGGTTGGAGTCGGGGTCGGTCTCGAGCTGGGTGCAGTCCGATAGGCCGGTGAACATCCACGCCGGGCGGGTGCGGCGCTGGAGCGGAGCTATGCGGCGGGACATGAAGTCCCTCAGCACCATGGCAGACGACAGCCCGTGATCCGCCAGCATTTGGATCCTCTCCAACACCGGGTTGAACGCCTCCTCCAGCTCGGGGCGCTCCTCCCAGAACGACCGCTCGGAGTAGGCGATCCTGGTGGGGAGGCACATCCGGTCGTGGGCTTCTACCTTGGCGATCATCTAATCTTCGCACCACTGCTCCCATCGTGTAGAGTTGAAGGAAGCAATGTACCTCGTGGGGACCTTGGTGTGGTGCTGGAAGTAGTAGGCACAACGGTGCTTCTTCGAGCTTCTGCTGGTGGCCCTCAGTACAAAAAAGTACCTGAAGAGCTTCACCGACGGCGTCACCCCCACGAACATATCGCAGAGGTGAGCAAAGACCGCTAGCATGGCAATCGAGTTCGGCGCGAGGTGGTGGAGTTGGAGGCCGAAGGTCTCCAGGAGCATGACCAGGAAGGCAGATGCAGGCAGGACGAAGCCGGCCAGCACGTACGACAAAAATAGCACCATCTCCCCGGTGGAGAGGCTCAGCGGCAGCCTCCCGAGACGGAGCCACTTCTCCTGCTCAGGAGCGTGCCAGCCGAGAAGCCGACGCATGGGGGCCAGGTCGGCGGACCTGGACAGCTGGGACTTGGGCAGGATGCTTGCCATGAGGATTGAAGGAAGAGGCTCTGGAAGGGGAGATCGGGAGCTAGAGCGCAAGAACTAGGCTTGGGGCAAGAAGGCACGAGCGCAAGGATGCAGAAGCGGAAGAAAGGACCCCTAGGGGGAAAGGTCTCTTTTTATTCACCTTTGCAAGCCAACAGATGCATCGTGTCAATCGCCGCAGCCTCAGTAGAAGAGCAACATACCCGCATAGGCAATGATATGGGGGCCCGGACCGCTCGACAAGGAAGGCGAACCGAGTGGCTAACTATGCGGGAGGTAACTCGGTGGTTTCTGAAAAGGCAAAAGCAGCGGAAGTGCAGGAGCCATATCGGAACCACCGCAGTTAAAGCACAATTAAAGGCGGAAGTCATGTCGCGCGGTGCCTGTCCAGTACCTCCACTTACCAGGAGGAGACGCGTCGCCACAACGGCAGGGACGTGTCGCCCCGGGCACTGCCCCGAACTGGAATCAAAAGAGTTGTGCAGGAAGATAAGAAAGAAGACTCCACCTGCGGTATCGACGACTCTCCTGAGGTGGGCTCGGTGGGCCACTATCGGTACCCCGCAGACTGGGTACCCCCGCGCACAAGGAGAAAACGGCTATGGACTCAGCCTCTAATTAAGAGGCCAAATTTGAGGCTGCCACGTCGTGGAGGGAAGGACCAGATCCTACCTCTCCGCCGGGGAGGGCTCCCGGGCTGCCGCGTGGCCAGCAGAACTGCACACTCGCCTCCCCGCTGAGGCAGGCTCCGAGGCCGCCATGTGGCCAATCGGAACCTCAGGGCCAGGCCCGCTTCCTCGCAGGGAAAGGCACCAGAACTA
Source organism: Tuctoria greenei (assembly GCA_036927565.1). Classification (NCBI taxonomy): domain Eukaryota; kingdom Viridiplantae; phylum Streptophyta; class Magnoliopsida; order Poales; family Poaceae; genus Tuctoria; species Tuctoria greenei. The sequence goes on along the minus strand of JAYESD010000009.1, from coordinate 164,706,054 downwards.
TCACGTGGCCCGCAGGGCTGAGCCTCCACCCCTCCACAGGGGTGCGCTCCGGGTGCGCCACATGGCCTGTACCATCGAGTGCTCGACTCCCCACAGAGGCAGGCTCCGGCGCAACCACGTGGCGGACGGCCAACTCAGTGCGGTAGGACGCCACAATAAAGGAAGGCGTGTGCTGCTTGAACAGGCATTAAAGTACGCGCGCTTTCCCCAGGCAAAGTGGATTCGCGCATGCGTAAGTCAAGGCTCCAGTGTCTTGTCTTGTCCAAGTAGTCGGTACAGACCCACGCCGCAAGACGGACAAATGGGCCGCAAGGACAAGACGGGTGGGACGTGCACCGCCATCATCACCAACTATATGTAGCCCTGGCGCACAACGCGGCGGGACGGCGCATTGATGCCCCTGACAAAGGGAAGTAGATATCATTTAATCTTAGATTTTGTATAGGATTTGGCTCTCCCTGGGACCACCTGTCGGGGCCTGGGGCCCACCTTGTGACTGCAGAGTCCTTGGACTATAAAAAGACTCTGCAGACGACCTTCACGAGGGATCGGACAATCAGACTAAGACTCATTGACGCTCAAGCAAGGCAATACACAAACACTCCTGTGGACGTAGGGTGTTACGCTCCGGCGGCCCGAACCACGTAAACCCTCTGTGTTCACCATCTCGCTGCGCTCAATCTCCTGGGACTAGCCCTCGTGAATCCAAAGAACCTCCGCGGGCTGCTCTCTAAGCAGGTCCGGGGGAAGTGTCGTTTAAGACTTTCGACAGTTGCATTAGGATGTGTTGCGTTAGTATCAATGGCCACGGACCCCAATCGTAGCAATTAGGATGTGTGGCCACGATTCACTTTTCCGTGGCATCAGAATGCTAATGCAACGAAACACAATCGTTGCATTAGGATCTATTGCCACGAATCAATAGTTCGTGGCGTCAGGATGCTAATGCAACGGACCACAATCGTTGCATTAGGATCTGTTGCCATGAATTACTGGTTCGTGGCGTTACAGGATCTATTGCCACGGACCACAATTGTTGCATTAGGATCTGTTTCCACGAATTACTAGTTCGTGGCGTTACAGCTTTATTGCCACGAAACAGAATCGTTGCATTAGGATCTGTTGCCACGAGTTATTGGTTCATGGCATTACAGCTTTATTGCCACGGAACACAGTCGTTGCATTAGGATCTGTTGCCACGAATCAGCAAACAGTTGCATTTGGACCGTAACGCAACAAAACAGTATCGTTGCATTAGGATGTGTTGCCACGATACTCTGGTTCGTCGCGTTACAGCTTTATTGCCACGGAACACAATCGTTGCATTAGGATCTGTACAAGGATTCCGACCTGTTGCAACGATTGTACTGCAATGAATACTAAATCGTTGCAGTAAGCTTGACTTTTCACCACGATTCACTAGTTCGTGGCACTAGGATCTATCGCCACGGAACACAATCATTGCATTAGGATATGTTGCCACGAATCACTAGTTCGTGGCGTCAGGATGCTAATGCAACGTACCACAATCGTTGCATTAGGATCTGTTGCCACGAATCACTAGTTCGTGGCGTCAGGATGCTAATGCCATGGAACATAGTCATTGCATTAGGATCTGTTGCCACGAATTACTGGTTCGTGGCGTTATATGATCTATCGCCACAGACCACAATCGTTGCATTAGGATCTGTTGCCACGAATTACTGGTTCGTGGCTTTACAACTTTATTTCCACGTAACACAATCGTTGCATTAGGATCTGTTGCCACGAATTACTGGTTCATGGCGTTACAACTTTATTGCCACGGAACACAGTCGTTGCGTTAGGATCTGTTGCCACGAATCAGCAAACAGTTGCATTTGGACCGTAATGCAACGAAACAGAATCCTTGCATTAGGATGTGTTGCCACGATACTCTGGTTTGTGGCGTTACAACTTTATTGCCACAGAACACAATTGTTGCATTAGGATCTGTTGCCACAAATTACTGGTCCGTGGCGTTACAGCTTTATTGCCACGGAACACAGTCGTTGCATTAGGATCTGTTGCCACGAATCAGCAAACAGTTGCATTTGGACCGTAATGCAACGAAACAGAATCGTTGCATTAGGATGTGTTGCCATGATACTCTGGTTCGTGGCGTTAGTATCAATGGCCACGGACCCCAATCGTAGCAATTAGGATGTGTGGCCACGATTCACTTTTTCGTGGTGTCAGGATGCTAATGCAACAAAACACAATCGTTGCATTAGGATGTCTTGCCACGATTCACTAGTTCGTGGCGTCAGGATGCTAATGCAACAGACCACAATCGTTGCATTAGGATCTGTTGCCATGAATAGCTGGTTCGTGGCGTTACAGGATCTATTGCCACGGAACACAATCGTTGCATTAAGATATGTTGCCACGATACTCTAGTTCGTGGCGTTAGTATCAATGGCCACGGACCCCAATCGTAGCAATTAGGATGTGTGGCCACGATTCACTTTTTCGTGGCGTCAGGACCCCTTTCATTTACCTAACATAATGTCTGATTTAACTTCAACCAATTAGATGATGACACATAAGCGTGGAGTACGCATGGAAGCACAAACAGGAGCACCGAAGTTGCATCCCCAGATGGTTGCCACATACGTTCACGCTCCAAATCTTACAGCCAAGGGCGCACTGCACGGTTCCCGCAACTGTACCACCCTGCCCTGATGATTGCCACGTACGCGAGCGCACCGAATCTTGCAGGTCGCATGGGCACACACGAACTCCATGTCCGAACTTTGCTCAGCGATCCGAATAACTCGACGCTTGGCATCCACGATCGATCATCATACGCATGAATAATATTATGAAATTAACAACTTTGATGATTCAATAATCTCAATCAAGTTTCATCCAACCTACCAATGAAAAATTGGATCGTCCAGTCCATCCAACCAAACATTAATTTGGATGATCCAAGACATAAAGAAATGGATGATCTATCTCCAATCGAACTTCGACATCAAACCAAACGCAATTGATGACTTAGCACTTTGTCACATGTCACTAGAGTGTACGCACAAATGACAAATACACGGCCTCAACACCGGGTTTAGGGTGCATCATGGACTAACCACATGACCCGACCAAACACTCACGTAATTACCATACACCTGCAAGAGCAACCATCTCGCCGCATCCACCAATGCATCCCGACCCTGCGAAAGGATGACGAGCAACGGCAGGTGAACACGTTGCAGCGGCGGCGCAATGGAAAACGGTGGCAGCGGACGGTGACGTACCTGGATGTTGGCGTAGTCGACCTCGCACATCTTCCGCGAGTCGTTCACCTTCCGCGGCGAGCTGAACCACACTGGCAGGAACTCCTCGTTTTCGCAGTCGAAGCATGACTTGGAGAAATGGGCCACCAACGCATCCCGACCCTGCAAAAGGATGACGAGCAACGGTAGGTGAACACCATGCAGCGGCGGCGCAATAGAAAATGGTGGCAGCGGACGGCGACGTACCTGGATGTTGGCGTAGTCGACCTCGCACATCTTCCGCGAGTCATTCACCTTCCAACGGAAGCCATGCAGGTGCTTCATCCACAGCCAGAACGCCGCATCTGGTGATGTGATGTTGACAAAGCAGTAGCCCTTGTTGGCCTCAGACCTTGGCAAATGCAACAAACGAGGTTAAGTATCAATCAGTAAAAGTCCAGAGCTTGATTAAGTATCAATCAGGTATTAACGCATCAACAACAGCTAGCAGCAAGCAGATTTAAAAGTATGATGCGGATCATCAGCGTCCTCAGTCCAGAAGCAGGGTAGAAGCGGCTCCGTGGCCGCCGCGAACTCGAGAACGGATGAGGAGAAGGCTCATCGCCAACAGATTGAGGGGACGGAAGCTACACGACCGCTATGGGCGATGAGCCTTCTCCTAGATCCGTTCTCGAGTGGTGGGCCGGCGGTGGGGGCGCAGGGGCGGCGGGCCGGCGGCGGGGGCACGGCAGGCGACGTTGTGCGGCAGGGCCGCAGAAAATTTATTTCCGCCCGCCTAGGCTCAGAGCCGGGCCTTCCTTTAAGACCATCCGCAGTGGTTCACGGTAAAGCGGTGATGGGACGCGGAGCGGTTCCAATTGAATTCAAAGATGCGCATGCGGGATGCATAACCTCTGCAGTACTGCAGGTGCAGTAACAGTCACTGACATGTGGGCCCCACGGATAGCCAGACCCACATATTAGTGACTGTTACTGCACCTGTAGTACCGCAGGTGATTTCAACGCATGCGCTGCGCGCGTCTAAGACGCCTCGGTGACTGGCGCACATGTAAGATCGGTGCGCCCGGTCGCATCAGCCGCCTGTACAAATGGCTACGGCTTGAACGAAGGACGAAGCCTTTTATGCGGCAAACAGCAACGTATAATACTTCCTCCACCCCAACTCAACTCTATTCTGTTTTGGTCGAACTAATTACCTTTGACAAATGATTTATATGGAATTTATTAACTTCAATAACATGTAATACTAGATTGTATATTATGGAAATATTTTCATGGTGAATCTAAAATTACAATTCTTGTATTGTTAAAAAAGATCAAAATTGCGTAAATCTGAAAGATAGATTTGACGAAACCTAAGACTTCCCTTTGAAAAAGTTTTATACTTTACATTAGTTTTACATATGTAATATGCACATAGGATATATCACTAAATATTTTTGCAAGAAAACATGCAGGAAAAATATGTATATCCCATATATATGCTACTACTACGTAAATTAGGGGTGGGCAAATAAACCGAGACCGAAAAACTGAAACCGATAAAACCGAGATCGGAACTGAAAAGACCAAAATATCGGGTATCGGGTACTTTTCGGGTAGCAAATATAAATAACTGAAAAATAAATGTCGAGTTCGGACGGATGAATTCATTGTGAAGCTACATGTCATGTACTTAATTATACTAAAAATCATCATCTTCGCTGTCGTCCCCCCACAATGGAGCTACATGACCATCATTGGTATATGTATTGTCGTCTTCGTCGTCGTCTTCATTTTCTGATGCAACTCCATCTACCTCAAACCGATCACCTGACATTGTCCCCAATATGCTATCACAAATGTTTTTCTCAATGTGCATGACATCCAAGTTATGCCTTATTAGCAATGTCTTCCAATAACGGAGGTCGAAAAATATACTTTTCTTCTTCCAATTATGCCATCTATTTTCCTCGATGTGCTTTCTCTTATTATTCGTCGGTCCAAAACTCACTTGATCAAAACACTCGTATTGTTGGAGTATTTCGTCACCAGAGAGTGATGTTGGAGCCTCTCTATTCTCTGCCTTGTTATTGAAAGAACCTTTGTTTTGACGCCATCTGTGATCCTGAGGTAGGAAACGACGATGACCCATGTAACAATGCTTTCGTCCATATTTCAACCAGAAGACCTTTCAACCATGCCGCAGTGGTCCGGCCTGGCGGCCTCACGACGGAGCTCATCATCCACCTAGACCACTACCTCGACTATACGTCGCCGGTCCACCCCAACTCCCCGGCCTCCTCGTCATCAGGCGACTCTTCTGACGGACACTCCTTGGTGTCCTCGAACTCTTCGGGGGACACCTTCCTGCGGCCGAAGAGATTCTAATGGCGGCGTGGGGAAGTGGATGAGGCGGATAAGAAGCTCTTTTAGTATGGCTACCAAAGTGTCCTAGCTCATGTGTTACGTTTTCTTCCTCGTATTGTCTTCACTTTTTCTTTTGAGTCCTAGCTACCGGCCTGTTGCATTTTCCTGTTACTACTACTTTACAGACCGCTTTGCAGGCCCCGCTGTGGGCGATCTCCTGGCAACTCCACCGGTTTGGGGACAAGGAGGGTTTGGCGATCGGAAAATCCGAACTAATTTTGCACAGATAGTACATCCATGAACAAGAACACCAAGTACATTTAACTTAAAAACATTACTCCCTCCGTCGCAAAATACTACTTGTCCCTTTCGATGGAGGGAGTATCTCTGTCCCAAAATACTTGTCGCTTTGGATGGAGGGAGTATATTACAAACACAAGAAAAGATAAACTACAACTAAAACCATGAAACGAAAAACTACAACTAAAAACATGAAAAGAAAACACCTAAATACTACTCTACTCAGCCTCCACCTCCTCCTCCTCTGGTGGGTCCTCGGGCTCCTGACCCTCCTCTAGCGCCTCGGGCTCCGGCGGCGGAAGGTGACCCAGTCTCAAGGCCGCCGCCACGACGAGGTTGCGACCACCCGCGACGCCGAGCTCGGCTGCCATCGTCTCCCAGAGGGAGTCGAGACGAGAGGCCACGTGTGAGAGGCCGAAGACGTAGTGGCACATGGTGTCCATTCCAGTACTTTGTGGAAGGGTACCGAGCCCAAGGCGTTCCATGGAGTGAGATGTATCTGTAAATACATCTCGGGCCATGTTGAATAGGAGGGTATCCTTCACGCGCGGCAGCGGGGGGGGGGGGGGGGGGGGAGGGGGTCCAGCCGCGGCCGCTTACCGGCGGCCGGGTCCCTCGGCGGGCTCGGTGGCGGAGGGTTGCTTGAGCTCGAAAGCATTTGCTGTATACTAGCCGCGGCTAGGTTTTGTGAAGAGAAGAGAGGATGTTGGAACGGTTGTGCGGAAAAGACGATGGCGCAGGTGACCATCTTATACTCCCTCCGTCCCAAGTAAATATCTTCACAGGCGGTTGGTACTTAATAACCTTCCGAGAAGATTTTTATCTCAGGCGGGTATTACTTACCAACCATCTACGATAATGCCCGATAATGTTCTTCAGTTTCCTTTTCCCTTGCTTCTTTTTTATTTAGATTCCAATATAAATACTCAAACATGTTTATATTCTGCAAATTGTGTCCAAATTATATGATTCTTTCTTCTACATTTGTATAAAATTAACATCAACCACCTAAACAAAAAATTTTAAAACTTGTATAGCTGACATTGTAATGTTTTGGTAAATATCAAATTAATTTCTACTCATATATTATTCACATTTGTGTATCTTGTAAAAAAAGATCCTTCACTCAAATTTGTTTGTATGAACATAATTGTTTTATTTATACATGTATGAATTTTGTTAATTTTTTTTAAAGCATTCCAACATGTCAAACTTCAAATTATCCATCATTCTAACTAAATGCTCATATACATATGAGACATTCATCAAATTATGAACACACATTGGTTCAAAAAAAATTAAAAAAAATCTGAAAAAATTCATAGAGGTTGGTATGATGAGTAAAAATGTCCACTGAAAAAATAAATGAATACGGCATTATATTCATCAAGATAGAAAAATGAAAAATATCATTTGTTGTATGTTTTTTATGATCTGACCGATTTCAAAAGATTTATGAAGTGAAATTTAATGGTAACCTTTACTTATCAATAATATTACAAGAAAGTGGAATTTTGCCTTTTTAAAGGACCCACATTTAATCAAGAATATTAATTAAGAAGAAGTAAATATCTTCACAGGCGGTTGGTACTTAATAACCTTCTGAGAATATGTTTATCTCAGTCGGGTATTACTTACCAACCGTCTACGATAATGCCCGATACTGTTCTTCAGTTTCCTTATCCCTTGCTTCTTTTTTATTTAGATTCCAATATAAATACTCAAACATGTTTAGATTCTGCAAATTGTGTCCAAATTATATGATTATTTCTTCTACATTTGTATAAAATTAACATCTACCATCTGAACAAAAAATTTTAAAACTTGTATAGCTGACATTGTAATGTTTTGGTAAATATCAAATTAATTTCTACTCACATATTATTCACATTTGTGTATCTCGTAAAAAAAAAGATCCTTCACTCAAATTTGTTTGTATGAACATATTGTATCATTTATACATGTAATTTTGTTAATTTTTTTTAAAAGCATTCCAACATGTCAAACTTCAAATTATCCATCTTTCTAACTAAATGCTCATATACATATGAGGCATTCATCAAATTATGAACACATATTGATTCAAAAAAAATTTAAAAAAATATGAAAAAAATTCATAGAGGTTGGTATGATGAGTAAAAATGTCCATTGAAAAAATAAATGAAAAAGACATTATATTCATCAAGATAGAAAAATGAAAAATATCATTTATTGTATGTTTTTTATGTTCTGACCGATTTCAAATGATTTATGAAGTGAAATTTAATGGTAACCTTTAATTATCAATAATATTACAAGAAAATGGAACTTTGCCTTTTTAAAGGACCCATATTTAATCAAGAATATTAATTAAGAAGAAGTAAATATCTTCACAGGCGGTTGATACTTAATAACCTTCTGAGAAGATGTTTATCTCAGTCGGATATTACTTACCAACCGTCTGAGATAATGCCCGATACTGTTCTTTAGTTTCCTTATCCCTTACTTTTTTTATTTAGATTCCAATATAAATACTCAAACATGTTTAGATTCTGCAAATTGTGTCGAAATTATATGATTCTTTCTTTTACATTTGTATAAAATTAACATCTACCACCTGAACAAAAATTTTTAAAACTTGTATAGCTGACATTGTAATGTTTTGGTAAATATCAAATTAATTTCTACTCACATATTATTCACATTTATGTATCTCGTAAAAAACAAAGATCCTTCACTCAAATTTGTTTGTATGAACATATTTGTATCATTTATACATGTATGAATTTTGTTAATTTTTTTAAAAGCATTCCAACATGTCAAACTTCAAATTATCCATCATTCTAACTAAATGCTCATATACATATGAGGCATTCGTCAAATTATGAACACACATTGATTCAAAAACATTTAAAAAAATCTGAAAAAATTCATAGAGGTTGGTATGATGAGTAAAAATGTCCACTGAAAAAATAAATGAAAAAGTCATTATATTCATGAAGATAGAAAAATGAAAAACATCATTTGTTGTATGTTTTTTATGTTCTGACCGATTTCAAAAGATTTATGAAGTGAAATTTAATGATAACCTTTACTTATCAATAATATTACAAGAAAGTGGAATTTTGCCTTTTTAAAGGACCCACATTTAATCAAAAATATTAATTAAGAAGAAGTAAATATCTTCACAGGCGGTTGGTACTTAATAACCTTCTTAGAAGATGTTTATCTCAGTCGGGTATTACTTACCAACCGTTTACGATAATGCCCGATACTGTTCTTCAGTTTCTTATTCCTTGCTTCTTTTTTATTTAGATTCCAATATAAATACTCAAATATGTTTAGATTCTGCAAATTGTGTCCAAATTATATGATTCTTTCTTCTACATTTGTATAAAATTAACATTTACCACCTGAACAAAAAATTTTCAAACATGTATAGCTGATATTGTAATGTTTTGGTAAATATTAAATTAATTTCTACTCACATATTATTCACATTTTTGTATCTCGTAAAAAAAAGATCCTTCACTCAAATTTGTTTGTATGAACATATTTGTATCATTTATACATGTATGAATTTTGTTAATTTTTTTAAAAGCATTCCAACATGTTAAACTTCAAATTATCCATCATTCTAACTAAATGCTCGTATACATATGAGGCATTCATCAAATTATGAACACACATTGATTCCAAAAAATTTAAAAAAATATGAAAAAAAACATAGAGAGTTGTATGATGAGTAAAAATGTCCACTGAAAAAATAAATGAAAAAGGCATTATATTCATCAAGATAGAAAATGAAAAATATCATTTGTTGTATGTTTTTTATGTTCTGACCGATTTCAAATGATTTATGAAGTGAAATTTAATGGTAACCTTTACTTATCAATAATATTACAAGAAAGTGGAATTTCGCCTTTTTAAAGGACCCACATTTAATCAAGAATATTAATTAAGAAGAAGTAAATATCTTTACAGGCGGTTGGTACTTAATAACCTTCTGAGAAGATGTTTATCACAGTCGGGTATTACTTACCAACCGTCTGAGATAATGCCCGATATTGTTCTTCAGTTTCCTTATCCCTTGGTTCTTTTTTATTTAGATTCCAATATAAATACTCAAACATGTTTAGATTCTGCAATTGTGTCCAAATTATATGATTCTTTCTTCTATATTTGTATAAAATTAACATCTACCACCTGAACAAAAAAAATTTAAAACTTGTATAGCTGACATTGTAATGTTTTGGTAAATATCAAATTAATTTCTACTCACATATTATTCACATTTGTGTATCTCGTAAAAAAAATGATCCTTCACTCAAATTTGTTTGTATGAACATATTCGTATCATTTATACATGTATGAATTTTGTTAATTTTTTTAAAAGCATTCCAACATGTCAAACTTCAAATTATCCATCATTCTAACTAAATGCTCATATACATATGAGGCATTCATCAAATTATGAACCCACATTGATTCAAAAAAATTTAAAAAAAAAATCTGAAAAAGTTCATAGAGGTTGGTATGATGAGTAAAAATGTCCACTGAAAAAATAAATGAAAAAGGCATTATATTCATCAAGATAGAAAAATGAAAAATATCATTTGTTGTATGTTTTTTATGTTCTGACCGATTTCAAAAGATTTATGAAGTGAAATTTAATGGTAACCTTTACTTATCAATAATATTACAAGAAAGTAGAATTTTGCCTTTTTAAAGGACCCACATTTAATCAAGAATATTAATTAAGAAGATGTAAATATCTTCACAGACAGTTGGTACTTAATAACCTTCTGAGAAGATGTTTATCTTAGTCGGGTATTACTTACCAACCGTCTGAGATAATGTCCGATATTGTTCTTCAGTTTCCTTATCTCTTGCTTCTTTTTTAGTTAGATTCCAATATAAATATTCAAACATGTTTAGATTCTGCAAATTGTGTCCAAATTATATGATTCTTTCTTCTACATTTGTATAAAATTAACATCTACCACCTGAACAAAAAAATTTAAAACTTGTATAGCTGACATTGTAATGTTTTGGTAAATATCAAATTAATTTCTACTCACATATTATTCACATTTGTGTATCTCGTAAAAAAAGATCCTTCACTCAAATTTGTTTATATGAACATATTTGTATCATTTATACATGTATGAATTTTGTTAATTTTTTTAAAAGCATTCCAACATGTCAAACTTCAAATTATCCATCATTCTAACTAAATGCTCATATACATATGAGGCATTCATCAAATTATGAACACACATTGATTCAAAAAAATTTTAAAAAATCTGAAAAAATTCATAGAGGTTGGTATGATGAGTAAAAATGTCCACTGAAAAAATAAATGAAAAAGGCATTATATTCATCAAGATAGAAAAATGAAAAATATCATTTGTTGTATGTTTTTTATGTTCTGACCGATTTCAAAAGATTTATGAAGTGAAATTTAATGGTAACCTTTACTTATCAATAATATTACAAGAAAGTGGAATTTTGCCTTTTTAAAAGACCCACATTTAATCAAGAATGTTAATTAAGAAGAAGTAAATATCTTCACAAGCGGTTGGTACTTAATAACCTTCTGTGATGTTTATCTCAGTCGGGTATTACTTACCAACCGATTGAGATAATCTTCTTCTGAGACGAGTTTGAATTACCAACCGCCTAAGATAATTACCTTATGATACCCGAGTCTAAGGAACACGATGAACACACTACACAAAAAATTTTAAAACTTGTATAGCTGACATTGTAATGTTTTGGTAAATATCAAATTAATTTCTACTCACATATTATTCACATTTGTGTATCTCGTAAAAAAAAGATCCTTCACTCAAATTTGTTTGTATGAACATATTGTATCATTTATACATGTAATTTTGTTAATTTTTTTTAAAAGCATTCCAACATGTCAAACTTCAAATTATCCATCTTTCTAACTAAATGCTCATATACATATGAGGCATTCATCAAATTATGAACACATATTGATTCAAAAAAAAATTAAAAAAATATGAAAAAAATTCATAGAGGTTGGTATGATGAGTAAAAATGTCCATTGAAAAAATAAATGAAAAAGACATTATATTCATCAAGATAGAAAAATGAAAAATATCATTTATTGTATGTTTTTTATGTTCTGACCGATTTCAAATGATTTATGAAGTGAAATTTAATGGTAACCTTTAATTATCAATAATATTACAAGAAAATGGAACTTTGCCTTTTTAAAGGACCCATATTTAATCAAGAATATTAATTAAGAAGAAGTAAATATCTTCACAGGCGGTTGATACTTAATAACCTTCTGAGAAGATGTTTATCTCAGTCGGATATTACTTACCAACCGTCTGAGATAATGCCCGATACTGTTCTTTAGTTTCCTTATCCCTTACTTTTTTTATTTAGATTCCAATATAAATACTCAAACATGTTTAGATTCTGCAAATTGTGTCGAAATTATATGATTCTTTCTTTTACATTTGTATAAAATTAACATCTACCACCTGAACAAAAATTTTTAAAACTTGTATAGCTGACATTGTAATGTTTTGGTAAATATCAAATTAATTTCTACTCACATATTATTCACAATTGTGTATCTCGTAAAAAACAAAGATCCTTCACTCAAATTTGTTTGTATGAACATATTTGTATCATTTATACATGTATGAATTTTGTTAATTTTTTTAAAAGCATTCCAACATGTCAAACTTCAAATTATCCATCATTCTAACTAAATGCTCATATACATATGAGGCATTCGTCAAATTATGAACACACATTGATTCAAAAACATTTAAAAAAATCTGAAAAAATTCATAGAGGTTGGTATGATGAGTAAAAATGTCCACTGAAAAAATAAATGAAAAAGTCATTATATTCATGAAGATAGAAAAATGAAAAACATCATTTGTTGTATGTTTTTATGTTCTGACCGATTTCAAAAGATTTATGAAGTGAAATTTAATGATAACCTTTACTTATCAATAATATTACAAAAAGGGGAATTTTGCCTTTTTAAAGGACCCACATTTAATCAAAAATATTAATTAAGAAGAAGTAAATATCTTCACAGGCGGTTGGTACTTAATAACCTTCTTAGAAGATGTTTATCTCAGTCGGGTATTACTTACCAACCGTTTACGATAATGCCCGATACTGTTCTTCAGTTTCCTTATCCCTTGCTTCTTTTTTATTTAGATTCCAATATAAATACTCAAACATGTTTAGATTCTGCAAATTGTGTCCAAATTATATGATTCTTTCTTCTACATTTGTATAAAATTAACATTTACCACCTGAACAAAAAAATTTCAAACATGTATAGCTTATATTGTAATGTTTTGGTAAATATTAAATTAATTTCTACTCACATATTATTCACATTTTTGTATCTTGTAAAAAAAAGAGCCTTCACTCAAATTTGTTTGTATGAACATATTTGTATCATTTATACATGTATGAATTTTGTTAATTTTTTTAAAAAGCATTCCAACATGTCAAACTTCAAATTATCCATTATTCTAACTAAATGCTCATATACATATGAGGCATTCATCAAATTATGAACACACATTGATTCAAAAAAATTTTAAAAAAATCTGAAAAAATTCATAGAGGTTGATATGATGAGTAAAAATGTCCACTGAAAAAATAAATGAAAAAGGCATTATATTCATCAAGATAGAAAAATGAAAAATATCATTTGTTGTATGTTTTTTATGTTCTGACCGATTTCAAAAGATTTATGAAGTGAAATTTAATGGTAACCTTTACTTATCAATAATATTACAAGCAAGTGGAATTTTGCCTTTTTAAAAGACCCACATTTAATCAAGAATATTAATTAAGAAGAAGTAAATATCTTCACAGGCGGTTGGTACTTAATAACCTTCTGTGATGTTTATCTCAGTCGGGTATTACTTACCAACCGCTTGAGATAATCTTCTTCTGAGACGAGTTTGAATTACCAACCGCCTAAGATAATTACCTTATGATACCCGAGTCTAAGGAACACGATGAACACACTACACATTCATTCATTCACACAGTTGAAGAACACACAAGATACTCATTTATTAACAATATTCAATCACGCATCTCACAAAAGAACACAAGATACACAAGTAATATTCAGTCACATAAATGAACAAAGATATATTTCATTCATTAACAATATTTACAAAACAGAAGTAACTAAAAACAACAAAGAAAAACTAATTAAATCCTACTCCTACTCCTACTCCTCTTCCTCCTCCTCGTCCTCCGGCGCCGGTGCAATAGGGGTCGGTTGCACCGGCTGCACCGGCTGCACCAGCTGCACCGGCGGTGCAACCCGAGGTTGCTAGCCGTCGCCTCCACCAGCGTTATGCGGCCCTCGGGGCCAAGAACATGGGCCATCATCGCGAACAGAATGTCAAGACGATCAGCCACCCCCGTGAGGGTGTAGAGGTAGTGGCCGATGGTACCCATTCTAGTATACTCTGGAAGGGTACTGTCGGTACCCTAAAAACCATACACCCCCTGAGGTTACAAAGATCTCAAGGGAAGGACGTCTACTCAAATTGAAGACCCTCGGAGGCCCACTTGTCAGACATAACCGGACCTGCTTCTCCAACATGGTTAACCCCTAGGTTGCCACGTGTACTGCCAGACCGGAGCTACTACCCACAAGGGTGAAGCTCCGGGCTAGGTACCGAAACGGCACCTCCGGACTTAACCCCTGACCGAGAGAAGCTCCGGACCTGACACGTGCCAGGCCACCCCGGAGCTTCCCGCTTCCCACAAGCAAGCTCCGGAGCTGCCACGTGTCCAAACGTCGGAGCTGGCCGCCTCAAACCTCCGGAAGACATTGTAACGACTCCGGATCTTCAAAGGATAGCCGCGGACTTCAAGACCCGATTAATTGTCATTAATTCCATGTTAATGAAACTTAATCGGATAATCTTAACACCTGTAACGGCACTGTCGGAGCCCGTTACAGGGTTATTAACAACAATTAATCGTGTATCAATACTAGTAACCGCCGGGGCCACATGTCGGGCCAGGCTAACTTGTAACGGTTTGTCCTTGTACTATAAAAGGACAGACCGACGATACACGAGGGGGCTCTCGAACGCTCTCAGGCACACACGCATTGACGTGAGCTTTCATACACAAACTAATACAATACCACACACCCGTGGAGTAGGGTATTACGCTCAGGCGGCCCGAACCACGTAAACCACTGAGTCTCTCGTGTCCAATCGTGATTCACCTTCTTGAGTCTCTGCGCGCCCACACCGAACTACAAACTCCTTCAACACTTTAGTAGTGTCAGGAGATCTGCCGACTCCAACAGTCAACAGTTGGCGCGCCAGGTAGGGGCGCCTGAGATTTTCAAGAATGGTGAATTCTGTGGCTGGATCATCCAACGGGCAACCTGCTGCTCAGGCTGTCGGGGGCAATCCCTCCAACATGCAGCCACCAGCAGGAGCCTCAGCACCAGCAGGAGTCACACTCCCACCACCACCATCTTCTCTGGCAAACCGTGCCGGGCAACATGATGGTGCACCGGCGTCACATACTGCGCCGGCAAGTCATGACAACCCAGAACACGCGCTCCATGCAACGCGTGCTCTTCTCCAGTGACCACCACCTCCGGATGCATCTCGAGATGCCATGGAGCAATGGAGGGCTGATGTTGAGCATTTGGTCGCAGCAGCGGCCGAACGCCTCAACAACCAGGGTCCTCCTCCTTCAGGGCGAGCCCCGTCGCAGCGACGAACGTTGTCTGGAAGACTTGGTCCGCATGTCTCCAACAACCGAAGACGTGCTGCGTCACAGCAAGTGACGTCGTTGCCCTCTGGAGCACGACGCACCCATACGGTATCTCGGCTTTCGACACACGACCTCCGGGCGGAGCTTGATCGCCGATACCGCCAACAGGATGGCCGTGTCCATATCGAGCGAGCTCGAGAAAGACGGGATGCTCAAGACCTTTCTACTCTGGAAGGAGTAGGAGGAGGCTGTTCCGCCCTAGCCATGCACCTGCGCATGGTTAGATGGCCACAGAAGTTCCGGCCACACTTGCCGGAAAAATTCGACGGGACTGTCAACCCCGTAGAATTTCTGCAGATATACTCCACTGCAATCTTAGCAGCTGGAGGAAACGAGGCCGTAATGGCCAACTACTTTCCAGTGGCCTTAACCGGGACCGCTAGGTCCTAGTTTATGAGCCTTCCACCCAACTCTATCGACAGTTGGGAGGAGCTGTGCCATCAGTTCACTGCCAACTTCGGGAGTTCATACACCCGACCGGGCACTGAACTAGACCTTTATGCGGTCGTGCAAAAAGGGGGAGAATCTTTGCGATCATTCATCCAGAGGTTCTCTCAGGTACGCAACACAATCCCTTCTATCTCAAGCGCTTCTGTTATTGTGGCATTCAGACAGGGTGTACGAGACAAGAAGATGTTGGAGAAGCTGGCGATCAAAGAGATCACCAGCGTCACGGAGCTCTTCAGCTTGGCAGACAAATGTGCCAGAGCTGCGGAGGGCCGTGAAATGCACTCCAAACCAGCCTTGGAGGATCACAAAAAATCCTCCAAAGAAGAAGCCGCTACCTCCGGGAGTGGCAAGAAGAAAAAGAAGACCAACGGCAAGAAGAAGCCGTCGGCCGGCACATCCAACGTTGCAGCCACTGCAACTCCTGGTGGCCGGGGGCCACGCCCCGAGAAGCGACCTCGACCGTCTTCCGAAGACGGCGGCAAATCCAAAATGTGGTGCCCCATTCACAAAATGGGCAGCCACAGGCTGGAAGACTGTCGGGAGGTCCAAAACCTTGCCGAGCGCTACAACAAGCGCCGGGAAGGGTCTCCTTTCCGACAGAGGGAGGGGAAACAGAAGGTTGATGAAGCTCCGGCTGAAGAGGAGTTAGGGTTTCAGGACCCCAAAAAGGTCCTGAAAGCCGTCTACACCTCCGTCGACGATGACTCCGACGTCTCCGACAACGAGCGTCGAAAAACCATGAACACCATCTTTGGTGGATCATGGGACATCACTTCTCGTCGTGTCATCAAGACTATGCGGCGGGATATGGCTGCTGTAGCCCCTACAGCTAGACCGGAGCCACATCGAAAGTGGATGGACACACCCATCACTTTTGATGCTTCGGACTGTCCTCAAAGCATGGTCGGAGCTGGCCAATTACCCTTGATGGTATCTCCCACCATCAACAACATCCAGCTCCATCATGTTATGGTGGATGGAGGTTCGGGGCTGAACCTTATAAGCTTTGAAGCTTTTACCAAACTTCAGCTTCGACCTTCGGATCTTCAGCCCTCTCGACCATTCTCCGGAGTAGGTCCGGGGGCCATTACCCCACTCGGAGCTATAATTCTCCCCGTTACCTTCGGGACACGGGAGAAGTACCGCACCGAGAAGTTGGTCTTCGACGTCGCTCAGATCAACTTACCATTCAACGCCATCTTGGGTAGACCTGCCCTATACAAATTTATGGCAACTGCTCATTATGGATACTTGGTGTTGAAGATGCCAACACCAGCAGGCGTTCTCCGGATTCGCGGAGATCGCACCGCCGGAGTAACTGCTCTGGAGGAGCTCCATGCACTCACCACTGCGCAAGAGGAGGACTCTAGACAGGGGCAAACTCCAAAACCTCCGAGCATTCGGCAATGAGGCTCAACCTCTGCTCCCCGTGTGCAACCAAGCGGCGACACCGACATCCCCGTCAAAGTCGTCCAAATTGGTTCCGATGTCACTCAAACCACCCGCATATCGGGTGGGTTGAATGACAAATAGGAACTCGCGCTCATCACTTTCCTCCGAGCTAACGTTGACGTATTTGCTTGGCAACCGTCACAAATGCCTGGGATCCCCAGGGAAGTGATTGAGCACAATCTGAAGATTTACCCCGATGCTCGGCCTGTGCATCAGAAACCTCGGAAGCAATCTGTAGAGCGACAGAACTTCATCCGACAAGAAGTGAAGAAGTTGCTCGAAGCTGGATTTATCCGAGAAGTCTTCCACCCAAAATGGCTGGCAAACCCAGTCGTTGTGCCCAAGGCCGGCGGGAAACTTCGGATGTGCATCGACTACACCACATTGAATAAGGCATGTCCAAAAGATCCATTCCCACTACCTAGAATAGATCAGATAGTGGATTCCACCTCCGGGTGCGAGTTACTGTGTTTTCTAGATGCATATTCTGGATATCATCAAATCAGGATGTCTAGGGAGGATGAGAGCATACTTCATTCATCACAGTGGATGGATTGTATTGTTACACAGCCATGCCGTTTGGTCTCAAGAATGCAGCTTCAACTTTTGTACGAGCTATGTACAAAACTTTCGAAGAACTCATCAGAGACATAGTGGAAGTGTACGTCGATGACATCGTGGTCAAAGTCAAGAACAAGGAGTCCCTCTTGGACACCTTGCAGGCTGTCTTCGACAAGCTGCGGGCCACCCGCACGAAGCTAAACCCAGACAAGTGCGTCTTCGGGGTTAGTTCCGGAAAGCTTCTTGGTTTCCTGGTAAGTCACCGGGGCATAGAGGCTAATCCGGCGAAGATAAAAGCCATTGAAGACATGCGGCCACCAACCCGCATCAAAGACGTCCAAAAATTAACTGGATGTCTAGCAGCTCTCAGCCGGTTCATTTCAAGACTGGCGGAAAGAGCACTTCCCTTCTTCAAGTTACTGAGGAAGTCCGGACCATTCCAATGGTCTGAAGAAGCAGAGAAGGCATTCCAGGAGCTGAAACAGTTCCTCACCACCCTACCAGTCTTGGTAGCTCCAAACCCTGGTGAGCCTTTGTTGCTTTACATTTCAGCTACTGACGAAGTCATCAGTATGGTTCTGGTTGCGGAGAGACCGGAACTACCCAATACTCAGGAATCCAAACCCCTTCGGGAGGGTCCGAAGGTTCCTGAAAGCGGGTCTGGGTCCCAGCTCCCAGACTCAAACCCACAAGAAGCCACTTCAGAGGACCCGGACCCCTCTAAGAGGGTCCAGGTCATTTCTGAAGAAGCTCCGGGTTCCTCCATTCAGAACCCGGAGGTCCCCGAAGAGAGTCTGGACCCCTCCGAGAGGTTCCGGATCAATGAAGAGGAAGCTCCGGACCCCTCCGGGAGGGTCCGGACCATTCAACGCCCAGTATACTTCATCAGTGAAGTGTTACATGATGCCAAGACTCGATACCTAGAGGTGCATAAACTGCTTTATGCAGTTCTTATTGCCTCAAGGAAGATTCGACACTATTTCCAAGCTCACAAAGTCTCGGTGGTGACCTCATATCCACTTCGAGCGATCCTGCATAATCCCAATTCAACTGGGAATATTGCAAAGTGGGCAGCGGAATTGGCTGAATTCGATCTTGAATTCATTCCAAGACAAGCAATCAAGAGTCAAGCGTTGGCAGATTTCGTGGCAGAATGGACTCCCTCTCCATTAAACCCTGGGGGCCCCAGCGAGCAGAAGACGGAACCTCAAGTTCCAACCTTCACTAAGCCTCACTGGACCCTTTACTTCGACGGCTCCATGCAGAAGCAGGGAGCCGGAGCTGGAATCCTTCTCCTCGCACCAACTGGGGAAAAGGTGAAATACATGGTACACCTTGACTTCAAGGCAACCAACAACATGGCGGAGTATGAAGCACTCATCTATGGATTAAAGGTGGCACTATCATACGGTGTCAAGCAATTGCTGGTCAAAGGAGATTCACAACTCGTCATCAAGCAGGTGAAGGGTGAATGCTCCTGCAATAATCTCCAGCTGGCTGCTTACCTCCTTGAAGTCCAGAGGCTTCAGAAGGACTTCGAAGTCCTAGACCTTCACCATGTTCAGCGTGCTCACAACGCTGAAGCTGACGAACTCTCGACCAAGGCGTCAACTGGAGCTCCGGCTCCTGACGGAACCTTTGTCCGGAGGTTGTCAAAACCCACAGTTCAGCCTGCCGAACTGAACGAAGGGGGCGAGATCAGCATCCCGAAGCTGACGGTCCCGATGGCCCTGTTACCATGGCAGCCATCAAGGGTCGTAGGTGCTGCCGGAAGCTCCGAGCAACCCAGCACGCAAGACTCAAATGCTCAAGTCAGTTCCGATGCATGGATCTCGGAGATCCGGAGCTACTTGAAAGACAACATCCTTCCTGACGATGACGTATCCGCTGATCGGGTAGTCAGATTGGCTAAAAGATACACGTTGGTAGAAGGGGATCTCTACCGGCGCGGTGCCAACGGCATCCTAATGCGGTGCATCACAAGGGAAGAAGGCTGCGAGCTCCTCGCAGAAATCCATGGAGGCGAGTGTGGGAACCACGCATCTTCCCGCACACTGGTCGGAAAAGCCTTTCGGCACGGCTTCTACTGGCCTACAGCGCTCCAGGATGCCACTGAGCTGGTGAAGAAATGCAAAGCATGCCAATTTCATGCAAAGCAAATTCATACACCTGCTCAGTCCTTACAAATGATACCTCCCACATGGCCTTTCGCTGTGTGGGGGATGGACATCTTGGGACCCTTCCCTAGAGCCGTCAGAGGTTACAAGTTCCTGTACGTCGCCATCGACAAGTTCACCAAGTGGCCGGAAGCAACTCCCGTTGTGACGATCAACAAACAATCTGCAATCAATTTTCTACAATCCATCGTGAGCAGATTCGGAGTCCCAAATAAGATCATCACTGATAATGGGACTCAATTCACAAGCTCCGCATTTCAAGGATATTGCGAAGACCTCGGCATACAAGTTTGCTACGCTTCCGTAGCTCATCCTGCCAGCAATGGACAAGCCGAGAGAGCAAATGCAGAGATCCTTAAAGGACTCAAAACACGCACTTATGAGCGCTTGAAAAAGCATGGAGCCAATTGGATCGAAGAGCTTCCGCCCACTCTATGGGCCAACAGGACTTCTCCAAGTCGGGCAACCGGAGAAACACCCTTCTTTCTGGTGTACGGAGCTGAAGCGATCCTTCCTCCGGAAATCACCTTGGGTTCCCTCCGAGTCCGGACCTTCGACGAAGCCGCGCAGGACCAGCTCCGGCGCGAAGACCTAGACCTCCTCAAGGAGGGAAGGTGCCAAGCAGCTGTTCGGAATGCCTGATACCGCCAAGCTCTACGGCGCTATCACCAGCGGCATGTACACAACCGACAGCTCGAGGAAGGCGATCTGGTGCTACGGAGAATACTATCCAGAGAAGAGCAAAACAAACTCTCCCCCGGCTGGGAAGGGCCCTTTCGAGTGATCAAAGTATCCCGTCCCGGAAGCGTTCGCTTGGCTACCGAGGATGGGACACCTCTCCCAAATCCTTGGAACATCGAGCACCTCCGTAAGTTCTACACTTAATTCCACGGAGGTGAGTCTTAAGTAACTTGAAATGTATGTTATAGAGTCATTGTACAGAGTCGGGTAGTTCCTCCGGGAGACCAGCCGGACCTTTCCCAAAAGGTTTGAAAAGCTCATGCAACACTTGACACAGTCTCCGGACTAAAAGTGTGGCTAACTACCCTGGGTCAAACGAGAAACCAAACACACTTAGCCTGGTTCCGTACCCTAAGAGTGTACTTGTTTCCCCTGTACCCCGGACCTATAATGAAAGACATCTTCATGTGAAATAGACTCCACGTACATTCATTTTTGCATAGGCTCGACATTTTTATTTTTCTCTTTCTTGTCTATAACAGAAACGTGCAATTCTTAAGAAGTTCTAGTTTGACCGGTTTACATACGATTCGAGTTGAATTGTCAGATTTTTTGGATTTAAATATCGTCTGTGGCCAACTCGCCTGAAAGCCGCCAAGCCATTCTAGGGCCGGAGTGCGCTATCGACTTAGCCTGGTCAAGCACCCTAAGTACGCCACTCTACCTACATCCCGGCAGGCCAAAGTAAGATGGGTCCATGGACAATTGAATCTAAAAGAAAAGACAATTCATCCAGTCGTATTAAAAATCGTGTTCAACTTAAAATTTTCTTGAGAACCGTAAGCCGCGACGAAGTTATAGACAAGGAACGAATTTTACTATTTTTCTTGGCTTAAATGTGCAGGAAAAATGAACTCTACGTTGATGGAGAAAAACCGGAGCTAACCAAGCTCCGACTCCCACCAGGGCGTCAATCGTCGGCGTTGACTAAAAGATGGTGAGAAGACCCCGTCACTGGAGTCTGTTGCCAACAAACCAAGTGTGGCAAAGGTCATTGCCGGAGCTGCTAAGCTCCGACACCTTGGAGTATTAACTACCAACGCTCAACGTGTTGATAGAGGCTATTGCCGGAGCTACTAAGCTCCAGCGATGGACAGTGCCGGAGCTTCTAAGCTCCGACAACTTCAAAAACTTCGGACCTAAATTCCACAAGTTCGAAGCAAATTCGTCTTCAACAAAACTCAACATCCTTTTGGTACATGTCCACAATCAAATTGTGCACATCTACCAGGGGGCCAAGTGAAGATAAAGATGTTGAAGACAAAAAATGAAATTCGCAAAAAACTGGGGATTTCATTTCATCTGAAGACCGGAGATTACATCTGGAGACAAGGGATTACAAAATTGAGGAAGAAGAAAAGATACAAGTAAAGGCTAAAAGAGACGGTCCTAGACCCTATGGAAGAACTCGGCGACCTTCTGGGCGACCTCCGACACGCGGGCTCGGGTAGCTTCGCCTTATCCTTCGACGGGGCCTTCAAGCACCGGGTCCAGAGGAAATCGAGGGTTCCGGCTGGTGTAGCACGTCAACACATATTCTGTGACGTTCCTAGCCAGGGATTGCCCCTCGACCTCCAGCTGGTCCGCGATGACGTCGCCCACCTTGGAGAGCTTGCTGCCTGCGGCGCTCAACGCTTGCAACGCAAGGTCCGGCTCCGGCTCCGGATCATCCGGGTGCACGGGGCTGAAACCCATCGGCGTCAGCGCGTCGTCGGCCTTGCCCAGGAACTCCCAAATCTGCAGGGAGTCCGCCTTCCTCAAGTTCTTCATCTCTTCCAGGGATCTCCGGGCCGCCGTCAGCTCCGAATTCTCGCGGACGAGGCGCTCAACTTCTTTGGCATTTTGCTGGATCTTCGCAGCAACCCGCTTCTCAAGTCTTCTGAGCTCCTCCTCCCGGAGGTGGATCTTGTTCCAGCGGTCGACCAGGTCCTTCTCCCTAGCCTCCACTTTTTTCTCCCGGGCGATAAGGGCACACTCGTATTCGTAGAGTTCCTGCCCCCGCACCCAGGTCTTCTCCTCTTCCTCGAGGCAGCGCTCTTCCAATTTCTTAGTGCGCTCCTCGAGGCCCTTGTCCGCCAGAGCTGTTTTCTCGGCGAGCTCTTCTTCCCGTCGCAAGACGTCATCCCGTAGCTCTAGGAGTTTTTGCTCCTCGTCCTCGAGCCGTCTTTCCCTCCCTTCAAGTGCCTCTCGGCGCTTGATGAGTGCGGTGCTGATGGCCTCGAGCTGATCAAACCGAGCATTGGCCGCGTCGTTAGCAGCCTTAGCTTGGTCGTGGAACTCCCGGGATTGAGCATCGAGGGCGTGAGTCATGCTCTCCCTCTCGTCCAGCAGCTTATCCCAGAGATCCAGGCGGATCTTCTCCCGCTTGATCCACTCCTTGTCATCCGCAAGCCTCGACTGCGCCAGCTTAATCTCGAAGTGGAGCCGATTACGCCACCGCCTAAGGGTTTGGCGCTCCTCTTCAAGAGCCTTACTGTCGTGGAAGAAGGCCAGTTGGACCTGACGTAGACTGGAGCAGGCGTTGTCGATGGACATCGACAGTGAGATGGGCTCCGGACCTGCTGGGATCTCCTCCGCTGGTTCCAGCGGGTCTTCACATACAAAAATTGGGTCCCACTCTACGAGAGTGGAACCCCGAGCTTCCAAAGCGCTAGGGCCTTCCTCCGGGACGGCCTCAGTCGCCATCGAAGAAGGTCCCGCCACCAAGTCTTCATTTGCCCCCTCAGGCTGGGGGCCGGCGACTTCGTTCAGGCACTCTGGCTCTGCCATAGGTACCATCGACGTCGTCGCCTCCGGGGCAGGAGCCGCTACTGGCTCCAGCCGGGACACCTCTTCTGAGGGAGGCTCAAGCTCCCTCGCCTCTTCAGCCGCCGGCTCTGCGGCCGACGCTCCAACAATCACCGGCTCTGCGGCCGGAGCTTCGGAAGTAACTGGCTCAACTGCCGGAACTACTTCGACTTCCGGCTCGCATGCCGGGGCTTCAATCACCTCCGGCTCAATCGCCGGGGCTTCAGCACTTTCCGGCTCCGAAGCCGGGACTGCTACTTCCTCCGACTCAACAGCTGGAGCTTCTACTACTGCAGCACCAGGACCCGGAGCTTCCACTTCCGGGACGGGTGCCGCTGGCGCACCTTCATTCCCGTGGTCCGGCGCTACCACGGGAACTTCTGGAGACGAGTCGAGGTCCATGACCACGATAGCCGGCGCCGGAGCTGTCGCAGCCTCCGCTTGGGGCGGCACCGGGACTGGAGCAGAAGCCCTCGCAGCCTCAGACACTGTGGCTGAGGGTGGAGCTTCACTCCCCTTCTTGGGAACGCTGCAGATGAAGAACGAAGAAATTGAGCAAACAGATGCTACAATTAAAAAGTTAATCGAGGTAAAAAAGAAAAATTACCTTGGGAGGCTCCCACACCAGCTTGCGTGGAACCTCTTTCCCGGACGATCCGGGCTGGCCACGGTCGGCGTAGGAGCTCCGGGAGGACTCCCAGGACTTGCCACAGCCGCGGGCGTTTCCCGGGTCGTAGCTCTCCTTGATCGGGAGGAACTCCTGGACCTGGAGGCCCTCACCGCTCCAGATGCCGGAGTCGTGCGCCTGGAGCTAGCACCACAGGAGGGATCCACCACGGGGACGGTCGCACTCCGGGAGGATCCCACCGCCAGAACAGTAACGTTCCAGAAGGACCCCACCACGGGGATAGTCGCCACGGCGGCGGAGGATCTTCCTTCCTGAGGAGGGGGAACTGGGGGGGAAGTGGCAGGCCCGATGGACCTTCCGTCAGCATGTCGCAGCTTCCTCTTCCGGCTCTCCGGCTCCTCTGCCAGCTCCTTGCCCTTGCCGATGACTTCAGCTCTTAGCTGTGGGACAGGGGCGGAGCCATCTTCGGACAACCCGGGGATCGCCAACCGGGTGGTTGATCTTCTCTCGACGACACCAAGGTCGTCAAGCGCGGGCATCGTCCGCCGGAGCTCCCTGCTGAACTCAACTTCCACGTTCAGAGGGAGGGAAGCCGGCGGCGGAGTCAAGTAATCTCCGTCAACGTCGATGCCGTGCTGGAATTTCTTGAGGTGAAACTCCAAGGTCTTCCCCACCATGCTGGACTTCAACCCGGTCTCAACCCGGTCCTCGTCCATCACGCTGTTGAGGGCCCAGGCGAGCTTCTCCCTCCTCTTCAGCGGCGCCCACCTGTTGGACAGGAAGTTGCAGAACACCGCCTGGGGAGTCAATCCTCCCTCCACACATTGGCGGATCCTGGTCAGGACAGGGTCGAAAGCTTCCGCCAGCACCGGAACTTCGCTCCATACCGACGTGTCAATGCCGGGCAGACCGTCTGGCAACTCCAACCGCTCATGCTCCTCCACCCGGACGACTATCCAATCTTTCTTCCAGTCATCCCACTTCCCGGAAGGGAATGACCGGAGGTATTTGAATGGGCACTTCTTGCGCTTCACGAAGTAGTAGAAGCCAAGATACTCATCGCTTCGGCCGGTGGTTTGGACGGTGAAGAAGGTTCGGAAGAGCTCGATGCAGGGAGGGATGCCCACCCACATCTCGCAGAAGTGGACAAAGATAGACACAAGGAGAATGGAGTGAGGGCCAAGGTGGTACAGCTGCAGACCATAGAAGTCCAGCAGCATCAAGAAGAAAGAAGAAAACGGTGGGACCAGCCCCACCATAGCGTACGAGGAAAAGTACACCATCTCGCCAGCGTGCTCCTTTTCAAAGGGGAGCTCTCCGCCGGCGCGGACCGAGCGGTTGAAGAAGTCCGAAGACCACCCCATGAGGGCCGGGACCTTCTTCAGATCGCTGTCAGTCTTCAAGCGACTCTCATGCAGACCCAACTCCATCGCAACACAGCTAGGCAAGAGAAGAGGAGCAAAGTACGAGTCGGGAGTTTGAGCGCAAGAACAGATGGGAAGCGTAAAGAACTCCCGACGGTGCGCTTTCCTTCTTAAGTAAGCCCTCGCAACGCTTGGATGGAAACTGCAGGGGAGTCAAGGATACTACTCAAGAATTCAACCCTACCGATGACAAGAGGGCCCAGGACCACCCTAACGATCAAGTCGAGGCTCTTACCCAGGCGAACAGTTGTCATCACGAGACGGGAAACCCAAAGGCGGCGACCTGACAAGGCGCGCGGAACCGATACGGTTTTCGTATTGGGAACCGGCGACCTTCAATTGCGAGAGATCCGCACGTCAAAGATCTTATATGCCGCCTGAGGTGCGCCACGCGTCGGGATTTAACCGTAAAGCCCCGCCAACGGCACCTCCGAAGACCCTTGAAGACCCAGTTCAAGAGTTGCGAGTATGGACCCACCTCCGACGAAATGACTTCACCCCGGTGGCTTTCCCCGGAGGTAGGTCCAGGGGGCCACTGTCGGTACCCTAAAAACCATACACCCCCTGAGGTTACAAAGATCTCAAGGGAAGGACGTCTACTCAAATTGAAGACCCTCGGAGGCCCACTTGTCAGACATAACCGGACCTGCTTCTCCAACATGGTTAACCCCTAGGTTGCCACGTGTACTGCCAGACCGGAGCTACTACCCACAAGGGTGAAGCTCCGGGCTAGGTACCGAAACGGCACCTCCGGACTTAACCCCTGACCGAGAGAAGCTCCGGACCTGACACGTGCCAGGCCACCCCGGAGCTTCCCGCTTCCCACAAGCAAGCTCCGGAGCTGCCACGTGTCCAAATGTCGGAGCTGGCCGCCTCAAACCTCCGGAAGACATTGTAACGACTCCGGATCTTCAAAGGATAGCCGCGAACTTCAAGACCCGATTAATTGTCATTAATTCCATGTTAATGACACTTAATCGGACAATCTTAACACCTGTAACGGCACTGTCGGAGCCCGTTACAGGGTTATTAACAACAATTAATCGTGTATCAATACTAGTAACCGCTGGGGCCACATGTCGGGCCAGGCTAACTTGTAACGGTTTGTCCTTGTACTATAAAAGGACAGACCGACGATACACGAGGGGGCTCTCGAACGCTCTCAGGCACACACGCATTGACGTGAGCTTTCATACACAAACTAATACAATACCACACACCCGTGGAGTAGGGTATTACGCTCAGGCGGCCCGAACCACGTAAACCACTGAGTCTCTCGTGTCCAATCGTGATTCACCTTCTTGAGTCTCCGCGCGCCCACACCGAACTACAAACTCCTTCAACACTTTAGTAGTGTCAGGAGATCTGCCGACTCCAACAGTCGACAGGTACCCAGCCCCAAGGCACTCATGGCGCGAGACGTATTGTTGTACGCCTCTCGCGCCATGAGGAGGCGTTGCTGGGTGTTGAACCTCTCGGGGGAGCTGCAACATAGTTTCTTGCAAGGTGGCTCCTTCGGAGGGCTTGGCAGCGGAAGGTCGGCCATAGTGGTGTTGGGTCGTCGGAGCGGAGGAAGACGAAGAAAAGAAGAGGATTCAAAGTGAGCGACGCGCTTGTGGAGAACTAACGGGTGATAGCGCGTCTTTAAGGCCGCGCGGAGTGGAAGATGGAGCAGTTGGTTTACCGCGCATTGAAAGGTCGCGCCTCAGGGAAAAGAAAGGTTGCGCACGGTCGTCGACACGTCTTCACAGGAGGTTGGTGAGGGGTCTTTATGTAGGCATTCATCAAATTATGAACACACATTGATTCAAAAAAATTTAAAAAAAATCTGAAAAAATTAATAGAGGTTGGTATAATGAGTAAAAATGTCCACTGAAAAATAAATGAAAAAAGCATTATATTCATCAAGGTAGAAAAATGAAAAATAGCATTTGTTGTATGTTTTTTATGTTCTGACCAATTTCAAATGATTTATGAAGTGAATTTAATGGTAACCTTTACATATCAATAATATTACAAGAAAGTGGAATTTTGCCTTTTTAAAGGACCCACATTTAATCAAGAATATTAATTAAGAAGAAGTAAATATCTTCATAGATGGTTGGTACTTAATAACCGCCTGAGAAGATGTTTATCTCGGATGTTACTAACCAACCGCCTAAGATAATTTTATCTTCTCAGGCGGTTGGTAAGTAAAACCTGCCTCAGGTAACCATCTTCTCAGACGGTCGGTACTTAAAATCCGCCTAAGAAAATTAGAGTTTATATATACCCTCGGCAGCCAAGTGTTCGCCCTCGTCACTTCCAGGTAGGCCGCCGAGCTTCACTGTCGCCGCCGAGCTTCGCCCTAGTCACTTCCAGGTACGCCCTCATCGCTAAAAAAGAGTGTCTCTTCTCGCCTGCAGCTACCTCGCCTCGCCTCACCTCACCATCCAAATCCAAGTGCCACACTTTGCGATTCTTGATACTAGAAAAAGGCTGGAGGATTTGCTTTTTGTCCCTTGCTTGATCAGTTATAGGTCTGGAGCTAGGCGCCACCTAGTAAACCTCAAGAATGTGGTCGCCACTCTGAATGAAGCTAGCCTATTTAGAATAAGAAGATAAAATTGCCGTTGCTGGTGAGCAACTTTAATATGCTTGTCACCCTCGCAATGTATAGGAACCTTTTGGTCAGTCGCCTTAAATCCTAGAATGCCTTATCAAATCCTAGAATGCTTCCATCTTTTTCTTCATGCAACACTTCATGTGACGGAGGTTGAGGAGTATGAGGCGGCTTGGGCAGTGGCGGCAGCGGAGGAGGCGGAGCAGGAGGCGTCTCTTGAGGCGGAGGTGGACGCGGCTATGGAGGCGGCGGCAGCGGCGGAGGAGGAGCAGGAGGAGGCGGCAGCGGCGGCGGAGGCGGAGGCTGAGGCGGAGGCGGCAGCAGCGGTGGCAGTGGCGGTAGAGGAGGAGGAGGAGGAGGCAGCACCGGCGGCGGAGGCGGAGGAGGCGGCAGCAGCGGAGGAGGAGGAGGTGGTTTTCTCCTAGTAGAGTAGTATTAGGAGTAGTTTATCTATTTCGTGATCTCTGAGTAGAGTAGTATTAGGTGTAGTTTATCTTGTTCTTGCTGTCTACTACGTGTTTTCCTATTACTTGTTTGTTAATGAAATATGTCTTTATGTTCATGAACAATGTGTTCTATATATGCAGTATCGAAAAACTTCTTTTATCGGAAACATCTCCTATATATTTGTAACTTGGGACCGTCTATATTTCTTGTGGTTGAATGAGTGAAATCCGGTAAACATTATCCTTACAAGTAATAGAACTAACAACAGACATGATGCATAATTAACTTGATTAGGAAATTACGTCATCTAAATTGCTAACTAGTCCATCGTCTGATGCAACAGGTGCATGAAAAGTACTTTATCCGTTGTAACTAATATCCGATGACATTGTTGATATATATATCGTATGTACCTGTGATACTCGTATCACAGGCGGCTTTGGATCGACAGACTGAAGATTAGACATCACAGGGGAAAATGTTTTTTTGTAGTAGTAGTATATACTTTGTATATGTTATCATTTCATTGGGACGAATGTTATATATAAAATGCTAATTGTTTACCTTTTACTAGACCATGGATTTGCCGTCCTCCTTTTGTGGACTTGGGTGTTCTCTGTATTTGCATGTCGTTTGCATTAGCACAATGATACATCTGGCGATTCATATTTTTGTTCGTATTTTTTTTTGGAATGTCCCACTACCACATGACTGCTTTTACATCTCCATGAAAACAAATATGAACGGCAGGTAGTGGTCCCTCGAAAAAATTTTCGTTCTTCTTGGCGCGCACAATTGAGATTTTCACAATTGAAACTTCACTCCGTGCACCCAAAATTCCAGTCCCGCCCATTTGTAGCTAGCCACGACGAATATAAATGTGCGTCTCCCTCTAATCCCACAGTGGCTTCCGTTCCTGGCACACATGTTCTCCTCTTAGTGTTGTGTTCCAAACTTGCATTCCTAAGAAATTCCCGTGTGAGTGGTGGTGGTGACTGTGGGTACAACATCGAGCGACCAAGTTTGATGGGCTCTACCGAACCTCTTCGTCGTCGACCCCGCCCTGCGACATCCTGGACTCCAGTTTTGTGCTACGTAAGTTCTACACGATCTATGCCGTCTTTTTATAGAGCTACTCCCTCCTTATCGCTTTAGTTGTCGTCCCAACAGCTGCAGCCAGTCCATTCCTAGTTGTCGTCCCAACTCCTTATATGCTCTTATGTTTCATGAATGTCTAGTATAAAATCTGATTAATGGTGCAATCGTGCAATCAACTATCCTCAATCGTTAGATCTGCATCCTACAGTCAATTCATCTTTTTATTTTACCCTAGCATCTGATTGCATTCTACTTTTTTCCATATATAAAATACACTACACCTCTGCCCCAAAATAAATGTCGCTCCGACAGTTTATGGTAGTGTATTTCTAGTACATTTCCATGTCAGGAAAGATAACTATTAAAAACCGCATGTACTATGTAATTTCTTGATTTAGAAGTAAATGATGCCAGGGTTATCTTATCAACCACTCCCAATGTTGTACTCTCATTCCTGTGTTCCAAACTTGTATTCCTAAGATTTTCAGTTCCCACGGTTTATACACGTTTTTCTTGTTTTTCTTTCTCGGATTGTACGGGTTTTTTCCTACCCCTTCATTTCTAATTCCTCTGTTCAAAACAAACATTTTTAGTTCATAGCAACCACACCGCCCGATCTAAAATACACATCCTCATGTAATCTGACGTTATTACTGTTACTTACTATATATACTCTTTACTTTAGGAACAAGACACCAAACTGTCATGTCGTCTACAAGTAATCGTGATGGGCAACAAGCACCTGGTATAACAATAAATGTGTTTACTATCAAAATACACATATTTATAACACGTTAATTCCTTTGCATCGTATGCAGGGAATATTGCAGCACCTGATGCTTAGGAACCCCGAGATTTGTCATCCCATGCTGGTACTACGAGTATAAAGATGTACCGGGCTCTACTAAATATTTTAGCATTGCGATTGTAGTTTCCTAGTCCCAGTTAACAGTTAATCAGTATATGTGATGGCGTGATTTATTGATGCCTACACACGTACGATGGGCTCTCTCGCCGCCGGCCACTTCGGCACCGGCGACCACACCCTGCTGCTGCTCACTTCAGTGTCCTCCCCGACGCGTCTTCCTCCACTATCGCCACATCCCATCCTTCGCGTGTCATGATGACTCCGCCGCCCGCAAACCCCTGTCGCCGCCGGTCACTCCGGCACCGCTCGGCGCCCACGCCCTGCTGGTGAGTATATGTGATGGCGTGATTTATTGATGCCTACACATGCACGCTGGGCTCTCTCGCCGCCGCCACTCCGGCACCGGCGACCACGCCCTGCTGCTGCTCACTTTAGTGTCCTCAGAAACGCGTCTCCCTCGACCATCGCCACGTCCCATCCTTCGTGTGTCATGATGACCCCGCCGCCCGCAAACCCATGTCGCCGCCGGTCACTCCGGCACCGGCCGGCGCCCATGCCCTGCTGGTGGTCACTTCACTGTCCTCCCCGACGCATCTCCCTCCATCTCCACGTCCCATCGTTCGCGTGCCATGATGACCCCGCCGCCCGCAAACCCCTGGCCATTACGGCGTACCTACATGCTATGCCCCATATGACATGACATACCCTGGAAAAAATAGTCCAATATCATTAACCCCTGTCCACTAAGAAATGTTAGCATCATATAGTTTATAGATGCATGTACATGAGGGTTCATTGCTGCTTATATGATCTCAATTCCGTTTTTTACACTGCCAAATGTGTTGCTGATGTCTGGTAATTAACGCAAGATTATATTCATGTATCCGTTCTAGTAGCACTTTAGGGAGAGATGCTAACATGCAGAGCAAAATATCAGTATGCAATCCACCTAAATTTAATTCTTAGATCCGCCACACTGTCCTCCTAGCCTCGAGACTTGCTCCGGGGTGATATCAATGGACGCAGATCACCTGACTTATACGTTTCTACTGCACGCGATGCAGTAAAGATCCAACGGAATCTCACCATTGGATCTTTACTGCATCACCTGCAGTAAAAACGTAAGTCACGTGAGATCACCAGTGTGATCTGGACGTCGATCCTCTGACTTAAATAGGGTCACTGCACTGCCAGACCGAACCCTAGCTTTGTTAAACATTGCAAGCTGCCCGCCTCATCTGTCTTGCATCCTCTACCTGCTAATACCGCTGACGTCCATGACTCGCCCGGCCACCAATTCGCCTCGAGAAGTGCTCCTGCTGATGTCGGTCAGACCAAACTGGTAGTATTGCAGAGGATGAGCACTCGGTGAACCCTCTCTTTCTCTAGCATCGCCAGCTACTGTCTTACCTACTTCGCAGCTGGACTGAAAATCCCCTGCATTACTACGGGTGATGTAGCGCCACTGACTACTGCCTGATGCCTGATTGTAGAGTATGAACAGCAACAAAGAAGTCAACAAGTCGATGCATCGCCCAATATGGAGCAAAATGCTGTTGCGACGCGGTGTTCCCACGCTCGTATTTGCCGCACTCGTCCTGAAGATGGTAAAACATCAGACTTCTTCTTCTTTCACACTATTTGTACATGATACTAGGTCTGTTCAGTTGCTAATTTGCTTTAAACGTTTACCGTTTAAATGACACTAACAGAAGGAAAGAAGTTTGGAAGAGGGGTTGCTAAAGGACTTAAGGTTGCTAAATTGCGCTATCTAGCATCTGCAAATAGAACGAATGATCAGAATCGGAAGCTACAAATTCAGTGGTCTGATAGGTTGGGTGTTGCGGTTGGTCCTAATCAGCGGCACTTTTTCGATGATGTGGTTATTACAACAAAAAAAAAAATGCACCCCTCGCTGGTGTAAGGAAGTGGGCAGAGGTTGGCGATACTTCGAAGAGCGATATAGTGAGAGACACTCTGGTTAGTCTTGTGACACCCCACATAAGTATTTTTTTCTAGCGACCTCCATCTTGTACATTTATAACAGTGTGATATACAATGTACAAAATGCCTGGGACTTGGAGGACACAGATGATACCAGAAGAAAAATATTGAAGATTGCTGGTGAGCGCTACAAGGGGTGGCGATCAACATTGCATGCCACCTATAAGAAGTATTCGACCGATGAGGAACGTATACAAAACAAGCCTGTTGACGTAGCAGATTCCGATTGGTTGGCGCTTATGGACTATTTTGGGTCCGAGCAATTCAAGGTCAGCTAGCTTTCTAATACCTTCATATCCTACAAAAACTATTTGATAACACCCATTCGTGAAATTAATTCTTAAAATTGCAGTCAATAAGCAGAACCAATTCACGAAATCGAAGTACTCAAAAGGCAAAACACTTGCTTGACTCGAAATCCTACGCCCAACTTAGTTACATGCTTTTACTTTGCACTGCAATCATTCAATCAAATTTTACTTGTATTTGATGTAGCGAGACCCAGAGACCGGAAAAGAACCTGATGACATAGAACTGTGGGAGGCAAGCCATGTGAAGAACGATCAATGGGCAAACGAGCAGGCAGAAGCTGTACATGTGAGAAACACTTCAAACAGTCCCCATTTAAATAAATATTTGCAATGTACATGTGACTTTTCTTTTTGTATATAGACCCAGGCACGTGCCCAAATCAACGTCAAGGAAGCTGAGCTGGGAGTCCCAATCCCAGATGAGGAAAGAAACAACATCTTTCATCTTACTTATATATCCGCAACCGGTTCTGGAGGATCACAGTTTCGGGGGCGTGGTTATATGGCTAAACCTAATGTTTCTGAAAGACTGCGTATCCAAATGTCTGACCAGCTCGGCCAGCAAGTTCGATCCTTGCAAAATAAAAATGAAGACCTCAGCTCTCAAGTGCAAGAGTTGGAAGGAAGAAATGATTATATGACCTCCCAGATGGATGGCTTCGTCCAGGCAAATGAACAACTCAACCAGGAAGTCCAGGCTTTACATGATCAGATGGCAGCCAATTCTGCACGGCAAGAAAAGGAGCTAGCAGACATGCGCAGAATGATGGAGAGCTTGCAAAATCAACAACGGCTAGCAGCAATTCCACAAAAGGCTTCTGCTCGCACCAAGTCAAAGTTGGATGTTCAAGAAACTATTCCTAATACTACAACTCGTCGCGGTGCTATTTTAATGGGTACAATGTTGCAACCAGAAAAAACTGTAAATAACATCATCTCGCAACGACGCAAAGGTCCTTGAGCGTTGCATCAATTGCTAGATGTTTGTTGTTAAGTCGACAGATGTATCATGTGCGAATAAATTGATTTTGTTGCTACTAATTTTCAAACCTGGTGCATTAGGATTCTAGTGCCGCTAATTATAAAACGTGGCATTAACAGATTATTGTGACAAAAATAAACTGTTGCAATAAGAAGCTAGCTATTGCCACAAATTATAAAACATTGCACTACAAACATTTGGCTACGACCAAAAAAGCGTTGCACTAGACTGCTATTGCCACCACCCAGAGAACGTCGCATTACGACTCTGTTGCAACAGATTTGAATATGTTGCATTGCGAACCTATTGCCACACATCAGAAATCATTGCAATACAATATTGTTGTTACAGTTTTGAAATCGTTGCAATACCGTACTATTCGCCATGAACGTGAAATCGTTGCATTACCGTATTATTGGCCATGGGTGTGAAATCGTCGCGATACCATATTATTCGTCACGAGTGTGAAATCGTCGTGATATCTTACTATTTGCCACGGAAGTGAAATCATTGCAACACTGTAGTATTCGCCACGAATGCGAAAACGTCGCGATACGATATTATTCGCCACGAGTGTGAAATTGTCGCGATACCGTACTATTCGCCGCGGATGTGAAAACGTCGCGATATTATTCGCCATGAGTGTGAAATCGTCGCGATACCGTACTATTCGCCATGGATGTGAAATCGCTGCAACACCAAACTATTCGCCACGAATGTAAAAACGTTGCCATACCATACTATTCGCTACAGATGTGAAATCGTTGCAACACTGTACTATTCGCCGCGAATGTGAAAACGTCGCGATACCATACTATTCGCCACAAGTATGAAATCGCCGCGATACCGTACTTATCGCCACAGATGTGAAATCGTCGCAAATAACGTACTATTCGTTGCAATACGTTAAATCGTTGCAATACGTTAAACCGTTGCAATACCATAATATTTGCCACGAACGTGGAGTCGTTGCAATACCATACTTTTTGCCACGAATGTGGCATCGTTGCAACACCGTTATTTTCGTTGCAATATGTTAAATCGTCGCAATATATTAAACAGTTGCAATACCATACTATTTGCCACGAACGTGGAGTCGTCGCAATACCATACTTTTTGCCACGAATGTGGCATCGTTGCAACACCATGATTTTCGTTGCAATACGTTAAATCGTCGCAATACGTTAAACCGTTGCAATACCATACTATTTGCCACGAACGTGGAGGCGTCGCAATACCATACTTTTTGCCACGAATGTGGCATTGTTGCAACACCGTTATTTTCGTTGCAATACGTTAAATCGTCGCAATATGTTAAACGGTTGCAATACCATACTATTTGCCACGAACGTGGAGTCGTCGCAATACCATACTTTTTGCCATGAATGTGGCATCGTTGCAACACCATGATTTTCGTTGCAATACGTTAAATCGTCGCAATACGTTAAACCGTTGCAATACCATACTATTTGCCACGAACGTGGAGGCGTCGCAATACCATACTTTTTGCCACGAATGTGGCATCATTGCAATATTGTTATTTTCATTGCAATACGTTAAATCGTCGCAATACGTTAAACCGTTGCAATACCATACTATTTGCCACAAACGTGGAGTCGTTGCAATACCATACTTTTTGCCACGAACGTGGCATCGTTGCAACACCGTTATTTTCGTGGCAATACGTTAAATCGTCGCAATACGTTAAACCATTGCAATACCATACTATTTGCCACCAATGTGGAGCCGTCGCAATACCATACTATTTGCCACGGATGTCAAGTTGTCGCAATAACCTATTGCCATGGCTGTTATCGCCATGAGTCGGAAAAACTATCGCAACGTTCTATTTCGTTGCGACAACAACCTATCGCGACGAATTTCGACCTATTGCAACGATTTTTTTCGTCGCAATAAACCGGAATCCTGGTAGTGCTTTGAAAAAAACTCTGTCATTGCAAACATTATATGTTATTGCATATTATTAAGAATGTGATTGTCAGTGCCTGGCGAACCGGGTATCCCTGGGTACAGGGATAAAAGAACACTGGGCCCACCGCCCACCGGGGCGAGGCCTCACAGGGGCCCAGAGTGCTACGTGGCAAGTGGTGCAGTGGCTCCCCCCGTCGAGGGAAAGTCCAGTGCCTCCTCGCCGACCGCGGCCTTGGGCCCACCACCTCGCTGGGGAATGATCTGACGAGGCCGCTAGAATGGTGGCTCCGGACCTCCCCTCCTAGGAAGAGGGTCCGGTACCGCGACAAATCCCCGCAGCTCCAGGTCCACCCCCCTGGACCCGGACGTCCCTCTGAGGGTCCTACGCTGCTAGTTTCCAGCAGCTCTGGACCCAACCTCCGGGAACTGAGCATCCCGCTGAGGTAAGGGTCGGGAGGTGCCACGTGACAAGTGGCGCCGAGCCTGAGCTTTCCCACGGAAGGCTCAGAGAAGGGAGGCGTGCCCAGGACGCCAAAGCTAGGACACGCATGTTCCCTAGGATAGCGGGAGCTTGCACTCATAAGTCAAGTGGATTGTGGCTGGTCTTGTCATAAATGTTTAGAGCTGAACTACTACGTACGGCGGACCAATAAGAAGCCACGACGGGACAGACAAGACATGGCCAACCATGATGAGGGGACTATTCATAGCCTTGCATCAGGGTGTGGGCAGGCGACACATTGAAGCCGTTGTCAGGGGATAACATTTACTCCCAGATCTTAGAGAGGATTCGGTACGCCCGGGGCCACTTGTCGGGCCTCGGTCCCCACTTGTAAGCTGCTCGACCTTGGACTATAAAAGGACCGAGCGGCCACCGACTTAAACAACTTCGCTCAGGTTAAGATACAGACTCAAGGAATACAACACACAAACCTCCGTGGAGTAGGGTATTACGCTCAGGCGGCCCGAACCACATAAATCCCTCGTGTTTACTGTCCACTGCGTTCGATCTTGCTAGGACTAGCCCCCCGATAATACATCGAACCTCCGCGGACCACTCCCGAGTAGGTCCGGGGGAGGTGTCAGTTTAGACACCTCGACAGCGATGAAATTTAAATTACTTTAACTTACCATCATCACCCGCCTTTGCACTTCCATCACCTTCTGTATCTGCTCTATGCAGGCTTGCTGGTAGGAGATGATATTCTTCATTGCCGCCTTCGCCACCTCCATCTTCGCTTTGCCCTCCTCGACCTGACGGGCGAGTCTCCACCTGCGAGACACGACGACTCGGGCTCGCCAACGAAGTGTGCGTGGATATGCCTATCGCAGATCGCGCCGCCCTCAAGTCGACAACTCCGTCGAATATGACGAGCTTCAAAAAAAAGAATCAGTAATATAGAATTGAAATATCTTGAATTGAAAACGATAAAATGAATTACAAACTCACTTTCTGTGGGCTATTCCACCTCCGCTTGCATATGCGGCTTGAGGATCGATTGGTTCATGTTCTTAATCGAAACCTGTGTCGTGTATCCTCCGAGTCTCATCTCTGTACCTAGCCTGAAAAATAAAAAATCGTATAAGTTCAACAATCCATATAGTTATAACTAATATGAATGATTTCTAAACTTACCAGCGGCTAGGCTGTGGTCTGACTGCACCCCTGAGGCTGAGAAGATCCCTATGACCTCTCTTCCAGACCTCAGCAGAGGTCGGTGACAACCCCGTCTCACATTCCTGTCAATACGTGTTAGTACAAACAATATATTATGAATATATAAACATAAGTTAGATACACTTATCATGCATTTATCTAAATGCAAGTGGTTATCTTGGTGGTGGTTGTGCTTCCCGTCGACCCCTTTGCATCCTTAAGTCTTCTCGAACTTAGTCTTAAACTCATCACTAGCCCAGTACCGATAAAGGGCCCAATATGCATATGACCAACTCTGCAACCAGCTCACATGGCCTGCACATAGTTGTAGGTCATTAAAAATGTTGTTGAGAAAATTATCAAAAAAAAATATTTACTACACCCCACGTACCTGCACATACTCCTCCTTCGTTAGGTGCTTCTCTTTCTCCTGCCGGAAGTGTCGCACGTTGTGCTAGTTTGCCTTCAAGTACTCATTGATAACTTGAATACGAGCGTTCAACAAAGCTTGTCGAATCGCCTTCGTAGCGTTGAAGTGAAACACTTTCCTCTCATGCTCAAACATGTGAGAGTCGTTCGGGTCCTCTAAAATATACCTTTCCCGTGATAGAATATATTGAAGAGATGTTCATTAAAAGAATTTAAGAGCTGAAATTTAGAAATTTTATTTAACATACTTACCATAAAATTGGCTCATACGGTCTCCTGAATGTTGCGGTGCTCCTGGTGAGGGGCAGGTGCGTAGTCCTCCCACGAAATAGCAGGCACCCCGTCGATGACCCTGGGATAGTGCATACGCACTAAAGACCTGAGGACACCGTTCACCGGTCTGTGATGTCTGTCACCGATGAAAGACACATTGAACCAAACTCTGCAAGATATTTATTGATTAAATATTTGAGTAATCAAAAGAAACCAGAATTGAATACTACAATTTTATTACCTGTCTCCTATCGGATGAATCACGATCCTCTGTGAAGGGATCAAAGGAGGACTGACAAAGTTAGTCCTCCTCGTCCACCGCCTTTGCTCGGTCACCATGTCTGGTGACCCAGAAGGCTCGACCCAAAGGGATCAGGAACAGAGGGCTCGCCAGCCAAAGGTTGGCTGGCCGACGGTTGGCTCACCGAAGGGTAGCCGGGCTCAACTGGCGCCCTAGCCTCTGAGTCAATCGGTGAAGACTACAACATTCAAATGATTTATAACTAAGTTTAATTAAAAATTTAATTTGAAGAATTTGTCAAAGACTAGTAAAATTTAGTTCAAATGTACAAATCTTGAAGTCATCTACGGATTCATCAAGCGGCAACTAGCATATATGTATATTTCTTTCGATCTACTCCCCTCCATCCCAAATTACTTGTCGCTTAGGATAAGAAATTTAATTCAAAATGAACTAATTCTTTTGTTCTAAGTGACAAATAATTTGAGATAGAGGGAGTATAAAAGAAAGTCAATGAAGGATTGGAATCGGAGAAACTCAAGAGAAAGTCAACGGAGTCTTGGATTAGGAGATGCTCAAGAAAGTCAACGGAGGCCTAGCTAGCCTAAAACCGGTTTATTTTCTGCGAAGTTCTGCAAAGGAGTTTTGAATAGCAGCCACACGCGAGTTTATCTAATATGGGCAAAGCAAGTAAACTGCACCCAGATCACTCTTTGATACTATATGAAATCATATTCATAACAACTTCCATTTAAAAACTAGATGGGGTAGAGAACCGGCCTGTGACCGGGTGGTCAGCGCGTCCAGGTGTGACTGCAGCCCACCCGGGTTCGATTCCTCTCGAGCCCCTGGTGTCTCATCCTCAGCTTAAAAAAGTATCGGGAAGTAACTAACCGATGTTTCAAAAAAAAAAACTAGATGGGTATATATCTTCTAACATGTCGACTTAACCACATAATTTGTTTATATAATAATATACTGATGCTACCCTGCCATGTCAGAAACCGAAGTAAACAAACAGGACTTGCTTATTTTAGCTGCTTTTGAGTCTTGTAGTGTGTTCACTTACATTTGGCGGGAAGGCAATGCAAGGGTCTTCCAGGGATCAGGGTGACCAGAAGCTGCATGATCGACTGGTTAAGGAAATAAAGGGGCAGCTTCCCTCTGGGCCGAAGCAGGGGTAAAAGAGCTGTCTTGGACGTGTGAGGGCATGAGATCTTCTTGGCCCTTAAATTAATGTTTTCTGGTGTTCTGCACTCCTGGTGCTCCTAATGTAAATGTATATGTATCTGTAGTCTGTGCACTTTCTTGATAAGTAGATACTCTTTTCATACCAAAACACTTATTACTCTTAAGTTCAAAAATGAACTTGTTACTCAGTGAGCTTTTTAAATTTTTTTATGGTGCAGATATTCCTCTGACAAATTAAGCTACGGGACTTAAAGATAAGAATTTTGCCATAAGATTAGTACACAACAGTGGCACCCTAAGTAAGCATCGATAATGATGCCTCAAGCGACATCATCCACATCACAAGAAATCATAATCTAATCTGATGGAGCCAGTGTTATTTTCCTTCATCTATCCCCGGTTCAACTCAGCCATGATGACGGCCACCAGCAACTCCGTTCCAAACAACTTGCAAGAAACGTGGATCACAAAAAGTATACAGTCCAACGCAAGTAACAATACTCTGATTGAGTAAAAAAAACAGAGGAGATTCCATCTCGCTAGCCGGCGACCCAAGATGGGCCATGCTGCCAGCCCTACCGGAGTGTTTTTATCTGCAAGGTGCATGCTCCTCTGACCACCCCAACTCTGGTTATATATATAACTCATCGGAGCCTGCACAACTACAGCACGAGATCCAATAACAAGTCCATTTACTGCAGCGGTCATCGCTCTTGTGTTGACGAGATAAGGAGGAGGAGGAACCATGGCCAGCAACGACACGTCCAACCCCGTCGAGGTGCCGCAGCCGCCTCCGGCGACGGGGAAACTCATCACGATACTGAGCATCGATGGCGGCGGCATCCGCGGCCTCATCCCGGCCACCATCATCGCCTACCTCGAGGCCAAGCTCCAGGTACGTACAGTACTAGTACGAGAGAGAGAGAGAGAGAGAGAGAGAAGCGCATAATATTATGCGTATGTAAAATAATAAACTCTGGTGTGTGTGTGCCATTTCTGGTGCAGGAGCTGGATGGGCCTGAGGCTCGGATTGCAGACTATTTCGACGTGATCGCCGGGACGAGCACCGGCGCGCTGCTCACGTCGATGCTGTCGGCGCCGGACGAGAACAACCGGCCCCTGTTCGCCGGCCCGGACCTCACCAAGTTCTACCTCGAGAACGGCCCCAAGATCTTCCCGCAGAGAAAGTACGTACGCGTTGTTGCCCATTCATATGGCGCGCGCCTTCTTCAATTCCACCTACTGCTCGCTCGCTCCGATCCGGCCGTTTACACTTCGCACTTGTGTGACGACTGGGCCTGGCTAACGAATATAGGTGCAGGGTGGGGTTCCTGACTCC
This sequence comes from Tuctoria greenei, assembly GCA_036927565.1. Lineage (NCBI taxonomy): Eukaryota > Viridiplantae > Streptophyta > Magnoliopsida > Poales > Poaceae > Tuctoria > Tuctoria greenei. Next base: position 164,664,735 of record JAYESD010000009.1, on the reverse strand, counting down.
GATGGCGAACCTGCTGGGCAATATGAGAGGGCCCAAGTACGACGGCGTGTTCCTGCACGACAAGATCAAGAGCCTCACCCACGACATGAAGATCGCGGACACGGTGACCAACATCATCGTGCCGGCGTTCGACGTCAAGTACCTCCAACCCGTCATCTTCTCGACGTACGAGGCGAAAGCCGACCCGCTGAAGAACGCGCACCTCTCCGACATCTGCATCAGCACGTCGGCGGCGCCGACCTACTTCCCGGCGCACTACTTCACCACCCACAGCCCCGACGGGAAGTCGTCGCGCGAGTACAACCTCATCGACGGCGGCGTCGCGGCCAACAACCCCACCATGGCCGCCATGTCCATGCTCACCAAGGAGGTGCTCCGCAAGAACCCGGACTTCCGCCGCGGGGACAGCCCGACGGAGTACCGGAACTACCTCATCATCTCCATCGGGACGGGCGCGCCCAAGCAGGCGAAGCAGTACACCGCGCCCGAGTGCGCCAAGTGGGGGCTGCTCCAGTGGCTCTACAACGGCGGGTTCACCCCCATCATCGACATCTTCTCGCACGCCAGCTCCGACATGGTGGACATCCACGCCGCCGTGCTGTTCGAGGCGCTCCGCTGCGAGGGCAACTACCTCCGCATCCAGGACGACTCGCTCACGGGCGACGCGTCGTCGGTGGACATCTCGACCAGGGAGAACATGGAGGCGCTCATCGGGATCGGCCAGGCGCTGCTCAAGAAGCCGGTCTCGAGGGTCAACATCGACACGGGGATGTTCGAGGCCCTCCCCTGCGGCGACTGCGGCGAAGTGGTCACCAACGACATGGCGCTCGCCGAGTTCGCCAAGAAACTCTCCGCCGAGCGCAAGCTGCGAGTCTCCAAACCTGCTGCCGCGCGTTAGCCGCTATCACAGCCGTCACCACCGCTGCTTGGTTGTTCAATGAAAAGTCGTTCGTTCTGTTCGTGTGTGGGCCTAGATCTGCAATAATTTGAGTGTGTCTGTGTAGCTGTCCACATCTGTAGAGGGAGCTAAGCAATGTGAAACCGAAACGTGTTCGTGATTTCGAATCATCGATCGACAAGGATTTTTTTTCATTTGGGGCAGGCATTGTTGCCATATTCCTCAGGATAACTCGGAATAGTTTCAATCTTACTAACTGTGGAGACTGTATGGATAGATCACAAAGCATGCCCAGCGCCAGTAATAGTTTTCCCAGGCCACTCTGTTTTGGTGATCGAAGCAAAACGCTGTAAGAGGAAACATGGATTGGTTTTGGTTCTCCGTGGGAATTGAATAGATTCTCATTAAAGAAGTCTCTATATTTTCTCTGTCCCATCCCACCTTACTGAGCGGCAGCTGTAGGTGGCCAATGAGGCGTGTCGAGTCGGCACGGTCTGAACCCGACCGAGCTCGGGCCTTGAAATAGCACGGCACGAAAGAGGCACCGAGTTTGGCTGACACGACGGGCCTACGCCTCCGCTCAGACACAGCATGGGCAATCGTGTCATGCCATGTCTGAGTCAGACCGATTGCACTGGGACGGTTTGAATCTGAAGATGCGAGCGAGCGAGGCAGGGTGACGTGTGTGGGATCCAAACAGACCTCCCGTTGCCGTTGGCCAGCTGCTATCACTGGCGGTTGAGCGGCCACCGTATCATTGACCCACCAACGCTACGGTCTCCGCCCTCCAACCCTTCCTCCCTCGCTTATCCTCTCCAGATTGACCACCAAGCGGCGAAGTCCCTCGGCAAATCCCCCTCCGCCTTTGATATCGCAGCGCTCTAGCCCCCCGTCAACCCCCTCCTCAACGTGCCACCTCTGAGGCCTCCTCCTACCGTCCCGCTTCCGTCCTTGGCTTTTGCGTCGCCATCAACCACCCCTCCCCATCTGAACCTCCTCCTTCCTAAGGACCTCGTGTCAGGACCCGCCTTCCAAGGTTCCTCTTGTGCATCGGTACGCACAACAGAATAGATCGAGATCCATACAACGATTACCTATTTATAATCATTATAAGTCTTACAAACATGATCTAGATTACATTGGATGTGGTCTGAGCTGACCACCAAAATAGATAAATCCTCAAAACAGCGAAGCAGAACGGTGCCATGCCCAACAGTCAGACTTGGAAAGTATGTGTCGGTACCCTACGTACCGGATACCTCTTGAGATTGCAAAGATTACAAGGAAACTCCATCTACCAGATTTGAAGACCTCCGAAGGCCCCATATGTCAGGTGTAACCGGACATGCTTCCCTGACATGGTTAGTCCCAGGGTCGCCACGCGTATCATAAGACCGGAGCTATCGCCCACATATGGGAAAGCTACAGAATAGATACCATTATAGCATCCTCGGACCTAACCCCAGACACAGGGAAGCTCCAGTACTGACACGTGTCCAACAGCACCGGACCTACCCGTCCACGACGGTAAGCTCCGGAGCTGCCACGTGGCTGAACCGCCAGACCTTCAACTTCAACAATCAGGCTGGTGGACCCCCCCCCCCAACGGCTCCAGACCTTTAAGGAGCAATCAAAGGCTTCAAGACCTGATTAAATATCATTAATGTCATATTAATGACACACGATCGGATGACCCTTAATACCGGTAACGGCACTGTTAAGGCCTGTTATCGGGCTATTAAGGGTAATTAACCTCATTAATTGTGTATCAAGCATGTGTAACTGTCGGGGCCACATGTCGAGCCAGGCTAACAGTGCAACGACCAGTCCTTGTACTATAAAAGGACTGGTCGACGATACACAAAGGGACGGCTTCAGACCTCTTCTGAACTCCCTGACCTAGAGGAGCTTCTTCTTCTGGAGCTTCTTCTAGACTCAGACGCTCAATACAACACCAACACACCCCGTGGAGTAGGGTATTACGCTCAGGCGGCCCGAACCACGTAAATCTTTGTGTCCACTTGTCCTTCACCTTCTTGAATCTCTACGCGCCCATTACCAAACTACAACTCCTCGATCTACCAACGGTAGTATCGGGAGATCTGCCGGATCCAAACACCGACAATTGGCGCGCCAGGTAGGGGAACGCCCGAGATTTCAAGGATGGTGAACTCAGCTGCTGGATCATCCAACGGCAATCCTGTTGTTCAACCTGCTGGGGGCAATCCCTCCAACATGCAGCAACCAACAGGTGTCACGACTCCAGCAGGAGTCATGCCTCCACCGCCACTGCCTGCACCAGCACGTCAAGATGGGCAGCGTGACGGTGCATCAGCGTCGGTCACCGCATCGGCGAATAACAACAACCCTGAACACGCGCTCCATGCAGCGCGTGCTCTCCTTGTCCACCACCTCCAGTTGCATCCCAGGGTGCAATGGAGCAGTGGAGAGCTAATGTGGAACATCTGGTTGCAGCAGCAGCCGACCACATCAGCAACCAAGGTCTTCCCCCTTTGGGGCGGGCCCCATCGCAGCGTCAGACTGTGTCGGACAGACTTGGTCTGCACGCTTCCCAAAATAGGAGGAGTGCTGCATCACAGCAAGTTACGTCGCTACCTTCCGGGGCGCGACACACTCATACGATAACCAGGCTTTCAACTCATGACCTCTGGACGGAGCTTGATCGCCGTTATCGTCAACAGAACGGCCGTGTCCATATCGAGCGTGCTCGCGAAAGGCGAGAGGCTTGAGACAGTCCTGCTCCTGAGGGAGTAGGAGGAGGCTGTTATGCCCTGGCCATGCACCTATGCATGGTCAGATGGCCACAAAAGTTCCGGCCTCACCTGCCGGAGAAATTTGACGGGACTGTTAATCCCGCTGAGTTTCTTCAGATTTACTCCACCGCAATCCTTGCGGCCGGAGGTAACAAGGTCGTAATGGCCAACTACTTCCCAGTGGCCTTGACTGGGACCGCCAGGTCCTGGTTCATGAGCCTTCCTCACAACTCCATCAATAGTTGGGAGGAATTGTGCCAACTGTTCACCGCCAATTTCGGGAGTTCATACACCCGACCAAGCACCGAACTGGAACTTTTTGCTGTTGTGCAGAAAGGGGGAGAATCCCTACGCTCATTCATCCAGAGGTTCTCCCAGGTATGAAACACCATTCCTTCTATCTCCAGTGCCTCTGTTATCGTGGCATTTAGATAGGGCATACGAGATAAGAAGATGCTGGAGAAGCTGGCAATCAAGGAGATCACCAGCGTCACATAGCTCTTCAGCATGGCAGACAAGTGTGCCAAAGTCGCGAAGGGCCGTGAAATGCACTCCAAACCACCTTCGGAGGATGGTAAAAAATCCTCCAAAGGTGAAGCCACTACCTCCGGGAGTGGAAAAAGGAAGAAAAAGTCCAACGACAAGAAGAAGTCGTCGACCGACACATCTAGTGCTGCAGCTGCAACAGCTCCGGGTGGCCGGGGGCCACGCCCCAAGAAACAACCTCGATCGTCCTCTGAAGACGGTGGCAACTCCAAAGTGTGGTGTCCTATTCACAAGTCAAATAGCCACAACTTGAAAGACTTTCGGGAGGTCCAAAACCTTGCCGAGCACTACAACAAGCGCCGGGAAGAAGTTCCTTTACGTCAGAGGGAAGGAAAATAGAAAGTCAATGAAGCTCCGACTGAAGAGAAGTTAGGCTTTCGGGACCCTAAAAATATCCTGAAGGCTGTTTACACCTCTGTCGACGATGACTCCGGCTTCTCCAACAATGAGCGTCGGAAGACCATGAACACCATCTTCGGTGGTTCGTGGGACATCACCCCCCGCCGTGTCCTCAAGACAGTGCGGCGGGACATGGCCTCAGTAGCTCCTACAGCCAGGGCGGAGCCTCATCGAAAGTGGATGGACACCCCCATCACTTTTGATGCTTCGGACTGCCCACGAAACATGATCGGAGCTGGTCAACTACCTTTGATGGTATCACCTACCATCAATAACATTCAACTCCACCATGTAATGGTAGACGGAGGTTCAGGTCTGAACATCATAAGCTTCGAAGCTTTCGTCAAGCTTCAGCTCCGACCTTCGGACCTTCGCCCCTCCCGACCTTTCTCCGGAGTAGGTCCGGGGGCCATAACCCCACTCGGTGCCATTACTCTCCCCGTGACCTTTGGCACTCGGGAGAATTATCGCACTGAGAAGTTGATCTTTGACGTCGCTCATATCAACTTACCTTTCAACGCCATTCTGGGCAGGCCCGCTTTGTACATGTTCATGGCTGCTGCTCATTACGGCCACCTAGTGTTTAAGATGCCAACACCAGCTGGTGTTCTCCGAATCCGCGGAGACCGCACTGCCGGAGTGATTGCTCTAGAAGAACTTCATGCGCTTGCTACAGCGCAGGAGGAAGAGTCCAGACAGGAACAAGCTTTGAAACCCCCGAGCATTCATCAACGAGGCTCAACCTCCGCACCTCGTGTGCAACCAAGCGGCAACACCGACATCCCCGTCAAAGTCGTCCAAATCGGTTCCGATGCCGCTCAGACCACCCGTATATCGGGAGGTCTGAATGACAAATAGGAACTCACGCTCATCACTTTCCTCCGAGCTAATGTCGACGTGTTTGCCTGGCAACCGTCACAAATGCCTAGGATCCCTAGGGAAGTGATCGAGCATAATATGAAGATCTATCTTGACGCTCGACCTGTGCACTACAAGCCTCGGAAGCAATCAGTAGAGTGACAGAACTTCATACGACAAAAGTGAAGAAGTTGCTCGAAGCTGGATTCATCCGAGAAGTCTTCCACCCAAAATGGCTGGCAAACCCAGTCGTTGTACCCAAAACCGGCGGGAAGCTTCGGATGTGTATCGACTACACAACACTGAATAAGGCATGCCCAAAAGATCCATTCCCACTACCTAGAATAGATCAGATAGTGGATTCCACCTCTGGGTGTGAATTAATGTGTTTCCTAGACGCATATTTTGGGTACCATCAAATCAGAATGTCTAGGGAAAATGAAGAACATACTTCTTTTATCACAGTAGATGGATTGTACTGCTATACTGCCATGCCATTTGGTCTCAAGAATGCAGCTTCAACATTTGTACGAGCTATGTACAAAACCTTTGGAGAGCTCATCACAGACGTAGTGGAAGTGTATGTTGATGACATCGTCGTCAAGATGAGTCACTCCTTGACACTTTGCAAGTTGTCTTCGACAAGTTGCGAGTCACTCACATGAAGCTGAACCCAGACAAGTGCGTCTTCGGGGTTAGCTCTGAAAAGCTTCTTGGTTTCCTGGTAAACCATCGGGGCATAGAGGCAAATCCGGCGAAGATTAAAGCCATTTAGGATATGCGGCCACCAGCCCGCATCAAGGACGTCCAGAAACTGACTGGATGTCTAGCCGCCCTCAGCCGGTTCATATCAAGACTGGCGGAATGGACATTACCCTTCTTCAAGCTATTGAGGAAGTCCAGACCATTCCAATGGTCTGAAGAAGCAGAAAATGCATTTCACGAGCTAAAGCAGCTCCTCACCACTCTACCAACCTTGGTAGCTTCGAACCCTAGTGAGCCCTTACTGCTTTACATTTTAGCAACCGACGAGGTTGTCAGCATGGTCTTGGTTGTGGAGAGACCAGAACCATCCCAAGCTCAGGAATCCAGACCCCTCCGGGAGGGTCCGGAGGTTCCTGAAGATGAGTCTGGGTCCCAGCCCCTAGACATGGATCTACAAGGAGTTATTCCAGAAGATCTGGACCCCTCCGGGAGGGTCCGGGTCGATCCAGTAGAAGCTCCGGGTTCCTCTAACCAGGACTCGGAGGTCCCCGAAGCAAGTCTGGACCCCTCTAGGAGGATCCATGTCAATGTGGAGGAAGCTCCGGGCCCCTCTGGGAGGGTACGGACAGTCCAGCGCCCAGTGTACTTCATCAGCGAAGTACTACATGATGCCAAGACTCGATACCTAGAGGTGCACAAGCTGCTCTACGCATTTCTCATCGCCTCCAGGAAGCTTCGCCATTACTTCCAAGCTCACAAGATCTAAGTGGTGACCTCTTATCCACTGTGTGCGATCTTGCATAATCCCAACTCTATTGGGAACATTGCAAAGTGGGCAGCGGAATTGGCCGAATTCAATCTTGAATTCGTCCCAAGACAAGCGATCAAGAGTCAAGCATTAGCAGACTTCGTGGCGGAATGGACCCCTTCTCCATCAAACCCTGGGGGCCCTAGTGAGCAGAAGCCGGAACTCAAGGCTCTGGTCTTCACCGAGCCTCACTAGACCCTCTACTTCGACGGCTCCATGCAAAAGCAAGGGGACAGAGCTGGAGTCCTTCTCCTCGATCAACCGGGGAGAAGGTAAAATACATGGTCCACCTTGACTTCAAGGCGACCAACAACATGGCGGAGTATGAAGCACTCATTTACGGACTAAAGGTGGCACTATCATATGGTGTTAAGCAGCTGTTGGTCAAGGGAGATTCGCAGCTCATCATTAAACAGGTGAAGGGTGAATGCTCCTGTAACAATCCTCAACTAGCTGCTTATCTCCTTGAAGTCCAGAGGCTTTAGAAGGACTTTGAAGTCCTGGACCTCCACCATGTCCAGCGTGTCCATAACGCTGAAGCTGACGAACTCTCGACGAAAGCGTCAACCGGAGCTCCAGCTCCTGACAAAACCTTCTTCCGGAGTTTGTCAAAACCCACAGCTCAGCCTGCCGAACTGAGCGAAGGGGGCAAGACCAGCATCCCGAAGTTGGTGGTCCCGATGGCCCTGTTACCATGGCAGCCATCAAGGGTCGTAGGTGCTGCCGGAAGCTCCGAGCAACCCAACACGCAAGACTCAAATGCTAAACCAAGCTCCAATGCATGGATCTCAGAGATCCGGAGCTACTTGAAAGTCAATATCCTTCCTGACGATGATGTATCCGCTGACCAGATAGTCAGATTGGCTAAAATATACATGCTAGTAGAAGGGGATCTCTACCGGCGCGGTGCCAACGGCGTCCTAATGCGGTGCATCACAAGGGAAGAAGGTTGCGAGCTCCTCGCAGAAATCCATGGAGACGAGTGTGGGAACCACACGTCTTCTCGCACGCTGGTCGGTAAAGCCTTTCGGCATGGCTTCTACTGGCCTATAGCGCTCCAGGATGCAACTGAGCTGGTGAAGAAATGCAAAGCACACCAGTTCCATGCAAAGCAAATTCACACCCCGACTCAGCCTCTACAAATGATACCTCCTACATGGCCTTTCGCTGTGTGGGGGATGGACATCTTAGGACCTTTCCCAAGAGCCGTCGGAGGTTACAAGTTCTTGTATGTTGCCATTGACAAGTTCACCAAATGGCCGGAAGCAACTCCAATTGTGACAATAAACTAACAATCAGCTATCAACTTCTTGCAGTCCATCGTATGCAGATTTGGAGTCCCAAACAAAATCATAACAGATAATGGGACCCAATTCACAAGCTCTGTTTTTCAAGGATACTGCAAAGACATCGACATCCAAGTCAGCTACGCCTCCGTAGCTCACCCGACAAGCAATGGCCAAGCCGAGAGTGCAAATGCAGAAATCATGAAAGGACTCCAGACGCGCACATATGAGCGCCTGAAAAAAAATGGAGCCAACTGGATCGAAGAGCTTCCGCCCACTCTATGGGCCAACAGGACAACTCCAAACCGGTCAACTAGAGAGACACCCTTCTTCCTGGTGTACGGAGATGAAGCAGTCCTTCCTTAAGAAATCACCTTGGGGTCGCTTCGAGTCCGGACCTCCGACAAAGCCACGCAGGACCAGCTCCGGCGTGAAGATCTTGACCTCCTTGAAGAGGGAAGGTGTCGAGCAGCTGTTCGGAATGCCCGATACCGCCAAGCTCTTCGGCGCTATCACCAACGGCATGTTCACAGCCGACAGCTCAAAGAAGGCGATCTGGTGCTACGGAGAATACAATCCATAGAAGGGTTAAACAAACTCTCCCCCAGCTGGGAAGGACGCTTCCAAGTGATCAAAGTATCCCATCCCGGATGCGTTCGCTTGGCAACTGAGGATGGGGCACCTCTCCCAAATCCTTGGAACATTGAGCACCTCCGTAAGTCTACGCTTAATATCACGGAGGTGAGTCTGTAATTACATGTGATGTATGTTATAGAGTCATTGTACAGAGTCGGGTAGCTCCTCCGGGAGGGCAGCCGGACCTACCCCGTTAGGTCCGCAACGTCCATGCAACACTTGTCACAGTCTCAGAACTAAAAGTGTAGCTAGCTACCTTGGGTCAAATGAGAAACGAAACACACTTAGCCTGGTTTGTACCCTAAGAGTGTACTTGTTTCCCCTGTACCCCGAACCTATAATGAAAGACATCATTGTGTGAAAACAGACTCCACATGCATTTACTTTGTACAGGCTCAATATTTTTTATTTTTCTCTTTCTTGTCTATAACAAAGTTGTGCAGTTCTTAAGAAACTTTAGCTCGACCAGTTCATGTACAATTCGAGTTGCATTGTCTATCCTTCTGGGTTCAAATATTGTTGATGGTCTACTCGTCTGAATGCCGCCAAGCCAATCTAGGGCCGGAGTGTGCTATCGACTTAGCCTGGTCATGCACCCTAAGTACGCCACTCTACCTACACCCTGGTAGGCCGAAGTAAGGCGAGTCCAGAAATGATCGGACCTGAAGGAAACAAGACGACGCTCTTGATTGTATTTAGAATTGTGTTCGACCTAAAATTTTCTCGGGAATAGTAAGTCGCAATGAAGTTATAGATAGGAAATGGATTTTACTGTTTTTATTGACTTCAGTGTGCAGGAAAAATAAATATTTCATGATGATGGTGAATGAAGCCGGAGCTGCCAAAGCTCCGACATCCTCTAGGTGGCTCGTGGTCGATGTTCAAACATTGACATCGAGTATCTCTAGAGCTACTCAGTTCCGGTAAAGCTAGGGGGGGAAGCCGTCAACGTGAAGATGGTGGAAAGACTCTAAAGTGGAGTCTGCCGTTGACACACCATGTGTTGACAGAGGTCACTGCCAGAGCTACCAAGCTCCGACACCCCAAAGGGCTAACCGTCGATGCTTTACGCGTTGATGGAGACTACTACCGGAGCTACTAAGCTCCGACGATAGTCAATGCCGGAACCACTAAGCTCCGACAACCTCAGGGGGCCTACACTATCGAAGACTTCAGATCTACATTCTACAAGTTCGAAGCACGCAAGTCTTCAACAACTGTTACATCCTCTTGGTACATGTTCACAATTAAATTGTGTACATCTACCAGGGGGGCAAGTGAGACAAAGGTGTTGAAGACAAAAAATGAAATTCACAAAAATTTTTGGATTTCATTCATCTGGAGACAAGAGATTACAAAATTGGAGAAGAAGAAGAGAGAATACAAGCGGGAGCTACAAAGAGATGGTCTTAGACTCTGTGGAAGAACTAGGCGACCTTCTGGGCAACCTCCGACATGCTGGCTCGGGCGGATTCACCCTCTCCTTCAGTGGGGCCTTCAAGCACCGGGTACAGAGGATGTCGGTGGTTTGGATCCGGCAGATCTCCCGATACTACTAAAGTGTTAGAGGAGTTTGAGGTTCGGTGTGGGCGCGCGGAGATTCAAGAAGGTGAATTGTAAATGACACAGTAGACATGGAGATTTACGTGGTTCGGGCCGCCTGAGCGTAATACCCTACTCCACGGGATGTGTTGGTGTTGTATTGGTTGTCTGAGCTCAAAGTGAGTTCAGGGTGTAGAATGAGCGTCTAGTGTATCAAGCGTGTATATCGTATCCTCTATGTATCGTCGGCCTGTCCTTTTATAGTACAAGGGCAGGCCGTTACAAGTTAGCCTGGCCCGACATGTGGCCCTGGCGGTTACTAATATTGATACACATTCAACACGTTTAATTGCCCTTAATGACCGAGTTATGGGCTTTGACAGCATCGTTACTGGTAATTAAGGTCGTCTGATCGTGTGTCATTAATATAGTATTAATGACACTTGATCGGGTCTTTAAGTCCTTGATTCCCCTTCGAAGATCCGGAGCTGTTGTGGAGTTTTCCGGAGGTTAAAGGCTGAAGATCCGACGGTTGGACATGTGGCAGCTCCGGAGCATACTGTGGGAAACAGATAGCTCCAGAGCTACTTGACACGTGTCAGTTCCGGAGCTTCCCTCGGTCTGGGGTTAGGTCCGGGGGTGCCATTTCGGTACATAGCTCGGAGCTTCCCCCTTGTGGGCGGTAGCTCTGGTTTGATTGTACACGTGGCGACCCTGGGACTAACCATGTTGGAGAAGCGGGTCCAGTTATGTCTGACATGTGGGCCTCCGAAGGTCTTCAAATCAAGTAGATGACTTTCCCTCGAGATCTTTGTAATCTCAAGGGGTGTACGGTTCCCATGATACCGACAGTGGCCCCCTGGGCCCACCTCTGGGGAAGACCCATTGGGTGAAGTCATTCCGCCGGAGGTGGGTCCATCCTTGCGACTTTTGAATTGAGTCTTCAAAGGTCTTCAAATGTGCCGTTGGCGATGGTTTGGAGTTAAATCCTCGCCACGTGGCGTATCCCGTGTACGGCAGATGAGATCTTTGGCGTGCGGATCCCACGCAATTGAAGGTCGTCGGTTCCCGATACGAAAATCGTATCGGTTCCGCGCGCCTTGTCAGGACGCCGCCTTCGGGCTTCCCGCCTCATGATGACAACCGTTCGCCTGGGTAAGAACCTCAACTTGATCGTCGGAGTGGTCCCGAGCCCTCTTGTCATCGGTAGGGTAGTATTTTTGAGTAGTATTTTCGACTTCCTTGTGGTTTCCATCCAAGCGTTGCGAGGGCTTACTTAAGAAGGAAGGTGCGCACCGTCTGGAGTTCTTTACGCCTCTCATCTGATCTTGCGCTCAAACTCCCAACTTGTGCTCACTTTTCCTCTCTTGCCTTGTTATGTTGCGATGGAGTTGGGTCTCCGCGAGAGCCGTTTGAAGACCGATGGTGACCTGAAGAAGGTCCGGGCCCTCATGGGATGGTCCTCGGACTTCTTCAACTGCCTGGTCCGCGCCGGGGGAGAGCTCCTGTTTGAGAAGGAGCACGTCGACGAAATGGTGTACTTCTCTTCGTACGCCATGGTGGGGTTGATCCCACCTTTTTCCTCCTTTTTCTTGATGCTGCTAGACTTCTATGGTCTGCAGCTGTACCACCTTGGCCCCACTCCATTCTTCTTGTGTCTATCTTCGTCCACTTCTGTGAGATGTGGGTGGGCATCCCCCCTGCATTGAACTCTTTCGGACCTTCTTCACCGTCCATACTACCGGTAGGAGCAATGAGTACCTTGGCTTCTACTACTTCGTGAAGCGCAAGAAGTGCCCATTCAAGTACCTCCGGTCGTTTCCCTCTGGGAAGTGGGATGATTGGAAGAAGGATTGGATAGTCATCCGGGTGGAGGAGCACGAGAGGTTGGAGCTGCCCGAAGGCCTCCCCAACATTGACACAACAGTCTGGAGTGAAGCTTCGGTGCTGGCGGACGCCTTCAACCCTGCTCTGACCAGGATCCGCCGGTGCGTGGAGGGAGGATTAACCCCTCAGGCGGTGTTTTGTAACTTCCTGGTCAACAGGTGGGCACCGCTGAAGAGGAGAGAAAAACTCGCTTGGGCCCTCAACAGCGTGATGGACGGCGACCGGGTCGAGACCGGGCTGAAGTCCAACATGGTGGGGACAACCTTGGAGTTTCATCTCAAGAAGTTCCAGCACGGCATCGACGTCGCGGGTGACGACTTGACTCCGCCATCAGCTTTTCTCCCTCTGAACATGGAAGTAGAGTTCAGCAAGGAGCTCCGGCGGAAGATGCCTGTGCTTGACGACATTGGTGTCATCGAGAGAAGATCGACCTCCAGGGTGGTGATCCCTGGAGCTTCCTAAGGTGGCTCCGACCCTGCCCCGAAGCCAAGGGTCGAGGTCGTCGGCAAGGGCAAGGAGCCGGCGGACGAACTCCTGAGCCGGAAGAGGAAGCTGCAGCATGCCGACGGAAGGTCCGTCAGGCCTGCCACCTCTGCATCAGCTCCTTCTCCCTGGAGGGGGAGGTTTTCTACAACCGCGGTGACTGTACCCGCAGCGGCGTCCTCCCGGGGTGCTAGCTCCGAGCATGCGACTCCAGCACCAGGGCCGGTTGAGGCCTCTAGGCCCGGAGGTTCTTCCCGATCGAGGGGGGCCTCGACTAGGGAAATGCCCGTGGCTGCAACAAGTTTCGGGGGGCCTTCTGGAGCTTCCACGCCGGCTGCGGCTATGGTCAGCCCAGAACGCCCGGGAAAGAGGTTCCGCGCAAGCTGGTGCGGAAGCCTTCCAAGGTAATTTTTAATCTTTACCTCAGACGGTTGTTTTGTTGTAGTAACTGTTTTTTAAGTTTCTTTATCCATCATCTGCAGCGTTCCCAAGAAGAGGAGTGAGGCTCCACCCTCAGCCACAGCAGCTGAAACTGTGAGGGCGGAAGCTTCTGCTCCTGTCCCGGTGCCACCTCAAGTGGTGGCTGAAGCTGCGACAGCTCCGGCGCCAGCTGTCGTGGTCATGGACCTCGACTCATCCCCAGAGACTCCCGTGGTAGCGCTGGACCGCGGGAGAGAAGGTGCGCCAGCGGCACCTGCCCCGGAGTTTGAAGCTCCGGGTACTGGTGCAGAGATGAGGGAAGCTCCAGCCGTTGAGCTGGAGGAAGCAGTAATTCCGTCCCCAGAGCCGGAAATTGTCGAAGCTCCAGCGGTTGATCCGGAGGTAATTGAAGTCCCGGCGTGCGCGCCGAATGTTGAGGAAGTCCCGGCGGTTGGGCCGGCTACCTCTGAAGCATCGGCCGCAGAGCCGGTCGTTGTTGAAGCTCCGGCCGCAGGGCCAGTTGATGTTGAAGACCTTCCGGCTCCTGAGCCGGTTGTTGCAGAGGCGTCAGCGCTCGAGCTCCCAGTAGAGGAGGTGCTCAGGCCGGAGCCAGAAGCAGCTCCTGCTCCGGGAGTGACGACGCCGGAGGTACCCGCGGCTGAGCCGGAGTGCTCAAAAGAGGTTGCTGGCCCCCTGCCTGAGGGGGCAAATGAAGACCTGGCGGCGGGCCTTCGGAACCACTTCCAAAGGTCGGAACTTCATCAGCGGGACCTTCCTCGATGGCGACTGAGGCCATCCCGGAGGACAACCCTAGTGCCATAGAGGCTCAGGGGACCACTCTTGTGGAGTGGGACCCAATTTTTGTAACTGAAAACCCGCTGGAACCAGCGGAGGAGACCCCAGCAGGTTTGGAACCTATCCCGTTGTCGTTATCTATTGACAACGCCTGCTCCAGTCTGCGTCAAGTTCAGCTGGCATTCTTCCACGACAGTAAGGCTCTTGAAGAGGAGTGCCAAACCTTTAGGCGGTGGCGTAACCGGCTCTACTTCGAGACCAAGCTGGCACAGTCGAGGCTAGCAGATGACAAAGAATGGATCAAGCGGGAGAAGGTCCGCTTGGAATACTGGGGCAAATTATTGGATGACAGGGAGAGCATGACTCACGCCCTGGACGCTCAATCCCGGGCCATTTATGAGCAGGCCAAAGCAGCTAATAGTGCGGCTGATGAACGCCAAGAAAGGCTGGAAGCCATTAACACTACTCTCATCAAGCGCCGGGAGGAGGCTCGAAGATGAAGAGCAGAAACTCCTTGAGCTGCGAGATGACGTCCTGAAGAGGGAGGAGGAGCTCACCGAAAAGGTGGCTCTGGCTGACAAGGGCCTCGAGGAGCGTGCCAAGAAATTGGAAGAGCGCTGCACTGAGGAGGAGAAGGCCTGGGTGCGGTGGCAGGAACTCTATGAGCAAGAGTGTGCCATCGCAACCAGGGAGAAGAAAGTGAGGGGCAGGGAGAAGGACCTGGTTGACCGTCGGAACAAGATCCACCTCCGGGAGAAGGAGCTCGGAAAACTCGAGAAGCGAGTTGCTGAAAAGATTCAGCAAAATGCCAAAGAAGTTGAGCGCCTCGCTTGCGAGAATTCTGAACTGGTGGCGGCCAGAACATCCTTGGAAGAATTGAAGGGTTTGAGGACTGCGGACTCCCTACAGATTTGGGAGTTCCTGGGCAAGGCCAACGACGCGCTGACACTGATGGGCTTCAGTCCCGTGCGTCCGAATGATTCGGAGCCGGAGCCGGACCTAGCGTTGCAGGCGTTGAGCTCGGCAGGTAGCAAACTCTCCAAGGTGCGCGACGTCATCGTGGACCAATTGGAGGTTGAGGGGCAATCCCTAGCGAAGAATGTCGCAGAGTATGTGCTGACGTGCTACACCAGCGGGAATCCCCAATTCCCTCTGGACCCGGTGCTTGAAGGTCCCGTTGAAGGAGAAGGTGAAGCTGCCCGAGCCAACGTGTCGGAGGTTGCCCAGAAGGTCGCCCAGTTCTTCCATAGGGTCTAGGACCATCACCGTAGCTCCCACTTGTATTCTCTCTTTTTCTTCCTCAATTTTGTAATCCCTTGTCTCCAGATGAATGAAATCCCCAAATTTTTGTGAATTTCACTTTTTGTCTTCAACACTTTTGTCTTCACTTGGCCCCCTGGTAGATGTACACAATTTGATTGTGAACATGTACCAAGAGGATATTGTGTTTTGTTGAAGGCTCATTTGCTTCGAACTTGTAGAGTGTAGGTCCGAAGTCTTCGATAGTGAAGGCCCCCTGAGGTTGTCGAAGCTTAGAAGCTCCGGCATTATCTATCGTCAGAGCTTAGTAACTCCGGCAATAGTCCCTATCAACGCGTAGAGCATTGATAGTTAGTCCTCCGGGGTATCGGAGCTAGTAGCTCCGGCAGTGACCTTTGCCAACACGTAGTTTGTCGGCAGCAGACTCCGTTTGTAGGGTCTTTTCACCATCTCTTATTTAGCGTCGACGGCTGGCCCCCCTAGCTCTACCGGAGCTTGGTTGCTCCGGTGATGCTCGTTTTCAATGTTTAACATCGATTTCAAGCCACCTAGGGGAGTCAGAGCTTTGTTAGCTCCAGCTTTTCTCCATCAATGTAGATTTTTTATTTTTCCTGCACACTGAAGCCAAGAAAAATAGTAAAATTCGTTTCTTGCCTATAACTTCGTCGCGGCTTACGATTTTCAAGAAAATTTTAGGTCAAACGTGATTCTAAATACAACCGAATGCATTGTCTTTTCTTCCAGGTCCAATTGTACTTGGACCCGCCTTACTTCGGCCTACCGGGGTGTAGGTAGAGTGGTGTACTTAGGGTGCTTGACCAGGCTAAGTCGATAGCACACTCTGGACCTAGGTTGGCTTGGCGGCATTCAGGCGAGTGGGCCATGAACAATATTTGAATCCAAAAGAATTGACAATACAACTCGAATCGTATATGAACCGGTCGAACTAAAATTTCTTAAGAATTGCACGTCTTTATTATAGACAAGAAAGAGAAAAATAAAAAATGTTGAGCTTGTACAAAATGAATGCACGTGGAGTCTGTTTCACATGAAGATGTCTTTCATTATAGGTCTGGGGTACAGGGGAAACAAGTACACTCTTAGGGTACGGAACCAGGCTAAGCGTATTTCATTTCTCGTTTAACCCAGGGTAGCTAGCCACACTTTTAGTCCTGAGACTGTGACAAGTGTTGCATGAACTTTGCGGACCTTCCGGGAAAGGTCCAGCTGTTCTCCCGGAGGAACTACCCGACTCTGTACAATGACTCTATAACATACACCTCAAGTTACTACAGACTCACCTCCGTGATGTTAAGTGTAGAACTTACAGGGGTGCTCAATGTTCCAAGGATTTGGGAGAGGTGTCCCATCCTCGGTAGCCAAGCGAACGCTTCCGGGACGGGATACTTTAATCACTCGGAAGGGTCCCTCCCAGCTGGGGGAGAGTTTGTTTAACCCTTCTCTGGATTGTATTCTCCGTAGCACCAGATCGCCTTCCTTGAGCTGTCGGTTGTGTACATGCCGTTGATGATAGCGCCGAAGGGCTTGGCAGTATCGGGCATTCCGAACAGCTGCTTGGCGCCTTCCCTCCTCAAGGAGGTCTAGGTCTTCACGCCGGAGTTGGTCCTGCGTGGCTTCGTCGAAGGTCCGGACTCGGAGTGACCCCAAGGTGATTTCTGGAGGAAGGATTGCTTCAGCTCCATACACCAGGAAGAAGGGTGTCTCTCCAGTTGACCGGTTTGGAGTTGTCCTGTTGGCCCATAAAGTGGGCGGAAGCTCTTCAATCCAGTTGGCTCCATGTTTTTTCAAGCGCTCATAGGTGCGCGTTTTGAGTCCTTTAAGGATTTCAGCATTTGCTCTCTCGGCTTGGCCATTGCTTGCTGGGTGAGCTACGGAGGCGTAGCAAACTTGAATGCCGAGGTCTTCGCAATATCCTTGAAATGCAGAGCTTGTGAATTGGGTCCCATTATCAGTGATGATTTTGTTTGGGACTCCAAATCTGCATACAATGGACTGCAAAAAGTTGATAGCAGATTGCTTGTTGATTGTCACAACTGGAGTTGCTTCCGGCCACTTGGTGAACTTGTCAATGGCGACGTACAGGAACTTGTAACCTCCGACGGCTCTTGGGAAAGGTCCCAAGATGTCCATCCCCCACACAACGAAGGGCCATGTAGGAGGTATCATTTGTAGGGGCTGAGCCGGTGTGTGAATTTGCTTTGCATGAAATTGACATGCTTCGCATTTCTTCACCAGCTCAGTTGCATCCTGGAGTGCTGTAGGCCAGTAGAAGCCATGCCGAAAGGCTTTACCAACTAGCGTGCGGGAAGACGCGTGGTTCCCACACTTGCCTCCATGGATTTCTACGAGGATCTCGCAACCTTCTTTCCTTGTGATGCACCACATTAGGATGTCATTGGCACCGCGCCGGTAGAGATCCCCTTCTACCAACGTGTATCTTTTAGCCAATCTGACTACCCGGTCAGCGGATACATCACCGTCAGGAAGGATGTTGTCTTTCAAGTAGTTCCGGATCTCTGAGATCCATGCATCGGAACTAACTTGAGCATTTGAGTCTTGCGTGCTGGGTTGCTCGGAGCTTCCGGCAGCACCTACGACCCTTGATGGTTGCCATGGTAATAGGGCCATCAGGACCATCAGCTTTGGGATGCTGATCTCGCCCCCTTCGCTCAGTTCGGCAGACTGAGCTGTGGGTTTTGACAACCTCCGGACAAAAGTTCCGTCAGGAGCCGGAGCTTCGGTTGACGCTTTCGTCGAGAGTTCGCCGGCTTTAGCGTTGTGGGCACGCTAGACATGGTGGAGATCTAGGACTTCGAAGTCCTTCTGAAGCCTCTGGACTTCAAGGAGGTAAGCAGCTAGCTGGAGATTGTTGCAGGAGCATTCACCCTTCACTTGCTTAATGATGAGCTGCGAATCTCCCTTGACCAGCAGTTGCTTGACACCGTATGACAGTGCCACCCTTAGTCCGTAAATGAGTGCTTCATATTCCACCATGTTGTTGGTTGCCTTGAAGTCAAGGTGTACCATGTATTTTACCTTCTCCCCGGTTGGTGCGAGGAGAAGGATTCCAGCTCCGCCCCCCTGCTTTTGCATGGAGCTGTCGAAGTAGAGGGTCCAATGAGGCTCGGTGAAGACCGGAGCTTTGTGTTCTGGCTTCTGCTCACTGGGGCCCCCAAGGTTTGATGGAGAGGGAGTCCATTCTGCCACGAAGTTCGCCAATGCTTGACTCTTGACCGCTTGCCTTGAAATGAATTCAAGATTGAATTCGGCCAATTCCGCTGCCCACTTTGCAATATTCCCAGTTGAATTGGGATTATGCAAGATTGCTCGAAGTGGGTAAGAAGTCACCACTGAGATCTTGTGAGCTTGGAAATAATGGTGAAGCTTCCTGGAGGCAATAAGAACTGCATAGAGCAGTTTATGCACCTCTAGGTATCGAGTGTTGACATCATGTAGTACTTCACTGATGAGGTACACTGGGCGTTGAATGGTCCGGACCCTCCCGGAGGGGCCCGGAGCTTCCTCTTCACTGATCCGGATCCTCCCGGAGGGATGCAGATTTTCTTCGGGGACTTCCGGGTCCTAGCTGGAGGATCCCAGAGCTTCTTCAGAAGCGACCTGGACCCTCCCGGAGGGGTCTGGGTCTTCTGAAGTGACTTCTTGTGGATTCAAGTCTAGGAGCTGGGACCCAGACTTGCTTTCAGGATCCTCCGGACCCTCCTGAAGGGGTCTGGATTCCTGAGTATGGGGTAGTTCTGGTCTCTCTGCGACCAGGACCATACTGACGACTTCGTTAGTGGCTGAAATGTAAAGCAGCAAAGGCTCTCCAGAGTTCAGAGCTACCAGAATTGGTAGGGTGGTGAGGAACTGTTTTAGCTCCTGGAATGCCTTTTCTGCTTCTTCAGACCATTGGAATGGTCCGAACTTCCTCAATAACTTGAAGAAGGGGAGTGCCCGTTCTGCCAGTCTTGAAATGAACCGGCTGAGGGCTGCTAGACATCCAGTTAGCTTTTGGACATCTTTGATGCGGGCTGGTGGCCGCATGTCTTCAATGGCCTTGATCTTCGCTGGATTAGATTCTATGCCCCGGTGACTTACCAGGAAACCAAGAAGTTTTCCGGAGCTAACCCCGAAGACACACTTGTCTGGGTTTAGTTTTGTGCGGGTGACCTGCAGCTTATCAAAGACGGCCTGCAAGGTGTCAAGGAGTGACTCCTTGTTCTTGACCTTGACCACGATGTCATCGACGTACACTTCCACTATGTCTCTAATGAGTTCTTCAAAGGTTTTGTGCATAGCTCGTGTAAGACCTATGTGTGCTGAATACATCGGCTTGTAGTGAATACACTTGGCTTTGATGATAAAAGTTTTAAATATCACCAAAACACCTTTTTATCAAGGTCCGACTCTAGCTTTGAGCTACAGCAAGATCCGACCATAGGTCCGACTTGTTTTGGGTAGCTCCGATTACGTTAGATGCTAGGTCCAGCTTCTTGGTAAGGTCCGACTAGCTTTGGTTAGCTCCGGTGAGCTTTATCTTTAGCTCCGGCATGTCTTTGATAGCTCCGGCATATACTTGATAGTTTCGGCATGCTTTTGCTAAGCTCCGACGTACTTTGTCTAGCTCCGGTTTTGGGTTGACTAGTTTTTGGTAAGCTCCGGTGCTAGGATCTACTAGTTTTGGTATGCTCCGGTGCTAGGATCTACTAGTTTTGGTAAGCTCCGGCACTAGGTTATACTAGCTTTTGTTAGCTCCGGGTCAAGCTCCGGGTTGCTCTGGCAAGCTCCGGAACTTGAGCTAAGTGCTTCTGCTTTTCATTTGCAATGTTTCGTACTTGCTTTACATTGTTGGAAAGATTGCTTAGTATTCGTTTACTAAGTTTTTGGTGCATTTTGGTTGATATGGATAATACTATGCTACTGTGGTTTTGCAACATGCTTATGTGAGGTTCTCACGTAAGGTGTTGTGTTCGGAACTAACTTGAGTCAAATCGAGGAATTGGGCTCGTATGGATTGTTTGTTTGTTCATGTGCAGGTGTTGCTTGAGTTCAAGTCATGGTTGGTGACAGGATCCATTGGACTAGTCTCAGGAGGAGATGAGGTTCCAACAACCAAGTTCGGGAGGAACTGTGGTTGAGCGGGTCAGGAGCTCGCGCAGGATGATTGAATCAAGGGCAGTGCATATGAAGGTCGAAGGAAGGTGTTCGCACGTGTGCATGAGGTGCATGATGTGGCAACATGATTCTAGAGACGGATTATGGAAGGAAGATCTGATCGGAAGGATCGAATCGTATCGGTTGAAGACTTAGGCTGCTAGCTGAGTCGGTTATGGCTCGGTATGGAAATATCGAGTTGGTTATGTTAGGATTTCGTGTGCGTCACGAATTTGAGTTGTTTAGGAATGTGGGATACGTTCCTAAGGTGTTTGGAAGTCTTAAGATTGCTTCTATCTGCGTATAGAAGAGTCCTAAGCAGTTTTAGAAAGTTCCGATTGTGATCGGATTAGGATTGGAGTCCTAGTTGAGATTGTGATGGCCTAAGGGCTGGTTATATAAGCGAGGGAAGGCCAAAGCTCGTAAGAGACGACTTTGGGGCTGTTCCTCTTGTGTTATATTGAATAAAATTTGTAGTTTGAAGGAACTTTTGTGCCTTGTTCGTCCGACTTGTTCCAGACAAGTTTTACTCGTCGAGTTTCTGGACAGCACTACCTTTCGTCGGTGGTTTTATCATAACTCGAGTTTTACAGATCCAATTGACGTGATTCTTTTTGCGTTGTCTTCACAACTTGATTTTATATCATCTGTCAAAATTTCACGGTCATTGGATTTCTGAGCTACACGAGTTTCTTTGCAGCATTCCAGAAACTGTTTTTCTCGGGTAGGTCAGATTGACCATAGTCTGATCTTTTGATCATAACTTGAGTTTTTCTCGACGGATTTGAGTAATTCTTATTGTGTTGTCTTCGTGACTTGATTCTCTCTGATATATATCACTTTTGTCACGGTGAAACACGTTTAGATTAGTCTCACATACGATTTCTTTAACAGATCGTTTTTCTGCCAAAAGGGTTTGGGGTTTAATTGTTTCCGCTGCGTAAGATTTTTAAATCTACCATTCACCCCCCTCTGGTAGCTTTTCACGTGATCTTCGATCCTACAGCTCGTACAAAGGTTGAAGCTGCATTCTTGAGACCAAATGGCATGGCTGTATAATAGTACAATCCATCTACTGTGATGAAAGAGGTATGCTCTTCATCTTCCCTAGACATTCTGATTTGATGATACCCAGAATATGCGTCTAGGAAACACAGTAATTCACACTCGGAGGTGAAATCCACTATCTGATCTATTCTAGGTAGTGGGAATGGATCTTTTGGACATGCCTTATTTAGTGTTGTGTAGTCAATACACATCCGAAGTTTCCCGTCGGCCTTGGGCACAACGACTGGGTTTGCCAGCCATTTTGGATGGAAGATTTCTCGAAAGAATCCAGCTTCGAGCAACTTCTTCACTTCTTGCCGAATGAAGTTATGTCGCTCTATGGATTGCTTCTGAGGCTTCTGATGCACAGGCCGGGCGTCGGGGTAGATATTCAGATTGTGCTCAATCACTTCCCTGGGGATCCCAGGCATTTGTGACGGTTGCCAGGCAAACACGTCGACATTAGCCCGAAGGAAAGTGATGAGCGCGAGTTCCTATTTGTCGTTCAATCCCCCCGATATACGGGTGGTCTGAGCAGCATCGGAACCGATTTGGACGACTTTGACGGGAATGTTGATGTCGCCGCTTGGCTGCACACGAGTTGCAGAAGTCGAGCCTCGCTGACGAATGCTCAGGGGTTTTGGAGCTTGCTCCTGCCTGGAGTCCTCCTCTTGTGCCGTAGTAAGCGCATGGAGTTCTTCTAGAGCAGTTACTCCAGCGGTACGATCTCCGCGGATCCGGAGAACGCCTACTGGTGTTGGCATCTTTAACACCAGGTAGCCATAATGAGCAGCTGTCATGAATTTGTACAAGGCAGGCCTACCCAAGATGGCATTAAAGGGTAAGTTGATCTGAGCAACGTCAAAGACCAACTTCTCGGTGCGATACTTCTTCCGGGTCCCGAAGGTAACGGGGAGGGTAATAGCTCTGAGTGGGGTAATGGCTCCTGGACCTACTCCGGAGAAAGGTCGGGAGGGGTGGAGATCCAAAGGTCAGAGCTGAAGCTTGGTAAAAGCTTCGAAGCTTATGAGGTTGAGCCCCGAACCTCCGTCTACCATGACATGGTGGAGCTGGATGTTATTGATGGTAGGAGATACCATCAAAGGTAGCTGACCTGCTCCAACCATGCTTCGAGGGCAGTCCGGAGCATCAAAAGTGATGGTTGTGTCCATCTACTTCCGATGAGGCTCCGCCCTGGCTGTAGGAGCTACAGCAGCCATGTCCCGACGCATAGTATTGATGACACGGCGGGAGGTGATGTCCCATGATCCACCAAAAATGGTGTTCATGGTCTTCCGACGCTCGTTGTTAGAGACGTCAGAATCGTCGTTGACGGAGGTGTAGACGGCCTTCAGGACCTTTTTGGGATCCTGAAAACCTAACTCCTCTTCATTCGGAGCTTCGTCAACTTTTTGTTTTCCTTCCCTCTGCCGGAAAGGAGCTTCTTCCCGGCACTTGTTGTAGCGCTCGGCAAGGTTTTGGACCTCCCGACAGTCTTCCAAACTGTGGTTGTTCGTTTTGTGAATTGGACACCACACTTTGGGTTTGCCACCGTCTTCAGAAGACAGTCGAGGTCGCTTCTCGGGGCATGGCCCCCGGCCACCCGGAGCTGCAGCAGCTGCAGCATTGGATGCACTGGCCAACGACTTCTTCTTGCCGTTGGTCTTTTTCTTCTTCTTGCCACTCCCGGAGGTAGCGGCTTCTCCTTTGGAGGATTTCTTGTGATCCTATGGAGTTAGTTTGGAGTGCATTTCACGGCCCTCCGCAGCTCTAAGCACATTTATCGGCCAAACTGAAGAGTTCCGTGACACTGGTGATCTCCTTGATCGCCAGTTTCTCCAACATCTTCTTATCCAGTACACCCTGTCTGAATGCCACAATGATAGAGGCACTAGAGATAGAAGGGATAATGTTACGTACCTGAGAGAATCTCTGGATGAATGATCGTAGGGATTCTCCCCCTTTTTGCACGACTGCAAAAAGGTCCAGTTCAGTGCCTGATCGGGTGTATGAACTCCCGAAGTTGGCGGTGAACTGCCGACACATCTCCTCCCAACTGCTGATGGAGTTGGGTGGAAGGATCATAAACCAGGACCTGGCGGTCCTAGTTAAAGCCACTGGGAAACAATTGGCCATTACGGCCTCATTTCCTCCAGCTGCCAAGATAGCAGTGGAGTAAATCTGAAGAAATTTGACAGGATTAACAGTCCCATCGAACTTCTCCAACAGGTGAGGCCGAAACTTCTGTGGCCACCTAACCATACGCAGATGCATGGCCAGGGCTGAACATCCTCCTCCTACTCCTTCAGGAGCAGGAACGTCTTGAGCTTCTCGTCTTTCACGAGCACACTCAATATAGACTCGACCGTCTTGTTGGCGGTATCGGCGATCAAGCTCCGCCCGGAGGTCATGAGTTAAAAGCCTTGACACCGTGTGAGTGCGTCGTGCCCCGGAGGGCAATGACGTCACCTGCTGTGATGCAGCACATCTCCTGTTGTTGGAAACGTGCGGACCAAGTCTGCCAGACAAGGTCCGTCACTGCGACGGGGCCCATCCTGAAGGAGGAGGACCCTGGTTGCTGATGCGGTCGGCTGCTGCTGCAACCAAATGTTCCACATCAGCCCTCCACTGCTCCAGTGCATCCTGGGATGCATCCGGAGGTGGTGGGCATTGGAGAAGAGCACGTGCTGCATGGAGCGCGTGTTCCGGGTTGTCATGATTTGCCGATGCAGTGATTGACGCCGGTGCACCATCGCGTTGTCCAGCTTGATTTGCTGGTGGAGGTGACGGTGGTGGTAGTGTGACTCTTGCTGGCGCTGAGGCTCCTGCTGGTGGCTGCATATTGGAGGGATTGCCTCCAACAGCTTGAACAGCAGGATGACTGTTGGATGATCCAGCAGCTGAGTTCACCATTCTTGAAATCTCAGGCACCCCTACCTGGCGCGCCAACTGTCGGTGGTTTGGATCCGGCAGATCTCCCGATACTACTAAAGTGTTAGAAGAGTTTGAGGTTCGGTGTGGGTGCGCGGAGATTCAAGAAGGTGAATTGTAAATGACATAGTAGACACGAAGATTTACGTGGTTCGGGCCGCCTGAGCGTAATACCCTACTCCACGGGATGTGTTAGTGTTGTATTGGTTGTCTGAGCTCAAAGTGAGTTCAGGGTGTAGAATGAGTGTCTAGTGTATCGAGCGTGTATATCGTATCCTCTATGTATCATCGGCCTGTCCTTTTATAGTACAAGGGCAGGCCGTTACAAGTTAGCCTGGCCTGATATGTGGCCCCGGCGGTTACTGATATTGATACACATTCAACATGTTTAATTGGCCTTAATGACCGAGTTATGGGCTTTGACAGCACCGTTACTGGTAATTAAGGTCGTCCGATCGTGTGTCATTAATATAGTATTAATGACACTTGATCGAGTCTT
The DNA here is from genome assembly GCA_036927565.1 of Tuctoria greenei. Classification (NCBI taxonomy): domain Eukaryota; kingdom Viridiplantae; phylum Streptophyta; class Magnoliopsida; order Poales; family Poaceae; genus Tuctoria; species Tuctoria greenei. The sequence continues at coordinate 164,639,786 of JAYESD010000009.1, read as the reverse complement.
GAAGTCCTTATTCCCCTTCGAAGATCCGGAGCCGTTGTGGAGTTTTTCGGAGGTTAGAGGCTGAAGATCCGACGGTTGGACACATGGCAGCTCCGGAGCATACTGTGGGAAACAGATAGCTCCGGAGCTACCTGACACGTGTCAGTTCCGGAGCTTCCCTCGGTCTGGGGTTAGGTCCGGGGGTGCCATTTTGGTACATAGCTCAGAGCTTCCCCCTTGTGGGCAGTAGCTCCAGTTTGATTGTACACGTGGTGACCCTGAGACTAACCATGTTGGAGAAGCGGGTCCGGTTATGTCTGACACATGGGCCTTCGAAGGTCTTCAAATCAAGTAGATGACTTTCCCTCGAGATCTTTGTAATCTCAAGGGGTGTACGGTTCCCAGGATACCGACAGAGGGAATTGAGGGTCCCGACCGGTGTAGCACGTCAGCACAAACTCTACGACGTTCTTCGCTAGGGATTGTCCCTCAGTTTCCAGCTGGTCCGCGATGACATCGCCCATCTTGGTGATCTTGTTGCCTGCTGAACTCAGTGCCTCCAACGCCTAGTCCAGCTCCGGCTCCGGATCATCCAGACGCACGGGACTGAAGCCCATTGACGTCAGCGCGTCGTTGGCTTTGCCAAGGAAGTCCCAAACTTGTTGGGACTTCGTAGCCCTTGTGCTTCGCATCTCCACCAAGGATCTTCTGGCAGCCGCAAGCTCCGAGTTCTCCCGACCAAGACGCTCCACCTCTTTGGCATTCTGCTCCACCTCTTTGGCATTCTGCTGAATCTTGTTCCCGCGTGGATCTCATTCCGACGGTTGACCAGATCCTTCTCTCGGCCCCGCACTTTCTTCTCCCTGGCGGCAATGGCATTCTCTTGCTTGTAGAGATCTTGCCCTCACTCCCAAGCCTTCCTCTCCTCCTCCTCACAACGCTCCTCCAATTTCTTGGTGTGTTCTTCGAGGCTCTTGTCACCCAGAGCTGTCTTTTGGACAAGCTCTTCCTCCCTCTTCACGAGGTCGTCCCGTAGCTCCAGGAGTTTTTGCTCTTCATATTTGAGCTTTCTCTCCCGCGCCTCAAGAGCCTCCCGACGCTTGACGAGACTATCGTGGATGGCGGCGAGCCTCTCCTGGCGATCATCCGCTGCGCTATTTGCAGCTTTGGCCTGCTCATAGATGGCCCAGGACTGGTTTTCGAGGGATCAAGTCATGCTTTCCCTCTCATCCAACAGCTTACCCCAGTACTCCAGGCGGACCTTCTCCCTCTGCACCCACTCCTTGTCATCAGCCAGCCTCGACTGTGCCAGCTTGGTCTCGAAATGGAGTCGGTTGCGCCACCTCCTAAGGGTTTGGCGATCCCCTCGAGGGCCTTGATGTTGTGGTAGAAAGCCAGTTGGACCTGGCAAAGACTAGAGCAGGCGTTGTCAATAGACAACGATAGGGGGGTCGGTTCTGGACCTGCTGGGGTCCTCTCCGCTGGCTCCAGCGGATCTTTAGTGACAAAAATTGGGTCCCACTCTACAAGAGCGATCCCCTGAGCTTCTACGACACTAGGGTCATCCTCCGGGATAGCCTCGACCGCCGTCGAGGAAGGTCCTGCAACAGAAGTTCCGACCTCCGGAATTGACTCCCAAGGTCCCGCCGCCAGGTCATCAACAACTGGCGCCTCAGGCGGGGGGGGGGGGGGGGGCAGCAGCTTCATCTTGGCACCCTGGTTCAGCAACGGGCGCCTCCGGGATCACCACTTCCGGAACAGGTGTTGAAGGTTCAGTCGGAGTAGGAGTTACTTCCGATGCAGGCGCAGGCGCCTCCTCCGCCGCTGGCTCAGGTGCAGGCGCTTCAACCATCATGGGCTCAGGCGCTGGCGCTTCGATCACCATAGGCTCAGGCGCTGACACCTCCGCAGCGACTGGCTTGGACGCCAGAACCTCTTCAATGACCGGTTCTACAGCCGGAACTTCTACAGCAACCGACTCTATCGCCGGATCTTCCTCAACATCCGACTCAAGTGCTGGAGCTTCATCAACACCCGGCTTCACCACCGGGACCTCATCAACCACCGGCTCGACTGCCGAGGCTTCAACAACATCCGGCTCTAGGGACGGAATTGCAGCTACCTCCGGCTCTATGGCCGGAGCGTCCAATATCTCAGCATCCAAGCTCGGATCTTCAACCTCCAGAGCTGGTGCCGCTGGTACATCTTCATTCCCATGGTCTGGCGCTACCACGGGAGCTTCTAGGGATGAGTCGAGGTCCAAAACCACGACAGCCAGCGCTGGGGCTGCCGCAGCCTCAGCCACCTCTTGGGGCGGCGCTGGAATAGGAGCCGGAGCTTCAGCCTGCACAGCCTCAACTGCTGTTGCAGGGACCGGAGCTTCAGCCCTTTTCTTAGGCACGCTGTGTATGAAGGATGAAGAAACTCAAAATACAGATATAACAATAAAACAACTAGCTGAGGTAAAAAATCAAAAATTACCTCAGAAGGCTTCTGCACCAGTTAGCACGGAACCTCTTTTCTGGACGCTCTGGACTGACACCAGCCGCCACTGGCGTGGTAGTCCCGGAAGGTCCTCCGGAGCTTCCTGCGGCTACCAGCGTTGCCTTGGTCGAGGCCCCCCTCGATCGGGAAGGGCCTCCGGACCCAGAACCCTCAGCTGGCCCTGGTGCTGGAGTCACATGGCCGGAGCTAGCACCCCGGAAGATGCCACTGCTGGAGTAGATGCCGCCGTTGAAGACCTCCCCCTCCGGGGAGAAGGAGCTGCTGCAGAAGAAGCAGGCCTGACGAACCTTCCGTCGGCATGCTTCAGCTTCCTCTTACGGCTCGAGGGCTCAACCAACTCCTTGCCCTTGCCTACGACCTCAGTTCTTGGCTTTGGGGCCAGAACGGATCCGTCTTGAGGAGCTCCGGAGATCGCCAACCCAGTTGTCGAACGCCTCTCAACGACACCAAGGTCGCACCGACATCGTCCATCGGAGCTCCCTGCTGAACTCTACCTCCATGTTCAGAGGGAGGAAAGCTGCCGTCGGAGCCAAGTCGTCACCCTCGACGTCGATGCCGTGCTGGAACTTCTTGAGGTGGAACTCCAAAGTTTCACCCTCCAAGTTGGACTTCAAACCGGTCTCGATCCGGTTGAGGGCCCAAGCAAGCTTCTCCCTCTTCTTCAGCGGAGCCCACCTGTTGGTCAGGAAGTTTCAAAACACCGCCTGAGGAATCACCCCTCCTTCCACGCACAGGCGGATCCTGGTCAGGGCAGGGTTGAAGGCGTCCAACAACACCGGAGCTTCACTCCAAACTGCAATGTCGATGTTGGGGAGGCCTTCCGGCAGCTCCAACTTCTCGTGCTCCTCCACCCTGATGACAATCCAATCCTTTTTCCAGTCGCCCCACTTCCCAGAAAGGAACGACCACATGTACTTGTACGGGCACTTCTTGCGCTTCACAAAATAGTAAAAGCCAAGGTACTCGTCACTCCTGCCCATAGTGTGGACAGTGAAGAAGGTGTGGAAGAGCTCAATGCAGGGGGAATGCCCACACACATCTCGCAGAAGTGGACAAAGATCGACACCAGGAGAATGGAGTGGGGGCCAAGGTGGTACAGCTGCAGACCATAGATGTCTAGCAGCATCAAGAAGAAAGAGGAGAAAGGTGGGATCAGTCCCACCATGGCATACACGGAGAAGTACACCATGTCGTCGGCATGTTCCTTCTCGAACGGAAGCTTGCCGGCGCGGACCAAGTGGTTGAAGAAGTCAGGGGACCATCCCATGAGGGCCCGAACCTTCTTTAAATCACCATCGGTCTTCATTCGACTCTGGCGGAGACCCAACTCCATCGCGGCAAAGCGAGGCAAGAGAGGAAAAGCAAGCGAAAGTTTGGAAGGTTTGAGCGCAAGTTCAAATGAAAGGCGTAAAGAACCCCAAATGGTGTGTGCTTCCCTTCTTAAGTAAGCCCCCGCAACGCTTGGATGGAAACCGCAGAGGAGCCGGCGATACCAGTCAGAAACTTCACCCCACCAATGACAAGGGGGCCCGGGGCCACCCCGACGATCAAGTCGAGGTCCTTACCCCAAGCGAATGGTTGTCATCATGAAAGGCGGGAAACCCGAAGGCGGCGGCCTGACAGACGCGGAACCGATACAATTTTCGCATCCGGAACCGGCGACCTTCAATTGTGTGAGATCCGCACGCGGAGATCTCACCTGCCGCCTCTAGGATATGCCACGCGGTGAAGGTTTAACTGCGAACTATCGCCAACGGCACGTCCGAAGACTCTTGAAGACACGGCTCAAAAACCGAAGAATGGACCCACCTCCGGCGGAATGACTTCATCCAAAAGGTACCCTACGTATCGGATACCCCTTGAGATTGCAAAGATCACAAGGAAACTCCATCTACCAGATTTGAAGACCTTCGAAGGCCCCACATGTCAGGTGTAACCAGACATGCTTCCTCGACATGGTTAGTCCCAGGGCCACCACGTGTATCATAAGACCGGAGCTATCGCCCACACATGGGAAAGCTCCGGACTAGATACCATTATGGCATCCCCGGACCTAACCCCAGACAGAGGGAATCTCCGGTACTGACACGTGTCCAACAGCACTGGACCTACCCGTCCACGACGGTAAGCTCCAGAGCTGCCACGTGGCTGAACCGCCGGACCTTCAACTTCAACAATCTGGCTGGTGGACCCCCCAACGGCTCCGGACCTTCAAGGAGCAATCAAAGGCTTCAATACCTTATTAAGTGTCATTAATGCCATATTAATGACACACGATCGGATGGCCCTTAATACCAGTAACAACACTGTTAAGGCCCATTACCGGGCTATTAAGGGTAATTAACCTCATTAATTGTGTATCAAGCATGTGTAACTGCCAGGGCCACATGTCGGGCCAGGCTAAAAGTGTAACGACCAGTCCTTATACTATAAAAGGACTGGTCGATGATACACAAAGGGACGGCTTCAGATCTCTTCTAAACTCCCTGACCTAGACGAGCTTCTTCTTCTAGAGCTTCTTCTAGACTCAGACGCTCAATACAACACCAACACACCCCCGTGGAGTAGGGTATTACGCTCAGGCGGCCCGAACCACGTAAATCTATGTGTCCAATTGTCCTTCACCTTCTTGAATCTCTGTGCGCCCATTACCGAACTACAACTCCTCGATCTACCAATGGTAGTATCGAGAGATCTGCCGGATCCAAACACCGACAGTAGGACTAGACCTAACCGTCATCCTCACACGCATCAGCTTCTTTGTCTTCTGATAAACCACATATAAAGCAAGAGTGAGTACATAAGGTACTCCACAAGCCCTAACACTACTCAAGGGGAGGTGTTTCATGCATTAGGGCTTGTAGCAAGGAGAGGCCATACGACTTAGTTTTACCGAAAAGCATTTTATGCAAGGTTCTCTTTAAAAAGAGTTTTGCAATAAGAGGGAAAAGTAGTTGGATCAGTATTATTATAGTTGGTGGGCCCTGAGAGAGTTTCAGACCACCTCGCCAGTTCCCTCACTTTTAGATGAGTCTTCGGACCCATGGCCCTGACGACTCCGGTATGCATGCCAACACTTCCTCAAAACACGGCGGCCTCGGCCACCCACACACACACACACTTCAAGGATATGCACTAATGCTAATCATAAGGAGCCTAGAGCATAGCGTGTCAAGACTGTGACAACAGGTATCCGGATAGATTAAGACTCTACAGAGTTTGTACACTTTACCCATAGGCCATGCACACTTAGCAAGGGTATGACATGACGTTCATCGCATCTTTCCCGCGTAACCCCACAATCACACCTCGGCCCGACGAAGGGGCTATTCGGGCATTACCAACCTAGTCAGACAACAGACGACCCTCAATCTCTGTGTCATTTCCTGGTCCACTGTGTCCTCCATGGCTCTCCAGGTTTTCTCTTGTGGCAGTTACAAGGAAGGTAGGGCGAGTCCTGCCCATACATGTTATGTGGTTGTACAAAATCACTATGTTGAGGCCAAATGAACCGATCCTTATATGGGTGAGGCGGCTCCATCCATCCTTGGCAGAAGGACTAGTCTGGAACACACAACATCGAACTAAACTGAAGTACTCAGCACAAGGCTAGTCTGGAAAACATGGTCATCAGACTATTACAAAAGCACTCAGCACCGATCGGTGGATCACACCGAATACACATCCGTAGCTGGTATACCTCTTAGGGAGCCCGCGTCATCCCATCACCATACCCACCTCGACCACCCTTCCCCTTCACACACACAGTTCATTAATCACCCACCCATATCCTAACTCATGCCACCAAACACCTTTTAACACATTTCACAATCATGTATACAGTGTGTAGTGGTTCGTGATGCGAACATTACAAAGGTTCCTAAGCATAGTACTAACAAAGAGGTGCTCACATTGCTGCTATAGCGCAGTGATGAAGCTGTTAGGTTGTCAAAGGGTTGTGTTGTCAAGGTCAAGGAGGGGATTGTGTGACAGTCACTGCTATTATCGTAACTGATGTAGTGTCTTGTTTCAAGCCGTTGATAGCGAGTAACTATCATGTTACTGTTTATCGTTGGCTAGTAGCTAACACCAATACTCAGTCATCGACATAGCTCATGCTACCACATTTCAAGTGGTCCATAGCATAGCAACGTTTTAAAATAGACATACAATCATGCAATGAAAACAGGCCAGAGGTGAGATTGCAAAACATAAGTGAAATATGATCAAGGAGTTAGAGATTTCCTTTACTATGTTTCATCAACGTCCTTGTCCAGTTCTTTGTTATTCGAGTCTTGAACCTTCACGAACTCTCCAATTACTAAGTACGTAGCTACGCGAAGAAAATACGATTCATCGATAAAGATCCAAGAAATCCAAATAAAACCTCAATAAATACAAACAATCATTTAATAATGTGGTTATTAAGATATTATAAGGCTTGTCGAAGAATATGATATTCTATTGGTGGCTTATTTAGAAACATTATTATTTCTTTGACCAATCAAATCAGTCATTGAGAGGTTATAACGGTTTTATCGAGTCTTCTAGTTATACAGTGTTTTTGACCATTATAATTAATTCACTACTTTATGTTATAAATTACTTATTTTATGGGCAACGAGTTAGCCATAACTTCTATGAGACTTCTTTATAATTATCTATCTTCACAATAGTATATCCACTAAAATTCTTTTAATGTAAGACTCACTTATTTTAGAGTCTGAGCATTGGTTCTAATATTTTCGATCCAACTCAATATTTTTAACAATGACTAGTGTATGACTCGTTAACTTATACCATTTCCTAACCTATTGTTTTCTTAATGTGTTCTAAAAATCATGAACTTATTTTAGAACTTCTTTAGAGTATGGCTATTAGGACTTCAGGGAGTTACTAGTGTAGGGTCCATTTTATTTAGAGCTTACGCGTGAGTTTCTATTATACCATAGCTATCTATTCATTTTCCACATGTCACTAGGTAACTCATTATCCTATATTTTATTTACCATCCTAAAGTCCTAGTAATACATTCCTATGATTATTTAGAAAGTGATGTATGAAGAGATTATTTAATTGTGGACTTCTAAGTGTATTTTACTAATTATGATTATTCACATGATTGCTTTATGGGAATGGCAATCAGTTCCCTATCCTGTAATTATACTAGCCAATTACCACATATATTATATCATATGTGTTTAACAATATTCTCTGAGGTTTTTTGATAATTATATATGAGGAAACTATTCTTCCAATAAAAACAATTAATGATTTTTTAGGAAGATTTTCAGAATTTTCTTATATCAACAAATGAATTTTATCATATTCGGTGTACAAAGTCTGGGTGGACCTAGCATTTTCACTCCGCGTATTAGGCTGACAGTGGGTCATAGTGGTCAGTGTGTGTGCACCTAGCAGCTTTGGCTTTTGGCACATAGGGCCCAGAGGACAGTGGTCAATGGGCTTTCGACCTTGGTGGACCGAGCCCACTCATCCTCGGGCTGAGGGATTGCGCTGAGGTGGTGGACCATGGTCACGTGGTGCCTCCGTTTGGTGAGGTAGCGCCTAGGTGGCAGCCAAACATGCGCCACATCCTCGCCACGTAGGCACGACGGCGGCCAAATAGAGGAGGCGGCGGCTGGCGGCCCCGAGAGCTTGCCGACGGCGGCTTCATGCCGGAATGTGCGGCCTCCCCTCTAATGGAGCTTCCGGGCATGTGCTCATGGGTGCGGGAAGGCTCTTGGCGAGCGTAGTCGGGCCCGAGCGACGCCCGTGGCCGCTGATGACTGCGCGCAACAGTGAACTGGCCAATGCTTCAACGAAGTGCTGTACGGGCACACGAACTGCGGGCGCAGTCGCACCTACGTGGAGCTAGGTCCGACGGAAGTGCGGATGCGCACCAGGCTGGACCGGAGCGGCACCGACGGCTGCCGGCGACGGGCAGTGGCGGCCGTGCACTATGGTGCCTCGTCGATCTACCCGTGCGTGCAAGATCTCGGCGAACCAGTCTGTCGGGTGTGTGTTCCTGAGTGCGGTGAACATGCTGGTGCACTCGGTCTAGCCAGGGCGTCGCCCAAGGCGGCTAGCGACGGCGTGCGGCAGCAACATCGTCGGTGCTTCGGCGAACTCATCTGTTCGTGTGATCTCTACCAAAATTGAGTGCTCTAGGGCGTTCCTAGGATGTAGGGGAATGTGTGGGAGCATCCAACCGAGCTGGGGGTTGCCCCTACTGCAGTCGGCAACGCCATGGCGACTGTCGACTGTTGGAGTCGGCAGATCTCCTGACACTACTAAAGTGTTGAAGGAGTTTGTAGTTTGGTGTGGGCGCGCGAAGACTCAAGAAGGTGAATCACGATTGGACACGAGAGACACAGTGGTTTACGTGGTTCGGGCCGCCTGAGCGTAATACCCTACTCCACGGGTGTGTGGTGTTGTATTAGTTTATGTATGAAAGCTCACGTCAATGCGTGTGTGCCTGAGAGCGTTCGAGAGCCTTCTCCTCTCTTCCGTGTATCGTCGGTCTGTCCTTTTATAGTACAAGGACAAACCGTTACAAGTTAGCCTGGCCTGACATGTGGCCCCGGCGGTTACTAGTATTGATACACGATTAATTGTTGTTAATAACCCTGTAACGGGCTCCGACAGTGCCGTTACAGGTGTTAAGATTGTCCGATTAAGTGTCATTAACATGGAATTAATGAAAATTAATCGGGTCTTGAAGTCCGCGGCTATCCTTTGAAGATCCGGAGTCGTTACAATGTCTTCCGGAGGTTTGAGGCGGCCAGCTCCGACGTTTGGACACGTGGCAGCTCTGGAGCTTGCTTGTGGGAAGCGGGAAGCTCCGGGGTGGCCTGGCACGTGTCAGGTCCGGAGCTTCTCTCGGTCAGGGGTTAAGTCCGGAGGTGCCGTTTCGGTACCTAGCCTGGAGCTTCACCCTTGTGGGTAGTAGCTCCAGTCTGGCAGTACACGTGGCAACCTAGGGGTTAACCATGTTGGAGAAGCAGGTCCGGTTATGTCTGACAAGTGGGCCTCCGAGGGTCTTTAATTTGAGTAGACGTCCTTCTCTTGAGATCTTTGTAACCTCAGGGGGTGTATGGTTTTTAGGGTACCGACAGTGGCCCCCTGGACCTACCTCCGGGGAAATTCACCGGGGTGAAGTCATTCCGTCGGAGGTGGGTCCATACTCGCGACTCTTGAACTGGGTCTTCAAGGGTCTTCGGAGGTGCTGTTGGCGGGGCTTTACGGTTAAATCCCGACGCGTGGCGCACCTCAGGCGGCAGATAAGATCTTTGACGTGCGGATCTCTCGCAATTGAAGGTCGCCGGTTCCCGATACGAAAACCGTATCGGTTCCGCGCGCCTTGTCAGGTCGCCGCCTTTGGGTTTCCCGCCTCGTGATGACAACTGTTCGCCTGGGTAAGAGCCTCGACTTGATCGTCAGGGTGGTCCCGGGCCCTCTTGTCATCGGCAGGGTTGAATTCTTGAGTAGTATCCTTGACTCCCCTGCAGTTTCCATCCAAGCGTTGCGAGGGCTTACTTAAGAAGGAAAGCGCACCGTCGGGAGTTCTTTACGCTTCCCATCTGTTCTTGCGCTCAAACTCCCAACTCGTACTTTGCTCCTCTTCTCTTGCCTAGCTGTGCTGCGATGGAGTTGGGTCTGCGTGAGAGTCGCTTGAAGACTGACAGCGATCTGAAGAAGGTCCGGGCCCTCATGGGGTGGTCTTCGGACTTCTTCAACCGCTCGGTCCGCGCCGGCGGAGAGCTCCCCTTTGAAAAGGAGCACGCTGGCGAGATGGTGTACTTTTCCTCGTACGCCATGGTGGGGCTGATCCCACCGTTTTCTTCTTTCTTCTTGATGCTGCTGGACTTCTATGGTCTGCAGCTGTACCACCTTGGCCCTCACTCCATTCTCCTTGTGTCCATCTTTGTCCACTTCTGCGAGATGTGGGTGGGCATCCCTCCCTGCATCGAGCTCTTCCGAACCTTCTTCACCGTCCACACCACCGGCCGAAGCAATGAGTATCTTGGCTTCTACTACTTCGTGAAGCGCAAGAAATGCCCATTCAAGTACCTCCGGTCATTCCCTTCCGGGAAGTGGGATGACTGGAAGAAAGATTGGATAGTCGTCCGGGTGGAGGAGCATGAGCGGTTGGAGTTGCCAGACGGTCTGCCCGGCATTGACACGTCGATATGGAGCGAAGTTCCGGTGCTGGCGGAAGCTTTCGACCCTGTCCTGACCAGGATCCGCCAATGTGTGGAGGGAGGATTGACTCCCCAGGCGGTGTTCTGCAACTTCCTGTCCAACAGGTGGGCGCTGCTGAAGAGGAGGGAGAAGCTTGCCTGGGCCCTCAACAGCGTGATGGACGAGGACCGGGTTGAGACCGGGTTGAAGTCCAGCATGGTGGGGAAGACCTTGGAGTTTCACCTCAAGAAATTCCAGCACGGCATCGACGTTGACGGAGATTACTTGACTCCGCCGCTGGCCTTCCTCCCTCTGAACGTGGAAGTTGAGTTCAGCAGGGAGCTCCGGCGGACGATGCCCGCGCTTGACGACCTTGGTGTCGTCGAGAGAAGATCAACCACCCGGTTGGCGATCCCCGGGTTGTCCGAAGACGGCTCCGCCCCTGTCCCACAGCCAAGAGCTGAGGTCATCGGCAAGGGCAAGGAGCTGGCGGAGGAGCCGGAGAGCCGGAAGAGGAAGCTGCGACATGCTGACGGAAGGTCCATCGGGCCTGCCACTTCCCCCCCGGTTCCCCCTCCTCAGGAAGGAAGATCCTCCGGCGCCGTGGGGACTGTCCCCGTGGTGGGGTCCTTCCGGAACGTTACTGTTCCGGCGGTGGGATCCTCCTGGAGTGCGACTGTCCCCGTGGTGGATCCCTCCTGTGGTGCTAGCTCCGGGCGCGCGACTCCGGCATCTGGAGCGGTGAGGGCCTCCAGGTCCAGGAGTTCCTCCCGATCAAGGAGAGCTCCGACCCGGGAAACGCCCGCGGCTGTGGCAAGTCCTGGGAGTCCTCCCGGAGCTCCTACGCCGACCGTGGCCAGCCCGGATCGTCCGGGAAAGAGGTTCCGCGCAAGCTGGTGCGGGAGCCTCCCAAGGTAATTTTTCTTTTTTACCTCGATTAACTTTTTAATTGTAGCATCTGTTTGCTCAATTTCTTCGTTCTTCATCTGCAGCGTTCCCAAGAAGGGGAGTGAAGCTCCACACTCAGCCACAGTGTCTGAGGCTCCGAGGGCTTCTGCTCCAGTCCCGGTGCCGCCCCAAGCGGAGGCTGCGACAGCTCCGGCGCCGGCTGTCGTGGTCATGGACCTCGACTCGTCTCCAGAAGTTCCCGTGGTAGCGCCGGACCAAGGGAATGAAGACGCGCCAGCGGCACCCGTCCCGGAAGTGGAAGCTCCGGGTCCTGGTGCTGCAGTAGTAGAAGCTCCGGCTGTTGAGTCGGAGGAAGTAGCAGTCCCGGCTTCGGAGCCAGAAAGTGCTGAAGCCCCGGCGATTGAGCCGGAGGTGGCTGAAGCCCCGGCATGCGAGCCGGAAGTCGAAGTAGTTCAGGCAGTTGAGCCGGTTACTTCCGAAGCTCCGGCCACAGAGCCGGTGATTGTTGGAGCGCCGGTCACAGAGCCGGCGGTTAAAGAGGCGAGGGAGCTTGAGCCTCCCTCAAAAGAGGTGTCCCGGCCGGAGCCAGTAGCGGCTCCTGCTCCGGAGGCGACGACGTCGATGGTACCTGTGGCAGAGCCAAAGTGCCTGAACGAAGTCGCCGGCCCCCCGCCTGAGGGGGCGAATGAAGACTTGGTGGCGGGACCTCCTTCGATGGCGACTGAGGCCGTCCCGGAGGAAGGCCCTAGCGCTTTGGAAGCTCGGGGTTCCACTCTCGTAGAGTGGGACCCAATTTTTGTATGTGAAGACCCGCTGGAACCAGCGGAAGAGATCCCAGCAGGTCCGGAGCCCATCTCGCTGTCGATGTCCATCGACAACGCCTGCTCCAGTCTACGTCAGGTCCAACTGGCCTTCTACCACGACAGCAAGGCTCTTGAAGAGGAGCGCCAAACCCTTAGGCGGTGGCGTAATCGGCTCCACTTCGAGACTAAGCTGGCGCAGTCGAGGCTTGCGGATGACAAGGAGTGGATCAAGCGGGAGAAGATCCGCCTGGAGCTCTGGGATAAGCTGCTGGACGAGAGGGAGAGCATGACTCACGCCCTCGATGCTCAATCCCGGGAGTTCCACGACCGAGCTAAGGCTGCTAACGACGCGGCCAATGCTCGGTTTGATCAGCTCGAGGCTATCAGCACCGCACTCATCAAGCGCCGAGAGGCACTTGAAGGGAGGGAAAGACGGCTCGAGGACGAGGAGCAAAAACTCCTAGAGCTACGGGATGACGTCTTGCGACGGGAAGAAGAGCTCGCCGAGAAAACAGCTCTGGCGGACAAGGGCCTCGAGGAGCGCACAGGATGTTGAGTTTTGTTGAAGACGAATTTGCTTCGAACTTGTGGAATTTAGGTCCGAAGTTTTTGATAGTGAAGGTCCCCTGAAGTTGTCGGAGCTTAGAAGCTCCGGCACTGTCCATCGCTGGAGCTTAGTAGCTCCGGCAATAGCCTCTATCAACACGTTGAGCGTCGGTAGTTAATACTCCAAGGTGTCGGAGCTTAGCAGCTCCGGCAATGACCTTTGCCACACTTGGTTTGTTGGCAACAGACTCCAGTGACGGGGTCTTCTCACCATCTTTTAGTCAACGCCGACGGTTGACGCCCTGGTGGGAGTCGGAGCTTGGTTAGCTCCGGTTTTTCTCCATCAGCGTAGGGTTCATTTTTCCTGCACACTTAAGCCAAGAAAAATAGTAAAATTCGTTACTTGTCTATAACTTCGTCGCGGCTTACGGTTCTCAAGAAAATTTTAAGTTGAACACGATTTTTAATACGACTGGATGAATTGTCTTTTCTTTTAGATCCAATTGTCCATGGACCCACCTTACTTTGGCCTGCCGGGATGTAGGTAGAGTGGCGTACTTAGGGTGCTTGACCAGGCTAAGTCGATAGCGCACTCCGGCCCTAGAATGGCTTGGCGGCTTTCAGGCAAGTTGGCCACAGACGATATTTAAATCCAAAAAATCTGACAATTCAACTCGAATCGTATGTAAACCGGTCAAACTAGAACTTCTTAAGAACTGCACGTTTCTGTTATAGACAAGAAAGAGAAAAATAAAAATGTCGAGCCTATGCAAAAATGAATGCACGTGGAGTCTATTTCACATGAAGATGTCTTTCATTATAGGTCCGGGGTACAGGGGAAACAAGTACACTCTTAGGGTACGGAACCAAGCTAAGTGTGTTTGGTTTCTCGTTTGACCCAGGGTAGTTAGCCACACTTTTAGTCCGGAGACTGTGTCAAGTGTTGCATGAGCTTTTCAAACCTTTCGGGAAAGGTCCGGCTGCTCTCCCGGAGGAATTACCCGACTCTGTACAATGACTCTATAACATACATTTCAAGTTACTTAAGACTCACCTCCGTGGAATTAAGTGTAGAACTTACGGAGGTGCTCGATGTTCCAAGGATTTGGGAGAGGTGTCCCATCCTCGGTAGCCAAGCGAACGCTTCCGGGACGGGATACTTTGATCACTCGAAAGGGCCCTTCCCAGCCGGGGGAGAGTTTGTTTTGCCCTTCTCTGGATAGTATTCTCCGTAGCACCAGATCGCCTTCCTCGAGCTGTCGGTTGTGTACATGCCGCTGGTGATAGCGCCGTAGAGCTTGGCGGTATCAGGCATTCCGAACAGCTGCTTGGCACCTTCCCTCCTCGAGGAGGTCTAGGTCTTCGCGCCGGAGCTGGTCCTACGCGGCTTCGTCGAAGGTCCGGACTCGGAGGGAACCCAAGGTGATTTCCGGAGGAAGGATCGCTTCAGCTCCGTACACCAGAAAGAAGGGTGTTTCTCCGGTTGCCCGACTTGGAGAAGTCCTGTTGGCCCATAGAGTGGGCGGAAGCTCTTCGATCCAATTGGCTCCGTGCTTTTTCAAGCGCTCATAAGTGCGTGTTTTGAGTCCTTTAAGGATCTCTGCATTTGCTCTCTCGGCTTGTCCATTGCTGGCAGGATGAGCTACGGAAGCGTAGCAAACTTGTATGCCGAGGTCTTCGCAATATCCTTGAAATGCGGAGCTTGTGAATTGAGTCCCATTATCAGTGATGATCTTATTTGGGACTCCGAATCTGCTCACGATGGATTGTAGAAAATTGATTGCAGATTGTTTGTTGATCGTCACAACGGGAGTTGCTTCCGGCCACTTGGTGAACTTGTCGATGGCGACGTACAGGAACTTGTAACCTCCGACGGCTCTAGGGAAGGGTCCCAAGATGTCCATCCCCCACACAGCGAAAGGCCATGTGGGAGGTATCATTTGTAAGGACTGAGCAGGTGTATGAATTTGCTTTGCATGAAATTGGCATGCTTTGCATTTCTTCACCAGCTCAGTGGCATCCTGGAGCGCTGTAGGCCAGTAGAAGTCGTGCCGAAAGGCTTTTCCGACCAGCGTGCGGGAAGATGTGTGGTTCCCACACTCGCCTCCATGGATTTCTGCGAGGAGCTCGCAGCCTTCTTCCCTTGTGATGCACCGCATTAGGATGCCGTTGGCACCGCGCCGGTAGAGATCCCCTTCTACCAACGTGTATCTTTTAGCCAATCTGACTACCCGATCAGCGGATACATCATCGTCAGGAAGGATGTTGTCTTTCAAGTAGCTCCGGATCTCCGAGATCCATGCATCGGAACTGACTTGAGCGTTTGAGTCTTGCGTGTTGGGTTGCTCGGAGCTTCCGGCAGCACCTACGACCCTTGATGGCTGCCATGGTAACAGGGCCATCGGGACCGTCAGCTTTGGGATGCTGATCTCGCCCCCTTCGTTCAGTTCGGCAGGCTAAACTGTGGGTTTTGACAACCTCCGGACAAAGGTTCCATCAGGAGCCGGAGCTCCAGTTGACGCCTTGGTCGAGAGTTCGTCAGCTTTAGCGTTGTGAGCACGCTGAACATGGTGAAGGTCTAGGACTTCGAAGTCCTTCTGAAGCCTCTGGACTTCAAGGAGGTAAGCAGCCAGCTGGAGATTATTGCAGGAGCATTCACCCTTCACCTGCTTGATGACGAGTTGTGAATCTCCTTTGACCAGCAATTGCTTGACACCGTATGATAGTGCCACCTTTAATCCATAGATGAGTGCTTCATATTCCGCCATGTTGTTGGTTGCCTTGAAGTCAAGGTGTACCATGTATTTCACCTTCTCCCCAGTTGGTGCGAGGAGAAGGATTCCAGCTCCGGCTCCCTGCTTCTGCATGGAGCCGTCGAAGTAAAGGGTCCAGTGAGGCTTAGTGAAGGTTGGAACTTGAGGTTCCGTCTTCTGCTCGCTGGGGCCCCCAGGGTTTAATGGAGAGGGAGTCCATTCTGCCACGAAATCTGCCAACGCTTGACTCTTGATTGCTTGTCTCGGAATGAATTCAAGATCGAATTCAGCCAATTCCGCTGCCCACTTTGCAATATTCCTAGTTGAATTGGGATTATGCAGGATCGCTCGAAGTGGATATGAGCTCACCACCGAGACTTTGTGAGCTTGGAAATAGTGTTGAAGCTTCCTTGAGGCAATAAGAACTGCATAAAGCAGTTTATGCACCTCTAGGTATCGAGTCTTGGCATCATGTAACACTTCACTGATGAAGTATACCTGGCGTTGAATGGTCCGGACCCTCCCGGAGGGGTCCCTAGCTTCCTCTTCATTGATCCGGACCCTCTCGGAGGGGTCCAGACTCTCTTCGGGGACCTCCGGGTTTTGGGTGGAGGAACCCGAAGCTTCTTCAGAAATGACCTGGACCCTCTTAGAGGGGTCCGGGTCCTCTGAAGTGGCTTCTTGTGGGTTTGAGTCTGGGAGCTGGGACCCAGACCCGCTTTCAGGAACCTCCGGACCCTCCCGAAGGGGTCTGGATTCCTGAGTATTGGGTAGTTCCGGTCTCTCCGTAACCAGAACCATACTGACGACTTCGTCAGTAGCTGAAATGTAAAGCAACAAAGGCTCACCAGGGTTCGGAGCTACCAGGACTGGTAGGGTGGTGAGGAACTGTTTCAGCTCCTGGAATGCCTTCTCTGCTTCTTCAGACCATTGGAATGGTCCGGACTTCCTCAGTAACTTGAAGAAGGGAAGTTCTCTTTCCGCCAGTCTTGAAATGAACCGTCTGAGGGCTGCTAGACATCCAGTTAATTTTTGGACGTCTTTGATGCGGGTTGGTGGCCGCATGTCTTCAATGGCTTTTATCTTCGCCGGATTAGCCTCTATGCCCCGGTGACTTACCAGGAAACCAAGAAGCTTTCCGGAACTAACCCCGAAGACGCACTTGTCTGGGTTTAGCTTCGTGCGGGTGGCCCGCAGCTTGTCGAAGACAGCCTGCAAGGTGTCCAAGAGGGACTCCTTGTTCTTGACTTTGACCACGATGTCATCGACGTACACTTCCACTATGTCTCTGATGAGTTCTTCGAAAGTTTTGTACATAGCTCGTACAAAAGTTGAAGCTGCATTCTTGAGACCAAACGGCATGGCTGTGTAACAATACAATCCATCCACTGTGATGAATGAAGTATGCTCTTCATCCTCCCTAGATATCCTAATTTGATGATATCCAGAATATGCGTCTAGGAAACACAGTAACTCGCACCCGGAGGAGGAATCCACTATCTGATCTATTCTAGGTAGTGGGAATGGATCTTTTGGACATGCCTTATTCAGTGTGGTGTAGTCGATGCACATCCGAAGTTTCCCGCCGGCCTTGGGCACAACGACTGGGTTCGCCAGCCATTTTGGATGGAAGACTTCTCGGATAAATCCGGCTTCGAGCAACTTCTTCACTTCTTGTCGGATGAAGTTCTGTCGCTCTACAGATTGCTTCCGAGGTTTCTGATGCACAGGCCGAGCATCGGGGTAAATCTTCAGATTGTGCTCAATCACTTCCCTGGGGATCCCAGGCATTTGTGACGGTTGCCAAGCAAATACGTCAACGTTAGCCCGGAGGAAAGTGATGAGCGCGAGTTCCTATTTGTCATTCAACCCACCCGATATGCGGGTGGTTTGAGTGACATCGGAACCAATTTGGACGACTTTGACGGGGATGTCGGTGTCGCCGCTTGGCTGCACACGGGGAGCAGAGGTTGAGCCTCGTTGCCGAATGCTCGGAGGTTTTGGAGCTTGCCCCTGTCTGGAGTCCTCCTCTTGCGCAGTGGTGAGTGCATGGAGCTCCTCCAGAGCAGTTACTCCGGCGGTGCGATCTCCACGAATCCGGAGAACGCCTGCTGGTGTTGGCATCTTCAACACCAAGTATCCATAATGAGCAGCTGCCATAAATTTGTATAGGGCAGGTCTACCCAAGATGGCGTTGAATGGTAAGTTGATCTGAGCGACGTCGAAGACCAACTTCTCGGTGCGGTACTTCTCCCGTGTCCCGAAGGTAACGGGGAGAATTATAGCTCCGAGTGGGGTAATGGCCCCCGGACCTACTCCGGAGAATGGTCGAGAGGGCTGAAGAACCGAAGGTCAAAGCTGAAGTCTGGTAAAAGCTTCAAAGCTTATAAGGTTCAGCCCCGAACCTCCATCCACCATAACATGATGGAGCTGGATGTTGTTGATGGTGGGAGATACCATCAAGGGTAATTGGCCAGCTCCGACCATGCTTCGAGGACAGTCCGAAGCATCAAAAGTGATGGGTGTGTCCATCCACTTTCGATGTGGCTCCGGTCTAGCTGTAGGAGCTACAGCAGCCATATCCCGCCGCATAGTCTTGATGACACGACGAGAAGTGATGTCCCATGATCCACCAAAGATGGTGTTCATGGTTTTCCGACGCTCGTTGTCGGAGACGTCGGAGTCATCGTCGACGGAGGTGTAGACGGCTTTCAGGACCTTTTTGGGGTCCTGAAAACCTAACTCCTCTTCAGTCGGAGCTTCGTCAACCTTCTGTTTTCCCTCCCTCTGTCGGAAAGGAGACCCTTCCCGGCGCTTGTTGTAGCGCTCGGCAAGGTTTTGGACCTCCTGGCAGTCTTCCAGCCTGTGGTTGCCCGTTTTGTGAATGGGGCACCACATTTTGGATTTGCCGCCGTCTTCGGAAGACGGTCGAGGTCGCTTCTCGGGGCGTGGCCCCCGGCCACCAGGAGTTGCAGTGGCTGCAACGTTGGATGTGCCGGCCGACGGCTTCTTCTTGCCGTTGGTCTTCTTTTTCTTCTTGCCACTCCCGGAGGTAGCGGCTTCTTCTTTGGAGGATTTTTTGTGATCCTCCAAGGCTGGTTTGGAGTGCATTTCACGGCCCTCCGCAGCTCTGGCACATTTGTCTGCCAAGCTGAAGAGCTCCGTGACACTGGTGATCTCTTTGATCGCCAGCTTCTCCAACATCTTCTTGTCTCGTACACCCTGTCTGAATGCCACAATGACAGAAGCGCTTGAGATAGAAGGGATTGTGTTGCGTACCTGAGAGAACCTCTGGATGAATGACCGCAAAGATTCTCCCCCTTTTTGCACGACCGCAAAAAGGTCTAGTTCAGTGCCCGGTCGGTTGTATGAACTCCCGAAGTTGGCAGTGAACTGACGGCACAGCTCCTCCCAACTATCGATAGAGTTGGGTGGAAGGCTCATAAACCAGGACCTGGCGGTCCCAGTTAAGGCCACTGGAAAGTAGTTGGCCATTACGGCCTCGTTTCCTCCAGCTGCTAAGATTGCAGTGGAGTATATCTGCAGAAATTCTACGGGGTTGACAGTCCCGTCGAATTTTTCCGGCAAGTGTGGCCGGAACTTCTGTGGCCATCTAACCATGCGCAGGTGCATGGCTAGGGCGGAACAGCCTCTTCCTACTCCTTCCAGAGTAGAAAGGTCTTGAGCATCCCGTCTTTCTTGAGCTCGCTCGATATGGACACGGCCATCCTGTTGGCGGTATCGGCGATCAAGCTCCGCCCGGAGGTCATGTGTCGAAAGCCGAGATACCGTATGGGTGCGTCGTGCCCCAGAGGGCAACGACGTCACTTGCTGTGACGCAGCTCGTCTTCGGTTGTTGGAGACATGCGGACCAAGTCTTCCAGACAACGTCCGTCGCTGCGACGGGGCTCGCCCTGAAGGAGGAGGACCCTGGTTGTTGAGGCGTTCGGCCGCTGCTGCGACCAAATGTTCAACATCAGCCCTCCATTGCTCCATGGCATCTCGAGATGCATCCGGAAGTGGTGGTCGCTGGAGAAGAGCACGCGCTGCATGGAGCGCGTGTTCTGGGTTGTCATGACTTGCCGGCGCAGTATGTGACGCCGGCGCACCATCATGTTGCCCGGCACGTTTTGCCGGAGAAGATGGTGGTGGTGGGAGTGTGACTCCTGCTGGTGTTGAGGCTCCTGCTGGTGACTGCATGTTGGAGGGATTGCCCCCGACAGCCTGAGCAGCAGGTTGCCCGTTGGATGATCCAGCCGCAGAATTCACCATTCTTGAAAATCTCAGGCCCCCCTACCTGGCGCGCCAACTGTCGACTGTTGGAGTCGGCAGATCTCCTGACACTACTAAAGTGTTGAAGGAGTTTGTAGTTCGGTGTGGGCGCGCGGAGACTCAAGAAGGTGAATCACGATTGGACACGAGAGACACAGTGGTTTACGTGGTTCGGGCCGCCTGAGCGTAATACCCTACTCCACGGGTGTGTGGTGTTGTATTAGTTTATGTATGAAAGCTCACGTCAATGCGTGTGTGCCTGAGAGCGTTCGAGAGCCTTCTCCTCTCTTCCGTGTATCGTCGGTCTGTCCTTTTATAGTACAAGGACAAACCGTTACAAGTTAGCCTGGCCCGACATGTGGCCCCGGTGGTTACTAGTATTGATACACGATTAATTGTTGTTAATAACCCTGTAACGGGCTCCGACAGTGCCGTTACAGGTGTTAAGATTGTCCGATTAAGTGTCATTAACATGGAATTAATGACAATTAATCGGGTCTTGAAGTCCGCGGCTATCCTTTGAAGATCCAGAGTCGTTACAATGTCTTCCGGAGGTTTGAGGCGGCCAGCTCCGACGTTTGGACACGTGGCAGCTCCGGAGCTTGCTTGTGGGAAGCGGGAAGCTCCGGGGTGGCCTGGCACGTGTCAGGTCCGGAGCTTCTCTCGGTCAGGGGTTAAGTCCGGAGGTGCCGTTTCGGTACCTAGCCTGGAGCTTCACCCTTGTGGGTAGTAGCTCCGGTCTGGCAGTACACGTGGCAACCTAGGGGTTAACCATGTTGGAGAAGCAGGTCCGGTTATGTCTGACAAGTGGGCCTCCGAGGGTCTTCAATTTGAGTAGACGTCCTTCTCTTGAGATCTTTGTAACCTCAGGGGGTGTATGGTTTTTAGGGTACCGACAGCGACCATAGGTGGCGGCACACCTAGGGTTGACGGCAGATCCATGCTACCACATGCTAAACTCCTATCTGATGCAATTTCTAGACATATAGAGGATTAAGGAAGTAAGGGTAGGAAGTAATTCGATGGCAGGGATTTACCAGAGTGGGAACACGCTTTGGCAGACAGAGTTGGGGAAGAACCTGGGAGCTCTCCCACGAAGGAGAGATCCACATGGCTCCGTGTTGGCTTAGACGCGCGCAGTGGGAAGCGGCGAGTGTGTATTGCACGGTAGTGTGTGGTAGAAGGCCTGCCAACGGCGAATTTGGTTGGCGGTCGGGTTTGGGTGAGAACAGGGGAGCACTTTGGGGGTCTGCTTTCCTGTTCAAGCGGGCGAGAGGAAGGTGGAGGGGGATTTGTGGTGTGCGTAAGAGAGGGACGGGGAGGAAGCTGTATAGGCTAGGCAAGGTGGTGGCCGAGAGGCGGTTCGACGAGGCGACTGACACTGCTTTTCGCGCGGGACAAGGCGGTTGGGCGGAGGGAGTTGGCGTGCGGTGACTAAGGTGGTGGCGCACGCGACGAGGAGGGGAAAAGGTGGAGCAACATCGCGCTAGGTCTCGTCAACGTGACACGACGGGGAGGAGTCCTATCACCGGAACTGCGGAGTCGAGTTAGTCTTGCCAGGCGATTGGACAAAGGTGGTGGAGCAGGGCTCGGAGTCTTCACGTTGATAATTTAGTGTCAGGGCGGAGGCGGCTGATCGACAAGGGCACTGCATCAGGGTGCCAGTGGTGCAGGCGACTCCCGGGCACGATCCTGTTGCGGATTTCCCGGAGACGTGGTCGGTCTTGAAGCGGGACGGGGGGATGTAAGGATCGAATGCCCAAGAGGGGGGTGAATTGGGATTCTTTAAAAAATCTAAGCAATAAAACTTAATTCCTAAAAGCCCAATTCTCTACGCAAACTATCTATGCATTCAAATAAATAGGAACTTTGCGGAATGTAAAATGCATAAACGTAAGGGAAAGGAGGAGGATGCAAACACCCGAGGAGACACGAGGATTTATCCCATGGTTCGGCAAGATCGTCAAGATCTTCCTACATCCACGTTGTGGCACCCACCAAAGGGTTTTGCCACACCCAAGTCACCGAGACGAGGGATCTTCACCATTCCTCTCCGTTTGCCAACCTCGGCAAGGTGGAGCTCAATCCTTGTACAACTTTGACCCTCCGGGCTTCCACAAACGCCTTGGAAAGCTCCGGAAGTCTCCTCACAGTTACAAACACCAAGGGCACTCCCTTGAGGCTCTCACTATCCTAGAGAGTCCACTCACCCAGAATGGAGGCACACAAGCTCTCTCTCTAGCTAGTTCTAGCCTAACTCTTGGTGTATATGTGATCGAAATGACGTGGAAGTGATTGCTCTTGATCTTGAACGCTTGTGGATGTGTTGATAGTGTCTGGTGATCAAGACTTGTCGAAATGACCAGTTTAGGGGGTATTTAAAGCCAGCCTCCACGAAATAGTCGTTGGAAAAGTAGGCTAACAGAACTTTTCTGCGAACATCGGATGATCCGATGTCTCCCCTTTAGTTAACATTGGTCAAGTTTACTTTAGCTGACGTCATTGTGTCAGATTTGACCGTTATTAGATCGATGTTGCACATGTCTTCTCATCGGATGATCCGGTGGCTCTTCCTCCAGAATTGGCTCAAACTTGATGCTTACTGGAGTGATTGACCGATGTGTGTATTTCTGTACATTGGATGATCCGGTGCTACACTTGGTCCAATGATATTGCAAACTATACTGATGGACCGATGTAGATGAGCCATTCACATCGGATGATCCGGTGAGTGCTTTGTTCTGAGGTCTTCTTCTTCAGCTGAACCAACTGGACCGATGTGTTGTTCTCTGAAATCATCGGTTGATCCGGTGAGTTGATTTTGTTTGCTTCGAGTTGTTTCTAAGTGATTCTTTTGTGTCTTGCTCGATTGACCTCTTAGACTTTGTTGGAATTGTACTTCTGATGGTTGTCAAGCATTAAGTGTCATCAATTGTGGTTGAATGACTTTGACATAAGAGCTTTCACTTCTTGTCTTTATATCATTGATTTGATCTCATAAAGTGATTGTATATGGGTCTCCAATGACATATAGATTTCATTTGATTGAGTGATTAAGGGGACCTTGCATTCACAAATTCATTAGTAAAATCCAATGGTTGTCATTAATCACCGAAACCGTACCTCATGGGGGCCTAGATGCTTTCAATCTCCCCCTTTTTGGTGATTGATGACAACACAACAATTAAAGTACAATAGTAATGAATTTGATAGTATCAAGTTTAAGAGGATATGCAATGAATACAAGATTATTACACTTAAAATTTTAAAGCTCAATCAAAGGATAACTCAAGTGAGTAAGTGATCATAAGATAGGCACCAAATAAGATCAATCGATTAATAACTTAAGAGTGCTCAATAAACACCAAATGAGTAGCAAAAGTATCGAATTACAAAAGATGATAATATCGAATTACAAAGATGGCAAAAGTACTCAATAAACTCCACCTAAGGCTAAGACACTCCCCCTGAGACTAAGCTATCCTCCCCCTGACTCCTCTAACTCTTCTCCCCCTTTGGCATCAAGACACCAAAAAGGGATCCGAGTGCCTAAGGACCCTGAGTACTAGGCGCGATGAAGAACTGGTCACCGTCGCTGTTGTCGGAGCTGCTGCCTGGAGTAGTGGAAGGAGCTGTCGGAGCCGTAGGAGCCGTCGTCGGTGCCTGCTGGGTAGGAGCTGCTGGAACAGGGGCACTGGCGACGGATGCCAGCGTCTACTGGAACAGTGTCGTGGCCGGCATCGGAGAGTGAATCGGTGCGCCCGAAGCCAGCAGTGGAGACATGCTGATAGAAGGAATCGGCGTAGTCGGCACCGGAGCGGCAGCTGGAGCGAGGACAGGTGGAGGTGGAGCCACTCCTGGCAGCTGCGATGGGAGGGCAATCCCGGTCTGGGTGTAGAGGTTGGTGATCAACCCCAGGATGCCCATCATCGCCTGATGCGTCTGCTGCTGCTGGTCAAGGGAGCGCTGGTGCATCTGGTCTATGAGCCCAGTCAGCCGGTCAGTGTCCTCACGCCTCTCACAGGCGATCTCGCACTGCATCTCCTGCTGCTGCTGCTGGAGCTCCAGAAGTCGTGCGGCCTGCTCCGCTTGGGCCTGGTTAGCTGCAAGCCGGTCCAAGCGCTGCTGCTCAACCGTCTGCTGAAGGAGATATGTGAGCTCGGACGGCTGAGAAACCTGTGCCTCTAAGACGTGAGGTGGAGTAGGGGGTGGCACTGTAGAGCCTCCAGCCTCCGCGTCGTGCTGCCTGGGTGAGGGAGGAGGTGGGAAGTACTCCTCGACACTGTCATCCGTGTCGCTCTCGGACCATATGTGCTGCAAGTCCTCACCCTGTGCCTCTGCCTCAGCCAGCCTCTCATCCTCCTCCAAGTCCGACCAGTCCTCCTCAGATAGTCGAGCCCTGACCTGACGCTCGACTGGACAGCCAAGACGGCGGTCTCCAGGAGCTGGGGCACAGTAGTGACCGAACCGTGTGACACTCTCGTCATTGAGGCGGTCATGCACGGCGGACTCCTCAGGGACCATCATGGAGAGCAGGTAGCTGATCTAGTGTCCATACACGAGCTGCCTCATCATCCCCACTCCGTCAGTGATCACATCCTCCATCTCGCATATGAGGACGTCCACTATATCAAACTCCATCCCGTTCATGATGTAGAACAGGAGGGTCTGCTGCAGACTGGTGAACCCCTCTAGATAACCGGACCTCGGCAGGAGAGTGCGGCGCAAGGCAAGGTGCACTGTGCGTGCAGCTGGAGTCAACAGAGCCGGTACCCTCGGCTGGTCTGGAGAGAAGGTCGGGCCAAACAAAGAGCGGATCTCCTCCAGAGCTGGTGCCACTCCTCCAGTGAGCGGCCTCCTCGGCGGGTCTGCCTGTTCGTATACTCTCTCATGCACGCAAGTGTCGTGCAGGTCCACTCCTAGCAGCTGTGCCAGTGTCTGCCTCGTCAAGTGATGGTGCTGGCCCATGAACATGAAGTCAATCGACTTGCGGCCCTTAGAGACGTATAGGGTAGCGTAGAATACGCGTACCCAATCCTCCACATAAGCACTCCTCTCATAGGACATCAGGTGCACCAGTCATCTGTACCTCTCAAAGTAGGGGCGAATCTCTGTCTTCGCTGCGAGGGCAAGCTGATGCCAATCCAGAAAGTTATGGTAGAATAACTTGTGGACTCGGCGTCTGTAGGTCTCGTAGAGTGACGCCTATGTCATGGTCCAGAAACGACTGTCCACAAGAGCCTCTCTGGGCTGCGGGTACCACTCCTCAAGCAGCACACTCCATCTAAGTCTTCGGAGCTGCTTTGCCTTCATCTTCCGGTAATCTGTCAATCAGACACCTTCACCGACACGAACGGTGGTGTCCATCTCGTAGATGGCTCTCTGGGCCTCCCTGTTCTCACGATGATCGGCAACCGTCAGTCTCGGATGTGGTGCTGCCGGGGGATGTCCCCCACGGGTCCGGGCTAAGCGCTGGTGGACAAGTGGCTCTTCCGGCTCTTCTTCGGCCTCGGACTCATCGATCACGGGAGGCTGCCTCGGACGAGCCTCGCGGATCCTCAAAGATCCTCCTCGGCCACGCTCTCGCTCCTTGGCGGCGCGAGCGGACATCAACGCCTTCTTCTCCTCCTTGGAGAGCTTCTGCTTCTTCATGGCCGGCTCCGCAATGGCCTTGCCCTTGTTCTTCTTATCACAAGCCATTGCGATCGGGTGATGCACGAGAATGAAGAACGATCACGGTCGACAACCCTAACGGCAGAGAGATGCAACCGTTTGGGGGAAGGCACCACGGCGACGATGTGCACCGGAGGAGGCGGCGCTTGGGTGCTGTGGTGATGAGGGAGAGCGGCGGCGGCGCTTGGGTGGAGCGGCGGCGGCGGCTGGGTGGAGCGGCGGCGTCGGACTAGAGAGGCGGCGGCGATGGAAGGTGAGTGGCGGCGTTGGGATCGAGAGAGAGAAACGACGGAGGCGAGCAGCCGTTTAAATAGTGGGTCCCAAACCCTAGCCGTAACTTTAACACCGGATGGACCGATGTAGAGGCGATAGAAGCATCGGTCGAATGGCACAGTAAGGGTATTCAAAAAAGTGTCGTTGACACCGGATGGTCCGACGTGCAAAGAGATAGCATCGGTCGAATGTCACAGTATAGGTATTTAAAAAGATATTGTTGACATCGGATGGACCGACGTGGAAGGGAATATCATCGGTGGAATTCGTCACAGTTCCAGAATTGTGAACACCGGATGGACCGATGTTTCTCCAAATGAACGCGTCGGTTGATTTGTGTTGCTGACTGGTCTGACTCTTGGCTTTTGAACACCAACTAATCTGATGATGGTCTGACCTAAGCATCGGATAATCCGATGACTACTAAACAACAACATCCCATATATGTCCTTTGACCAATCAAACAATCAATGAGAAACACATGTCTTAGGACTTTTTGGGCAACCCCTTACCCCTCAAAGATACTAATATGCCAATAACTTGGCTAGGCCTTAAAGCAAATGGAACACCGAGATAAATAGGAGGAAATTATCCAAATAAAATGTAAGGCCCATGCTTTGTGAGGTAGAGTATGAAGACTTCTATCTCTTTAGAGCATGTTCCTCTAGGCATTAACGCACCTAACATTTTGTTCTTTCCACCACATATGAGTTGAGATATTGCATTTCAAACAAGTCTCTTTCTCATGAGGTCGGTTCCCCTTTGTGACAATCTACAGTATGCAATGTCAAACATTTACAAAGCAATAAATTACAAGTCTATATGGCAGGTATCATGCAAGGCATAAAATAAATCTATCTTGCCAAATTTGAACCTTTCAAAGGCTTCTTCAGGGAGAGTCACTCTCCAAACCTTGGGAAAACCCAAAAGAACCTCCATCCCAAGCTAACCCTTGCTCACCCCTATCCTTTGAGAGTTAGGCAAGGCCTATATGAAATGCATTCTTACATGACGTTCGTTGCATCTAGCACATTTAATTCACTTCTTAGCCTAGAAAAAGTTTTCTCATCAAGTGGTTTAGTGAAGATATCCGCCAATTGTTCTTCGGACCTAACACCTCGCAATGAGATGTCTCCCTTTGCTTCATGGTCCCTTAAGAAATGATGGCGAATATCAATGTGCTTAGTGCGGGACTGTTGAACAGGGTTTTTAGCTATCTTAACCGCACTTTCATTGTCACAAAGGAGAGGCACACAACCAAGTTTAATACCAAAGTCCAAAAGGGTTTGCTTCATATAAAGAATTTGGGCACAACATGCACCGGCCGCTATATATTCCGCTTCCCCCGTGGACAAAGCGACGGAATTTTGCTTCTTGCTAGACCAAGATACTAGGGAACGCCCAAGCAAGTGGCACCCACCGGAGGTACTCTTGCAATCCACGCGGCATCCGGCAAAGTCTGAATCCGAGTATCCCAAGAGGTGGAAATTTGCACCTTTAGGGTACCACAAGCCCATACTAGGGGTATGCTTAAGATACCTAAGTATCCTAAAGACCGCCTTCCTATGCGATTCTTTAGGTGCCGCTTGAAAGCGAGCACACAAGCATACACTAAACATGATATCGGGCCTAGATGCGGTAAGATAAAGCAATGAACCAATCATAGAATGGTAGTTAGATTGATCAATAGGTTTACCATCCTTATGCGCGTCGAGATGACAATTTGTTGCCATTGGAGTGCTTCTTGAGCTACAATCTCCCATCTCAAATTTCTTCAAGAGGTCCTTGGTATACTTCTCTTGATAGACGAAGGTCCCCTCTTGAAGTTGCTTGATTTGAAATCTAAGGAAGAAGTTGAGCTCTCCAATCATCGACATCTCGAATTCCCTAGACATCATTTTGCCAAACTCATGGCTAAGAGCTTCGTTAGTTGAACCAAAAATAATATCATCAACATAAATTTGACAAATGAACAAATCTCTGTTGATGTCCTTGGTGAAGAGTGTAGTGTCCACCCTCCCGATCTTGAATCCTTGCATGATAAGGAAATCCCGTAGTTGTTCATACCACGCCCTAGGTGCTTGATTGAGCCCGTAGAGCGCCTTGTGCAACCTATACACATGATTAGGATTCCTCGGATTTTCAAACCCGGGAGGTTGTTCAACATAAACAAGCTCGTTAATGTAACCATTAAGAAAGGCACTTTTCACATCCATTTGATAAAGTTTAATATTGTGATGTGAAGCAAAAGCAAGGAGTATACGGATGGATTCTAGCCAGGCGACCGAGGCAAATGTCTCCCCAAAGTCTAGTCCTTCAACTTGCAAGAACCCTTTGGCCACAAGTCTTGCCTTGCTGCGGACCACAATGCCATTCTCGTCTTGTTTGTTGCGGTACACCCACTTTGTTCCGATGATGTTCTTGTCCTTGGGTCACTCCTCCAACACCAAAACTTCATTGCGGATGAAGTTGTTGAGTTCTTCTTGCATGGCCATCACCCAATTTGGGTCTTGGAGTGCTTCCTCAATGTGAGTGGGTTCTACACATGAAACAAACGAGTAGTGCTCACAAAATGAAGCGAAATGGCGAGAACACGTACTTACACCCCTTGACAGACTTCCAATGATTTGGTCCATCAGATGCACCTTGGAGATGCGTCCATGCCTCATAAGTGGTTGTGAAGCATTTGGCGAAGGTGATGTGTGTTGATCCTCTTGTGGTTGGACTTGATCATGGACTTCTTCTTCTTCTTGACGTTGTTGTGCTTGTGAGTCTTGAGTCGGCAATGGATCATCCTTCTCTTCTTCATCAACTTGAGGCGCCATGGAGGTGTTATTGTTGGAACTTGAGGCTCCCCCTTGATCATGGCTCTCCTCAACTTCAGGCTTGATGTCTCCAATGGTCATGTTCTTCATGGCTTCTCGTAGAGGCTCATCATCTATTTCATCATGACCAAAACTCTCCTCTTGGGAGCCATTAGATTCATCAAACTCAACATCACAACTTTCCTCAACTAAACCGGAGGTTTGGTTGAATACTCGATATGCTTTTGAGTTTGATGCATAACCAAGAAATATACCAACATCACATCTTCTTTCAAACTTACCGAGCCTTTTCTTGCGGTAGATGTAGCACTTGCATCCAAAGACTCGAAAGTAGGAGATGTTGGGCTTTCTCCCAATGAGAAGCTCGTACGGGGTCTTTTGAAGTAGTCGATGGAGATAGACCCTATTTGCGGCATGGCACGCCGTGTTGATTGCTTCGGCCCAAAACTTCTCCGACGTGCCGTAGTCATCAAGCATTGCTCTCGCAAGAGTGATGAGTGTCTTGTTCTTCCTTTCAACGACACCGTTTTTTTTTAGGAGTGTATGTGGCCGAAAACTCATGTTTCACGCCTTCACGGTCACACCACTCCCCAATGTTGTAGTTTTTGAATTTGGTGATGTTGTCACTCCGGACCTTGATGATGGGAAGTTGAAACTCCCTTTGAGTGCGGTTGGCGAAGGTCTTGAACACTTCCGGAGTTTCACTCTTGTCACCTAGAAATAGAGTCCAAGCATAGCGAGAGTAGTCATCAACTATAACAAGACAATAGAGGTTACCGCCAAGGCTTTGATATGTGGACGGTCCGAAGAGGTCCATGTGGAGTAGCTCAAGTGGCTTGGAGGTTGACAACATTGTCTTCATTGAATGGTGTGAAGCAACTTGCTTCCCGGCTTGACAAGCGCTACAAAGCTTGTTCTTCTCAAAAGTGACATCCTTCACGCCGGTCACCATCCCAAGCTTGAATGACTTCTTGAGTTTGCTCATCCCAATGTGCGCTATGCGTCGGTGCCATAGCCAACCCAAGCTTGTCTTAGTGAAAAGACAAGTGGTCAAGCTAGCATTCTTGTTGGAGAAGTCTACTAGGTAGAGATGTCCATGCCGAAATCCTTTGAAGACTATGTCTTGGCTTGTTTCACTACTAACAACAACGTCATTTTTGCTAAATGTGCATGTTAGTCCAAGATCACATAGTTGTGCAATGGAAAGTAAATTAAAACTAAGTGAATTGACATACAAAACATTGGAAATGGATAAATCATTTGAAATAGCAATTTTATCTAACCCAATTACCTTTCCCTTAGAGTTATCACCAAAGGTGACTTGTTCATGATTGTCAGGGTTTTCTATGGTGGTGAACATACCATCATTGCCGGTCATGTGTTGAGTGCACCCGCTATCGAGTACCCAATGCTTTCCTACGGCTTTGTAGTTCACCTACACACATGAATTCAATTTTTAACTTTAGGCACCAAAGCCAACTTAGGTCCTTGTATGTGTGATACAAGTGTCTTTGGGACCCAAAGTTGCTTGGGGAGCTTCCCCTTCATGCCCTTCATGTCCTTGCCAATGAACCTAGTATTCACCTTGCCATCTACTTTACTTAAGAGATAATAATGATCATTGAAAGTAGATTTGTAATTAATAGGCAATTTTGGAGAAGGTCGGTTAGGAAGAGGACACTCCCTTGTGTGGTGACCGGTGACCTCACAATGTTGGCAATAAGAACCAACTTCCTTGATGAAGCTTGTTCTAAGCTCCGGTGAGGGCACCTTTCCTTTGTTAGGCACCGGGAATGATCCAAGTCCTCTCTTGTTGAAGGTATTTGCTTGTTGGAAGAGGATTTCCTTGTGTTTGACTTCTCCTTTTGAAAGTCTAGCCACACTAGTGCGGAGACTCTCAATTTCTTCCAACAAGTCCTTCTCCCTAGAATTTGCTTTCAAAGGCAAAGACTTGTTCAAGGCATTAGTGACATGAGAAGTAATGGATATCCTATCATTAAGAGTTTGTTTCTTTATATTTTCAACTCTTGATCAAGCACATCATAAGCAAGGTTAAGTGTTTGATGTTCTTGTATTAACTTGTTGTGCTCTACCAAGATTGTTTGGTGTGCTAAGTTAAGCTCATGATTATCTAACTTGATTTTAGCCTTTTCTTCCTCAATTTGCTTGACATGGGATTTGAGCGTGTCATGCTCTTTGAGTATGCTTTCATACTTGTCAAGCAAATCGAGGTTAGCACTCTCAAGTCTAGCACGAGTTTCTTCAAGAGCTTTAACCTTACTCTTTTCCCTCTTAATGATAGCATGATATTCATTTATTAAATAAGTTAAATCATCGGGGGAAAGCTCATCATCGCTAGAGTCGTCACATACCTTGGTGTTACCTTTCGCCATGAGGCACATGGGCGGTGGATGAAGAGGTGAGTCATCATTGTTGGCAATGGCGTGGCCGGCCAAACTTTCTTCTTCCGCTTCACTCTCTTCATCAATTGTTTCTTCGTCGGTGACCCATTCATTTGCCTCACACATAAACACCTTTTGTGGGCCATTTATCTTCTTTGGTAAGAGTCTTGCCTTCTTTCGCTTGTCATGTTTCCTCTTACCAAAGGATCTTGGTTTGGGTTTGGCCTCTTCTTCATCATCATCACTTTCTTCAAGCTTGCGATGCTTGCTCCTGTGGTTCTCTCTTCTTTTTTCCGGTTTTGGACAATCATAGGAGATGTGGCCTTGATCACCACAATTGTAGCAAGTCTTGTGATCATCTCTCCTTGGTAGAAACGCTTTCTTCTTGGGATCAAAGGTGTATCCCTTCTTGGTAATCTTGGAGTTCAAGCGTGAGAACTTCCTCATCATAAAAGCAAGCTCATCATCTTCATCTTCACTTGATGCTTCCTCTTCTTCACTTGAGCTAGGCTCAACCACCTTCTTCTTCTTGAGGTTTGTCTTTGTCGGTGGTTTGGATCCGGCAGATATCCCGACACTACTAAAGTGTTAGAGGAGTTTGATGTTCGGTGTGGGCGCACAGAGATTCAAGAAGGTGAATTGGAAATAGCACAGGAGACACGGAGATTTATGTGGTTCGGGCCGCCTGAGCGTAATACCCTACTCCACGGGTGTGTTGGTGTTGTATTAGCTGTATGAGCTTGTGTCGAGCGTCTCTGGCCCGTATGTAGCCTATCAGAACCTCCCCTCAACTGTCGTCGGCCTGTCCTTTTATAGTACAAGGGCAGGCTGTTACAAGTTAGCCTGGCCCGACATGTGGCCCTGGCGGTTACTAGTATTGATACTCATTAACCACGTTTAACTGCCCTTAATGACCGGGTAATGGGCTTTGACAGCACTGTTACTGGTAATTAAGGTCATCCGATCGTGTGTCATTAATTTGGTATTAATGACACTTAATCGGGTCTTGAAGTCCTTGATTCCCCTTTGAAGATCTGAAGCCGTTGTGGAGTCTTCCGGAGGTTAGAGGCTGAAGATCCGACGGTTGGACACGTGGCAGCTCCGGAGCATACTGTGGGAAACAGGTAGCTCCGGAGCTACCTGACACGTGTCAGATCCGAAGCTTCCCTCGGTCTGGGGTTAGGTCCGGGGGTGCCATTTCGGTACATAGCCCGGAGCTTCCCCCTTGTGGGCGGTAGCTCTGGTTTGATAGTACACGTGGTGACCCTGGGATTAACCATGTTGGAGAAGCGGGTCCGGTTATATCTGACATGTGGGTCTCCGAAGGTCTTCAAATCAAGTAGATGACTTTCCTTTGAGATCTTTGTAACCTCAAGGGGTGTATGGTTTCCAGGGTACCGACAGTGGCCCCCTGGGCCCACCTCTGGGGAGGACCCCTTGGGTGAAGTCTTTCCGCCGGAGGTGGGTCCATCCTCGCGACTTTTGAACTGAGTCTTCAAAGGTCTTCGGATGTGCCGTTGGAGATGGTTTGGAGTTAAATCCTCGCCGTGTGGCGTATCCCGCGTGCGGCAGATGAGATCTTTGGTGTGCGGATCTCACGCAATTGAAGGGCGCCGGTTCCCGATACGAAAACCGTATCGGTTCCGCGCGCCTTGTCAGGCCGCTGCCTTCGGGCTTCTCGCCTCATGATGACAACCGTTCGCCTGGGTAAGAACCTCGACTTGATCGTCGAGGTGGTCCCGGGCCCTTTTGTCATCGGCTGGGTGGAATTTTTGAGTGGTATCTTCGACTTCCTTGTGGTTTCCATCCAAGCGTTGCGAGGGCTTACTTAAGAAGGAAAGCGTGCACCGTCTGGAGTTCTTTACGCCTCTCCTCTGTTCTTGCGCTCAAACTCCCAACTTGTGCTTCGCTTTTCCTCTCTTGCCTTGTTGTGCTGCGATGGAGTTGGGTCTCCGCGAGAGCCGTTTGAAGACCGACGGCGACCTGAAGAAGGTCCGGACCCTCATGGGGTGGTCCTCGCACTTCTTCAACCGCTCGGTCCGCGCCGGGGGCGAGCTCCCGTTTGAGAAGGAGCACGCCGGCGAAATGGTGTACTTCTCCTCGTACGCCATGGTGGGGTTGATCCCACCTTTTTCCTCCTTTTTCTTGATGCTGCTAGACTTTTACGGTCTGCAGTTATACCACCTTGCCCCTCACTCCATTCTCCTCATGTCTATCTTCGTCCACTTCTGTGAGATGTGGGTGGGCATCCCCCCTGCATTGAACTCTTCCGGACCTTCTTCACCGTCCATACCACCGGTAGGAGCAATGAGTACCTTGGCTTCTACTACTTCGTGAAGCGCAAGAAGTGCCCATTCAAGTACCTCCGGTCGTTTCCCTCTGAGAAGTGGGATGACTGGAAGAAGGACTGGATAGTCATCCGAGTGGAGGAGCATGAGAGGCTGGAGCTGCCCGAAGGCCTCCCCAACATTGACACGACGATCTGGAGTGAAGCTCCAGTGTTGGCGGACGCCTTCAATCCCGTTCTGACCAGGATCCGCCAGTGCGTGGAGGGAGGATTAACTCCTCAGGTGGTGTTTTATAACTTCCTGGTCAACAGGTGGGCACCGCTGAAGAGGAGAGAAAAACTCGCTTGGGCTCTCAACAGCGTGATGGACGACGACCGGGTCGAGACCGGGCTGAAGTCCAACATGGTGGGGACAACCTTGGAGTTCCACCTCAAGAAGTTCCAGCACGGCATCGACGTCGAGGGTGACAACTTGACTCCCCATCGGCTTTTCTTCCTCTGAACGTGGAAGTTGAGTTCAGTAGGGAGTTCTGGCAGAAGATGCCCGTGCTTGACGACCTTGGTGTCGTCGAGAGAAGATCAACCACTAGGGTGGCGATCCCTGGAGTGTCCGAAGGTGGCTCCGACCCTGCCCCGAAGCCGAGGGTCGAGGTCGTCGACAAGGGCAAGGAGCCGGCGGACGAACCCTTGAGCCGGAAGAGGAAGCTACAGCATGCCGACGGAAGGTCTGTCAGGCCTGCCACCTCTGCATCGGCTCCTTCTCCCTGGAGGGGGAGGTCTTCTGCGACCGCGACGACTGTACCCGCAGTGGGGTCCTCTCGGGGAGCTAGCTCCGGGCATGCGACTCCAGCACCAGGGTCGGTTGAGGCCTCTAGGTCCGGAGGTTCTTCCCGATCGAGGGGGGCCTCGACTAGGGAAACGCCCGTGGCTGTTGCGAGTTCCGGGGGACCTTCCGGAGCTTCCACGCCGGCTATGATCAGCCCAGAACGCCCGGGAAAGAGGTTCCGCGCAAGCTGGTGCGGAAGCCTCCCAAGGTAATTTTTAATCTTTACCTTGGACAGTTGTTTAGTTGTTATAACTATTTTTTAAGTTTCTTCATCCATCATATGCAGCGTTCCCAAGAAGAGGAGTGAGGCTCCACCCTTAGCCACAGCAGCTGAAGCTGTGAGGGCAGGAGATTATGCTCCTGTCCTGGCACCGCCCCAAGCGGTGGCTAAAGCTGCGATAGCTCCGGCGCCAGCTGTCGTGGTCATGGACCTCGACTCATCCCTAGAGACTTCCGTGGTAGCGCCGGACCACAGGAGAGAAGATGCGCCAGCGGCACCTGTCCCGGAGAAGCTTCGGGTCCTAGTGCTGAGATGATGGAAGCTCCGGCTGTTGAGCCAGAGGAACCAGTAATTCCGGCCCCAGAGCCGGAAATTGTCTAAGCCCCGACGGTTGAGCCGCAGGTGGTTGAAGTCCCGCCGTGCGCGCCGGATGCTGAGGAAGTTCCGGTAGTTGGGTCGGCTACCTCTGAAGCACCGGTCGCAGAGCCGATCATTGTTGGAGCTCCGGCCGCAGGGTCGGTCGATGTTGAAGATCTTTCGGCTCCCGAATCGGTTGTTGCAGAGGCGTCGGAGCCTGAGCCCCCATCGAAGGAGGTGCTCAGACTGGAGCCAGCAGCGGCCCCTGCTCCGGAAGTGACAACGTCGGAGGTACCCGCGGCTGAGTCGGAGTGCCCTGGCGAAGTCGCTGGCCCCCTGCCCGAGGGGGTGAATGAAGACCTGGCGGCGGGGCCTTCCTCGATGGAAATTGAGGCCATCCCGGAGGATGGCCCTAGTGCCATGGAGACCCAGGGGACCACTCTTGTGGAGTGGGACCCAATTTTTGTATCTGAAAACCCGCTGGAACCAGCGGAGAAGACCCCAGCAGGTTCGGAACCTATCCCGCTGTCACTGTCTATTGACAACGCATGTTCCAGTCTGCGTCAAGTCCAATTGGCCTTCTTCCACGACAGCAAGGCTCTTGAAGAGGAGCGCCAAACCCTTAGGCGGTGGCGTAACCGGCTCTACTTCGAGACCAAGCTGGCGCGGTCAAGGCTAGCGGATGACAAAGAGTGGATCAAGCGTGAGAAGCTCCGCCTGGAATACTAGGGCAAGTTACTGGATGACAGGGAGAGTATGACTCGTGCCCTCGACGCTCAATCCCGGGAGATTTATGAGCAGACCAAAGCAGCTAACAGTGCGGCCTATGAACACCAAGAAAGGCTTGAGGCCATTAACACTACACTCATCAAGCGCCGGGAGGCACTTGAAGAGAGGGAGAAACGGCTCGAGGATGAAGAGCAGAAACTCCTAGAGTTGCGGGATGACGTCCTGAGGAGGGAGGAGGAGCTCACCGAGAAGGTGGCTCTGGCTGACAAGGGCCTAGAGGAGCGCGCCAAGAAATTGGAAGAGCGCTGCCATGAGGAAGAGGAGAAGGCCTGGGTGCGAGGGCAGGAACTCTATGAGCAAGAGTGTGCCCTTGCTACCAGGGAGAAGAATGTGAAGGGCAGGGAGAAGGACCTGGTCGACCGCCGGAACAAGATCCACCTTCAGGAGGAGGAGCTCAGAAAACTCGAAAAGCGGGTTGCTGAAAAGATTCAGCAAAATGCCAAAGAAGTTGAGTGCCTCGCTCGCGAGAATTCTGAACTGGTGGCGGCCAGGAGATCCTTGGAAGAAATAAAGGGCTTGAGGACTGCGGACTCCCTACAGATTTGGGAGTTCCTGGGCAAAGCCAACGACGCGCTAACACCGATGGGCTTCAGCCCCGTGCGCCCGGATGATTCGGAGCCGGAGCCGAACCTGGCTTTGCAGGCGTTGAGCTCGGCAGGCAGCAAACTCTCCAAGGTGGGCGATGTCATTGCAGACCAATTGGAGGTTGAGGGGCAATCCCTAGCGAAGAACATCACAGAATATGTGCTGACGTGCTACACCAGCCGGAATTCCCAATTTCTTCTGGAGCCGGTGCTAG
This sequence comes from Tuctoria greenei, assembly GCA_036927565.1. Taxonomy (NCBI): domain Eukaryota; kingdom Viridiplantae; phylum Streptophyta; class Magnoliopsida; order Poales; family Poaceae; genus Tuctoria; species Tuctoria greenei. Next base: position 164,603,384 of record JAYESD010000009.1, on the reverse strand, counting down.
AAGGTCCCGTTGAAGGAGAAGGCGAAGCTGCCAGAGCCAACATGTCGGAGGTTGCCCAGAAAGTCGCCCAATTCTTCCATAGGGTCTAGGACCATCTCTGTAGTTCTCACTTGTATTTTTTCTTCTTCTTCCTCAATTTTGTAATCCCTTGTCTCCAGATGAATGAAATCCCTAAATTTTTGTGAATTTCACTTTTTGTCTTCAACACTATTGTCTTCACTTGGCCCCCTGGTAGATGTACACAATTTGATTATGAACATGTACCAAGAGGATATGTGTTTTGTTGAAGACTCATTTGCTCCGAACTTGTAGAGTGTAGGTCCGAAGTCTTCGATAGTGAAGGGCCCCTGAGGTTGTCGAAGCTTAGAAGCTCCGAAATTGCCTATCGTCAGATCTTAGTAGCTCCGGCAATAGTCTATCAACGCGTAGAACATCGATAGTTAGTCCTCGGGGGTGTCGGAGCTTAGTAGCTCCGGCATTGACCTTTTCCAACACTTAGTTTGTTGGCAGCAGACTCCATTTGCGGGGTTTTCTCACCATCTTTTATTTAGCGTCGACGGCTAGCCCCCCTAGCTCTACCGGAGCTTGATTGCTCCGGTGATGCTCGTTTTCAATGCGTAACATCGATTACAAGCCACCTAGGGGAGTCGGAGCTTTGTTAGCTCCGGCTTTTCTCCATTAACGTAGATTTTATTTTTCCTGCACACTGAAGCCAAGAAAAATAGTAAAATTCGTTTCTTGTCTATAACTTCGTTGCGGCTTACGATTCTCAAGAAGATTTTAGGTCAAACGCGATTCTAAATACAACCGAATGTGTTGTCTTTTCTTTTAGATCCAACTGTACATGGACCCGCCTTACTTCGGCCTGCCGGGGTGTAGGTAGAGTGGCGTACTTAGGGTGCTTGACCAGGCTAAGTCGATAGCACACTCCGGCCCTAGATTGGCTTGGCGGCATTCAGGCGAGTGGGCCATGAACAATATTTGAATCCAAAAGAATCGACAATACAACTTGAATCGTATATGAACCAATCGAACTAAAATTTCTTAAGAATTGCACGTCTTTGTTATAGACAAGAAAGAGAAAAATAAAAAATGTTAAGCATGTACAAAATAAATGCACGTGGAGTCTGTTTCACATGAAGATGTCTTTCATTATAGGTCCGGGGTACAGGGGAAACAAGTACACTCTTAGGGTACGGAACCAGGCTAAGCGTGTTTTTTTTATCGTTTGACCCTGGGTAGCTAGCCACACTTTTAGTCCTGAGACTGTGACAAGTGTTGCATGAACTTTGCGGACCTTCCGGCAAAGGTCCGGCTGTTCTCCCGGAGGAACTACCCGACTCTGTACAATGACTCTATAACATACACCTCAAGTTACTACAGACTCACCTCCGTGATATTAAGTGTAGAACTTACGGAGGTGCTCAATGTTCCAAGGATTTGGGAGAGGTGTCCCATCCTCGGTAGCCAAGCGAACGCTCCCGGGACAGGATACCTTAATCACTCGGAAGGGTCCCTCCCAGCTGGGGGAGAGTTTGTTTAACCCTTCTCTGGATTGTATTCTCCGTAGCACCAGGTCGCCTTCCTCGAGCTGTCGGTTGTGTACATGCCTCTGATGGTAGCACCGAAGGGCTTGGCGGTATCGGGCATTCTGAACAGCTGCTTGGCACCTTCCCTCCTCAAGGAGGTCTAGGTCTTCACGCCGGAGCTGCTCCTGCGTGGCTTCGTCGAAGGTCCGGACCCAGAGTGACCCCAAGGTGATTTCTGGAGGAAGGATTGCTTCAGCTCCATACACCAGGAAGAAGGGTGTCTCTCCAGTTGACTGGTTTGGAGTTGTCCTGTTGGCCCAGAGAGTGGGCGGAAGCTCTTCAATCCAGTTGGCACCATGTTTTTTCAAGCGCTCATAGGTGCGCGTTTTGAGTCCTTTAAGGATTTTAGCATTTGCTCTCTCGGCTTGGCCATTGCTTGCTGGGTGAGCTACGGAGGCGTAGCAATCTTGAATGTCGAGGTCTTCGCAATATCCTTGAAATGCAGAGCTTGTGAATTGGGTCCCATTATCAGTGATGATTTTGTTTGGGACTCCAAATCTGCATACAATGGACTGCAAAAAGTTGATAGCAGATTGCTTGTTGATTGTCGCAACTGGAGTTGCTTTCGTCCACTTGGTGAACTTGTTTATGGCGACGTACAGGAACTTGTAACCTCCGACGGCTCTTGGGAAAGGTCCCAAGATGTCCATCCCCCACACAGCGAAGGGCTATGTAGGAGGTATCATTTGTAGGGGCTGAGCTGGTGTGTGAATTTCCTTTGCATGAAATTGACATGCTTCGCATTTCTTCACCAGCTCAGTTGCATCCTGGAGTGCTGTAGGCCAGTAAAAGCCATGCCGAAAGGCTTTACCAACCAGCGTGCGGGAAGACGCGTGGTTCCCACACTCGCCTCCATAGATTTCTGCGAGGAGCTCGCAGCCTTCTTCCCTTGTTATGCACCGCATTAGGATGCCATTGGCACCGCGCCGGTAGAGATCCCCTTCTACCAACGTGTATCTTTTAGCCAACCTGACTACCCGGTCAGCGGATATATCATCGTCAGGAAGGATGTTGTCTTTCAAGTAGTTCCGGATCTCCGAGATCCATGCATCGGAACTAACTTGAGCATTTAAGTCTTGCGTGCTGGGTTGCTCGGAGCTTCCGGCAGCACCTACGACCCTTGATGGCTGCCATGGTAATAGGGCCATCGGGACCGTCAGCTTCGGGATGCCGATCTCGCCCCCTTCGCTCAGTTCGGCAGGCTGAGCTGTGGGTTTTGACAACCTCCGGACAAAAGTTCCATTAGGAGCCGGAGCTCCGGTTGACGCTTTCGTCGAGAGTTCGTCGGCTTCAGCATTGTGGGCACGCTGGACATGGTGGAGATCTAGGACTTCGAAGTCCTTCTGAAGCCTCTGGACTTCAAGGAGGTAAGCAGATAGCTGGGGATTGTTGCAGGAGCATTCACCCTTCACTTGCTTAATGATGAGCTGTGAATCTCCCTTGACCAGCAGTTGCTTGACACCGTATGACAGTGCCACCTTTAGTTCGTAGATGAGTGCTTCGTACTCCGCCATGTTGTTGGTCGCCTTGAATTCAAGGTGTACCATGTATTTTACCTTCTGCCCGGTTGGTGCAAGGAGAAGGATTCCGGCTCCGGCTCCTTGCTTTTGCATGGAGCCATCGAAGTAGAGGGTCCAATGAGGCTCGGTGAAGACTGGAGCTTTGTTTTCCGGCTTCTGCTCACTGGGGCCCTCAGGGTTTGATTGAGATAGAGTCCATTCCGCCACGAAATCTTCCAATGCTTGACTCTTGACTGCTTGCCTTGAAATGAATTCGAGATCGAATTCAGCCAATTCTGCTGCCCACTTTGCAATATTCCCAGTTGAGTTGGGATTATGCAAGATTGCTCGCAGTGGGTAAGAGGTCACCACTGAGATCTTGTGAGCTTGGAAATAATGGCGAAGCTTCCTAGAGGCGATAAGAACTACATAGAGCAGCTTATGCACCTCTAGGTATCGAGTCTTGGCATCATGTAGTACTTCACTGATGAAGTACACCGGGCGCTGAATGGTTCGGACCCTCCCGGAGGGGCCCGAAGCTTCCTCTTAACTGACCCGGACCCTCCCGGAGGGGTCCGGATTTTCTTCGGGGGCCTCTGGGTTCTGGCTGGAGGAGCCTGGAGCTTCTTCAGAAGTGACTTGGACCCTCCAGGAGGGGTCTGGGTCTTCTGAAGCAACTTCTTGTGGATTCGAGTTTGGGAGCTGGGACCCAGACTCGCTTTCAGGAACCTCCGAACCCTCCCGAAGGGGTCTGGATCCCTGAGTATGGGGTAGTTCTGGTCTTTCCGCGACCAAGACCATACTGACGACTTCGTCAGTAGCTGAAATGTAAAGCAACAAAGGCTCACCAGGATTCGGAGCTACCAGGGTTGGTAGGGTGGTGAGGAACTGTTTTAGCTCCTGGAACACTTTTTCTGCTTCTTCAGACCATTGGAATGGTCTGGACTTCCTCAATAACTTGAAGAAGGGGAGTGCCCGTTCCGCCAGTCTTGAAATAAACCGGCTGAGGGCTGCTAGACATCCAGTTAGCTTCTGGACGTCTTTGATGCGGGCTGGTGGCCGCATGTCTTCAATGGCCTTGATCTTCGCAAGATTAGCTTCTATGCCTCGGTGACTTACCAGGAAACCAAGAAGTTTTCCGGAACTAACCCCGAAGACACACTTGTCTGGGTTTAGCTTTGTGCGGGTGACCCGCAGCTTATCGAAGACAGCCTGTAAGGTGTCAAGAAGTGACTCCTTGTTCTTGATCTTGACCACAATGTCATCAACATACACTTCCACTATGTCTCTAATGAGGTCTTCAAAGGTTTTGTACATAGCTCGTACAAAGGTCGAAGCTGCATTCTTGAGACCAAAAGGCATGGCTGTATAACAGTACAATCCATCTACTGTGATGAAAGAGGTATGCTCTTCATCTTCTCTAGACATTCTGATTTGATGATACCCAAAATATGCGTCTAGGAAACACAGTAATTCACACCCGGAGGTGGAATCCACTATCTGATCTATTCTAGGTAGTGGGAATGGATCTTTTGGACATGCCTTATTTAGTGTTGTGTAGTCGATATACATCCGAAGCTTCCCGCCGGCCTTGGGCACAACGACTGGGTTTGCTAGCCATTTTGGATGGAAGACTTCTCGGATGAATCCAGCTTCGAGCAACTTCTTCACTTCTTGTCGAATGAAGTTCTGTCGCTCTACAGATTGCTTCTGAGGCTTCTGGTGCACAGGCCGGGCGTTAGGGTAGATCTTCAGATTGTGCTCAATCACTTCCCTGGGGATCCCAAGCATTTGTGACGGTTGCCAGGCAAACACGTCGACATTAGCCCGGAGGAAAGCGATGAGCGCGAGTTCCTATTTGTCGTTCAATCCTCCCGATATACGGGTGGTCTGAGCGGCATCAGAACCGATTTGGATGACTTTGACGGGGATGTCGGTGTCGCCGCTTGGCTGCACACGAGGTGCAGATGTCGAGCCTCGTTGACGAATGCTCGGGGGTTTTGGAGCTTGATCCTGCCTGGAGTCCTCCTCTTGCGCCGTGGTAAGTGCATGGAGTTCTTCCAAAGCAGTTACTCCGGTAGTACGATCTCCACAGATCCAGAGAACGCCTACTGGTGTTGGCATCTTTAACACCAGGTAGCCATAATGAGCAGCTGCCATGAATTTGTACAAGGCAGGCCTACCCAAGATAGCATTGAAGGGTAAGTTGATCTGAGCAACGTCAAAGACCAAATTCTCGGTGCGATACTTCTCCCGTGTCCTGAAGGTAACGGGGAGAGTAATAGCTCCGAGTGGGGTAATGGCCCCCGGACCTACTCCGGAGAAAGGTCGGGAGGGGTGGAGATCCGAAGGTCGAAGCTGAAGCTTGGTAAAAGCTTTGAAGCTTATGAGGTTAAGCCCCGAACCTCCATCTACCATGACATGGTGGAGCTAGATGTTATTGATGGTAGGAGATACCATCAAAGGTAGTTGACCTGCTCCAACCATGCTTCGAGGGCAGTCCAAAGCATCAAAAGTGATGGCTGTGTCCATCCACTTCCGATGAGGCTCCGGTCTGGCTGTTGGAGCTACAGCAGCCATGTCCCGACGCATAGTCTTGATGACGCGACGGGAGGTGATGTTCCATGATCCACAATAGATGGTGTTCATGGTCTTCCAATGCTCGTTGTCGGAGACGTCAGAATCGTCGTCGACGGAGGTGTAGACGGCCTTCAGGACCTTTTTGGGATCCTGAAAACCTAACTCCTCTTCAGCCGAAGCTTTATCGACTTTTTATTTTCCTTCCCTCTGTCGGAAAGGAGTTTCTTCCCGGCGCTTGTTGTAGCGCTCGACAAGGTTTTGGACCTCCCGGCAATCTTCCAGACTGTGGCTGCCCGTTTTGTGAATTGGACACCACACTTTGGGTTTGCCACCGTCTTCAGAAGACGGTCGAGGTCGCTTCTCGGGGCGTGGCCCCCGGCCACCCGGAGCTGCAGTAGCTGCAACATTGGATGCACCGGCCGATGGCTTCTTCTTGCCATTGGTCTTCTTCTTCTTCTTGCCACTCCCAGAGGTAGCGGCTTCTTCTTTGGAGGATTTCTTGTGACCCTCCGGGGTTGGTTTGGAGTGCATCTCACGGCCCTCCGCAGCTCTGGCACATTTGTCGGCCAAACTGAAGAGTTATGTGACACTGGTAATCTCCTTGATCGCTAGTTTCTCCAGCATCTTCTTATCTCGTACACCCTGTCTGAATGCCACAATGACAGAGGCGCTAGAGATAGAAGGGATAGTGTTTCGTACCTGAGAGAACCTCTGGATGAATGATTGCAGGGATTCTCCCCTTTTTGCACGACTGCAAAAAGGTCCAGTTCAGTGCCTGGTCGAGTGTATGAACTCCCGAAGTTGGCGGTGAACTGCTGGCACAGCTCCTCCCAACTATTGATGGAGTTGGGTGGAAGGCTCATAAACCAGGACCTGGCAGTCCCAGTTAAAGCCACTGGAAAGTAATTGACCATTACGTCCTCATTTCCTCCAGCTGCCAAGATAGTAGTGGAGTAGATCTGAAGAAATTCGACACGATTGATGGTCCCATCGAACTTCTCCGGCAGGTGAGGCCAGAACTTCTGTGGCCACCTGACCATACGCAGATGCATGGCCAGGGCTGAACAGCCTCCTCCCACTCCTTCAGGAGGAAGAACGTCTTGAGCTTCTCGTCTTTCACAAGCACGCTCAATATGGACTCGACCGTCCTGTTGGCGCTATCGGCGATCAAGCTCCGCCCGGAGGTCATGAGTTGAAAGCCTGGATACTGTGTGGGTGCGTCGTGCCCCAGAGGGAAACGACGTCACCTGTTGTGATGCATCTCGTCTCCTGTTGTTGGAGACGTGCGGACCAAGTCTGCCAGACAAGGTCCTTCGCTGCGACGGGGCCCATCCTGAAGGAGGAGGACCTTGGTTGCTGATGCGGTCGATCGCTGCTGCAACCAAATGTTCCACATCCGCTCTCCACTGTTCCAGTGCATCCCGGGATGCATCCGGAGGTGGTGGGCGTTGGAGAAGAGCACGCGCTGCATGGAGTGTGTGTTCCGGGTTGTCTTGATTTCCCGACGCAGTGACTGATGCCGGTGCACCATCGCGCTGTCCAGCTTGATTTGCTGGTGGAGGCGGCGGTGGTGGCAGTGTGACTCCTGTTGGTGCTGAGGCCCCTGCTGGTGGCTGCATATTGGAGGGATTGCCCCCAACAGCTTGAACAGCAGGATGACCGTTGAATGATCCAGCAGCTGAGTTCACCATTCTCGAAATCTCAGGCGCCCCTACATGGCGCGCCAACCGTCGATGGTTTGGATCCGGCAGATCTCCCGACACTACTAAAGTGTTAGAGGAGTTTGATGTTCAGTGTGGGCGCACGGATATTCAAGAAGGTGAATTGGAAATAGAACAAGAGACACAGAGATTTACGTGGTTCGGGCCGCCTGAGCGTAATACCCTACTCCACGGGTGTGTTGGTGTTGTATTAGCTGTATGAGCTTGTGTCGAGTGTCTCTGGCCCGTGTGTAGCCTATCAGAACCTCCCCTCAACTGTCGTCAGCCTGTCCTTTTATAGTACAAGGGCAGGCCGTTACAAGTTAGCCTGGCCTGACATGTGGCCCCGGCGGTTACTAGTATTGATACTCATTCAACACGTTTAACTGCCCTTAATGATCGGGTAATGGGCTTTGATAGCACCGTTACTGGTAATTAAGGTCGTCCGATCGTGTGTCATTAATTTGGTATTAATGACACTTAATCGGGTCTTGAAGTCATTGATTCCCCTTTGAAGATCCGGAGCCGTTGTGGAGTCTTCCGGAGGTTAGAGGCTAAAGATCCGACGGTTGGACACGTGGCAGCTCCGGAGCATACTGTGGGAAACAGGTAGCTCCGGAGCTACCTGACACGTGTCAGATCTGGAGCTTCCCTCGGTCTGGGGTTAGGTCCGGAGGTGCCATTTCGGTACATAGCCCGGAGCTTCCCCCTTGTGGGCGGTAGCTCCAGTTTGATAGTACATGTGGCGACTCTGGGATTAACCATGTTGGAGAAGCGAGCCCGGTTATATCTAACATGTGGGTCTCCTAAGGTCTTCAAATCAAGTAGATGACTTTCCTTTGAGATCTTTGTAACCTCAAGGGGTATACGGTTTCCAGGGTACCGACAGTCTTCTTGGTAGAGGCCTTTAGAGCAATTGTTTTTGAAGATGATTGCTCCATCATCCCAAGCACATTCATCTCATGAGCGTGAATTTCTCCAATGAGCTCCGAAACTTCAATGTGGTCAAGAGACTCTTTTTGGAGCATAGAGTTGATGATTGTCGGTGGTTAGGATCCGGCAGATCTCCTGACACTACTAAAGTGTTAGAGGAGTTTGATGTTCAGTGTGGGCGCGCGGAGATTCAAAAAGGTGAATTGTAAATGGTACAGGAGACACGGATATTTACGTGGTTCGGGCCGCCTGAGCGTAATACCCTACTCCACGGGTGTGTTGAGGTTGTATCAGCTGTATGAGCTTGTGACAAGTGTCTATGGCACGTGTGCAGCGTCACTGAATGTCTAGGGTCCATTGTCGGCCTGTCCTTTTATAGTACAAGGGCAGGCCGTTAAAAGTTAGCCTGGCCCGACATGTGGCCCCGGCGGTTACTAGTATTGACACTTATTCAACACATTTAATTGTCCTTAACGACCGGGTAATGAGCTTTGACAGCACCGTTACTGGTAAATAAGGTCATCCGATCGTGTGTCATTAATATGGTATTAATGACACTTAATCGGGTCTTGAAGTCCTTGATTCCCCTTTGAAGATCCGGAGCCGTTATGGAGTCTTCCGGAGGTCAGAGGCTGAAGCTCCGACGGTTGGACACGTGGTAGCTCCGGAGCGTACTGTGGGAAACAGGCAGCTCCAGAGCTACCTGACATGTGTCAGGTCTGGAGCTTCTCTCGTTCTCGGGTTAAGTCCGGAGGTGCCATTTCGGTACATGGCCCGGAGCTTCCCCCTTGTGGGCGGTAGCTCCGGTTTGATAGTACACGTGGCGACCCTGGGATTAACCATGTTGGAGAAGCAGGTCTGGTTATATCTGACATGTGGGCCTCCGAAGGTCTTCAAATCAAATAGATGACTTTCCTTTGAGATCTTTGTAACCTCAAGAGGTGTACGGTTTCCAGGGTATCGACAGTGGCCCCCTGGACCTACCTCCGGGGAAGACCACTCGGGTGAAGTCATTCCGCTGGAGGTGGGTCCATCCTCGCGACTTTTGAACTGAGTCTTCAAAGGTCTTCGGAGGTGCCGTTGGCGAGGGTTTGGAGTTAAATCCTTGCCGCGTGGCGTATCTCGCGTGCGGCAGATGAGATCTTTGACGTGAGGATCTCACGCAATTGAAGGTTGCCGGTTCTCGATACGAAAACCGTATCGGTTCCACGCGCCTTTTCAGGCCGCCGCCTTCGGGTTTCCCGCCTCATGATGACAACCGTTCGCCTGGGTAAGAACCTCGACTTGATCATCGGGGTGGTCCCGGGCCCCCTTGTCATCGGCTGGGTGGAATTTTTGAATGGTATCTTCGACTTCCTTGCGGTTTCCATCCAAGCGTTGCGAGGGCTTACTGAAGAAGGAAAGCGCGCACTGTCGGGAGTTCTTTACGCCTCTCATCTGTTCTTGCGCTCAAACTCCCAACTTGTGCTTCACTTTTCCTCTCTTGCCTTGCTGTGCCGCGATGGAGTTGGGTCTCCGCGAAAGCCGTTTGAAGACCGACGGCAATCTGAAGAAGGTCCGGACCCTCATGGGATAGTCCTCGGACTTCTACAACCGCTCGGTCCGCGCCGGGGGAGAGCTCCCGTTTGAGAAGGAGCACTCCGGTGAAATGGTGTACTTCTCCTCGTACGCCATGGTGGGGTTGATCCCACCTATTTCTTCCTTTTTCCTGAAGTTGCTGGACTTTTATGGTCTGCAGCTATACCACCTTGGCCCTCACTCCATTCTACTCATGTCTATCTTTGTCCACTTCTGTGATATGTGGGTGGGCACCCCCCCCTGCATTGAACTCTTCCGGGCCTTCTTCACCGTCCACACTACCGGTAGGAGCAATGAGTACCTTGGCTTCTACTACTTCGTGAAGCGCAAGAAGTGCCCATTCAAGTACCTCCGGTCATTTCCCTCTGGGAAGTGGGATGACTGGAAGAAGGACTAGATAGTCATCCGGGTGGAGGAGCGCGAGAGGCTGGAGCTACTCGAAGGCCTCCCCAACATTGACACAACGATCTGGAGTGAAGCTCCGGTGCTGGCGGACGCCTTCAACCCTGTTCTGACCTGGATCCGCCAGTGCGTGGAGGGGGGATTAACCCCTCAAGCGGTGTTTTGTAACTTCCTAGTCAACAGGTGGGCACCACTGAAGAAGAGAGAGAAACTCGTTTGGGCCCTCAACAGCGTGATGGACGACAACCGGGTCGAGACCGGGCTGAAGTCCAACATGGTGGGGACAACCTTGGAGTTCCACCTCAAGAAGTTCCAGCACGGCATTGACGTCGAAGGTGAAGACTTGACTCCGCCATCGGCTTTTCTTCCTATGAACGTGGAAGTTGAGTTCAGTAGGGAGCTCCGGCAGAAGATGCCCGTGCTTGATGACATTGGTGTCGTCGAGAGAAGATCAACCACCAGGGTGGCGATCCCTGAAGTGCCCGAAGGTGGCCCTGCCCCGAAGCCGAGGGTCAAAGTCGTCGGCAAGGGCAAGGAGCCGGCGGACGAACCCTTGAGCCGAAAGAGGAAGCTGCAGCATGCCGACGGAAGGTCCGTCAGGGCTGCCACCTCTGCATCGGCTCCTTCTCCCCGGAGGGGGTGGTCTTCTTCGACCGCGGCGATTGTACCCGCAGTGGGATCCTCCCGGGGAGCTAGCTCCGGGCATGCGACTTCAGCACTGGGGCCGGTTGAGGCCTCTAGGTCCGGGCATGCGACTCCAGCACCGGGGTCGATTGAGGCCTCCAAGTCTGGGAGTCCTTCCCGGTCGAGGGGAGCCTCGACCAGGGAAATGCCCGTGGCTGCTACGAGTTCCGGGGGGGCTTCCGGAGCTTCCACGCCGGCTATGACCAGCCCAGAACGCCCGGGAAAGAGGTTCCGCGCAACCTGGTGCGGAAGCCTCCCAAGGTAATTTTTTAATCTTTACCTTGTACAGTTGTTTTGTTGTAGTAACTATTTTTTTAAGTTTCTTCGTCCATCATCTGCAGCGTTCCCAAGAAGAGGAGTGAGGCTCCACCCTCAGCTACAACAGCTGAAGCTGTGAGGGTGGGGGCTTCTGCTCTTGTCCCAGTGCCGCCCCAAGTGGTGGCTGAAGCTGCGACAGCTCCGGCGCCGGCTGTCGTGGTCATGGACCTCGAATCATCCCCAGAGACTCCCGTGGTAGCGCCGGACCACGGGAGAGAAGATGCGCCAGCGGCACCTGTCCCGGAGGCTGAAGCTTCGGGTCCTAGTGCAGAGAAGATGGAAGCTCCGGCTGTTGAGCCGGAGGAAGCAGTAATTCCGGCCTCAGAGCCGGAAATTATCGAAGCCCCGGCGGTTGAGCCGGAGGTGATTGGAACCCTGGCGTGCGCGCCGGAAGCTGAGGAAGTTCCGGCAGTTGGGTCGGCTACCTCTAAAGCGCCAGCCACTGAGCCGGTCATTGTTGGAGCTCTGGCCGCAGGGCCGGTCGATGTTGAAGATCTTCCGGCCCCCGAGCCGGTTGTTGACGAGGTGTCGGAGCCCGCGCCCCCATCGGAGGAGGTGCTCAGACCGGAGCCAGCAGCGACCCCTGCTCCGGAAGTGACGACGTCAGAGGTACCCGCGGTCGAGCCGGAGTGCCCAAGCGAAGTCGCTGGCCCCCTGCCTGAGGGGGTGAACGAAGACCTGGCGGCGGGGCCTTCCTCAATGGCGACTGAGGCCATCCCGGAGGACGGCCCTAGTGCCATGGAGACTCAGGGGACCACTCTTGTGGAGTGGGACCCAATTTTTGTATCTGAAAACCCGCTGGAACCAGCGGAGAAGACCCCAGCAGGTCCAGAACCTATCCCGTTGTCACTGTCTATTGACAACGCATGTTCCAGTCTGCGTCAAGTCCAACTGGCCTTCTTCCACGATAGCAAGGCTCTTGAAGAGGAGCGCCAAACCCTTAGGCAGTGGCATAACCGGCTCTACTTCGAGACCAAGCTGGCGCAGTCGAGGCTAGCGGATGACAAAGAGTGGATCAAGCGGGAGAAGATCCGCCTGGAGTACTGGGGCAAGTTACTGGATGACAGGGAGAGTATGACTCGTGCCCTCGACGCTCAATCCCGGGAGATCTATGAGCAGACCAAAGCAGCTAACAGTGCGGCCGATGAACGCCAAGAAAGGCTTGAGGCTATTAACACTACACTCATCAAGCGTCGGGAGGCACTTGAGGAGAGGGAGAAACGGCTCGAGGATGAAGAGCAGAAACTCCTAGAGCTGCGGGATGACGTCCTGAGGAGGGAGGAGGAGCTCACCGAGAAGGTGGCTCTGGCTGACAAGGGTCTCGAGGAGCGTGCCAAGAAATTGGAAGAGCGCTGCCATGAGGAAGAGGAGAAGGCCTGGGTGCGAGGGCAGGAACTCTACGAGCAAGAGTGTGCCCTTACTGCCAGGGAGAAGAAAGTGAGGGGCGGAGAGAAGGACCTGGTCGACCGCCGGAACAAGATCCACCTCCGAGAGGAGGAGCTCGGAAAACTCGAAAAGCGGGTTGCTGAGAAGATTCGGCAAAATGCCAAAGAAGTTGAGCGCCTCGCCCGCGAGAATTCTGAACTGGTGGCGGCCAGAAGATCCATGGAAGAAATAAAAGGCTTGAGGATTGCGGACTCCCTACAGATTTGGGAGTTCTTGGGCAAGGCCAATGACGCGCTGACACCGATGGGCTTCAGCCCCGTGCGCCCAGATGATCCGAAGCTGGAACCAGACCTGGCGTTGCAGGCGTTGAGCTCGGCAGGCAGCAAACTCTCCAAGTTGGGCGATGTCATCGCGGACCAATTGGAGGTTGAGGGGCAATCCCTGGCGAAGAACGTCGCAGAATATGTGCTGACGTGCTACACCAGCCGGAACTCCCAATTTCCTCTGGACCCAGTGCTTGAAGGTCCGGTTGAAGGAGAAGGCGAAGCTGCCCGAGCCAACGTATCGGAGGTTGCCCAGAAGGTCGCCCAATTCTTTCATAGGGTCTAGGACCATCTCTGTAGTTCTCACTTGTACTTTCTCTTCTTCTTCCTCAATTTTGTAATCCCTTGTCTCCAGATGTAATCCCTTGTCTCCAGATAAATGAAATCCCCAAATTTTTGTGAATTTCACTTTTTGTCTTCAACACTTTTGTCTTCACTTGGCCCCCTGGTAGATGTACACAATTTGATTGTGAACATGTACCAAGAGGATATTGCGTTTTGTTGAAGACTCATTTGCTCCGAACTTGTAGAATTTAGGTCTGAAGTCTTCAATAGTGAAAGCTCTCTGAGGTTGTCGGAGCTTAGAAGCTCCGGTATTGTCTATCGTCGGAGCTTAGTAGCTCCGGCAATAGTCTCTATCAACGCGTAGACCATCGATAGTTAGTCCTCCAGGGTGTCGGAGCTTAGTAGCTCCGGCAGTGACCTTTGCCAACACTTAGTTTGTTGGCAGCAGACTCCGTTTGCGGGGTCTTCTCACCATCTTTTATTCAGCGTCGACGGCTGGCCCCCCTAGCTTTACCGGAGCTTGATTACTCCGGTGATGCTCGTTTTCAATGTGTAAAATCGATTATAAGCCACCTAGGGGAGTCGGAGCTTTGTTAGCTCCGGCTTTTCTCCATCAAAGTAGATTTTATTTTTCCTGCACACTTAAGCCAAGAAAAATAATAAAATTCGTTTCTTGTCTATAACTTCGTCGCGGCTTACGATTCTCAAGAAGATTTTAAGTCAAACGCGATTCTAAATACAACCAAATGTGTTGTCTTTTCTTCCAGATCCAACTGTACATGGACCCGCCTTACTTCGGCCTACCGGGGTGTAGGTAGAGTGGCGTACTTAGTGTGCTTGACTAGGCTAAGTCGATAGCACACTCCAGCCCTAGATTGGCTTGGCGGCTTTCAGGCGAGTTGGCCATGAACAATATTTGAATCCAAAAGAATTGACAATACAACTCGTATCGTATATAAATCGGCCGAACTAAAATTTCTTAAGAATTGCACGTCTTTGTTATAGACAAGAAAGAGAAAAATAAAAAATGTTGAGCCTGTACAAAATAAATGCACGTGGAGTCTGTTTCACATGAAGATGTCTTTCATTATAGGTTCGGGGTACAGGGGAAACAAGTACACTCTTAGGGTACGGAGCCAGGCTAAGCGTGTTTCATTTCTCGTTTGACACAGGGTAGCTAACCACACTTTTAGTCCTGAGACTGTGACAAGTGTTGCATGAACTTTGCGGACCTTTCGGGAAAGGTCCGGCTGTTCTCCCGGAGGAACTACCCGACTCTGTACAATGACTCTATAACATACACCACAAGTTACTACAGACTCACCTCCGTGATATTAAGCGTAGAACTTACGGAGGTGCTCAATGTTCCAAGGATTTGGGAGAGGTGTCCCATCCTCGGTGGCCAAGCGAACGCTCCCGGGACGGGATACTTTAATCACTCCCTCCCAGCTGGGGGAGAGTTTGTTTAACCCTTCTCTGGATTGTATTTTCCGTAGCACCAGGTCGCCTTCCTCGAGCTGTCGGTTGTGTACATGCCGCTGATGATAGCGCCGAAGGGCTTGGCGGTATCGGGCATTCCGAACAGCTGCTTGGCACCTTCCCTCCTCCAGGAGGTCTAGGTCTTCACGCCGGAGCTGGTCCTGCGTGGCTTCATCGAAGGTCTGGACCCAGAGTGACCCCAAGGTGATTTCTGGAGGAAGGATTGCTTCAGGTCCATACACCAGGAAGAAGGGTGTGTCTCCGGTTGACCGGTTTTGAGATGTCCTGTTGGCCCATAAAGTGGGCAGAAGCTCTTCAATCCAGTTGGCTCCATGTTTTTTCAAGCGCTCATAGGTGCGCGTTTTGAGTCCTTTAAGGATTTCAGCATTTGCTCTCTCAGCTTGGCCATTGCTGGCTAGGTGAGCTACAGAGGCGTAGCAAACTTGAATGCCGAGGTCTTCGCAATATCCTTGAAATGCAGAGCTTGTGAATTGGGTCCCATTATCAGTGATGATTTTGTTTGGGACTCCAAATCTGCATACAATGGACTGCAAAAAGTTGATAGTTGATTGCTTGTTGATTGTCACAACTGGAGTTGCTTCCGACCACTTGGTGAACTTGTCAATGGCGACGTACAGGAACTTATAACCTCCGACGGCTCTTGGGAAAGGTCCCAAGATGTCCATCCCCCACACAGCAAAGGGCCATGTAGGAGGTATCATTTGTAGGGGCTGAGCCGGTGTGTGAATTTGCTTTGCATGAAATTGACATGCTTCGCATTTTTTCACCAGCTCAGTTGCATTCTGGAGTGTTGTAGGCCAGTAGAAGCCATGCCGAAAGGCTTTACCAACCAGCGTGTGGGAAGACGCGTGGTTCCCACACTCGCCTCCATGGATTTCTGCGAGGAGCTCGCAACCTTCTTCTCTTGTGATGCATCGCATTAGGATGCCGTTGGCACCGCGCCGGTAGAGATCCCCTTCTACCAACGTGTATCTTTTAGCCAATCTGACTACCCGGTCAGCGGATACATCATCATCAGGAAGGATGTTGTCTTTCAAGTAGTTCGGGATCTCCGAGATCCATGCATCGGAACTAACTTGAGCATTTGAGTCTTGCGTGCTGGTTTGCTCGGAGCTTTCGGCAGCACCTATGACCCTTGATGGCTGCCATGGTAACAGGGCCATCGGGATCGTTAGCTTCGGGATGCTGATCTTGCCCCCTTCGCTCAGCTCGGCAGGCTGAGTTGTGGGTTTTGACAACCTCCGGACAAAAGTTCCGTCAGGAGCCGGAGCTCCAGTTGACGCTTTCGTCGAGAGTTCGTCGGCTTCAGCGTTGTGGGCACGCTGGACATGGTGGATATCTAGGACTTCAAAGTCCTTCTGAAGCCTCTGGACTTCAAGGAGGTAAGCAGATAGCTGGGGATTTTTGCAGGAGCATTCACCCTTCACTTGTTTAATGATGAGCTGTGAATCTCCCTTGACTAGCAGTTGCTTGACACTGTATGACAGCGCCACCTTTAGTCCGTAGATGAGTGCTTCGTACTCCGCCATGTTGTTGGTCGCCTTGAAGTCAAGGTGTACCATGTATTTTACATTCTCCCCAGTTGGTGCGAGGAGAAGGATTCCAGCTACGGCCCCCTGCTTTTGCATGGAGTCGTCGAAGTAGAGGGTCCAATGAGGCTCGGTGAAGACTGAAGCTTCATGTTCTGGCTTCTGCTCACTGGGGCCCCCAGGGTTTGATGGAGAGGGAGTCCATTCTGCCACGAAGTCTGCCAATGCTTGACTCTTGACTGCTTGCCTTGAAATGAATTCGAGATCGAATTCAGCCAATTCCGCTGCCCACTTTGCAATATTCCCAGTTGAATTGAGATTATGCAAAATTGCTCGAAGTGGGTAAGAGGTCACCACTGAGATTTTGTGAGCTTGGAATAATGGCGAAGCTTCCTGGAGGCAATAAGAACTGCATAGAGCAGCTTATGCACCTCTAGGTATCGAGTCTTGGCATCATGTAGTACTTCACTAATGAAGTATACTGGGCGCTGAATGGTCCGGACCCTCTCAGAGGGGCCATGAGCTTCCTCGTCACTGACCCGGATCCTCCCGAAGGGATCCGGAGTTTCTTCGGGGACCTCCGGGTTCTGGCTGGAGGAACCCGGAGCTTCTTCAGAAGTGACCTGGACCCTCCCGGAGGGGTCTGGATCTTCTGAAGTAGTTTCTTGTGGATTCAAATCTGGGAGCTGGGACCCAGACTCGTTTCAGGAACCTCCGGACCCTCTCGAAGGGGTCTGGATTCCTGAGTATGGGGTAGTTCTGGTCTATCCGTAACCAGAACCATACTGACGACTTCGTCAGTAGCTGAAATATAAAGCAACAAAGGCTCACCAGGGTTCGAAGCTACCAAAGTTGGTAGGGTGGTGAGGAACTGTTTTAGCTCCTAGAATGCCTTTTCTGCTTCTTCAGACCATTGGAACGGTCCGGACTTCCTCAATAACTTGAAGAAGGGGAGTGCCCGTTCCGCCAATCTTGAAATGAACCGGCTGAGGGCTGCTAGACATCCAGTTAGCTTTTGGACATCTTTGATGCGGGCTGGTGGTCGCATGTCTTCAATGGCCTTAATCTTCGCCGGATTAGCTTCTATGCCCAGTGACTTACCAGGAAACCAAGAAGTTTTCCGTAGCTAACCCCGAAGACACACTTGTCTGGGTTTAGCTTTGTGCGGGTAACCCGCAGCTTATCGAAGACAACCTTCAAGGTGTTGAGAAGTGACTCCTTGTTATTGACCTTGACCACGATGTCATCAACGTACACTTCCACTATGTCTCTAATGAGGTCTTCAAAGGTTTTGTACATAGCTCGTACAAAGGTTGAAGCTGCATTCTTGAGACCAAAAGGCATGGCTGTATAACAGTACAATCCATCTACTGTGATGAAAGAGGTATGCTCTTCATCTTCTCTAGACATTCTGATTTGATGATACCCAAAATATGCGTCTAGGAAACACAGTAATTCACACCCGGAGGTGGAATCCACTATCTGATCTATTCTAGGTAGTGGGAATGGACAACGACTGGGTTTGCCAGCCATTTTGGATGGAAGACTTCTCGGATGAATCCAGCTTCGAGCAACTTCTTTACTTCTTGTCGAATGAAGTATTGTCGCTCTACAGATTGCTTTCGAGGCTTCTGATGCACAGGTCGGGCGTCTGGATAGATCTTCAGATTGTGCTCAATCACTTCCCTGGGGATCCCAGGCATTTGTGACGGTTGCCAGGCAAACACGTCGACATTATCCCGGAGGAAAGTGATGAGCGCGAGTTCCTATTTGTCGTTCAATCCCCCCGATATACGGGTGGTCTGAGCGACGTCAGAACCAATTTGGACGACTTTGACGGGAATGTCGGTGTCGCCGCTTGGCTGCACGCGAGGTGCAGATGTCGAGCCTTGTTGACGAATGCTCGGGGGTTTTGGAGCTTGCTCCTGCCTGGAATCCTCCTCTTGCGCCGTGGTGAGTGCATGGAGTTCTTCCAGAGCAGTTACT
Source organism: Tuctoria greenei (assembly GCA_036927565.1). Classification (NCBI taxonomy): domain Eukaryota; kingdom Viridiplantae; phylum Streptophyta; class Magnoliopsida; order Poales; family Poaceae; genus Tuctoria; species Tuctoria greenei. The sequence goes on along the minus strand of JAYESD010000009.1, from coordinate 164,585,092 downwards.
CCGGCAGTACGATCTCCGCGGATCCGGAGAACGCCTACTGGTGTTGGCATCTTTAACACCAGATAGCCATAATGAGCAGCTGCCATGAATTTGTACAGGGCAGGCCTACCCAAGATGGCGTTGAAGGGTAAGTTGATCTGAGCGACGTCAAAGACCAACTTTTCGGTGCGATACTTCTCCCGTGTCCTGAAGGTAACTGGGAGAGTGATAGCTCCGAGTGGGGTAATGGCCCCCGGACCTACTCCGGAAAAAGGTCGGGAGGGGTGAAGATCCGAAGGTCGGAGCTGAAGCTTGGTGAAAGCTTCGAAGCTTATGAGGTTAAGCCCCGAACCTCCGTCTACCATGACATGGTGGAGCTGGATGTTATTGATGGTAGGAGATACCATCAAAGGCAGCTGACCTGCTCCAACCATGCTTCGAGGACAGTCCGAAGCATCAAAAGTGATGGTTGTGTCCATCCACTTCCGATGAGGCTCCGGTCTGGCTGTAGGAGCTACAGCAGCCATGTCCCGACGCATAGTCTTGATGACGCGGTGGGAGGTGATGTCCCATGATCCACCAAAGATGGTGTTCATGGTCTTCTGACGCTCGTTGTCAGAGACGTCGGAATCATTGTCGACGGAGGTGTAGACAGCCTTCAGGACCTTTTTGGGATCCTGAAAACCTAACTCCTCCTCAGCCGGAGCTTCGTCGACTTTTTGTTTTCCTTTCCTCTGTCGGAAAGGAGCTTCTTCCCGGCGCTTGATGTAGCGCTCGGCAAGGTTTTGGACCTCCCGACAGTCTTCCAAACTGTGGCTGCCCGTTTTGTGAATGGGACACCACACTTTGGGTTTGCCACCGTCTTTAGAAGATGGTCGAGGTCGCTTCTCGGGGCGTGGCCCGCGGCCACCCGGAGCTGCAGCAGCTGCAACGCTGGGTGTGCCGGCCGACGGCTTCTTCTTGCTGTTGGTCTTCTTTTTCTTTCTGCCACCCCCGGAGGTAGCGGCTTCTTCCTTGGAGGATTTCTTGTGATCCTCTGGAGTTGGTTTGGAGAGCATTTCACGGCCCTCCGCAGCTCTGGCACATTTGTCGGCCAAACTAAAGAGTTCCGTGACACTGGTGATCTCCTTGATCGCCAGTTTCTCCAGCATCTTCTTATCCCTTACACCCTGTCTGAATGCCACAATGACAGAGGCGCTAGAGATAGAAGTGATAGTGTTTCGTACCTGAGAGAACCTCTGGATGAATGATCGCAGGGATTCTCCTCCTTTTTGCACGACTGCAAAAAGGTCCAGTTCAGTGTCTGGCCGGGTGTATGAACTCCCGAAGTTGGCAGTGAACTGCTGGCACAGCTCCTCCCAACTGTTGATGGAGTTGGGTGGAAGGCTCATAAACCAGAACCTGGCGGTCCCAGTCAAAGCCACTGGGAAATAGTTGGCCATCACAGCCTCATTTCCTCCAGCTGCCAAGATAGCAGTGGAGTAGATCTGAAGAAATTCAACAGGCTTGACAGTCCCATCAAACTTCTCCAGCAGGTGAGGCCGGAACTTCAGTGGCCACCTGACCATACGCAGATGCATGGCCAGGGCTGAACAGCCTCCTCCCACTCCTTCAGGAGCAAGAACGTCCTGAGCTTCTCGTCTTTCACGAGCACACTCAATATGGACTCGGCCGTCCTGTTGGCGGTATCGGCGATCAAGCTCTGCCCGGAGGTCATGAGTCGAAAGCTTGGATACCGTGTGGGTGCGTCGTGCCCCGGAGGGCAACGACGTCACCTGCTGTGATGCAGCTCGTCTCCTGTTGTTGGAGACGTGCAGACCAAGTCTACCAGACAAGGTCCATCGCTGCCACGGGGCCTGTCCTGAAGGAAGAGGACCCTGGTTACTGATGCGGTCGGCTGCTGCTGCAACCAAATGTTCCACATCCGCCCTCCACTGTTCCAGTGCATCCCGGGATGCATCTGGAGGTGGTGGGCGTTGGAGAAGAGCACGCGCTGCATGGAGCGCGTGTTCCGGGTTGTCATGATTTCCTGACGCGGTGACTGGCGCTAGTGCACCATCGCGTTGTCCAGCTTGATTTGCTGGTGGAGGCAGCGGTGGTGGCAGTGTGACTCCTACTGGTGCTGAAGCTCCTGCTGGTGGCTGCATATTGGAGGGATTGCCCCCAGCAGCTTGAGTAGCGGGATGACCGTTGGATGATACAGCAGCTGAGTTCACCATTCTCGAAATCTCAAGCGCCCCTACCTGGCGCGCCAACTGTCGATGGTTAGGATCCGGCAGATCTCCCGACACTACTAAAGTGTTAGAGGAGTTTGATGTTCGGTGTGGGACAGGAGACACGGAGATTTACGTGGTTCGGGCTGCCTGAGCGTAATACCCTACTCCACGGGTGTGTTGAGATTGTATCAGTTGTATGAGCTTGTGACAAGTGTCTATGGCACGTGTGCAGCGTCACTGAATGTCTAGGGTCCGTTGTCGGCCTGTCCTTTTATAGTACAAGGGCAGGTCGTTACAAGTTAGCCTGGCCCGACATGTGGCCCCGGCGGTTACTAGTATTGACACTTATTCAACACATTTAATTGTCCTTAACGACCGGGTAATGGGCTTTGACAGCACCATTACTGTTAATTAAGGTCATCCGATCGTGTGTCATTAATATGGTATTAATGACACTTAATCGGGTCTTGAAGTCATTGATTCTCCTTTGAAGATCCGGAGCCGTTATGGAGTCTTCCGGAGGTCAGAGGCTGAAGCTCCGACGGTTGGACACGTGGCAGCTCCGGAGCATACTGTGGGAAACAGGCAGCTCCAGAGCTACCTGACACGTGTCAGGTCCAGAGCTTCTCTCGGTCTGGGGTTAAGTCCGGAGGTGCCATTTCGGTACATGGCCCGGAGCTTCCCCCTTGTGGGCGGTAGCTCCGATTTGATAGTACACGTGGCGACCCTGGGATTAACCATGTTGGAGAAGCGGGTCCGGTTATATTTGACATGTGGGCCTCCGAAGGTCTTCAAATCAAGTAGATGACTTTCCTTTGAGATCTTTGTAACCTCAAGGGTGTACGGTTTCCAGGGTACTGACAATGATGTTGTACTTTGGCTTCCGAAGGAGCATGAGGATCTTGCGGTTGATGAGTCCCTTGCCAAGAGAAGCAATGTCAAGAGCATTAATTTCTTCAATAAGCACATTCAAGCGAGAGAACATCTCATTAACATTTTCATGAGGTAGCATCTTGAATTCATCATATTTTGCTTTAAGCATGTGATATTTAAGTTCTTTCACACGAGAGGAACCCTCGTGAATTTCTATCAAGCAAGCCCAAATTTCACATGCCTTTTCTTTACTAGCAATCCTAGAAAAAACATCTTGACTAATGCACTCATAGATTGCATTCCTAGCTTTAGCATCCCATTTAATTTGATCACCAACATAGTTGTGTTCTCCAAACCCCGCGTGAGTCGCTTCCCATACTTCGGGAGCAATAGCCTCTAGATAAGTGCGCATGCGTGCTTTCCAATAGGCAAAGTTCTTGCCCTCGAAGATAGGAACCGAACCCCCAACCTTGGCCATTTTAGCTCTCTAGCGGTGAAGCTAGAATGATCCTATGAGCAACCTTGCTCTGATACCAATTGTAAGGATCGAATGCCCAAGAGGGGGGGTGAATTGGGCTTCTTTAAAAAATCTAAGCAATAAAACTTAATTCCTAAAAGCCCAATTCCCTACGCAAACTATCTATGCATTCAAGTAAATAGGAACTTTGCAGAATGTAAAATGCATAAACGTAAGGGAAAGGAGGAGGATGCAAACTCCCGAGGAGACACGAGGATTTATCCCGTGGTTCGGCAAGATCGTCAAGATCTTCCTACATCCACGTTGTGGCACCCACCAAAGGGTTTTGCCACACCCAAGTCACCGAGACGAGGGATCTTCACTATTCCTCTCCATTTGCCAACCTCGGCAAGGTGGAGCTCAAGCCTTGTACAACTTTGACCCTCCGGGCTTCCACAAACGCCTTGGCAAGCTCCGGAAGTCTCCTCACAGTTACAAACACCAAGGGCACTCCCTTGAGGCTCTCACTATCCTAGAGAGTCCACTCACCCAGAATGGAGGCACACAAACTCTCTCTCTAGCTAGTTCTAGCCTATCTCTTGGTGTATAGGTGATCAAAATGACGTGGAAGTGATTGCTCTTGGTCTTGAACGCTTGTGGATGTGTTGGTAGTGTCTGGTGATCAAGACTTGTCGAAATGACCGGTTTAGGGGGTATTTAAAGCCAGCCTCCACGAAATAGCCATTGGAAAAGTAGGCTGACAGAACTTTTCTGCGAACATCGGATGATCCGATGTCTCCCCTTTAGTTAACATCGGTCAAGTTTACTTTAGCTGATGTCATTGTGTCAGATATGACCGTTGTTAGACCGATGTTGCACATGTCTTCTCATCGGATGATCCAGTGGCTCTTCCTCCAGAATTGGCTCAAACTTGATGCTTACTGGAGTGATTGACCGATGTGTGTATTTCTATACATCGGATGATCCAGTGCTACACTTGGTCCAATGATATTGCAAACTGTACTGATGGACCGATGTATATGAGCCATTCACATCGAATGATCCGGTGAGTGCTTTATTCTGAGGTCTTCTTCTTCAGCTAAACCAACTCGACCGATGTGTTGTTCTCTGAAATCATCGGTTGATCCAGTGAGTTGATTTTGTTTGCTTCGAGTTGTTTCTAAGTGATTCTTTTGTGTCTTGCTCGATTGACCTCTTAGACTTTGTTGGAATTGTACTTCTGATGGTTGTCAAGCATTAAGTATCATCAATTGTGGTTGAATGACTTTGACATAAGAGCTTTCACTTCTTGTATTTATATCATTGATTTGATCTCATAAAGTGATTGTATATAGGTCTCCAATGACATATAGATTTCATTTGATTGAGTGATTAAGGGGACCTTGCATTTATAAATTCATTAGTAAAATCCAATGGTTGTTATTAATCATCGAAACCGTACCTCATGGGGGCCTAGATGCTTTCAGGGGAAGAAGAAGGCGGTGTTTCCTTGGGCCGGGCCGCGGGAGAGGGAGAGGACGGGCAGCGTGGAGGAAAAATAAAAGATTGGCCTGCTGGGCCGGCCTGGGAGAGGAGGGGGAGAAAGTGGGCTGCGCCCAGGAAGGGAGTTGGGCCTCTTTTTGGTTTTCTGTTTTAATTTGAGTTTGAATTTGGAACCAGTTTGGATATTTTAAATTCCGATTTTTGTTGGATTTAAACTCCTCAGCTACATAACCATTTCCCCTTTTTATCTTACTTTGGCATCTTGTTTTCAATTTGAATTTAAGTTTGAATTTGGTTCTGATTTATGAATGATTCACATTTGAGTACATTTATATTTAAATAAACTGTTATTTGATCGGTTAGGTATATTCTTTATTGATTTATTTGTTATATTTAATTTTATTAACTTACACACATGTATACCTATGCATATATGTGACGCTCTATCTATTTAATTACTTCCATTTTATCTAATGCATATAAATTCTATATTTGAATAAGATCTATATGTTTATATTTATTCCGTGTTGAAATCAAAATTAGTTTTAAGACTATCGGATTTTCGGTCATTCGTTTCATCATTTTTTGTTCGTCTATTCTGGTTTGTTCAAAAATTTTAATTCAGAGTGATTTTTATCATTTGCTAAAATTCGGGTTGTGACACCTTGTCGCTCCGCGTGCGCCACAGTGGTGTTCACGGTGCAGGCCGAAGTCGGTGGCGATCCGGTGGGGGCGAAGGCCGATGCGAGGGCTAAGGCGGATGGGAATCAGGTGGATCGCGATGATGGTAAGGGTGGGCCATCTAAGAGTGGCAGCAGGAGCAATGATGATTTAGATGGGTCGAGTAGTGACGACTCAGAGGAGGAGAGTCGAAGGAGAGGAAAAAACAACGACCTCAATGACTTGCGGTCATGACAATGAGAGTTTTGAAAGATTACTTATTAGAGTTTCAATAGGAGAGGAGGGTCGGAGGGGCGCACCCTCTTTATACATGCCCGAGCCATAACAGGTCGGGCTTGTGTCGAGCCGCCCACCGTGAGCTAGGTGGGCCTAGCACCTGGTCGACGGATCCGACTCTTACACGGGTTGTGCCGTGCTAGCCCAACGGACTCCCGGCTAGGGCAAGACACAATCTGTGACGCGATCTGTGCCGGCCTAAGCCCGCTCCACCCATGTTGGGCTTTTGAAATCTTCAGACTCGGACCAGCCCATTTAGCACGGTCCAGTCCAATTGACCAGCTACCTCGCTTTCAAATAAAAATAAAATAAAAGAGGGATGCCTCCGCCGGATGGTCTTCAGGCAGGATCGCTCGTCGAAGTGCTGACCGGGTCGTCAGCGCGAGCGTCGACACATCGGACACCTACCTTATCCGGTAAATGGAATAAGTTTACCGTGCTGATCAATGATCGGTAGACCTGAGATTTACTACTCTTATGTACTCTCTCCGTTCTTTTTATATGCACCACAAGTTCATTTTTGGACTAGCCGTAACAAATACTCACGGAGGGAGTATCATCGTCGACGCTGATTGCCCCTGCCCGAATGACGTGTATAGATTGGGACGGGAATCTGTAAACCCGATGATTAAGATTACGCTTCTGCCAGCTGATACACGTGCATTTTTTTATCAACCTGTCTTCATCAGGAGGAGGTCGCACGTCTACATCTCCAACGCCTCTAGTTCTGGAAAATGATTGCGCCAAATTGAAGATGTTGTCTGGAGGCAGTACCAAGCCTAGATATTTTGAGGGTGATATAGAATTTTTTAGGGGTGCCTTGGGATACAAGTGGGCACGCCCACTATTTATTTCTGGACCATACTAGCTACTACAAAATAATGGAGGAAATATCCCAAATTTGAGCTAACCAACTACTCTAATTCCGTCTCAGAGAGATTGTATTTCTGCCTCTTTGGAAGTGTCCCACAAAGATTGTCGTTTTGGACTCATCAATGTAGTAGTTAAGATGGGAATTCAACCACTCACCAATGCATGCTTTCTTTGAGCGCAGTTTCCCAAAAAATGCATTAAACTGACTAGCTTTATGAGGGCACATGCGTCATTTACCACCTTCCCTAATATGTCTGAAAAATACTAAAACGACAATCATTCTGGGACGGAGAGAGTACTACATAAAAAAAAAAACAGTAGATGAATAAGGATTTCACAACATGCAATGCACGTGCACTGGCCCACTTACATAGTTTATTCATACCCTCTTGAGGGTCATCCAGATCAGTATGTCTCCGGGGATCTGCATCCTCTGAATTAGAGTACAAATTCAGAGAAGCTACAATGCTCTGAATTTGGTTCATTTTAAACTGTTTTATAAGAGATGAACGGGCTAGATCATCCGCTACAATATCAATGAACAGTAACAGCTTATGCTTACAATACCAGAATTTACTGTTTCGTTCTGCAGAACTACTGAGAACTACTCATCTACTCATAGTTTACTGTAGTGATCGCTGTAGTTCTCTGAATTTTCTTCTTCATAGGAGAGGATAGGGATCCCTCCGGGGCATGATTGATTCCTATTATGGACAATATCGCGCCGGTATTGTTTTCCGAATAAAAGCACGCAGGTTATTAATCTAACCAGTTCATTAAGAACCTTTTTTCCTTTATGTTTCTGGATTAAGTACTTTTAATAGCACTCCTCATGTTCTGAGTTGAACTCCTCGTGAAAGCGAATTTCAGGTCGTTAAAAAAATTTGACCCTATTCGGTTGTGCCTCAGCCAAGACTTGTGCGGGAGAGGGGGTTCGCGACGCCTCCGCCAAGATTTGACCGCTCCTTTTCCCCATCCCCGAGATTTCCTGGTGGAGGGAGCGATCGGCGGTGATATTGCTCAGATTCAACGATGCTTCTCTTTCCAGGAGGGCGATAGAGCCCCCCACCAGATTTGACGCTCTTTTCATATCATTCTTTCCTCCTCCAGATTCAGGAGGATCGATAGACATCTAACCGATTTGTGTATATTTTCTTATGATATCTTGAGATGTGATTGTGTCTGTAATAAACCGGAGCTCTGCATACTTTGTAGAGGCTGAAATGTATTTTTTATCTAAAAAAAATATTTCTGGATATCTTCAGTTGTGATTGTGTAATCCGGAACTGCATACTTTGTAGAGACTGGAATGTATTTTCTTTATCTAAAAAAATGTTTCTGGATTAAGCTTGTAGAGAGTTGTAATAAGACCAAACTTACTCTAAATTTTTTAGTAATGTTTCTAGTAGTCTTTTCAGTAACTTTGTAGCATACCACTGCAGATAGCCTAAGTAATGGAAAAAGGCCGGGATAAACCCTCTAGTCTAGGCTGACAGTGCTGTGCAGGATTGTATTGTGAAGCATAAACAAAAAACTTTCTTACATAAAAAAAATAAGAATACACCAAACGATATTATAGGGAACCGGATCTCCGATGCGATCACCTATACATTCTCGACGCGAAATATATATGTGGAGGCTTGATGTTTGCAACGGCACAGAACCACAGCACGCTTGATGCATGCATGTTGCACTATAGTACGTAACACATCTACTCCGGATCTGTTTGATGTGAGTAGTGTTATCCTAACAACAACAATTTAAAACCCGATCGAGCTAGGGATGGAGTATGTATGCTCAGGGAGCAAATAATAATGCAGCTTGCTGTTAATAGAATCCACTTGGAATAAAGTATTACAACAATGCAACTAGTTTATCGTGTTAACTGTTGACCATCATCCTCCTCCAACGTAACAAAATGATAAAAATCTGGTGGCTGCAAATCTTGGTACAGTATATCCATTTTTCAACTCTGTCCCTGGATCTCAGCGTCGATACGAACCACGACGCATGGTCCATGCTGCACGTAAAATAAGCGCAAGATCCAAACATCAAGTGGCCAAAAATCAAGATGATGATATCATTGCATCAGTTGCCAGCGCATGCTGGCACAGCTGGCGGCGATGCTGCGAGCTTCGTTCTAGCCCGCGCTTATAAATTGCAGCTTACCAGATATACTATACTATATTGATCCCGAAGCTCGAGATCCAAAAATCAACAAGTGTCCACTAGCTTTCCATCCTCTTCAACTTGGTGCCAGTGCTTGAACAGAGATTCAGAAATCACAATGGCCAGCATTAGCAACGCGGACGGGACGGTGCCACAGCCACCGCCGTCGCAGGGACGGCTCGTCACGGTGCTGAGCATCGACGGCGGCGGCATCCGCGGCCTCATCCCCGCCACCATCATCTCCTGCCTCGAGGCCAAGCTCCAGGTCCGTCGTCGTCGTACGTGGGCAAGCCACCACATCGTCTTCTAGCTAGCTAGTTTCAGACGGCGTTTTTTAATTAGAACGCTAGAGTGAACAACATTGTTCGGTTTCATCAGGAGCTTGACGGGCCGGACGCGCGGATCGCGGACTACTTCGACGTGATCGCCGGAACGAGCACCGGCGCGCTAGTCACGTCGATGCTGGCGACGCCGGACGAGAACAACCGGCCGTTGTTCGCCGCCAAGGACGTCACCGACTTCTACCTCGAGAACGGGCCCCAGATATTCCCACAGAAGAAGTACGTACGCGCACTCTGCAGGACTCGGTCGTCATTCTCTTCTGCGATACATCTCTCCGGCGGCGGCCACGGCTGTTTGAATGTTTAGTTGCTGCTAATTAGTTGCTTCATCAGGGCGGGGTTCCTGACGCCGTTGACGAACGTGCTGGGCTTGTTCCGGGGCCCGAAGTACGACGGCGTCTTCCTGCACGACAAGATCAAGAGCCTGACGCACGACATGAAGATCGCGGACACGGTGACCAACATCGTCGTGCCGGCGTTCGACGTCAAGTACCTCCAACCCGTCATCTTCTCCACGTACGAAGCCAAGACCGACCCGCTGAAGAACGCGCACCTCTCCGACATCTGCATCAGCACGTCGGCCGCGCCGACCTACTTCCCGGCGCACTTCTTCACGACCCACGCCCCCGACGAGCCGTCGTCTCGAGAGTACCACCTCGTCGACGGCGGCGTGGCGGCCAACAACCCGACGATGATCGCCATGTCCATGCTCACCAAGGAGGTGCTCCGTAAGAACCCGGACTTCAACAACCACGGGAAGCCGACGGAGTACCGGAACTACCTCATCATCTCCATCGGCACCGGGTCCGCCAAGATGGCGGAGAAGTACACCGCGCCGCAGTGCGCCAAGTGGGGCCTCATCCAGTGGCTGTACGAAGGCGGCTTCACCCCCATCATCGACATCTTCTCGCACGCCAGCGCCGACATGGTCGACATCCACGCCGCCGTGCTCTTCGAGGCACTCCATTGCCAGAAGAACTATCTCCGTATCCAGGATGATTCTCTGACGGGGCACACATCATCGGTGGACATCGCGACGAGGAAGAACATGGAGGCGCTGATCGGGATCGGCAAGGAGCTCCTGCAGAAGCCGGTGGCGAGAGTGAATATCGACACGGGGATGTACGAGGCCGTCGACGGTGAGGGCACCAACGAGGACGCCCTTGCTCGCTTCGCCAAGATGCTCTCCGAAGAGCGCAGGCTACGCAACAGCAACCTCAACTCCTACTAGCTAGAGCTAAATTGATCAGCCGGTGGTCGTCCACGTCAGTTCGACGAAATCTTCTCCGGAGAATATATGTTCTTATATGTATGTAATTTATGTCATGGAATTGCAATGATATGTGTAAGTACAGTACTTGGTTTACATGTGATTATGTACTTTGTTTACGAGTGAACACGGGGATTAATCCACGGCTGAGGCCTCTTTGTGCACCATGCATGTAACAAATGCACCGCTGATGGGCTTTGCAGGCCAGCCTGGTACATTATTCGCTAATGGGCTTTGGAGCAGGTCAGGCTGGTGTTCGTTTCCCAATCTGCGCTACTGCATCCAAACATGTTTTTATTAAAGGTTCCAGACTCCAGAGTGCCACAAATAAAACAAGGTCCTCTAGTCAAAACTGGTTTTCTACAAACATGGTTTAAATTTGAAAAACTCCAGCAAATACGCGCGCGCATACATTGTGTTTCAGGACTTGGACCAGCTACTTACCATTTTGGATGGCTCGAATGCACAGTAAGCTTCGGATTTGGTTCCGCTAGCTTTTACTGTCAGTAAACTGGAGTCACGTTACAGCAAGGTTTATCTTCCTCTTCAAACCTGTGGCTGTGAATCGAGCAAAAATTTAGTGATCAGGAACCGACCAACAATGTTGGGTGGGTAAAGACTAGGGCCATGTCGAACCAATCGTTTTGTTTCCCTCTGGAGTGCTGCTGCTCGAGCATGTGATGCCATGGTACGGGTGCTGTCGATCTGTTGCACTGCAGGAATCTTTCACGTGCGATTCTGTTTTGTGGTAGTGTGTGCAATTGGGCACTGCCACATATCACATGATGCACTGACGCCGAGCGCTCAGAAGTGAGTGAGAGCAGATCCACTGATTATGTGCCCATTTCTCATCATTGACTGATGGTTCCAGGAATTTTGGAGCAAGATTTTGCATATATATATATATATATATATATATATATATATATATATATATATATGATGTCGTAATGAAAATTGGAGCAAAAATAAGTACCCGTTCGTCTCAAAAAATATGTCGCTTTGTAGTTCAAAAAATAAATTACAAAACGGCAAACTTTTTAAGACGGAAAGAGTATGACATTACTTACTCTGGTTGTGGTGGTAGCTAAGGCGAAAGAAATCTGAAAATTTACAATTTTTTTGTTTAAACTCTGAATCTCCAACCTACTACAAACAAGATGACTGAAATAACTCGATGATTTTTTTCAAAAAAATAAAACAACTCGATGATCTACATCTACTGATAGCATCTTCTCTTTCGCTGCCGGGAGACAAATCCAGTCCCACATGACCACAGATTGAGCTGGTTCTTCTTGTGGGCCTTCTGTTCTTTCACTATTTGTACATGGACTATATATGAGAGGGGAAACAAAATGGTGGTGCGGTGCAACTTTATGTACTAACAAACAGCCAAGCTACACTAATAAGAGAATGACTAAGTATGCAATCTGATTTATGCTAAAATCGTCCTTCAATCATTCATCCTCAATCATTGGATGTACATCTTAGGGTGGTTGCATTTTTATACTTAACCCTCTCAACATGTGTCTCTCAAGTGAATGGAGTTAAGTGAAATAACACAACCACCCTAAGATAGACATCCTGAAATGGATGATAGCATGATTATACCATCAGTCAGATTGCATACTTAGTCATTCCCCACTAACAAACCTACATCTATTAAAATTCTAAGAGAATTTCAAGAACCCCATGAATATTAATGCATCTAGCTTCTCTATATATCCTAACAGTGCCTTTAATTGGTGCAAGTAGAGTACGTATATATTATGCCATAAAGGTTAACTAATTAACATCTGCAGAATTTGAAAACCTAACAGGTCAAGTCGGCACATGTGCGTTGCATCCGAGTCTGGCAAAAGGTATTCGGATTATTAGGCACATAGGTCCATATGCACCGCCAGTAGGAGGCTCAGGAAGACCACAGAGAAATATGATGCGCCAGCAAAAAATCCAAGCCTCGTGATTCACCTTGTACGTACTCTCTCCGTTCCCATGAACTTATCGCTTTGTAGTTCAAAAATGAACTACAAAACGACAAGTTCATAGGGACGGAGGGAGTACATATACTTTTGGTAGTAACAAGTCCTGAAACCAACTCATCATCATCTGGTTCATAAATAGCTCCCGGTGCGTGTTTATGGAGGCATCAACAATCAACAGTATCACAGGAGAGCTAAGCTAACTGTGCAGCTCGCTTCACCTTCAGCAGGTCAGTTAATAACCATGGGCAGCAAAGACACCGCCACCACCGCCGTCGTCGACCCGATGGCGACGATCCCGCGTGAAGGGAGGCTGATCACGGTGCTGAGCATCGACGGCGGCGGCATCCGCGGGCTCATCCCGGCCACCATCATCGCCTGCCTCGAAGCCAAGCTCCAGGTACCATGTCGACCAAAGCACAAACAACAAGGCATTATTTCTTGCTGCGTGTCGTCGGTTTGATTGTTAACTTCAGGAGCTGGACGGGCCGGACGCGCGCATCGCCGACTACTTCGACGTGGTCGCCGGGACGAGCACCGGCGCGCTGATCACGGCGATGCTGGCGGCGCCGGACAAGAACAAGAGGCCGCTCTTCGCCGCCAAGGACATCACCACGTTCTACCTCGACAACGGCCCCAAGATCTTTCCCCGGACAAAGTATCTCGTTCGTGCGTGGTTGCCAATGCCATTGTCGTCGTTTAATTCGTTTTCCCCTAATGAGGCACATCATGGATCGATGGACGGAAATATGTTGTTGTTTCATGCAGTCGGATTTGGTTCCTGAAGAAAATGGTGAACACGTTCGGCGCGATGATGGGGCCCAAGTACGACGGCGCCTTCCTGCGCGAGACGATCAAGAACCTCACCCACGACACGAAGATCGCGGACACGGTGACCAACATCATCGTGCCGGCGTTCGACGTGAAGTACATGCAACCCGTCATCTTCTCCACCTTCGAGGCCACCACCGACCCGCTCAAGAACGCGCACCTCTCCGACATCTGCATCAGCACGGCGGCGGCGCCGACCTACTTCCCCGCGCACTTCTTCACGACCCACGCCGGCCCCGACGGCGACTCTCACCGAGAGTACCACCTCGTCGACGGCGGCGTCGCGGCCAACAACCCCACCATGGTCGCCATGTCCATGCTCACCAAGGAGGTGCTCCGCAAGAACCCGGACTTCAACCCCGGGAAGCCGACGGAGTACCGGAACTACCTCGTCGTCTCCGTCGGAACAGGGTCGCCCAAGCACGCGGAGATGTACACAGCGCCGGACTGCGCCAAATGGGGCCTCTTCCAGTGGATCTACAATGGTGGATTCACACCGATCATTGACATCTTCTCCCATGCTAGCTCCGACATGGTTGACATCCATGCTGAAGTGCTCTTTGAGGCCCTGAAATGCGAGAAGAACTACCTTCGCATCCAGGTACGTACTATATACAACGACCTATAGCTACTACAGTAATTAACCAGCTATTATTCACCCAAATAAAGCTAAGATTTTCCACTTATCATAATAAGGCTGTGCACTTGTACTTGCAATGCAGTGCGATTCGCTGATGGGAGACGCGTCGTCGGTGGACATAGCAACGAAGGAGAACATGGAGAAGCTGGTCGAGATCGGCAAAGTGCTTCTCAAGAAGCCGGTGTCGAGGGTGAACATTGACACTGGGATGTACGAGGCCGTCGAGGGTGAGGGCACCAACGAGGACGCACTGGCACGCTTCGCCAAGATGCTCTCCGACGAGCTCAGGCTGCGCAAGAACAACCACAACTCCTATTAATTAGCTGGATACTGTACTTATCGGCTATCACCTGCTAATAAAACTGAGCACATCAGAGGCAGGACCAAGAGTAATCTGCCTAGCTCGACTTGCAGTTTGGTGTGGTCTCTACTCTCCACTGATGCACTGCCTGTAGTTTTTGAAGCATATGCTGTAAAAATTTGTGGAGTTACTGTTTAAGGATGAATTTGTGAATGTGATCTCCTTGTTTCTCTTAGTAACTGCCCGTTGGGCAGGTCCAAGACTCACAGCAATGTAGCTATGGGCAGGTCCAAGACTCACAGCAATGTAGCTATGGGCAGGTCCAAGACTCACAGCAATGTAACGTATAGCGCCCAAAAGTGGGTACATTATTACTCTCACTGTCTCAAAAAGCTTGTCGATTTGTAGTTCCTTTTTGAACTACAAAACGACAAGTGTTTTTTAAGACGGAGTACTCATTTTCTACACTCAACCTAGATGATGGTGGAAATACACCAACAATTCTTGATTCGAGCAATCTTTTGTAACTGAAACCACATTATGTGGCAAACAGAAGTCCATATCCACAACGACACAAGGTTGGTGAATTATTCCATAATGGATGCAACAATGAGGAACAGATAAAAATCTTGGTGCTGTTACATGGTCATCAATCTAAACTTTGTTCTATGGCGCGCGATCAATAGGACAAGGTTCTCCAAACCACAGAAAACTAGTAGTAGTGAGTACTAGTTGTCATTCTTTTCATTGCTAGTATACAAGGCATTATTCACCCTAACAGCCTACTAAACTTAAGATTTATCCCCTACATCACCAACCGCTTCATTATCTGCTCCAGTTGTGCTTTTGTGGCTCTCAGTGCCAGATGGCTCCATACTCGCTCCAGCTCCTGCATCATGCTTGCCTCCTCGCCCATCAGCAGGGATAGGCGCTGACTGCTGTAGGTCAGCTGCGCGAGGAGGGTCAGCTTGCATAGGCTGCATGCCATTGACGGAAGCCGGTCTCATTATCATCTGTCCAGGAAATGAAAGAGCCTGTGCTTGTTGCTGCTGCAGCTGCTGCTCTTGCATCTGTTGCGGGGTTAATGGGGTTCTTGGAGGAAACATCGGTACCTGTGACATGTAATGGCCTGCACCTGGCACTATACCAGGCTGCATCATCTGTTTGGAAGAAGAAGAAAAATTAACTGTCATTGCGAAAACAAAAAGGATGGACTGGAGGCACCAAATCGAACATGACTAACCGGAGGGCGACTTGCAGGGTTCTGTGTTGGTTGGGGCTGGGCATCTGCAATCGCAGCCAGATACAGGAGATTCTTTTGAAGTTGAGCTTGATACCTAAAAGTTCAGAGCAGGGAAACATACTGTCATCCAAAATAAATTATCATTGCTACATGTCGATAACAATTACATAGGCAGGTCAATCATGAACCTTATCCAAAATGCATAATCATGAACAACAACAACAAAACCAAGTCAAACAAAAGTGAAAGGAAGATGGAAAAGGAAAGGACAAAAACAATGAAAGGGGAAAAGGTAATAGGGCAAAAAGGCTATGGCAAAATCTTGAGGTTGATTTGCATATTTCAAAAGTGGGCGCGATGAGTTTGAAGAATATCTATCATAATGCCATGAAACCATAACTGACACCTACATATAATCTACTATCCAGAAGTACCAATGACAAATAACTGCAATTCAGTTCCTTCTAAATGAAGCAAGACGATCAACAGAAGCAATAAAACTGCATCATTTATACAGGTAATACAAATAAAAAGCACTTTGTGTGGCAAAATAGT
Source organism: Tuctoria greenei (assembly GCA_036927565.1). Classification (NCBI taxonomy): domain Eukaryota; kingdom Viridiplantae; phylum Streptophyta; class Magnoliopsida; order Poales; family Poaceae; genus Tuctoria; species Tuctoria greenei. The sequence continues at coordinate 164,568,902 of JAYESD010000009.1, read as the reverse complement.
TAAGAAAGATACTTACTGAGCACATTCAGCTAACTTTCCTAAGTTCTGATTTTCCAGAATGGCCAAGATAAGTTGCTTATTTTCATCCAAGTACTGCAAAAGAAAAGTTAAGTTACAACAACAACAACAACCAAACCTTTGTCCCAAGCAAGTTAGGGTCGGCTAGAAAAGTTAATTTAGTCGAAGTAAATAGTAATCAAAAGAAAACGATGGCATATAGTCTTTTTTTTAGGCTTATATAGTCATAAAAAATCCATTTACCTCTTCTGTGTAAGAAGTACGCAAGTATCTTTTTTCACAAAGGAGTACTGAATATCATTTTATCCATTTTACTAAGGAGAAATGTTTGGTTTCGGAAATTGTGAGATTTGGTTGAGTTTCAGTCACCAACGCATGAATAAATGCACCCCAGAGTAGAATGCAAGCAGTATCTATATCGGTGAAGTAAACACACTTCATTCTTTATATTGCACACGGCATATAAGTATATATAGCTTGTGTGCTATCCAAATATTTCAGTTATGGCTGCAGTATCCAGGTTGGCCCCTAGAATCATTAGCCATGACTCGCACATCTAACCAATGTGGAGCATCATGGACCAGTGATGTGAGTAGCTCCAACCATATGGAAGGCAGGAGAGCAATGATCAGTGACAAAAGCAATGCTAAAATAAGTACAAACAGCCAGAGGTAGCACTGTAGAAGCCAGTTGCCGAATAATCATATTGCATGCTAGTGAGCCACGTTATTTGCGGATGGTCAATTATCATGCCAGCAAGGCTACATTCCATGGCATTATGGCAGAGCCATGGTGTGATAGTGCTATAACACAGGTTGACAGCCCAAGCATCGTGCAGCAACCAGCCGTGCAACGATTATTAAAAGACAACGCTAAAGCCCTCCTGAAAGTACAGGGGTTAGTCGAAAGTCAAATCACACCTACTATTTCAAATTTGCTATTTTCAACACCCACTTCTCTTCCTAGATGTCAACCCCTGTCCGCAACCGGTAGCCTGAACATCTCTTGCTCATCTCCTTCCCGCGCCTCTCTGTCCGCAGCCGGTAGCAGGAACACTGGCTGCCCCAGCTCATCCTCTTCCCCACACACCAGTTCCCCACTAGTGCGCGATGTCCGATGGACAGTCTCAGCGTTCGGTCGCCTCGAGCGCACGGCAGACGGAGGTCGCCGCGGCAGAGGAGCGCGAGCGAGCGGCGGCAGAGACTGCGGCACTGGCGGCAAGGTTGGCGGCGGCGGAACTGGCAGCAGCGAGGGCGGAAGTGGAACCAGCGGCGGCGGCGGCTGCAGCGTGTGCAGCGGCAGCGGAGCTGGAGGCTTTGCGCGGCAGTAGCTCCAGCGGCTCTGTCAACGGCGGCGTCGACGATGAGCTCAGGCTTGCGAGGGAAGCGGCGCGAGCACAGGAGGTGCATCGAGCAGCCGCGCGTTCCCATGGGCGCGACAGCCGCAGCCCAGACCGGCGCGGACGCGCCGGTGGCGCTCTCGGCAACGGCGGCGGAGTCGACGGAGAACGCGGCCGTTACAGGCAGCGCGGTTCTCCCTCCCCGGATAGGTACCATGGACACCACGGGGTCCAGGCCATTGTCAGGGATGTCGGTCCCGGCGGTGGGTGGCCTACCCTCACCAAGACCAACTACGTCGAGTGGGCCACGGTGATGAGGGTACGACTCCAGGTGCGACACATGTGGGAAGCAGTTCGGTACGGCGAAGTCGACTACTACAAGGATCGACGGGCGCTGGATGCCCTCATTGCTGCAGTCCCGCCCAAGATGCAGTTCTCACTTTCCAAGAAGCGGAATGCTAAGGAGGCTTGAGACGCCATCGCCGCAGCACGCATCGGCAGCGACCGCACCCGCAAGACCACACTGCAGGCGCTTTGCAAGGAGTGGGAGAACCTGACCTTCACGCTAGGTGAGGATGTTGATGACTTTGCTCTCCGTCTCAACACTTTGTTGCAGAAGTTGGAGCAGTTCGGCGATGACACCTATGACGAGGAGAGAGCTGTCGAGAAGCTCTTTCGTTGCATCCCCGAGAAGTACAAGCAGATCGCTCGCTTGATCGAGTCTCTGTTGGACCTCTCCACGATGTCGATCGAAGAGGCGATTGGTCGCCTCAAGGTCGTCGACAGCGACAAACCACAACCTTTCTCGGGGCCGATCACCATTGGCGGAAAGCTTCATCTCACTTGCGAGCAGTGGGAGGCTGGCCAGGGTGACCAGAAGAAGGGGGAGTCCTCTTCCTCGACAGGCGGCCGCAAGAGTGGCAAGCCGCGCAAGGGGCGCAGTGGTGCCCAGGCCGGGGTGCAAGGACGTGCCCGCAGAGGCGCACAGGGCGGTGCCGCCGGCAACCACAAGCCGACACGAGACGACACATGCCACAACTGTGGCAAGCTTGGTCATTGGGCCACGGAGTGTCGACAACCACCACGTGGCCAGACCCATGTCGCACAAGTGGAGGAGGAGGCCCACGTCGCACAGGTGGAGGAGGAGCCAGCTTTGCTCATGACACACGGAAGCATCAAGCCACCTCTGGTGACATCGACCGCATCGGCTCTCTTTCATCTTGATGAGCCGAGAGCACACGCTTTCCTCGGCGACGGCTCCAACAACGACAAGACTGACGGGTGGTGCCTCGACACCGGCGCCACCCATCACATGACCGGTCGACAGGAGTTCTTCGCCGAGCTTGATCCCAATGTCCGAGGCTCCGTCAAGTTTGGTGACGCCTCTGGCGTGGAGATCAAGGGTGTTGGCTCCGTATTCCTTAGCGTCGAGTCCGGTGAGCACAAGCTACTCGTCGGAGTCTACTACATCCCCGCATTGAGAAACTCCATCATCAGCTTGGGACAGCTGGATGAGAGTGGTTCGCGCGTGGAGATCAAGGACGGAGTCATGAGGATTTGGGATCGCCATTGTCGCCTTCTTGCCAAGGTAACTAGAGGCACCAATCGACTCTATGTACTTCACGTGCAAGTAGCACAACCTGTCTGTCTTGCCACTCGTCGGGAGGACGAGGCATGGCAGTGGCACAAGCACTTTAGGCACCTTCACTTCGAGGCTCTGAAGCAGCTCAGTGCCAAGGAGATGGTGCGAGGCATGCCATGCCTTGACCACGTGGAGCAGCTCTGTGACGTCTGCGTGGTGATGAAGCAGAGGCGACTTCCTTTTCCCCAGCAGACGAACTTCCGAGCCAAGGAGCGGCTCAAGCTCGTTCACCGGGACTTGTGTGGCCCGGTGACACCGACTACACCAGGAGGACGACGCTACTTCCCACTGCTTGTTGACGACCTCTTCCGCTACATGTGGGTGGTGGTCCTTGGCAGCAAGGGAGAGGCTGCGAACGCCATCAGGCGCGCGCAGGCCACTGCGGAGGCAGAGTGTGGCCGCAAGCTGCGCGTGCTGCGCACCGACAACGGCGGCTGAATTCGCGCCGTATTGCGCGGATGAGGGTATTCAGCGCCACTACTCCACGCCCTACAGCCCGTAGCAGAACGGCGTCGTCGAGCGACGCAACCAGACAGTTGTGGGGATGATTCGGGCCCTCCTCATGCAGAGGGGAATGTCGGCTGTCTTCTGGGGACAGGCGGTGGTGACCGCCGTCTACATCCTCAACCGTTCGCCCACCAAGGCCCTCCACGGCAGGACGCCTTACGAGGCTTGGTATGGGCGCAAGTCGGCGGTCTCTCACCTACGGGTCTTCGGCTGCCTCTCGTTCGCCAAGGAGCTTGGCCAGATCGGGAAGCTCGATGACAGGAGCACCCCGGGGGTGTTCATCGGCTACGCGGAGGGCTCGAAGGCCTACCGCATTCTCGACCCAGAGACACAGCGTGTGCGCACGACGCACGGCGTTGTGTTCAACGAAGGGCGAGGATGGGCATGGGACAAGGCGGTGGACGACGGATCGACCTCGACGAACGACGACTTCATCGTCGACTACGTCTACTTCAAGGGAGCTGGGGGAGTAGGCAACTCTTCTCCACCGAGCGTTTCTACCCCAGCCCTCGAGCGTCCACCTCCACCTCAGTCGACGACCCCACGCACTCCAGCACCGACGGCCATCCCTCCGGGCACGTCAACTCCGTCGCCAGCTCGTGTCGAGCATGACCCAGTGGAGTTTGTCACTCCGCTCTCCCACGATGAGGAGCACCTCAACGGGTGCTACAACGGCGAGCAGTTGTGGTATCGCAAGATGGAGAACATTCTCGGCGACCAGCCGGTGCCAGGACTGGCCCCTCACGATCTGGATGATCAAGATCCGGAGGCGCAGTTGCACCTTGCGTGCGATGACGGCAAGCCTCGGTCTTTCGCGGAGGCTGAGAAACACGCGGCATGGCGTGCCGTGATGCAGTCGGAGATTGATGCGGTTGAGACGAACCGCACTTGGGAGCTTCCTGACCTCCCTCACAGTCACCGCGCGATCACTCTTAAGTGGGTGTTCAAGCTGAAGAGGGATGAAGCTGACGCCATCGTCAAGCACAAGGCTCGCTTGGTGGCACGCGGCTTCGTGCAGCAGGAGGGGATCGACTTCGACGATGCCTTTGCCCTCGTGGCACGGATGGAATCCGTGCGACTCCTTGCGCTGGCTGCCCAAGCAGGTTGGCATGTCCAGCACATGGACGTCAAGTCGGCGTTTCTCAACGGCGACTTGAAGGAGGAGGTCTACATACACCAGCCGCCGGAGTTTGCGCTCCCCGAAAAGGAGGGCAAGGTGTTGCGCCTGCGCAAGGCCCTCTATGGCTTGCGGCAAGCACCACGGGCGTGGAATGCCAAGTTGGATTCCACGCTCAAGAGGATGGGCTTCGGGCAATGCCCGCACGAGGCGGCCATCTACCGGCGGGGTCATGGAGGAAACACCCTACTGGTGGGTGTCTACGTCTAAGGGTGAGCGTTCGGTCTACCCGATAAATTCGGTTCGATCTTTTCGGTCTTTTTGAATTTTGGTTTTTGAAAATCACTACCCGGAATGATATACAAATATTAAGAACCCGAAATTTTTGGGTATCTAAATTTCGGTTCGGTTTTCGGTTTTACCCGAAATACCCGAATTGTACATTATTCTTACTTCATGCTCTCAACAATCAATATAAGATTAATGTCATTCGTAAATTTAATCTTGAGAGACAATAAATTATTAGTTAATTAATGATGGATCATAAATAAATAGTTTAATCTAATGATTTCACATATCAAAACTCACAAATGAAATATCAAAATCCATATTATTTAGGATTCATATATTATAATTTAATTTGAGATTTTATTGTTCGGTTATTCGGTTATTTTGAGTACCCGAAAGTGATACCCGAATCCGAAATTAATATATCGGTTATTTAGATTTGGTACCCGAATAGGTACCCGATATCCGATATTTTGGTCTTTTCGGTCTTGGTCTCAGTTTTTTCGGTTCGGTTTTTTCAGTCCCGGTTTTTTTGCCCACCCCTATCTACATCGATGACTTGGTGATCACCGGCATCAAGGATGCGGAGGTGGCAGCGTTCAAGGAAGAGATGAAAGCCACCTTCCAGATGAGTGACTTGGGATCCCTCTCCTTCTACCTAGGGATTGAGGTCCACCAAGCCGACTCCGGGATCACGCTTCGACAGACCGCCTACGCCAGGCGCATTGTTGAGCTAGCTGGGCACACAAACTGCAACCCAGCCCTCACTCCGATGGAGGAGAGGCTGAAGCTGAGCCGCCACAGCACAACGGAAGAGGTGGACGCTACACAGTATCGGCGTCTTGTGAGGAGCCTTCGCTACCGCGCCCACACACGGCCGAACTTGGCATTCTCCGTCGGCTACGTTAGTCGGTTCCTGCAGCGACCGACGACGGAGCACCAGCAGGCTGTGAAGAGGATCATCTGCTATGTTGCGGGGACTCTCGATCACGACCTCCACTACTCGAGGTGTCCTGGGGAGGCACACCTTGTCGGGTATAGCGACAGCGACTACGCCAGCGACATCGACACAAGCAAAAGCACGAGCGAGATCCTCTTCTTCTTTGGCAAGTGCCTCGTTAGCTGGCAGTCGGTCAAGCAGCAGGTGGTGACCATGTCCAGTTGCGAGGCCGAGTACATAGCGGCCTCCACCGCTTCGACTCAAGCTCTCTGACTTAGTCGACTGCTTGGTGATCTCCTCGGTAGAGACACTGGAGTGGTGGAACTCAGGGTGGACAACGTGTCCGCTCTGACCCTAGCAAAGAACCCCGTTTTCCATGAACGGAGCAAGCACATCCGGGTGCCCTCCCAGAAGGCGACGTACAAGACTTAGGGGGAGAGTGATGGAATAAGTCTTGTGGTCCTTTGGTCTTTGGTCCCTTAGTCCCTTGTACCCTTGTCCTTAGTTTGTTGTACCTTAGTCCTTGGTCTTTGGTCCTTGTTGTACCCATCTTAGACTAGAGTACACCATCTTAGACTAGAGGACAACATATAGGACAGCTGTTAGCATCTTTAGGACAGCAACATCTTGATTGCTTTTAGGACATTTGTTAGCATCTCTAAAACAGCAGCTTGCATGACATCTTGGACTGCTTTTAGAGCAGCTAGGGCAGCAACACATTGGTTGGATAGCAGCCTATAAATAATGTATCCCCAACCCCTTGGAGGGTATGACATTGTGTGAGGAATAGACAAGAAAAATTATCCCAACCCTCTAGGGTCATCCTCTCTTCAATGAGAGTAAAAATTCAGCTACTAACACCGAGTAGATCAAAGACATCAATGCTAGCCAGGAGGGGGTACGTGGACCCATTTGGATACGGTATCTCCTGGTGCATATCGGATCCGGAAAATTTCTTTGTGTGTGTGGGGGGGGTGGGGGTATGTAAAAAAGTATCCTCTGCAATTTCGTTTTTTGCTAGAATAATACCTGCCACTCTTTCTAGGTTCTTGAATACACACAGCCCAAAAAAAACATATGGGCATATGGGTTTTACTAATTTTTTAAGAAAAATATCTGTGTGACAGAGGACAAGGAGGCAGTCAGCAGACGACCTGCCAGACACAGGGCTCGTGAGCGGCCAACATATACCCACAGCGATGGAAATAAGGGCGACGTTCAATGGCAAATAGCCAAGGCCCTGAAAAATTGGCCAATTTTTGACGAACTGGTGAGTGTGAGCATTGGCCGATTAGCCTGCAATAAAGCAAGCTGTGTGGCAGCGAGCCTCGCTGCTGTATGCAGCAGCTAATCACGCCGTCGCAATACAATGCCCTACCTACGCAACGAGCGCCGAGCAATCGAGCACGCGCGGCAACCCTCGTCGGTGCACGACAACAGCGGGGCATCATCAAGCGGACCGACAAGCTAGCCGCACCGGAGCACTCATCCGACTATCCGAGCAACCACCGATACTCCGGAGTACGAAACGAACAAAGATGGCCCGACCTTTCCCTAACCAAACGCACGGAAAGATCGAAACTTTATCAGTAGCAACAATCCCCGTGGAAGGTGTACCGTACCGCGAGCGCAAACCCTAAGTGGTACCTTTTGGATCTGCTCCGTGGAGATGGCGGCCGCCGGAGGCGCCGCCGCCGCGGCGGCGCCCGGCGGCATGGGCATCTGCTGCTGCATCGTCGGTGGACGGGTGGGTGGGCGTATCTTGTTTTTGAGGTTTCTGCTCTTGGTGGAGTTCGGTGAAGGGGGCTTATGGTACAGGGAGTCTGGGAGTTGGGTGCGATCTTGCAGCGCAGAGACCAAATTTTGCAGCGTCGTCGGTACGGTGCTTGCTAACAGGCTGCTCCTCGGTTCAAGTTGACCAAACGTTATACTTCCTCCGTCTCAAAAAATTTGTCGTGTCGTTTTTTAAAAGGAGAGATTATATATAAAAATGATAGAGTAATACGTATACATTTATGATCATCCGATTTATCACCAGCAGTTAAAATTAAGCATGATTGTTCTCTATAGCCGAGAAGAAACATGAACCTAATTGAGCGCTTGAACTGAAGGGCTAAGCTTCTGGGTACAGCCAGCTCCGAAGTAAAATGCACAGTAGTTCCGACCGAACATCTCACTCACACCACATTCCATTACATGAACATCATCGGCAAAACACACCTCATACAGCATACGACTCAGCTTGTACCTTACTTTAAGGGTGAATTCACAGTGCATCAAAACATTGTTCCCGCTAACACTTCTGTAGTTCTGTTGAGCACTTATTTTTCCCCTTCCATATTGAACCTAACGGTTCAAAAATCTACGCCGCTACAGTGGAGCAGCTCAATGACCAAGATCTGACGCATTTAAAATTGTGGCTACAAACTGAAGCAAGCAGTCCTTGCTAGTTTGATTATTCCGCCACGATGTAGAGAAGAGCCAAGTTTCACAACATACATCACATTCAAGAGAATCAGGTAATTGTCGGCAACTATCAAAAGACAGCAATCAGATTCATAAAGTAACTGTATTTTCTTTGTAGTTCCATAGGTTCACACTACTGAAAACAGACAAATGACTGGGCTGTGAATGAGGCTATCAGAGGCAAGAAGCCCCTACTAGCATCTATCCTTGTTAAAACAAATCGATAGCCATGGCAACAGTACATGGACAACCCCACGTCAACGTTGGATCATTGAAATCAAGAGACTTGCATCATTTCACAGCCTTGCAATGACAGCTTCAACCTCCGTGGGAGTGTAGAGGTGGTAGTTGGGTGCCACCCTTGCGATATCAACGTTGTTTGGAGTCACCTGTTTTAGAATGGGATAAGAGTTCAGATAACTGTCGACTCATTACATAGAGATTGCAAAAGAGATAGCTTGCTAAACCGCACCTTTTCTTCCATAACCTGCTTCAAGATCGAAAGGGCTATGGTTTCTGCCTCCTGGAGGGTCAGCTCCTGAATTGGGGAGACCAAGGCATTATTTCTCAAATTCCATCATACAAAAAAACAAAGAAAAACAAAACCAGTGGGGGGGATCATTTGGGAGCAGTCATTTATAATGACAAATAGTGATATTTTGCCCTGCTATGCCATTCTGCCTCAGTTATGTTTTTTAGCAGAAACACAAGTGAAGTAATGCCCCTAGAAACTGTGTAGCAAGCTTCAGTATCGAAGATTGCACAAGACCTATGGGATACTGTATCTGAACTTTGTCAACAATTCTGTAACCAGGGTTTCATTTGTAGAATATTTGTCCTCTACCTTGTTGTACTGCTCCTGCAATGAGCTATCAGCTCCTTCAGAGCCAGATCCAATTGCCTTCGCATTGCATTGCCAAAAGGTCCCAGAAGGGTCAGTGTAGTACCTGTAGCAAACATACGGGTTCAGTTGACTTAGCATTGTGAGATTTACAAATCACAATATAAAGAAAAAGATGCCATGGTTGCAAAGCAACAAAAACATATCAAAGGTCCTATTGCAAGTGCCTGACACCAATAATGTCAATTAACATGAACAAATAGTTCATTTTCATTCATTAAAAAATAAATACATCTATAAAATCATGAAATAGCAATGATCTGCTTTGAAATGATATAACAATACATCTATAACAATGTTCATATAAAACCCAAGAGAACTTCGAATATATTACTATACTGGTCGGGCATATCTTGACAGTAAAATATGATCTGCTTGACATAAACTCAATTTGAAAAAAAAAAAAAAACGACCTAAGAAGACAATGATAATAGCCATTACAGTAGTCATAAGTTAAAGATGTTATGTTTTACCCTGCATATTCTATTTTTAGGTCATAGCGACTTTTCTTTTAAAAAAGTATTTCCCAACAAACCATAGTTCAAGGAAACGTTGGGAAAATCATAACACTAAAGCAGATCATATCAACAGAGCGAATGAATGGCACATGGCAGTCTGGGAAACAGGACAAAAAAAACAATAATAATAATACATGCTGCTACGACTGCAACAGAGAAAAAACAGCACATTTATACCGTGTATTCTCAATACAAAATTAATTAAGACCAGTTAACTCAGCTAGAAGGAACAATACTTACAAGCTAGGTCCATTCTCATCATGACCAGCAATAAGGAGAGAGACTCCAAATGGCCGTGACTGCGCAGATAGACAAGTAAATCAAAACACTATAAATGGGGTAATAACAACATAAAAAATACCCCGGTTATTTGGAAGAAAACATAACAGCAGGCTGGTAATGCAGTAAACTGTCCCAGTGTAAATGCAACAAAATAGCTGGTAGTGGGTTCATCTTCACAATCAAAGAAAGAACCAGAATGCATGCAGGGTCGGTTAAGATTGACAAACTATTACACAGACTTATAAGCTATTATCTCTTCCCAGAGTATTGTAGGAATAACTAGAAAACCAATAAGCTTCCAAGAAATTTATCCCACAGACAACAAAAACCACATACCAACTGCTGCAGGGAAAGTACAAGTATTCCTCCTCAAAGGAAGAGGGAAATAGAAGGTTAAGGCTGAAAATTAATCTTGTTATAATAACATGAATAAGCAAGCTCACCATCGACTCTTCATCACCTTCACCAAAGCGGAGAGCCAAGTCACATATAGCTTGTGTGGCAGATTCTATCGTCATTGGCTCCCCATATGAGAATCTATGATTCTATTTGCAAACAAATCATGTGAGATTAAAAGATATAAGGGAACACAAACACATAAGCACATAACCCATCAAAGTACCTGAGTCTCAACACGAGCATGTTCCACTAGTGTTCTAGCATCAGCAATAAGCCCGCTCATGGCACAACCTATGTGCTCATCGATTTCCATGATTTTCTCAACACTGCTTGGTTCCTGTATAAAATCAAAACGAAGAAACCTTAAGATATGTTCTGAAAAAAAAAAAGAGTAAGTGGTTTTGCTAGATCATTTGATACACTGTTTGTATTAACAAAGCATAATGATGCATGAAGTTCAAAGTAGAGACTAGAACTCTAACAATGCCTATCTGCACCCTCTTGTCATTTGGAAAATAAAATGCTGAAACAGTGCAGTATAATGTGAACGGCACTGAAATCTATATGTAAGAGGATAATGATGCTAATGGACCTTCCCAAGGACAAACCACACACAATAATCCCAACGGACCTACCTAAGGATTAACCTCACATAAGAAGTATCCAGGCGTACAATTTGTGACGATAAATGGAACAATTTCACCGACACAAAAGAAGAAGCAAGTAAAGTTGAAGTACCAGCAGGGGCGAGGTCACGCGTTTCTCAACAGCGAGGACAACACCATGCTTCGTCTTCAACCCGATCGCAGTCGATCCCAGCTGCAGAAGCGGACGGATCATCGACACATGAGTCAGTTACATGCAGAGATGAACAAAAAAAGCTCCACATGTAAAAAGAACATGCCATAGCAACATAAACGCCCACAAAGAGCCACAGATCACTAAGCCTTCAGCAAACCCCATTTAGTAAAATCGAAGCATGCCAGCAGGTCAGGTTTCACAACCAAACAGTCCAAACGCAGACACTCTACATTTCAGTTAATCCTAAGAATCCAACTACCGGGTCCAGTCCAGATTCGCTCCCAAACATCATCCGCAACCACAAATCTACTCCCGATTCTCCGAAACTAACCACAAATCCTCTACAAAAATGGAAATCTCTGCGTCACCGCTCTACATATTCGAGCCGGGAAAAGCAAACCCCCTATTCCTACAGCCAAATCACACAACAACACAAACAAACAAACAAAAACAAAGAGAAGATAAACCTCACCTTGATGGCCTCGATAGCGTACTCGACCTGGAACAGCCGCCCCTCCGGCGAGAAGGTGTTCACCCCGCGGTCGTACTCCGTCCTGCGCCCACCAAAACCACCCACACCGAGTTATCAGCCCTACCACCACCACAACCGACGCCCCCCGATACTACAGATCGAAGTGAGGACGGGAAGGACGGATCGCTTACCTCGTGAGGAACATCTTGGCGGCGGCGGCGGTGGCGGCGAGGATACGGGATCGAAGCGAGAACGGCGGCTCGGTTAAGAGTTAAGACGGCTGCGGAGCGGAGCTTCTTGCGAATGAAGTTGAGGGGCAGGGCGAGATGGGAACGGAGAGGAGAGGTGGTATCCGCTGACGCCTGGGCCCCACGTCACAGGCGCTCGGGTAATCCGTCACCCTCCTCACAGGCCCGGCCCGGATTGTCTGAAACATGGGCCGCACAGTACCACGAGATGGGCCATTTACCGGCCCAGGTAGCTCCCAATAAAATCGGCCTCGCCTCCACTTTGGCGCCCTTGTCATTTCGCGTCGCAAACAGAGGAGAGGGAGGGAGAGGGAGCTGGGGCGATTTCTGTGGCTGCGAGAGGGGGCCATGGCGTCGGCGGCGGCGCAGCAGAAGGTGGCAGCGGCGGCGCCGGGCGCAGTGCAGCAGGAGGAAGAGGTGGAGCACGGGCCCTTCCCCATCGAGCAGCTCCAGGTACGGGGCCGTCTCGCGCCCCAAACCCTAGCCGGTTTCTTGGTCCCGTTCTCGTTCTTCCTCCAATGGCGTCCGCAAGCTCGAGGATTTCTTGGGGTTAGCGGTCGGCGTGTGGGAGTGGAAATGCGGGATTCGGGTACTTTGGGCGGGGTGTTAGGTTCTTGGCCGAAAAATCGGGTGTTCTACTTAACCGGTTCGTCCGCTTTGTGGATTCAAGGTCGTGCGTTTCTCAGGATATCTGGTCCGTGCGGAAGATCGATATTGATTCGTTCAGTTTGGCGTCTGAGCGGATTCTAGGTCGTTAACATTTCGTGGAATTTTCGGTTTCTGCACTTTAATCGAGAAGAATTTCGCATGTTGCCTGGGTATCGGGGCTGGGACTTTCCGGTGCTCTTGCAGGTTCTTTCTTGGCTATACAACCCTAGGTTCCTGCTCCCTCCTTTGGCCTTGTAGTACCCGACAATCTCCGTAAGAACTACACACGAAAAACCACAGCCAAATGACGAATAGAACAAATCAGAGAGTGGACAGCAAACGACAGGCCAACGATCAACACAGATATGCGAGGCTATTACTCTCCCTTCACTCCATGTTCATATCATCACTCATGGTCTCATAGTTACAGAATTTTGGGGGTAGGGAATAGAAGAACAGGATAACAGAGAAGAAGGGACAGGAAAACAGAAACGTAACAAACTGCCTGCCTCTCCCAGTAGCGTACGTCTTCTATTTATCGATCATTCCTCCGGATTGGGCCCTGGGCCGTACTCCTGCTCAGTCGGGCCGTCAGCTTCAATGGGCCTAATGAACGAACTGTTCCCGTCACCATTCCAAGGCTTAGCGCTAACTTCTGTACTTGACATATCCACGGCTATGGCCTGCTGGGATATGACATTACCCCCTCCTTGAGCTGCAGCAGGATCCCAAATCTTTGCATCAGGAAAACGGCTCTTGAGTACATAATAATTTTCCCATGTAGTCATGCTCTCTGGAATGCCAGTCCAAGAAACACGTACTTGAACAGTAGCTGAATTCCCTTTTTTCACAAGACGACGCTCCCATATCTTGTCAGGTTTTGAGTCTTGAACATCCAGGGCAACTGGGTCAGGCAGAGTGCTGAACACCGGAGAGTACTTAGAGGTGAAAGGTTTGAGTTGTGAAACGTGGAACACAGGGTGGACTTGACTGGTAGGTGGCAGTTCCAGTTTGTAGGCCACTGCACCAATCTTCTGCAGCACTTTAAAAGGGCCAAAGAACTTATATGCCAGCTTTGGAAATGGTCTGTTCACTACTGAGCTTTGGGCATAAGGCTGAAGTTTGAGTAGCACTTGGTCCCCAACTTCAAAACTCCTCTCAGATCTCTTGCTATCAGCATACTGCTTCATCCTAGCTTGTGCTTTCTGGAGATTTTGTTTCAATGTCTCAAGTAGAAGTTGTCTGTCCTTAAGAGTGTTGACAGCTTCAGTGTTCTCTGAAATATGAAGATGAGGAAATAATCCAGGAGATGGGGTGGTTCCATACAAAGCCTGAAATGGAGAGCATTGAAGGGCTGTATGAAATGCAGTGTTATACCACAACTCAGCAAGTGATAACCACCTGGACCATAGTTTTGGATTGTCATTAACAGCACACCGCAAGAACATTTCTAGACATTGGTTCACACGTTCCGTTTGTCCATCCAATTGTGGGTGATAGGCAGAGCTAAATTGCAATTTAGTGTCCAACATTCTGAATAGCTCTTGCCAAAAAGAACTGGTGAACACTTTGTCTCGATCTGATACAATAGTTTTAGGTATGCCATGGAGTTTGACCACATTGTTGAAGAACAGTTGGGCCACTTGGTGTGCAGAATAGGGATGTTTCAGAGGCAAAAAATGTGCATATTTGGTGAATCTGTCCACTACTACAAGTATGACAGAGAAACCATCAGAGATTGGAAGGCCTTCAATGAAATCCATAGATAAATCTTGCCAGGAATTTTCAGGGATTGGTAGAGGCTGTAAAAGACCAGGGGATTTGATGTGCTCATGTTTTGCTTGCTGGCAAATGAGACATTGCTTCACAAATTCCTCAACAGCATGTTTCATTCCAGTCCAATAAAAGCAATGCTTCAATCTCTCATATGTTGCCTGTACCCCTGAGTGACCTCCCATAGGAGAAGTGTGAAATGCATGCAGTAGCTTTGTCTGCAGAGCTGCATTATCAGCCACCCACAACTTATGTTTGTATCTGATGAGACCATTGTGCAAGGAAAATCCCTGAGCATTAGGAGTAACAATGGCTAATTCAGTTAACAGTGCCTGAGCTTTTGGGTCAGTAACATAGGTATTAAGTACCTCTTGGACCCAAACTGGAACAACAGAGGAAACAGCCATGCTGTTGAAGTAATGACCAACCCTTGACAATGCATCAGCCACAATATTACTCTTCCCTTCTTTATACTGAAAAGTGAATTGTAGCCCTGCAAGCTTTGACATTGCTTTTTTCTGAAGATCTGTGGACAGGGACTGATTCTGAAGATGGCATAGACTCTTGTGATCAGTCCTTATGACAAATGGGCTTTTGTGAAGGTAACTCCTCCATTTATCCACTGCCATCAACACAGCTAAAAACTCTTTCTCATAAGTGGATAACTGCTGATTTTTCTTGCTTAATGCTTTGCTGAAGTAAGCAATGGGATGACCTTTTTGTAATAGCACTGCTCCAATTCCCAAGTCACATGCATCAGTCTCAATCTCAAACTTCTCAGCAAAATTAGGGAAAGCCAACACTGGGGTACAAGACATAGAGTCTTTCAGAGCAGTAAAAGCTCTTTGAGCTGCTTCAGTCCACTGAAATTGCTTAAGCTTCAGAATACTAGTAAGTGGCTTAGCCATAATGCCATAATGTTTTACAAATCTGCGATAGTATCCTGTAAGCCCTAAGAAGCCCCTGAGCTCAGTGAAATTTTGAGGCACTGGCCAATGAAGCATTACTGCAGTTTTAGAGGGGTCAGTAGAAACACCTTTGTCAGAAATAATATGTCCCAGATAAGCTAACTGGTTTTGGGCAAAACTGCATTTGCTGAATTTAATAAAGAAATGATTGTCAGACAAAGTCTGAAAAACCAGTTGGAGGTGCTGTATGTGATCTTCAAGGGTCTTGCTATACACCAAAATATCATCCATGAATACCAATACAAATTTTCTCATATAATCAGAAAAGACTGAATTCATCACACATTGAAAGGTTGCAGGGGCATTTGTAAGGCCAAAAGGCATTACTCGAAATTGAAAATGTCCATGATGTGTTTTGAAAGCAGTTTTAGCCTCATCGTCTGGCACCATTCTAATTTGATGAAAACCAGATTTGAAATCCAGAGTAGAGAAGAACTTAGCACCATTTATCTCATCCAAAAACTCCTCAATAATGGGCATAGGAAATTTATTTTTCACAGTGAGAGAGTTAAGCTTCCTATAATCCACACAAAATCTCCACGTGCCATCCTTTTTCTTAACCAATAAAACAGGGGAAGCAAAGGGACTTATGCTAGGAGAAATAATGCCACTTTTCAGCATGTCAGAAACCTGATTCTCTATTTCAGTTTTTTTTGTTCAGGGGAATACCTGTATGGCCTACAGTTCACCGGTGCAGAGTTGGGTAGCAAAGAAATAGAGTGGTCATAAGCTCTATGAGGAGGCAACTCATTAGGTTCTTGAAACAAATGGTCAAATTGTGTTATAAGTTCCTGAACCTGTCTTGGAATGACAGTTAATTGAAAGGCATTTGCAGAGGTGTTATGTTCTGAAACAGGCTCTAACAAGGCAGCTGCCCAAAGATCATTACCTTTGCAATATTTAAGTACTTGTTCTCCAGATATTTCAGAAATGGAATGTGAATGAGCATCCAATATACCCTGCAGAGTTATAGTATTGCCCTGATATTGAAATGAGAGAGACTTGTTGGCCCAGTCACAAGTCATGGGGCTGTGAGCCTCCAACCAGTCCATGCCCAAAATCATGTCATAAGCACCCATATCCAACAATTTAGCAGAGCAAGAAAATGTATGTCCCTGCAAATACCATTCAAGGCATTTTATCTCAGCATCACACTGAATAGTGGTGCCATTAGCCACTTTCACCTGCAGTGGGGATATCTTGGAAATATCACAATGCAGTCTTGAAGAAAATATAGAATTAATGAAAGTGTCGGTGCTACCAGAATCTACTAATATAAGCATAACTTGATTCTGCACCAATGCTCTCAACTGAACTGTTTTTGAGCCTTGTTTGCCAGACAAGGCATTCAGCGAAATAAAATGGTCAGATTCATTTGAAAGAATAACAGGAGGGTCAATGGCATCCAGTAATTCTTCAGTAAGAAAACCACCTCCATCATTAGTGTCAGAACACACTGCATGCAGTTGAGGAGCAGAAGCCAAAGTGCACTTATGAGTGGGATTATACTTTTCCCCACATTTAAAACATAGACCATTCATTCTGCGGTATTCCTTAAGTTGCTTTGCTCTCCAAAGTTCAGCACTACTGAATTGTTGTTTACTGTCTTTTGTGACAGAAACAGTGGAGTGTTTAAATTGAGACTTCCCAACAAACTGAGATACTAGCATTGTTTCATTTAAAGTAGGGTCATACATTCTTATGTGATAAGATAATTCATCAAAGGACTTGTGATAATCCTCTACAGAACCATGTTGTTTCAATACTACCAGTTCCATAGTTTTAGATCTGTGAATATCAATGTCAAATTCCCTAGTAACTGCATATGCAAAATGATCCCAGTTCTGAAACCCAACAGTTTGCTGAAAAGTCTGAAACCAGTGTGCTGCGCGGTTCACCATATGCAAGGATGCAGCTATGATGCGATACGATGCAGGAATCTGATACAACTCAAAATATGTAGAACACTTGTGTAGCCAAACTTTTACATCAGATCCATCAAACACTGGGAAATCCATTTTAGGCATCCAAGTGCGTTTTCCTTCCCCACTCTTATCAGTTTCAGACTGCATACCCCCCATGTGTTGCTGGAAACAGTTTGGAGCAGGAGTAGTCAGTACCTTATATGGCAAAGGAGTAGAATCAGGAGATCCTTGATGCAGAGAACTTCCATGATTACCAAACTGTGGTGCTGGACCGACTACACCATCATCTGTCACAGGAGTTTTACCACCCAGTGCAATACGTAGTTTCTTGGAAACCTGCACCTGCTCTTGCTGCACCAGGTTAAGATGAGTCATGGTGAGATCGCACTTAGAAGAAACAGCAGAAATCTCTGAAGACAATTTAGTGTCAAGAGAGTCCAATCTTTCTGAAATTTTTGCAATCGATTCAGCAAGAGATTGAACTGCGTCAGCCATATGTGCAACAATAAAACGAGCCTGCGGACCAGGTTTTGTAGGAGCCGTGGTGAAAATCTGATAGGAGTAAGAGAAAACTGCGGCAATCCCAGGCTAGTCTGATACCAGTGTAGTACCCGACAATCTCCGTAAGAACTACACACGAAAAACCACAGCCAAATGACGAATAGAACAAATCAGAGAGTGGACAGCAAACGACAGGCCAACGATCAACACAGATATGCGAGGCTATTACTCTCCCTTCACTCCATGTTCATATCATCACTCATGGTCTCATAGTTACAGAATTTTGGGGGTAGGGAATAGAAGAACAGGATAACAGAGAAGAAGGGACAGGAAAACAGAAACGTAACAAACTGCCTGCCTCTCCCAGTAGCGTACGTCTTCTATTTATCGATCATTCCTCCGGATTGGGCCCTGGGCCGTACTCCTGCTCAGTCGGGCCGTCAGCTTCAATGGGCCTAATGAACGAACTGTTCCCGTCACCATTCCAAGGCTTAGCGCTAACTTCTGTACTTGACATATCCACGGCTATGGCCTGCTGGGATATGACAGGCCTGCTTGCAGCTTACTTACGATTGCTATTATTGAGGTTCGTGATCTAGATTGGTCGTTTCTTGGAGCTTCCCGTTTATTTGCTGTTGGTTACGGAAACCTGGCTTTTCCTTTGCCCATTATTTTCTTGGAATTTATGGTGGCTTGCAGTTCACTTGCGTTGGTTTTAGTTTCTGGTTGATTTTTGAGTCGTTTCCCACTTACATTCCCATAATCACAGTAACACAGTTTTTTCATCGATGTTTTTATATATTTATGTATGAGTATCGGATAGTGTTATCTCAATTTGGCGCATAAATAGACTATCAAGAGGATTCATGGGTACTTTCTTGTAAAAAATGATTTGAAGCACGAAATGGACATCTAGTATCCTTATGAGAAATGTTCTTCTAGTAATTATTTTTCCTAAGCCTGGAACATTTCAGGTGTGATAGTTTTCTCTTATATGATTAGTTTGTGAGAGTTACAAATTTGCTGCTTGAACATTGCTAGTTTGTTAACTACTCCCTCCGATCTCTTTTATTTGTCGTTCAGACATCATGATCAATACAAAATTAAACTGTTTTTGTTGTCTGGACGACAATTATAATGGAACAGAGGGAGTAGTGAAAGTGTGAAACACATATGCACTATGCAGTGTACGGCTTATAATGGCATATTTATTCAACTATTGTTTAACGTGGTGTAGCTAAATTTTGCTAAGATTTGATCTTGCAAGGCAGCTTGGGTCTCTTTTAACTGTAGGTACATGATAACTGGTGCCTATTTTTCTACTACACTTTCAGTGCCTTCTCAAACTTTTGATGGCTGACAAACCTGTATCTTTTCAGTTTTGCTTTAAAAAATAAACAAATGTACAAGGTTTTGTTAACATTAATTTTTGTTATATTTTGTTGTTTAGGCATCTGGAATAGCCGCACTTGATGTTAAAAAGCTCAAAGATGCCGGGCTTCACACTGTGGAGTCTGTGGCTTACACTCCAAGGAAAGATCTTCTGCAAATCAAAGGAATCAGTGAAGCCAAAGTTGACAAGATAATTGAAGCAGGCGAGTGATCGGGATGAGCCTCTGGTTGTATTGAAATTGTATTCCACACTCCTAGAGGCATAACTGCGTTCAAAACTTTTGCAGCATCGAAGATAGTTCCGCTGGGATTTACAAGTGCCAGCCAACTTCATGCTCAACGGCTGGAGATTATTCAAGTTACAACTGGATCAAGAGAGCTTGATAAGATCTTGGAGGGTAAGGGGATTCTATCCTCCATGTTTTCCATTTTCTTAAAGAATGTGTACTTGCGAGTTGTGATCATTTAATGTTCTATATATGTTGACCTGCATCAACAGGGGGCATAGAAACAGGATCGATCACTGAGATATATGGCGAGTTCCGCTCTGGAAAAACTCAGTTGTGTCACACCCTTTGTGTTACATGTCAGGTGGAATATAATTAATCACATCTTGTTTCAATTTAATGCCTGGATCCTTTTGTTGATGTCAAATGTGTTAATTTATATTACAGCTTCCTTTGGACCAAGGGGGTGGTGAAGGAAAGGCTCTATACATTGATGCAGAGGGTACATTCAGACCACAGAGGCTCCTGCAGATAGCTGACAGGTGATAACTAAGTTGCAATTATTGTTGTTGGGTTATAGTATTATACAAACTGGCATAATTTTGATTGCTAAACATGCGCATGCTGGAATCTAGGTTTGGGTTGAATGGTGCTGATGTGCTAGAGAATGTGGCCTATGCCAGAGCTTATAATACGGATCATCAATCCAGACTTCTTCTGGAGGCAGCTTCCATGATGATTGAGACAAGGCAAGTTCAGCTTTTTTGAATCTACCTGTTAACTGTATGTTACTTTGATGAATGTATGGTTCACTTGCTTTATATAGGTGAATACAGAGACCAGCTGAAAATTTTGTTGTTGCAACTGCTGCTCAGTCAAAAATTTTGTCATTAAGTCTGCTTACAAATTCTCATTAGCTAGGTTTTTGAACGTATCTGAATAGCTGTTACCTGTTTTAATTGATTCTTAGTATATTCTTGTTTTGTGGACTAGTTACAGAGCATGGTTTAGAAAACGTAGTAAAACAGCTACTGTAGGCCAGACTTTCTGATCTGTATCCTATGTGAAACAGGTTTGCTCTCATGGTAGTAGACAGTGCGACAGCTCTGTACAGAACTGATTTCTCAGGAAGAGGAGAGCTATCGGCGAGGCAAATGCATATGGCAAAGTTCCTGAGGAGCCTTCAGAAGTTAGCAGATGAGGTCAGTTACAAGTTAGCCATCTTTTGTTGTCATATCAAGGAAACATAATTCTTTACTGTTTGTTTATGTCTTAACTGTCATTCAAATTAAGTTTACGCCATGTGCTTCTTCGGCATTCATTGATTGGATGTTTAATTTGGTTAACTGATTGCTGCAGTTTGGGGTAGCTGTGGTTATCACAAATCAAGTAGTAGCACAAGTGGATGGATCTGCAATGTTCGCTGGACCGCAGATCAAGCCCATCGGTGGAAACATCATGGCCCATGCTTCCACAACCAGGTGCTTTACTTTGTATTCTGATAGTTGTAATGAGTTATCTATATCTGACCCGCAAAAAAAAAAAGGTCATCTATATCCAAGTTCCCAGCTTTTGTTATGTTGATATCCATTTTCACCCCATGACGTTGTGCTTAGCAGGCTTGCTCTTCGCAAGGGACGAGGGGAGGAGCGAATATGTAAAGTAATAAGCTCTCCCTGCCTGGCTGAAGCTGAAGCTAGGTTTCAACTAGCATCAGAAGGTGTGGCAGACGTCAAGGATTGACAATCTCCCCTTACAGGTTGATGAAGCATCTTCTGATCCAAAGCTGGCCTTCTGTCTGCTTTGATATTGCTTGGGCAAACTGTTGTGTTGCCCCTCCTTGATGCACAAAATGCTTGCTGCAGGGAATGTCCCCCATATCTAGCATATTGTAGTGTGTTGCATGGAGGCAGAAGCAGACTGCCGATTCGAACATTTCTTTATTAGGAGGCTCGGGAAAACAGGGGCAAGCTGTTGTAGAAAAGGGATGTGTATCCTGCATTGTGTGTAACGTGACATGTGCTACAAATATCGAATCAATTCTAGTTCGGCTGAATCAGCTGTTTCCCCAGTTCTTGTATTGCTCTGAGGCTGATATTGCTTGCTGTTCATCAGCATTAAGCACATTGCTGTGCTGGTAGTGATGACAGTGCAAAGCGGTTGAAATGAATAGTCGCTCATGGCTCATCTACTACTGGATGATCTTTATCACCATCTAAAGTGACGGAATATAACATCGCACCAGGCGGGCCCAAAGTACTGATGCACGGCCCATCAAAGCCCAACAAAAGAGACAAAGCTCCGGCAAGGCCCAATTAAAGTGAGGAATGCATCCGAGTAGAACCCTAGACTGCGCTTATTATTAACCACGCAGCCGCCATCATCGCCGGCGGCGACGCCGTCCCAATGGCTGCCCCTGACCCGGGCACCGGCGGGGTCGCCGGTGAGCCGGAGGACTACTCCCCGGAACTCACCGTGCTCCGCTTCGACCCGCCGCTCCCGCTCCTCCGCGCGCCCGTCCCCTCTTCCCGCGCCCCCGGCGGCGAGGGCCCCGTCCTCGCCTTCCGCGACGCCGCGAGCTGGCAAGCCGCATGGGAGGCCGCCGAGGCCAGCCTCATAACCCAGTGCGAGGTAACCGCACCCTTCCCCTCTCCGGCTCAACCGTACGCGCGCTGTCAAAGCGATGAACTTTACCACTCCTGAAAGCTGTGTGGAGTTCTTACGTAGTAGTAGTAGTTTAGAAATGTAGCCAGCCATGCGAACAGCTTCGAGATTGGTTCAGCTTGTACGTCGTGGACGGCTTTCGGTTTCTGCAGTTAACCTTTTCTGCGAGGTTGATGGCAGAGGCTTGTATGTCATAGACTGCAGCCATGAACTCTCGAGATTAGTGTTTTTGCAGCTGGCCGAATGGCCTTGCGCTAGTCATGTGAGGCGGTAAGTTAAGCAGCTGCAGACATCAAGGAGAGCAAACCAGCTCCTGGCTACTGGAGATCAGTAGTTGGGGTTGACAATGCTCCTACATTCAACTAGGTTTCACATTTGTTTTTGTTCTTTTCTTCCTTTCAGCATGATTTTTACCCCCATTGCAGCTGGCCGAGTTGGCTGGCTCTAGTCCTGCCAGTCGATAAGTAAAACAGCTGCATATATTAAAGAGAGCAAACCAGCTCATGGCTGCTTAGCTTTAGTAGCTGTGGTTGACACTGTTCCACAGTGCCCTTCTTGAATTGCTATCCAGTTTTGTTGTAGGTAATAGCTCTGGTAACACTCTTCGAAAATTTACAAGGTGTATGCTACGCATTTCCTATAGTGGTACTACAATTTCCTAAAAACGTGCACCAATTGTTGGTTTGTGTGGCATAACTGTGCACTTGCTTTTAGTTACTGTGTTTATCACTTCTGTTGCATAAGACAACCTTTTACTGTTAGAATGCAATAAACAAGACGTTGATGCCCTTTGCAGGCTGGTGCACGGTCAGGTTGTTCAATCACCGCTTCACGCAAATGCAAGCCCCCGTGGTGGAAAGCCTTGTTTGGAGCTGCACCAACAGATTATCAAGAAAGAGACAGGTGTGAGGAGCGAGAGATGGCCGCTTGTCTTGAGGCCGCAAAGGATGCCTGCAGCAAGTTCGCAAAGGAGAAATGCATTGCACCGTTCCGAGACGCGAGGATTGCATCGGATGGTTTACTAGAAACTTCAGATTTAGTTGTTTGGGATGCTGGCAAAACATCATCAGCATCGTTGTGTGTTCTGAATAACAGTCAGCGCCCAATCAATCCTGATCCTGGTGTGACAAACTACAGGGGAAGCGACTTGCTAGATAGCTTATCATCAAAAGAGGGTAATAAGTCTGGATGGTAACTGCAGAGATGTTACTGTGGGAACATCCTGTTTGAATTCGCAAAGAGGACCATTTATGAAGGTCTGGGGGTGGCGGTTTCATGCTATGTTTGGTGGTTTGTTACTGAAGCTGGTTCAGTGGCCAGAGCATATGAACGAATAATTTCCTGAGATGGGGTCAGAAGAAGAGGCTGAAGCAGCTAGGGGGGTTGAGACCAAGAGAACAAACATGCAGTGGAAGCCAAGAACGTGGTGGTATTTTACTTGTGATTGTTTTGCCCTTTGATTTCGTGGTGGGACTGGGGCAGCACAGCGTGCAGCATGTCAATTGCTGAAGGATTCTTGTAGTTACCAATATATGTTTACTTGTATTTATAGAATTTTGTTGGGCAGGGGAAGTGTAGTTTTCCCTGAATATGTTAATTCAAAATTCGAAGCTAGTGTCCAAGTTGTGTTTGTACATTGTGGCAGCACTTTAGCTGCTAATTAAGACTAACGGGGTCCTTTTACAGTGTTGCTTTTCACTCCAAGCACGCATATTTCTGTGGCGTTGTAACAATCTTATATTGCTATTCCTTGCATCCCAAATTAGTTCAAAAATAATTTGCGATGGAGGGAGTTTTCCCTGAATATGTAAACTTTGCATTTGCTGCTCAAGCAGCATTGTCACTTGCCTCTTTAAAACTGAACGCCCGTCGCCCGCAGATACTGTTGGGCTCGTCACGTCCTCTGCTCTGAACGTCTGTCTCTACCCCGAGTCCATGGTGGACGGGTGTTTGCGGCCCACAGACAGATGTATGCATGAACCCTAGCAGGACGTCGATCGATGCAAGAAGACCGTCCAGTGTTGTTGAGTGTTCTGGACATGGACACGATTGGAATGAATTTTTTTTCAAAATATACTATTTAAAATTCGAAATAACAGAAATAACACGGTAGGAAAAAAATTTGCAAAAATAGTCGTCAAGTCGTACCCATCGCGGACGACGGCGCACGTGGCAAGCCACATCAGCTCACAATCATCCATGGCGCGGACGACGGCTGACGTGGCCTGACTCCCGTCGTCCCGGCCGTGGACGGCGCCTGTGTGGCAGCCCGGTTCGGCCACGGCAGCGCCCCATCTGGTCACGTCGGCTGGCTCGCTTCCGTCGTCCACGGCCCGGACGACGGTTGAGCTGCGCCGTCGTCCCCGGCCCGGACGATGGTGAGTTGTTTTTTTTTTTGGCACTACACGTTGTAGTTTAAATTCTTAATTTAAAATAGTTTAAATTTGAATTTGGAGAAATTGTAATAACATGTTTTGAACGAGATAGACATGTGATTAAATGTTTATACATTGAAATATATAATTCGTTTCGAAGTATGAATAACAATAATAGGAGTATTTGAACTTTGTTTTGTATGATGTTGAACGTAATTTTTAGAATAGTTAGAGATAAAAAATTTTTAAAAAGTGAAAATATAAAATGAAGTATAGTTTATGATGATATTATGTAAAATAAAATATATAAATTGAACTCCATAAATTAAGAGGTATGTACTTATGAAACATGCATTAGAATCATATTAAAAAGCTAGACGACAATAACAGGAATTCAAATTACATAGTTTCGAAAATATGTGTGCGATATTTGTCTCTTTACTACTACGGTACATAAGGCAAAATACGAATAACACATATTTCGAAAAAAACTTAAATTTAACGACACAAATGGTGTGTGAACGATGAACTTAACATGTAATCTACGTGCATCGTCGTACTCTTAACACACCTTCATTGAATATAACATCGATCATTCATTGTAGTACCTACTGAGTGCAACAAGAGTACTTTCTCTTACGTAAAGCATCAGGTCCAACTTCTCTAGCACGGCGAGCTCTTTCACGCATTCGCTCGCGCTCAGTTTCACGTGCATCACGTGTGAGACGTTCTTCCTCCTCGTTCTTGCGACGACACTCTTCCAACCATTGTCGACGTTCTTCTTGCTTCTTTAGACGACGCTCCTCCTTTTCAGCTTCTTCAATCCTTTCACGTCTGCTCTGTTCCTCCCACGCACACTTCATTCTAAAGAGTGATGCTTTTTCCTTTGCCTTGCACATCATTATCTCTACATCTTCTTTGGATTGTTCTTGATCAACGTAGTTCATAAACTCGCATAGCGGTCGTGGTGACTACATAGTTTATCGTTACAACATATAAGAACTGAAATATGAACTTTTGAGTCATAAAATGAGATGGATGTTTGTACGTTACCTGTTTTGTACCATCTGAAAAATATGGCATGGTCTTATGAGGAGGATTGTACTCGTAGTTTGCGCACATCCAAAGTTTCATACCATAAGAGTCACCAAATCGAAGATCTCTAACAAACTGACAATCGGTACCACATAAACACATTGGAGGTTGTAATCCTTGAGGGTTTACAACTCTTTCTTTCCTGTTGGGTGGAGGTGAAAACATCTCTTCCATGATTGTGTTGATTGTGTGGAGGGAAGGTGTATGCAAAGTTGGTGTTATACAGACGAATGATGCACTATCGTCCATGGCGTGGATGACATTGCTCTGACACGAGTGATGATAGTGTCGTTCACGACGTGGACGATATGAGACATGACATAAAAAAAGCAATGTACTGTCGTTTCATATTGAGAGTGACAACACATGATAGTGTCTGCTATGGAACAGTGTATTGTCACTCACGGATTGCACGACGCTCTTATGACATGCAACATGTTAGTGTCGTTTCTTAAAGTGGATGAGATTCCTCTGACATGGAATAGGGTACTGTCATTTCATATTATGACATGCAACATGTTAGTGTCGTTTCTTCAAATGGATGAGATTCGTCTAACATGGAACAAGTGTCGTATAGCAAAGACCATTTCTCTTTTGGTTCACGTCATATCCAATTTGAGAAGTTTTTGTTGCAAGAACTAGTAGTTCTAACGTTACGTGGCACTGGTAATTCATTAAGATTAATCCCACTTGAAGAGTCATCACTTTGCTTACTAGTTAACTCATCAAGTGGTTGCCATAGAGCGTCGAACTTTTTTTGTTGATTTTGACTACACAACATCTTAAACAGGTTCATAAGTTGTTTGTTCTTGAAGTGAGTGAAGAAGTTTGCACCTAAATGCCTCATGCAATACCTTGATTCTATGTCAGCCCAGTATGGTCCAACACCACGATCCGTAGAACCTTGTTTCAAATCAGATATAGCTTTAAGCAATCCAGCATGACAATCATATATTAGACAGACATTAGGACACTCTTGAACAACATTCATCTTAACTCGTTTCAAAAACCAATACTAGTTATCCGTGTTTTCACTTTTCACAAATGCAAAAGCCACCGGCAACACCTGTTTATTACCATCAACTCCAATTGCAGTAAGAATTTGACCTTTGTACTTTCTAGTTAAGAATGTACCATCAATGCACAGTATAGGTCGACAATGTCTAAATGCATTGATACATTGGACGAATGAAAAAAAATGCACGATGCAGATATAACTTCCGAGAAATCATTGGATTTGGCACGTCCATGATATCAAATATTGTTCCAATATTCCTTTGTTGGATGGTCTCGAGCAAACGTTGAAGATTTTCATAAGATGCTTCATATGACCCAAATCTCTGCTCAATCACCTTCTGCTTCGCCTTCCAAGCTTTTGAGTAGGTTATTGTGTATTTAAGCTCCTCCTCTATCATGTTGATTTTTTATTTTGGCTCGAACCGAATATTATCCACAATTCGAGCATACATGTGATTGGCTACAAATTGTGATGTAAGTGTGTTGTTGCACTTCTCTAGTTGCTGCAACTCACATGTGTGCTCCACCATTCTAGAAACTCTCCATAATTTAGTCCACTTTTTCCTCAAATGTGTGCAACTTAAATGAACAATTCAGAAGCTTACATTTAATATCATAAATTTTAGTACTTGACTTCGAAACTCTAAATGATTTGTTTACTAAAAGAGACCAGTATTTCACAGCATCCTTCAGAACACCTTTATCTCTAAAAATAGCTCCATCAGATAATTCGTTGTTATGATATTCAAATGATGAAGAGTATCTTTCCGTCACTGTTAAATTATCAAAATTTATATTGTTCAAATCTGCGGGGACAGGAATTTCATTCTCCTCATCTGAAGAATCAATTTCCGAAAGGTTTTCATGCTCCACATCTTCCAACTCAATTTGTTCAACAATGTTTTCAATGACCTCTCCCTCATCTGCTACACCAATTGCTTCAGTAGGAATCGTGTTTATTTCTACTTCATCATTCATTACTTTGTTTGTTGTTGTATCATCATTTTCTACTTCATGATCTGTGACATTTCTGTCATCATTCACTTTCATTTATGCTTTAGCTAAAATTATTAGAGGCCATCCACGCTCAACAACCATATCTACATATTTTCTCCAAATTCTTATTTTATTAAGATCAGCTAGACTCCAGTAAGTACCATTTCTTGCACGATTAATCACCCCATTCAACTTTATTTGGTGGACTTGTGCATCGAGACTAAATGTTCTCATCAACAATTTCTCAATAGCACTAAAAGTCCTCTCATTTACTCTAGTTATTCCTCTTTCAGATGAGCTAAAATCGGAAAGATCTATGTCATTTGGACCTTCCACAATCTGTCCTTCTCCAAAATATATTTGAAACACTAATTTATCTGACATTCCTATACAATATATATATATATATATATATATATAATTCAACGTTTTCTTAGGATTCTTAAATATGTTATTGTACTATAAATCAAATAATATTCTAATCAATTCAACTACATATATATCATTTGCACATTCATGTTTTCACGATAATACAAAATTATCGTAAACACAAATTATAAATAATCATAAACACAAACTAACAAAAAATTTCAATATTGCCCACATTAAATATACAATAATATCCAATACAATTCAAAATTAACTAATATGAATAACATACATTAATGAACATGAACTAATATGCATACGTTAACTAATGCAAAGATTAACTAATACACACGCAGATGTACAATAATGAATACAACTAATGATCAATATTACATGTAAACTTCTATTCACAAACTAAACTACTAAACAATAACAATACCTAATTCAAAAAAAAATACAAACTAAAGAACATGAAGATATATATGCTTACCTTAACCGACGAGGTAGGTGCGGGGGGCAGGCGCTGCGGCAGTTAACGCGGCCGGCGGGCGGCATTGCCGGGGCGCGGGACAGTCGGCACAGGTGGCCGGCACGGCAGGGGCGTCGGACGGACGACGCTGGAGGGCCGGGCAGGCGCGGTCACCACGGTCGGGGCCGCCGCTCTACCGGACACTCGGGACAGAGCGACAGAGGAGAGGAGAGGAGAGGAGGAGCGGCAACCATGGGAGAAATGGGAGGCGCCGGTGCACTTTTGCAGAGAAAAGGACGAAGCGTCGAACGGCGCGCGGGAAAACGACGAGGCTTCAAACGGCGCGGAGGCCCACTTCTCAGAGCCGTCGTCCACGGCAAGGACGACGGGATGTCAAGCAGAGGCATCTTTTCGGCTTGGCCGCAGCGGCAGAGCCGTCGTCCACGGCGGGGACTACGGGAGCTGTCGTCCGCGACGGGGACGACATTGTGCCGACGTGGCCATCCACGTAGAGACGAGCCCTGCCACATAGACCGTCGTCCACGACGGGTACGGCATGAGGACTATTTTTGCAAATTTTATTCCTACCTGGTTATTTCTGTTAAATCGAATTTTAAATAGTAGTATTTTGAAAAAAAAAATCATTGGAATGGGATGGGAGGGAGGGATGAGGGCACATGTGGGCACTGACGACGGACGGAGGAGGCGGTGGGGTGGTGTTGCATGAGAGTGAGATTGTCAGTGCAACGACCGAACCGGCGACGGGGATGAGGGGAATCCCAGGCGGCTCGTGGCCTGATCTACAGTCGAGATGCTCCCCGACGTACCGACACCAGCACAAGTACGTCCACGGCAGTGACCATACGCATCTCTGAAGAAAATATGTTCCTTGTAGTTGTGTTCATCACCACAATAAAATAAAACAAAACAAATTGAATCCTCAGAAAAGTACTGTATGTTACTAGATCATCAAAATTCTCGCGTGATAAACAAATAAAGAGACTTGATCTATCAACTATACTATTGCATTCAGTTCATATGTATCTGATGAGTCTGACGACTGCTACTACTACGTCTCTGAGATGTGAAAATCCTTGATCTCTGGTTTAGCGTAATGCATCTCGCACGCGTTTCTGAAACATGCTCCCTCCGTCCTCAAAAACTTGTCGCTTTATAGTTTATTTTTGAACTACAAAGCAATAAATTTTTGAAGACGGTATGACATCTCGCCGTCATCTGCCGCGGTGCCACGCAACGCAGATGCAATGGCTCCGGTCGTCGGTTGTTCCTCGTCGCATCATGCCACCACTTCCACTCTCTACAGCCACAGAACCACGGCGCGGCATGGCCACCGCAGCTTTCACTCATGTCACTCACCCCGTTCATGTCACATCCTAGTACGAACGTCGGAAAAGTAGCCTGTCTCGGTCTCGCCATGGATAATCTCTGCCTCGTGTTCTCGTGCGCACATATTTCCAGACACCTCCTCTCTCACTCTCTCAGACCTTCGCCTGTGTCGAATGCCACAGCCTCCGGCAGCGGCGCCATAGATGGCCGTGCCAGTGCCGCCTCGTTTCTTGCGCAATATCAGTATAAAAATGGAGGAGAGAGAGTGAGGCTTGCTGTTGCTGTGTTCCCGTGTCCGCTCGTCGTCGCTGCTCGCGTGCATGCGTGCGCCCCAGCCCAGTCAAAGGCGGGCTCGCGGCCCCGTGACGACCGGCTGCTGCAGCGCATGCAGCCTTGATTAGCCTGTCCCATCCGGCCGGCCGGCGCTAGTGTGGGATCCATCCAGCAGCCAGCAACAGGATTCTAAACAACATTACAGTAACATCTTGTGGTAACAGTGTTTAAACATGGGTGTTACCGAGCCTGCAATGAACACAAAAAAAAAGGTCTAGGGTTAGTAAAAAAGAGCAATGCATGCTTCAAGGAGAGCCTTAGTTATAACGAAACGGCTTAAGCTACCATAGGGCTAGCTCTGATGACAGCGTGTTTCGGAGTGATTAGTACCCCAAAGTCCATTGTCTCAGACTGCTTTGGCAGCAGCGCGTGACGAATAACAAGGCAATGAGCATGTTCGCCCAGCAAAAGGACTACGTAGTTTTGTAGCGTTGGCACGATCGATGGGTAGTATTACAGCATATGGTCTGAGAAGTTTGTCTCACCCCAACCTCTCCATTCTCATACGATTTAAACATCATCCGTTACAAACTAGAATGCAATCGGCAATCCGGTGCAATTGTGCAAAAATTAAATCTGGATTACACGATCTTCATCCAATGATTACTGTATTTTTACACTTAAACCCACCACCTAACAGTAGTGTTTACATTGCATTTATGTTATAAGGTGGGAGGATTTAAACGTAAAAATGCATTAACCATTAGATGAAAATTGTGTAGTTCAAATTTAAATTTTACACGATTGCACCGGAGTGCTGATTGTATTCTAGTTGTTCCCTACAAACATCAGTACCGACCTATTCCATTGTTCGCGAAGCATGCTGATTTCAATTTCACAACAAATTGCCACTAGTGGTATAGTTCAGGAGCTCAACCTGATAAAGAACGACAGTTAGCTCAACCTAGCTAGTTGTATAGTTCAGGAGGTTGCCACTGGCGGCGACGTTGCTACTATTGCAGGAGAAGCAGCCGCAGGTGGCGGCGGCGGCGACGTCGCTGCCCGGCGGCAGGTGACGGTGGTGGCTGTTGGCGGACTTGAGCCGCCGGACGCTGTCGGCGGCGCGCCGGAGCTGCTGCAGGTGCTGCGCCCGCGCGGTGGCCCGCCACTCCTCGGCGCGCCGGTGCACGGTGCTCATCCGCCGCATCAGCTTCTCCTCCAGGTTCGACCGCATCTTCTGGATCTTCACCTGAGACGACGAGCACACACAACACACGCATGTGTCACCAACTTTGACTATTGAAACATTATTATTTTTTTTTTAAAAAAACTAACTTTGACTGAAATATTGTTCAGATGACCAGAGCACCAACGTACTAGTACGCGGTAACATGGTTAGGGCAATAATGCAGCAAGGATATGGAGGGAAACGATCCAAACTTTGGTGGTACGTAATAGATTTGTACTCCCACAAATCATCATAATAGTACTTGTCACCTCAACCACATGGTTTGATCTTACATTATTATGGTTCAGAAGATATCCTATCGCTGAGCGCTCTCGGATCGAAGTCATTCACATGGCTCGGAGAATGGTAATAACCCATGAAAGGAATTACTAGGCCAGTAAAAGATTAGATTACTACTAATGAGTTGTTTTTGTTAAAAGGAGAGAGAGAGAGAGGGAGTGGCATAGAAAGCAATGAACAATCATGACTTCCACCATTCGAAGCAAATAAAGCGGATTAGCCAAGGGACTGAAGGCAGTAGTAGCAGACAGGTAGTGTTTGCTGTTGGAGGCTGTCGAGGTGAACAAAGAAACAGAGTAGCAGTGACAGGGCCGTGATCTGATCCCAACCTTCTACTACTAGTAATTTAAATTCTGAAATTTCTTGATACTCTGGAAAATTCCCGAGTTTTTGTCAGTAAGCCTTAACTCAAACACATGGTTCCAGAAGAATTAATGGTCCCAAACACTACTGACAGTGTGGCCATTATGAGCTCGCAATGCAATATGTGAGATTATGAACTAAATACAATATAAAAAGTTTGAAATGGTTATGCAGCAGAAAGATCTAAAACTTTGCTCGGTTTGATGTTCAGTTGGCTTTATTCAGGCTCGGTTTTTTCATCACCATACTCGCTCAATAGGAGTAAGTAGAACCAACGATGGTAGTAGGATTCATACTGATAGTTTGATGTTCTAAATGCGTAATTTGAGCTTGGACAACAACGTATACAGACTTTGATGGAGACTATAGCATATCCAATATTTACCAAGTAAATGAGAGCAGAGAAATAGGTAAAAGAAATTTCCATCTAAGATTTAATAACTGATCCATTCTCATTCGGGGTAAAGTCCATCTTATTGTGATAGAAAAATGAAGAGAAATAAAAAAGCTTTAGTTAATATAACAAGGATACCCGTTATCATTTCAAAGATTTCCACAATTTTATTCATTTCGAAAAAATTGATACATTTTTCCTACTTTGTACAGTAATGCCAATTTTTTTCATGAGTTATGAAAAATAAAGGGTAAAACTTTGAGTTTTACCTCGAGCTTTCTTGATTGTGCTTCAGCCTTGGCACTCTCCAGGTTAATCCAAGCCTGAATCTTTGCTTCCTCCCTCTGGTACCTAGTTCATCAAATGGAGCACCACAAACATACAGCAGAATCAATCACACACCATAATCTCACGCTTAATCCTTTTTTATTCGAATAATGCAAATGCAAAATGCATTGTGCACACACCTGATGCAGCTCTTGGCTCTGTCATCGTCCTCCCACCGGCAGTCCCCGCCGCCGCGCTTATCGTAGGGTACTCCGGTGCCAGCGCTGGCGCCGGCGCCGGCGCTGGCGGTGCTCAGCTCGAAGTGCCTGAGGCTCTTGGACACGTCCTCTTCCTCCTCCTCTTTGGAGCTCCAGTTGACGAGCATGGCGTCGAACCGCGCGCCCAGGTCAAGCTTGGCGAGGTGGCAGTCGGCCAGCTCCGAGATGTCCATCCCGCCTCCACCGCCGCCGGTGTACGGAACCAGCGGGCCAGACCGGTCCGCCGGGGTGTTGTGCCGCATCGGGGATGTGCTCTTGATCGGCGTGTGGCACCTCGAGGTCGTGGAGCTGCCCAGCGGCGTCATCTCGGTGCCGACGTCCTTCCGGTAATCCACGGCGTCAGTCGCCGAGCCCTTTTTCGCCGCCGGGAGCTCGCAGTAGGAGCTCTGGAACACGAAGCTCTCCTTGGACGGCTCCTCGTTGTCAGTGAACTTGTCTGAACACGATGCAGCCAGCATCATCTCGCGAACTCAGATTTGGTGAATGAACAGATTCCAATGCCATTTTTTTTAGAAAAGAAAATGAAGAACACGAAATGAATCCTGCGAGGTGGACAGCAGAGTCGATCTCACCTTTGAGGAGCACTTCTGCCGGCGGCGGCGTGTACAGGGAGAGGGCATGTGCATCTGCGAGCGCGTCAACCGACCTCCTTACCAAAACCGGCGCCCTCTTCTCCTCTTCGCCGCCGCCGCCTCGCTGACCCATCCCACTGCTCCGCTGACGAGAGAAGGCGGCCTTGTTGCCATTGCCGCCGTGGTGGTGGTGGTCGGAACCCGTCGACTGCCGCAGCCACTTTTCCGCGTCCTCCCACTTGGACGGCACCGACCTTCGCGGGGCGACGAGCTGGTGGTTGTGATGCGCAGGGCTCGTGAAGAACTGCAACGGCCGCCCCGGCGTCGCCGGGACCGGGACGACATGCTGGTGGTCCGCCCGTCGCCTCTGCGCCGAGGCGGCGGACGACGACGAGGAGGACGTGGAGGAGGCGTCGTGGTGGCGGCTGTGGCAGTTGCTGCTGCTGCTGTTGCTTCTGGCCATGGTCGCCATGGGGAAGCACGGACGCACGAGCTCGGAGGTCTCCTTCAGGTTCAGGCTGCAGAGGGAGTCACTGAAAGTGGGCCCGAACGACTTCCTTCCTCCTCCTCTTTCTCCTCCTCCAGTTGTAGTAGGATCAGCTCCTACACCATGGAATGAGTTCTGCAACGAATCAATGGAACAAGAAAACGTCCGTGACATGGATTAGTTGAGAAGAACAACATCAAGGAACACTACTCTTCATCTGGCCTGACTCGATGAAGCGAGCAATGGTGAAAAATAGGAGAGCTTGTCGCTGTCACGTACCCTTCTTGTAGAGGGCAAGGTTGAAGAAGAAGGCTGGAGGTAGGGGTAAGATGACTTGAGCTCCATGGTAGTGGGTGTGTCTGTACTCAAATGTAAGTAACCTCCAGTCCAGTCCACAATGACTGATGAGGTTTACCTTGCTTCAGCTGGTAATAAGTGTCTCTTTGAGTGTGACTGAAGCACACCGGGGCAGCAGGTCTCGTTCAGTACACTTAATCCAGCTTACAATGTGGTCTTGTGTGGCCTAGTATGTTTAGAGGTCCCTGGTCTGAATCCTACTAAATGATACAGCAATTAGTATAGTCATCGGTAACAAGACCCTGTCACAGTACCCTAGATCCATCACCAGCTACAGTACATGCATACCGGAGGTCCCTCCCTGGTCTGAATTTTGTTGCGGAAGAGAAGGATCCAATGAGCAAGAGGGTGTGCTCTGAGCATTTAAAATGCCATCCATATGTGTATTTAAAATTTTTTAATCCCATACTGTCTTGTACTCCATTGACCGCTTTGAATGCTCAACACTGCTATTCAGTTTTTCACAGCGAGCTGTTTTTGACGCTCTCATCAGTCATCACTCCCTCCTGCAAGCTGATTCATGCATGCCGAGTGCTGTTCCTGGGCAGGTTTGCTTGCATCATTTACCCTTGCTGACCGGCTATTCTGCTGTTGCCTGTTGTTGGGCGTTCAACGTCAACTTGGAGCCTCTTGAATTCAACCTGAGTCTCTGGTTACAACAGTTAAAACTTTGAAGCTGATGGGTGCATAATAAGGCATCATCATTTCTGTGCCATACGAAAAAGGTTTTGTGGTAACTGATATCAATCCATGTGGAAATAATCTTATCGTTGCCACCTCTCTACCTCTGGTCTTGCTGCAGTCGGAGGCCCGGCTCTCCGGCCACCGGCGACAGGGAGGGCCCCTTGGCCTCGCCAGCACGCAGGGACTGGTCCCCTGCCGGCCTGCCGGCTGCTTCTGTTCTGGGCCGTCAGTTATTCAGTTTCGTCAGAGTTCACCAGCAAGCAAAATGATCATGTGAGCTGCAGCAACGTTCGGCCCGTCAGTCAGGCCTAGTTCTTACGGACTATTCGGTCCACGAGATAATTTTGCCACGGCGTGTCATTTCCATCCACCAGTCTCCGCGCAAGGCCCAGCCTCCCGCGGGGCTCAACTCATCTTCCTAGCTTCGGCCGCTTGTCCACATCGATCATGCATGCTCAATCTCAGGTTCAGCTTTGGCTACTGAATGTTTCTGCTGCTCTGCTTCTTCCCTAGTTTCATCGTGGTTAGGGCAGAAGAAACATTACTGAAAAAAGCACGACGATGATAGACGGTTAGCTAAAGGATTGATTTGCATGGAAGCAAAACCCTGAAGATTTTTGAGTCCGGTCCTTGCCTTTCTGTCTGTCTGAATTTTTCCAAGTGTGCGTAAGGTACAGTATTGCAGCTGGGGATTTAGTCTAGTGGTAAGATATTTGCTTAGGGAGCGAAAGGCCCCGAGTTCAATTCTCGGAATCCCCAACCCCAAATCCTTTTGGCACTTTGATGCCAGGTGCAGATGGCTATGAATGATGTGCAGGGCTTCAGATAATGTGGACAATGCAATCTGAGCCACATTCAGGTTCTCACGATAAGGTCCACAAGCCACAACCTCACAAGGAACCTGACCTACTACACCGTTACAACAAATTTTCAAGGTGGCTGACATATTCATTTCAGTGATATTTTATCACTTTATAGCTGAGAAAAATTTATTTTTTTCATAGAACAACTGTGCTACTACTATTACTTTGTGAGATCAATGATAAATTAGCACTGGAGAAATAGCATCAGTAGCTGCACAGTGGTGTCCAGTAGTAAACACTAGGTCATCAGTCATCACTGCAGCTGTCTAAAATCTTTATTCAAGCTTGACATAATTAGCCACAAGTCGACTTATGTTTACGGATCTTATGTGCTGACTTGGGCAGAATCAACATAGTAGAATATAACTTATGAGTAAAATATTTCTCCTAAATCCTGAATAGCATGAAGGTATTTAGGTGATGTCATTTGTACTCTATGTAATTCTCTTTTCCTAGTCACACACGCCCTGCTCCTTTCTAAACCATGACAACATGTTCATCTTCTATTATATAATGCAAACCCCTGTGGGGCTTTCAAAAAAGAAAAAACATGACAATATTGCCTCTGCAATTTGAACCTGGAGCAATGTACTATATCACATCAGGATCATTCAGTCATCTGTCCATGTTTGAAACTTTGCAGATATGCATAGATTGTACCAGGGGATTTAGTCTAGTGGTAAGATATTCGCTTAGGGAGCGAAAGGTCCCGAGTTCAATTCTCGGAATCCCCAATCCCAAATCCTTTTGGCACTTTGATGCCAGGTGCAGATAGCCATGGATGATGTGCATGGCTTCAGATAATGTGGAGAAAGCAATCCGAGCCACATTCAGGTTATGAAGATAAGGTTCACAGCCACAGGCGACAACTACATTGTGTCGTGGTGTTATATCTTCTTGTGTATTGAGGCTGTGTGCATGTGCATCTTAGATATGCAGGAGCATGTGCGGACTCTATTGTATCAATTTCATACTTTTGAGTATTAATAAAATGCCCTTGATCGAAAAAAAGGCCACAAACTCTCAAGGAACTTGACCTATACAGTTACATCAAATTTTCAAAGTGGCTGACGACATATTCAGTTCAGTGCTATTTTGTCAGTTTAAAGTGAGAAGAATTCAGTTTTTTCAGATACAAGTCACTACTTTGTGAGATCAATGATAAATTAGCACTGGACAAATAGCATCAGTAGCTGTACAATTGTGTCCAGCACTAAACACTAGATTCATCAGTCATGACTGCAATTATCTAAAATTGTTATTCAAGCTTGACTTACTCAGTCACATGTCAACTTATGTTTATGGATCTTATCTGCTGACTTGGGCAGAATCAGCAAAGTAGAAAAAAACTCAAGAGTAAAATATTTCTCCTAATTCCTGAATAGCATGAAGGAATTTAAGTGATGCCATGTACTTTATGTAAATTTCTTTTCCTAGTCACACACACACACACACTGCTCCTTTCTGAACCTGAACAACATTGCCTCTGCAATTTGAACCTGCAGCAATGTAACTGCATCACACCAGGATCATTCAGTCCTCTGTTCGTGTCTGAAACTCTGCAGATATGCAAAGATCATGTCAGGGGATTTAGTCTAGTGGTAAGATATTCGCTTAGGGAGCGAAAGGTCCCGAGTTCAATTCTCGGAATCCCCAACCCTAAATCCTTTTTGCAGCTCATGGCAATGCAAATTCAGAGGAATGGATGGTCCTGTGTGGCCTGAAGATGAGGTTTTGGACCACAACCACATGCATGATGCCTCACCAGGTTTTCAGAGGTAAGATGTGCATGTATGAGTGGGGGGGGGGGGGGGGGGGGGGGCATGTTTGGAGCCATGTACAAAGTTGAAGTCTAGCTAGATGCCACCAGTGTCATCACGGGTTTGGCTGCAACTTTGTGTTGGCATGCAGATGTAAGCTGTTGCACTGCAGAAGCAAAACGATAGACGCTGCTGTTGTGTAGTTTTTGTACGCAGCATGATAATGAAATATATCAACGAATATATTTGCATATCAGAATTGGGCATTTGGTCTAGTGGTATGATTCTCGCTTAGGGTGCGAGAGGTCCCGAGTTCAATTCTCGGAATGCCCCTTACATTTTTTTTTCGTTTTTCTTCTCCGCGCTTCGTGTCCGTCAAGGCACCAAGGAAGTCCTCGGCACCGGCAGCTGCGCCATGTCGAGGCCGTTCACCGTCTCCGGCGGCCGCTCGCTCCTCTCGACTACTCCACGAACGGTGAGGTCCCGGCCACGGCTGACTACGTACCAAAGCTCGAGCGGCACAGCACGGACTCCAAACCGATGCGTACACGCTGGGCCGTCCTGTTCGGACTCGATCGTTAGAAATGCCCTAATTAATCCGAGTCGCATCACGACTCGAATCATGATACCGTAGCAGACTACTACTAGTACAGCTCCTCCGATCCATAAAAACCTGGCCTTACAGCGGTCTTTTGTTGGCAACGTCCTGCAAGCCTGCAGCTCTCGGACGACGATCGTCGACGACGTGCCGGATCGATCGAGTCTACCATGTCTGCCTTCGTCGTCGGAGGCAACAACGCCTCGACCATCTCCATCGAGGAAGTGACCGGGTGGCACGTGCTCACTATCGAACAGTACACCAGGACCAGGAAGCTCGCGAGCGGCGAGTACTTGAGCTCCGCCACCTTCATCGCCGCCGGCCACCGCTGGTCCATGAAGTACTACCCGAGCGCCCCGACCGCCGGTTCGATATCCATCGGCGTGCAGCTCGTGAGAACCCGCGCTGCGGTGGTGAAGGCAGGGTTCGTGATGAGTTTGCTCGACTTTAAGGGCGACCCAGTGCCCGAACATACCCACCGGAGCAGGGAGATGGGCAACTTCTTCGTGGGTACGTCGGTGACCTACCGGTTCCCCAGGGAGGCGGTGGAGCAGTACGCGCTCGGTGGTCACGATTCTTTCAAGGTCAGGTGCGACATCACCGTGCTCAAGCGGGTCAACCGAGGGGGCGGTCGCGGCCGCTGCGCCGCCGACGCCGTGCAGTTCATCGTCGTTCCGCCGTCGGACATGGCCCGCCACATCGGCGACGTGCTCTCGAACGAGGAGACCGCGGACGTCACGTTAGAGGTGGTGGACGACGACGGGGAGACGACGACGACGTTCGCCGCGCACCGGAACATACTCGCCGCCCGGTCGCCGGTCTTCAAGGCGCTGCTCTTCGGCCCGATGAGGGAGACGACCGACAACGACGCCGCCTGCCGCCGCCTGCGGATCGAAGGCGTGGAAGCGAGGGTCTTCAAGGCCTTCCTCCACTTCGTCTACAACGACTCGCTGCCAGCTGAGATAAAAAAAGAAGAAGAAGAAGGTGAGGCGATGGCCATGGCGCAGCACCTACTCGTCGCGGCAGATAGGTACGGGATGGAGAGGATGAAGCTGGTATGCGAAAACATGCTTTGCGACTTCATTGACGTGGACTCTGTCGGGACGATGCTGACCTTGGCCGAGCAGCACGGTTGTCGCGGGCTTAAACGGGCGTGCCTCGAGTTTCTGGTGTCCGGAAACAATCTGAAGGAAGCCATGAAAACCGACGGCTTTGATCACTTGACCAAGAGCTGCCCGTCATTTGTCGTGGAGTTACTCGTCAAACTTGCCCTGTGATGATGAAATACTGTCGTCGTTATTAGTGTTTTCTCTTGTTGGTAGCAATATTAGTTTATTACTCCTAGTCACCTTCAGCTTCACTATTGGAGAAGAAACACTAGAATGTACAAATCAAGCTGTTTGTGACCAAGCAGATATACTGTGTACATGCTCCTTTTACAGTAATAAACAGGTTCTGTTCTGTTCCACCGTGATAAAAAAAAAGAACTTCTGATACCTCAACTTTCATAGATAAGAAACCCCATTTCTACTCTCTAAAAAAACAACCTTATTACCAACAAGTTAATCTGCATGTCGTCATTGCGAGAACCATGATATTTCGGTAGCATTTTTGGCTGATGGTGTTGAATAAGTTTTACTAAATCAAGGTAATAATAACTGGATCTTAAACTTTTGGGCTCTCCATTACCATGAAAAGATGTTCAAGCAGGTAGATCTCCAAAAGTACTCCATCCGTTCTCAAAAGGTTGTCGTTTGTTAGTTTATTTTTAACTAACAAGCGATAAACTTTTTGATGACAAGGGAGTAGCATATAACAAAAGATTTTCATATTCCACATCATGCAAACCAATTTTCATTATTTACCACACTTGGTGAAGAAAACCGTACTTCTGTATCTCTAAGGGTATCCTGGTGCCCATAGCTCCTGCTTCCTTAGGGTTCGACCCATTTGAGTTTTTTGTACGCGGTCTTTCCCTACATTGTACTATCGTTACATATCCTAAATACAGAAAAACAAACCAGAGAGTATAGTAAACCTAGAACAATCATATCAAATATACTTCTTTTGGATCTTTTTATTTGTCACCAGCTAATTTATTTCTGAACTAACCAGTGATAAATAAAAAGACCCGGAGAGAGTATCATATTATGATGTAGAACACTATGTGAGAAAGGCTCATTCGAAACGCGCCCACATGATACGTACTAGAAATAGGAACAATTGGTAAGTTGTCTAGCATTTTAGACTATGTTTGGAATGGAGAATCTCCATAGTATTTTTTTTTTGAAACAACTCCATAGGATTTTCGGGGGAACTCTCATTCTTCTAGAAAGGAAAATCAGTAGTGTTTGTTGGAATGGAGAAAAAACATAGATCTTTTCTCGAGAAAAGGAATCAAATCCTACGTACCCCTTCCGTTCTAAAAAATTTGTCATTTTGTAGTTCAAAGCTACAAACTTTTTTTAGAACGAATAGTAGAAACGAAATCATTCAAAGAAAACAAAGAAAGGATGTGCTGGCTGAGGTCTCTCTTTGTGTATTTCTCTCGCTCACTCTCTCTTTGCATCGATTTTTTACATTTTCAAATGTTTATCATCTTTTAATTTAAAATGAAATAAAAATTGACAAATTTAGAGAGTATAAATTTACACTCTGAGCCGTCCTGTCCGGCCGGACTCGATAAGGATGTCCCAATCCGAGTCGTATCCATCACGACTTGAATCGTGACACAGTAACAGACTACTACAGTTCCTCCGTAAAACCCGGCCTGATGAGGACCCCTCGAGCCTCGACAAGATTAATTATACTCGATCTCCTTGAATTAAATCTGTTATTGGTTGTTGCAGCGCGCGGTCTTAGCAACGAACGTCGTCCCGCAAGCCTCGGACGACGTACGACGATCGACACGCCGGAGTCTACGTACGACCATGTCTGCCGCCGTCGTCGGAGGCAGTGCCTCGACCGTCGGCATCGAGGGGGTTACCGGGTGGCACGTGCTCACCGTGGAACAGTACACCAGGATCAAGCAGCTCGCCTGCAGAGGCCAGAGCCGTCGGCGGCCACCGCTGGTTCATGGAATACCACCCGACCAGCATCATAAGCATCCCGAACACCGACGATTGTGTGTTCATCGGCCTGCACCTGGACCAAGCCTGGCCCGGTGGCCCGGAGGAGGTGAAGGCGAAATTCTCGATGTGTTTGCTCGACCAGAACGGTGACCCGGTGCCGGCATCCTACCGCCAGTACAGCACCGGGACCGCGGTCACGTTCGTCGAGGGTTTGTCGAGGGGCGTGATCGTGTATCCCAGGGAGGTGTTGGTGTAATAAATCAAGAGGGAGTCTAAAGATTAAATAGCTACTAAATCATCTTGAATTACATGGAGAAAAATGATTACAACATGAATACCAAGTGCTATCTCTCAAATAGCACAAGAACACTAATAATATCTTCTCCTCCATCTTTGTTGTTGCTTGACGATGCGGTCATCTAGCCAACAAGGCGAGAACGCAAAAAGAACGACGACGAGAGGTGTTTCCCCTTGTTCTTCTCTTGGTATGTTGATCGGATTCTGAGTGGAATAGAGTGTTCAAGTGTGTATGAGTGTATGCCTTGTCATTCTTTTATCATACACTTGACCTTCTTCTTATAGTTGACCAAGAGACACAAGAGGGGTCTCCCACCCTTAGGAATTATTGAGTCTCCCGATCAGAGACTCAAAATTCGGTGGGTTGTGTCTATCGGTACCCTCCGTACCGGATATCCCTTGAGATTGCAAAGATCACAAGGAAACTCCATCTACCATATTTGATGACCTTTGAAGGCCCCACATGTCAGGTGGAACCGGACCTGCTTCCCCGACATGGTTAGTCCCAGGACTGCCACGTGTATCATAAGAACGGAGCTATTGCCCACACATGGGAAAGCTCCGGATTAGATACCAGTATGGCATCCCCGGGCCTAACTCCAGACAGAGGGAAGCTCCGATATTGACACGTGTCCAGTAGCACCGGACCTACTCGTCCACAACGGTAAGCTCCGGTGCTGCCACGTGGCGACCGCCAGACCTTTAACTTCAACAATCAGGCTGGTGGACCCCCCAACGGCTTCGGACCTTCAAGGAGCAATCAAAGACTTCAAGACCCGATTAAGTGTCATTAATACCATATTAATGACACATGATCGGATGGCCCTTAATACTGGTAACGACACTGTTAAGGCCCGTTACAGGCTATTAAGAGTAATTAACCTCATTTATTGTGTATCAAGCATGTGTAACCGTCGGGGCCACATATCGGGTCAGGCTAACGGTGTAACGACCAGTCCTTGTACTATAAAAGGACTGGTCGACGATACACAAGGGACGGTTCCAGACCACGACTGAACTCCCTAAGCTAGACGAGCTTCTTCTTCTGAAGCTTCTTCTAGACTTACACGCTTAATACATCACCAACACACCCCGTGGAGTAGGGTATTACGCCCAGGCGGCCCGAACCACGTAAATCTATGTGTACACGTGTCATTCACCTTCTTGAATCTCTGTGCGCCCTTCACCGAACTACAACTCCTCGATCTACCAAAGTTAGTATTGGGAGATCTGCCGGATCCAAACGCCGACAGTTGGCGCGCCAGGTAGGGGGGCGCCCGAGATTTCGAGTATGGTGAACTCAGCTGCTGGATCATCCAACGGCAACTCTGCTGTTCAACCCGCTGGAGGCAATACCTCCAACATGCAGCAACCAGCGAGTGTCGTAGCTCCAGCAGGAGTCATGCCGCCACCGCCACCGCCTGCACCAGCACGTCAAGCTGAGCAGCGTGATGGTGCATCGGCGTCGGTCACCACATCGGCGAATAACAACAACCCTGAACACGCGCTTCATGTAGGGCGTGCTCTCCTTCAACGTCCACCACCTCCAGGTGCATCCCAGGGTGCAATGGAGCAGTGGAGGGCTGATGTGGAACATCTGGTTGCAACAGCAGCCGACCGCATCAGCAACCAAGGTCCTCCTCCTTCGGGGCGGGCCCCATCACACCGTCGGACCGTGTCTGACAGACTTGGTCTACATGCTTCCCAAAATAGGAGGCGTGCTGCATCACAGCAAGTTACATCGCTACCTTCTGGGGCGCGACGTACTCATACGGTAACCAGACTTTCAACTCATGACCTCCGGGCGGAGCTTGATCGCCGTTACCGTCAACAGGATGGCCGTGTCCATATTGAGCGTGCTCGCGAAAGGCGAGAGGCTCGAGATAGTCCTACTCCCAAGGGAGTAGGAGGAGGCTGTTCTGCACTGACCATGCACCTACGTATGGTCAGATGGCCACAAAAGTTTCGGCCTCACCTGTCGGAGAAATTTGACGGGACAGTTAATCCCGTTGAGTTTCTCCAAATTTACACCACCGCAATCCTTGCGGCCGAAGGTAACGAGGTCGCAATGGCCAACTACTTCCCAGTGGCCTTGACTGGGACCGCCAGGTCCTGGTTCATGAGCCTTCCTCACAACTCCATCAATAGTTGGGAGGAATTGTGCCAACAGTTCACCGCCAATTTCGAGAGTTCATACACCCGACCAGGCACCGAACTGGACCTTTTTGCAGTCATGCAGAAGGGGGGAGAATCCCTACGCTCATTCATCCAGAGGTTCTCCAAGGTACGAAACACCATTCCTTCCATCTCTAGCGCATATGTTATCGTGGCATTTATACAGGGCGTACGAGATAAGAAGATGCTGGAGAAGCTGGCAGTCAAGGAGATCACCAACGTCACGAAGCTCTTCAGCTTGGCAGACAAGTGTTCCAAAACTGCGGAGGGCCGTGAAATGCACTCCAAACCACCTCCGGAGGATGGCAAAAAATCCTACAAAGGCGAAGCCACTACCTCCGGGAGTGGCAAAAAGAAGAAAAAGTCCAACGGCAAGAAGAAGTCATCGGTCGGCACATCTACCACTGCAGCTGCTGCAGCTCCGGGTGGCCGGGGGCCACACCCCGAGAAACGACCTCGGTCGTCCTCTGAAGACGGTGGCAACTCCAAAGTGTGGTGTCCCATCCACAAGTAAAACAACCACAACTTGGAGGACTGTTGGGATGTCCAAAACCTTGCCGAGCGCTACAACAAGCGCCGGGAAGAAGTTCCTTTCCGTCAGAGGGAAGGGAAACAGAAGGTCGATGAAGCTCCGACTGAAGAGGAGTTAGGCTTCCAGGACCCTAAAAAGGTCCTGAAGGCTGTTTACACCTCCGTCGATGATGACTCTGACGTCTCTGACAATGAGCGTCGAAAGACCATGAACGCCATCTTTGGTGGTTCGTGGGACATCACCTCCTGTCGTGTCCTCAAGACCATGCGGCAGGACATGGCCTCAGTAGCTCCTACAACCAGGGCGGAGCCTCATCGAAAGTGGATGGACACCTACATCACTTTTGATGCTTTGGACTGCCCTCGGAACATGATCGGAGATGGTCAGCTACCTTTGATGGTATCACCTACCATCAATAACATTCAACTCCACCATGTAATGGTGGACGGAGGTGCGGGGCTGAATCTCATAAGCTTCGAAGCTTTCATCAAGCTTTAGCTCCGACCTTCGGACCTTCGCCCCTCCCGACCTTTCTCCGGAGTTGGTCCGGAGGCCATAACCCCACTGGGTGCAATTA
Organism: Tuctoria greenei; assembly: GCA_036927565.1. NCBI lineage: Eukaryota > Viridiplantae > Streptophyta > Magnoliopsida > Poales > Poaceae > Tuctoria > Tuctoria greenei. The sequence continues at coordinate 164,524,122 of JAYESD010000009.1, read as the reverse complement.
CTCTCACCGTGACCTTTGGGACTCGGGATAATTATCGCACTGAGAAGTTGATCTTTGACGTCGCTCAAATCAACTTACCTTTCAACGCCATTCTGGGCAGGCCCGCCTTGTACAAGTTCATGGTTGCTGCTCATTATGGCTACCTGGTATTGAAGATGCAAACACCAGCTGGTGTTCTCCGAATCCGCGGAGACCGTACTGCCAGAGTGACTACTCTGGAAGAACTTCATGCGCTTTCTACAGCGCAGGAGGAAGAATTCAGGCGGGAACAAGCTTCAAAACCCCCGAGCATTCGTCAACGAGGCTCAACCTCTGCACCTCGCGTGCAACCAAGCGACGACACCAACATCCCTGTCAAGGTCGTCCAAATCGGTTCCGATGCCGCTCAGACCACCCGCATATCGGGAGGTCTGAATGACAAATAGGTACTCATGCTCATCATTTTCCTCCGGGCTAATGTCGACGTGTTTGCCTGGCAACCGTCACAAATGCATGGGATCCTTAGGGAAGTGATCAAGCATAATCTGAAGATCAATCCTGACGCTCGGCTCGTACATCAGAAGCCTCGGAAGCAATCCGTAGAGCTACAAAACTTCATACGACAAGAAGTGAAGAAGTTGCTCGAAGCTGGATTCATCCGAGAAGTCTTCCACCCAAAATGGCTGGCAAATCCAGTTGCTGTACCCAAGGCCGGCGGGAAGCTTCAGATGTGTATCGACTACACAACATTGAATAAGGCATGCCCAAAAGATCCATTCCCACTACCTAGAATAGATCAGATAGTGGATTCCACCTTCGAGTGTGAATTACTGTGTTTCCTAGACACATATTCTGGGTACCATCAAATCAGAATGTCTAGGGAAGATGAAGAACATACTTCTTTTATCATAGTAGATGGATTGTACTATTATACTACCATGCCATTTGGTCTCAAGAATGCAGCTTCAACATTTGTACGAGCTATGTACAAAACCTTTGAAGAGCTCATCAGAGATAAAGTGGAAGTGTATGTTGATGACATCGTCGTCAAGATCAAGGACAAGGAGTCACTCCTTGATACCTTGCAAGCTGTCTTCGACAAGCTGCGGGTCACCCGCACGAAGCTGAACCCAGACAAGTGCATCTTCGGGGTTAGCTCTGGAAAGCTTCTTGGTTTCCTGGTAAACCACCGGGGCATAGAGGCAAATCCGGCGAAGATTAAAGCCATTGAGGAGATGCGGCCACCAACCCGCATCAAGGACGTCCAGAAACTGACTGGATGTCTAGTCGCCCTCAGCTGGTTCATCTCAAGACTGACGGAATGGGTGCTACCCTTCTTCAAGCTATTGAGGAAGTTCGGACCATTTCAATGGTCTGAAGAAGCAGAAAAGGCGTTCCAAGAGCTAAAGCAGCTCCTCACCACTCTACCAACCTTGGTAGCTCCGAACTATGGTGAGCCCTTACCGCTTTACATTTCAGCAACCAACGAGGTTGTCAGCATGGTCCTGGTTGCGGAGAGACTAGAACCATCCCAAGCTCAGGAATCCAGACCCCTCCGAGAGGGTCCGAAGGTTCGTGAAGGTGAGTCTGGGTCCCATCCCCCAGACTTGGATCTACAAGGAGTTATTCCAGAAGATCTGGACCCCTCCGGGAGGGTCTGGGTCACTCCAATAGAAGCTCTAGGTTCCTCCAGTAAGGACCCGAGGTACCCGAAGCAGGTCCGGACCCCTCCGGGAGGATTCGGGTTGATGTGGAGGAAGCTCCGGGCCCCTCCGGGAGGATCCAGACAGTCCAACGCCCAGTGTACTTCATTAGCGAAGTACTACATGATTCCAAGACTCGATACCTAGAGGTGCACAAGCTGCTTTACACAGTTCTCATCGCCTCCAGAAAGCTTCATCATTACTTCCAAGTTTACAAGATCTCAGTGGTGACTTCTTATCCACTGCGTGCGATCTTGTATAATCCCAACTCAACTGGGAATATTGCAAAGTGGGCAACGGAATTGGCCGAATTCGATCTTGAATTTGTCCCAAGACAAGCTATCAAGAGTCAAACACTGGTAGACTTTGTGGCGGAGTGGACCCCCTCTCCATCAAACCATGAGGGCCCTAGTGAGCAGAAGCCGGAACTCAAGGCTCCAGTCTTCACCGAACCTCACTGGACCCTCTACTTTGACGGCTCCATGCAAAAGCAGGGGGCCGGAGCTAGAGTCCTTCTCCTCGCTCCAAGTGGGAGAAGGTAAAATACATGGTCCACCTTGACTTCAAGGCGACCAACAACATGGCGAAGTATGAAACGCTCATTTATGGACTAAAGGTAGCACTATCATATGGTGTCAAGCAATTGTTGGCAAGGGATATTCGTAGCTCATCATTAAACAGATGAAGGGTGAATGCTCCTCTAACAATCCTCAACTAGCTGCTTATCTCCTTGAAGTCCAGAGGCTTCAGAAGGACTTTGAAGTCCTGAATCTCCACCATGTCCAGCGTGTCCATAATGCTGAAGCTGACGAACTCTTGACGAAAGCGTCAACTGGAACTCCGTCTCCTGACGGGACCTTCGTCCGGAGGTTGTCAAAACCCACATCTCAGCCCGCCAAACTGAGCGAAGGGGGCGAGACCAGCATCTCGAAGTTGGCGGTCCCGATGGCCCTGTTACCATAGCAGCCATCAAGGATCGTAGGTGCTGCCGGAAGCTTCGAGCAACCCAGCACGCAAGACTCCAATGCTCAAGAAAGCTCCGATGCATGGATCTCGGAGATCTGGAGCTACTTGAAAGACAATATCCTTCCTAACGATGATGTATCTGCTGACCGGATAGTCAGATTGGCTAAAAGATACACGCTGGTAGAAGGGGATCTCTACCGGTGCGGTGCCAATGGCATCCTAATGCGGTGCATCACAAGGGAAGAAGTATGCGAGCTCCTCGTAGAAATCCATGGAGGCGAGTGTGAGAACCACGCGTCTTCCCGCATGCTGGTCGGTAAAGCCTTCCGACATGGCTTCTACTGGCCTACAACGCTCCAGGATGCAACTGAGCTGGTGAAGAAATGCGAAGCATGCGAGTTCCATGCAAAGAAAATTCACACACCGGCTCAGCCTCTACAAATGATACATCCTACATAGCCTTTCACTATGTGGGGGATGGACATCTTGGGACCTTTCACAAGAGCCGTCGGAGGTTACAAGTTATTGTATGTTGCCATTGACAAGTTCACCAAATGGCCGGAAGCAACTCAAGTTGTGACAATAAACAAGCAATCGGCTATCAACTTCTTGCAGTCCATCGTATGCGGATTTGGAGCCCCGAACAAAATCATAACAGATAATGGGACCCAATTCACAAGCTCTGCTTTTTAGGGATACTGCGAAGACCTCGGCATCCAAGTCAGCTATGCCTCTGTAGCTCACCCAGCAAGTAATGGCCAAGACGAGAGAGCAAATGCAGAAATCCTGAAAGGACTCAAGACGCGCACATATGAGTGTCTGAAAAAACATGGAGCCAACTGGATCGAAGAGCTTACGCCCACTCTATGAGCCAACAGGACAACTCCAAACCGGTCAACTGGAGAGACACCCTTCTTCCTGGTGTACGGAGCTGAAGCATTCCTTCCCCGGAAATCACCTTGGGGTCGCTCCGGGTCCGGACCTCCAACGAAGCCACGCAGGACCAGCTCCGGCGTGAAGACCTTGACTTCCTTGAAGAGGGAAGGTGCCAAGCAGGTGTTCGGAATGCCCGATACCGCCAAGCTCTTCAGTGCTATCACCAACGGCATGTTCACAGCCAACAACTCGAGGAAGGCAATCTGGTGCTACGGAGAATACAATCCAGAGAGGAGTTAAACAAACTCTCCCCCAGCTGGGAGGGACCCTTCCGAGTGATCAAAGTATCCCATCCCGGATGCGTTCGCTTGGCAACCGAGGATGGGACACCTCTCCCAAATCCTTGGAACATTGAGCACCTCCGTAAGTTCTACGCTTAATATCACGGAGGTGGGTCTGTAATTACATGTGGTGTATGTTATAGAGTCATTGTACAGAGTCGGGTAGCTCCTCTGGGAGGGCAACCGGACCTACCCCGTTAGGTCCGCAACGTCCATGCAACACTTGTCACAGTCTCGGAACTAAAGGTGTAGCTAGATACCTTGGGTCAAACGAGAAATGAAACACACTTAGCCTGGTTCCGCACCCTAAGAGTGTACTTGTTTCCCCTGTACCCCGAACCTGTAATGAAATACATCATTGTGTGAAAACAGACTCCACGTGCATTTACTTTGTACAGGCTCAATATTTTTTATTTTTCTCTTTCTTGTCTATAACAAAGTTGTGCAGTTCTTAAGAAACTTTAGCTCGACCAGTTCATGTACAATTCGAGTTGCATTGTCTATTCTTCCGGGTTCAAACATTGTTGATGGTCTACTCGTCTGAATGCCGCCAAGCTAATCTAGGGTCGGAGTGTGCTATCGACTTAGCCTGGTCATGCACCCTAAGTACGCCACTCTACCTACACCCCGGCAGGCCGAAGTAAGGCGAGTCCAGAAATGACCGGACCCGAAAGGAAGCAAGACAACGTTCTTGATTGTATTTAGAATTGTGTTCGGCCTAAAACTTTCTCGAGAATAGTAAGCCGCAATGAAGTTATAGATAGGAAACGGATTTTTCTGTTTTTCTTGACTTCAGTGTGTAGGAAAAATAAATAAGCTCTGACATCCTCTAGGCGGCTTGTGGTTGATGTTCAAACATTGACATAGAGCATCTCTGGAGCTACTCAGTTCCGGTAAAGCTAAGGGGCAAGCCGTCAACGTGAAAATGGTGGAAAGACTCTAAAGTAGAGTCTGACGTTGACACAACACGTGTTGACGGAGGTCACTGCCGGAGCTGCCAAGCTCCAACACCCCAAAAGGCTAACCATCGATGCTTTACGCATTGATGGAGACTACTGCCGGAGCTACTAAGCTCCGACGATGGTCAATGCTGGATCCACTAAGCTCCAACAGCCTCAGGGGGCCTACACTATCGAAGACTTCGGACCTACATTCTACAAGTTCAAAGCACACAAGTCTTCAACAACCGTTACATCCTCTTGGTACATGTTCATAATCAAATTGTGTACATCTACTAGGGGGCCAAGTGAGACAAAGGTGGTGTTGAAGACAAAAAATAAAATTTGAATTCACAAAAATTTGGATTTCATTCATCTGGAGACAAGAGATTACAAAATTGGAGAAGAAGAAGAAAGAATACAAGCGGGAGCTACAGAGAGATGGTCTTAGACCCTATGGAAGAACTGGGTGACCTTCTGGGACACCTCCGACACGCTAGCTCGGGCGACTTCACCCTCTCCTTCGATGGGGCCTTCAAGCACCGGGTCCAGAGGGAATTGAGGGTCCCGGCTGGTGTAGCACGTCAACACAAACTCTGCGACGTTCTTCACCAGGGACTGACCCTCTGTTTCCAGCTGGTCTGCAATGACATCGCCCATCTTGGAGTGCTTGTTGCTTGCTGAACTCAGTGCCTCCAACATCTGGTCCAGCTCTGGCTCCGGATCATCCGGACGCACGGGACTGAAGCCCATTGGTGTCAGCGCGTCGTTGGCCTTGCCCACGAAGTCCCAAACTTGTTGGACTCCGCAACCCTTGCACCACGCATCTCCGCCAAGGATCTTTTGGCCGCCGCAAGCTCCGAGCTCTCCCGAGCAAGACGCTCCACCTATTTGGCATTCTGCTGAATCGTTTCAGCAACCTGCCTTTCGAGTTTGCTGAGCACTTCCTCCCGGAGGTGGATATTATTCCGGCGGTTGACTAGGTCCTTCTCTCGGCCCCGTACTTTCTTCTCCCTGGCGGCGATGACATTCTCCTGCTTGTAGAGATCTTGCCCTCGCTCCCAGGCCTTCTTCTCCTCCTCCTCGCAATGCTCCTCCAATTTCTTGGTGCGTTCTTTGAGGCTCTTATCAACCAAAGCTGTCTTTTGGACAATCTCTTCTTCCCTATTCACGAGTTCGTCCTGCAGCTCCAAGAATTTCCGCTCTTCATCTTCGAGCCGTATCTCCCGCGCTTCAAGAGCCTCCCGACGCTTGATGAGACTATCGTGGATTGCGGCGAGCCTTTCCTGGCAATCATCCGCTGCGCTATTTGCAGCCTTGGCCTACTCATAGATGGCCCGGGACTGGTTGTCGAGGGTCCGCATCATGCTTTCCCTCTCATCCAACAACTTACCCCAGTACTCCAGGCGGACTTTCTCCCTTTGCACCCACTCCTTGTCGTCAGCCAGCCTCGACTGCGCCAGCTTGGTCTCAAAATGGAGTCGGTTGCGCCACCTCCTAAGGGTTTGGCGCTCCTCCTCGAGGGCCTTGCTGTCGTGGTAGAAGGCCAGCTGGACCTGACGAAGACTGGAGCAGGCGTTGTCGATAGACAACGATAGGGGGATCGAGTCCGGACCTGCTGGGGTCCTCTCCGCTGGCTCTAGCAGATCTTCAGTAACAAAAATTGGGTCCCACTCTACAAGAGTGGTCCCCTGAGCTTCCACGGCACTAGGGCCGTCCTCCGGGATAGCCTCAGCCGCCGCCGAGGAAGTACTTGCAGCCGAAGTTCCAACCTCCGGAATTGACTCCGAAGGCCCAGCCGCAAGGTCATCAACAACTGGCCCCTCCGGCAGGGGGCCAGCAACTTCATCTTGGCACTCTGGCTCAGCAGCGGGCACCTCCGAGATCACCGCTTCCAGAGGCGGTGTTGAAGGTTCGATCGGAGCAGAAGCTACTTCTAGCTCCAGTGCAGGCACCTCCTCCGCCTCTGGCTCAGGTGCTGTCGCTTCGACCATAATGGGCTCGGGCGCTGGCGCTTCGACCACCAAAGGCTCAGGCGTCGACACCTCCACAACAACTGGCTTGGACCCCAGAACCTCTTCAACAGCCGGCTCCACAGTCGAGACTTCTGCAACAACCGACTCTACCGCCGGAGCTTCCTCGACAACCGGCTCAAGTGTCGGAGCTTCATCAACACCCGGCTCTACCGTCGGGACCTCATCAACCATCGGCTCGACTGTCGGGGCTTCAACAAGATCCGACTCTAAGGCCGGAATTGCAGCTACCTCCGGCTCTGCGGCCGGAGCGTCCAACATCTCAGCATCCAAGCCCGGAGCTTCAACCTCCGAGGCTGGCGCCACTGTTACATCTTCATTCTCGTGGTCCAGCGCTACCACGGGAGCTTCTGGGGATGAGTCGAGGTCCAAAACCACAACAGCCAGCGTCGGGGTTGCCGCAGCCTCAGCCACCTCTTGGGGCGGCGCTGGAATTGGAGCTAGAACTTCAGCCTGCACAGCCTCAACCGCTGCTGCAGGGATCGGAGCTTCAACCCTTTTCTTGGGCATGCTGTGGATGAAGGACGAAGAAACTCAAAATACAGTTAACAATAAAATAACTGACTGAGGTAAAAAATCAAAAATTACCTCGGAAGGCTTCCGCACCAGTTACCATGAAACCTCTTCTCTAGACGCTCTGGACTGGCCCCAGCTTCCACTGGCGTGATAGTCCCAGAGGGTCCACCAGAGCTTGATGCTGCTATCGGCGTTGCTCTGGTCAAGGCCCCCCTCGACCGGGAAGGACCTCCGAACTCAGAGCCCTCAACTGACCCTGGTACCGGAGTCACTTGGTCGGAGCTAGCACCCTGGGAAGATGCCGCTACCGGAGTAGATGCCGCCGTTGTAGACCTCCCCCTCCGGGGAGAAGGAGCCGCCACGGAAGAAGCAGGCCTAACGGACCTTCTGTCGGCATGCTTCCTCTTACGGCTCGAGGGCTTGGCCAATTCCTTGCCCTTGCCGACGACTTCGGTTCTTGGCTCAGGGGCAGGAACAGAGCCGCCTTCAGGAGCTTCAGAGATCGCCAATCCGGTGATCGAACGCCTCTCAATGATACTGAGGTCGTCAAGCACCGGCATCGTCCACTGGAGCTCTCTACTGAACTCTGCCTCCATGTTTAGAGGGAGGAAAGCTGCCAGCGGAGCCAAGTTGTTGCCATCGACGTTGATGCCGTGCTGGAACTTCTTGAGGTGGAACTCCAAAGTTGCACCCTCCATGTTGGACTTCAAACTGGTCTCGATTCGGTCGTCGTCCAACATACTGTTGAGGGCCCAAGCAAGCTTCTCCCTTCTCTCCAGCGGATCCCACCTATTGGTCACGAAGTTGCAAAACATCGCCTGAGGAGTCACCCCTCCTTCCACGCACAGGCGGATCCTGGTCAAAGCAGGGTTGAAGGCGTCTGACAACACCGGAACTTCACCCAAACTGCAGTGTCGATGTTGGGGAGGCCTTCCGGCAGCTCCAGCTTCTCGTGCTCCTCCACCCTGATGACAATCCAATCTTTCTTCCATTCGTCCCACTCCCTAGAAGGGAACGACCGCAAGTACTTGTACAGGCACTTCTTGCGCTTCACAAAATAGTAGAAGCCAAGGTACTCATCACTCCTGCCCGTAGTTTGGACAGTGAAGAAGGTGCGGAAGAGCTCAATGGAGGGGGAATGCCCACCCACATATCGCAGAAGTGGACAAAGATTGACACCAGCAGAATGGAGTGGGGGCCAAGGTGGTACAGCTGCAGACCATAGAAGTCTAGCAGCATCAAGAAGAAAGAGGAGAAAGGTGGGATGAGTCCCACCATGGCGTACGCGGAGAAGTACACCATGTCGCCGGCGTGTTCTTTCTTGAATGGAAGCTTGCCGGCGCGGACCAAGTGGTTGAAGAAGTCAGGGGACCATCCCATGAAGGCCCGGACCTTCTTCAAATCATCATCAGACTTCAGTCGGCTCTCGCGGAGACCCAACTCCATCGCGGCACAACGAGGCAAGAAAGGAAAGGCAGGCGAGAGTTTGGAAGGTTTGAGCGCAAGTTCGAATGAAAGGTGTAAAGAACCCCCAACGGTGTGTGCTTTCCTTCTTAAGTAAGCCCCCGCAACGCTTGGATGCAAACCGTAGAGGAGTCGACGATACCAGTCAAGAACTTCGCCCCACCAATGACAAGGGGGCCCGGGGCCACCCCGACGATCAAGTCGAGGTTCTTACCCCAGGCGAATAGTTGTCATCATGAAAGGCGGGAAACCCGAAGGCGACGGCCTGACAAGGTGCGCGGAACCAATACAATTTTCGTATCAGGAACCGGCGGCCTTCAATTGCGTGAGATCCGCACGCTGAGATCTCACCTGCCGCCTCCTGGATATGCCACGCGGCGGAAGTTTAACTGCCAACTATTGCCAACGGCACGTTTGAAGACCCTTGAAGACACAGCTCAAAAACCAAAGAATGGACCCACCTCTGGCGGAATGACTTCATCCAAAAGGTCTCTCTCGGAGGTGGGCCCAAGGGGCCACTGTCGATACCCTCTATACCGGATATCCCTTGGGATTGCAAAGATCACAAGGAAACTCCATCTACCAGATTTGATGACCTTTGAAGGCTGTCGGTACCCTGGGTACCGTATACCCCTTGAGATTGCAAAGATCTCAAGGAAATGTCATCTACTTGATTTGAAGACCTTCGGAGGCCCACATGTCAGACATAACCGGACCCGCTTCCCCAACATGGTTAGTCCCAGGGTCGCCACGTGTACCATCGAACCGGAGCTACCGCCCACTAGGGGGAAGCTCCGGGCTATGTACCATAACAGCACCCCCGGACATAACCCCAGACCGAGGGAAGCTCCGGAACTGACACGTGTCTGGTGGCACCGGACCTATCTGTTCCCCACAGTATGCTCCGGAGCTGCCACGTGTCCAACCGTCGGATCTTCAGCCTCAAACCTCTGGTAGACTCCACAACGGCTCCGGATCTTCAAAGAGGAATCAAGGACTTCAAGACCCGATTAAAGTGTCATTAATACTATGTTAATAACACACAATCGGACGACCCTTATTACCAGTAACGGCGCTGTCAAAGCCCGTAACTCGGTCATTAAGGGTAATTAAGCGCATCAAATGTGTATCAATATTAGTAGCTTCCGGGGCCACATGTCGGGCCAGGCCAACTTGTAATGGCTTGTCCTTGTACTATAAAAGGACAGGCTGACGATACATAGAGGGGGGCAGATCTGATCTAATCTGATCTAGTCTGATCGGCTCACACGTGCTCTCAACTCACGTCACCTGAGTTGAGTTCATACATCCAATACAACACTGTGACGCCCGGTTCCAAAAAAACTGAACCAAGCTAACGCATATGTGTGCCCAGGATGTTCAACACACATACACGAGTGATTCACAAATGATAAACAGATAATTACCACAACTCAAATTATTAAATAAGTACTCTTATTACATAATTCATTAAATCCTCGAATACAAGCTCTAATGAATATTAATGATAAGTTCAACTAATGCAGCGGAAATAAATTAACTAAACAACTAAGCAAACTAAGCAAAGGGATAGCGCAGCTCCATGCAACACCACAGGCAAAGCTGACGGTAGACACGGCCTAGAACTCCGCATTATCGCCATTAAACTCACAATCCTGACCTGCAATTGTTGGGTGGGGGGGATTGCAAGAGTGAGTACATGTCGTACTCAGCAAGTGTGGAAAGTATGACATGTGGCTGATTCAAATTACGAATGTAATAATGGCTAAGTGCTAAAAAGTACAGTAAAACATTTGAAAAGCATTATACTATGTCTATGTGAAACAATCCCATTATAACCATCGTATTAACGAAATATAAACCATATCCAATTATTGCCAACATTACCATTATCCATGTCCAATTACCATAACTCAATTTCGTACCCATGACCATAATCCATAAACCATAACCATTACCAACCCATAACCATAAACCAACCATAACCATTACCTAACCATAACCATCCCAAATCCCAATTTCCAACTCTAATCATGTAGGTCATCCAGGCGCTCATAACCGGGAGCACGGCTATCATGATAGTTTTAATACTCTGCAGAGTTTGTACCACTTTACCCACGTGTTTGTGATTTCATCACCCGTCGGCGACTAAAGAACCTCCTTATTGCCAATTACACTTCCTTTGGTGTATGGCCAAGAGATCACAAAATAGCCTTTACAAAGGGATTACTAGCCTATTCAGACCCCACTGAGGTTTCACCGGTGGCGATGCCTCCAACTGAGCACATCTTCAACCAAGGGCCCCCTCTTGAGCCATTCGGATCCCAGGGTAGTCCCACCAATCATCAACAAACCCAATCCGACTACCCCTTCCCCGAGCATCCACAATGGTCCAAACAGCACTAGCAAAGCCCTAATTAATCAGCTACGCCGCACCCATACTTGGCCTCGTGGTGGCATTGTAGTCCTGGCATATTCTCGCATGAACCGGTCCTTAGATCTAAAGCAAGCAAACCACCATAACATCCAACCCATCCACATACCAGGCTTGCTTAGATCACCCATCGTATTGACCAATTCTCATTAACCAGAATATCATTGATGCATAATTAAATGTGTAGTGTTGTTTTCCATCCCAATTAATTAAGCGAAGCAAAAAGGTAAAAACCCTTCCCGACTCTCTACCATAAATTCCAGGTGACAAGGGTGGTTTAACAAATCTAGTAAACTTCCTACCATAGGATTCCCATCAAATTGACATAGCATGCAGTTTTGCAAACAAAACATTTATTTTAAAATAGGATCAATATGCTTGAAGGACACTTGCCTTGCTCCGACGGATGGGGTTGCTCAACCGCTTCGAAATCTTGATTCTGAAAATCCTCGTACACGATCTCTTGAGCACTTCCCTCTACTCGTGATCACACATACAAGAAAATACATACAATTCAACATGATGCACACACATTAATCAACATGCGATGATATGCATGCATGCAAGGTACAATAATTAATTAACTACGGTTGTTTATTAATTAGATGCAACTAGTTCATACGTGTTCATATAAGTTTACGGGGATTTTAACGTGGATTAATGCTGCTGAAAACAAAATTTAGTGCAACTAAAATCAAATTACGCCTATTAGATTCAGTATGATCGCTAAAATTCGCATCAGGAACATGTCCTACGTAGATCTGACGGCTTGACGGTCGCGGAACAATGCGACGCGGTAGACGAAGTGGATGGCACAGCAGTCCCTTGGCAGGCACGACGACGGCGGCGCGATGTCGGCGACGATTCTCGCGCGAACAGTGGTACCCTCCTCTTTTTCTCCTCTTCTTCCCCTCTTTTTTCTTTCCTTTTTCCTCACTTCTTTCCTGGCGGCGCTGCCTCTGGTGCGTGTTCTTCGTTCTCTGTACCGGCGGCGGGATCCCTTTTTTTTTCTGGGTGGCGCTGATGTGATCGATCGTGGAAAAGCCTAGGGACCTCGGTCCCTTTTTATAGGCTGAGCTAGGGCTCCCGTGGAGTCCGCCTCGGTTGTTACGGCGCGGAGGCGGGAGAATCGAGGGCGGGGGGGGTGGGGGGGTGGGGGCGTTACGGCGTCGGCGTGCGGGGTGGGGTCCGCCAGGCGCTGGTGAGCGCGGTTCGGCGCTGGGTGGGCCGACGCGGCAAGCGGCGGATTCGGCCGTGCGCAGCGGTTACTCCGGGTGCGGGCGAATCGCGCGGGGGGCGGGGGTTGGCGCGGTTCGCGCCGCGCCTTAGCGGGAGGCGGGGAGGCGGGGGCGGGGGTACGGGTCGCGGAGGCGCGGGGGTCCGGGCGTGCAGGCGCAGGGCTGGGCGGGCGCGTGCAGCTGAGCGCGGAGCGTGGTGAGGAGCGATCGAGGTGCGAGTGCGGGGGGGGGCGGGGGGGGGGGGGGGCAGGCGGCGGGGTCAGCGCCTCGGGCGCGGGGGGGCGGTCGCGTCAGTCCGGGTGGCAGGCGGCGGTGGGGCCCGTGGTGCGCGTACGGGAGCGGGGCGCCGCGCCGGTGCCGTTGCCGGCTGGCGGGTCGGCTCGGCCTGGGGCCTGCGGGGGTTTTTTTTTTTTTTTCTTTTTTCTTTTTTTTTTTTATAATTTATATATTTTTTAATTTTACTTATTTTTTATACCCCTTTTTTTATTTTTATAACATATATTATTAATATTAATATTTCATCTATTTCTATATATTGTTATATATTATTTATATATATACTTTTATATATATATTATTATTATTATTTTTATACTTATTCCTCATTGCAAGTTTTAGGCTATAATTATTATTTTCTTTTTCTTCTTTTGCTACATACATTTGTATATATATATATGCTCCATCTTTTATGTTTTATTATTATTTTTTTTATCCTACTAATGTTTAATGCATGATCATGTATGCAATGCAGGATGCGAAAATTTAGGGTGTTACAATTCTACCCCCCTTAAAATGAATCTCGCCCTCGAGATTCGATAGCGTGGAGAAAAGGTGAGGGAATTCTGCCTTCAAGTCTTCTTCACATTCCCATGTAGCTTCGATTTCCGTATGGTGTTTCCATTGCACTTTGCACCAACGGATCCTCTTATTCCTTGTGAATCCAAAACAATGAGGTTGGCGGAGAAGTCTACCCCCCTTATTTTAAGGCTTACTTTTGGACATACTATATTTGTCCTCATCTCTCCTCCAGGAGACTTAACCAATAGAGTAAACTTCATATGAGATATGGGAAAACTATACTTGGCAACATACTTCGATGCAATGAATGAATGCGATGCTCCAGAATCAAATAACATAGTCGCGGGGTTGGAGTTAGCAAGAAACATACCAATGACCACGTCATTCGCTTGTTGAGCATCCTCCGTGGAGACATGGTTCACGTTGCCACGAGCAAAATTCTGCTGTCCACGACTTCCTTGTGGTTGTCCTCCATTCGGTCTTAGGTTTTGCCTCGGCGCATTGCTTCTTTGACCAAGGCCTGACTTAGGGCATTGATTCGCAAAGTGTCCAGCTTCTCCACAAGTATAGCACCTCTTGACTCCACCAGAATTATTGGGACGAGCTTGGTTTTGAGCATTGGTTCCAGGAAAATCAGCACGAGGCGCATAAGGCATTGCTTGCATAACAGGGCGCTGCTGCACAAACTGAGTTGGGCGTGGTGCAAAATCAGGGCGCTGAGCAGGAATAGTGGAGCTGTAATGAGGCGCATTTGGTGGTGCAAGGCGAGGGCGCACATTACTTCCTTGTTGTTGTCCTTGATATGGCGCCTTCCTCTTGATTTCTTACTCCATCTCACGGATCTTATTCTCAACCACAATTGCTTTGTCCACAAGCTTCTGGAAATTGGCATAATCGCAGTTGAGTAGTTGCACTTGGATCTCATTGTTGAGGCCTCTCATGAACAAATATTGCTTCCGGCTGTCTTGACTAACATCCTCGGGTGCATACCTTGAGAGTTGAGTGAACTTGTTGAGATATTCACTCACGCTTGATCTTCCTTGCCTTGAGTTCTCGAATTCTTGCCTCTTCAAGATCATAACACCTTCCGGCACATAATGAGAACGAAAATTCTCCTTGAATTCGGCCCAAGTGATCCTCTCTTGATTCTCATGAGCATTGCAATGAGCATCCCACCAATCGGCAGCTGCTCCAACGAGTTGATGAGAAGCAAATAGGACCTTCTCCCGGTCACTGCATTGGACAATAGCAAGTTTCTTCTCCACGGACTTGAGCCAATCATCAGCATCCATAGGGTCAGCAGCTTGAGCAAAGTTTGGCGGCCTAGTCCTCATAAACTCTCCCAATCGGTCATGAGGAGGCGGGGGTGGCGGTGGAGGCATGTGGGGCTGATTGTTGATATTGCCAGCCTGCAGCTGTCCCATAGTTTGTATCATGGTCTGCATGAGCTGGTTTTGCATGGCCAATAGCTGCTCAATATTGATGGCTCCATGAGCAGGTCCTTGTCCGATGTTGTTCTGAGGTACTCCATTGTTCTCCTCCTCATCATTGGCATCCCTCTGGTTACGAGTCCTCACCATCTAAAGAAAAGTAATAGGTAAGAATTTAGAAACGTCCCCAACTATATGCATCAAGGGATATGAAGCTAACCAACTAGCTATACTAGCCTAGGTGGACATGGTAATGCTAAAGCATCCCAAAATCCTCTATTAAGCACACAAGCAAACAATATATATATCAAACAGCACACCAACAATATCAAATCGATTTCTGAGTGCTCCTATGTGCTCTAAAGTGTCCATTCTATCTAGGCTGCGTCCTGCGGTCAACCTGTGGCTCTGATACCAATCTGTGACGCCCGGTTCCAAAAAAACTGAACCAAGCTAACGCATATGTGTGCCCAGGATGTTCAACACACATACACGAGTGATTCACAAATGATAAACAGATAATTACCACAGCTCAAGTTATTAAATAAGTACTCTTATTACATAATTCATTAAATCCTCGAATACAAGCTCTAATGAATATTAATGATAAGTTCAACTAATGCAGCGGAAATAAATTAACTAAACAACTAAGCAAACTAAGCAAAGGGATAGCACAGCTCCATGCAACACCACAGGCAAAGCTGACGGTAGACACGACCTAGAACTCCGCATTATCGCCATTAAACTCACAATCCTGACCTGCAACTGTTGGGTGGGGGGGATTGCAAGAGTGAGTACATGTCGTACTCAGCAAGTGTAGAAAGTATGACATGTGGCTGATTCAAATGACGAATGTAATAATGGCTAAGTGCTGAAAAGTACAGTAAAACATTTGAAAAACATTATACTATGTCTATGTGAAACAATCCCATTATAACCATCATATTAACGAAATATAAACCATATCCAATTATTGCCAACATTACCATTATCCATGTCCAATTACCATAACTCAATTTCGTACCCATGACCATAATCAATAAACCATAACCATTACCAACCCATAACCATAAACCAACCATAACCATTACCAAACCATAACCATCCCAAATCCCAATTTCCAACTCTAATCATGTAGGTCATCCAGGCGCTCATAACCGGGAGCACGGCTATCATGATAGTTTTAATACTCTGCAGAGTTTGTACCACTTTACCCACGTGTTTGTGATTTCATCACCCGTCGACGACTAAAGAACCTCCTTATTGCCAATTACACTTCCTTTGGTGTATGGCCAAGAGATCACAAAATAGCCTTTACAAAGGGATTACTAGCCTATTCAGACCCCACTGAGGTTTCACCGGTGGCGATGCCTCCAACTGAGCACATCTTCAACCAAGGGCCCCCTCTTGAGCCATTCGGATCCCAGGGTAGTCCCACCAATCATCAACAAACCCAATCCGACTACCCCTTCCCCGAGCATCCACAATGGTCCAAACAGCACTAGCAAAGCCCTAATTAATCAGCTACGCCGCACCCATACTTGGCCTCGTGGTGGCATTGTAGTCCTGGCATATTCTCGCATGAACCGGTCCTTAGATCTAAAGCAAGCAAACCACCATAACATCCAACCCATCCACATACCAGGCTTGCTTAGATCACCCATCGTATTGACCAATTCTCATTAACCAGAATATCATTGATGCATAATTAAATGTGTAGTGTTGTTTTCCATCCCAATTAATTAAGCGAAGCAAAAAGGTAAAAACCCTTCCCGACTCTCTACCATAAATTCCAGGTGACAAGGGTGGTTTAACAAATCTAGTAAACTTCCTACCATAGGATTCCCATCAAATTGACATAGCATGCAGTTTTGCAAACAAAACATTTATTTTAAAATAGGATCAATATGCTTGAAGGACACTTGCCTTGCTCCGGCGGATGGGGTTGCTCAACCGCTTCGAAATCTTGATTCTGAAAATCCTCGTACACGATCTCTTGAGCACTTCCCTCTACTCGTGATCACACATACAAGAAAATACATACAATTCAACATGATGCACACACATTAATCAACATGCGATGATATGCATGCATGCAAGGTACAATAATTAATTAACTACGGTTGTTTATTAATTAGATG
This sequence comes from Tuctoria greenei, assembly GCA_036927565.1. NCBI lineage: Eukaryota > Viridiplantae > Streptophyta > Magnoliopsida > Poales > Poaceae > Tuctoria > Tuctoria greenei. The sequence continues at coordinate 164,507,265 of JAYESD010000009.1, read as the reverse complement.
CAACTAGTTCATACGTGTTCATATGAGTTTACGGGGATTTTAACATGGATTAATGCTGCTGAAAACAAAATTATAGTGCAACTAAAATCAAATTACGCCTATTAGATTCAGTATGATCGCTAAAATTCGCATCAGGAACATGTCCTACCGTAGATCTGACGGCTTGACGGTCGCGGAACAAATGCGACGCGTAGACGAAGTGGATGGCACAGCAGTCCCTTGGCGGCACGACGACGGCGGCGCGATGTCGGCGACGATCTCCGGCGAACAGTGGTACCCTCCTCTTTTGCTCCCTCTTCTTCCCCTTTCTTCCTTTTCTTCCCCTTCTTTTCCTGGCGGCGCTGCCTCTGGTGCGTTTTCTTCTTCTCTGTACCGGCGGCGGGATCCCTTTTTTTTCTGGCGGCGGCTGATTTGATCGATCTGGAAAAAGCCTAGGGACCTCGGTCCCTTTTATAGGCGCGAGCTAGGGCTCCCGTGGAGTTCGCCTCGGTTGTTACGGCGCGGGAGGCGGGAGAATCGGGGCGGGGGGGGGGGGGGGGGGGGGGCGTTACGGCGTCGGCGTGCGGGGTGGGGTCCGCCAGGCGCGGGGAGCGCGGTTCGACGCTGGGTGGGCCACGCGGGAGCGGCGGATTCGGCCGGGGCGCGCGGTATTCGGCGGACGAATCGCGCAGGAGGCGGGGGTTGGCGCGGTTCGCGCCGCGCGCGCGGGAGGCGGGGTAGGCGGGGCGGGGGTCCGCGGGAGGCGCGGGGCCCGGGCGTGCAGGCGCAGGGCTGGGCGGGTGCGTGCGGCTGAGCGGGAGCGGGGGAGGCGATCGAGGCGGGGGGGGGGGCGGGGCAGGCGGCGGGGTCAGCGCCTCGGGCGCGGGGTCGGCGTCGCGTCAGCCGGGGCAGGCGACGGTGGGGCTCGGGTGCGCGTACGGGAGCGGGGCGCCGCGCGGGCGTTGCCGGCTGGGCCGGTCGGCGGCCTGGCCGGCGGGGGTTTTCTTTTTTTTTTTCTTTTTTCTTTTTTTTTATAATTTATATATTTTCTATTTTACTTATTTTTTTATACCCCCTTTTTTTATTTTTATAACATATATTATTAATATTAATATTTCATCTATTTCTATATATTGTTATATATTATTTATATATATATATACTTTTATATATTTTTTTATTATTATTTTTATACTTATTCCTCATTGCAAGTTTTAGGCTATAATTATTATTTTCTTTTTCTTCTTTTGCTACATACATTTGTATATATATATATATGCTCCATCTTTTATGTTTTATTATTATTATTTTTTATCCTACTAATGTTTAATGCATGATCATGTATGCAATGCAGGATGCGAAAATTTAGGGTGTTACAAACACCAACACACCACGTGGAGTAGGGTATTACGCTCAGGCGGCCCGGACCACGTAAATCTTTGTGTCTCCTGTGTCATTTTACATTTCACCTTCTTGAAGCTTCGCGTGCCCACACCAAACTTCAAACTCCGCAAACACTTTTAGTAGTGTCGGGAGATCTGCCGGATCAAAACCACCGACAGTTGGCGTGCCAGGTAGGGCGCCTGAGATTTCAAGAATGGTGAACTCAGCTGCTGAATCATCCAATGGTCATCCCGCTGTTCAAGCTGTTGGGGGCAATCCCTCTAATATGCAGCCACCAGCAGGAACCTTAGTTCCAGCAGGAGTCACACTTCCACCACCGCCGCCTCCACCAGCAAATCAAGCTGGGCGACGCGATGGTGCACCGGTGTCAATCAATGCGTCGGCGAATCATGACAACCCGGAACACGCGCTCCATGCAACACGTGCTCTCCTTCAGCACCCACCACCTCCGGATGCATCCCGGGATGCAATGGAGAAGTGGAGGGCCGATGTGGAACACTTGATTGCAGCAGCAGCCGACCGCATCAGTAACCAGGGTCCTACTCCTTCAGGATGGGCCCCGTCACAGCGACGGACCTTGTCTGGCAGACTTGGTCCGCACGTTTCCAACAATAGGAGATGTGATGCGTCACAACAAGTGACGTCGTTGCCCTCCGGGGCATGAGGCACTCACACGATATCAAGGCTTTCAACTCATGACCTCCGGGTGGAGCTTGATCGCCGATACCATCAACAAGACGACCGAGTCCATATCGAGCGTGCTCGTGAAAGACGAGAAGCTTAGGACATTCGTGCTCCTGAAGGAGTAGGAGGAGGCTGTTCAGCCCTGGCCATGCATCTGCGTATGGTCAGGTGGCCACAGAAATTCCGGCCTCACCTGCCGGAAAAGTCTGACGGGACCGTTAATCCCATCGAATTTCTTTAGATTTACTCCACTGCTATCCTGGCAGCTGGAGGAAATGAGGTCGTAATGGCCAACTATTTTCCAGTGGCTTTAACTGGGACTGCCCGGTCCTGGTTTATGAGCCTTCCACCCAACTCCATCAACAGTTGGGAGAAGTTGTGCCGACAGTTCACCGCCAACATCGGGAGTTCATACACCCGACAAGGCACCAAACTGGACCTTTTTGCAGTCGTGCAAAAAGGGGGAGAATCCCTGCGATCATTCATCCAGAGATTCCCTCAGCTACGAAACACTATCCCTTCTATCTCTAGCGCTTCTGTCATTGTGGCATTTAGACAGGGCGTACGGGATAAGAAGATGTTGGAGAAACTCGCGATCAAGGAGCTCACCAGTGTCACGGAACTCTTCAGCTTGGCCGACAAATGTGCCAGAGCTGCGGAGGGCCGTGAAATGCACTCCAAACCACCTCCGGAGGATCGCAAGAAATCCTCCAAAGGCGAAGCCACTACCTCCAGGAGTGGCAAAAAGAAGAAAAAGACCAATGACAAGAAGAAGCCGTCGGCCAGCGCATCTAATGCTGCAGCTGCTGCAGCTCCGGGTGGTCGGGGGCCACGCCCCGAGAAGCGACCTCGACCGTCTTCTGAAGATGGTGGCAAACCCAAGGTGTGGTGTCCAATTCATAAGACGGACAGCCACAGTTTGGAAGACTGCCGGGAGGTCCAAAACCTTGCCGAGCGCTACAACAAGCGCCAGGAAGAAGTTCCTTTCCGACAGAGGGAAGAAAACAAAAAGTTGACGAAGCTGTGGCTGAAGAGGAGTTAGGTTTTTAGGATCCTAAAAAGATCCTGAAGGCCGTCTACACCTCCGTCGACGACAATTCTGACATCTCTGACAACGATCATCGGAAGACCATGAACACCATTTTTGGTGGATCATGGGACATCACCTCCCGTCGCGTCCTCAAGACAGTGCGTCAGGACATGGCCGCTGTAGCTCCTACAGCCAGGGCGGAGCCTCATCGGAAGTGGATGGACACAGCCATCACTTTTGATGCTTCGGACTGCCCTCGAAGCATGGTTGGAGCAGGCCAGTTACCTTTGATGGTATCTCCTACCATCAATAACATTCAGCTCCACCATGTTATGGTAGACGGAGGTTCGAGGCTGAACCTCATAAGCTTCGAAGCTTTTACCAAGCTTCAGCTCTGACCTTCGGATCTTCACCCCTCTTGACCTTTCTTCGGAGTAGGTCCGGGATCCATTACCCCACTCGGTGCTATTACTCTCCCTGTTACCTTCGGGACCCGGGAGAAGTATCGCACTAAGAAGTTGGTCTTTGACATTGCTTAGATCAACTTACCTTTCAACGCCATCTTGGGTAGGTCTGCTTGTACAAATTCATGGCAGCTGCTCATTATGGCTACCTGGTGTTAAAGATGCCAACACCAGTAGGCGTTCTCCGGATCCGCGGAGATCGCACTGCCGGAGTAACCGCTCTAGAAGAACTTCATGCGCTTACTACGGTGCAAGAGGAGGACTCCAGGCAAGAGCAAGCTCCAAAACCTACGAGCATTCGTCAACGAGGCTCGACTTCTGCACCTCATGTGCAGCCAAGCAGCGACACCGACATTCCCGTCAAAGTCGTCCAAATCGGTTCTGATGCCGCTCAGACCACCCGTATATCGGGGGGACTGAATGACAAATAGGAACTCGCGCTCATCGCTTTCCTCCGGGCTAATGTCGACGTGTTTGCCTGGCAACCATCACAAATGCTTGGGATCCCTAGGGAAGTGCTTGAGCACAATCTGAAGATCTACCCTGACGCCCGGCACGTGCATCAGAAGCCTCAGAAGCAATTCGTGGAGCGATAGAACTTCATTCGACAAGAAGTGAAGAAGTTGCTCAAAGCTGGATTCATCCGAGAAGTCTTCCATCCAAAATGGCTGGCAAACCCAGTCGTTGTGCCCAAGGCCGGCGGGAAGCTTCGGATGTGTATTGACTACACAACACTAAATAAGGCATGTCCAAAAGATCCATTCCCACTACCTAGAGTATATCAGATAGTGGATTCCACGTCCGGGTGTGAATTAATGTGTTTCCTAGACTCATATTCTGGGTATCATAAAATCAGAATGTCTAGGGAAGATGAAGAGCATACCTCTTTCATCACAGTAGATGGATTGTACTGTTATACAACCATGCCATTTGGTCTCAAGAATGCAGCATAAACCTTTGTACGAGCTATGTACAAAACTTTTGAAGAACTCATTAGAGACATAGTGGAAATGTACGTCGATGACATCATGGTCAAGGTCAAGAACAAGGAGTCACTCCTTGACACCTTCTGTTTTCCTTCCCTCTGTCAGAAAGGAGACCCTTCCCGGCGCTTGCTGTAGCGCTCGGCAAGGTTTTGGACCTCCCGACAGTCTTCCAAACCGTGGCTGCCCGTTTTGTGAATGGGACACCACACTTTGGGTTTGCCACCGTCTTCGGAAGACGGTCGAGGTCGCTTCTCGGGGCGTGGCCCCCGGCCACCAGGAGTTGCAGCAGCTGCAATGTTGGATGTGCCGGTCGACGGCTTCTTCTTGCCGTGGGTCTTCTTTTTCTTCTTGCCACCCCCGGAGGTAGCGTCTTCTTCTTTGGAGGATTTCTTGTGATCCTCCGAGGCTGGTTTGGAGTGCATTTCAAGGCCCTCCGCAGCTCTGGCACATTTGTCTGCCAGGCTGAAGAGTTCCGTGACACTAGTGATCTCTTTGATCGCCAGCTTCTCCAACATCTTCTTGTCCCGTACGCCCTGTCTGAATGCCACAATGACAGAAGCGCTTGAGATAGAAGGGATTGTGTTGCGTACCTGGGAGAACCTCTGGATGAAGGACCGCAAAGATTCTCCCCCTTTTTGTACGACCGCAAAAAGGTCTAGTTCAGTGCCTGGTCAGGTGTATGAACTCCCGAAGTTGGCAGTGAACTAACGGCACAGCTCCTCCCAACTGTTGATAGAGTTAGGTGGAAGGCTCATAAACCAGGACCTGGCGGTCCCGGTCAAGGCCACTGGAAAGTAATTGGCCATTACAGCCTCGTTTCCTCCAGCTGCCAAGATTGCAGTGGAGTATATCTGAAGGAATTCGGCGGGGTTGACAGTCCTGTCGAATTTTTCCGGCAGGTGTGGCCGGAACTTCTGTGGCCATCTAACCATGCGCAGGTGCATGGCTAGGGCTGAACAGCCTCCTCCTACTCCTTCCATAGTAGAAAGGTCTTGAGCTTCCCGTCTTTCACGAGCACGCTCGATATGGACACGGCCATCCTGTTGGCGGTATCGGCGATCAAGCTCCGCCCGGAGGTCATGAGTCGAAAGCCTGGATACCGTATGGGTGCGTCGTGCCCCAGAGGGCAACGACGTCACCTGCTGTGACGCAGATCGTCTCCTGTTGTTGGAGACGTGCGGACCAAGTCTTCCAGACAAAGTCCGTCGCTGCGACGGGGCTCGTCCCGAAGGAGGAGGACCCTGGTTGTTGAGGCGTTTGGCCGCTGCTGCGACCAAATGCTCCACATCGGCCCTCCACTGCTCCATTGCATCTCGAGATGCGTTCAGAGGTGGTGGTCGTTGGAGAAGAGCACGCGCAGCATGGAGCGCGTGTTCCGGATTGTCATGACTTGCCGACGCAGTAAGTGACGCCGGCGCACCATCACGTTGCCCAGCACGATTTGTCGGAGAAGATGGTGGTGGTGGGAGTGTGGCTCCTGCTGGTGCTGAGGCTCCTGCTGGTGGCTGCCTGTTGGAGGGATTGCCCCCAACAGCCTGAGCAGCAGGTTGACCGTTGGATGATCCAGCCGCGGAGTTCACCATTCTCGAAAATCTCAGGCGCCCCTACCTGGCGCGCCAACTGTCGACTGTTGGAGTCGGCAGATCTCCTGACACTGCTAAAGTGTTGAAGGAGTTTGTGGTTCGGTGTGGGCGCGCGGAGACTCAAGAAGGTGAATTGCGATTTAACATAGGAGACACTAGGATTTACGTGGTTCGGGCCGCCTGAGCGTAATACCCTACTCCACAGGTGTATTGGTGTTGTATTAGTATGTCACGTATGATGTCCACGTCTGTGTACGTGTGTCCCCGTGTGTATCGTCGGCCTGTCCTTTTATAGTACAAGGACAGGCCGTTACAAGTTGGCCTGGCCCGACATGTGGCCCCGGCGGTTACTAGTATTGATACACTATTAATTGTTGTTAATAATCCTGTAACGGGCTCCGACAGTGCCGTTACGGGTATTAAGATTGTCCGTTTAAGTGTCATTAATATGGCATTAATGACATTTAATCGGGTCTTGAAGTCCTTGGCTCTCCTTTGAAGATCCGGAGCCGTTACAAGGTCTTTCGGAGGTTGGAGGCTGCCAGCTCCGACGTTTGGACACGTGGCAGCTCCGGAGCTTGCTGTGGGAAGCAGGTAGCTCCGGAGCTATCTGACACGTGTCAGGTCCGGAGCTTCTCTCGGTCAGGGGTTAAGTCCGGAGGTGCCATTTCGGTACTTGGTCCGGAGCTTCCCCCTTGCGGGCGGTAGCTCCGGTTTGGCAGTACACGTGGCGACCTAGGGATTAACCATGTTGGAGAAGCAGGTCAGGTCATGTCTGACAAGTGGGCCTCCGAGGGTCTTCAATCCGTGTAGACGGCCTTCCCTCGAAATCTTTGTAACCTCAGGGGGTGTACAGTTTTTAGGGTACCGACAGTGGCCCCCTGGACCTACCTCCGAGGAAGGTCACTGGGGTGAAGTCGTTCCGTCGGAGGTGGGTCCATCCTTGCGACTCTTGAACTGGGTCTTCAAGGGTCTTCGGAGGTGCCGTTGGTAGGGTTTTACAGTTAGATCCCGACGCGTGGCGCACCTCAGGCGGCAGATGAGATCTTTGACGTGCGGATCTCACGCAATTGAAGGTCGCCGGTTCCCGATACGAAAACCGTATCGGTTCCGCGCACCCTGTCAGGCCGTCGCCTTTGGGTTTCCCGCCTCGTGATGACAACCATTCGCCTGGGTAAGAGCTTCAACTTGATCGTCGGGGTGGTCCCGGGCCCTCTTGTCATCGGCTGGGTTGAATTCTTGAGTAGTATCTTCGACTTCCCTGCAGTTTTCATCCAAGCGTTGCGAGGGCTTACTTAAGAAGTAAAGCGCGCACCATCGGGAGTTCTTTACGTCTCTCACCTGATCTTGCGCTCAAACTCCCGACTCGTTCTTCGCTCCTCTTCTCTTTCCTAGCTGTGCCGCGATGGAGTTGGGTCTGCGCAAGAGTCGCCTGAAGACCGACAACGATTTGAAGAAGGTTCGGGCCCTCATGGGGTGGTCCTCGGACTTCTTCAACCGCTTGGTCCGTGCCGGCGGAGAGCTCCCTTTTGAGAAGGAGCGCGCTGGCGAGATGGTGTACTTTTCTTCGTACGCCATGGTGGGGCTGATCCCACCATTTTCTTCTTTCTTCTTGATGCTGCTAGACTTCTATGGTCTGCAGCTATACCACCTTGGCCCTCACTCCATTCTCCTCGTGTCCATCTTTGTCTACTTCTGCGAGATGTGGGTGGGCATCCCCCCCTGCGTTGAGCTCTTCCGAACCTTCTTCACCATTCACACCACCGGCCGGAGCAATGAGTACCTTGGCTTCTACTACTTCGTGAAGCGCAAGAAGTGCCCATTCAAGTACCTCCGGTCGTTCCCTTCCGGGAAGTGGGATGACTGGAAGAAAGATTGGATAGTCGTCAGGGTGGAGGAGCATGAGCGGTTGGAACTGCCAGACGGTCTGCCCGGCATCGACACGTCGATATGGAGTGAAGTTCCGGTGCTGGCGGAAGTTTTCGACCCTTTCCTGACCAGGATCCGCCGATGTATGGAGGGAGGATTGACTCCCCAGGCGGTGTTCTGCAACTTCCTGACCAACAGGTGGGCGTCGCTAAAGAGGAGGGAGAAGCTCGCCTGGGCCCTCAACAGCGTGATGGACGAGGACCGGGTTGAGACCGGGTTGAAGTCCAACATGGTGGGGAAGACCTTGGAGTTCCACCTCAAAAAATTCCAGCACGGCATCGACGTCGACGGAGATTACTTGACTCCGCCGTCGGCCTTTCTCCCTCTGAACGTGGAAGTGGAGTTCAGCAGAGAGCTCCGGCGGACGATGCCCGCGCTTGACGACCTTGGTGTCGTCGAGAGAAGACCAACCACCCGGGTGGCAATCCCCAGGGTGCCCGAAGATGGCTCGGTCCCTGCTCCACAGCCGAGGGTCAAGGTCATCGGCAAGGGCAAGGAGCTGGCGGAGGAGCCGGAGAGTCGGAAGAGGAAGCTACGACATGCCGACAGAAGGTCCGTCAGGCCCGCTACTTCCACCTTGGTTCCTTCTCCCCAGGGGGGAAGATCTTCTGCCGCCGTGGTGACTGTCCCCGTGGTGGGGTCCTCCCGGAACGAGATTGTTCCTGCAGTGGGATCCTCCCGGAGCGCGTCTGTCCCCGTGGTGGAGCCCTCCGGGGGTGCTAGCTCCGGGTGCACGACTCCTGCACCTGGGGCGGTGGGAGCCTCCAGGTCCAGGGGTTCCTCCCGATCGAGGAGAGCCTCGACCCGGGAAACGCCCGTGGCTGCGACAAGTTCTGGGGGGCCTCCCGGAGCTCCTACGCCGACCATGGCCAGCCCGGAACGTCCGAGAAAAAGGTTCCGCGCAAGCTGGTGCGGAAGCCTTCCAAGGTAATTTTTGATTTTTACCTTGGCTAACTTTTTAGTTGTAGCGATTGTTTGTTAATTTTCTTTATCCGTCCTCTGCAGTGTCCCCAAGAAGGGGAGTGAAGCTCCACCCTCGGCCACGATTTCTGAGGCTGTGGGAGCTTCTGCTCCTGTCCCAGTTCCGCCCCAGGTGGTGGCTGAGGCTGTGACAGCTCCGGCGCCGGCTGTCGTGGTCATGAACCTCGACTCGTCCCCAGAACTTCCCGTGGTAGCGCCGGACCACGGGAGTGAAGACACGCCAGCGGCACTTGTCTCGGAGGTTGAAGCTCCGGGTCCTGGTGCTGCAGTAGTGGAAGCTCCGGCTGTAGAGCCGGAAGAAGTAGTAGTCCCGGCCTCGGAGCCGGAACTTGTCGAAGCCCCGGCGATTGAACCGGAGGTGACTGAAGCTCCGGCATGCAAGCCGGAAGTCGAGGTAGTTCCGGCAGTTGAGCCGGTTACCTCCGAAGTACCGGTCGCTGAGCCGGTTATTGTTGGAGCGCCGGTCACAGAGCCGGCGGTTGAAGAGGCGAGGGAGCTCGAGCCTCCCTCGGAAGAGGTGTCCCGGTCGGAGCCAGTAGTAGCTTCTGCTCCGGAGGCCACGACGTCGATGGTACCTGTGGCCGAGCCAGAGTGCCCAAGCGAAGTCGACGGCCCCCTGCCTGAGGGGGCGAATGAAGACTTGGCGGCGGAGCCTTCTTCGATGGCGACTGAGGCCATCCCGGAGGACGGCCCTAGCGCCTTGGAAGCTCAGGGTTCCGCTCTCGTAGAGTGGGACCCAATTTTTATATGTGAAGACCCGCTGAAACCAGCGGAGGAGACCCCAGCAGGTCCGGAGCCCATCCCGCTGTCGATGTCTATCGACAACGCCTGCTCCAGTCTACGTCAGGTCCAACTGGCCTTCTTCCACGATAGCAAGGCTCTTGAAGAGGAGCGCCAAACCCTTAGGCGGTGGCGTAATCGGCTCCACTTCGAGACTAAGCTGGCGCAGTCGAGGATAGCGGATGACAAGGAGTGGATCAAGCGGGAGAAGATCCGCCTGGAGTACTGGGACAAGCTGCTGGATGAGAGGGAGAGCATGACCCATGCCCTCGACGCTCAATCCCGGGAGATCCACGATCAGGCCAAGGCTGCCAACGACGCGGCCAATGCTCGGTTCGAGCAGCTTGAGGAGCGCACTCATCAAGCGCCGAGAGGCACTTGAAGGGAGGGAGAGACGGCTCGAGGACGAAGAGCAAAAACTCCTGGAGCTGCGGGATGACGTCCTGAGAAGGGAAGAGGAGCTCGCCGAGAAAGTAGCTCTGGCTGACAAGGGCCTCGAGGAGCGCACTAAGAAGTTGGAAGAGCGTTGCCTCGAGGAAGAGGAGAAGACATGGGTGCGAGGGCAGGAACTCTATGAATACGAGTGTGCCCTTGTTGCCCGGGAGAAGAAAGTGGAGGCTAGGGAGAAGGACCTGGTCGATCGTCGGAACAAGATCCACCTCCGGGAGGAGGAGCTCGGAAGACTTGAGAGGTGGGTTGCTGCAAAGATTCAGCAAAACGCCAAAGAAGTTGAGCGCCTCGCCCGTGAGAATTCCGAACTGATGGCGGCCAAGAGATCCTTGGAAGAGGTGAAGAGCCTGAGGACGGCGGACTCCCTGCAGATTTGGGAGTTCCTGGGCAAGGCCAATGATGCGCTGACGTCGATGGGTTTCAGCCCCGTGCGCCCGGATGATCCGGAGCCGGAGCCGGACCTTGCGCTGCAAGCGTTGAGCGCAGCAGGCAGCAAGCTCTCCAAGGTGGGCGACATCATCGTGGACCAACTGGAGGTCGAGGGGCAATCCCTGGCGAGGAACGTCACAGAATATATGCTGACGTGCTACACCAGCCGGAACCCTCAATTTCCTCTGGACCCGGTGCTTGAAGGCCCCGTCGAAGGAGAAGGCGAAGCTACCCGAGCCAGCGTATCGGAGGTCGCCCAAAAGGTCGCCGAGTTCTTCCATAGGGTCTAGGACCATCTCTTTAGCTCTCACTTGTATTTTCTCTTCTTCTTCTTCGATTTTGTAATCCCTTGTCTCCAGATGTAATCTCCTATCTCCAGATGAATGAAATCCCCAAATTTTTGCGAATTTCATTTTTTGTCTTCAACATCTTTTTCTTCACTTGGCCCCCTGGTAGATGTACATAATTTGATTGTGAACATGTACCAAAAGGATATTGAGTTTTGTTGAAGACGAATTTGCTTCGAACTTGTAGAATTTAGGTCCGAAGTCTTTGATAGTGAAGGTCCCTTGAAGTTGTCGGAGCTTAGAAGCTCCGGCACTGTCCATCGCTGGAGCTTAGTAGCTCCGGCAATAGCCTCTATCAACACGTAGAGCATCGATAGTTAGTCCTCCAAGGTGTTGGAGCTTAGTAGCTCCGGCAGTGACCTTTACCAACACTTGGTTTGTTGGCAGCAGACTCCATTTACAGGGTCTTCTCACCATCTTTTACTCAGCGCCGACGGTTGACCCCCTTGAGGAGTCGGAGCTTGGTTAGCTCCGGCTTTTCTCCATCAACGTAGAGTTTATTTTTCCTGCACACTTAAGCCAAGAAAAATAGTAAAATTCGTTCCTTGTCTATAATTTCGTCGCGGCTTACGATTCTCAAGAAAATTTTAAGTTGAACGCGATTTTAAATACAACTGGTTACGTTGTCTTTTCTCTTAGATCCAACTGTCCATGAACCCGCCTTACTTCGGCCTGCCGGGGTGTAGGTAGAGTGGCGTACGTAGGGTGCTTGACCAGGCTAAGTCGATAGCGCACTCCGGCCCTAGATTGGCTTGGCGGCTTTCAGGCGAGTTGGCCATAAACGATATTTAAATCCAAAAGATCTGACAATTCAACTCGAATCGTATATAAACCGGTCAAACTAAAATTTCTTAAGAATTGCACATCTCTGTTATAGACAAGAAAGAGAAAAATAAAAATGTCGAGCCTGGACAAAATGAATGCACGTGGAGTCTATTTCACATGAAGATGTCTTTCATTATAGGTCCGGGGTACAGGGGAAACAAGTACACTCTTAGGGTACGGAACCAGGCTAAGTGTGTTTGGTTTCTCGTTTGACCCAGGGTAGTAGCCACACTTTTAGTCCGGAGACTGTGACAAGTGCTGCATGAGCTTTGCAGACCTTTTAGGAAAGGTCCGGCTGCTCTCCCGGAGGAACTACCCGATTCTGTACAATGACTCTATAACATACATTTCAAGTTACTTAAGACTCACCTCCGTGGAATTAAGTGTAGAACTTACGGAGGTGCTCGATGTTCCAAGGATTTGGGAGAGGTGTCCCATCCTCAGTAGCCAAGCGAATGCTTCCGGGACGGGATACTTTGATCACTCGAAAGGGCCCCTCCCAGCCGGGGGAGAGTTTGTTTAACCCTTCTCTGGATAGTATTCTCCGTAGCACCAGATCGCCTTCCTCGAGCTATCGGTTGTGTACATGCCGCTGGTGATAATGTCGTAGAGCTTGGCGATATCGGGCATTCCGAACAGCTGCTTGGCACCTTCCCTCCTCGAGGAGGTCTAGGTCTTCGCGCCGGAGCTGGTCCTGCGCGGCTTCGTCGAAGGTCCGGACCCGGAGCGAACCCAATGTGATTTCCGGAGGAAGGATTGCTTCAGCTCCGTACACTAGAAAGAAGGGTGTTTCTCCGGTTGACCGGTTTGGAGAAGTCCTGTTGGCCCATAGAGTAGGCAGAAGCTCTTCGATCCAATTGGCTCCGTGCTTTTTCAAGCGCTCATAGGTGCGCGTTTTGAGTCCTTTAAGGATTTCTGCATTTGCTCTCTCGGCTTGGCCATTGCTGGCGGGATGAGCTACGGAAGCATAGCAAACCTGTATGCCGAGGTCTTCGCAATACCCTTGGAATGCGGAGCTTGTGAATTGAGTCACATTATCAGTGATGATCTTGTTTGGGACTCCGAATCTGCTTACAATGGATTGCAGAAAGTTGATAGCAGATTGCTTGTTGATCGTCACAACTGGAGTTGCTTCCGGCCACTTGGTGAACTTGTCAATGGCGACGTACAGGAACTTGTAACCTTCGACGGCTCTTGGGAAGGGTCCCAAGATGTCCATCCCCCACACAGCGAAGGGCCATGTAGGAGGTATCATTTGTAAGGGCTGAGCAGGTGTATGAATTTGCTTTGCATGAAATTGGCATGCTTCGCATTTCTTCACCAGCTCAGTGGCATCCTGGAGCGCTGTAGGCCAGTAGAAGCCATGCCGAAAGGCTTTTCCGACCAGCGTGCGGGAAGATGCGTGGTTCCCGCCCTCGCCTCCATGGATTTCTGCGAGGAGCTTGCAGCCTTCTTCCCTTGTGATGCACCGCATTAGGATGCCGTTGGCACCGCGCCGGTAGAGATCCCTAAAAGTGCATCTAGGACTCCCTTGTGGGTTTTGGATGATTTATGACAAGCAATTGGGATCCTAATCCTTTTGTTGAGATGAATGCAGGCAAATGATGAAAAATGAGCAAAATGCCAAAAAGAAGGGAAATGAGAAGCAAAGTGAATTTGAGCTCAAGAAGAAGAAAATAGTAGATTATTATGTATAGAGTGTGTTAAGGAAACACACCCAAGAGCTCAATCACTTTCAAGCACACACATACAATGCACAAAGTTATACAGGACCGGACTAGTCCGATATCAGCCGGACTAGTCCGATATCACATTCTGCACTAGATCGGACAAGTCCGGTCTCCACCGGACTAGTCCGATATCTTTCTGATCCACTTTGGACTAGTCCTCTCCAATGCGGACTAGTCCTTAACACAATGCACAAGTCACACAAAATCGGACAAGTCCGTTGTGACCCGGACTAGTCCGATATTCATTCTGATCCACTTCGGACAAGTCCGGTGTCTACACGAACTAGTCCGATATACACACTGATCTAAATTGGACAAGTCCTCCAAGTGCGGACTTGTCATCCCAAACACTTAAGGTTTCATATGTCCGGACAAGTCTGATGGCAATCGGACTAGTTCGAAGATTTCCAGTAGCGAAATCGGACAAGTCCGTTTTCAACCGGACTAGTCTGATATCCGTGGACACTTAGGGTTTGCTAAACACAGCACTCCGGACTAGTCCGGTGTCCATCACGGACTAGTCCGATCTTTCTGAACCCTAACGGTCATGTTTAGAAACCCCATATAAATAGAGGTGCACGGCCCACTTTCACTCACTCTCGAACCCTAGCGCCGTCACACCTCCCAAGAGACTCAAAAATCATCTCTCTCCACAAAATTAAGTGCAAGATCAATCAATCCATTGAAGATCACTTCTAGATCATTGGAGAGATACTTGGCACACATCATTGAGCTCTTGGTTTGATTCTCTAACACACTCTTACGTTTCAATTTGTAATTTTCGAGTGTGTTATTGGTGTCATTGTGAGTTGTAATCAAGGGAGCTCTCAACGTGTGAGAACGCCCCTTCAACTTGGTTATTTACCCTTTGTGATTAGTGGAAGAGGATTGGCCTTCGTGGCGATCCGACGAGGAAAGGGTTGGAGAAGACCCGGTCCTTTTGTGGGCTCCTCAACGTGGATGTAGGTTGCCTTCGTGGTAGCCGAACCACGGGATAAATCGTGTGTCTTATCCTTTTTTTTGTGTTCTTCATCTAATTTGATCAACTTAATCTAGGGTTTGATTCACTTTGTTCAATCTAAGTCTAATTGTTGATCAAGAGTTTTAACTTCAATAGAATCTGACATACTACAATTAAATTGAGATTCAAGTTTATATTTCCGCTGCAAACATTAACGAATCAATCAAATTTTCTAAACTTGATCAACCTAGCCCGTGAAAATCGGACTAGTCCGCACATTACCGGACTAGTCCGATATCTCTGGTATTGACCTTGTTGTTGAGTGTTACAGGAACCGAGAAAAATCAAAAAGGCCTATTCACCCCCCCTCTAGGCCTACATTCAATCCCCTTCTACCAGCGTGTATCTTTTAGCCAATCTGACTACCCGGTCAGCGGATACATCATCGTCAGGAAGGATGTTGTCTTTCAAGTAGTTCCGGATCTTCGAGATCCATGCATCAGAACTGACTTGAGCATTTGAGTCTTGCGTGCTGGGTTGCTCGGAGCTTCCGGGAGCACCTACGACCCTTGATGGTTGCCATGGTAATAGGGCCATCGGGACCGTTAGCTTCGGGATGCTGATCTCGCCCCCTTCGTTCAGTTCGGCAGGCTGAACTGTGGGTTTTGACAACCTCCGGACAAAGATTCCGTCAGGAGCCGGAGCTCCGGTTGACGCTTTGGTTGAGAGTTCGTCAGCTTCAGCGTTGTGGGCACGCTGAACATGGTGGAGGCCTAGGACTTCAAAGTCCTTCTGAAGCCTCTGGACTTCAAGGAGGTAAGCAGCTAGCTGGAGATTATTGCAGGAGCATTCACCCTTCACCTGCTTGATGATGAGCTGTGAATCTCCTTTGACCAGCAGTTGCTTGACACCGTATGACAGTGCCACCTTTAGTCCGTAGATGAGTGCTTCATACTCCGCCATGTTGTTGGTTGCCTTGAAGTCAAGGTGTACCATGTATTTTACCTTCTCCCCAGTCGGTGCAAGGAGAAGGATTCCAGCTCCGGCCCCCTGCTTCTGCATGGAGCCATCGAAGTAAAGGGTCCAGTGAGGCTCAGTGAAGGTTGGAACTTGATGCTCCGTCTTCTGCTCGCTGGGGCCCCCAGGGTTTGATGGAGAGGGAGTCCATTCCGCCACGAAATCTGCCAACGCTTGACTCTTGATTGCTTGTCTCGAAATGAATTCGAGATCGAACTCAGCCAATTCCGCTGCCCACTTTGCAACATTCCCAGTTGAATTGGGATTATGCAAGATCGCTCGAAGTGGATAGGAGGTCACCACCGAGACTTTGTGAGCTTGGAAGTAGTGTCGGAGCTTCCTGGAGGCAATAAGAACTGCATAAAGCAGCTTATGCACCTCTAGGTATCGAGTCTTGGCATCATGTAATACTTCACTGATGAAGTATACCGGGCGTTGAATGGTCCAGACCCTCCCGGTGGGGTCCGAAGCTTCCTCTCTATTGATCCGGACCCTGTCGGAGGAGTCCAGATTCTCTTCGGGGACCTCCGGGTTCTGGCTGGAGGAACCCGGAGCTTCTTCAGAAATGACCTGGACCCTCTCAGAGGGGTCTGGGTCTTCTGAAGTGACTTCTTGTGGATTTGAGTCTGGGAGCTGGGACCCAGACTCACTTTCAGGGACCTCCGGACCCTCCTGAAGGGGTCTGGATTCCTAAGTATGGGGTAGTTTTGGTCTCTCCACAACCAGAACCATACTGACAACTTCGTCAGTAGCTGAAATGTAAAGCAACAAAGGCTCACCAGGGTTTGGAGCTACAAGAATTGGTAGGGTGGTGAGGAACTGTTTCAGCTCCTGGAATGCCTTCTCTGCTTCTTCGGACCATTGGAATGGTCTGGACTTCCTCAACAACTTGAAGAAGGGAAGTGCCCGTTCCGCCAGTCTTGATATGAACCGGCTGAGGGCTGCTAGACACCCGGTTAACTTTTGGACGTCTTTGATGCGGGTTGGTGGCCGCATGTCTTCAATGGCTTTTATCTTCGCTGGATTAGCCTCTATGCCCCGGTGACTTACCAGGAAACCAAGAAGTTTTCCGGAGCTAACCCCGAAGACACACTTGTCTGGGTTTAGCTTCGTGCGGGTGGCCCGCAGCTTGTCGAAGACAGCCTGCAAGGTGTCCAAGAGGGACTCCTTGTTCTTGACCTTGACCACGATGTCATCGACGTACACTTCTACTATGTCTCTGATGAGTTCTTCAAAAGTTTTGTACATAGCTCGTACAAAAGTTGAAGATGCATTCTTGAGACCAAATGGCATGGCTGTGTAACAATACAATCCATCTACTGTGATGAATGAAGTATGCTCTTCATCCTCCCTAGACAACCTGATCTGATGATACCCAGAATATGCGTCTAGGAAACACAGTAACTCACACCCGGAGGTGCACTTTTAAGGCCCGTTACCAGGCTATTAAGGGTAATTAACCCCATTTATTGTGCATCAAGCTTGTGTAACCGCCGGGGCCACATGTCGGGCTAGGCTAACGGTGTAACGACCAATCCTTGTACTATAAAAGGGCTAGTCGACGATACACAAGGGACGGTTCCAGACCACGACTGAACTCCCTGAGCTAGACGAGCTTCTTCTTCTGGAGCTTCTTCTAGACTCACATGCTTAATACATCACCAACACACCCTGTGGAGTAGGGTATTATGCTCAGGCAGCCTGAACCACGTAAATCTCTGTGTACATGTGTCTTTCACCTTCTTGAATCTCTGTGCGCCCTTCATCGAACTACAACTCCTCGATCTACCAAAGGTAGTGTTGGGAGATCTGCAGGATCCAAATGCCGTTAGTGTCCTTTCAATTAGAACACATGTCAATTTCGAGTTCAAACTGACGGTTACTGAAAAATCAGACTAGTCCATATAGGGTCTGGACTAGTCCGGTTACCCTTACTGGACAATATCGTACTAGTCCGGTCTTCACCGAACTTGTCCGGTTACTTCCAACATTCCCCCCCTTGAACTTGAATCTGAAACTTACCAACTTACTTAATACTAAACTTAGTGTCCATTTTCTCATGCTTGACATATAGAGCACGACGCATCACAACAACCATTTACGTATTGTTGGACTCGAAGACCACAATACATCTCACACTTGAAAATGAACCTTACTCTTACTTGGCCCCTAAATATCCAGTGATCATAGGCTCTCCCTTAAACCCATGTCGGCTACGTGTTCACTGAACACGCTAGGTGGAAGATCTTTTGTTAGCGGATCCGCAAGCATACGTTTGGTACTTATATGCTCAAGAATTATGGTATGATCCTGAATTCGATCTTTCACAACATAAAACTTAATGTCGATGTGTTTGGCAGCACCACTCGACTTATTGTTGTGAGAGTAAAATATCGCGGGCTCATTATCGCAGTATAACTTAAGTGGTTTTTCAATGTTGTCGACCACTCTAAGACTGGGTAAAAATTTCTTAAGCCAAACAGCCTGCCCGGTGGCCTCATAACATGCAAAAAACTCGGCATGCATTGTAGACGATGCAATGACGGTTTGTTTGGAGCTTTTCCACGAAATAGCTCAATTCGCGAGGGTGAATATATAACCTGACGTGGATTTCTTATTATCCACACAACCCGCGAAATCTGAATCTGAATATCCCAGTACTTCAAGTGGGTCTAACTTACTATACGTTAACATGAGGCCTTTTGTGCCTTGCACATATCTTAATGCTTTCTTAACTGCCTTCCAGTGATCAATCTCTGGATTGGCCTGATATCTGCCAAGCATTCTGGTCACATAAGCTAAGTTAGGGCAAGTACAGACTTGATCATACATAAGGCTTCCGACAGCAGAAGCGTATGGAACCGACTTCATTTGATCGATCTCATATTAGTTCCTAGGACACTGAAAGTTCCCAAACTTATTGCCCTTGACAATCAAAGCAGGCGAAGGCTTACTCTTATGGATATTGTACTTTCTCAGTACATTCTCTAAGTATGCCTTTTGTAATAAGCCTAATACCCCCTTATTTCTATCTTGATGAATTTCTATGCCCAATACATAGGATGCTTCACCAAGATCTTTCATATCAAAATTAGAGGACAAAAACTTCTTAGTTTCTGATAGTAGATTGACATCACTACTTGCAAGTAGTATATCATCTACATAAAGCACGAGGAAAATAAATTTCCCGCTCTTAAACTTAGCATAAATGCAATTGTCCTCCTCATTTTCTTTAAACCCAAACTTTCTTATTGTCTCATCGAACTTGAGATACCACTGCCTTGATGCTTGTTTAAGTTCATAGATGGACTTTCTTAAGTGGCATCTCATATGTTCCTTACCCTTAACAACAAAACCTTTCGGTTGTGTTATATAGACGTTCTCATATAGATCACCATTGAGAAACACCGTCTTTACATCCATCTGATGTAATTTTAAATTATAATGTGCAACTAATGCCATAATGATTCTGAACGAATCCTTACTTGAGACAAGTGAAAATGTCTCATTATAATCAATTCTTTCTATTTGAGTGAAGCCTTTTGCAACAAGTCTGGCCTTAAACTTATCAATATTCCCTTTGGAGTCACGTTTAATTTTGTAGACCCATTTGCAGCCTACTATTTTGGCCCCATTAGGAATCTCAACTAAATCTCAGATTTTGTTTGTTTCCATGGACCTCATTTCATCCTCTATGACTTTACGGCATTCAAATGATTGAGTACTTCTCATAGCTTCTTCAAATGTGGTGTGATCACCCTCCATTTGAATTGCCTCACTCAAATAGATCTCATAATCGTCCGGAATGACCGATTTTCTTTCTCGTTGAGATCTTCTTAATTGCACATTATCCTCATTTTGAGGTTGTTGTTGCTCTTCATTATTAGTGACAACGGGCTGAAAAATGCTCAACCTCTCTTAATAATTCTGTTGTCAATGGAGAACTAACAACAAGTGTTGAATCATTACCAATAGGCACTGATGATTCAACAATAGTAGGTAATGAGAAATATGGTTCTTTAATCATAGGAGTGGGTACATAAACCCGCTTCTCTTCAAGATTAATTTCTCGTCTTACTGTATTCTCCCTGATCATGACATCCTCTAAAAAGACAGTATGTCTTGTTTCTACAAACTTACTATATCGTTCTGGATAATAGAAACGATATCCCTTACTCTTTTCTGCATAGCCAATAAAATGGCAATTTACTGTCTTAGAATCCAACTTACCAATGTTTGGGTTAAACAATTTTGCCTCAGCAGGACAAGCTCATATATGCATATAACTTAATAAGGGCTTACGTCCTGTCCACAACTCATACGGTGTTTTAGGCACCGACTTAGTAGGAACCCGATTTAGCACATGAATGACGGTTTTTAATGCCTCCATCCATAAGTTAATCGGCAAATCTGATTGACTTAACATGGATCTAACCATATCCATTAGCATACGGTTGCGCCGTTATGCTACTCCATTTTGCTAAGGCTCGCCCGGTGTGGAATATTGGGCGACTATGCCATTTTCCTGTAGGAACCGAGCAAACGGTCCTGGAACTTGGCCATACAGGGTATGACGACCGTAGTACTCACCACCACGATCGGATCTTACCACTTTGATCTTAATATTGTGCTGATTTTCAACTTCAGCCTTAAATATCTTAAATTTATCCAACGCTTTAGAGCATTCTTTAATTGGATAAATGTATCTGTAGCGAGAATAGTCATTCGTGAAGGTTATGAACGAATCAAAACCATCAACAAATACTACGGAAAATGGACCACAAATGTACGTATGGATTAATTCCAAAATTCCCGCACTGCGTATGTCACCTTTCTTAATTTTCTTAACAAATTTTCCTTTAATGCAGTCTATGCATTCTTCTGAATCCGAAAAATCCAAATGGGGAAGAATCGATTGTGAAATCAATTGTTCAATTCTCCCCCTCGAAATATGGCCTAAGCGACAATGCCATAATTTCGAAAATATTTTAGAATCGATTCTCTTACACTTAACCTGATGTGAGGAAAACTGATTGTCGCTTACAACATTAACATCATCATGTATAGATAATAAGTATAGCATGCCTTGTCTTATGACAACACCAACCATCTTATTATCATACTTAATTACACATCTGTCTTTGCCAAACTGGCAAACATAACCATCATAATCTAAGCATGACACTGAGATGAGATTTCTACTTAAAGAGGGTACATATAATACATCCTGAAGTGTAAGTACAAAGCCATTTCTTAATACTAATGGATAATCTCCAATGGCTTTCACTTTAGCTTCATGGCCATCAGCAACATTAATGGCTCTTTCCTCTCTTTCTAGGGTCCTCCTCATATTTAACCCTTGCAACGAATTACAAACGTGCACAGTGGCACCTGAGTCAATCCACCAAGAATATGGTATATAATCTAAAAGCAGGAATTCATCAACAAAGGTCACAAAGTCATTACTATTTTTGCAACACCATTTAAGGAAGCCTATGCAATCCTTCTGATGGTGACCTTTGTCTAAACAAAAGCGGCACTGATCTTTTTCTACTTTCACATCCTTATTGTAAGGATGGCTTTGTGGAAACTTACCCTTATCTTTATCATAGTAAGAAGAACCATGATACTTAAAAGATTGCTTAGAAGAATAACTCTTCTTAGCCTTACCTTTTCCCTTCACGTAATTGATTGCATTATAACTGTGAAGGGACTTAATCCTCTCTTCCTCCTGAACACACATAGCCATGAGTTTTTCTATGTTCCATAGTGCAGGTTGACAGTTGTAGTTGATGACAAAAGTCTCAAATTCTTTAGGAAGTGAGGCAATGATGAGATGCACAATGAACTCATCTTTAATCGTCAAATCCATAGGCTTAAGCTTTGTAGCCATATTTGTCATCCTTAAGATGTGCTCATGCACACCACCTCCATGATACTTTTCAGTAACAAGCCTCTTGATAAGAGTGCTTGCAGTGGCCTTAGAAGAACTAGTAAACTGATTCTATATCCTTTGGAGGTATTCAACAGCAGTTTCACATTTAGGGATTGCTCCCTGAATGGCCTCAGTGATAGTGCCCTTAATAACCATCAAACATTTCCTGTTTGATTTCTTCCACTTATAACAATCAATGTCATAAGCCAATAACTCAGTAGTATATTCCTTTGTCCTCACAGCAAAGGCTTTCTGAGTTTCATCAGCATCTCTTACTGGTTCAACCGGTGCAACCGGATATGGAGTAGTGAGAGTCAAGTCTATCTCAGAGACTGCCAAAACAATCTCCAACTTCTCTCGCCATCTCCCATAATTGCTTCCATTGAGTGGATCAATAGAAGCGATGAAACTCAGTACTGAATTAGCATTGGAGGAACCTTCATAATAAAAAAAAAACCAAAATCAAGATGAATGCATAGATGTTAACCACAAGAAAATGATGAGTTTTATCTTTCACTTTGGTTACTCGACCAAAACTCAACATTTGAGAATAACTGAAAATCAACATAGTAATTTATGTTTTGCTTTGGTTACTCAACCAAATGACTATGTCCTTACAAAAACAATGTCATTAATGCCTTTCACTTTGGTTACTCAACCAATAATGACATTAAAACTTAACATTGAAGAACAACTGAAATACATAGTAATTTATCTTTTGCTTTGGTTACTCGACCAAATTACTATGTACTTAGAAAGGAAAATGTCATTAATGCCTTTCGCTTTGGTTACTCGGCCAATAATGACATTAATATAACTTAAAATCATGACAATTCTATTTTTCACTTTGGTCACTCAATAGAATTCCATGCAACTTAAATTGACATAGCAATTTATCTTTCGCTTTGGTTACTCGACCAAATTGCTATGAAAATAAAATTAATTCACAGCGGAAGCTTAATTAAATAAGCAAACTTAATTGTATAGCACGAACTAGTCCGCACATGGCCGGACTAGTCCGAACTCTTACAGTATGGTTTTCGGACTAGTCCGGTCCATACGCTGGACAAGTCCGGTCCCATCAAAAACATTTAATCTGTTCTTTATTGAACATTTTGAGTTTGGTTCGTACTATTCCGGACTAGTACGACCAACCCCGAAAAAGTTTCATATAAAAAACTGGAAAAATGTTGAAATACCCAAAAGGGAATCTTAGTCTTACCATCTTACCAAATCAACTTAATTTTCACAATGGATTTCAATCCAAAGTGCTTAATTAGTTTTTCAATCAGATGAACGCGTCAAAATGCCCTGATCCGAAAAACCTAACCACTTTACTGTGGCACACCGGACTAGTCTGACCCTTAGATCGGACAAGTCCGGACCTTCAAAACTTTCAGCGAAAAACTTCGATCAAAACTCAATTCGAAATTATTAGTGGTCTAAACGGCTTTGATACCATTATAATAAATCAAGAGAGAGCTCAAAGATCAAATAGCCACTAAATCATCTCGAATTACATGGAAAAAAATGATTACAACATGAACACCAAGTGCTATCTATCAAATAGCACAAGAACACTAATAATACCTTCTCCTCCATCTTTGTTGTTGCTTGACGATGCGGCCATCTAACCAACAAGGTGAAGCCGCAAGAAAAACGACGATGAGAGGTGTTTCCCCTTGTTCTTCTCTTGGTATGTTGATCGGATTCTGAGTGGATTAGAATGTTCAAGTGTGTATGAGTGTATGCATTGGCATTCTTTGATCATACACTTGACCCTCTTCTTATAGTTGACCAAGAGACACAAGAGGGGGCCTCTCACACTTAGAAATTATTGAGTCTCCCGATCAGAGACTCAAAATTCGGTGGGTTATATCCTTTCAATTAGAACACATGTCAATTTCGAGTTCAAACTAACAGTTAATAAAAAATTGGACTAGTCTGTATAGGGTCCGAACTAGTCCGATTACTCTTACTTAGACAATATCAGACTAGTCCGATCTTCCCATCTTCCCAGACTTCCGTTTACTTCCAACAGTTGGAGCAGTTTGCTGCTGGCTCCCTGTCAACGATTCTTTCAGCGTGAGGTGCGACATGCTCAGGGGACGGCTCCGTCGCCGTGAGGTCCGTCGACGTTCCGCCGTCGGACATTGGCCGGCACATCGGCGATCTGCTCTCCTCGAGCAACGAGATAACCGCGGACGTCACGTTGGAGGTGGACGGCGGGGAGACGTTCGCTGCGCACCGGTACATACTCGCCGCCCGGTCGCCGGTCTTCAAGGCGCAGCTCTTCGGCCCGATGAGGGAGAACAACGACGCCGCCGCGGCCTGCCGCCTGCGGATGAAGGCGTGGAAGCCAGAGTGTTCAAAGCCTTTCTCCACTTCGTGTACACCGACTCGCTGCCTGAGCCTGAGATCATAGACGACGACGAAGGTGGTGAGGCGATGGCCATGGCGCAGCACCTACTCGTCGCGGCAGATAGGTACGGGATGGAGAGGATGAAGCTGGTATGCGAAGACAAGCTTGTCGACTACCTTGGCACGAGCTCTGTGGGGACGATACTGGCGTTGGCCGAGCAGCATGGTTGCGACGTGCTCAAACAGTCGTGCCTCGAATTTCTCATGTCCGGAAGCAATCTCAACGAAGCCATGGAAACCGATCCCGACGGCTTTGATCACTTGGCCAAGAGCTGCCCGTCAGTTCTCATGGAGTTGCTCGCCAAAGTTGCTCCATTCTATTAGTATTAGTGTTTCCTCTTGTTGGTAGCAACATCAATATATTACTCCATCGATTTCGTTTCATCTGACGCTGAACTAACCTTCTCGTCTATGTCAGGCAGTATGTCCAATTGACGCTTACTAGTTTCCTCTTGTTGGTAGCAACATTAAATTTTTTTACTCCTTATACCTCCACTTGAATAGATCATAAGGAACTCAATTTCTACTCTCTAAACATTAACCTTACAACTGAATTAATCTGCATGTCAAGGCGAGAACCAGAATTGTTATAGACGAAATTGAATGATGAGCATCAAGATACACTCTCAAAACACAATGTTGTACAATACTTACAGGGTAAATATGTTTGCAGCATTCAGACCACGAATGCCAGTTAACGTCACCCAGAACACGAGTAATTAAAGATGAAATGTGTAGCACGATGAAAGCTGATTCAAACACAAGATTATAGGAGTACTTGCAACCAAAGGTGTGTGTCCCAACTTGTCTCCCAACTCTCTAGAATTACATATGTTCCAAGGTAGCCGGCATATAGAGGACATGTTACATAGATGAGTACTGAAAAAAATTAAGAAAGAAAAAGTTCCTGGTTAAGGCTTCCATTTGCTATATGTATATACTATGGGGGGGGGGGGGGGGGGGGGGGGGGGGTTATCTGCATCATTTTCGCCTTCCTCAGAGAAAGGGATCTGTAGTGCCTCCATGAGTCAAACTCGCTCTCTAGTAATACATGAGCTGCTGCTGCTGCTGGGCTGCAGCGTTGGCGCCCTGGAAGCCACCGTGGTAGACAGCCGCCTGGCTAGCCCCGGCGTCCATCCCTAGGCCGGCAGGCTTCAGGGCATGCTGCCGCATTTGGGCTGGGTTAGCTGCGGCTATCTTGCTCAGAGCCAGGGTTCGCTGGTAGACAAGGAGGTCAGCCGTTGACATGCCGGTGGGGAATGGAGCTGGAGCCGGAGGAGGCAGTGGCGCGGAGGCTGTCCCTGGTGGAGTTGGCTTGCTTCCCCAGGAGCACTGCAAGAATTTGGCAATTCAGAACTGGCACAAATAAATCGAATTGTAATAAATACATAGCTAGACAGCACCCTTATTCCATCTGATTCTGATGATGATAAAAGGGAAGGAAAACTAGTTTCTGTTCCAACTACTGTGGGCATAATTGACAAACATACATTTAGTCTTGTCACGGTCACTTATGCAGTAACATGTACCTACAACATACTATTCCAAACAAGTTTGCACAGCAAGGAAATATACAATTCGGAACAAAGTACCTTTATCTGTCTCCCGCCAATAAGCTGCCCATTACCCATCCGAATTGCTAATGCAGCTTCCTCATGGGTGCTGTACCTCACGAAGCCAAATCCTTTATCACGTGTTAAGCGGACCTCCTCAATCGAGCCAGCGCCAAGTGAATGGAAGAATCGGTGGACATCAGTGCTGTTGGCCTGATAACCAATAAATATTAAAGACACTGACAGAACAGATAAAAATCCTATAGACAACATGCATAATCAAGTAAAGAGACATTTCAGGGCAAGGGAGTTACCTCATGAGGAAGATTGCCAACAAAAACAGTGGTAAACTGCGGGTTGTTTTCAGGACCATCTTCACTTGCATTCTCTTTACCAGCTTCTGTGTAACCAACAAGTAAAGGATGAAAATAAATTGCTGGTTTGGTGGTATCTAAGTTCAAAATATAATAAACAGCTAAAACTCTAAAGAGTATTCTAACAAATTATAAATAATAGGTATAAGTGAACTAAAGAGCCTGCTGAGTTGGTTGTTACACATACAGCATCATATATGGACTGACACAAAACAAGAATCTCAAGAAAATAAAATAATGCATATATTCACCTAATGAGCTATTTGTCAGGTCAACCTTGGAGTCCACATTCTGTTTCTCTTCACCAGCATTGGCACCTTTCGTTGCCCAATTGCAACGAATTTGGCGGTTGCCAAGCCACACCCCTATACATCAGAAAAATAAGCAGACATAAACACTTGCTTAAAGCCAGATCTCCCTACTAAGATATAACTAGAAACAAGGAAAGAGAAAACATACGATTCAAGTTGTTTATCGCATTTTGGGCATCCTGAAAATGAATAATGACGAGGTGAGATGAAATAGAAGTCCAAAACATTTCAAACAAGGTTGTATATAGGGCTCAAATTTGTGACGCTACCTGCTGGTTCCTGAAAGAAACAAAACCAAACCCTCTGGATCGTCCTGTTTTCTGGTCCCACATAACCCTAGCATCTCTGCAAAAGTTGCCCAACTAAACTGGTAAGAGAGATTTATGTACTGCATAACAAGCACACAAGGCTGACTGATGAATACAATGATGGTGGAGAAATAAGGGGGGAAATGCTTACGAGCAGGTGGGGTATCCAGAGAAAAAATCAAACAAAGCAGCATCAGTGACCTCTGGGCAAAGGTCCCCAACAAAAATATTAAAATGACCTGCAAGGATGAAGATCATCATCAACGTTTAATCTCAGAATCCAGAAACTTCACATTCACACCTCCTACGATATGTATTAATATTTAAAACATTTTTCAGTTCCAAACCTGATGTGTCCTCCCTCTGAGTGCTTGTATATGCCCAATTGACTTTAATTGGCTGACCAAACCTGTTTTCTTTCGAGGGTCAGTACTCATTAGAATTATAGGTGACAAAAACAGGACAATGTTCATACAAATTAGTCTGTACAAACCAAAACACTTACAGTTGTCTACCATTGAGAGATACTATTGCAAGTGCTGCAGACCTTCGGTCATAGTATTCCACAAAACCAAAGGATGACTGCAGTGTTACAAGGGAAAGAACAAATAACCATTGTAAATCATTAAGTCATTGTAAATCATGTGCACTACTTCTACAACAGAAAACTGGCACGAACCTGTCACTGACTGCAGTTAATTAAATTAAGATTAAACAGGTCTAAAGTAATAAAGAACTAAACTTCCAATATCCATACCCCCCCCCAGTATTATATTTTATTTCAGACTGTAGTCAATATCTCATTTATGATTGCTTCACTAACAGTCAAGTTACTGCACAAATGCATCCTAGGGATCACCTTTTCTTTTCTCATGAGCTTGCACCCTTCAACCGGACCAATACTTTGGAAGACCTCCTGCAGTAGTGTGTCTGTCACTTGAAGATGGATATTGCCAACATACCTACTCAGAACATGATCAATGAGTACAGAAAAGAAGAATGCAGGACAGGTAGTCAACAATGAGTTGCAGGTTTCATGGACAGAGAGAAGAATTGATCTGCACCATAAGATGCAGACATTTTTCAATCCATTTTAACCATTTGAAAGAAGAAGAAAAACAGTGGAGGAGAGCAATATTTTTAGGAAGAGGTTGTATAGAAAAACCAATTTTTAGCTCTGCAGAAGTTCCTATTACATAAAATAAGGGATGAATTACCCCCCATCACTTACACGCTGCGGCATGTACTTGGATCAAAACCAGGAGGAACGTTTCCGCTAACAACGGACTCTATCTGCAAAAGTACACAAGTGTAAGAAAAAGGTATATGCATGATCAACGCAGATAATGATCTGATTTCAGAACACAATTCTCCTTAGTCATGTAAAAAGTATTGAAGACAGCTGGACGTAAGCAAGCAAAAGGTTAAGTGAACTTTTATGAAATGCAAGAACAGAATAAGAAAATCACAAAAAGAAAAGAAAAGAATAATGCACGGCAGATTTGTTGTTGTTGTTGTTGAGGGTTTCCCGAATCAATGTTCATTCGACTGTGCACTGTTTCTTGAGTTCCTCCATGAATGAAACCGACCGACAGGCTAGGATGGTTCAAGGATGAAGTGACGACAGACCCGCAAAAAAAAGCTTTGCTGAATTAGAGCACGATGCATGTAATCATCATCAGTTCGTTCTGACTTGGTTGTGACTGAATTTAGAGGGGAGAGATCGTGGGAAAGCGAGGGGAGATATACGAAGCTGGATGAAAGCAGCATCCAAATGTGTTGGGACTTGGGAGCGGTGCAGTTGCGTTGCGTTGCGTGCCACTAGTAGAAATCCAATAAAACGACCGGACATCAGAATAATCACTTCATCACCAAATACAAAAGGATGTTAAATTCTTCACCTAAAACCTAATATGAAAATCATGCCTACCGAGACACACCGACGGAAAGAGCAGCGGAAATTAAATTGACAGACGTGGCGGAAAATTTCAGCCGCGTAAAGCCCGTAATTGTACCGGGAAACCACCTACCCAACGAGCTCACTCGCTCACCTACGAACGCCCTACCTCCCAATCACACCAATCGAACCGGACGAAACGACAGAAATAAATGGAAGGTGGGAAGGCGAGGGGGAAGGAGAGGAGAGGAGAGGACGCTCACCGGCGGCGCGGCGAGGAGGCCAGGGTGCCCGGGGAACATGGGCGGCTGCGGCTGCTGCTGCTGCTGCATGAGCAAGGCCTGCTGCATCAGCTGCTGCTGCTGCTGTGCCGCGGCCGCGGCCGCCGCCTGCTTCATCCTCTGCTGCTGCTGCTGCATGCCGGCGACGATCGCCCGGCCCCGCGCCGATTATTGTTAGGGTTCGGTCGGTCGGGGAACGAGCGCCCCCCAACGACGGAACGGAAGAGAGGAACCAAAAGAAGAAAAAAAAGAAAAAAAAAAAGAAAAAAAATCGTCGAAGCCTCGGCGAGGGGAGAAGAAAAGGGTGGGCGCGCCGGAGACGACGGATATTTTCGCGGGCGTGCGTTATTTACTTTTCAGCCCTATGTTTTATATAAATTCGATGCAAATCGTTTATCAGTGTCGAGTTTAGTTTTACTGGTGAAGGAGAGGTGTATGTGATTTTAGAGAAAATTGAGGGGTGCGGCGTGAAGCTGGAGTTGTGCCTGCGGCCGGACGAGGAGGGGGGCGTCGGCCGTAGGCGCGGTGTTCGTGCGCCGGCGTTGAGATTTGGAGGGCTTTGGTCGCGGCGTACGTGGACGCGTTGTTGGGAGTGGGGACGTCGGCCGAAGCTTAATACGAATTCCAATGGGTGTTCCATTTTAAATTCATCTCCTCTCTCAGTCTCAGCTAAAGAAGCAGAGGATGTGTTTAGGACTATCTCTGTGTCGCCTTCATTCTTTCCTTGTCCTGGCTTTTATGTCCACCTGTCGTCAATCACGTTTGTTGTTATCTGAACCTGATGATGATAATGATATGCTGCAAAGGTAGAGTATGATTGATTCAGCTACAAGGAAACAGAGGGTGTACATCATGACCTGTTGCAATCAAACCAATAACTCAGAGTACTACTACTACTCATTCATTCGTTTCATTTCAGTTTTGGTGAGAAATTTGGAACATGTCCATGCCTAACTAGCCTGGTAATTAAGGTTTTTCGATGCTGCAGATTCGGCTCTTTTGGAAAACAACTCCTCCTTTTGTTCTCAAAATTTTATCACGTTTTAATTCATTGTTTGAACTTAAAACATGATGGTTCCTTTTTTTTTGCTGCCAGTTAGACATTTATACGAAAGTTTACAAAATCAATCACCGTGTAGACACAGGCCACTAAATTTGTTCGCCGTAGCACACTGTAAACAATATATGTGTATATTTAGACTATTCACCCACGTTTTCTGTAAAACATACTCTAGATACTTATAAGTTGCTAACGGACCGATATGCTGGTGCTTTGTCAGCGTGGAGTTAGTTATTGGCGCAGGGGAGGAGAGGTGGATGCGATCGTGGAGAAAAACGAGGGGTGAGGCGTGAAGCTGGAGTTCTGCCTGCGGGCTGCGGCACACGGGCGCCGTATGTATTGTATCTCAGTGTCGCCTTCTTTCCTTGTCTTGGCTTTTTAAGTCCACCTGTCGTCAATCACGTTTGTTGTTATCTGAACCTGATGATGATATTGGTATGCTGCAAAGGTAGAGTACGATTGATTCAGTTACATTATTATGGTCCTTCGCGCGTACTACATACAGTACTATGTTATTATATGTTGCAATGGAACCAATAACTCACAGTAGTACTTGCTTATTTCTTTTTTTTGTCACGGTAAAAAGAAACGGGCAAGTATAATACTATTCAGTCATTTTATTTCGGTTCATGAGCAATTTGGAACATGTCCATGGCCTAACTAGCCTGCTAAGGTTTTTTGGTGCTGCAGATTCAGCTCTTTGGAAAACGAAGAAAAAAATGACTTTCAATCAATCTAAACCATGTTTGTAGACTCAGGCCACTAAGCATATGGCCTCAGGACCAAACCAGCCCGTGGGTACAGCAACGGACGGCCCCGATGCAGTCCAGCAGATCTGACCGCGCCGCCGTGCGGTTTAACGCCGTCTCCTCTCTCTCAGTCTCTCAGCTAATCTAATCATCATCATTCCCAGCCAGGCCAGCTGCTGCTCCGCCGTCGCGGGCCGAGTCCTCGTCCTCGTCTCCTCTCCCCGCTCCTCCCCGACGACGGCCGGTCGCCGCCGCTCTGTCACTCCGTCTGTCTCCTCCGGCCCAGCCCGCGCCCGCCGCTAGCTAGCGCTGGCTCCCTCCTCCCCGCCGCCGGCGACCAGTCCGTGAGCTAACCGGTGAGGATTTCGCCTCTCCTTTCTCGTGTCATTTTGGCGGGATCGTCTTACAGAACCCGGGGCGACCTCTGCCTCCCGCAGTCAGCTCGCGGCGATGACCCGTGGGTGGGCGCGTGCCGGAGGGGATCTCTTTCCGTTTCCGAGGATTTGTGAGACAGCGGTGCAGTGGTTCTTGTTCTCGCCACTCCACCTGAGACACAGCCTCTCATTTTTCGGGTAGATAGATAACCTATCCGCGTTACAAAAATCGATTTTTTTCTTTCTCTGTGTAATATGCTTAGTGCCGATATATCCGTGAGAGAATGGATCGTTATGGTGGTCGGGGAAACGGAGGTGGCAGCAAATGTACACGAGTTTTGAGGCTGGACGATGTCTGTACCGTACTGGTGGAGCTACTTGGTCTCTCTTTCTTTTGGACGAACGGTGGGTGGTGCCTTCGGATAAGTAGGCGTTATCGACTCGAAAATTGGTTATTCCGTTTGCTAGGGCGCCTGCCCCTTTGGTGAAATTGGTTTGCCTTTAAGGGTGGGTGCATGCTTCCGTTAGGTGGTTGGTGGTTTCGTAACCGTATCCTAAATTGTACTCCCCCCGTTCACTTTTATTTGACGTCGTTAACTTTTGGCGTTATCGACTCGAAAATTGGTTACTCCGTTTGCTAGGGCGCCTGCCCCTTTGGTGAAATTTGTTTGCCTTTAAGGGTGGGTGCGTGCTTCCGTTAGGTGGTTGGTGGTTCTACCCTCGTATCCTGAATTGTACTCCCTCCGTTCACTTTTATTTGACGTTCGGCGTCATCTTTGACCACCCATCGTTAATTTTGCAGTGGTGTGTAATAACTCTATGGAAACAGAATCATTTAATGACTTGATTGGCTCGAAGTTTTGGATGTTTACAGTCTTTGATAGATAGGAGCTAGTTCGGGCAACAGTGATGGGAACTTTCATATCCCTCGTACTGTTTGGTACTCCCCCGTCCTGAAAAGCTTGTCGCTTTGTAGTTCATTTTTGAACTACAAAGCGACAAGCTTTCCGGGACGGAGGGAGTACATTGTTTGCAACGAAGTGCTTTCCTTTTTTTGGAAATCATACTTGTAGGGAACTCTCCCATTACTACCCTTTTACGCAAGGTTTGCATTGCATGCCATGCAGGGTTGGTCGGTTCAACAGCATTTTACTGACTGTTGGTGTAATCGTAACTATAGTGAACTTCGTGCCTTGTGATTTTAACATTGGAGAAGGGTTAAACAGAAACGTAAAGGCGAAGCGAGGTATGGATCCACCATCTTGTGATGGATTCATATCAATTATCAAGGGCTAAAATCTGGGCAATGGCTGTGTCAATAACTTATTTAGGAAAAAAGATTGGAGAAACAATTTCCTTACATCTCTTCCTAACTATGTGTGAGTGGTGCTTGCAATTGTGTGCTGGTGTTGCTGATTATGACCAACAGTTCGGACTATGAAGCTGGACCGTTGGAGAAGTATCTAAATACTTCCTACATTTAGCCAATGAATCATGAGAAGGGACATGGCTTTAATGACATAAATATTGTATTAATTAACTCCCATAATTTTGCAACAACTATGAGGTTTATTGGTAACATAACTTCTTAGTAAACAACGGGATAATACGACAGTCATTGAGATTTCACATATAACCATAAATCTAATTTTGTAAGATGTTTGATTGTTTTTCCCAAAAAGGAAAATTGATTATATGTTATTTATTCAGCAAATGTTCCTCACAAATATTTATTTTTTCAGGTATACAAATTATTTGCAAAAGTGCTATAGTACTTGATTAATAAATGAAGTCAGCAGTGTTTTCTGCAGTTGTTGTTTCTATTGGTTATACATTACTTGGATGGGATTTTGCAACATTGTTAGGTACCCTTTTCTTTTGCTGGTATTAATTTGTCATTGTAGATTACTTACATCCAATAGAAAACTCGACTATCAGTTAATGGTACTGATTGTGATTTTTATTATCTGACAGAGGCTAATCTTCATATGAAGAGGGAATTTGAACTGGTGAATGGACCTTCCATTGACAGTACAACTATAGCAGTTTCAGTATGTGGGGCTATTGTGACAACAATATTCTCTGGATCACTATTGGATTGGCTCGGCAGGCGTGCTGTACTGGTTCACTCATCTCTGCTATTATTTTTCGGCGGTGCTCTGATGTTATGGTCTCCTAACATCTATATTCTACTTCTAGCTAGGCTAATCATGGGATTAGGGAGTGGTTTGGTTTTCACCTCTGTCCCAATTTACATATCTGAAACATCTCCTCCAAATATGAGGGGATCATTGGGAACTATGCCACAGTTCATGTTCTTCTTAGGGATTATCTTCTCCTATTGCCTTATATTTTGGTTGACACTAATGCCTTCACCAAACTGGAGAATAATAATTGGTTCCGTCTTTGCTCCTTCCATCATCTACTTTGCATTGTTAGTGTCCTACTTGACAGAATCACCTAGGTGGCTTGTAAGTGGTGGAAAGATCAGTGAGGCCAGAGTTTCTCTGCAGTGGCTTAGAGGGAAGTATGATATCTCAGGTGAGGATGCTGCCTGTTGCTTCCAGATTAATTCACATGTTACTGTTTCATCTGAAGATGGTTAGTTTTGAATTAGTAGGGACTAGGGAAATGAAGTTTCTAGTCAGGGGCAGTTGTAACAGTTAATCTGATTTGGTAATATTATAGTTACGGGTCGAGTTGTGGGATGTGGGAGATTACGCTATTCCATCTATGTCTTTCCTTGCCTGGTGTTCATGTAGCCTAGGCAACGTGAAGGTACGTGACAGATTTTTTTTTTCAGCTTACCTTTAGAAATGCCAGTTTACACATTACAATAAAGGCCTCCATTCATAGGAAGTACCAAATATATGGTTTCATATATAAACAGTAGTTTTCCTCATAACATTTTTTTGAAAAGTTTAACCTCATAACTTTATATAAAAGGAAAAGAGTCAAATGTGAGACTAATCCATTTCCTCTTGTTAACATACTGAAACCTTCCCCCTCTAAAATTGTACCCTTAGTGAGTACTTGACAACCATGTACCAGCTTATCGGTTAGCCGGATAATGAGGTTTATGTAACAACTAGCTGTGAAAAAATATTAGCATGCTGCTGATCTTAATGTAGTAGTGTACAAAAGGGGGGTTGCGGGTGGTCTATTTACACATGATGCATTAACAGATGGTGTCTTGTTTTAGTGAAACAAAAAAACAACAGCAAGGCCTTTTAGTCCCAAGCAAGTTGTGGTAGGCTATTGCTTAGTAAATATAACTAAGACTAATAGTTGTTTGCACATTTATAATTTTGTCATAATCTAAAGAAGCATAAATGTATCATGACATTACATAGACTTGCAGGAGAATTAGCTCTTATTGTGGAAGGTATAGACATTACATCGGACACAGCCGCTGGTGCTCGAGGTCAAAGTTTTTCTGGAACCAGCAGCAGCCAGATTTTGCCACATAGTACTTTTTACTGGCACCTTTCAGATCCACTTGTTGATCTTCTTGGAAGCATTCACGAGAGTATGTCAGAAGCCGGAAGTAGGCTGAATAGTTTCTTTCCGGTTTTAAACAGTTTTTCTTTTGCGGAACATGAACAAGTGAACGAGCACAGGGATGAGGATAGTGAACAACAGACAAGGGATGCTTATTCTGTTGGCGAAGTTAATAACGGAAATGGTTTGCGGACTTCCCTGCTCTGGCAACCACCAAGTGCGGAAGTAAGTGATATAAATGCATCTTTTACTTCTGAAGGGAGCTCTTCACATTTAAGGAGGCACAGTACATCCGCACTAGCGCAGGAATTTATGGCTGCTTTACATGATTATGATATTGAAGAAGAAGATGAAGAAATCCATGTAACAACATTGCCTCACCAGCCTGCACGTCATGATATGGAAAACTCAGGGCAGCATCCATTCAGACAGCAAATTATGCGACTATCTGAAACAGTTGATATGAAGTTTAAATTGCGGATGCTTCTTCTACCAGGAGTGAGGCATCCCTTGTGTTATGGCATGCTAATTCAAACTCTCCAGCAGGTATAATTATGTGTCACTTGTAGTTTTTTCTCTGCAGTTTAGCACTGAGTTCAGTTCACAATCCTTCTATTATGGCAGCCATATACTCCCTCTGTTCTTTATTTATGACCTTGGTTAGCTCAATCTGCCACTTATTCTACTGACAGTTTCTATATGCTTGTTTCCTGTTTGCCGTTTCTTGAAAACAGTCTGCAGGAATCACTGTCCTTCTCCGCTGCACTCCTCAAATACTTGAACAGGTTGGAGTGGTTAGTTTGTTTACGGACATTGGACTATCTCATCATTCGACATCTATCCTCATAACCACCCTTAACGCTTTGCTGATGCTTCCTTGTATAACTGCTGCAATGCTGCTGATGGATGTCTGCGGAAGAAGGTAAACTCCACGATGTCAGCAACATGAAAATAGTACTTTTTACAGTTCACAAGTAGGAGAAATGCATACAAAAGGCCAAAATAAGAAAGGGTTTATTCAACGACATCAGTTGGTGATACTGCACTTATTTTTTTTCTATTTCTGAATCTAAATATTTTTCTAAATTTGCGGATCTGCGATTCCTCACTTTGCTTCTGAGATTCATTTTGTTCTAGGCATCTTACATATGTTTTGTCAAAACTGTGTACCGAATGTTAAATTTGTGGTGATCATGATTCTGAAAAACATGCATTTTGTTATTGAAACCAGTATTGACACACTCCTAAGTCCTAACAACTCCATGCTAAGGCATCTCTACATCTATGCAGGGCTCTTCTGCTGTTCACCACTCCAATCCTGATATTATCACTAATCATCATGTCTTTGTCCGACATTATGAAGATGGGAACTTTGGAGCACACCATCCTCTTCCACCTCACACTAACTATATGCTTCTGCTCATACGTCGTTGGTTTGGGGCCGATACCCAACATCCTCTGTTCCGAGATGTTCCCAACAAGAGCCCGTGCGACCTGCGTAAGCGTCTGTTCGTTGTCCTTCTGGTTCGGTGGGCTGCTTTCAGCGTACTGCTTCCCGGTGATGCTGAGTACGATCGGACTTGGCGGAGCGTGCGGGGTCTACGCTTTCATGTGCTGCCTCGTTGTTCCTTTCGTTTACTTTCGGATTCCGGAGACGAAGGGGCTTCCGTTGGAGATCATTGCCGAGTTCTTCAAACTTTCCAGGCATGGTTATGTACAGTAGAGTGTTGGATACTGATGTTAGCCCAGGCTGACTGAGCGCTGATATGTATGTACATATGACAAATGTAGCGTGCGTGGTGGTTATAAATTGTGTGGTTATAATAGTTTGGTGATAGTGTTTGTAGCAGTTTGTGTTTTACCTTGTGTTTAGATTGGCCATATTGCTTGGTAGCGATTCTTTTTGTTCATTTAGAGACAAATGGCCTATCAAAATGCTGAAGGCTGAGCTGGCTCAAACTGCTGAACTGCATCTTGTCCATCGATCTGCTGCTGTAGTCCCCATGTTTTCAGCTCCCAAAACTCACTGGCCAACCACTGGAGCGCAAGAAAAAGCCAAGGAATCGCCATAGACGTACGGAAAGCTGGAAGCACGCTCGAGGAAGAGGCTGTGAGATGTGATCACCCTCATAGCCGCAGCGGAGGACGGTGGCGGCGCTCTCTAGGCGTTCATAGCGTCATCCCAAGTGTTACAAAATATTATGTGGAACACTGTACTATAAACGACGCTTTGGCCGAGTGGTTAAGGCGTGTGCCTGCTAAGTACATGGGGTTTCCCCGCGAGAGTTCGAATCTCTCAGGCGTCGTAATATTTTCTCCTTTTTTGTTCCACTTCTTCATCTTTTTTGATGAATATAAAAATCATTCTCATTGCCATTTCCAGTAGACTTGAAACACTAATTTCTTTTGGCATCACTGATCCACGACTGAGCCAAAGATCTAAGCTCATGCCTGTTTGAATCTGAAAAATATCTGCAACATCTTGCCACACCATTTTTTTTCTTCTACACAACAATTGAAGAAACTGGTGAACATTGTGAAATAACCAATTCACAGCAAACTAGTAGCCAAAAATTACTACTAGTACTACCAACAGCAGGAAGTAGGAATCTCGGGAGGGATTGAAAGCCTCCACACTGCACATATAGGGATTTAGGCTATTCACACTCGTTACTCTATACTTTACTCTATACACTATTCCTTTTCTACTTTTACAGTATTTACTCTAAATTTACACTGTCCAGCATCGTTTACAGTATTACCAGTGCGAGCAGTCTTATACAGGGAGCACAGGGTCCTGGTTTTGCATATCTAGAACTGTTATGATCACATGTCAGATCGTGTACACACGTGTCATCAAATAGCTGGAATACCATTGTCAAACTGCATATATCTTTTATTCAAATCAATTGAATAAAAGTTCTTAGCTGTACAATACTAGCAAAGATATCTTAGCTGTACAGATCAAGATATCTTAGCTGTACAATGCTAGCAAAGATGATCATAGCCATTTCCGGAAACTACCTTTTATATTATTAAATACTCTCCATCTGTTCTAAAATAAATTGCATTTATGACAACTGATTTAGTTCAAATTGAACTAGATTTTTTGTCCTAAACGTCATATATTTCAGAACGGAGGGAGTGCTTCTATAATATTGCAATTATTGAGTATTTTTTATATTTTAAGTTATTTACATAATACTGCAATTACCGAGTACTCACTCTGTCCCATTTTAAGTTTATTTATGTAATTAGTCAAAGTCAAACTAACCCAACTTTCATCAAGTTTTTTTAAAAATATTATTTTCATAATAATATTTAGTACCATTAGATTCACCATGAATTGTATAATATTCATAGCATATTTATTTTGTGTGCTACATGATAATATTTTTTATGAACTTGGTCAAAGTAAGAGTAGTTTGATTTGGACCAACTTCAGAAATAAATTTCCCGTGGGAAGTAGGAGTACTTTTGATACTATTGAATTGTTCTATAATAATTTAAAAATCAAGGAACTATATAAGTAATGTTGTGATGTACGGTTATCAGGCACAACCATCCAGAACACTTGCTCTCTCTCACCAGTCATCACACTATTAATTCATGATTGGTATGATGAGGAAGATGTTGCTACTCATGATGGTCACCCTCGTCGTCTGTGGTTAGTGAACAGACTAGTTAATTTTTTCGTCCGTGCCTGTATGATGATGATACCAAGTTGTATGTTCAATTACTTCATACCTGATCTGATGAATGGTTGCAGAGATGATGGTGGCGCAGGTCGCTGGTGATGATTTTAGTTCCTGTGATGATCCCGAAACCTACAGTTGTTTTGGACGTTGCTTTGTGAAAGGCAAGTGCGGTGAATGTTGCAGGTGTCAAGGCTACGTGCGAGGCGCATGCGAACAACTCGACTGCAGGTGTTGCAGAAAATGAACAAATCAACCTGCCTACATGCAGGTGTATGTTCTACTTATAAATTGTAATATCTCTGGAAATTAATAAAACTCTCTTTCGGGACTACATGATAGCTTTGTGTATGTGGATTTGGGTAGAAAAAAAGGGATATTATAATTTTTGATGCATTGAAAAACAGAGAGCCCCTTTACTAAATGTTCAGTGTCCTAGATTCTTGATTCTAAACAGAAGCTTCTGCAATTGATCTACATTCAGCTTTTACAAAGAAGGGACACCGTCCTCTTTCATAACTAAGTACT
This sequence comes from Tuctoria greenei, assembly GCA_036927565.1. Taxonomy (NCBI): domain Eukaryota; kingdom Viridiplantae; phylum Streptophyta; class Magnoliopsida; order Poales; family Poaceae; genus Tuctoria; species Tuctoria greenei. The sequence continues at coordinate 164,468,699 of JAYESD010000009.1, read as the reverse complement.
CCCTCCATCCCACAATAGATGTTGTTTCAGACAAAGAAAACAACTAAAAAAGAGCTAGAGTTGGCTGTCTTGGTGACATCTATTGAGGAAAGAAGGGAGTATCAAAATCTAGGAATTCCCATTTTCTAGCACCATTACGATAAGATTTCCTATTTTTTCAGGGAGCTCAGTAGTTACTGTATTTTTTAGTTCCAGTTACCTCAAGAGAACTAAGGTCTCAATATATTTAAGACTGCAACCTTGTGAAAAGTTATGTTCTTCTAAATCCAATAGACATACAGATAGAAATAAACGGAGAAATAATAAATGGATTGATTGAAACCTATGCCGATGATACATCTTTATAAGAGGTCATGTGATGTCTCTTGGTTACAAAGTCAATGTGCGACTATTATTCTAACACATACAACTCTGAAACTCAAAAAAGATGGCATAAGACTAACATCATGCGGAAAAACAACATGCAATTGACTTGGTCGTAGCTGCTGCCCTGCCACATGTTGTTGCCAATAGGCATGGCCATTATATATATATATATATATATATATATATATGTATATATATATGAATAAAACATTAATTTGCATCTATCCAATAAAAAGTTGATGTATACACACATAATCAAATGTGATATGTACCTTGCATTCATGGTTGCATCTATCTGATAAACAAGATGAAAGTGACTTCACTCTCCATGTATTAAGCAATGCAAGCTATCCGGCAATGGACATTAAACCATGTGTTGGATTCGCAGATTAAGATATCTTAGATGTACAATACTAGCCAACAAGATGATTATAGTCTTCTTTAAAACTACTGTAAATTACTTAGTACTTTTTATATTATTAAATTACCCCCTCTATTCTAAAATAAATGTCATTTAAAACAGCTAATTTAGTTCAAATTGAACTAGATTTTTCCTCCTAACTACAAGAGAGCAATTCTATAATACTGCAATTGCTGGGTATTATTTATATAATTAAGTCGCTTCTATAATACTATAATTGTCAAGTACTCCCTCTGTCCTGTTGTAAGTTTATTTTTGAAGTTGGTCAAAAGTCAAACTAACCTAACTTTGACCAAGTTTATAAAAGTTTTATTTTTTGTAACATCATATTAGTAACATTAGATTCACCATGAATTATATTTTCATTAAATAGTTATTTTATGTGGTAATTACTTATATTTTATTTATAAACTTTGTGAAAGTTAGAACAGTTTGACTTTTACCAACTTTATAAATAAACTCCTAATGGAACCAAAACTACTTTTTTATACTATTAAATGTCTTCTATAATAATTTAAGACCAAGGAAATTATAAGTAAAGTTATATTTTCATAGCTCTATCTCATTAGATGTTCATTTCTAGAACCGATTAAAGTCAAACTAATATAACTTTCACCAAATTTATAGGAATAATATTAATTTTTGCAACACCAAATTGTGATTTTGTAGTATACTTATTTATTATGTTAGATGCTAATACTTTTTTACTATAAACTTGGTCAAAGCTAATTAGTTTGATATTGACTGATTTTAGAAATAAACTTGCTATGGGATGGAGGGAGTACTTTTTATGTAATTAAATTACTCCTATAGTACTGCAATTACTGTGTATTTTTTATATTATTAAGTTGCTTCTACAATAGTATTGCATTTATGGAGTATTTTTCTATACTATTAATTTTTTTCAATAGTAATTTAAAATCAACAAAATATATGAGTAATGTTGTATTTTCATAGCTCGATCTGTTTTGAAGTTCATTTCTGAAATGGTACAAAGTCAAACAAATCTACCTTTGACAAAAATTATAATAAAACATTAATTTTGACAACGCCGGAGTATTACCATTGATTTACCATGAATTGCATTTCCGTAACATACTTATTTTATGTGTTAGATGCTATTTTTTATAAACGTGGTTAAATTTAGATTATTTTGACTTTGATCAATTCTGGAAATAAACTTGCTATGAGATGGAGAGAATAGTTTTTCTACCTGCAATAACCGAGTACTTTTTATATTATTAAGTTGCCTCTCTATAATACTGCATTTATGGCTTACTTTTTATATTATTAAATTGCCTCTATAATAATATTAAAACCGGGAAAATATATAAGTAATGTTGTGATGTATGGTTCCCAAGCATAGCCATCCAACAACACTTGCTCTCTCTCATCGGTCATTACACTCTTCATTCACGATTAGCATGACGAGCAAGACGTTGTTTCTTTTGATGGTTGTCCTCGTCGCTTCCGGTTAGTGAACAAACTAGTGTTTTTTTCAGCCGTGTTTGTATGATGATGATACCCAATTGTATGTTCAATTGCTCGATACCTAATCTGATGACTGGTTGCAGAAATGATGGTGACGGAGGTTGCTGGTGGTCCTGATAATTCATGTGATTTTTATGAAAACAAGAACTGCCCTTGGAAATGCCTTAGGAGAGGCCATTGCGGCCAGTGCTGCAGGGATCACGGCTATGCTCGAGGCTGGTGCAACGCGTTATACTGCAAGTGTTGCACAGAATGAATAAAATAAATCTACCATGCATGTATGCTCTACTTAAAAATTGTAATGTCTCTGAAAATCAATATAACACTCTTTCGAGATTCCATGATTGCCTTGTGTATATGGATTTGGGTGGAGAAAATGGGAGAGTATTTTGTGGCAAGCTCACACAAGTGTATGAAGATCCCAATGTACACACCAGTTACACGTCCTGAAGTTTTTTGTGGCAAGTTCACAAGTGTATGAGATTCTCAACAGCCAAACATTTTCGGACCATGTGGTGAGCAGCAGGTTGCCCACTTACTATATGGGACACTCCTCCCGAGCGCCGGTGGCAGCGTCGCCGCGGCACTCCAGCGCGGCGACGTGCTTTTCGTGCATTGTGATGAGGTCCGGGTGCCCGTACATGGCCGCCGCGACGGCGTAGCAGCCGAGCACGTAGACGAAGGCCAGGGACACGAGCCCGAAGAGCTGGAAGTCGGCGAGCTGCTCGGACCGCTCCTGCGCGGCGTGGCCGCGGCACTCGACGCGGCCGTCGGCGTCGCGGGCGCAGCCGGCGGGGAGCATGGGCCCGTACAGCGCGAACGCGGCCTGGTAGAACCAGAGGCCCTGCAGCGCGACGAGCGCGCCGGCGGCGAGGTCGGCGGGGAGGCTGGCCGGCAGGATCGCGCAGAGGACGGTGGCGGCGACGCAGAGGCCGACGAGGACGACGAGGAGGCGGTGGTAGTAGCCCTCCAGCCCCGCGTGCGTGGTGGAGTGGAAGTAGAAGAGCACGAACTCCGCCGTGAACGCCGTCGCGGCCGCCAGGCACAGCGCGCCGTCCGACAGCGGCAGGTACCTGCGCCGGCGACGGTCAGTCATTGGCTGCAGGGAGCTGAAAACTCAGCCTGAGGTAGATTATGTTCATAATGAGGTCATCATCGCTGTGTGGTACGTACAGTACATCATCATAAAGGTAATCAGTACTCTAAATTGTCGACAATGGTTGCTGGCAGGGACAAGATCAGTTAGTAAAGGTTGTGCAGAGATTCCACTCTGCTGACATTATGATTGCAGGGGAAAAGGTGAAGCAGGGACTCATCATCCCAGTGAGATCAAACTGGGACCCCATCACCCCAGCAACAATCAAATGCAAAACAGAGTCAGCCAGCACTTGAGAGCTCAATCCTTGGAGACTGCTGAAGCGAAGCTACTCGTGCCAGTCTCTATTTTTGCCAAGTTGTGATTGTGACCACATTGCTTTAGCGAGCCTGGACCAGCCAATCCTTCCTGTGGTGACCGTTCTTTTTCTGGAACCAAGAGACGCGACACCCCAACTGTCCAAAACGAAGCAAGGAATCCTGCCTGCGCCACCCAACTAATCCAACCACTCGAGTCCGTATCGCCTTTTCCTTGCCAATAAATTCGCATCAAGTACGAGACGGCCATGACAGTTACCTGATCGTCGTGTTCATGATCCTTCGATCCAAACCAAAACGAAAAGAATGCATTTTTCTTGAAAAAGGAGAACAATTTTAAGTTTTGATGATCCATGGCGGTGAGTAGGTGACGGACCTGGTTTTCTGGGAGAGGAGCGCGAGCGCGCCGAAGAGGAAGAACATGAGGAGCATGCCGCCGTGCTCGAGGTCGTTGAGGTGGGCCGGGTTGACCTCGCCGCCGTCGCCCGCGAAGACGCGGAGGTGCGTGGAGTAGAGCACCTCCACGCACATGTCCGCGAACGCGCCGCCGGCGATCACGTACAGCTCCAGCAGCCGCAGCCACGAGGAGGAGGAGCCGACGGGGTTCCAGGCGCGCACGCGGAAGGCGGAAGGGTCGGCGGCGAAGCGCGCCACCGAGGACCAGACCCGCCACAGCCCCACGACGAGGAACAGCGTGCCCGGCACCACGTGGCCCTTGAACGATCCCATCGCCGACTCGGCGCCGGCGGTGGCGGTGGCGGTGGTTGGTAGGTCGTTCGTTCACCTGGGATCTCGATCTGACTGACCCAAACAAGATTCGATGGGCAGCAGGCGACCGACAAGGAAGAACAGATGATGGCGCAGGCACGGCAGCGAAGAAGCGAGAGGGAGTGATGAGTGGTTCGATTCGGACAGGATCATTGCTTTATCATGAGAGACGCAGCTGCTGCCGGAGGTTGGGATCCGGACGGCAGCGAAGCTCGAGACGTGTCGTTGCTGCCACTCCCCTCGGTGTCCAGCTCTCGGTGTCAGTCACCACTGCTACTGACTGCCGCTGCCGATCCGCTGATCTGACAGCTTGACAGTACACTACCGAGTCAGTCTCTGCATCAGCATCAGCATGAGTGTAGCGTCTGTATATTCAGCCCAATTCCCTTCCTCTAGATCGGCCAAACAGCCCAACAAGCAGTACCCTCCTCTCGCATCGTTCCTCACTCGCCTCTCCCATCGTCAGCGAAATTTTGTTCTTCCTTTCACATTGGTGTAACGTGGTTACCTACCAGTTTATATAACATAGTTGTTCGTAGTAGCATTGTTTTATCTGCTTAGTTCTGCCAGTCGATAAGTACAACAACTGCATACTCCCTCCGTCTTTAAATACTTATCGTCTTCTATAAAAAATGAACAATAAGACGACAAATATTTAAGGACGGAAGGAGTATATTAGAGAGAGCAAACCAGCTCAGCTGTAGCAGCTATGGTTGACACTGTCAGTGCCCTTCTTGAATTGCTATCCAGTTTTGTTGTTATAGGTACTAACTCTGGTAACACAAATAGAATCTTTTAAAAGGGTGTATATTTCGCATTTACTATGGTTGAAATACAATTTTCTGAACCGATTGTTAATCCTAGTGTCCTTCCCAGCTAACCATGCATGTTGTTTGTTTATGCAGGAACGTAATGAACAAATTGTGGTAGATACAATCAGTACGTGGATCATAGATCGATCGGTTTCTTCACTTGTTGAGAATGTAGTTTCTTTACAAGCCCGATAAGACGCCACAATTTATTTACTAGCACAGTGCACACGCCGAACGCCACACTAGTTTATTTATTACTCTCGGTGTAGGGAGCATCGGAGTTAGCTTTGGATCACTCGCGCCGCGCCCTGACCCGCAGCCGGAGGCCTTGCTGCTCGCGTGCTAAACGGCAGCGCACCCACCACCGCAGCCTGAGCCACAGCCTGAACCGCAACCACCAGACCTGACAGTGTTACCCTTGGATCCCTCGATGATCACGGCGCTACAGCCACCACCACACCCTGAACCACAACCACTGGACTTGACAGTGTTGTTCTTAGACCCTTCGATGATGATGGCGCTACAGCCACCACCGCAGCCTGAACCACAGCCACCGGACTTCACAGTGTTGCCTCTGGACCCCTCGATGATCACCGCACTACAGCCACCACCGCAGCCCGAACCACAACCACTGGACTTGAAAGTGTTGTTCTTAGACCCTTCGATGATGATGGCGCTACAGCCACCACCGCAGCCTGAACCACAGCCACCGGACTTCACAGTGTTGCCTCTGAACCCCTCGATGATCACCGCACTACAGCCACCACCGCAGCCCGAACCACAACCACTGGACTTGACAGTGTTGTTCCTAGACCCTTCGATGATCATGGCGCCACAGCCACCACCACAGCCTGAACCACAACCACCGGACTTCACAGTGTTGCCTCTGGACCCCTCAATGATCACCGCGCTACAGCCACCACAGCAGCCTGAACCGCAGCCACCTGACTTCACAGTGTTGCCCTTGGACCCCTTGATGATCGGCACACTACAGCCACCACCGCAGCCTGAACCACAGCCACCGGACTTCACAGTGTTGTCCTTAGACCCCTCGATGATCACCGCACTACAGCCACCACCGCAGCCTGAACCACAGCCACCGGACTTCACATTGTTGTCTTTAGACCCTTCGATGATCACCGCACTACAGCCACCACCGCAGCCTGAACCACAGCCTCCAGACTCAACATTGCCGCCATCCTTGGAGCCTTCAACTACCATGGCAGAACCACAATTGCCACTGCAGGCACCCCCACAGCCACCGGGCTTGACATGGCCGGCCTTGGTGCTCAAGTTAACCGCGTTGCCACAGCCGCCGCCGCAGCCACCTCCACAGCCACCGGACTTGGCATGTTCAACCTCGGTGCTTGCCTTGACAACAATGGGGCCGCAGCTGCCACTGCATCCACCACCGCACCCAGCAGACTCCCTCTGGCCAATCCCGCCACCGTTTGCAGACACCGTGTCACTGCCGCACACGGCACCACAAGTGCCGCATTTTGCAGGAGTGGTGCCAGCTGCTACGACGGTTGCTGCTTCTGGCACCGTGGTAGTGTCAGTCCCAGACACTACATCCTTCTGAACCATGGTGCCTGTGATGAGCCCCACACTGTCTTCGCCATCGGCTTCTGTGAGTAGGAACGATACCACGATCCAAGGAAGCAGGAACCATTGCTCATTCACCTGACAAAGGAAAGAACATGAGTATGCTACGATAATATACAAGGAAAACTGAGGTCCTCTTCAAGACATCATACTAGAACTAAGCACGCACCATGATTAACTGAGACTTAGTGTCGAGCAAAGCAACCGCTTTTCCATATGGCTGTTGAGCAGAGAATTTCACTGCAGTGACTGCTGATGCATCCTCTGAGTGATGGTTGCAGCATGTACGTTCATATTCCAGCCTCCTTCCTCGGTAGAGTTTGACCTGGCTCAAACAAAAGAAGTGTCTTAACTTGAGTTTGATGTATGATTACACATGGTATGGTTGATGTATGTTTGTTGTAAATCTGCGATTTGAGCTGAAGTCATACATACCAGTTTGTTGTCACCTTTGAGCTGGAGTATACATCCATCATCACCATTGCTTGGTTTGATGTCATTACAGATTGATATTTTGGATTCCGTCAGTGTCCACTTGTTTTCCTTGAATTCTGCTAACTGAAATTCCTTTTTTGATGTTTTTTGAAGTCCGACTAATTCTTGAATGAAAGCCATGCCGTTTTTTGCCTTGTGTGTTCTGAGGTAGAGGGGAGTCATTAGTCACTATCTACTCCCTCTGTCCCAAAAAGCTTGTCGCTTTGTAGTTCAAAAATGAACTACAAAGCGACAAACTTTTTGAGACGGAGGGAGTATTTGCCAGATAGCATTAGGTTCTAATTAATTACTCCCTCCGTCCCTAAATACTTGTCATCTTTTTATTCATTTTTGTACTAGAAGATGACAAGTATTTAGGGAAGGAGGGAGTAATTAACATCACATTGTTATCTGAATGAATTTTCCCTTTACCCTTCCCGACCTATGATTTGAACACAGGATAAGCACTTAAAAGTCGTGACTCCCTAGTCCCTACCACAAGAAACACATCCTCATAGTTGTATAATTTGGTACTAAAAAAGACCGCAATAAATGAAGTTCTTCCTGATCTCACATCAATGATGAGATAAAAATTGCTACATAAAATGATTATCATCAGCATTCAGCTCCTACTTCAGATGCAAGTTTCCCACTTTGGATACATAACACAACTTGAAAATTGAAAGAGTAAACTGGCAATGCCAAAAAAAAATGAAACAGGGGGGTAATGGGCACTACATTGTGATAGTACTAATCAGCACAAAATGCAGTTCTGATTGTTCCTATCTGTTAATACAGACTGATAAATAACTCACTTCTTTCATGAGGGAAGAAAAGTACCTTAACTGAAGACGGATGAGCTCAGTGCCAAAATCATACATGAAAACAGCCCATATGCTCATCTTTTGATCCTTGATCGAATGTGGAAATAGACAGGTTTTCAGAGAAAAAGGCTCCATCCTGATCATATTAAGCACCTGCTGAGCGCTGGTTAGGACAGTAGTCGAGGCGGCAACTCGAAGACCAATAGGAGGAGAGGTGGCATGCCCACAATGAGGTTTCAGTTCAAACCACCTTTCAAAGGAGAACTTAAAACCAGGACCTGCCAACTCCTCCAAATGGATAGAAACCTTCCCTATCTGTTCTGATTTCTTAGAGCCATGATCAACCATTAATGTCAGAACTAGTTCACCGTACGGTTCACATTGGAGACCGACTCCAATGCCCTTCCCTACAATGGCTGCAATATCCAACCTGCCACCATCACTGATGAACTTATCCGGTTGATTTTTTGTGAACCGTACATATACACTTTCCTTTGGAATTGCAGGTGGCAGATTCTTGATGTCCACAATTTGTAAAAATAACTGTATAGGAGGTAAATGTTCAAGTCAAAAAATAAAATTAGTAGAAGCATCTAGCAGGGGAAAATGCTTACATAAGAAGTTACCATGCCAATTACATATTCAGAAAAGTATGTAACTAATAGTACTTAGAACCGAGATTAGAACATGCCACATGTTGAATCATACTGTTATTGGATCTATTTGATTTACTTCTGTAGCTGTTTCAAGAATAGAGTGGCATACCTCGACAAATGTTAACCTGATAACATTAAGATGTCTCTTAGCTTCGCATATACCTTGCTCATTATCAACCTCACCACTAAATATATGAGGAGTAGATGTCACAGGAGATGGCAAGTTGCCACGGTACATCGCACCAGCCTTCCAGTATCTGACGCCGAAGGTACTCTCAAACTGTTCAGTAGTCCCAGTAAATCCAACATCAAGTTTCTTCCCTTCAGATCGATCAGCGTCAGTGTCATCATGCTCGAGAACTTTCCCAAGAAGCTTCAACATGTCATTGCGGTAGGTAACAGGATGCAGCTGGTGAGTGTGCCACATGAGATCCACGTCATAGGTCGGTACACGGAAGAGCTGCATTCCTTTCTCTTGATTCATCTTGATCAGATACAAAAACCCTTTGTATCGAGCTAAAGCTTCTTCAAGAAAATGCTGATGATACATGGTCGGTGTTCCAACCTACCAGAAGAAAAAAAGTAAAGCATCTGACTTCTTAACTTATGTGTGTCGATTAAATTCGAAGAGCAATCTCTTGCATGTTGTCCAATAAAAAAATATGTACAGTTTCGGACTTTCTGTAACTGATCAATTAAACTAGGAGAACAATCTCTAGTGTTCAGTCCAAAAAATAAGAGATAATTTCTGAAAGGTTCATGACTTTCTGTGACCTAGTGCATCAATTTAACTAAGAGAACGATTTTGTTTGTGTGGTTCAAAAACCTGTATCACAGAGATACATATCATATTTCCCTAGAAAAAGATACATAACACACATTGGATAAGGATTGTGAAAATACCTGATAATAGAAAGAAGTTTGTCTCTTAACAGCTGCAACCAAATCATATGAAATGCCCTCTGCAGATTCAGAGCTAACATACGTGGCAGTGTCAGAAGAGCTGTTGTACTCCAACTCAAAGGGCTCCTCAGGATACAACTCTGCCCAAACTTTCTCTGACTGAAGCTTTGATGTTGTTTGAGTGGACGACTCAACTTTGTCATTGTCCAGAATTCTACCATACACTTTCTTGCAGTCCCTTATGTATTGTACCTGAATATGTACAATGGATAATTATTTCTCTTAGTTCTGTGAACAGCATCGTGAAACATGATGCTCGATCAACTAAACACTTGCATCTCAACAGTCCCAGATACAGGAAACATCTTGTATGTCAGCTCATTCCATTCGATGGATGATCGTGTAAAAGATGCGTACCGGGTTAAGCCGATGGCAGTGCCATATCCACTCACAGTCAAGAGGGACAACCAATGGCCCTTCTACAACAGCAGCCTGAGTGTGTTTGGCGAGGAGGGGAAGCCAGCAAGCCTTATACCTAATATATACCAACAGAATCAAAGAGAAATTTTTAAATGGCAAGAATATTGGAGCATACATCAGAATTAATTGACCTTTTTTGGGGAGAACACTTGGAGAAGCTCCAAGTTTAAAAAATCATATCACCTATGAGTAATTCATTATGGTAATAACTTAAGTGCAAAAGAAACATGCATGACACTGACTTCTAAAGTGAGCCGGATCATTTCATTTTGTGCTCAAAATTATCCAGGGGATGCCAAAACTGTTGCCATATAGGTCATCTGCATTTTTTACAGTCTTCATCTGAAATCTAACCCCGTACTAAAAATCTTTATTCACTAACTAGCGGTTTTCGCAAACAAGTTGGCATCAATTGTTTTTTTTCCTCCAGACGAATTTTGCCATGATTTAAGTTGCAGAATTATTCATTCCAGGCGCTAGAGAGTACAGTAATAAGGAGTTCAGTCTTTTAAGCTACTTCATCCAGCAACATCCATGACGCACGCAGGCATGAAACGTCCTTGCAGTCTTGGAACAGCCTGAACGGAATCTGAAAGGGGGGAAAAGAATTTGTCGAAGAAGAGATGGTGCGCATCCGTACCTGCGTATGGCCCGGTCGAGGAGGGGGCCCTCATAGAGCCACCGGCGGCGATCCACCGCCTCAAGGAACTCCAGCTGCCGCCGCGCCGCCGGGACGAGGTCCGCGCCGACCTCAACCTCCCGCTGAGCCGCCGCCCACCGCGCAGCCTGCTTCTCGTCCATCTCCTTCCACCGCCCAGCCACCTGCGGAAGGTTGTCAGGTCAACGGCACCAGTAAGCAGCGGCGGTTACTTGTACCGTTACAGCGAGGCCGCGATCGGGCGGGGTCGTTGGCTCGTTGCCGCCACCGACGGCGAGGGAATCGTCACTCAGAGACCAATGTTACTCGGGGTTTGCTCGTTTGGCTTCGGATTTTAAAGATTGAATTTTTATGCGAAACACTTAAGGATTGAATTTTTATGCGAAACGCCTAGTGACTTTATTCCACATCGGATTCGTCTTCTTAAGCCGTCGAAACAGTCACAAACACGGCAACAAAATTCTAACAATTATTCACAGCACAATAATGATGAACCGGAGAGAAAATCTTTCTTTTTTGTGTGTGGGGGGAAAACAGAGTACGATCTCTTAATTCAAGAAGAAGAAGAAGAGAAAATCAAAGAGACGAAGAACCTGAATTGCTAGTAGCACGGGATACCAGGAAAGTGTGATCAGAACAAGAACCGTGTTACCTGACTCTGAGAGATTTTACTCCCGGATCGGAAGAGAGAGGTCGAGCTAGGAGACTGGCAGTCGTGCCTCTGCTGCTGCTGCGGCTGCCGCTGCTGCTATAATCCGTCCCTATTTATACAGGCAGGCAGCAGTTGGTGCAGACCAGACGCAATCCACAGCGAGGAAAGGAAATAAATACTCAACTGAAACCGCATCGCTTTCATATCCATCTTACCATACCATCATCATCATCATCATTCGTCAAGGCATGAACACTAGCAGGATTGAGCACTTTAAAACCGCATCGCTTTTGCTTGCCCGTGGAAGCAAAGAAGGGCCGTATCGATCCGTTTGTTTGTTTGTTTGTTTGTTTCGGGCGTTTCAGATTTGTCCGCTTCTCTGCTAGCAGTATTGGTGGTTGATGCCTTCATCCGTATGTATGCTTTACATCTGAGGGGGAAACAAAACTGTACTACTACTGAGTGCAGGTCAGAGAGAAAGAGCTTGATCTGCTCATCCCGGAAAACGAACTTGATGGAAGTTACACTCATCGTGCTCCTGGGATCTCGACCGGGGCTTCGGCTTTCCTTGACCATGTTTCACTGTACGTCCAGCCAAAACTGGCACTCTGCATCGTCATAACGTGGTGTGCATGACATGCGTATCCGTGTCGAGGCTTGTACGCATCGAAGATCGAACTCCTCCTCCATGACCGTCCGTCTGGTTGCAGGTGGTCGTTGTGCAGTTGCGTCTGTGTCTGGTAGCGTCGTACTACAACGTGGTGTGCCGAGTACAGTAGTACGGAGTACGTCGCAAGGAACGAGCATTGTACTGTACTGCGCCACAGCGCATCTGCAGTACAAGAGCCCACCAGCACCAGTCTCTGGTTATGTTTGCGCACCTGCTATGTTCGTGTGACATGATTGATTGATCGGTTGGACAGTTATATATGTGTTACTCCCTCCGTGCCATAAAGACGGAGGTTTTGAGCTTGCAAGTTTGTCTCATAAAAATTGTCTTCTTAACATGTAAAGTGTGTAGTAATTTAAAGTCAACATTAAGTTTCTCCAATCAGCTCCAACCAGTGTTGTTCCCCATACCTAGGAACTCGATGTCAGCCAATAGTGAGAGTTAAAGTTGAGGGTACATGCGTCATTTACATGCTCAACTATTATGTCTAAAAAATGCTAAAACATCTATCTTTGTGGGTCGGAGGGAGTAGTTCTTAGTATGCTTAGGATCGATGCTAGCAATGTTTGATTAGGAGTACTTAGGACTAATCTAAATTAACAGATACACTTAAGCACAATTAGACAATTAATCTAATGACTTACACTAATAATTAGACAGACAATCATGGAGACAGAATAGATCATAGATGACGCATAGGGATTAGAGAGAGAGAGAGAGATATATATATATATGAGGGTTACCATCGGTTGGTCCACCCGATGCCATTGGGCTCAGGGGATGATCGCTATAGACTAGGTCGGTGCAGGTAGTTCGTCGATGCAGTGGAGGCTCACCGCAGCGATGGTAGCCTTCCCCTCGTTCCGCACGCTAATAGACCGGGTTAGGGTTTTAGGGAGAGTCTTAGACTCGTGATCAACTTGTGAATCAGATTCCCGGCATCTCCCCTCTTTTTATTGTCCCGCGGGCGAGAGGGGGCCGCACCGAACGGGAGTGGGTTGCGCCCCCGATCAGGGCGCGTGGGGAGAGTCAGACCCGGCTGTGGTTGTTGCCCACGTGGACCAGGATCACAACAACTAACATTCTCCCCCTTGATCTCGGGTCCTTAACTTATTTTCTTATTTTACTGAATTAATCTTACACATATCTTTTTTGCTTTGACATAAAGGGCACGACACATCAAAACAGCTATTTACGTACTGCTTGACTCGAAGACCACGATACATCTCACAAATAGAAATAGTCTTACACTATGGTGGCCTCTTAGAATCTAGAATATTATCACAGGGTCTCCCTTAAACTCATGTCGGCTACGTGTTCACTGAACACGTTGGGTGGGAGGCCCTTAGTTAGCGGATCTGTAAGCATTTGCTTAGTACTGATATGCTCGAGACTAATTGTATGATCCTAGATTTTCTCTTTTACAACATAGTACTTAATATCGATGTATTTGGCAGCACCACTCGACTTGTTGTTGTGAGAGTACATTACTGTTGGCTAATTATCGCAGTATAATTTAAGTGGTTTATAGATGCTGTCGACTACTATAAGACCGGAAACAAATTTCTTAAGCCAAGATGCCTGCTCGGTGGCCTCATAACAAGCAACAAACTCAGCATACATTGTGGACGATGTAGTGATTGCTTGTTTGGAGTTTTTCCACAATATAGCTCCATTCGCGAGGGTGAATATGTAACCTGACATGGATTTCTTAGTGTAAGGATCGAAACGGCCAAGAGGGGGGGGTGAATTGGGCTTTTAAATTTTAAAGCAATTTAAAAATTTTAATTGTTAAGCCCCAATTCCCTATGCAAGTCAACTACGCAATCAAGAGAGTTAAGTGCGGAATAGTAAAGCGTAATCGTAAAGGGGTAGGGAGAGGAATGCAAACGCTCGAAGACACGGAGACACGGCGATTTTTCCCGTGGTTCGGTAAGATCACTAGGATCTTCCTACATCCACGTTGTGGCACCCACCAAAGGGTATTGTCACTCCCAAGTCACCAAGACGAGGGAATCCACTAACTTTCTCCGTTCGCCATCTCCGGCAAGGTGGAGCTCAAGCCTTGTACAACTTCGATCCTCCGGGCTTCCACAATTGTCTTGGCAAGATCCGGAGCAATCTCTCTACTCTCCTCTTGATACAAGGTGAATGCAATCACCAAGAATGCACTCCCTCACGACTCTCACTGGTCTAGAGACTCCACTCACCCAGAGAGGACGCACACAAGCTTCTCTCTAGCTAGGTCTAGCCTATATCTTGAGGTGTAGATGGACGAAAAGGGTGTGTAAATGATTGTTCTAGGTCTTGGACACTTGAGGATGTGTGGGCATGCTCTGGTTGTCAAGTGTTGTCAAAATGACTGGTGGAAGGGGGTTAAATAGCCAGCCCAACTGAATTAGCCGTTGAAAAAGTGGGCCGATTACTTTTTCTGTGTACATCGGATGATCCGATGACCCCCTTTTCTGAGCATCGGTCTAATTAGATTAGCTGACGTCACTGTGTCAGAAGTGACCGTTATTCGATCGATGATGCACCTTCTTAATCATCGGATGATCCGGTGAGCTTTGTCTTTAGACTTGGTCCAGAAATAATGTTTCTGTTGAATTAGACCGATGTTCACTTTGCTTCTGCATCGGATGATCCGGTGAGTGTTTCTCCAGAATTGTTGAGACAAATTAATCTTTCTGTTGAACTTCACCGATGTCCACTTGTCTCTAGCATCGGATGATCCGGTGTGCACTTCATTCTGAGGTCTTCTTCTTCTGTTGAGCCCCAATCGACCGATGTGTGCATTTTCCAGAACATCGGACGATCCGGTGAGTGTAATTTGTTTGCTTCGAGTTGAACTTTTAGAATCTTCTCGAGTGACCTCTTTGACACTTGTTGCAAATAATGTTCTGATGAATATTGATCTTCTTGTGTTGCCAATTTTGATAGAATAGAGTCGTTGTGTGAGTTCTTCATTTAGCCTTCATGAGAATTGAACAACCCCCTTAGAATAGGTCGTTGAGGGGTCTCCATTCGTATCCAATGAGTAGTAGATGATTTGAATAGATAGTCGTAAACGCTTGATGTGATATACGTGAAACCTTGCATCCACAAACTCATTAGTAATTACGAACGGTTGTCATTAATCACCGAAACCATACCTCACGGGGGCCTAGATGCTTTCAATCTCCCCCTTTTTGGTGATTGATGACAACACAACGAGTAGAGCATAGAAGTAATGAATTTAATAACGCAATGCTCATAAAAGATTGTAACTGGAACAAAATGCAACACAAGGAGCTCGAAGGCTCAAACAGTGATCAAATAAGTCATGAAATAGCACACTGAATTACAATAGAAGCAAAAGATAACAAGCAAAACTCAAATCGTAGCAAATGACAATAAGTCCAAAGACAATAAGTCCAAAAGGTAAAGGTAAAACTCCCCCTAAGTCCAAGACTGACTCCCCCTAGAGCTAAACTCCCCCTGACTCTAACTCTTCTCCCCCTTTGGCATCAAGACACCAAAAAGGGAAGATGAGTACCTAGGACTCTGGAGCACTCGGGGCGACGGTGAAGCGGTCGACGTCGGCGGTGCTGTCGTCGGAGCTGCTCGAGGTGGAGGTCGTAGGTGCTGGCGCTGGAGCGGGAGGAGCTGGAGCTGCTGACGCTGCTGGGGGATCTGCTGGGGCTGCTGGCGCCGGTGGAGAAGGTACTGCCGGTGGAGGTGAGAACTGGAACGGCACTGTCGAGGCTAGTAGAGGTGACATGCTGAAGCTCGGTACAGGCGACGCTGATGCTGGAGCTGCAGTAGGTGCCAGTGGAGAAGCTGCTGGAGCCTGACCAAGACCCGGCTGCTGAGGCGGAAGGGCTATCCCGGTCTGCTGGTAGAGGTTGGTGATCAACCCCAGGATGCCCATCATAGCCTGCTGAGTCTGCTGCTGCTGGTCCAGGGTCCTCCGGTGCATCTGATCCACCAGGCTCGTGAAGCGGTCAGTGTCCTCTCGCCTCTGGCGGGCGATCTCCAACTGCATCTCCTGCTGCTGTCTCTGTAGCTCCGCGAGCCGTGCAGCCTGCTCCGCTCGGGCCTGCTCAGCTGCAAGCCTATCCTGGCGCTGCTGCTCGACCATCTGCTGGAGCAGCGAGGTGAGCTCTGACGGCTGTGACACCTGAGCCTCGTACACTGGAGGTGGTGGAGCAGTCGAACCTCTCGCCTCCGCGTCGTGCTGCCTCGGAGAAGGAGGTGGAGGAGGGAAGTACTCCTCGACGCTGTCGCTGGTGTCGCTGTCCGACCAGACGTGCTTCAGTCCTCCACCCTGTGCCTCTGCCTGGGCGAGCGCCTCGTCCTCCTGGGCTAGCTCGGTCCAGTCCTCCTCGGAGAGTCGAGCTCTGACCTGACGCTCGACTGGACGGCCAAGGCGGCGGTCTCCAGGAGTAGGCACTCGGTAGTGGCCGAATCGAGTGGCATGGAGCTCTGTCAGGGGAGCAGTGGCTGGCGAGTCCTCAGGTGCTAGCAGGAACAGCAGACGGCAGATCCAATGCCCGTAGACCAACTGCCTCAACATCCCAACTCCGTCAGTGATCACGTCCTCCATTTCGCAGATCAAGATGTCCACGATATCAAACTCCATCCCGTTCATCACATAGAACAGGATGGTCTGTTGGAGGCTCGTGAAGCCCTCTAGGTAGCCGGACCTCGGTAGAAGGGTACGCCTGAGGACGTGGTGAACTGTCCGAGCGGCTGGAGTGAGGAGAGCTGGCACCCTCGGCTGGTCTGGCGTGAAAGGAGGGGTGAACAGACCTCTGATCTCCTCAAATGGCGGTGACACTCCCCCTGTCAGCGGCCTCCTCGGCGGGTCGGCTCCTCCGTAGACCACCTCGTGCAGGCAAGTGAGGTGTGTGTCCACTCCAAGCAGCTGTGCCAGTCGCTCTCGAGACACGGTGTGCTGCTGCCCCAGAAACATGAAGTGGATCGAGCGCCGACCCTCTGAGATATAGAGAGTGGCGTAGAAGACTCGAACCCACTCCTCCACGTCAGCGCTCCTCTGGCGTGAGAGCAGCTCCACAAGGCCTCTGTACCTCTCGAAGTATGGCCTGATCCCTTGTCCAACTGCTGTTGCAAGCTGATTCCAGTCGATGTAAGTGTGCTGGAAAAGCTTATGGCCCCGACGCCTGTACGTCTCGTACAGGGACGCCTGTGTCAGGGTCCAAAAGCGGGGATCAACCCGAGAGTCCCTGGGCCGCGGGAACCACTCCTCTGGCAATGCTGTCCATCTGAGCTTCTTCAGTTGTTTTGCCTTGAACTTGCGATAGTCTGTAAGCCTGACATCCTCAGCAACTCTGGCAGCGGTATCCATCTCGTAGATGGCCCTCTGGGCCTCTCTGTCCTCTGCGCGGTCGGCAGCAGTGGGGCGCTGACTCGCGGTGGGGGTCTGACCTCCCCCTCGGGTCCTGACGGTGCGCCGGCGAACCAGTGGCGTCACCGCAGTCTCCTCCTCATCCTCAGAGTCGTCGGGCGGCACGGGCTGCACTGTGGGCTGCTGCTGCCTCTGCCGAGACTCGCGGAGCCGTAAGGAACCGCGATGGCCGCGCTCACGCTCCTCGGCGGCACGAGCGGCCAACTCTGCCCGGCGAGCTTCCTTCGAGAGCTTTTGTTTCTTCGCTGCGGTCTCCTCGATGGCCTTGCCTTTTCCCTTGTGATCACGGCCCATCTTGATGCAAAAGAGAGGGCTAGGGTTAGCGAAAAGATGATCGACGAGAAACAAGGACGGATGTCGCACGGCACGGTACAAACCTTAGCGACGAAAAGGATCACACGAACGACGAACGGCGACGCAGCAATCGGGACGATGTCGTGTGGTTCGTGGGAACCCTAGCGACGAAGATCGTCGAACGGAAGGATGGCTGCCGGTGGTGAGGTGGAGAGACGAAGAGGGCGCCCTGAAGAGGCGGCGGCGGCGGGGGCGGCAGCCGGCAGAGGCGACGGCGGTGGCGTGGCCTGAGGTGGCGGCGCGAGCGGCGGCGACGGAGGCGCGGCGGTAGCGCGGCCTGAGGTGGCGGCGCGAGGGCTGAGGCGGCGGCGATGGAGGGGTGGCGGCGTGGACTGAGAAGACGAAGCGGCCGTACAATTTTTAAATAGGAACCCGATGACCTAACCGTTACGCGAACACCGGATCGACCGATGCGCATCGGGGGGGGTCATCGGTCGAGTTCAACAGAGAGTTGGTCCAAAAACTCTCTTTGCACACTGGATGATCCAACGTTGCTATGTCGATCATCGGTCGAATTATGCAGGGTAACAGAGGATTGAACATCGGATGCTCCGATGTTTCTTGAAATGAACTCATCGGTCGATTGCTGGTTCTGACTGATCTGTTCGATGAACTGAAGCACCAATTGATCCGATGTAGCTGCTAACCCTAGCATCGGATAATCCGATGACTACAGAAAACCTAAGAATGCCCATATATGTCCGTTGACTTTAAACACACAAAGAGAAAACGAGTCTTAGGACTTTTTGGGCACCTCCTAACCCCTAATAATAGTCTTTTCAAAATAGTGCCACATATTGGCTAAGCCCTAAAGCAAATAGAGCACACAAGGAAAATTAGGAGGGAAAATCCAAGAAAATGTAAGGTCCATGCTTTGTGAGCTAGAGTATGGAAACTTCTATCTCTTTAAAGCATGTTCCTTTAGAATTTTGCTCTTTTCACATCATATGAGTTAAGATATTGCATTTCAAACAAGTCTTCTTCTCATGATGTGGGTTCCCCTTTGTGACAATCTACCGTATGCAATGCCAGACAAGTTAATGCAAGATATTAAATGAGTGCAAGTCTATATGGCAGGAATCATGCAAGGCATAAGATAAATCTATCTTGCCAAGTTTAAACCTGCCAAAGGCTTCCTCAGGGAAAACTATTTCTAGCTCGCCCCTATCCTTTGGGAGTTAGGCAAGACCTATATGATATGCAACCTTACATGAACGTGGTAACTTACATGACGTTAGATGCATCTAGCACATTTAATTCACTTCTAAGCCTAGAAAAAATTTTCTCATCAAGTGGTTTGGTGAAGATATCCGCCAATTGTTCTTCGGACCTAACACCTTGCAATGAGATGTCTCCCTTAGCCTCATGGTCCCGCAAGAAGTGATGGCGAATATCAATGTGCTTGGTGCGGGAGTGTTGAACGGGGTTTCTAGCTATCTTAACCGCACTTTCATTGTCACAAAGGAGAGACACACAACCAAACTTAATTCCAAAGTCCAAAAGGGTTTGCTTCATATATAGAATTTGGGCACAACATGCACCGGCCGCTATATACTCCGCCTCCGCGGTGGACAAAGCCACGGAATTTTGCTTTTTGCTAGACCAAGATACTAGGGAACGCCCAAGTAAGTGGCACCCTCCGGAGGTACTCTTGCGGTCCACACGACATCCGGCAAAGTCCGAATCCGAGTAGCCTAAGAGATGAAAACTAGCGTTCTTGGGGTACCACAACCCTACACTTGGGGTATGCTTGAGATATCGAAGTATCCTAAAGACCGCCTTCTTGTGCGATTCTTTAGGTGCCGCTTGAAAGCGAGCACACAAGCACACACTAAACATAATATCGGGCCTAGATGCGGTAAGATATAACAATGAGCCAATCATGGAACGGTAATGAGATTGATCAATAGGTTTACCGTCCATGTCCACGTCGAGATGACAATTTGTCGCCATTGGAGTGCTTCTTGAGCTACAATCTCCCATCTCAAATTTCTTCAAGAGGTCCTTTGTGTACTTCTCTTGATAGATGAAGGTCCCCTCTTGAAGTTGCTTGATTTGAAATCCTAGGAAGAAGTTGAGCTCTCCAATCATTGACATCTCGAATTCCCTAGACATCATTTTACCAAACTCATGGCTAAGAGCTTTGTTAGTTGAGCCAAAAATAATGTCATCAACGTAAATTTGACAAAGAAATAAATCTCCGTCGATGTCCTTGGTGAAGAGTGTAGTATCCACCCTCCCGATCTTGAATCCTTGCATGACTAGGAAATCCCTTAGTCGTTCATACCACGCCCTAGGTGCTTGCTTGAGTCCGTAGAGCGCCTTGTGTAACCTATACACATGATTAGGATTCCTCGGATCTTCAAACCCGGGAGGTTGCTCAACATAAACAAGCTCGTTAATATAGCCATTAAGAAAGGCACTTTTCACATCCATTTGATAAAGCATTATGTTATGATGTGAAGCAAAAGCAAGGAGTATACGAATAGCTTCTAACCGAGCGACCGGAGCGAATGTCTCTCCAAAGTCTAGTCCTTCAACTTGCGCAAAACCCTTGGCCACAAGTCTTGCCTTGTTGCGGACCACAACGCCATTCTCGTCTTGCTTGTTGCGGTACACCCACTTCGTTCCGATGACGTTCTTGTCCTTGGGTCGCTCCTCCAACACCCAAACTTCGTTGCGGGTGAAGTTGTTGAGTTCTTCTTGCATTGCCATCACCCAATTTGGATCTTGAAGTGCTTCCTCGATGCGAGTGGGTTCTACACACGAAACAAACGAGTAGTGCTCACAAAACGAAGCGACATGGCGAGAACGAGTACTTACTCCCCGTGACGGACTTCCGATGATTTGATCCATCGGATGCGCCTTGGAGATGCGCCCATGCCTCATGAGTGGTTGTGAAACACTTGGTGGTGGTGATGCGTTTTGCTCGTCTTGTGGATGGACTTGATCTTGGACTTCTTCTTCTTCGTCTTGATGTTGTAGGACTTGTGAATCTTGCGTAGGCAATGGATCATCTTTTTCTTCTTCTTCGTCAACTTGAGGCGTCATGGAGGTGTCGATGTTAGCATTTGAGACTCCCCCTTGATCATGGCTCTCCTCAACTTCGGGCTTGATGTCTCCAATGGTCATGTTCTTCATAGCTTCTCGTAGAGGCTCATCATCTATATCATCATGACCAAAACTCTCCTCTTGGGAGCCATTAGTCTCATCAAACTCAACATCACAACTTTCTTCAACTATCCCGGAGGTTTGGTTGAATACTCGATATGCTTTTGAGTTTGATGCATAACCAAGAAAAATACCAACATCACACCTTCTTTCAAACTTACCAAGCCTCTTCTTGCGGTAGATGTAGCACTTGCATCCGAAGACTCGGAAGTAGGAGATGCTGGGCTTTCTCCCAATGAGGAGCTCATAGGGAGTCTTTTGAAGTAGTCGATGAAGATAGATCCTATTAGCGGCATGGCACGCCGTGTTGATTGCTTCGGCCCAAAACTTCTCCGATGTGCCATAGTCATCAAGCATTGCTCTTGCAAGGGTGATGAGAGTCTTGTTCTTCCTTTCAACGACACCATTTTGTTGAGGGGTGTATGTGGCCGAAAACTCGTGCTTCACGCCTTCACGGTCACACCACTCCCCAATGTTGTAGTTCTTGAACTCGGTGCCGTTGTCACTCCGGACCTTGATAATGGGAAGTTGAAATTCCCTTTGAGCTCGTTTTGCAAAGGTCTTGAAACTTCCGGAGTTTCACCCTTGTCACCTAGAAACAAAGTTCAAGCATATCGAGAATAATCATCAACAATAACGAGACAATAGAGGTTACCACCAAGACTTTGGTATGTGGACGGTCCGAAGAGGTCCATGTGAAGCAGTTCAAGTGGCTTGGAGGTTGACACCATTGTCTTCATCGGATGGTGCGAGGCAACTTGCTTCCCGGCTTGACATGCGCTACAAAGCTTGTTCTTCTCAAATGTGACGTCCTTCACGCTGGTCACCATCCCAAGCTTGAATGACTTCTTGAGCTTGCTCATCCCTATGTGAGCAATGCGTCGATGCCATAGCCAACCCAAACTTGTCTTGGTGAAAAGACAAGTGGTCAAGCTAGCGTTCTTGTTGGAGAAGTCCACCAAGTAAAGATGTCCATGCCTAAACCCCTTGAAGATTAGTTCTTTGCTAGACTCACTAGACACCACAACACCATTCTTGTCAAATGTGCACGTTAGTCCAAGATCACATAATTGAGCAATAGAGAGTAAATTGAAACTAAGAGACTTAACATAAAGCACGTTAGAGATAGACAAATCATTAGAAATAGCAATTTTACCTAAACCAATTACCTTCCCCTTTGAGTTATCACCAAAGGTGACTTGTTCGTGATTGTCGGGGTCCTCTATGGAGGTGAACATACCATCATTGCCGGTCATGTGTTGAGTGCACCCACTATCAACTACCCAATGTTTTCCTCCGGCTTTGTAGTTCACCTACACACATGAAGTTAGTTTTTGAGTTTAGGAACCCAAGCCAACTTAGGTCCTTGTATGTGTGATAAAAGTGATTTTGGGACCCAAAGTTGCTTGGGGAGCTTCCCCTTCATGCCCTTGATGTCTTTGCCGATGAACTTTGCCTTCACCTTCCCACCTACTTTGCTCAATAGATAATAGTGATTATCAAAGGTAGATGTATAGTTAGGAGGCAATTTGGGAGAAGGACGATTAGGAAGAGGACACTCCCTTGTGTGATGTCCGGTGACCTCACAATGTTGGCAATAGGAACCAACTTCCTTGATGAAGCTTGTCCTAAGCTCCGGTGAGGGCACCTTCCCTTTGTTTGGCACCGGGAAGGATCCAAGTCCTCTCTTGTTGAAGCCTTTGGCTTGTTGGAAGAGGATTTCCTTATGCTTGTCCTCTCCCTTGGTTAGTCTTGCCACGCTAGCATGGAGACTTTCAATCTCGTCCATTAGCTCCTTCTCCCTAGCATTTGCTTTCAACGGCAAAGACTCATGCAAATTGTTAGTGGCATGTGAACTAGCGGGTATTTTGCCATCAAGGGTTTCTTTCTTCAAGTTTTTCAATTTTAGTTCAATAGCTTCATAAGCAAGGTTAAGTACTTGACGCTCTTGAACCAACTCATTGTGCTTGCCCAAGAGTGCTTGATGAGCTAAGTCAAGCTTATGGTGATCAAGTTTGATTTGAGCCTTCTCTTCCTCAATTTGCTTGACATGAGATTTGAGCGTGTCATGCTCCTTAAGTATGCTTTCATACTTGTCATGCAAATTGAGGTTAGCACTCTCAAGCTTAGCACGAGCTTGTTCAAGTGCCTTAACCTTGCCCTTTTCCCTTTTTATGATGGCATGATATTCATTAATCATAGATGCTAATTCATCGGGAGAAAGTTCATCATCATCACTAGAGTCATCACATACCTTGGTGTTACCTTTCGCCATGAGGCACATGGGTGGTAGGGGAAGAGGTGAGTCATCCTTGTTGACGATAGCGAGGCTTGCCAAGTTTTCTTCCTCATCTTCACTTTTATCGTCACTTGTTTCCTCATCGGTGCCCCACTCATTGGCTTCGCACATGAAGATCTTTTGAGGCCCTCTTCTCTTCTTTGGAAAGAGCTTGGTCTTCTTGCCTTTGTCAAATTTCTTCTTTCCAAATGAGCGCTTGGGCTTGGCATCTTCATCATCATCACTCTCTTCTAGCTTGCGATACTTGCCTTTGTGGTTGTCCTTCCTCTTGTCCGGTCTTGGACAATCATATGAAATGTGACCTTGATCACCACAATTATAGCACGTCTTGTTTTCATCTTTTCTTGGCATGAAGGCTTTCTTCTTGGGATCAAACGAGTATCCCTTCTTGGCGATCTTTGAGTTGAGACGTGAGAACTTCCTCATCATCAACGCAAGCTCATCATCATCATCATCTTCACTTGTAGTTTGCTCTTCTTCACTTGAGCTAGGCTCAACCACTTTCTTCTTCTTGATATGTGTTTTCTTGGTTGAGGCCTTGAGAGTAATGGTCTTTGATGATGACTCCTCCATCATTCCAAGCACACTCATCTCATGAGCATGAATCTCTCCAATGAGCTCCGAAACTTCAATGTTGTCAAGTGACTCTTTTTGGAGCATTGAGTTGATGATGTTGTACTTGGGCTTGGGAAGAAGCATGAGGATCTTGCGGTTGATGAGTCCCTTGCCAAGAGAAGCAATGTCAAGTGCATTAATTTCCTCAATGAGCACATTTAAGCGAGAAAACATTTGATTAACACTCTCATGAGGAAGCATTTTAAAATCATCAAACTTGGATTTAAGCAAGTGATATTTGAGATCTTTGACACGAGAGGAACCCTCAAGGATTTCAATCAAACAAGCCCAAATTTCACAAGCTTTCTCCTTACTAGCAATTCTAGCAAAAACATCTTGACTAATGCACTCATAGATAGCATTCCTAGCTTTAGCATCCCATTTTAGTTGATCAGCAATATAGTCATGGTTACCAAACCCCGCATGGGTCGCTTCCCAAACTTCGGGAGCAATAGCCTCTAGATAAGCACGCATGCGTGCTTTCCAATAGGCAAAGTTCTTGCCCTCGAAGATGGGAACCGAACCCCCATTCTTGGCCATTTTAGCTCCTAGCGGTGAGGCTAGAACGATCCAATGAGCAACCTGGCTCTGATACCAATTGTAAGGATCGAAACGCCCAAGAGGGGGGGTGAATTGGGCTTTTAAATTTTAAGGCAATTTAAAAACTTTAATTGTTAAGCCCCAATTCCCTATGCAAGTCAACTACGCAATCAAGACAGTTAAGTGCGGAATAGTAAAGCGTAATCGTAAAGGGGTAGGGAGAGGAATGCAAACGCTCGAAGACACGGAGACACGGCGATTTTTCCTGTGGTTCGGTAAGATCACTAGGATCTTCCTACATCCACGTTGTGGCACCCACCAAAGGGTATTGCCACTCCCAAGTCACCAAGACGAGGGAATCCACTAACTTTCTCCGTTCGCCATCTCCGGCAAGGTGGAGCTCAAGCCTTGTACAACTTCGATCCTCCGGGCTTCCACAATTGTCTTGGCAAGCTCCGGAGCAATCTCTCTACTCTCCTCTTGATACAAGGTGAATGCAATCACCAAGAATGCACTCCCTCACGGCTCTCACTGGTCTAGAGACTCCACTCACCCAGAGAGGACGCACACAAGCTTCTCTCTAGCTAGGTCTATCCTATATCTTGAGGTGTAGATGGACGAAAAGGGTGTGTAAATGATTGTTCTAGGTCTTGGACACTTGAGGATGTGTGGGCATGCTCTGGTTGTCAAGTGTTGTCAAAATGACTGGTGGAAGGGGGTTAAATAGCCAGCCCAACTGAATTAGCCGTTGAAAAAGTGGGCTGATTACTTTTTCTGTGTACATCGGATGATCCGATGACCCCCTTTTCTGAGCATCGGTCTAATTAGATTAGCTGACGTCACTGTGTCAGAAGTGACCGTTATTCGACCGATGATGCACCTTCTTAATCATCGGATGATCCGGTGAGCTTTGT
Source organism: Tuctoria greenei (assembly GCA_036927565.1). Lineage (NCBI taxonomy): Eukaryota > Viridiplantae > Streptophyta > Magnoliopsida > Poales > Poaceae > Tuctoria > Tuctoria greenei. Next base: position 164,443,206 of record JAYESD010000009.1, on the reverse strand, counting down.
CTTCAGACTTGGTCCAGAAATAATGTTTCTGTTGAATTAGACCGATGTTCACTTTGCTTCTGCATCGGATGATCCGGTGAGTGTTTCTCCAGAATTGTTGAGACAAATTAATCTTTCTGTTGAACTTCACCGATGTCCACTTGTCTCTAGCATCGGATGATCCGGTGTGCACTTCATTCTGAGGTCTTCTTCTTCTGTTGAGCCCCAATCGACCGATGTGTGCATTTTCCAGAACATCGGACGATCCGGTGAGTGTAATTTGTTTGCTTCGAGTTGAACTTTTAGAATCTTCTCGAGTGACCTCTTTGACACTTGTTGCAAATAATGTTCTGATGAATATTGATCTTCTTGTGTTGCCAATTTTGATAGAATAGAGTCGTTGTGTGAGTTCTTCATTTAGCCTTCATGAGAATTGAATAACCCCCTTAGAATAGGTCGTTGAGGGGTCTCCATTCGTATCCAATGAGTAGTAGATGATTTGAATAGATAGTCGTAAACGCTTGATGTGATATACGTGAAACCTTGCATCCACAAACTCATTAGTAATTACGAACGGTTGTCATTAATCACCGAAACCATACCTCACGGGGGCCTAGATGCTTTCACTTAGTATCCACACAATCCGCGTAATCTGAATCTGAATAGTCCACTATTTCTAGTGACTCAGTCTTACTATAAGTTAGCATGAGGTGCTTAGTATCCTGTATGTATCTTAATGCTTTCTTAACGGCTTTCCAGTGATCTAATCCTGGATTACTTTGATATCTGACAAGCATCCCAGTCACAAAAGCTAAGTCAGTGCGTGTACAAACTTGAGCATACATCAAGCTTCTGACAGCAGAAGCATAAGAAATTCCTTTCATCTGATCAATCTCATACTAATTCTTAGGCGATTGAGAGTTTGAAAATCTATCGCCCTTAACTATTGGAGCAGACGAGGCTTTACTATTATGCATACCGTACTTTCTAAGTACGCTTTCTAAGTATGCTTTCTGAGATAGTCCTAAAACCTCCTTAACACGATCTCGGTGTATCTCAACCCCTAAAACATAGGTCGCTTCACCTAGATCCTTCATATCAAAGTTTGAGGATAAAAACTTCTTAGTTTCTAAGAGATGATTGATATCACTATTTGCTAATAGGATGTCATCCATATAAAGGACTAAGAAAATAAACTTTCCATTCTTAAACTTAGCATAAATGCAATTATCCTCTTCATTTTCCTTGAACTCAAACTTTCTAATAATCTCATCGAACTTGAGATACCATTGTCTTGAAGCTTGCTTAAGTCCATAAATGGATTTCTTCAAGTGACATCCCATATGTTCCTTACCTTTAATGACAAAACCTTTCGGTTGTGTCATATAGACGTCCTCATATAGATCCCCATTGAGGAACACCGTATTTACATCTATCTGATGTAATTCTAAGTCATATGCGCTACTAATGCCATGATGATTCTAAAAGAATCTTTTGACGACACGGGAGAGAAGGTCTCATTATAGTCAATACCCTCCCGCTGAGTGAATCCCTTAGCCACAAGTCTAGTCCTATACTTTTTGATCTTCTATTTGGAGTCACGTTTAATATTGTAGACCCACTTACAGCCTACATTTTTTGCTCCTTTAGGAATCTCTACTAAGTCCCAGACCTTGTTGGCACTCATGGAACTCATTTCATCTTCCATGGCCTTATGCCATTCAGATGACTGATGTCGCCTCATGGCATCTTCGTAAGAGGTGGGATCATCCTCTATCTTAACTTCTTCGCTCAAGTATATCTGATAGTCGTCCGGGATGGCCGACCGTCTTACTCTTTATGATCTTCTTACTTGAGCATCATCTAATGGTTGAGGCTGCTGCTGAACCTCATTTTGTTCGACCATATCCTCAACAGGCTGAGGAGGTTGTACCTCACTTATTTCTGTTGTGGCTGATGGAGGTGCAACAATAGGCGTTGTATCACCAGCATCAGGTGTCGGTGGCACGACGACAGCAGGTAGAGTGAAATAAGGCTCTTGAGTCATCGGAACGGTTAAACTAATCCGTTCCTCCTCAAGGTCTATTTCCCGTCGTACCGTGCCCCCCCTGATCATAGCATCTTCTAATAATATGGCATGTAGTGTTTCTATGAACTTAGTATGCCGATCTGGACAATAGAACCTAAAACCCTTACTTTTCTCAGGATAGCCAATAAAATGGCAACTAACTGTTCTAGATTCCAGCTTACTAATGTTTGGGTTGAACATCTTAGCCTCAGCTGGACAACCCCAAATATGAGAATAATTTAATGAGGGCTTACGTCCTGTCCACATTTCATACGGTGTCTGAGGTGCTGACTTAGTAGGAACCCGATTAAGCACATGAATGGCAGTTTTTAACGCCTCCATCCATAGGCTAATCGGTAATGTAGAATAACTTAGCATACTCCTTACCATGTCCATAAGAGTACGGTTTCTACGTTCCACAACATCGTTCTGCTGAGGTTCGCTCAGTGTAGAATACTGGGCGACTATGCCATGTTCCTGTAGAAACCTTGCAAAGGGTCCAGGAACCTGACCATATGGGGTATATCGATCGTAGTACTCACCTCCACGATCAGATCTTACTACCTTAATCTTAATGTTGTGCTGATTTTCTACTTCAACCTTAAATATTTTAAACTTATCCAATGATTCGGATCGCTCCTTGATTGGATAGATGTAACCATAACGAGTGTAGTCATCCGTGAACGTTATGAACGAGTCATACCCGTCTACGGAGACTATGGGAAATGGACCACAAATGTTTGTGTGAATAATTTCTAAAATTCCCGTGCTGCGTATGACGTTCTTCTTAATAGTGTTAACAAACTTACCTTTAATGCAATCAATGCATTCTTCTGAATCTGTAAAGTCTAAGTGGGGTAAGATCGATTGAGATATTAAGTGTTCGATCCTCCCCCTCGAAATGTGGCATAATCGACAATGCCATAATTTCGACGATGTTTCAAAATTGATTCTTTTGCGCTTGTTTCTTTTGGTGTCATCTTAACAGGAATTTGATCATTACTTAATGAATTCACAATATCATGAGTGGACAATAGATAAAACATGTCTTGTCTGAAGGCAAGACCCACAATCTTATTATTCAAACTAATAGAGCATTTGTCTTCGCCAAAATGACAAACAAATCCACAATTATCCAAACATGACACTGATATCAAATTCCTCTCTAAGCTAGGAACATAAAAAACATCATGAAGTCTAAGTATGAAACCACTACTAAGTCTAAGAGGATAAATTCCAATGGCATCAACTTGAGCTTCATGGCCATCAGCGACTATGATGATCCTTTCTTCCCTTTTTGTAGTCCTCATCGTACTTAACCCCTATATAGAATTACAAATGTGCACAGTTGCACCTGAGTCAATCCACCAAGTAGATCGAGAATAAGCTAAGTACAGGGATTCATTTACAAAAGTGATAAGATCCTTACCATTCTTAGCAAACCACTTAATAAAACCAATGCAGTCCTTCTGGCGATGTCCAAAGTCGTTACAAAATTTGCACTGATCTGATTTTAACTTAGAACCAGAAGGATGAGGAGTTGTTCCTTTGCCCTTAGAAGAGGAGCCATGTACCTTAAAAGATGGTGGCTTGAGAGAGGTGAAGTAGGTCTTCTCCTTTCCCTTACACTTACCTTTGGTGAAGTTAATTAAGTCTCCACCCTTACCTTTTATGCACTCCTCCTCCTGAACACACATAGTCATGACTTTCTCTAAAGTCCAGCTATCTTCCTTAGAGTTGTAATTTATCACAAAAGCCTCAAACTCTTTGGGGAAAGATATGAAGATGAAATGCACAAGCATTTCGATGAAATGCATAAGCATTTCATCTGTGGCTAAGTTAAGAGTCTTGAGATTTGCATTTAAATTACTTATCTTAAGGATGTGATTTCTCACACCCCCACCAGTGTATCTCTCATTAACAAGCCTTTTGAGGAGAGTACTTGCTAATGTCTTAGTGGAGCCTGTGTACTGACTTTTGACCTTGGCAAGGTACTCAGTTGCCAGCTCATAGTAAGGAATAGCTCCTCTTATGGACTCAGAAATGGTGGCCTTAATGACCATGAGGCACTTTCTGTTGGATTCCTCCCATGCCTCAAGATCCTTAGGGTACTTTTCCTTAAGCTTAAGGTACTCCTCATTTTTTACTCCAAACTCCTCATCAGTCTCTTCAGGCTGAGCAATGGGAGCATTAGGATCAACATGTCGATCCTTTCTTAGGCAAAGGTCAAGGTTTGCAATTGCTAAGTTCATCCTGAGTCTCTCATTCCATGTCCCATAGTTGTTAACAGCAAGGGTCTCTATGAACGCAATGAGACTTACCACATCTGAGGCACCTTAATAAAACAAAATATAGGGGTTAGAAAAATAACTTAAAACAACATATGATGAATCATATACTTAAAATTGCACTTAAACAACAAGAAATGGCATGAAATGTTTTTCACGTTGGTTACTCAACAAAAACCATTTCACTTAAATGATAATGGAAATATTTCACGTTAGTTACTCTAATTTCTATTTCTCTTAATAACTTAATTAACATGGAAATATTTCACGTTGGTTACTCTAATTTCCATACAGACATACTTACATTCATGTAAACATTCCCAATATAGTGCAAATATACTGGAAATAAACTTAAATATGACAAAATTAAATTTTCACTTTGGTTACTTATTTAATTTCCATGCAAAAAATATACACACTTAAAATTCCAGCAAATTTAAATTTTCACATTGGTTACTTATTTAAATTTACTACTAAATAACAGCGAAAGCAAAATAAACTTAATATATTAAACTTCTGAAATTAATTGCAAAGATTAATAGCAATTAATTGAATTTAAATAACTGAGAAAATTCACTTAATAAATTAAAATTACCTAAAATTACAGAAATAATGCAACCAAAATTACACAATCATCACACAAAATTTTCTGAAATTTTCCCAGCTATTTACTTATTTTTCCCAATCATTTCTAATTTCTGGAATTTATTTTCCATTTTTAAACATATTCTGAAATTCAAAAAACAGTAAAAAAGCTAAATGGGCTTAAACCGTAAATTCAGCCCACTGAGTAAAAATGGCCCAACCCATCTACTGAAAATACCTCAGAAAATTGGAAAAAGGCCTCACACGCGCAACCCATAGGGCATTTGGCCCAAGGCTGAAAGCAGCCCAACTGAAAATTATGAAAATCTAGGAAAATTGAAAGGCCAGCCCAGCTGGCCCATTTCGCGCTCCTGCATGGGCTTCGGGCCCGCTAGCGCAAGGCGGCGGCCGGCGCACGCTGAGGGCCGTCGAATTTCAATCCGACGATCACTTTTTCATGCCATCTTACTACTTGGGGACAATCTTGGTCGTCCAAGGCTGATCTGACGGTTGTGCGTCAATTTCGGACAGTATAAAAGCTCTTGCCGTCGCGGGTTGTGTAACCCTAATTCATTTTTCACTCCCTTTTCTCTCTCTTACCTCTGAGCGGCGGCGAGGCCGAGCGAGAGCAGGGTGAGCGGCGGCGAACGAGCGCTGGCCGCGCGGGACCTCCGGCGCCGCCGCGCCGTCGTCTCCGGCGAGGGTCAAGCACCTCGAGGTGCTTCTCCGCCGGTGTCGACGGCGTCGGTCGGTTTCTGTCGAGGAAAACTGTCGTGCACCAGCTCTGAGTGGAGGGTTCGGTCTGTGCGCCGCTGGCGGGGACTTCCGGCTCCGTCGCACCACCGTAGTGTGGTGCGGTCGGTCGACCGTCGAAGGAAACCCGCCACTAGGGTTAGGGTTTCGACCCTTAACCCTAGCGCGACGCGCACTGCGTGTCTGAGTGTTTGTTTGCAGTTGCGCCAGCGCCGCCGAGGGCCTCCACCATGGCGCGCACTTCGTGCCGCCGGTGGAGAACCGCCTAGGGTTAGGGTTTCCTAACCCGAGGCTCTAAGGTGGCGGCGGTGACTGAGTTGCGCGACTAGGGTTAGGGCTTTGGCCCGCCACTAGTTCTGCGCCTGAGGATGACGGCTCCGTTGTTGTGTCTCCGTTGGGAGACCCAATGGACGACCGGCAACAGAGGGAGGAGGTCGCAAGGGTTAGGGTTTCCCCTAACCCTGCTCTGAGAAAGACTGGGAGGCCCAAGGCCCCCAAATCCAGGTAAGTTTTCCCCCATTCTAATTTTCTTTAGTTCAATTCGATTTTCTTATGTTTCTGATTACTGAAAACTCAGCCAAATCGAAGCTAAAATTGGATCCCCTCCTTCTAATTTCTACGCTAAACAACTTAATTAAAATTGATCTTAAATGATTAGGAACTAAGCCTTAGTTGAAATGATTAGAAGTTAATTAAATCTGACTTAGAACTTATTAACCTAATTAGGAATTGACTAGCCTGGCTCTGATGCCATTGTTAGTTCTTAGTATGCTTAGCATCGATGCTAGCAATACCTAATTAGGAGTACTTAGGACTAATCTAAATTAACAGATACACTTAAGCACAATTAGACAATTAATCTAATAGCTTAGACTAATAATCAGGCAGTCAATCATGGAGACAGAATAGATCATAGATGACGCATAGGGATTAGAGAGAGAGAGAGATGAGGGTTACCGTCGATTGGTCCACCCGATGCCATTGGGCTCAGGGGATGATCGCTGTAGACTAGGTCAGTGCAGGTAGTTCGTCGATGCAGTGGAGACTCGACGCAGCGATGGCGGCGGCGGCAGCCTTCCCCTCGTTCCGCACGCTAATAGATCGAGTTAGGGTTTAAGGGAGAGTCTTAATCTCGTGATGAACTCGTGAATCAGAGCCTGACCTCTTCCCTCTTTTTATGCGCGGGCGAGAGGGGGCCGCACCGAACGGGAGTCGGTTGCGCCTGCGATCAGAACGCGTGGGGAGAGTCGGACCCAGCCGTGGTTATTGCCCACGTGGACCGAGATCATAACAACTAACAATATGCAGTACACCGCGACGTACTACAAAGCAATGGAGCGCTGCATCATCTATTCGTGGCGGTGTAGTACAGTTCAGAGCTCAAAACCTCTGGTTGGATCGTAGTAATACAATGGCTGGTGGATATCCGGACAAATAAATTAGTCATCGATCGACATGTCATGTTTTTTTTTTTAATATTTTTAGCATGAGAACCAGAATATGGAAACTTTAGAGGATCATGATTGGAAATATGGAATGCTGCTTTGGTTTGCTCTGACGACGATGGAGGTGAAACCTGAAGTTACTTGCAGACAACACGTCTGTCAGTAGTTTTTTGTCCGAGATCGTTTTGAGTGTGGCTAATAATAGCGCGGTGGATCCCGTCGTCAGTCAGTGTCGTGAACCGCACTGGAGCAGGAAGGAGGAGACGGAGGAGAGCGCCATGAAACTGAAACTTGCCGTTGTTCGGTCCTCCTCTGCTTATCAAGCTCCCGTTTTTGTTCGCAAGGGGGCCAACTACCGAAGCGAGTGGTCCTCCAGCCCATCCCTTCTTCCTCCTCTGACTCTGAGCAGCGATGTGGCGTCATGTCGTCTCCCGAGTCCCAAGTTCCCTGCCTCGCCCACACTCATCAACACATATCTCTCCTTTCTTTCCTCGACGGACGGATAAATCCTACGAACAGGATGCCATGTGATGTGGATAATGAGTCAGAAGGAAAGGAATAAAACACGGGGTCCGGCAAACCACGATCCTGATCATCAGCTATCAATGCGTCATTGCTACATAATTATACATACAGTTATCACTGCATTATTAAAAATTCGCGCACGCATATCCTCCTCCATCTGCATGTGTCTCTGTCTGTGCGCATCTCTGCATATGCCGGACGGGTATCATACCTGCACATCCAGCAACACGCCTGCTTGCAGTTTTCTATAGTATGTGTTCGAGGAATGAAGGCCATTTCTATTTTAATTCTCCTCTTCTTTATCCTGTATAGCCTACAGGTAGGATCAGTCAGTTCCTGTTGGATAGGCGGTAGCCCAAGTGTTCGATTGACCGACGCGGACCGGCTGTAGTGGCTGCATCCCTTTCCAGTTTCCACCTAATTATTCCCTACATCAACTCCAGCTAATACAGGGTTACACACCAAATCCTCCTGCTTAATTAATCCTCTGTTTGCCCACGCCAAACCACCAAATAAGATCCAGCCCTCTCTTGTCTCGACCACGTTCACAGACCGATTCTTTATCTGCTGCTGCTTCAGTTCCCGTTCTTGGCATCTTCTCCCACAAAAGGGTACTGTAGGTACTGGCAGTGCTGCTGCTGGATTATGGGGTTATTACATTAGTTAACATCTTGTTCCCGGTGCGTGCAGTTCAGATGTGGGCAGCAGAAAGCAAGGACATCGGGAGGGCCGGCTCTTTAATTATGGAGTCGGGGCCGGCTTTATGCTTGTCCTCCTCCTGCTCCTCTAGTCCTCTTGATCCATCATCTCTGAATCTGTGTTTTAGCTGTCTGAATGTCTACTGCTACTAGCATTTGATAGAGAGAGAGCTAGTAAAAGTTGGGCATGGGGAGATGGCAATTGGCAACTGAGAACTGACCATGATTTCACTCAACCTCAGAGCAGAGCTCCCCGTCCCTCTCTCCCACTCTCTCTCTCTAGCATATAAAGTCCCACGAGTCCACGACCACGCTCTCCCTCTCTAGCTAGCCTGCGCCTCCCAGACAGTTCCCGATAGATTCCATCCATCCCCTCTCCATCCATCCATCATCCTTGGTAGTCGTCCCCTCCCCCTCTTGTTAATCGCAAAGGCTTCTGCTCTGCAGCGATAACCTTTCCTGGGTGAGTGAGTCCGGTAGTAGAATCCTGCCCTCCTTTTTATGTTGCTTTCCCCCTCGCCGCCGCTCCTAGTACTTATTAACCTCTTCAAATCGCTGCTGCTTGTCAGCGTTGGAGTACCTACTACGAATCTCTTCTTCTACCAGTAGTGCTACATCGCTGTGGCCCTGAATCTTCCATATATCCCCTGATGATGATGATGATACAGAGGTGAGTGACGAATCCTCCTGAAACCACGCGTAAATTCTGTCTGTTTCGTTTGCGTTCTTGCGTGTCGTGTTCCGAGTTTGTTGACGGTTCTGTAATTCTGTTATTACTGCCTTTATATTGGTCTTTTCAGGATTGTTTTTTAGGAATAAAATGTTTGCTTGGATTGTACTGTCTGTGCGGAGCTAATTGCTATTATAGCATTCTAATCGTACGGTTTCGACAAAATGGCACTTTCGTCGTGGGCTTCGTTAAAATAGCATTTATAACATTAACTCATTGTTAAAATAGCATTATAACATATTTTAACTTTTTTTCATTTTATTTCTTTTCTTTTCTGGTTTTATGGCACCTAAAGTGACCGGAATACCCTTCTATTGATTTAGAGTGTTTTAATACTGGTTCATATCCTTATCAGGCAGCTTTGCTCCTTATCAGCGTTGGTTGCCCTGAAAAAAAAAACGTTTATGCGTTTGTTTCAGAATCACTGTACGACAATGTTGATCAGCTTTGCTCCTTATCAGCTTAAGCATCACTGTACGACAATGCTGATCAGTGGACCATTCAAAATCCAGAAACAGGAAAAAAGAATAATATATATGGTTTAAAAAAATTCAGAAACACAGACTTGGTGTTTCTATGTTGACAGAAAGTAAACATAGTATTCAAGACCATCAGGTACCTGATAATCCATTGTACAGTATTGATCATTTAAGGTCCTATGACCACATTAATAGATAAGACCTGTATTACAGTAAATGAATCATATACTCTCTCCATCCCAAAAAACTTATCACTTTTGTAGTTCAAAAATACACTACAAAGCGACAACCGTTTTGGACGGAGGGAGTACTATTCTTCTGAAGAATCCGGTGGCACATCCACTCCTTGAAATGAATCATCTTGATCACAAAACGCAGTTTTACAATCGTCTTCCTCCAGATCAGTTTCAACAACAGAAGGTTACTAAAACTAAGCTCAGAATCCCTCTGATGATCAGATTCAGGAGAAAAGAGTTCGTTTCCTGAATCTGCTTCATCCATTTGCGAAGTTAAATCCAAGCAACTCGAGCTCTTAAACGTATCATATTTACCCAGACTAGCACCAACATCCTCCAATTCAATATCCTCATTGCTAAGCTCACAAACATCGTCCTTGTTAGCAGGGGACCTGCATTGTCCTCTGAGGCTCTGACATAAACGCAAACTCATCTTCACTAGTCAAAGGTTGGTAACCAGGATCATTATTCCCTGAGACTCCACGAGACTTATCTTAACTGATCAAGAGTTGATAACCCACATCATTATTCCTTGAGACCCCATGAAACTCATCTCCACTACTCAAGGTTTGACTTTGGTCACCCTCATCGTTGTTCCCTGACCTTGACATATCCTGAGCCCCATCTTCATTACCAGACACAGCTTAAGCTTCAATTGCATTAACTGACACATGAAGCACTCCAACTTCATTATCAGAAATATGGAACGATTGTCTGCATCAAGTGAGATGTGATGTGACTCATCCTTTTCAATTCTTACCTCCCCAGGCTCTTCCAACAACTTTAACTGATGTCCATAAACGAATTTAACCTCGCGCGCCTGGGAGGTCGCTGGACAGCGGCGCCTCGTGCTCCTGAGAGGTCGTGGAGGAGCGACGGGCAGCGGCTCCTGCTATCGTGGAGGAGCGACGGACGGCGGCGGATCTGGCGATCATGGAGGAGCGACGGGTGGCGGCGGACCTGGCGATCGTGGAGGAGTGAGGTGCGGCGGCCGCTGCTATCGTCGAGCCAGCCACACGATTGGAAACGAATCGGTAACCAGGGAAAAAGTTGAGAAGGGCAAATTGGTCATTTTCAGATTCGAGAAAATAGAAAAACAGAAAAGAAAACAAAAAATACCTAAAATATCTGATAATGCTATTTTAGCAGTGTGCACATGTTATGAGTACTGTTTTATCGAAGCCCACGACGAAAGTATCATTTTATCGAAGCCGCACGATTAGAATGCCAAAATAGCAATTGGCTCGTCTGTGCGTGCATCTGTACTGTCTGTGCCATTGAATCGAGGCTTTCACACTGCATGTTCTTGATGAGCCTTTAATTGTTTCTAGCTAGTACATCCAATCTCTTCATAAATGCAAATCTTAATTTACAAGATTGCGAGCATGAAGCTCAAATCCTTGTATGTACTACGTACCTGCCCCGTCTGACGCAACAAGTTTGGCTTGGTTTGGTTCGGTCTTCAATTCAGGACTAGCTAAGCTACAGAGCACCGCCGAGAAACGAGGATCATATATTACAAGAGGCAGCAGAGAGGAGACAGAGACACGAGCCTGAAGGTAAGGGGGGGTGAGGAGATCATGGACGGCGACAACAGCTTCTCCGGCATGGCAAACGGCGGGGCGGCGGCGGCGGACGGGAAGCAGCTGGTGCAGACGTTCCACAGGAGCTTCGTGCAGGTGCAGGGCATCCTGGACCGGAACCGGCTGCTCATCGGCGAGATCAACCGGAACCACGAGGCCCGCGCGCCCGACGGCCTCGCCCGCAACGTCGGCCTCATCCGGGAGCTCAACAACAACATCCGCCGCGTCGTCGGCCTCTACGCCGACCTCTCGGCCTCCTTCGCCCGCACCGCCGCCTCGTCGGACGGCGACGACGACGACGGCGGCTCGTCGGGGACGCTGCTCCGCTCCTCCGACTACGGCCGCGCCGCCGGCCAGAAGCGCGTCCGGCCCGGTTAGCTCATAATAAGGTGGTCTTTTCTTGGCATGCAACGGCAGCGATCATCGAACTCGAGCCTCGAGTAGGATGGATGGAGGAGAAAATTTTCTCTAGTGTTTTTTTTTTGTGTGTGTGTAGCACCTAGAGGTTCTTGTGTCACTGATTCTCCTTGTTGCAGTTCTTCTTCATCATTCTCCTTGTTGCAAATGATTCTGCTTGACTCATTAGTGTATGATTAGGCGAGGCAAAAACTTTCATGTACAACTGAAGTAGTTCTTGACACTACATCCATGTTTGACACTGGAATTTCTTAGCAACCTGAAGATTTCAGTTGAGTTTTAGGTGAATTTCAAGTACTGGGAAATGGAATGGAGCTATGCATTTCAGTTTCGTGTCACCGTAGGTGGGTCAGTTAACACTCAGGACAGATCTTGAGGCAGTTGCCATCTCTGACACTGCCACCATTCTTTTCCATCCCATGTTCCGAATCTGGTGAGTGCATCACTTTAATGATCTCACAGAGAGCTTTTTCTGCCTCTGAGATCGTTCATTCATGCGTACCAAGTTCCTGAATCTGATGAGTGCAAAACGGTGGCTCATCTGGGCCTGAAATTCTCTTTGCACTTACGGTGCAAAAGTGCAAGGCTTTACTTACAGCTTTCCCCAAATCAGCATGCAGCTCTCATGAGAGCTCGCTCACCTTTGCCATATTTTCCTCCTTGTCCTGATGAGCTATCAGGAAAAGCTTTCCTCATGGCCGAACTACCTGTGCCCTAAATTTTCCCTGCTTTTTCAATCTTGTTCATGCAGCAGCTCACTTGAAATAAATTGGTATGATTCAGATAAGGCCATCCTTTTCCTGCATGAGGAAGAAAAGATGGGATTGTGTAGTGGACCAAGATGCTGGTGGACAGCATCAGCTGCAGGGAGGATAGGGGAAAGCTTCAATATTTTTTCTTGCCTGTCAATCATGGCCAGAATCTTGCTCCTTATTTGAGTGAGTGGCGTATGTGAAACCCGTCCCTTCTCTTCTGGTCCGAGTGTGTGGAGAACCTTTCTGTGACCACAGATTTGGCCTGCTCTTCAGCAGTTTCATTGGGTGCCCGTGTTCTCTGCCTACAGTAAAACACCAGAGAAGAGAATATCACCAGAACCATCTAAGCACGGTGCTAGCTTAGCAGGAAGGACCAGCTAGGGTAGGCCCACATGACAGGACCTTGTTTCCCTTGTAGTGTGATGACAGCCCTCTCCAAATGCTTATCCTCTCCCCAGTCTCTTTCTCTACAACTTGAGGATCTTTTGTTCTCTTTCCTCATCAAACTGCTACATTTGAATGCTGGGAAAAAGACACCACTTTTTGGATCACAGCTCTGGACTGGCCGCCAAATTTGAGGCCACATGTATAGCTGCAGTTCATTGGGTAAGGTTTTATGCTTGTTTAATTGCAAATGAGCAAAAGAAGAAAATTGTTTCAGTAAATTAAGTTACTGCTTTTTGGAAAAACATTTTTTACTGAAACAGTAGTATATAATTTCAGGCAAATTTGGATATCATGCTCAAAGACATTTAGATAAAAATATGCACTTTTATTCTGAATATCAAGCGCTATAGGAGAATGGGGATAAAAAGATACACTTTTATTTAATACTGATATGGACTTTTTAGAAAGTAACAATCCTAGATATGTCCATAATATAAAGGCATGCCACATTTTTTGACAGTTGTGAACTGGTCCTATTCAGCGCAACAGTGCCGTGGTTGGTTGTTAACAAGATAAGCTGTTACTTGATTCATGATTACCATGTCTAACCAAAGTTACCTCTACTTTTGATGGATTCCACCTGTACTTCAAAGTTAGTGCTGTAATCATATTGGTTAACTAGTTTAAAATTGCTCGAAACTATCATAGAATTAATCATTGCTCGTCTTCTTCGATGATATTTTGAATCCATCGATAAAACAATCCAGTTTGTTTAACCTTCCATACACATCATTCGTTCAGTTGAAGAGTTTGCTTGTCTGTTGGTATGCCCAAAGAGCCTGCAATGATTGTCAGGTGAACAAATTGCATATAATTTTGCACGGTGCCTGTACTTTCGCTTTGCCGTTACCAGAGTGAAAAGTTTATGTTCCTTTTCATACATAGAACTTTATCTGAACAAATGGAAATTTCCACTCACAAGTATTTTTAACAGTTTTCCTATTTACAGGCACCACAATAGAAACTACATAAAGCAGTGAATTATGCACACTCGGCACCTTTATCACTGATGAGTGAAAAGAACATCATTAGGTCTAGGTCATGTCTTACAAATTAAATAAATAAACTGAAGAGTCTTATAATACGTTCAAATAACAAATATTTATGTACGCACTAATTAATGCCGCCAATGAAACCTGTGGAGGGTTAGGTTCCAACAGATCAGATCGGATACTCTACCATCTGATTGACTCTGCACTGAAATCTGATGCATCGCCAGCAATCGTGTTATCCTGTGTAGTAGGTATATGGCGCTATCGGGTTTGGAATTTTTTTTTTCCCTGGGAGAGGACCACCTCACTTGGAGCAAGCAAAGTGTCTCTTGTTTGGCTGGACCACTGATTATGCAATGATATCAGTGCTAATTATGCTTATCCTGTACCATTAAGGCATTAACATATTTGCTCCTGAACATTGGAAGTATCCATTTTTTATCACCAAGTCGAGTGAAAGGGCTCCTTTTTTTTTTTTCCTTTGTCCCTTGAAAGTATTACCCAAAGATGCTTCCGTAGCTATTGTGTAGGGCCTTAAATTCCTTTTTGCAGTTTTATATTTCCTCCTTCCCACAATAGTTGTTGTTAGGACAACAAACTTAGTTCAATTTGAACTAAGTTTTTTGTCCTAACAACAACTATTGTGGTAAGGAGAGAGTACTCTGATTGTATTTCTGAAAGAACTATCTTTAATGATTTTTTGAATGTTACTTCAGGAAACAGTTCTAATCTGAGTTGAATATAGTTGACGATGATACAGTTTGCCTAACAGATTAGAGACCACGCCTCAATATGTCAAAAGTAATAACCGGGTGTCATATCAGTTGGAGCATGCTGTAAAACTAAAACTACCAAAAAAGAGGCGTATGTTTGGATATATTGCTTCCAAGACTAAGGGAGGTCAGTTTTCTCTAAACTACTAACAAAGTTTGGACCACGAATATGGGACCCCGAGCCGGTAACAAAATGGCACAGAAAGAGGTAGAGAATCTATGATCTCTCTTACCCTGGGGAACTCGGCCTTAGCCAGAACGCAGGCCTGATTGTTCTGCTCCTTTTGTTTTTGAAAGACTCCAACACATGGGACTGCTGGCAGTTGCTGCTGCTTCCTCTTGCATTCAAAACTGGGCCAAATATGATAGTGCAGTTGCTTTTCTATTGCACCAATATGCCATTATCTAAATTTTTTTTGCTCCAATAGGTCAAGCATGATATTCAACTGGTACAGTGACCCAGAAATCCAACCCTATCATCCTGTATGAAAGCAGAGCTTTGCAATCGAATAAACGGGCCGTATAATCAAAATTAAAACACGAGGCACAGCAGAGGTTCAGCTTCATTCAGGTTTCAGTTAGCAGAGGGCAAGCATTGCTCGGTAGTACTCTATTCGATTTTGAGTTCAGTTCTTCGCCAAAAAGAGAAGAGCCCCCCTCTGAAAATCTAGGAGGCGAGATCGATCATCGATGCACCACCATCCAAGCCGGAGACTTGTAGAACAAAGCATCGGAAGCGGCGCTGCTCACCGTTGCAAAATGCATGGTTGCGCCGGCCGGTGCTAGCGAATGAACAAGACTCTGCGGGCGCGTCGACGGAATTTGGGCGGCCGCGAGACAACCGAGAGAAAAGGTGGCGCGGTCGGCCAGAGGGCGGCAGCGCTCCGGCCAGTCGCCGCGAGAAGCAGAGCAGAAGGGGTTCTCCCAGCCGGAGGGCGGCGGATTACCTGGTACCTGCATGTGCATCGCTGCTGCTGCTGCTGCATTATCTAATCAGAATTTTCAAATGCACAAGGAATTTCCTGTCCAGGAAACGGGACATATACTCAATAAATACAACCAAATCTCGACAGCATGCTTCTAACATCTTCGGTGTGCATACTCCTTTTGCTAGAGTGCGTAGGGACTTCAATTTTAGAATCTGCTGTTGAAAAACTTCAAATTTAAAATCTGCTCTCGGAAAACTCTTCCATCACAGGACAAAAGAAACTTACAGCGAACATCTGTCCTTCCACCATGCATCCCTGCTGAAAGAGGTGATCTGACTGATCTCCACAATTTTTTCAGCAATATTTTCCCCAATCGATTATGCACTCATACTATGCTTCATACCCAGTTGCTACACCAAGTGCATGATGCATGAACATTATCATGAATTGCTCCTCCTTCAAATCCCAAAAAAGCCCCATGAGTCTTTCGTGAAGCCCATATATGCACCATGGTCGGGCACATCAAAGAAATGTATCGCTAATTGCTCCAACCCGGCACTAGGTATTACTATGCCGTCAATCGCATTGACGAACGCTTACTAAGTCAATGAAAGCGTGGCTTGCAAAACATCCTGATGTTTCTCAATCTTAAGTAGGACACGCGCTGTAGCTTTGCTCATGTGCAGTAAGACTGATCATCTACAATTCTTTTTTTTCGCAAGGATCTAGAATTCTTCTTGTAGCGCATTGTATTTATAATCAAGTCCCCCCACAACAAAATACAAATATTATAAAAAGGATGGCTATATATGACTTTTATCACTATTTTATATTTATTTTATTTTACCAAAAGTTACGTACTTAATGGATTGATGAAGCAAATGATTAATGCAGTTACATGCATGTGTGGGTTTTCACTTCAATGGTGCAGTTGAGCCATCCTCGGGTGATGGTTGAGACACTCGACCACCTACAACCGCTCCATCTTTCGCTGCCTCGGGTCAGTCCTTCATCGTGAACGGTTCACTCGCGGTGAATGACCTCAGGTTGACGGATGCCTCTGCGGCCGAGGTGTCGGATTCATGGCTCGCAACTTGTTGTAGCCACCCGACTCTCATCGGTCGACACACGATCACAATCTCAACCAAAGAACTTGTGAGATTCCGTCATCCGCAACTTCCGGCAACGCGATAGCCGACTGTTCTCGAATGCCAACTTGCAGCAGACGTGTTGGGACGCACTACTGCAGTGTTGACAGGATGGCTCACAAAATTTCATGATGCTTCCCAATCCTATATCGAAAGATGATGGCATTTGGTTTCTAGCATGTGACAATTGAGTTGGTTTTGGCGCCGGTTTTGATGTAGGCGTTCCTACATGCTACCATGAAAAAAAGGGGTCACTTTGTTTTAGAAAGTATAGTACGAGTTCGGATTCCAGTACTGATGAAGTATGCGTTGAATCACAATTTAAGAGCTGGAAGATGATCTCAAATCCTTATTGTGGTGACCACCACTACCGCTACGTTGTATTTATAATCTCTAGTTGCCTCATCACACACTGCACAATATTTCAATGATGTGTATCAATGGTTTTGTCCTTGTTTTTTCTATGTTTTTTTACTTTTCTCACCAACTCTCTATAGATAATAAACTGAAATAGAACATTATCAAGGTATTGTGATTCATATACTATGCATTATGTATCTCTTATAACACTATGCACAAATAAAAGTCAATGTGAAATGTTATGTTTGTTCAACTTGATCAGATAATACTACATTTTTTAGTCTGCAACACAAGGCTTTCGAGAAATCCTTTTTCCAAATTTCCGACGTCCTTAGGTGGAAGCTTGCATAAATACATCCCAGTTGTAGTGCAAAATCATGGGAAGGAATAGCACATCAACCTATTCAGGCTCCACTGCTTCGCTACATGGATTGGCATGTGAATGAGAAGGGCAACTCAGTCTTCTGCTATCTACTTGACTTGCCTACACTATCGACCTAAAATAGTAGCACGAGCATGCTCCCAATTGATGGTCATGCCACTGCACTACAGATAGTACCAGTCCACAATATCTTCGTTACTTTGTGCAAAGAGCCAAAATTTTGAAGTTTCCTAGATGCTTCCTAATCCTATACCAACATAGTGATAACAACATTTTTTAGTCTGCACCACAAGGCTTCTGAGAAATCCTTTTCCAATTCTTGGACGTCCTCGAGTGGAAGCTTGCATAAATACATCCCAGTCGTGGTGCAAAATGATGGGAAGGAGTAGTACATCAACCTATTCAGGCTCCACTGCTTCGATGCATGGATTGGCATGTGAACGAGAAGGGCAACTCAATATTCTGATATTTACTTGACTTGCCTACACTATCGACCTAAAATAGTAGCGCGAGTGCGCCCCCAATTGATGGTCATGCCACTGCACCACAGATAGTACCAGTCCACAATATCTTCTTCACTTTGTGCAAAGAGCCATAATTTTGAATTCCCCACATGCTTTCCAATCCTATACCAACATAGTGATAACAAGAGGTTTCCAGCTAGGGAAATGATATTGTATTTTCACTCTTGGTGAGTGGGAATGAACAATTGGATGTTGCTTCCACCGGTTATATTTATAGTTAATGAAATGTTTGCATATGCCGCGACAATAATGAAAGACTGTTCATGGCGGTGCCTAGCACTGCACATGAGCACAATAAAGCTAGCATTTGGAAAGCAACAATTTGATTTCTGATATCGATCAAGTGTGTGCTGCACAAAAAGTGAGTATATACAAAGTTAGATCCATTTGGATCAATTTTAATTTTATGCAACTTTAATTGTTGAAACTATATTTTGCCAATAAAAAGTAGATAATAGTAGTTAATGCTATTATGTCATGGCTATTTATTTATTTTTATTAATTTGTCCTTTTCAAATTGTGAGAATGCACCTGGAACATTACATCGTTTTACAGAGTTGTTCAATTGAGTCTTAATGAATTGCTCATAAGTAGATATTTACGGGATGAGAGTCGGATATAATTGTTTTTTTGTTTGTCTACTTATATAACTTGTTTCAAATTGGGCGCGTCGACGTCGGTAGATGAAACATGGGCGGCCGCGGGGCTGCTGTGAGGAGAAAGGTTGGCGGCACTCCAGCCAGTCGTCGCGAGAAGCAGAGCAGCATGGATTCTCCCAGCCGGAGGGCAGCGGATTAGCTAGCTGCTCCGCTGCTGCTGCTGCTGCATTATCTGATTACAAATGCACAAGGAATTGCCTGTCCAGGAAACATGACCCACTCAACAAATACTACATCTTGATATTGTTACGGTTTAAAAAAAACATCTTGATATTGTTAGAGCGCGTAGGGATTTCAAATATAGAATCTGCTCTTGAAAAACTCTTTCATTATTGGGCACAACAACTAGATGCTGAACATCTTGAGGAATTTTAACCATCGTACCTTTCTCAATTCCAAAAATAATCATCATTCCAGCAATTCTTCTCACCAAGTCATACAACACGTCATGATTTTTAATTTACTCTTTGCCAAACTCCGTTCTGTGTAATTGAATGAATGAGGTTGACAGTAAACATATGAATGTAGTCCTGACCGATATGTTCCACATCCTCTGTTTCATGTGTAGCCTCAACAGAGCCTTCAGCCATCCAAAGGTGAACTAGCTCGTCATGCTGCAACCCATGTTTCCTAGGGAATATACTACAATATATAAAGCACAGCTTGACATGCTCCTCAAGTTGTCCGTAGCTCGACCACAGAACGGTCGAAGTGATTGTTGAACTGATGAAATATATCATCCAATACCAATTAAAACCTTTTGTCACTAAGACTTGCCTCCAATTCCCTTTGCAGCATATCAACATTCAATTTGCTGACAAAACTGCATGACAAGTCATGATTGGTCACCGTATTTTATTTTCAGTTCTTCAAGCCTGATGAGCCTTTCATGCACTCTACGTATGCACCAAGGTCACACCATCAAAGAAGTGTATCGCTAATTGCTCCAACTCCAACACTAAACATTACTATGCCATCAATGGCATTGATGACCGCTTACTAAGTCAATGAAAGTGTGGCTTGCCAAACATCCTGATGTTTCTCAATCCTAAGTATGACACTAGTTGTAGCTTTGCTCTTGTAAAGAGTGACCATCTAGAATTCTTGTTGCAGCGCATTGTATTTATAATCAAGTCCTCCCACCACGAAAAACATATTATAAAAAGGGGTATATATGGCTTTTACCATTACCTTTTCTATATTTGTTTTAGGGCCCTTTTGGTAGAGCTCCACAATCTGATTTTTTTTCTTCAAATTTACTTCTGATTCTCTAGTGAAGTGATTCTCTATAATTCTATAGAATAAACTATAATAATCAGGACAAAGAATCACTCCACAAAATAAGGAGATGCTACATTTTTCATCTCCAATGCCCTTAGTTTATTTCAAGAGAATCACTTTATAGAGTCAACCAAGAATCATTTCTCCTAAAAAATGGTGTTTGCCACAATTCTCCTGATTCTGTGCACAGAGAATTAACTACCTGGATCTGTGCCAAAGAGCCTTAGTTTCTCATCAACTCGATACTTGATTCACTGAAGGATTCCTTGACTACGGCAGTTACATGTGTAGGTTTTCACTGCACCACTAGAGCCCTCATCTGATGATGGGCGAGCCACTCGGCCCGGTCTAATTTCACGCATTTAGTGCCGTGTCGAATCGGGCTGACGAGAAGCCCGATAATTAAAAGATACATTAAGAAAAGGGAAAAAAATATTATACGGGCTTATACGGATCATGTTGAGCCGAGCTCCCGCGGACTAAATGGGCCATACCACCAGATCAGCCTGACCGACCTTAAATGGGTTGTTTCGAGTCAGCCCGCCAGGCCAGAGCCGAAGCTCGAGCATGGTGCTTCGGGCCGGCCTAGGCCCAGTCCCAACGAACTGGGTTCCGGCCATGCTTTTTTATGGCGCCCATCTGAACACCTATAACTCGAGTGCCAAGAGTGCCGCTGCTGCCGAGGTGCTCGTCGGACTTGCCATGGCCATGCTGCTCTCTTCCAACAGCGCGCGATCACCATCAACTTGAGCCCTGCTGAGGTGCAAGAGTGCGTGGGGTCCAACCTCCACAATGTCCTGTACGACTTCTGGCAGCCGGGAGCACAGCGGTCGGTTGTTATCGGAGGCCAACGTGCGGCGGCTCCTGAACATGCGCGTGTTGGGACGCATCAGTGCAGCCGTCGTAGGATGGCTCACAACATTTCCTGATGCTTCCTAGTCCTATACCGTAAAACGTGATACAGTACCACCTGGTTTCGGGCCTGTGACACATGTGGTACATGCCGGATTGACAATTGGGTTGGTTTTGGCACGGGTTTTTATATAGGTGTTCCCATATGCTGTCATGAAAATATAAATAAAGATTGTCTGCTCATGGTAATAAAAGGTGGTCACTTAGAAAGTATGAGTTGGGATTCCTGTACTCATGAAGTGTACGTTGCATCACAATTTAAGAGTTGGTTATTGTAAAAAAAACAATTTAAGAGTTGGAAGATGATCTCAATTCTCAAATCCTTATCGTGGTTACCACCACTGTGTTATATTTATAATATGTAGTTCTCTCATCACTCACTGCACGCACTGCACAATATTTAAATGATGTGTATCAATGGCTTTGTCCTTTTTTCTACGTTTTTACTTTTGTCACCAACTCTCTCTATAGCTACTAAACTGAAATAGATGAGTATCAAGGTATTGTGATTCATATACCATGCACTCTGCATCTCTTATGACAGTCCCTACAATAAAAATAAATGTGAATTGTATTGTTTGCTCAAATGGACCAGAAGGTACTATATTTTTCAGTTTGTAGCCCAAGACTTCCGAGAAATCCTTTTTCCAGTTTTTCGACGTCCTCGGGTGCAAGCTGCGGAAATGCAACCCGGTTTGTGGTGCAAAATCATAAGAAGGAATAGGAGATCAAATCGGCGAGGCTCGACTGCTGCGATGAATGGATTGGCATGTCAACGAGAAGGGCAAGTCGGTCTTCTGTTGTCTACCTGTCTTGCCAGTCACTGTCAGAAACAGAGCAGAAGAGGTTCTCCTAGCCGGAGGGCGGCGGATTACCTGCATCTCTGCTACTGGTGCTGCATTATCTGATTAGTGATTCAAATGCACAAGGAATTGCTTGTCCAGGAGGAAGATATCATTACTATAGAGTGCGTAAGGACTTCAATTTTAAAATCTGCTGTTGAAAACCTTGCAATTTAAAATCTGCTCTTGAAAAACTCTTTCATCACAGGACACAAAGAAACTTACAGCAAACATCCGTCTCCTTTCACCATCCCTGCTGCATGCACGAGGTGATCTGACTGATCTCCACAATTTTTCAGCAATGTTTTCCCCAATCGATTATGCACTCTTACTAATGCTTCGTACCCAGTTGCTACACCAACAATTACACGATGCATGAACATTCTCAAGAATTGCTCCTTCAAGTCCAAAAAAAGCCCCATGAGTCTTTCGTGCAGCGTAGTATGCACCATGATCGCACACATCAAACAAGTGTATCGCTAATGCTAATTGCTCCAACTCTGGCATTAAGCATTACTATGTTGTCAATGGCATTAACCACCGCTTACTAAGTCAATGGAAGTGTGGCTTGCAAAACATCCTGATGTTTCCCAATCCTAAGTACACCTTGCAATACAGTGTTGCTCTTGTGCAGTTAGACTGATCATCTAGAATTCTTGTTGCAGTGCGTTATATTTATAATATGTTCTCCCACCATGAAATGCATATATTATAAAAAAGAAGGGTATATATGACTTTTATCACCTTTTTATATTTGTTTTATTTTTTCACGAACTTCGTAGTTGGTGCGCTGATGAAGTCAATGACGAGAGTCGAGTCACTCCGCCACCGACCACGGCTCCATCCTTCACTGCCTCGGGCCACTTCTTCACCGTGAATGGTTCCTTCGCCGTGAACGACCTCAGGTTGGGGGATGCCTCTGCGGCCGAGGTGTCGGACTCATCGCTCGTGTCTTGTTGTGGCCATCCGGCTCTCATCCACCGACGCACAATCACAATCAACCTGAGAGCTGGTGAGATGTCGTCATCCGCTACTTTCAGCAACGCGGTGACCGGCTGTTCTCGAAAGCCAACTTGCGGCAGAGGTGTTGGGACGTACTACCACAGTGAGGACAGAATGACTCACACAATTTCATGATCCTTCCCAATCCTGTATGAAAAGGTGATATCGTCTGGTTTCCGGCATGTGACAATTGAGTTCGTTTCAACACCGGTTTTGTTGTAGGTGTTCCCATATGTTGCCATGAAGAAAACAAAAGGGGGTAACTTTGTTTTAGAAAGTATGAATTCGGATTCCAGTACTGATGTAGTGTGCGTTGCATCACAATTTAAGAGCTGGAAGATGATCTCAAATCCTTATTGTGGTGACCACCACTACGTTGTATTTATAATCTCTAGTTCCCTCAGCACACACTGCACAATATTTCAATGATGTGTATCAATGGCTTTGTCCTTGTTTTTTATATGCTTTTTTACTTTTCTCACCAACTCTATACTGATACTAAACTGATATAGAATAGTATCAATGTATTGTGATTCATATACTATGCACTCTGTATATCTTATGACACTATGCACATTAAAAGTCAATGTGAAATGTATTGTTTGCTCAACTTGACTAGATGATACTAAATTTTTTTAGTCTGCAATACAAGGCTTCCGAGAAATCATTTTCCAGTTTTTCGACATTCTCGGGTGGAAGCTTGCATAAATACATCCCAGTCGTGGTGCAAAATCATGAGAAGGAATAGCACATCAACCTACCCAGGCTCCACTGTTTCGATGCATGGATTGTCATGTGAACGAGAAGGGCAGCTTGGTCTGCTGCTGCCTACCGGACTTGCCTACACTATAGATCTAAAATAATAGCACAAGCGCGCCCCCAATTGATGATCATGCCACCCGGTAGACAGGTTCTTTCCCAGGCGGGGAAGGTTCTGTATACTGGAGCGAAGCAGCAACGCCCGGGTCGAATTTCTCACTCAAGTTTATTGAACAGATAGATATATTTCAGTTCACCCGATGCAGACTCGCACCACAGATAGTACCAGTCCACAATATCTTAGTTACTTTGTGCAAAGAATCAAAATTTTGAAATTTCCTTATGCTTCCCAATCCTATACGAACGTAGTGACAACAAGAGGTTTCCAGTGAGACAAATGATATTGTTTTTGACTCTAGAGGAGTGGGAATGAACAATTGGATGTTCCTTCCAACGTTATATTTATAGTTAATGACATGTTCCCATATGTCCCAACCCCTCCCATTTATAGTTAAATATAATATAACTATAACTATATGCATGTTGCTTCCACCCCGGCCGCAACGACATCAAAACTTCCCAACCCCTCCCATTTCTATACCAATAATACTAATAATAACATGGGGGTACACTTTACATTTGCTCTTGTCAAGTGGGATTGACAATTGAGATGGCTCCTCAGCAGGCTATATTTATAGTAGATGTAGTGTCACATGAGCAATGCATTTAAATATTTAATTCTGATATTTGTTAAGTGTTCTCATGCACCTTTGAGTACATGAGTTATGCATTGTACTTGGTCCTTTCGTTTTCCATACATATATTAAATTTGGAGCTGAGTACGTTATTAACACACGGTAGACATCAGTGCACAGCAAGAAACTTAATGCAGGAGCAACAAAATCTTCGTGGAACCACGGGCTTCGGAGTGCAGAAGACGCCGACAGCCTCTTGTCGATGTTGCAGGAGAGGAGCCGCCTCAAGACGTTGAAGCCCTTCTTGGACATTGACAGGCGCTCCTTGCGGATGTGGTCGCCCAGGCGGGTGCGGTGGCATGAGCACCGGCGAGCGGAAGCGACTCGAAGACCGGCCACAACCTCGGCCCCGGCCCCGGCACACCGACCACCTTGAAAATCTTTAGAACCTGGTGGTCGATATCGTCCTTCCGGCAGAACAAAACCTCTGCTCACCGTTGCAAAATGCATGGGAGCGTGGAGACTTGTTGCGCCGCCGGTGCTAGCGAATGAAGAAGGCTCTGTGGGCGCGTCGACGTTGGTGGACGAAGCATGGATCAAATGAACAAGGAATTGCCTGTCCAGGAAACGGAGCATACTCAACAAATACTGAATCTCTATGGCATGCTTCTATCATCTTCGGTTTGCATACTCCTTTTGCTAGAGGAAGATATTACTAGAGTGCGTAGGGACTTCACATTTAAAATCTGCTCTTGAAAAGCTCTTTCATCACGGGACAATGTCGAACATATGTCCTTCCTACATTGCTGCTGCAAGATGTGATACGACTGATCTCCACAATTTTTCAGCAATGTTTCCCCCCTATCGATTCATGCACTCTTACTAATGGTTCATATACACAGTTGATATACCAACATTATCATGTATCCCCTAGGATGTAACTACTCCTTAATGCACAGACAGTGCTCCTGCCTCTTTTTCAAAAAAAAAAAAACACAGTTGATATACCAACAAATGCATGATGCATGAACATTGTGAATAATTGCTTCTCCATAAGTCAGAAAAAGCCCAATGAGTCTTTCATGCAGCCTACGTATGCACCATGGTCCCATACATCAACGAAGTGTATCACTAATTGCTCTAACCCCGGCATTAAACATTACTATGCCATCAAGGGAATTGATGATCTCTTACGAAGTCAATGAAGTGTGACAAGCAAAACATCATGATGATTCTCAATCCTAAGTACCGCACATGCTGTAGCTTTGTGCTTTATCATGTTGTATTTATAATCAAGCCCCCCACCATGAAATATATACATATATCACAAAAAGAGGGATATATATATATATATATATATATATATATATATATATATATATATCTTTTATCATCAGTTTTTCTATATTAGTTTTAGTTTCTCACGAACTCCGTACATATGTGGATCGGTCAGTTTTCATTGCAATCGTGCAGTTGAGCCATCATCTGATGACGGTTGACCCACTTCACCACCGACAAAATCGCTCACTAAGGAATGATGCTTCCGGCGAGGTGCCCATTTCCTCATGACCTGCCATGGTCACCCGACTCTCATCAGCAGGCGAGCGATCTCCATCAACCTGAGCAGTGATGGGATGGCACACAAGATTTCCTGATGCTTCCCAGTTCTATACCGAACATGATATCACCCGGTTTTTCGACACAAGACACGTGTTTTACACATGAGATTGACAACTGGGTTGGCATTGGCATGGGTTTTCATGTAGCTTTTCCCGTATGCTGCTATGAAAACAAATAGTCTGCTCATGGTAATAAAATGGGGGCACTTCATTTTAAAATATATCAATTCGGATTCCGTACTAATGATGTGTACGCACGTTACGTTGCATCACAATTCAAGAGTTGGAAGATGATCTCAAATCCTTATTGCTGTGACCACCATAATGTTATATTTATAACATGTAGTTCTCTAATCAGGCACTGCACAATATTTAAATGATATGTATAAATATGGATTTTTCCTTTTTTTCTATTTTTTTACTTTTCTCGCCAACGATCTCTCTTATACCTACCTAACTGAAACAGATCACCGAACTGAAATAGATCAATATCGAGGTATTGTGATTCATATACCATGCAGTCTGTTTATGACACTATCCTCAATAAAAATAAGTGTGAAATGTATTGTTTGCTCAACTTGAACAGATGGTACTACATTTTTCAGTCTGTAGCACAAGACTTTCGAGAAATCCTTTTCCAGTTTTTCGGCGTCCTCGGTTAGAAGCTGCAGAATACATCCCGGTTGGGGTGCAAAATGATGGAAAGGAATAGGAGATTAAACCGACCAGGCTCGACTGCTTCGATGCATGGATTGACAAGTGAACGAGAAGGGCCACTCGGTCTTTTGTTGTCTACCTGATTTGCCTACACTATCGACCTAAAATAGTAGCACGAGCGCAACCCCAATTGATGGTCATGCCACTGCACCACAGGATAGTGCAAGTCCACATCAGGTTTGTTACTTTGTGCACAAGAGCTGGAATTTCAAATTTTCCTGATGCTTTCCAATCTTATACCAACATAGTGATAACAAGAGGTTTCCAGCGAGGGAAATAATATTGTATTTTCACTCTTAGTGAGTGGAAATGAACAATTGGATGTTGCTTCCACCGGTTATATTTATAGTTAATGAAATGTTCCCATATGTCGCTACGGAAATGAATGATTGTTCATGGCGGTGCCTAGTACAACACATGGTCACAGTAAAGCTACCAGTTTGGAAAACAGGAATTTAATTTCTGAAATTGATCAAGTGTATGTTGCACACAACTGTGAATATATACAAAGTTAGATCCATTTGGATTAATTTTAACTTTGTGCGACTTTAATTGTTGAAAATATATTTTGTCCATAAAAGTAGGTAATAGTAATTAATGCTACTATGTCATGGCTATTTGTTTTTTTATACAATGTCTCCTTTTCAAATTGTGAGAACGCACCTGAATCGTTTGACAGAGTTGTCTAATGAATTCCTCGTAAGTACGTAGATATTTATAGGATAAGAGTGGGATATCATTGACGTTTCGTTTCACTCTCCTTGTAAAACGTGTTCTAAATTTGGAAGCACTTCGCATACCCACAGATCTTGTGGTGTAATTTTTCTGAATTGCTAAATTACACATCACCTGCACGCAGCCGCTGCCCTAGTACCACAATGATCACACATCACATCAAGTGTTTCTCTAGCGCCCCTGCTGGAGCTAGTGTATCACCCTTTGTTGGTCCTTGACACAGTACTAGAATGATGTGAGTGTGGTTGGATAGACTACAATTCTACAATGTTTCCCGATCCTACATTGCAATGCACCCAAGAGGGATTTCAGTGCAGCATCCACATTGTTGTTAGCTTTTTGTAGTGATAGTGAGCTTTGGAATGCTTCTTTCTGTTCATATAGTCAAGTATTCCCACCTGTCTTTCAATATTTGAGTTGGACAGCGGTGTCAGATCAGCAGGAACATGTGACGGAGACGGGTGTCATCAACAACTTACAATATGCTGTAATGCAACCCGGTGCAATCCGTGGTCGTGAGGTCCCTCTGCGCGCCAGTATGTGCCCGCTGCCGCCAAAGCCACCAAAACCAGTGACACTTCTGCCGACGAGATGATGCCAACGCCTTCCTCGCGATTGACACCAAGCGCGACAGCCGTCATCAACCTACATGCGCTCGCCGTCAACCCTTGCGCCTGGGATGTCGCACTCGTGATGGAGTGCGTCAGGCCCAGCCTCCATGGTAGCCGGACATTCCCCGAAATCCATCATGCAGTGCAACATGTGCGGTAGCTTCTCGATGGCGTGAAGCACATGCACTCTCGCAGAATCATGCATCGTGACACAAGGCTCGGGAACATCCTCATCGACGGTGGCAATGACAGTTATATCTTTGTCAAGATATGCGACTTTGGGCTCGCGGCGCCAACATGGTAAGAGGTTGCTGCAAAGTGAAGAGCAAGAAGGACATCAAAACTTCCTAACGCCTCCCATCTCCATACCAAAATAAGTTAATAGCATGGGGTATACTTTACATTTGCACTTGTTGATGAGTGGGATTGGCATTGAGATGTTTCTTGAACGGGTTATATTTATAGCAGATGTCATGTCACATGGGCACAGTAAAATGAGCAATGTTTTTAGATATTTAAATACTACTTTCTCCGGATATTTATATTTGCCACTGGCTAGTTCAGTTCAAAAATAAACTAGCCGGTGACAAATAAAAAAAATCCCGAGGGAAGTAATGTTTATCAAGTCTACGCTGTATACAAATTGAATGGGAACATACATTTAAACCAATTTCGGTTTATTAGAATATTACATGAGTTTTCTGGGTTATAAATGATATTTTTTTAAAAAAAGAAGGTAGGTAATAATTTCAAAAAAAAAGAAAAAAGAAAACGGAGCGAGTACGTTATTAACTCAAGGTAGACATCAGTTCAACAAGAAACTGTGGGGCAATAATGCAGGAGCAACAACATCTTTGTGGGACAATAATGCAGCGAACACGGGGCATATATGGCATGGGCACCGTGCCGGCGAGCGTAAGCGACTTGAAGGCCGGCCACGACCTCGGCCCCGGCACACCGGAGGACCTTGAAAATCTTTAGAACCTGGTCGATGTCATCCTTCCCGTCGAACAGCCGCGTGCCGGTGAGGAGCTCCGCCAAGACGCACCTGAGCAACCCCATGTCCACCATCGATCGCATCGTAGTCTCGGGCGCCATGCATGTCAAGGCGCGTGCCGGCCCTGTCCTAGGGCTGCTGATCCGACGTCGACCCCGCCATCCCGAAGTCGCATGGCGGAACGGCGGCCTCCATCGCGACGGCCGACGTCATGTCGCGGTGCATGCAAGACCCTGCGCGAGTGCATGCATGTGCTGATGTACTTCGCCCCGTCGAGGAACTGCCGCATGATGCGGCACACGTAGGCATCCGGGACGGTCGGGTGTCCAATCGCTCATCAAATTTACGCATGTAATATGTTCGATTTCCTGCATGGCACCTATATTTTTTTTCGGAAATCCTTCTATGCCTGAAATCAGGCAATATCTCAAGCGACGTTGTAAACCGTCCAGCCCGCTCTAAGATTCGTGCAACGTTCATTATATTCCTCATCTCCTACAACCCTAGTCTCAGCTCGATCCCGCACGTACGGCACTCGGCAGCAAGCGGCGCGGCGGCACCCGGCGTCAAGCGGCGCAGCGGCTCCCCATGGCTCGCAGCGCGGCGGCCGCTTCCGGTGTGGCGGCGCCCCGTCGACTCACGGCGCGGCCAGGAGCAGCGAGGCGGCACCCGACGGCTCGTTGGATCGCTGGCCGGCGGCGCAGGATCGACGTGGGCGACGCGTGGGAGGGTCGAGGCGCCCGACGGTGCGACGGCGACACGACAGACGTCGCCGGCGGAAGGTCGTCGGAGGCGATGAAGAAGGTAAGTTTTTTTTTATTATTTGTGAGTTCGTAATTTGTAATTGTTAATCCGTAATTTATAGGATTATGTCTATTATAAAATAATCAACCAAAAAAATTGTAATTGATTGACATATATATTAAATGTTAATTACAAAATTAGTGATTAATGATAGGAATTAGCAACTAATTATCTGGCGACTGAATTTTTCTCAAATTTCAGAGCACCTGACAAATAGACAAACCCTATTTTTTTCATTCATATATATGAGTGGGTTTGAAAATTAGGAATGTTTAATATGCTGCTACCAAAAAATGAATGGTCTATAGGTGTTTCAAAAACAAAATGAATGGGTCTATTCATGCCAGTGTCTAGCAGCACAAGGACGCATTAATCTGATGAGCGATCTGAAATGAATGAACTCAGAATTCTGATATCCATCAAGTGCACACAGCATACAAATTCGAATTAATATTAATTCTAGCTGATTTGCATGTACTTGAACATTGTGTGACTGTCAGGCCCGGGCCTATTGACGTGCGGTCCCTGCAACTGCACAGGACTCCCATTTCCTAGGGCTCCTTTTTTTTTTCTCTGTAACCAAGCATCTAGACTCCAGGGCTCTAGCCCACTACGGCCATGTTTACTATAAAGAGCAAAAGATATGATGATGGGATTAATTCAATATTCATGTGCACTTAATTCCGTGTGCAACATCTGCCCCACAGTAGCATACATGGCCAGATGTGACCATTTGTGACGTGCAAACTGAATTCCATTGGTTCAATGGTTTCTCTTTGTGCACAATTTAGCATACTTGAACAAGACATCACTCCAATTTAACAAAATTTAAGCAATTGGATTTTTAAAATCAGGTACCGTACTGGCTAACGTTGTTGCATGATTAGTGGCTGCCTTCCCCACGACACACACCTGCTGCTGCATCTGAGGCACATGATTTCGTAAATTTTGAGGATGCACAATATTCCTGCAACAAATCAAGCCTCGACACAGAGTTACCCATTACAGAATGCACAGTACATGGCAACCTCCCTGCAGCCTCGCTGGAGCCCAGAACATGATTGCTACTCCCTATTCCGCTAATTACGATGGGGCATGCTTTTTTTCTAATTAGTGCTATCTGGCTCACGTTGGATAAGAAGACGATGGCAAACCTAGAGCAAGCATGTTGCTTACCAACCATTCGTCAACTGGGTAGTGAAGATGTAGAGTGTTAAGAATAGAAGACTATCAATATTTAATAGCCTTGATAGGTTGCTATATATCCTAGGATCACATTTGATATGATTGATAGACTACCATATAGCCTTGATAGGTTGCCATATATACGAGGATCACATTTGATATGATTGATAGACTACCATATACATCACTCACATATTTGGTAGATAATATGTTATACATAGAAGTCTATATTTATAGATAGAAGGATATCATCTATTTTAGGAACATATGTAACATTCCATGTATGTACTCTTCTATAAATATGAGACCCCATGACCTATAGTAGTCATCTTACGCCATTCAAACCAACATGGTAACAGAGCCAGCGAGATCATAACTATCCACCACTTTTTTTTTTCTCCTCCTCCTCCCCTCCTCCATCTTCCCATGGCTTCCGCAAGTTCTTCTTCTACCATGGCGCCTATCCCACTTCATCAAGTCGTCACTATACGACTAACGAAGTCCAATTGTCTACTATAGCGTGCTCAGCTTCTGCCCTACCTTCGAAGTTTGAAGCTGATGGGGTTCCTTGATGGCTCCAACGCTGCGCCAAAAAAGCATATCGCTACGTGCACGACCGTCGGCAATGAGCAAGTACCCAATCCGGAGTACGAGCGCTGGTACGATCAAGACCAACAGCTGCTTAGTGGCCTTCTCTCATCGATGATCGAAGAAATTCTTCGGGACGTCGTCGTGGTCACGTCTTCCAAGGAGGTATGGGACTCCCTCCAAAAGAAATTCGCCTCGTCTACAAAGGCGCGCACTGTGCAAATCCGTGTTGAACTCACAACATCAAAGAAGCACGATCTATCTGATGCCGACTTCTTCCGTAAGATAACGGGGCTCGCCATCGAGCTTGCCGCCGCTCACGCTCCTCTTCGAGACGAAGAGGTGCTCTCTTATTTGCTTGCAGGTCTCCCAGCCGAATACGACCCCTTCGTCACCTCCATGACGACCAAGAGCGAGGCTCTCTCCCTCGACGACGTGTTCGCGCACCTCGTTGCATTCGAGGCGCGTCAACTTCAACATCAAGTGGAGCTCCAACCATAGTTTGGTGCCTCCGCAAATTATGCGGGCAGCGGTCGCTTCTTCTGTGGCCGTGGTCGTGGTGACCATGGTCGTGGCCGACACTCTCGTGGTGGCACGCCTACCGATGGTGACCAGCACACTCAGTGCCAAATATGCGGCAAACTCGGCCACAACGCCGTCAAGTGTTGGTACTGGATGGATGCTATATACGAGGAAGACGGCCCATCAGCGGCCTTGGCATCTTCGAGCTCTTGCAAGGTGGATCCGAATTGGTACACTAATACCGGTGCCACAGATCACATCACGAGCGATCTTGATCGCCTCGCCATGCGTGAGCAATATCACGGTGGTGACACAATGCAAGTTGGTAATGGAGCAGGTTTGAAAATTTTGCATACTGGTTCTTGTTTGATTAATACTGCTACTCGCCCTCTTGCACTCAATAACGTTCTTCATGTTCCTGAAATATCAAAACATCTTCTCTTAGTTCATAAACTATCTTGTGATAACAATGTCTTTTTTGAATTTCATCCATGGCATTATCTTATAAAGGATCGGGCAACACGGAAGCTGCTTTTGGAAGGAAAGTGTGAATCCGGTCTCTATCCCCTCAAGCCGTCCGACGTCAAGTTCCTTCATCAAGCCTTTGTTAGCCACTCGGCACGACCGAATCAATGGCATGCCCGGTTTGGTCATCCTTCTTATCAAACCGTTCGATCTATTTTGCGTCTTCATAATCTCCCTTGTCTCAAGGAGTCTAGTGTGTCTTCGGTTTGTAATGCTTGTCAATTGGCTAAAAGTCATCAACTACTGTATAATAATTCCATTCATCGGACTACCAAACCACTTGAAATTATTCATTATGATGTTTGGGGTCCCACTTCAATTCCGTTGAACTTTCTGGAGTCTCCCATCTGTGGAGATCGGACTAGTCCTCGGACTAGTCCGTTGAACTTTCTGAAGTCCACCCTCACACAACACCGGACTAGTCCGAGCTTGGACCGGACTAGTCCATTTAACTTTCTGGACTTCGAGTTACACTGTGACCGGACAAGTCCAGACTTGCACTGGACTAGTCCGGTGTTAGGGTTTTTCAATGGTAACTTTTTGGAAACCATATAAATAGAGGATCCACGGCCTTCCAAAGGATATACATGTCGAATATTGCTGCAAACAAAAACCCTAGCGCCGCCACTTTGTCCCAAGAGCCCAAAACACATCTCCCCACACATCTAAGGTGCAAAAAGGAGTCAAATCATTTGAACACTTGGATTCGGGATTGGGAGATCGTCATTCCTTCATTGCGAGCTCTTGGGGTTTGATCTTTCTACACTTATACTCTGCATTGTAATACTTTCAAGTGTATTTGATCGCCTCTTTCGTTGTAATTCTCGTGGGAGCCCTCAACGTGTGAGGTTGTGAAAGCATCTAGGCCCCCATGAGGTATGGTTTCGGTGATTAATGACAACCATTGGATTTTACTAATGAATTTGTGGATGCAAGGTCTCCCAATCAAATGAAATATATGGATATGAATATCAATTACTGATCATTGGAGACCTCTAAACAATCATTTTATGAGATCAATGAATGTTATGAAGACTAGAAGTAAAAGCTCATATGTCAAAGTCATTCAACCATAATTGACAACACTCAATGCTTGAAAATCAACAGAAGAATATTTGCAACAAATGTTTAAGAGGTCAATCTAGCAAAATACAAAAGAATCACTTAGACACAACTCGAAGCAAACAAAATCAACTCACCGGATCAACCGATGTTTCCATAGAACAACACATCGGTCGAGTTGATTCAGCAGAAGAAGAAGACCTCAGAACAAAGTACTCACCAGATCATCTGATGTTAAGGGCAAAGCTACATCGGTCCATCAGTACAGTAAGCAATATCCTTGGACCAAGTGTAGCACCGGATCAACCGATATACAGCAATATACACATCGGTCAATCACTCCAGTGAGCATCAAGTTTGAACCAATTCTGGAGGAAGTGCCACCGGATCATCCGATGAGAAGACAAGTGCAACATCGGTCTAACAACGGTCATATCTGACACAATTACATCAGCTATAGTAAACTTGACCGATGATAACTGAAGGGGAGACATCGGATCATCCGGTGTTCGCAGAGCAGTGATGTCAGCCTACTTTTCCAACGGCTATTTCGTGGAGGCTGGCTATTTATACCCCTTCAACCTGTCAAATCGATAAGTCTTGATCACCAGACATACTCTACACATCCTCAAGCATTCAAGACATTGATCCATCACTTCTACATCCTTTAGACCACTTACACACCAAGATATAGCCTAGAACTAGCTAGAGAGAGAGCTTGTGTGCCTCCATTCTTGGTGAGTGGAATCTCTAGTGTAGTGAGAGCTATAAGGGAGTGTCCCTTGGTGTTTGTAATTGAGAGAGACTTCCGGAGCTTGCCAAGACGATTGTGGAAGCCCGGAGGATTCAAGGTGTACAAGGCTTGAGCTCCAACTTGCTGAGGTTGGCAAACGGAGAAGAATAGTGAAGATCCCTAGTCCCGGTGACTTTGGTGTGGCTATACCCTTTGGTGGGTGCAACAACGTGGATGTAGGAAGATCTTGACGATCTTGCCGAACCACGGGATAAATCCTCGTGTCTCCTCGAGAGTTTGCATCCTCATCCCCTCACCCTACATTTATGCATTTTATATACCGCGAAGTTGCTATTTACTTGAATGCATAGATTGTCTGCGTAGAGAATTGGGCTTTGAGTAATTAAGTTTTATAGCTTAGATTTTTGAAAAGAAGCCCAATTCACCCCCCCTCTTGGGCATTCGATCCTTACAATTGGTATCAGAGCAAGATTGCTCATAGATCATTCTAGCTTAACCGCTAGAGAGCTAAAATGGCCAAGGTTGGGGGTTCGGTTCCTATCTTCGAGGACAAGAACTTTGCCTCTTGGAAAGCACACATGCGCGCTTATCTAGAGGCTATTGCTCCTGAAGTATGAGAAGCGACCCATGCGGGGTTTGGTGAGCACAATTATGTTGGTGATCAAATTAAATGGGATGCTAAAGCTAGGAATACAATTTATGAATGTATTAGTCAAGATGTGTTTGCTAGGATTGCTAGCAAAGAAAAGGCATGTGAAATTTGGGCATGCTTGATAGAAATTCATGAGGGTTCTTCTCGTGTCAAAGAACTAAAATATCACATGCTTAAAGCCAAATATGATGAATTTAAGATACTATCTCATGAAAATGTCAATGAGATGTTCTCTTGCTTGAATGCACTTATTGAAGAAATTAATGCTCTTGACATTGCTTCTCTTGGCAAGGGACTCATCAACCGCAAGATCCTCATGCTCCTTCCCAAGCCAAAGTACAACATTATCAACTCCATGCTTCAAAAAGAGTCTCTTGACCACATTGAAGTTTCGGAGCTCATTGGAGAAATTCACGCTCATGAGATGAGTGTACTTGGGATGATGGAGCAATCATCTTCAAAAGTAATTGCCCTATAGGCCTCCACCAAGAAAACAAGCCTCAAGAATAAGAAGGTGGTTGAGCTTAGCTCAAGTAAAGAAGAGCAAGCATCAAGTGAAGATGACGATGATGAGCTTGCATTGATGATGAGAAAGTTCTCACGCTTGAACTCCGAGATTACTAAGAAGGGATACACATTTGATTCCAAGAAGAAAGCGTTTCTACCAAGGAGAGATGATCACAAGACTTGCTACAATTGTGGTGATCAAGGCCACATCTCCTATGATTGTCCAAAACTGGACAAAAGAAGAGAGAATCACAAGAGCAAGCATCGCAAGCTTGAAGATAGTGATGATGATGAAGAAGAGGCCAAACCCAAACCAAGATCCTCTGGGAAAAGGAAACATGACAAGGGCAAGAAGGCAAAACTCTTCCCAAAGAAGAGAAATGGCCCACAAAAGGTGTTCATGTGTGAGGCAAATGAATGGGTCACCGACGAAGAAACAAGTGATGAAGAGAGTTAAGCGGAAGAAGAAATTTTGGCCGGCCTCTCCATTGCCAACAATGATGACTCACCTCTTCATCCACTGCCCATGTGCCTCATGGCGAAAGGTAACACCAAGGTATGTGACGACTCTAGCGATGATGAACTTTCCCCCGATGATTTAACCTCTTTAATAAATGAATATCATACTATTATTAAGAGGGAAAAGAGTAAGGTTAAAGTCCTTGAAGAAACTCGTGCTAGGCTTGAGAGTGCTAACCTCGATTTGCTTAACAAGTATGAAAGCATACTTAAAGAGCATGACACGCTCAAATCTCATGTCAAGAAAATTGAAGAGGATAAGGCTAAAATCAAGCTAGATCATCATGAGCTTAACATAGCACACCAAACACTCTTGGGAGAGCACAACAAGTTAGTACAAGAGCATAAAACACTTAGCCTTGCTCATGAAGCGCTTGATCAAGAATTAAAAAATATAAAGAAACAAACTCTTAATGATAGGATATCCATTACTTCTCATGTCACTAATGCCTTGAACAAGTCTTTGCCTTTGAAAGCAAATGCTAGGGAGAAGGACTTGTTGGAAGAAATTGAGAGTCTCCGCACTAGTGTGGATAGACTTTCAAAAGGGGAAATCAAACACAAGGAAATCCTCTTCCAACAAGCAAAGGCCTTCAACAAGAGATGACTTTGATCCTTCTCGGTGCCCAACAAAGGAAAGGTGCCCTCACCGGAGCTTAGAACAAGCTTCATCAAAGAAGTTGGTTCTTATTGCCAACATTGTGAGGTCACCGGTCACCACACAAGGGAGTGTCCTCTTCCTAACCGACCTTCTCCAAAATTGCCCATTAATTACAAATCTACTTTCAATGATCGTTATTATCTCTTAAGTAAAGTAGATGGCAAGGTGAAGACACGGTTCATTGGCAAAGACATGAAGGGCATGAAGGGGAAGCTCCCCCAAGCAACTTTGGGTCCCAAAGACACTTGTATCACATATACAAGGACCTAAGTTGGCTTGGGTGCCTAAAGTTAAAAATTTAATTCATGTGCGTAGGTGAACTACAAAGCCGAAGGAAAGCAGTGGGTACTCGATAGCGGGTGCACCCAACATATGACCGACAATGATGGTATGTTCACCACCATAGAAAACCCTGACAATCATGAACAAGTCACCTTTTGGTGATAACTCTAAGGGCAAGGTAATTGGGTTAGGTAAAATTGCTATTTCAAATGACTTGTCTATTTCCAATGTTTTGTACGTTAAGTCGCTTAGTTTTAATTTACTTTCTATTGCACAACTATGTGATCTTGGACTAACGTGCACCTTTAGCAAAAGTGATGTTGTTGTGAGTAGTGAGACAAGCCAAGAACTAGTCTTCAAAGGATTTAGGCATGGACACCTCTACCTAGTAGACTTCTCCAACAAGAATGCTAGCTTGACCACTTGCCTTTTCACTAAGACAAGTTTGGGATGGCTATGGCACCGACGCATAGCGCACATAGGGATGAGCAAGCTCAAGAAGTCATTCAAGCTTGTGATGGTGACCGGCGTGAAGGATGTTACATTTGAGAAGAACAAGCTTTGTAGCGCTTGTCAAGCCGAGAAGCAAGTTGCTTTACACCACCCGATGAAGACAATGGTGTCAACCTCCAAGCCACTTGAACTACTCCATATGGACCTCTTCGGACCATCCACATATCAAAGCCTTGGCGGTAACCTCTATTGTATTGTTATAGTTGATGACTACTCTCGCTATGCTTGGACTTTATTTCTAGGTGACAAGAGTGAAACTCCGGAAGTGTTCAAGACCTTCGCCAACCGCGCTCAACGGGATTTCAACTTCCCATCATCAAGGTCCGGAGTGACAATGGCACCAAATTCAAGAACTACAACATTGGGGAGTGGTGTGACCGTGAAGGCGTGAAACATGAGTTTTCGGCCACATACACTCCTCAACAAAATGGTGTTGTTGAAAGGAAGAACAAGACTCTCATCACTCTTGCGCAAGCAATGCTTGATGACTACGGCACGTCGGAGAAGTTTTGGGCCGAAGCAATCAACACGGCGTGCCATGCCGCAAATAGGGTCTACCTACATCGACTACTTCAAAAGACCCCGTACGAACTTCTCGTTGGGAGAAAGCCCAACATCTCCTACTTTCGAGTCTTTGGGTGCAAGTGCTACATCTACCGCAAGAAAAGGCTCGGTAAGTTTGAAAGAAGATGTGATGTTGGTATATTTCTTGGTTATGCATCAAACTCAAAAGCATATCAAGTATTCAACCAAACCTCCGGTTTAGTTGAGGAAAGTTGTGATGTTGAGTTTGATGAAACTAATGGCTCCCAAGAGGAGAGTTTTGGTCATGATGAAATAGATGATGATCCTCTACGAGAAGCTATTAAGAACATGACCATTGGAGACGTCAAGCCTAAAGTTGAGGAGAGCCATGATCAAGGGGGAGCTTCAAGTTCCAACATCAACACATCCATGGCGCCTCAAATTGACGAAGAAGAGAAGGATGATCCATTGCTAACTCAAGATTCACAAGCCACACAACATCAAGAAGAAGAAGAAGTCCATGATCAAGTCCAACCACAAGATGACCAACACGCATCACCACCGCCAAGTGCTTCACAACCACTTATGAGGCATGGACGTATCTCCAAGGCGCATCCGATGGACCAAATCATCGGAAGTCCGTCAAGGGGTGTAAGTACACGTTCTCGCCATTTCGCTTCATTTTTTGAGCACTACTCGTTTGTTTCATGTGTAGAACCCACTCACATTGAGGAAGCACTCCAAGATCCAAATTGGGTGATGGCCATGCAAGAAAAACTTAACAACTTCATCCACAATGAAGTTTGGGTGTTGGAGGAGCGACCCAAGGACAAGAACGTCATCAGAACAAAGTGGGTGTACCGCAACAAACAAGACGAGAACAGCGTTGTGGTCCGCAACAAGGCAAGACTTGTGGCCAAAGGGTTCTCGCAAGTTGAAGGACTAGACTTTGGGGAGACATTTGCTCCGGTCGCCCGGCTAGAAGCCATCCGTATACTTCTTGCATTTGCATCACATCATAATATTAAACTTTATCAAATGGATGTGAAAAGTGCCTTTCTTAATGGTTACATTAACGAGCTTGTTTATGTTGAACAACCTCCCGGGTTTGAAGATCCGAGGAATCCTAATCATGTGTATAGGTTGCACAAGGCGCTCTACGGGCTCAAGCAAGCACCTAGGGCATGGTATGAACGACTACGGGATTTCTTGATCATGCAAGGATTCAAGATCGGGAGGGTGGACACTACACTCTTCACCAAAGACATCAACGGAAAATTATTCATTTGTCAAATTTATGTTGATGATATTATTTTTGGTTCAACTAACGAAGCTCTTAGCCATGAGTTTGGCAAAATGATGTCTAGGGAATTCGAGATGTCGATGGTTGGAGAGCTCAACTTCTTGGATTCCAAATCGAGCAACTTCAAGATGGAACCTTCGTCTATCAAGAGATGTACACCAAGGACCTCTTGAAGAAATTTGAGATGGGAGATTGTAGCTCAAGAAGCACTCCAATGGCAACAAATTGTCATCTCGACGCGGATAAGGACGGTAAACCTATTGATCAATCTAACTACCGTTCTATGATTGGTTCATTACTTTACCTTACCGCATCTAGGCCCGATATCATGTTTAGTATATG
Organism: Tuctoria greenei; assembly: GCA_036927565.1. NCBI lineage: Eukaryota > Viridiplantae > Streptophyta > Magnoliopsida > Poales > Poaceae > Tuctoria > Tuctoria greenei. The sequence continues at coordinate 164,403,537 of JAYESD010000009.1, read as the reverse complement.
CTTGTGTGCTCGATTTCAAGCGGCACCTAAAGAATCGCATTGGAAGGCGGTCTTTAGGATACTTAGGTATCTTAAGCATACCCCTAGTGTGGGCTTGTGGTACCCTAAAGGTTCAAAATTCCATCTCTTGGGATACTCGGATTCGGACTTTGCCGGATGCCGCGTGGATCGCAAGAGTACCTCCGGTGGGTGCCACTTGCTTGAGCGTTCCCTAGTATCTTGGTCTAGCAAGAAGCAAAATTCCGTCGCCTTGTCCACGGCGGAAGCGGAATATATTGCGGTCGGTGCATGTTGTGCCCAAATTCTTTATATGAAGCAAACCCTTTTGGACTTTGGTGTTAAACTTGGTTGTGTGCCTCTCCTTTGTGACAATGAAAGTGCGGTTAAGATAGCTAAAAACCCCGTTCAACACTCCCGCACTAGGCACATTGATATTCGCCATCATTTCTTGAGGGACCATGAAGCTAAGGGAGACATCTCATTGCGAGGTGTTAGGTCTGAAGAACAATTGGCGGATATCTGCACTAAACCACTTGACGAAAAAACCTTTTCTAGGCTAAGAAGTGAGTTAAATGTGCTATATGCAACGAACGTCATGTAAGAATGCATCTCATATAGATCTTGCCTAACTCTCAAAGGATAGGGGTGCGCAAGGGTTAGCTTGGGATGGAGGTTCTTTTGGGTTTTCCCAAGGCTTGGAGAGTAGCTCTCCCTGAAGAAGCCTTTGAAAGGTTCAAATTTGGCAAGATAGATCTATTTTATGCCTTGCATGATGTCTTCCATATAGACTTGCACTCACATTTAAATTTCCTACACCATAAATTGTTTGGCATTGCATACGGTAGATTGTCACAAAGGGGAACCCACCTCATGAGAAAGAGACTTGTTTGAAATGCAATATCTCAACTCATATGATGTGGGAAGAACAAAATGTTAGGTGCGTTAATGCCTAAAGGAACATGCTTTTAAGAGATAGAAGGCTTCATCCTCTAGCTCACAAAGCATGGGCCTTACATTTTATTTAGATAATTTCCTTCCCATTTTCTTCGTGTTCTATTCGCTTTAAGGCTTAGCCAAGCTATTGGCATATTAGCATTTTTGAGGGGTAAGGGGTCGCCCAAAAAGTCCTAAGACATGTGTTTCTCATTGTTTGTTTGTTTGGTCAAAGGACATATATGTGATGTTGCTGTTTTGTAGTCATCGGATTATTCGATGCTTAGGCCAGACCATCATCGGATCAGTTGGTGTTCAACAGCCAAGGGTCAACTCAGTCAGTATCTCAAATCAACCGACGAGTTCACCCTGAGAAACGTCGGTGCATCCGGTGTTCACACTTCGGGAACTATGCTAAAATCCACCGATGCAAATCAGTTCAACGTCGGTCCATCCGATGTCTATGGTACCTTTTTGAATACCCTTACTGTGACATTCGACCGATGCTACCCCTTTCCACGTCGGTCCATCCGATGTCAACGGTACCTTTTAAATATCCTTAGTGTACCACTCGACCGATGCTCCTATCGTGTAACATCGGTCCATCCGGTGTTAAATTTTCAGCTAGGGTTTGGGACCCACTTTTTAAACGCCTCCTCGCCTCCCTCCTTTCTCTCTCCCCGAACCCGACTCCACCCCGACGCACGCCTCACCTTCCGCCGCCGACGCCTCTCTTTTCCTGCTCCACCGCCTCCTCCAGCCGCCGCCGCTGCCTCCGACCGCCACTGCACCACCGCAGTCGCTGCTGCCACTTCGTCCAGCGCCGCCGCTACTTCCTCCAGTGCCGCCGCCGCTGCTTTCTCTAGCGCCGCCGCCGCTCTCCTCCACCGCCGCAGCCGCTCCACCCAAGCACGCCACCCTCGCCGTCGTGGTGCCTCCCTCTCCGGCTGCCACTATGCCGCTAGGGTTTCCCGGCCGCGTCGATCGTTGTATCGCCATCCTGTGCGCTTGACATCATCGACGTCATTCACGCGCCTCATCACAATGGCTCGTGACAAGAAGAACAAGGGCAAGGCCATTGGGGAGCCGGATGCAAAGAAGCAAAAGCTATCGAAGGAGGAGAAGAAGGCATTGATGGCCGCTCGCGCCGCCGAGGAGCGAGAGCATGGCCGAGGAGGATCATTGAGGATCCGCAAGGCTCGTCCGAGGCAGCCTCCCGTGCTAGATGAGTTCGAGGCAGAAGAAGAGCCGGAAGTGCCACTTGTTCGCCGGCGCTCAGCCAGGACCCGTGGGGGTCATCCGCCGGCAGTACCACGTTCACGACCGTCAGCTGCCGACCTTCGTGAGGACAGGGCAGACCAGAGAGTCATCTACGAGATGGACACCGCCGTCCACGTTGGTGAAGGTGTCCGGTTGACTGATTACAGAAAGATGAAGGCCAAGCAGCTCAGAAGACTCAGATGTAGTGTCTTGCTTGAGGAGTGGTACCCGCAGCCCAGAGAGGCTCTTGTGGATAGTCATTTTTGGACTTTGACGCAGGCGTCACTGTACGAGACGTATAAACGCCGAGGCCACAAGCTCTTCCAGCACAACTTCTTGGACTGGGATCAGCTTGCTCTAGCAGTCGAGACGGAGATACGCCCCTACTTTACGAGGTACAGAGGGCTGGTGGAGCTGGTGCCCTACGAGAGGAGTGCCTACATGGAGGACTGGGTACGCGTATTCTACGCCACCCTCTACGTCTCTGAGGGCCGCAGGTCTATAGACTTCATGTTCATGGGCCAGCACCATCACTTGATGAGGCAGACATTGGCACAGCTGCTAGGAGTGGACCTGCACGACACTTGCGTGCATGAGAGGGTATATGGACAGGCAGACCCGCTGAGGAGGCCGCTCACTGGAGGAGTGGCACCACCACTGGAGGAGATACACTCTCTGTTTGCACCGTCCTTCTCTCTAGACCAGCCGAGGGTACCGGCACTGTTGACTCCAGCTACGCGCACAGTGCACCTTGCCTTGCGCCGCACTCTCTTGCCGAGGTCTGGATACCTAGAGGGGTTCACCAGCCTGCAGCAGACCCTCCTGTTCTACATCATGAACGGGATGAAGTTCGATATTGTGGACCTCCTCATATGTGAGATGGAAGATGTGATCACTGACGGAGTTGGCATGATGAGGCAGCTTGTGTTTGGACACTGGATTAGCTACATGCTCTCCATGATGGTTCCTGAGGAGTCCGCCGTGCATGACCATCTCACTGACGAGAGTGTCACACGGTTCAACCACTACCATGCTCCAGCTCCTGGAGACCGCCGCCTTGGCCGTCTAGTCGAGCGTCAGGTCCGTGCTCAGCTATCCGAGGAGGATTGGTCAGATCTGGAGCAGGAGGATGAGAGGCTGGCAGAGGCAGAGGCTCAGGGTGAGGACCTTCAGCACATATGGTCCGAGAGCGACACTGATGACATCGTTGAGGAGTACTTTCCACCTCCTCCCTCACCCAGGCAGCACGACGCGGAGGCTGGAGGCTCGACAGTGCCACCCCCTACTCCACCTCCCGTCTCAGAGGCACAGGTCTCTCAACTGTCAGAGCTCACCTCACTCCTGCAGCAGATGGTTGAGCAGCAGTGCCTGGACCGGCTTGCAGCTGAGCAGGCCCGAGCTGAGCAGGCAACACGCCTTTTGGAGCTCCAGCAGCAGTAGCAGGAGATGCAGCGCCAGATCGCTCGTGAGAGGCTAGAGGACACTGACCGGCTGACGGGGCTGATCGACTAGATGCACCAGCGCTCCCTTGACCAGAAGCAGCAAACGCAGCAGGCGATGATGGGCATCCTGGGGTTGATCACCAACCTCTACACCCAGACCGAGATTGCCCTGCCGACGCAGCTGTCAGACGTTGCTCCACCCCCGCCTGTCCTTGCTCCAGCTGCCGCTCCGGTGCTGACCACGCCGATCTCGACGATCAGCATGTCTCCACTGCTGGCTCTCGATGCACCGATCCACTCTCCACTGCCGGCTACGACGTTGTTCCAGCAGACGCCGGCATCCACCATCAGTGCCCCGTTGCCAGTAGCTCCGACTCAGCAGGCACCGACGGCAGCTCCTACGGCACCTACAGCACCCTCCACCTCTACTCTAGGCAGGAGCTCCGATGACAGCACCCCCGACGGTGACCAGTTCGTCATCGCTCCGAGCACTCAGGGCTCTTAGGCACTCGGATCCCTTTTTGGTGTCTTGATGCCAAAGGGGGAGAAGAGTTAGAGTAGAGCCAGGGGGAGGACAGCCTAGCCTCAGGGGGAGTGTCTTAGTCTCAGGGGGAGTCTGTATCTTTTGTAATTTGGTGTTATTGCTACTCTTTTGTTATTCATTGAGTACTCTTAAGCTATTGATCGATTGAGCTTATTGGTGTCTATCTATATCTTATGATCACTTATTCTCTTGAGTTATTCATCGATTGAGCTTTCGAGTTATTGATCATTTTTGAGTCTTCAAGTTTAAAATGTCATATATTGTACTCATTGCATATCTTCTTGAGTATCATACTATCAAATTCATTATTATTATGCTTCACTTGCTGTGTTGTCATCAATCACCAAAAAGGGGGAGATTGAAAGCATCTAGGCCCCCATGAGGTATGGTTTCGGTGATTAATGATAACCATTGGATTTTACTAATGAATTTGTGGATGCAAGGTCTCCCAATCAAATGAAATATATGAATATGAATATCAATTACTGATCATTGGAGATCCCTAAACAATCATTTTATGAGATCAATGAATATTATGAAGACTAGAAGTAAAAGCTCATATGTCAAAGTCATTCAACCATAATTGACAACACTCAATGCTTGAAAACCAACAGATGAATATTTGCAACAAATGTCTAAGAGGTCAATCTAGCAAAATACAAAAGAATCACTTAGAAACAACTCGAAGCAAACAAAATCAACTCACCGGATCAACCGATGTTTCCAGAGAACAACACATCGGTCGAGTTGATTCAGCAGAAGAAGAAGACCTCAGAACAAAGTACTCACTGGATCATCCGATGTTAAGGGCAAAGCTACATCGGTCCATCAGTACAGTAAGCAATATCCTTGGACCAATTGTAGCACCGGATCAACCGATGTACAACAATATACACATCAGTCAATCACTCCAGTAAGCATCATGTTTGAACTAATTCTAGAGGAAGTGCCACCAGATCATCCGATGAGAAGACAAGTGCAACATCGATCTAACAACGGTCATATCTGACACAATGACATCAGCTAAAGTAAACTTGACCGATGATAACTGAAGGGGAGACATCGGATCATCCGGTGTTCGTAGAGCAGTGATGTCAGCCTACTTTTCCAACGGCTATTTCGTGGAGGCTGGCTATTTATACCCCTTCAACCTGTCAAATCGATAAGTCCTAATCACCAGACATACTCTACACATCCTCAAGCATTGAAGACATTGAGCCATCACTTCTACATCCTTAAGACCACTTACACACCAAGAGATAGGCTAGAACTAGCTAGAGAGAGAGCTTGTGTGCCTCCATTCTTGGTGAGTGGAATCTCTAGTGTAGTGAGAGCTGTAAGGGAGTGTCCCTTTGGTGTTTGTAATTGAGAGAGATTTTCGGAGCTTGCCAAGACGATTGTGGAAGCCCGGAGGATTCAAGGTGTACAAGGCTTGAGCTCCACCTTGCCGAGGTTGGCAAACAAAGAAGAATAGTGAAGATCCCTAGTCTCGGTGACTTGGGTGTGGCTATACCCTTTGGTGGGTGCCAAAACGTGGATGTAGGAAGATCTTGACGATCTTGCTGAACCACGGGATAAATCCTCGTGTTTCCTCGGGAGTTTGCATCCTCATCCCCTCACCCTACATTTATGCATTTTATATACCGCGAAGTTGCTATTTACTTGAATGCATAGATTGTTTGCGTAGGGAATTGGGCTTTGAGTAATTAAGTTTTATAGCTTAGATTTTTAAAAAGAAGCCCAATTCACCCCCCCTCTTGGGAATTCGATCCTTACAGGTTGTCCCACAAACTCGGTGATTGCCCGTGATAGTGGAATCAAGTCGGCCTTCATGGTGACTTGAAGAGGGAAAGGGTTGGAGACCCGGCTCTGTGTGAGCTTCCTCAACGAGGACGTAGATATCGTGGTGAGATCGAACCTCTGTAAAAATTCGCTTGTCTCTCGTGCCTCATTTACTTTACTTTTCGTTCACTTGATTATCAAACATAAATTAAGTTGCTTACAAGTTTCCACGTGCATTCATACAATAATCTTAGATCAAAGAATCAGTTGTTCTCATTTCCGCTGCTAGAAGAAACTAGTTTCTCAAATAACACTTAATCAACTCACAAATTTAAGCACACTGGACTAGTCCGCCCACATAACCGGACTAGTCCGGTCAATCAAGTTTTTGACGACTTTATTAAGTGTGCAGGAAATTCAAAAGGCCTATCCACCCCCCCTCTAGGCCACATTCACTTCTAAGGGAGTTTCTACACCTATGTTGCCCGCTGATAAGCTCTCTCTTCATTATGGTGATCCTCTATGTTCTGAAGATGCTACAAAGTACAGAAGTGTTGTAGGTGCACTACAATACTTGTCACTCACCCGACCTGATATATCTTTCTCGGTGAATCGGGTTTGATAGTTTCTCTCCACACCTACTACAGCTCATTGGGCTGCTGTGAAGCGGATTCTACAGTACCTCTGTGCCACTATTGATTTTGGACTTCGCTTCACCAAGTCTGAGTCTTCTCTTTTGAGCGCTTTCTCTGATGCTGATTGGGCTGTCAATCCCGATGATCGACGCAGCACGGGTGGCTTCACCATCTTCTTCGGCCGTAATCTGATATCATGGGAATATTGAAAACATCCGACGGTTTCTCGTTCTAGTACGGAGGCCGAATACAAGGAAGTTGCTAATGCCACCACAGAGGTCATTTGGATCCAAGTTCTTCTCCGTGAGCTTGGGATTTCTCAAGATCGTCCTCCCAATTTATGGTGTGATAACATCAGTGCCACCTATCTTACTGCTAATCCAATTTTTCATCATCGCATGAAACATGTCGAAGTTGATTATCACTTTGTTCGAGAACGTGTGGCTTCGCGATAACTCGATGTTCGAATCATATCATCAAAAGATCAGGTGGCTGACATCATGACCAAGCCATTGGCAGGACCGGCATTCAGCAGAATTTGTGGCAATCTGAACTTAATTTCATACCGTCCAGATTGAGGGGGGTGTTAAGAATAGAAGGCTATCAATACTTAATAGCCTTGATAGGTTGCCATATATCCCAGGATCACATTTGATATGATTGATAGACTACCATATAGCCTTGATAGGTTGCCATATATCCTAGGATCACATTTGATATGATTGATAGACTACCATATACATCACTCACATATTTGGTAGATAATATGTTATACATAGAAGTCTATATTTATAGATAGAAGGGTATCATCTATTTTAAGAACATATGTAACATTCCATGTATGTACTCTTCTATAAATATGAGACCCCATGACCCATAGTGGTCATCTTGCGCCATTCAAACCAACATGTTAAGAATAGAAGGCTATCAATATTTAATAGCCTTGATAGATTGCCATATATCCCAAGATCACATTTGATATGATTGATAGACTACCATATACATCACTCACATATTTGGTAGATAATATGTTATACATAGAAGTCTATATTTATAGATAGAAAGGTATCATCTATTTTAGGAACATATGTAACATTCCAAGTATGTACTCTTCTATAAATATGAGACCCCATGACCCATAGTGGTCATCTTGCGCCATTCAAACCAACATGGTAACAGAGACAATGAGATCATAACTATCCACCACATTTTTTTATCCTCCTCCTCCCCTCCTCCATCTTCCCATGGCTGCCACAAGTTCTTCTTCTTCCATGGCGCCTATCCCACTTCATCAAGTCGTCACTATATGACTAACGAAGTCCAATTATCTACTATGGCATGCTCAGCTTCTGCCCTACCTTCGAAGTTTGAAGCTGATGGGGTTCCTTGATGGCTCCAATGTTGCGCCAGAAAAGCATATCGCTACGTCCACGACCGTCGACAACGAGCAAGTACCCAATCCGGAGTACGAGCGCTGGTACGATCAAGACCAGCAGCTGCTTAGTGTCCTTCTCTCATCGATGACCGAAGAAGTTCTTCGGGACGTCGTCGCGGTCACGTCTTCCAAGGAGGTATGGAACTCCCTCCAAAAGAAATTTGCCTCGTCTACAAAGGCGCGCACGGTGCAAATCTGTGTTGAACTCGCGACATCAAAGAAGCGCGATCTATCTGCTGCCGACTTCTTCCGTAAGATAATGGGGCTCGCCACCGAGCTTGCCGCAGCTGACGCTCCTCTTCAAGACGAAGAGGTGCTCACTTATTTGCTTGCAGGTCTCCCGGCCGAATACGACCCCTTCGTCACCTCCATGACGACCAAGAGCGAGGATCTCTCCCTCGACGACGTGTTCGCGCACCTCGTTGCATTCGAGGCGCGTCAACTTCAACATCAAGTGGAGCTCCAACCACAGTTTGGTGCCTCCGCAAATTATGCGGGCCGTGGTCGCTTCTTCTGTGGCCGTGGTCGTGGTGACCATGGTCGTGGCCGGCACTCTCGTGGTGGCACGCCTACCGATGGTGACCACCGCCCTCAGTGCCAAATATGCGGCAAACTCGGCCACACCGCCATCAAGTGTTGGTACCAGATGGATGTGTCCGTTGCTTACCAACCATTCGTCAACTGGGTAGTGAAGATGTAGAGTTCCTTATGCTCCCCAGTCCTATTAGCCTATACTAGCTGCTTGAACCATGTAATATGTTCGATTTCCTGCATGGCGCCGGCACCTATATTGTTTTTCGTTCATATATATGAGCGGGTTTGAAAACTAGGATTGTTTGGAGCAGCAGTAATATGCTGCTACCAAAATGAATGGTCTGTAGGTGTTTCAAAAATAGAATGGGTATATTCATGCCAGTGTCTAGCAGCACATGGGCATTAATCTGATGAGCGATCTGAAATGAATGAACTCAGAATTCTGATATTCATCAAGTGCACACAGCATACAAATTCGAATCAATATTAATTCAAGCTGATTTGCATGTACTTGAACATTGCGTGACTGCACTTATTAATTTGTTGGGAAAATATCATATTATAAATTACCTCTTCCATCCCAAATTACTTGTCACTCTCTAGTACATTTTTGAACTAGAGAGTGACAAGTAATTTGGGACGGAGGGAGTAGAAAACAGCATAATTAAATGCCACTTTTTTGAAATGTCTAATTAACTTGTAAGATTATAGCATGAATAATCTTATAAGTCGTATGATCATCCAACTATAAAATTTTCAATTCCTCCTAAATAGATCTTCCTAAATATGGATGTGGTGGTGTGTCTATTTGTTCTTATTGTCCTGGTCTCATAATATTATTTGGACAATCACGTATCCCAGTTCCGATCCCCAACTTGATACCAAGATGCTCTTATGGAGACATATTAATATGCCATTAAATGATCATGATGCACCTGTAGGGAATGACTCCTGGCTCAGCCATTGTGTTCTATAAATAAGTATTTGGCGTAACAAGCTTTCCAAAAAAGTATTTGGTGTAACAGGAACATATATGTACAAGTGATAGTGCCAAAATCGCAATATAAACCCTCATATTCGGTGGCAACATGGAACACTCCAATATATATCTAACGATCACTACAACAATCTCGATAATAGACGAGGGCCGAAAACCGTCGTCAATAAGCTAAAACCGTCGTCTATAAAAAATAGACGACGGTTTTTCCTTATAGACGACGGTTTCCGGCCGTCAACGTTTATTAGTCAACTATAAGCTTATAGACGACGGTTACCGTCGTCTATAAAATAATTGACGACGGTGCTCACTGGCCGTCGTCAATAACCACAGACGGCCACGTGGCACCGGGTGGAGGTTATAGACGACGGTCTGTTGAAACCGTCGTCTATTGTTGAACCAATAGACGACGGTGCCGCGGGAACCGTCGTCTATTGATGAACTTGTAGACGACGGCCTTACAGAAACCGTCGTCTATAAGTGACCTAATAGACGACGGTACAGCAAAACCGTCGTCTATTAGATTTCTAATTTTTTTAAAAAATTAAAAATAGTACACTGGCTCGATGGCCAGATCACACAGGCAGCAGGATACAAATATACAGATCAGCAAGACAGAAATACACACAAAAGCACATAAACTCTACACATAAACTCTTCACGAGTCCGGGAGCCACAATCATCAAAGTTTACATAAGCATACACAAGAAACACTCTCGAAACCTCGTAGCCGCCGACCGAACTTTGCCTTCTTTCCTTGCAAAACAACATTCAAAGAAAAACATCTTATATCAGGGTGAGCTAATGGAGGCAAAGAGAGTAATAGAGTCAAAGTTCAAGGATCTTGCAAACATAAATAAGATGTGTGACCAAGTAAAAGACTACCTAACAAATGCATATATCTAACATCCCAAAATGTAAAGAAGATAAGTAAAAGACTATCAAGTCTAGCAAACTCAAGAACAAAGTTGAATTCTATGGCATCATTCGACTCATGTATTGAAGCACAAAAATCTCAAGCTACATCTACACTCAAGAAAAGGCGAAGAACCACTACTTACCATCATTTCAAGAGCCGCCGCCGCTACCCCGTCCGCTGCCATCGGAGTTCAGAAAGTCGTCCTCCCGCCCTTGTCCAAAAGCAGGAGTTTGGGGCGACGGAGTTTGAGCCTGCGTCCTCGATCCCTGTCAAGTGCAAGTTGAGTACAAAAATGCATATTTTACTAAATTTGAACAAACTTAACTAACTTAAGGACTTTTTGTACCTCTGCTCCCGTCGTCGGCATAGGTGGCATCTCCATCGGTGGCGGCGCCCACTGCGGAAAGGCAGCAGGCTGTCCTGCTGCTATAGCCTGCAAATACAAAGGAAATCATTATACAAGTCATTTATATATTAAAAATGTTATGTACAATTATCAAAACATACCTGCATGGCAGCTTGCCACTGTAGCATGAACGAGGTTTGATACTCGTCTCTAGCCCGAAGCGCCGCAGCCTGCATCTCGTCTCTAGTCCGAAGCGCCTCGTCCCTACTCCTGAGTGCTTCTTGCGTCCTCTGGAGCTCCTCACGAACGCTCTGAAGCTCCACATCTCGACTTGTGTGGCTGCTGCTGGAGCCGGCATACTGCGATGAAGAGGCTCTCGAGCAAGCTCGCGCCTGCCTCGAGTCAACCGCTCCATCGAGGACGCCTAACCTGCACGACGGAGTAAGATTATCAGTATCTTATATCTCAAACTTCATGATAGTAAACTGAAAACAACAAAACTTACCGTCCGTGAGGTTTACCGCCACCGCTTCCATAAACGGCTTCGAGGACGACAGGAGCGCCCAACCAATCATAACCCTCGCCTCGAAGCTTTTGCACCTCCTCTCGGTACTTTGCCTGCAAATAGAGGAACATAATCTCAATATCATTAATAATTAAAGACAATTCAATTAACATTACAAAATAACTCACCACATGCTGAGTCGACTTCTGGGAAGACAACTGGTCAGGCTGCGACGGGTCACTTCCCAAATGACCCCTCACCCACACCTCCATAGGTGCTGGCTCCCGACCGGTCTCACGCTCCTATCGTTACATGTTAGAACAATGATGTATTATAAAATCACTTAAATAGAATTTGAATCACACTTACCATCCGTTTAGCAAGACGTACGAAGCCGTCCCCACCCAAATGGTGTTTCCCGTCCGTCCCTCTACACTCGCGACGGGTTTTAGAGACGTCCTGGAAGCCCTGGCTCGCCCAACGGGCACACAGAGCACGGTACGCGTCCGGACGAGTGTCCAGCCACGCTACGCTGACCTGAATGAAAACATTGATCACAATCGGATAATAAAGCAAAGTAAAAATAAATACAGTACCTCTAAGTATTGCGCCTCAGTGAGGTACTTGTCCGCCACGTCCCTGAACTGCCCCGGCTCACCCTCGTCCGGATGCAGCTTGAAGTACGACTTCGTAGCTTGAATCCGAGCAGTCGAGAGTGACTGCGTCACGCACTTCCTTGAGACGTTATGGAAGACGAGACGTGCCTGATCCAACTGTGACGCCTCGTCCTCCAAACGGTAGCGTGCCTGAAGAAGAAACATACAAGTAAATGTATATAACCCATAATAGATTGATTATTACTATACAAATATTCTTAATACTTACCATGAAGTCGTGCCAGACAGCCTCCTGGTGGTTGCCGTAGGCAACGTCCTGGGCCGTAGCATAATCGTCCCAAGAAGTAGCGGCAACTCCGTTCACTACACCGGGGTAGTGCAAACGGACAAGACGACCAAGGACACCGTTTACCTGCTGGTGGTGTCCCTGACCCGTGAAGGAACAGTCATACCAAGACCTGGTACATGATTCTCAATTAATACATATAGTTAAGTCTAAGAATATCTATATTGACTCGTTACAAATTTACTTACCTGTCACCAACCGGACGAATAACAATCCGATCATCTGGATTTGCAGGAGCCGGAGGAGGAGCCACGTAGTGCGTCTTCCTACGTCGCGGCTGTGGAACCTCCGAACCCGCCTCCGCAGCAGGCTCAAAAGGAGCCTCAGAAGTAGGCTCCAAAGGAGCCTCAGAAGTAGGCTCCAAAGGTGCCTCCAAGGAACCCGTAGCCTCGGAGTCCTCAAACGTAGAGTCATCCTAACAGTTTTAAAGATTTGTATTATTAATAAAGAATTACTTGTATAATTTTTGTAATTAGATATCATTTACCTGCGGCGAACACTGTGACGGCTCTGGTAAAGAGGACCTCAACTGAGTCCGTCTACTCCCGCTAGACTGACTGCCCGAGAAGACAGAGTCTCTGTCCGCCCTCGGGGGCAGTAAGCCTCGTGCTCGTGACTCCCGTCGTCTGCTGCTCGACGACATCCTGTTGAAAGTACAATTTGCTAATGAACTTCAAGAAAAAATATAGAAAAGAAAAGAAGAGATGATTGATACGTTACTTGTACTCAATTTTCAAAATTCATCAATGTCACGGTCATGTACTCTACTTCTTAAACCGGACCATCGATCCTGTGTCGTTGTTGTTGTTTGACGTTTTCGTTTTCGCATCTCACGAGTCTCTACATCTTCTGCATCTCCAACTAAGTCATCGAGTCCTAAACCAGGCTCGACGACAAAAGAGTCCGGCAACTCTTCTTCTTGGTAAACAACATCAACCTCATCAACGTACCCAGAATTATCTGGTGTATATAACCGCTCACGAGGATTCACTTTGTGTACAACCCACCAAGCTTTAAGCTTTTCACATGGATAATGTAGATAATACACTTGCTCGACTTGGTGTGCTAGTACGAATGTGTCGAACCCTCGAAGTCGTTCCTTGTGTTTGACTTCTACCATGCCAAATTGATTTTCTCGAATTCCATTGTTATGATCGAACCAATCACAGTCAAAGAAGACTACTTTAAGGACTTTATTCCCGGCAAAACTGAATTCAAGGATTTTTTTAATAATCCCATAATAATTGGTTTCACGTCCTTCGGCATCAACGGCCCTAGTCACAACTCCAGTATTAGAAGTTGCCCTTAGAGGACGAAGAGCTTCAAATTCAGCTGATCGGAATCGGAACCCATTGACATCGTATCGACCAAAGCTTTTAACTTTGATTGATCCGTATGACAGTTGGCGCAAATCTTCATGGACATCAGCTTGTTTTGTGCACTGTCCAACATATGAAGTTTATTTTCAGTTACAACATATCACATAATTACTAAGATAAACAAGATAAGAGAACATTACATGATTTCGGAACCAAGTTTGGAAGTTAGGCCCTCCATTTACTCCATAATGACGCATAGATTGTACTTGCTTGCTTGTAGGTTGCTGCCTAGATTTCCAATTTTGTTGATCAAACTCACTAAATAAGAAAAAAATATGATGATTAGCACATATGTGTACACGTTAATTAGTATAGACATCGAACAAACACTTACTGAAAATATTTGTCCATCCCGTCTATGTTAGTGTACATGTAGAGCAAAGCAGCTGTCTTTTGATCTGTTGAAGCATCGTAGCTCGTGCTTGAACCAACAGTGGTGCCTCTTGTTTGAAAAATGTTAAGGTCGCTACAAGGAGATTGTTCATCCATATTGTACCGCAACGTGGAAGCATTAATGTTGTTATGTTCTGCGAAATAGACACTTGAAAAGTATCCTACTTCTTGAAGTGTAAATGCTTCAGCGATACAACCTTCAACCCTTGCCCTATTGCGAACCATTGGTTTCAGACATCTAAGTGCTCTTTCAATATGGTACATCCATCGATACTGAACAGGACCACCAACTTTAGCTTCATACGGAAGATGGATTAGAAGGTGTTGCATTGGGTTGAAGAAACCTGGAGGGAAAACTTTTTCCATCTTACATAAAAGCACTGGTATCTCTCTTTCCAACTTCTCCATCATCTCCTTTGAGATTTCTTTAGCACAAAGTTGTCTATAAAAATAGCTGAGTTCGGCTAATACCTTCCAAACTGCATCATCAAGGTACCCACGAAACATAACCGGCAGAAGTCTTTCCATGATTATGTGATAATCATGACTCTTCAACCCGGTAAGATTTCCAGTCTTAACATTCACGGCTCTTCTCAAACTAGCAGCATAACCGTCTGGGAATTTCAACTTTTTCAACCACCTGAAGACTTCTTTCTTTTCTTTTGGTCGAAGACAGAACGAAGCACGTGGTTTGCCACCAGCTTCGGAGAGCTCAAGAGTTGGACGGTTACAAATCTCTGCCAAATCCTTTCGAGCTTTTATATTGTCTTTTGTTTTACCCGTCATATCTAAACAAGTGCTTATGATGCATTCGCCCATGTTACGTTCTTGGTGCATGACATCAATGTTATGCATTAAAATTAAGGACTTCACATACGGTAGCTCCCATAGTGCACATATGTGAGTCCAATTATGCTCTTCTCCGTAACCAACAAAGTATCCAGGACGAGCTTCATCTTGCACTAGCTTGTTCAACCCTTCCGCAATCTCCGAACCGTTGAGACGGCGCGGTGGTCCCTTTTTTACAACGGTATCCTTCCTGAAGGCATTTTTTTGTTGCCTGAACACGTGATTTGGCGGTAACCATCGTCTATGACAATCAAAGTAGCATATTTTGCCACCATGACTTAGACGAAAACATTCCGTGTCCGAAGCACATATCGGACATGTCAAGCGACCATGAGTGCTCCAACCAGAAAACATGCCGTAAGCGGGGAAATCATGAACAGACCATAAGTAAGCGGCTCGAAGGTTGAATTTCTGTTTTTTGTAAGAGTCGTACGCTTCGATACCTGTCCATAACATTTTCAACTCCTCAATTAACGGCTGCAACATCACGTTCAGTCGTGAACCAGGATGATCCGGTCCTGGTACAATAAGGCTGAGGAACATGAACTCATACTTCATACAAAGAGATGGTGGCAAGTTGTACGGAATAACGAACACAGGCCAACAAGAGTACGGTGTGGCGTTTGTACTGAACGGTGAGAAGCCATCTGTCGCCAACCCGATGCGAATATTTCTCGCATCCTTGGCGAAATCTGGATCGAAGCGGTCAAGCGCCTTCCATGCCTCACCGTCAGACGGGTGCACCATCATTGCATTGTTCTCACGTACACCTTCTTTGTGCCACCTCATGTGTCTAGCTGTTTTCTTGGAGAGAAACAAACGCTTCAGTCTGGGTGTGACTGGCAAGTAGCGAAGCTGCTTCTGTGCGACTTCAGTCATTACTTTTGCACCGTCCTCATTAACAACTTCAACAAATCTCGCTTTATCACATTTTAAGCACTTGTTCTCGTTGGCATGCTCCTTCCAGAAAAGCATGCAGTTGTCGGGACACATATCAATCTTCTCATATTTCATTCCAAGACCAGAAATCAATTTCTTAGACTGATACATATCTTTAGGCAGTTTATGGGGATGTGGAAAGGCATCGCTGATCAAGTTGATGAGTTCGTTGTAGCA
The DNA here is from genome assembly GCA_036927565.1 of Tuctoria greenei. Lineage (NCBI taxonomy): Eukaryota > Viridiplantae > Streptophyta > Magnoliopsida > Poales > Poaceae > Tuctoria > Tuctoria greenei. The sequence goes on along the minus strand of JAYESD010000009.1, from coordinate 164,387,505 downwards.
GTTGTTAGAAAAGAAATACTTAGATTTAATTGCCATAAATCTAGTCATGAAAGTGAGGACTGTCATTGTTGTGTTTGCATGCAACGGCTCTTCTGAAGCTTTGAGAAGCATGAAAAATGCTTCAGCCTCTGTTGTAGGAGGATCCTCTGTCAATTCAGGATTTATGGCCTCAAGCATCTCATCCATCCTATCGACCCCTGTGTTGTCATCCACATCTAGATCTTCTACGACTTGTGAAGGTGTCTCACCGTGAAAAGTCCACACCTCATAACGTTGCATGAAACCATTTCGACACAAGTGAAACGTCAACGTCACTTTGTCAAAACACTTCGCATTCTGACATTTCATACATGGGCACCGCACCTTACTGTTGTTTGACAACGAGAAAGCTCGTTCTATGAAACCATTTGTCTTGGTGAACCAATCTTCTGAGTGTCTACCATCCTTTTTCCAACCAGTATACATCCAACTGCGGTCTTCAGCCATTTTTCAGAGTACACCTTTTGAAACAGATAAATACTTATTAGTTTCATTGTTACATTATGTCACGACCCTACAACCTAGGCAGATAGATCCTAAACCCACCCAAGAGTGACCGAGCGGAGCGTGCTCATGACGAGACGCGTGATCCGGATTCGAACGAAATTTTGGCAGCATAACCCCGCTGTTCTCCACTGCACGCCCAGAAATGGTGCAGTAGAGAACAACAGGGTTATGCCGTCGAAATCTCGTCCAAATCCGGACCCGCGACTCGTCACAAGCCACGCCCCCTCGGTCACTCTCAGGCTGTCCAAAAAGGGACAATTCCGAACCTCCACATCTCACATGCCAATGGCATGTGAGACGTGACGATCCGAAACGGGTAACACATTGCTATAGGTTACGTTGCTCATTTTCAATTTCAAGTAATTTAAGAGAGAGGAAAGAACGAGAGAAAGAGTGAGAGGAAAGTTAATCGCAGGTCCAGCTCCATCATCCACGCAATCGCGGGTCATTGACGTCATCACCAACCCGTTCGCTTCTGTGCCACCTTTATGAATAACTTATCACTACAACAGTCTATACGGCACGCACTACTACAAAAAGCATTTTTACAGGCGCCTCAATTTTTCAAACACAGGCGGTCCTTAAAAATATGCGACTGTGATGACGAATGATATAATAACCGTCTGTGATGAAAGAACAACACAGGCGGATTTTAAAGAACAACCGTCTGGGTAAATACACGAACGCATTTATTGCGTGTCGTGCCGTGTCGGGTCGGGCCAGGCCAGCCTGAAACCCTTTATTTACATATATTAATTAATCACTCAACAACATTAAATATGTATAAACAATAAGTACCAATTAATGAACAACATAATAAACTAGGTAATAAACAATCATGAGCCGCTCCACCTCGAGGAGCGCAACGAGCTAACTAATGATTGGTGTACGGTCCAAAGGTGACGAGAGAGGGAGGGAGACAACGAGAGAGGAGGTGAGGAGAGAGGTTGAGGGGGAGAGAGAGCTAGAGGGAGATGAAGAGAGAGGGGGGAGAGAGTTAGAGGGAGATGAAGAGAGAGGGAGAGAGCTAGAGAGGAAGGGAGATGGAGCGAGTTGAGGAGAGAGGTGTGCTTGAGAAGCTAAATGCGTGACGGCCGGGTACTGCCCTAATTTTATATAGGCCACCTAGCTAGCTGTATATAGGCCACCTAGCCGGGATTTCCATTCTGACTTCTTTACGTGGCAAAACCGACCCAAACACCACAAGGAACTTAAAACGAAAGGTATAGCAACTTGCTAGTCTAAATGGTTGAATCCATCCCATCCACAGTTTCACACAACACATAATGTTTATTTTATTCCATTCATAAATGCAAAAAATCAGTTATGTACATACAGAATGAATTGGATGAATCCTTTGAGACAAACACAGAAAGTACAAAACCAATTAGTACCAATTTCCAAAAGAAGTATCAAATAGCACTCCACTTTTATTTTTTGTGTTTTTGGTAGACAAGGATGAACAGGGATGGCTGAATACTAGCATGTGGACAAATCTAAAGTCTATGCACAAACAATAATATGTAGCATCTAGCTAGCATTTGAAACTACAATTTGAATCAATTAAATCACATGAATCAAACATTTGAATCAATTAAATCACTTCAATCAATTGGTAAGAGGAGAGAAGTGGGGATACTCGGAGGTGGAGCTCGGTGCCGACGGGGGAGGAGCCACGGGGGCGACGGGGGCGCGTGAGGCGCGGGGGGAGACGACGGCGCGCGTCCCGGAGGCACGGCGGCGCGCAGACCGGCGGCGACGGCGGCGCGGCGACGCGCCCAGCGCGGGGGCGACGGCGGCGCACGACACGGGAGAGGGCGGCGCGGGGCTGCGGGAGGAGGAGCGCGGCGCGGCGGCGCGGGGGGCGGGAGGAGGAGCGCGGCGCGGCTGGCGGGGGGCGCGGCGTGGTGCGGAGGCGCAGGGCGGCGGAGCACGGCGCAGGGCGGCGGGGCACGGGCCAAATGAGGGCGCCGCGCGGCGTATAAACCTCCTAATAGACGACGGTGTGGAGAAACCGTCGTCTACAAAGACTTGGGCCGACCTAGGTTCTGGCCCATTACTTATAATAGACGACGGTGACCTAAAACCGTCGTCTATAAAGTATTAATTGACGACGGCTAGGACCACCGTCGTCCGTTACGACTCGGGTGGGCCCTGTTCGCACTGTAATAGACGACGGTGTCCTTGAACCGTCGTCTATTATGGCTAATAGATGACGGTTAATCCTAACCGTCGTCTATTAAGTCTTTATTGACGACGGTGATATTTAGCCGTCGTCTATAACTTTAAAGACGACGGCACCGTCGTCTATAACTTTAGCCGTCGTCTATTTTCGTGTTTCCTGTAGTGGATGTGCATGTTACATGCAAAAGACCACCATCAATTTACAAAGAGAAGCCACTAGAATCTAGATGCTGCGTGGGAACCCCTTTTACGCAACTTTGGATTAGGAAACATCAGTGAAACGTGACCTATTTGTCCAACCACAGTCTCTTAGTTTTAGTAAGGTGTCTCATGCAAAGAAGGAAACTGTCGTTACCCTAGCTGATAGCGAAGCTATCAATGATACACACTAACAGTGGTTGACCAATATCTTCCGAGGGCGTTGCTGGGCTGGCTAAGTTCTTGCAGCAACACACAACCCTCCACGAGATTTGGGCACCATCCACTGGATCTCGACCTCGCCGGCACAATCTGCGAACGAGGCGCTATCTCATGCAGGAAGCTAAATTGCAAGGGCTGCCTAGCTAGGACCCTGCACGGCTCTGCGGACGTGTTGCACTCATGAGCTCTGAGACGCAGCGAGGAATTGACTAGCAACGGACACAGGGTCTTGGGTGTGACTGCAATATTGGGAAGAGTTTCAGACAATTCTGGAGGACGGGGAATGAAATATTATTACAACTATTGCTGATAAAAGGAAAACATTAAATTGTATAATAGTTGAGTGTTCAAATAAGATTTTTTTTCATACTATTGCATTTGCTTTGTACCATAAAGACACGGCAAAACCAGACCATTGTAACAAGAACAAGAACAACCCCACAATGTTGATTATCTTACGTATGCATGCATGTTATAAATTAGTAAAACTAGTATAAGTAGACGCGCATTTGTGCAGCTAGTTTTTCAGGGGCGGAACCAGAAAACTTGGAGATTGAGCATGTCCCTTTTTTTATGAACGTCGTATTGATGATGTTGGCTAACAAAAGCAAACAATGCACATCAGTTGATACAGATAGTTTGATTTTTTATTACTTTTAGCTGTACTATTCGTAACTTACGGTTGCATCCAAATCATGAGTTAATTAAGGGTGAATTTACAGCCAAAATCATTCCCTCTTAGTAGAAGAGTCAATCGTCTTAATTTTGCTATGGTACAACATCATGTTAGTTCCATCTGCAAAAAAAAAAAAAAAAACATCATTTTGGACTAATTCAACTCGGCATTCAATTCATGTTTGCCATTAGTTACAAGGAAAAAAATCGTCTCAATTTTTATGAACATCGAAGCATTAAACTCGGCAGCACTTTGAACTCTATCAATATTTTTGTAATCTCATGCTTGCCTTTAGTTACAAGGCATGTCACACGGGTTTTACCTACCTACTGTGCAACTCCTGCCGTAGATGTAAAATTCCCCATGCCTCACATTCCAGAACTTCTATCCTCGAAGTTAGAACACAAACGCTTCCACACTGAGGACTTGGAAAGTAAAAATCTCATAAGTCTCTCCCAACTTCTGTCATGACCAGTAAGCTTGTTTGTATACATCCACACTACATAAGAAACTCAAATAGGAGACAAATATCAGCGACGAGCGCAAAGACAGTCGTCTCTGATATGGGTAAATGAGACGAGTCCGCTTCAACGAGATCTGTAATGGCTCAATTGAGTGTAAAAGCAGACGAGCTACTATACGGCACGTCTCATTTAAGATAATATCCGAGACGCGCCCGCTCCTCTGGCAAAAGGAATACGGTCTTTGCGTAAAGCTCGTTTCCTATTTATGTAAGGAAATGAGACGAGCTTTACAGAAAGCTTGTCTCCTGCTCCTCTGACAAAAGGGAGACGATCTTAGCACAAAGCGCGTCTCCTATTTATCAAGTGTTAGCTACAGCCGCAGGAGTTGGTAGATCAGAGAGGAGAGGAGGCGAATGGGATATGGTGGAACAAATCCGTATTGTATTTCTGTTTGCCTCTTTCAGTAGTTTGTTACAACCCTTAAGTAGTGTTTGTTCTCTTCATAACAAACTAGCTAGTAGAGGGACCACTCTGCTCCAGAGAGTCGGACGTTGGCTTTGTGTGAATGGCAGCTGCGGCGTGGAGCATGCGTTTCTGTGGAGGCCGCCGAGTCAGAAGGTGGGGAAGGCACACCCGTGGTGGATGTGTTAACACGTAGATGTAAAATTTCTCATGCCTCGCATACCAGAACTTCTTTCCTCCAAGCTAGAACACAAACGCTTCCACACTGATTACTTGGAAAGTAAAAATCTCATAAGCCTCCCAACTTCTTTCATGACCAGGAAGTTAGAACTACATGGAAGTTCTGTGAACTCTGTGCTGCTGAGTTTTATTTATATGCTATCACACGCGCATAGACATGTTGATTTGCCTATCAGTGTAATGTCTCGTGACTAGCTACTGATGAGTAAAGATATATGGTCGTTTTTTTCAAAAAAATATTAAAAATATGGTCATCTACTCCTTTTGGATCTTTTTATTTGTCATCGACTAGTTCAAAAATAAACTAGCCGATGAAGAATAAAAAGATCCGGAGGGATGGGCGTATGACGGCATCTTAAACTCAGCATTCCTGTGAACTTGGTTAAAGAAAGCGCAAATTTTGGTTGTTGTTTCCATAAATAAACACAAGGAAACATGTTACCATACATCTAAATACAAGCAAAAAAAAATCTTCCAATTATTATTAATAGTTGCTTCAGAATGATAGTGTTCATTTCTTTCCCATGACAAAGGCAATATATGGTAGGTAGATTAGCATACTGGGACAAAGGCACAAAAAACTCTACTTTTAATTACTTAGTCATTGTGGTGAAGAATAAAAGTTTTCTAAAAAATTGTGGTGAAGAATACGATTCCACGAGCTCACTTTCCAACAACCTGGACATCTTCTCTTTTACAACTGAAGTGCGCACAGCTACCTGAACATCTTCTGTTTTACTCTCTCGCTTATTGAAAGTTTGTCGTTTTATAGTTCAAAAATGAAATACAAAGCAACAATTTTTTCAAAGACGGAGGGAGTACCTTTTAGTTAATTTAGATTGATCAACAGCCGTTACATTCCTTAATTCCTTGCAGACTTGCAGTCGCACGGGTCTTAATTCCTTAATTGCCTAGCTACCCCCTTTTTGGAGAAGGACTCAACACTATGTTACTGCATTCAGAGACGCAAACGACTTGACATAAGCTTTACACAAATTGAATGTGGTCTACAGGGAGGTGAATAGGTTTTGAATAATTTCCTGCACACTTAATCAAATACTCAAAAACTTGATAGACCGGATTTGTCCGGTTGTATGTGCGGACTAGTCCGGTATGCTAGGTGTATGTCGATTTGACTAAGTGTTGATTCAAGATTTTAAACTTTAAAGCAACGAAAATGTGAACAACAAGTAATATCACTTGAATTAACAATTGATGTTGTGAAGTTACATTTGAGAAGCAATTTGCAATTTGCAATTCTAATATTGATCAACTATGTGCCCTAATCAATTAAGATGCAAAAATCAAAGAAGCACGCGAGACATCGATTTTTACCGAGGTTTGATCTCACCAAAGAGATCTACTCCTCGTTGAGGAAGCCCACGCAGAGCCAGATCTCTTCAAACCTTTTCCCTCATCAAGTCACCACATAAGGCCGACTCGATTCCACTATCACGGGCAATCACCGAGTTTATAGGGCAACCTCACACGTTGAGTGCTCCCACAAGAATTACAATGAAAAGATGATCAAATACACTCGAAAATATTACAAAGAAGAGCACGAGTGTAAAGAGATCAAACTCCAAGAGCTCAACGATGTGTAGACAATGATCACCCAACCCCAAATCTGAGTGTTCAATTGATTTTCACCTTTTTTGCACTTTAGATGCGTGGGGAGATGTGTTTTTGGGCTCTTGGGACAAGTGGTGGCGCTAGGGTCTGAGTTCTGAACAATAGAATGTGTGAATTGTGTTTGTGGAGCCGTGGATCTCCTATTTATAGGGTTTCCAAAGAAGTTTCCGTTAGGGATCTTGACGATCGGACTAGTCTGCCCCGCGGACGGGACTTGTCCAGTGTGCAGTGTAAAAGTTGACGTGAAATGTGCAGCACACTAGAAACCCTAATTGTGTGAGGTATACCGAACTAGTCCGGTTGGTGTCTAGACTTGTCTGGTGCCAAGTGAAATTTGACTCCAGAGAGTTGAATGGACTAGTCCGATCCAAGAACGGACTTATTCGGTGCTATGTGTTATTGAACATCAGAGAGTTCAACGGACTAGTCCTGTCATGTGGACGGACTTGTTCGGAGTGTACTGAAAAAGGTTTACATAGACTTGAGCAGACTAGTCTGGTCCAAGATGGACTAGTCCGGTGCACTGTGTTATTTGGTTCTAGAAAGTATATTGAACTAGTCCGGTCCATGGTCGGACTAGTCCAGTGTACAGTGCATTTGGACAACAGAGAGTTAAACAGACTAGTCCGGTGCTCAGTGAATTTTTAGGTGTTTTAAGCCCTCACCCCTACGCAAAGACTTGAGCTCGTGGGATGTGTCTCTCACACACATCCTATACATTTAAATCTGCTTTGCGCTTCTGTTGTCAGTTGGGCTTTTCTCTTTTGTACACCATTTCATTTTTCACCCTTTTGAGTGCACCAAACTATCTCATTTTTCTTAACGTGTAGTCATCTCAATAAATTCATTAGGATCTCATTTGTTTGTCATCAATCGTCCAAAATCTACAAGGGATTGCCTAGATGCACTTTCAATCTCCCCCTTTTTGGTGTTTGATGACAACCAATTAAGATTTCACAATTAAGAGTAAAAAATCGATTTTCATAAAATGTGCATATATGAGAATAATGAATGAGTAACAAAAAGCTTCTCACATATATGCACTCTTTATGGTGGGGTGCCTAACAAGTGTGTGATCAAAATAAGTGATGAGCAATACATAAACGTTTGACAGTTGTAGCAACAATCATCATATAAGCATCACACATTAAGTAAATTAAGCACATCCAAATTAAATTACAATAGTTTGAAAATGAGTACATGTCCTTGATCACAAGTCCTTAATGGATTAGAGGCTACATACTAGACAACTAGTCTCAATCTCTCCCCCTTTGGCATCAAGGCACCAAAAAAGGAAAAATTGAGTAGAATCACGCATCGTCACTGCCTCTCTCACTCTCAGTCCTCTCTTCATCTTCGTCTTCATCTCCAGGTGCTTGAGGAGGAGGAGGAGCAGAGGTGCCAGCTAGTCCAAATGTAGCCAACTCTTGCTCAGTTAGAGAAGGCATCACAGTAATATCTTCTTCTGAGTCCTCAGAAATCTGAGCTGACCCCACTGGCTCAATCTCTATCTTGTCACAGATGGCTTTGATGTTGTCCTTCACATATCTTTGATGCTTCTTTCTAGATAGACTCTCCTTATGCTGCTTGGTTTCCACTTTGCGACAAGAAGCAAAAATGGACGAGAGCATCTTCAGTATTCCACTGGAGGATCCTCTGGAAGGTGGAGGAGCAGAGGCAGCAGCCTTAGGTATTCTGCCTTCATTAGCCCTCTTGGATCTTCTTTCTTCTGCAGGTGGGGAAGGAGCAGAGGGGACAATGTAGATTGTAGGCATCTGAGGCCTGAGTCTAGTATGAGGCACATCATTGACAAATTCTAGTTCTGTCACCTTCTCAATCATCTACATGATATACGGTGCATAGCCACAAGACTTGTTGGGAGTGATAGAGATGTTCACAATGTCGTTGTACATGTATTCAAAGACATTGAAAGTCCTTTTCTTGCTAATGACCTTCATCAATGTCCTGAGGGTGCCCTGAGTAGTCCCTGCATCTCCCTCCTTGAGAGCTATGGTCTTCCTCAAAATCCTGTTAAGGACAACAAAGAAAGGTTTCAAGTACTTTTAGTTTGAGACTTGAATGACATCTTTGTATCATAGAGAAAGTCAAACTGATCTTTCTCCAGAGGCTTCAGGTTGTGGATAATGATGTCATTCTCCAAAAAATCTTCCAGGTGAAGGACTCTTGCAAACTTCTCACAAGTGACACTGTACTGTGCTCCATGTGTCATCCAAATCATCCTGTCACTATCATCATGAGCAAAGTAGAGAGTTGAGTAGAATTGAGTGATCACCTCATTGTTCCAGTCCCACTGGAAAGAGACTAGATCATTCAGTCCATGAAGCTCCAAAGCTTCCAAAACCTCTTGATAGGCTTGACATCTGTTGTACTGGAGGTAAGTGATGTCTACCCATTGACTCTCGATAACTGGGTCCCTCATCTTCAGATACACATGCTCATAGTAGTCGGCATGGAAATTGCTCCAGAATCTGGGATCAACTGACTATTTGGGTTGACCATAGACTTCTACCTTCATGAACTTGTTAGCCAGCTCACCCTCTTTGCCAGTGAAATCAGCACTCGATGGTTGTCTACTGCGGTGAGTTGGAGCTTTCATCTTTAAAGGGCCAATAGGGCCACTAGCAAGTCCTTTTCCTTATTTAGGGCTCTCTTGGGCCCCGTTGAACTCCCAACAGCATCCTTGCCCTTTGCCTTCTTCACTACCACTTTCCATCTCTTAGGAAGAGTGTCGTCAGAAGGAGGGGGGTGAACATTGACATCATGTCTTTTCTTCATTACCCTCTCTTTGGCTCTTTGCACTCAAGCACGCTCAACCCCTTCATCATAGTGAAAGGAGTTGTCTTCTGAACCTGAAGACATCGTGTCTGACAAGGAGGTTCAAGGATTAGATAAGAATGGATTGGAGACTATGTGCAAATAGGAATTTAGAAGTTCAAATGTCAGATACCATACTTGTCCGTTTTCAGAGTGCGGACTTGTCTGGTATACTAGACTTGTCCGTACATGAATACCGGACTGGTCCAGTCTGGCATAAGAACCCTAACTTTCCTATTTGAACCAAATCTAGCTCGAATTGATTCACAAGGGCTAGAAAATAGTATGAATTCATCTAGAAGAGTAATTCATGCCCTAGGAGACAAGTAAACTAAGGAAGAATCAAGGAAAGTTGAAAGCTAAGGTTTGTTGAGATTTTACCGAAAAGTTGAAGATTCACGTTGAAGGAGCGAAGTGGGGGCCAGATTAGTCCGGGGTGGACAAGCTCCGCACCGAGGGGGAGATTTCCCTTGGAGAAATCCGTGTTTTTGGTGGCTAGATGTGGAAATCCCCTTTGGAGCTCACGGATGAGGAGATATAACGCAAAGGAGGTTGTGAAGGGTGGAGGATGAGCTCCTGGCGGTGGATTAGGGTTAACCCCGACAAATTCGGACTAGTCTGTGACAACGTACTAGTCCGGTGCTGACGCCGGACAAGTCCGGTGTCAGCTGGACAGAACTGAATTGAAACAACTAGATTTTGGTAGTTTGATCTAAAGGACATTATTTCACAAATGTTGTTGCTGATCATGGTCAGTAAGCAATCAACAATCATACAATGGTCATAATTCACCAAGATTTACTAATTTAAATAGTTTTCAAGAGAAAATTGAGATAAGGGGTACAATTTTGCAAAAATGAGTAAACTTTGAAATCACAATCAGGTATGCAATGTTTCAAGCTACATTTCTAGAGTCAAATATATTTAGCTCATTTCTTATCTCACAAAACCTCTTTTCATCTAGTGGCTTGGTGAAAATGTTTGCAAGTTGTTTTTCAGTCCTAACATGTGAGATTACTATGTAACCTTTTAATGAATGATCTCTTAGAAAATGGTGACGAATATCTATGTGTTTAGTTCTTGAGTGCTCTACTGGGTTGTGTGCAATTTTTATAGCACTCTTGTTGTCACATAGGAGTGGAATATGGTTCAGATTGTAACCATAGTCCCTTAGAGTTTGTCACATCCAAAGCAGTTGTGCGCAGCAACTACCAGCTGCAATATACTCTGCTTTGGCTATGGAAAGAGCAATGGAGTTTTGCTTTTTAGATGACCATGAAACTAGGGACCTGCCAAGGAATTGATAAGTCCCCGACGTGCTCTTTCTATCGACTTTGCATCCTCCATAGTCGGCATTGGAATAACATATCAAATTAAACTTGGATCCTTTAGGATACCAAAGGCCCAGGTTGGGTGTGTGCACAAGGTACCTTAGGATTCTTTTTACAGCTATTAAATGGCACTCTTTAGGTGCAGCTTGAAACCTTGCACACATACACACACTAAGCATAATATCTGACCTAAATGCACATAAATAGAGTAATGAGCCAATCATAGATCGACATACCTTTTGATCCACATTTGGACCATCTTCGTTGAGGTTGAGATGTCAGTTAGTTTCCATGGGTGTCTTGATGGGCTTGATCTTGTCCATATTTAACTTTTTGAGGATGTCCTGCGTGTACTTGGTTTGACTTATGAACGTGCCCTCTCTTAGTTGATTCACTTGGAACCCCTAAAAGAACTTCAATTCGCCCATCATCAACATCTCGAACCTATCTGTCATAATCTTGCTAAACTCTTCACAAAATGACTTATTAGTAGAACCAAAGATAATATCATCAACATATATTTGATATATAAAAATATGATCATCAAAGTATTTTGTGAACAGAGTATAATCAGCTTTTCCAATTTTAAAAACATTTTGAGTCAGAAAATTTCTAAGGCACTCATACCAAGCTCGAGAAGCTTGTTTGAGGCCATAGAGAGCCTTACGTAGTTTATAAATATGGTTGGGGTACTCTTGATCTTCAAATCCTGGTGGCTGCTCCACGTACACTTCCTCCTTAATTGGACTGTTGAGGAAGGCACTTTTGGCGTCCATTTGATACAACTAGAAATTATGGTGAGTAGCATATGCTAATAAAATACGAATGGACTCAATTCTAGCTACAGGAGCAAAAGTTTCGTCGAGGTCCAAACCTTCGACTTGTGAGTAACCTTTAGCATAAATCTCACTTTATTTCTCGTTACCACTCCATGTTCATCTTGTTTGTTCCGAAAGACCCATTTGGTTCCAACAATATTCTCCTTTGGTCTTTCCACCAGTTCCCACACTTCATTTTTCTTGAAGTTGTTCAACTCCTATTGAATTGCAATCACCCAATATGGATCCTTTAAGGTTTCTTCTACCCTGTATGGTTCCACAAAAGAGACAAAAGAGTAATATTCACAAAAATTTGCTACGCGAGATCTAGTAGTTACTCCCTTAGCAATATCTCAAATGATGTTGTTGATGGGATGGTCTCTTTGTACACTCTGATGTACTCTTGGGTGAGGGACTTGTGAAGTTGCTTGCTCTTCATTGTCTTCATGTTCATTGTCTCCCCCTAAATCATTGCCTTCATGATTATATGGATCTTCTTGATCTTCTTGATTTTTGATTCTGTGCATGAGCTCCCCGTTGATCATTGCTTCCTTGTTGGGGTCCATCTTGTGCACTTGAGTCTTGTGGTTACTCTTGAGGTAGAATATCACCAAGTGCCATTTTCCTCAACGCTTCACATGGGGTTTCTTCTTGATCTAGCATACACTTATCAACTTGGTCCACTTGGGAGCCATTAGTTTTATGGAACACTACATCACGTGCTACTTCAACAAGGCCATAGACTTTGTTGAAGACACGATAGGCGTTGGCGTTCAAATCATAACCGAGCAAGAACTCTTCATCAGATTTCGAAGCGAACTTCGAAGTCCTCGGTTTCTTATTCAGAATAAAACATTTACAACCAAATACTTTAAAATATGAAAAATTTGATTTGTTACCGATAAGAAGCTCATATGGCATTTTCTTCAAGAGTCGGTGAAGATACAACTGATTTGTGGCATGACAAGAGGTGTTCTGCTTCATCCCAAAACCGGTTCGATGTCTTGTATTCATATAACATTGTCCTCGCCATTTCAATTAGTGTTCTATTTTTTCTTTTGGCCACCCCGTTTTGTTGAGGGGAGCATAGTGCCAAAAATTTGTGCTTTATTCCTTCTTCATCAAGGTACTTCTCAACTTGTGTATTCTTGAATTCTGTCCTGTTGTCACTTCTTATGTTCTTCACAGTTGAGGAGAATTCGTTCAGAGCTCTTTTTAGGAATTTCTTGAGGATTTCCTGATTTTCTGATTTGTCGTACAAGAAAAATACCCAGGTGAATCTTGAAAAGTCATCAACAATAACCAAACCATATTTGTTACGACCAATGCTTATATAAGCAATTGGACTGAAAAGTTCTATGTGAAGAAGTTACAACGGTCTTGTAGTAGTCATCACGTTCTTGGCAGAGTGCGGTGCTCCAATTTATTTTCTGTTTGGCAAGCGTTGCACGATCTGTCTTTCTCAAAAACAACATCCTTTAAACCTCGGATGTGACCACCTTTTAAAAGTTTCTGCAGATTTCTGATCCCAACATGGGCTAGCCGTCTATGCCACAGCCATCCCATGTTAGTTTTAGCAACCAAGCAAGTGTTGAGTTCAACTTTATCTTTGTTGAAGTCAACAAGATAAAGCTTTCCCTTCAACATTCCCTTGAATGCAATCGAGTCATCGCTTCTTCTAAAAACGGCCACACCCTCATTAGTGAATAAACGATTATAACCTTTGTCGCATAGCTGAGATATTGATAGAAGGTTATAATCTAAAGAATCTACATGTAAAACATTCGAGAGAGTATGTTGAGAAGAGATTTCAATTTTACCACTACTAAGGACCTTTCCTTGGATGTTGTCTCTAAAATATATCCCTTCGCTTGGATCTACGTTGCGCTCATACTCTATGAACATGTTCCTCTCTCTGGTCATGTGATTGGTGCATCCGTTGTCTAGTACCCATTTTGATCCACCGGAGGAGTAGGGCTGCAAAATAGAATTATTTCTTGGTTTTAGGTACCCAAGATTGCTTGGGTCCTCTCAGGTTAGTCACAAGAGTCTTGGGCACCCACACATAAGTTTTTGAATTCTTGTGGCGTGGCCCTACATATTTAGCAAACACATTTCCAAATTTGTCTTTCATAAGGACATAAGAAGCATCAAAAGTACGAAATAGTATTTGCAAGTCAGATTCATGCGATTTTTCCTTAACAAAAGTGAATTTATTCTTAGCATGACCATTGGGGGACATGTGTTTGTTCTTATTAAACCCAATACCATCTTTGATGTTAGGAGGTCTAGTGACCATGTATGCACTACGTGCATATTTGATCTTCTCCTTGTCAAAGATGCCACTTTGGAAAGGATGCTTTGCATGAGAAGTTGAAGAATCACATTTGACAACATTTTTATTAATAGAACATGTGCAGGTTGCAATTGTTGTCGGACTTACACCTTTGGAAGGTGAGCTTTTGGAGGAGGAGGAGTCACTTTGCTTGAATGACTCAACTTGCACTTCAAGAATCTTGTTAATTTTTGACAAGTTAGCAAGTTCATCCTTGATTGCAAGGTATGGGTCTTCTAGCTTTGAGTAAGTTTCCTTACTCAAGGCTAGCTCATGCTCAAGTGACTTGCTCTTCTCTCTTTCAAGCTCAAGGAGTTTATCAACCTCTTGATACCTCTTCCTTTCACGGATGAGCATATGTTCTTGTTGGTTGACAAGCTCCTCCTTCTCAAAGATTTCATCCGACAACATTTTCAATTTCTTTAGTGCATTTTTACTCAATCCCCTAAACATCTCCTTATTTTTACTTGAACTGTCAAAATCATCAATAGAGGAATTTAGCGAGAGAGGAGTGAGTCGAACCTTTTTCTTGTCTTCCTTAGCCATAAGGCAAGTGTGATTGTGAGTCTCCCGTCCTCCCATGTTTGGTAAGAGTGTAGACCTCTTGGTGGGTTTCTTGATGGCAATGGTGGCCATCTCCTCTTCTTCATCGGAGGAGGACTCGTCGTTTGAGTCCTACTCCTTGCCAATATGCGCTTGATGAGCTTGCCGCCTTTTTCTAAAGATCTTCTTTTCTTGAGGCTTCATTTCCTTCTTCCTCTTATTCTCTTAATAGGTGCAGTCAACCATGAAGTGATCATACTCGCCAATGTTATAGCAAGTGCGTCGAGCCTTGGATTTTCCTTTCTCTTTGCTCTTCCCTTCATTTGAGTTGCTGCCATGTCTTCTTTTCATCATGCGCTTGATTTTCTTGATGAAGAGCGCCATCTCTTCATCATCTAGGTCAATGCTCATGTCACTTGTATCTCCTTCGTCTTGAGCTTCACGAGTTTCCTTTCCTTTAGGCTTGCAGGTTGCTTTGAGAGCAACTTCCTTCTTTTTGGAGGAGTTGAGCTCATCTAGATCTTTGACGTATTGGGTTTCCTTCTCCATCATCTCATGGTTTATGATTTTGCCCAATAGTTCATCCGGGGTCATTTTGTGAAACCCGGAGCTTTCTCGGATCATTGAGCATAAGGTGACATTTCTTGGCATAAAGGTTCTAATCATCCTTTTGACCACCTCATGGTTAGTCCACTTCTTGCTTCCATAGGAACGGATCTTGTTGATAAGCGCCTTCATACGGTTGTACATGTCTTGAGGTGATTCACCTTCCTCAATAGCAAATCTCCTCAACTCTCCTTCAAGCACCTCAATTTTGACTTCTGGGACTGACCTATTTCACTCATGAGCTGTTTTAAGTGTATCCCATATTTCTTTTGCATTTTACAATCCATCGATCTTGGTGAACTCCTCCCAGCTCAGTGATGTGGTGATCACTGCAACGGTTTGTGCATTGCAGTGGATTTCTTGTTCTTGTTCCGGAGTCGTCTTGATGACCACTCCCCATTGTCTTCTCGTCTTCTTTTCCTTTTTGGCTTAGAAGTTTCTTCCATAGAAGTGCTTTGAGTTGACGCACTTCTTCATCATCATGTGGATTTTCCCTCAGTACATCAAAGGCTTTTGTATCTTGCTCTTCTTCGGTGTTGAGCACCTTCGGGATCTCGTTGTTCTTCTCCGATGCCATTGATCTCTCCGAGCGGTAAGTCTTGTCGATGGAGAACCTCGCTCTGATACCAATTGAATGTAGCATAGAGGGGATGAATAATTTCCTGCACAAGTAATCAAATAGTCAAAAACTTTATAGACTGTACTTATCCAGTTGTATGTGCGGACTAGTCTGGTGTGCTAGGTGTGTGTCGATTTGACTAAGTGTTGATTGAGAATTTTAAACATTAAAGCAGCAAAAATGTGAACAACAAGTAATATCACTTGAATTAACAATTGATGTTATGAAGTTACACTTGAGAAGCAATCTGCAATTCAAATTCTAATATTGATCAACTATATGCCCTATTCAATTAAGATGCAAAAATTAAAGAAGCACGCGAGACACCGATTTTTACTAAGGTTCGATCTCACCAAAGAGATCTACTCCTCGTTGAGGAAGCCCACATAGAGCCAGGTCTCTTCAAACTCTTTCCCTCATCAAGTCACCACACAAGGCCGGCTTGATTCCACTATTACGGGCAATCATCGAGTTTATGGGGCAACCTCACACGTTGAGGGCTCCCACAAGAATTACAATGAAAAGATGATCAAATACACTCAAAAATATTACAGAGAAGAGCACGAGTGTAAAGAGATTAAACCCCAAGAGCTCAACGACGTGTAGACAACGATCTCCCAACCTCAAATTTGAGTGTTCAATTGATTTTCACCTTTTTGCACTTTAGATGCGTGGGGAGATGTGTTTTTGGGCTCTTGAGACAAGTGGCGGTGCTAGGGTTTGAGTTCTGAACAGTAGAATGCGTGAATTGTGTTTGTGGGGCCGTGTATCTCCTATTTATTGGGTTTCTAAAGAAGTTACCGTAAGGGATCCTGACAACAAGACTATTCCGCCCTGGGGACCGAACTTGTCTGGTGTGCTGTGTAAAAGTCGGCGTGAAATGTGCAGCACACTAGAAACCCTAATTGTGTGAGGTATACCAGACTAGTCCGGTTGATGTCTCAACTTATCCGGTGCCAAGTGAAATTTGACTCCAGGAAGTTGAACAGACTAGTCCGATCTAAGAACGGACTTGTCTAGCGCTATGTGTTATTGAACATCAGAGAGTTAAACGGACTAATCCTTTCCTATGGACGAACTTGTCTGGGTGTAGTGAAAAGGGTTTACAGAGACTTGAGCGAACTAGTTCGGTCCAAGACGGACTAGTCTGGTGCACTATGTTATTTGGTTCCAGAAAGTATATCGGACTAGTCCGGTCCATGGTCGGACTAGTCCGGTGTATAGCGCATTTGGACAACAGAGAGTTAAACGGACTAGTCCAGTCCTTGAATGGACTAGTCCGATGCTCAGTGAATTTTTAGGTGTTTTAAGCCCTTACCCCTATGCAAAGACTTGAGCTCGTGGAATGTGTCTCACACACACATCCTATACATTTAAATCTACTTTGTGCTTCTATTGTCAGTTGGGCTTTTCTCTTTTGTACATCATTTCATTTTTCACAGTTTTGAGTGCATCAAACTATCTCATTTTTCTTAATCTGCAGTCATTTCAATAAATTCATTAGGATCTTATTTGTTTGTCATCAATCGTCGAAAACCAACAAGGGATTGTCTAGATGCACTTTCACAAAGACACCAAGATTACTACTCGCTTCGGTTTCACATTAGAAGTCGATCTACTCCCTTCAGTTTCACAATAGATGTCATTTTAGACATGATCTCGCTTAACAAGGAGTCATTAACTATAGGTGTTGTTTCCCTATTTGCTCTTATTAAATACATTTAATGGTCACACGTATAAAATCATAACTTCTCTTCTGATTGGTTACTATCAACAACTCCTACGTACCTTGGTGCGAGTTCGATTCCCAGCCAAGACATTTTTTTCACACGACGCCTGACTCTTTTGTTTCGTCGTGCACCGCGCCGTAACATCCGTCGGTCGTGCCATTTTTTACTCAGGCGCCACTGTACTGATCTGCCATTCTTTTTGCTGCTGCACTGCTGTTTTGTTTCTTCGTGCCACAAATTTTTTTTGCTGCCGCCAGCCGCGCTGCTGGTTGCTACCGCCTGCCACGAATTTTTTCCGCCACTTGCTGTGCCCTCTCCTATTTATACGCCATCAACTCAGCACCAAGTTCATCATAGAGAACATTTCACAAATATTTAAATGTAGAACGAGAGCAGTATACTAGCACTATTGATCTGAATTTGGAGCCACATCTTGATGAATTTCGTATTTGAATGTTTTTCTAGTTTTAATACTCATTTTAATGTTTATAGTTGCATTTGATTTGAACTTGTCTGTGCATCATGAAGAATTTAATTTGAATTTGGAGCCTGTACAAGATGATAATCACATCTCTAATCATGGTGGTTTTGACTTAAACTCAGAACCACATGTGCCTACAACTCGTAAGTTAATTTGCATGGTTTATTTTTCTCGAGTGTGTTCTGTCAACTTTGTTGGTAGAAACAACCACATTGTCTTTTTTTTTTTCTGTAGGCCGAAAAGAATTATGAGATGAAGATAGAAACAAGATATACCAAAGTTTATTAGCAAAAAGCAGGAATGTTAAACTAAATAAATGCGTGACCAACAACAAGTTGCTGAACGATTTCAAGTTCATATCGGTACGGTTCAATGTATATGGAGTCAAGGTAAAGCATCACTTGAACAAGACATTCCATTTCATGTTCCTAGTAGAAAACGTGGCAGGGTTGGTCAAAAACCAATTGCATCGGATACAAAATTATTACAAAATGTCGACCTTCATGATAGAACCACATTACAATCTGTCTGTGCTAAGCATGTTAGTAAACAAAAGTTGATCAAACACATGCATAAGGGTATTATTAGATGTAACTCAAGTAGTATAAAGCACACTTAACAGACACAAATAAGAAAGCAAGGTTGCAATGGTGTTTGCAAATGTTTGATCAAGATACGATGGCACATGATCCAAAGTTTAACGGATTGTTTGATATTGTTTTCATTGATGAGAAATGGTTCTATTTAACTATAGAGTCCGAGAGATATTACTTGCTTGCGGATGAGGATGAACCATTAAGAACATGCAGAGAGCAACATTCCTAAAATAATGTTTTTATGTGTGACTGCTCGACCAAGGTTTGATGAGAATGGCTTATGTATTTTTGATGCAAAGATTGTGTGCTTCCCTCTAGTTACTTTTGAGCCTGCTAAGAGGAGTAGTGTTAATCGACTAGCTGGGACTATGGAAGTGAAACTCATAACATCAGTCACAAGAGATGTCATTAGAAAATTTATGGTTGAAAAGATTATTCCTGTTATTCGAGCTAAATGGCCACAGGAAGATGTGAACAAGCCTATCTACATACAAGACAATGCACTTTCTCATATTGAATTTGATGATCCAGAATTTATTCAAGCTGCTGTGAGAGGACTTCAACATTAAGATCATTTGTCAACCAGCAAATTCATCAGATTTTAGTATCCTAGATCTTGGTTTTTTTCGTGCTATCCAATCAATCCAGTATAACAAAGTTGCAAAATCCGTAGAAGAGCTTGTTCCAATTGTTCAACGGATACAATTATTTTCTACTTATTTTGTTCAACGCGTATTTTTTAGAGAATATATTTTCATGTCAAAATAATTTGATTTCATAGAACAGGCATTTCAAGAATTCTCTCCACACATGGCTGATCGTATTTATCTCACACTTCAACTAGTATTGAAAGAAGCAATGAAGGTGCATGGCTCAAATCACTTCAAAATCCCTCACATGAAGAAAGAAAGTTTGGAGAGACAAGGTGACCTTCCTATTCAGATCTCTTGTGAAGCTAATTTAATCACTGAACCTATTGCAAATAAAGCTAGCTGTATGGAACGTGTAAAATATTATTTAACTTTGTGTAACATCTGGGTTCGCTTAAATCTGAGTTACAAATACAAATGTACATGTAACGTGTAAAATATTATTTAACTTTGTGTAACATCTGTGTTTGCTTAAATATGTTACACAAATTTGAACTGAAATTTTTGTCTGGACGACAATTATAATGAAAGTGTCAGTTCGTATAAGCTGTCCATGAAATTTGACAGACTTAGTTTGTAGTGGATGTCAGTTGAGTCAGTAACTGACAACAAAGTTAGATTGTATGATATCGAATGAAATATCTTATTAGTGGTTAACTATTTTATTTCCTTAGTACGGCACACGCTTGCATACAAATTTGACTGATGTTAGTATTGTCAAATATAAACGTGATCAATGGTGCCGACTACAGTTTCTTGTAAGCCCGGCTTGTCAGTTAAGCATTTCCATGTCATGGTTTCTAAAAAAAAGTTAAGCATTTCTATGTGATGCATCATATCGACTGATGATTAAGATCCATGTGCACATAGGCGACAAAAGAAAGAAAGTTACACGTCTCTTGGGGAATTGGTCTATCTTAACTTTTGTGCTATGTTTTTGATGCAGTTCAATCCAACACTAGTACAATAAGCTTCATCACAGGCGGCTCCAAACCTATTATCACAAACGGCTTTTAAAACCGCCTGAAACGAAAAGCCTGTGATAATCCGCAATTTCACAGGCGGAGAAGTGATACCGCCTGTGAAGACATATTATCATAAGCGGTTCTTTACTTAGGCTAGCCGCCTGTGAAGACACATTATCATAAGCGGTTCTTTACTTAGGCTAGCCGCCTGTGAAGATATTTTATCACAGGCGGGTTGTACAACATATATAACCGCCTGTGATAAATGTCTTATCACAGGCGGGTATTGAAGCATAACTAACCGCCTATGATAATGTGTCTTCACAGGCGGGTATTGAAGCATAACTAACCGCCTATGATAATAGTGTTATCACAGGCGGACGTTTACCTACATCAGCCATCTGTGAAGACCTTTTAACGCAGCCGGTTTCTACCATAACAGTCACCGCCTGTGAAAATTAGGTTATCACAGATGGTTCTTTACTTGTATCTAGCCGCCTGTGATAATTGTTTTTCACAGTCATGCCTAGCCGTTGGTTAATAACCGCCTGTGATAAGGTATAACTTATGCAGTACTACTGCCGTTATTTCTAATTTCCAGGTCAATTCAATATAATCACAGAACAAAAAACAACAATATCATCACATAACAAAAGTCAACAATATTATTATTACAGAAGTTAATTTCACTAAAACAATATACATATGTACAAGTTACAGATACAATTCATCTCAAAGTTTACAAGTTTTCACTAAAAACTGTTTATATTGGCATAGTCGCAAAGTTCTGGCACATCATCTGCTGCACAATTCTCATCAAAGAACTTCCCTTTTTTTGTGCAAAATTTCACGACGAATGAACTGACAGAGTTCAGCAGCAATCCTGTCGGCTCCTCCACTAGGAATACTTCTACAAACCGGCCATTCTTCGTTCAAATTCTTTGTGTGCTGCAATATAACACATAACAAGGTTTATAATGTATTGGTTTGAACAATCTCAAAGTATAGATCAAAGTGAGAGTATACGGGAATTTATTTGGTATTTTTGGAGCAGTTGTACTATGAGCAATTGAATTTTGAAGTTGGAATCAAAATATGAAAATAATGTTTCTGGTAATATTGAACAGCAGAGAATATAAGCATTAAACTATGCTAGTTACAATGAAAATAAAACACAAAAGTAAGAAAATAAGGTATCGACATCAAGGATAACTTACATCCTCACGATTCACTCTATATACGCCGGCGGTCCGAAGATGCCCGCATACATAATACCCACATAAGACACTCCCAGCAGGCTGCTTCGGACAAGCATAATACGTTTTAATATCCAATGCATTCCTATTAGGAGGTCTCTGACCGCCAAGCTGTTCCGCGTAAAACCGCCAAGCGCTGTAATATAAGAAATGTCATATAAAACTTGTCAACACATTCTAAATGTGCGTAAATTAAAATTATTTAATAAACGTACAATTTCAAAATGGAAAGGAAATCTTTGTAACGATCTGGTGAGAAATCAGCCGAGTCCAATACTGTTGCCATTCCCTGCGTTGGCTTGATGAAGGTCATTATGTAGTGATTACTGCAAACATACAAACACATGTGTTAACAATTACCAGTAATTGCTATTTCAATATCATGTGTCGAACTTACTCGAAGTGGTACGAAGCCTTTACGAAGTCCTTGCCGTCTCTGACAAAGTTAAACATCGCATGTCCTATGTAAGCTACAACTTCTGTCCTTCTATCCTTCTTAAGTTTTGCAATTGCTTTTTCAAAATCTTTTTTTTTCATGTGTTTGTACTGTCCTGAGTCTCGATACGCTCGGACTTCGAATACCGACTTTGCAATCCTAGTAGGGTCAAGGATACCTGTCTTGCGCTCCAACTTTTCATTATCCATGTATTGCATCCTATTGAAGAGGTCCAGAATTGTTATAATCTCATGAAATGCGTATGCGTGTAGTAAGAAAAGCAAATACAAAATATTAGAGCACTTACAAGCACCAGACGAGCAGCAGGTTGATTTCGAGCATGTCTCGATGGAAAAGGGAATGCTGCTCTTCAAATAAAATGACTCATTTATCTACTCCAGTGCTCCAGAATGCTGCTTTTGGAATACGAAATGTGATGCAATTAAGACCATATTTTGTGCTGGCAGTGATGTACCACTCATGCATTCTTCTGAGCTGGACGGGTTGTTTGCTAAGTTGTACGGATGTCATGAACGGCTTTCCATTCTCAAATTTAGGAGGAACATCCTCAAGCTTGTATATTGGAACTTCTGGTTTAACTAAAGCCATCCGTCGATTATACATGACACCGTCTTCTTCCCACTCTTCGATATCTTCTAATGCTTGCTCATGAGAAGAACGAGATGCACTCGATTTTCTAATATTTTCCTTCATAGCTTCCAAATACTTTGACACTTCTGATGAAGGTTTATTAGTTTCGTATGAGCTAACTTTGATAGGCATTGATGATCGAGGAGTAGTCGTCAGAAGTTGTACACTGGCTTGTTGTTGAACCTATTGTTCAACTGATTGCTCTTTACTCCCAACAGTTGGCTCTAGTACTACTTCAAGCTGTTGCTCAACTGGTTGCTCTTTACTAGCAACAGCTTGCTCTGGTACTGCTTGAAGCTGTTGTCCAACTTGTTGCTCTTGGATATCATCCTTGCTGAGAAATAGGGGGAGTGGATCTTCCTGGACTGGGAGTGGATCTTCATGCACTTTCGCCTTAGAAGATGGGATTGCAATATTTGGGGATGCGACGGGGCTAGAAATTGGCTCATCGTCCAACACGATATCGCGTCGGTGCCAAAGGATTAATTGGTTGATAGCCTGCCCCAGAGTCGCGAACCCCTCAGGTGTGACGTGGTCTATTTCATAATCTTCATAATCATTATCAATGATCTGAAGAACTTGCACCACAGCATAATACAATGGAAGTGGATTCCCGTTGAAGTCACGATCAGGCTTTGTCATAGCAGTGAAAACTTGTTTGGTTTTGTTCCCTGCTCTGCCTATCGGGACAAGAAGACGACAAGATTTGTCATTAGCAATATCATCGACAGGGAACTTATGGGTTGACCCTAAGCCTGGCACGGAACCAACGCTGCTAGGGTAGGCAGTTGGAGATACTAATTGCTCCTTTTGCACCGGAACCATCACTGTACTCGGTGCCACTAATTGTCCTGATTGTCTAAGTTGTTCCATTATTTCTTGCATATTTTCTTTGACCTTTTGAGCAATCGTTTCATCAAGTGTTTTCTTAAACTTCTTACGTCTTCTATATGTGTCTTTATCTTTAGGGAAACCATCTAGCCAAGACATTTGAGAAGAGACCGCTCGAACCCGTCCGCTGTGTTCAGGGTTCCTAAGATAGCGGTAAGTTGGTCATTCTCCCTCTTCGGCTTGAAGAGACCCTTCTGTTGCTTTTCAATTACTTCTTTCATTTTATCCTCTACTTCATTCAGAGAGTTGGGCTTTTCAAGTTTGCCCTCGCTGGTCAAACCTGACCGAGCAAAGAGCCAGCGTTGAGTTCGCTCATCGCACCCTTCTAATGGGTGAGGATTGCCCTTACTGGTAATTTCGTCTAATATCTTATTCCATTTCTAGATTTTGGGGGCATATCCGGCAGACCCCAAGCGATGATGGTATTTGTTCTTTTTTGCAAGCTCTGACCTAGTTGCACTTAGAGCTTTAGCATCAGGTGTGCTCTTTTGACGAACAAACTCTTGCCGCTGAGCTTGTGTGATTTTTCCCATCTTCCTCGGGCTAGGGACTTTATAGGCCTTAACATAAGCATTCATTTCACTCTTCTAGCATCGAAACTTATTGCCGCAAGAGACCAATGTTGCTTTCTTTACAGCTTCTTCTGTGCCTTTCGGGAACTTGAATTGTTTCTTTATCTTTTCCCACAACTCATTCTTGGTCTGCTCAGGTTATTTCCTCCAATTCTCGGTTGTGATCGGCACAACCTCCCTAACAAGAAAACCGCATGCATTACGGTACCTGGTAACTGAATCCAGTGGTTCTTGAGGAAGCCCACCTGCACCGACCCTTGTTATGTACATGATGCGGTCCAATGGACCCTTATTGGGACCTCGTTGCCCTCGTTTCCGCTTGAGTGAAGTTGAGGATTCATCCATTGGAGAACCTTCTGCGGTTTTAGGAGCCGATGTCACCTCATTGTCTTCGCGATTAATCTAGGTAGAAAAAAATTATAAGACTTCGTATACTTGACAACCAACATTAACTTGAACTACTGAAGTTATGATTCGTGATCCATACCTCGTCGGCATGATCATATTCCGGGTCTAGATCCACTGAAGTCTTTTTTATTTTTATATTTGGAAAAGGATCCGATGGACTGTGATAGGAGCCTGAACTGCTGGAGTCAGTAAACTCCATATTGTCTTCTTTGTTGTTACTACCAGGACCAGTCTTCTTAGGGCTTTCCATGCTAGATCTAATAAGATAAAAAATCTAATAAATGGCATATTAACTCTACATGAAGTGTTGCATGAAGAAAAAGATGGAAGCACTCTAGGATTTGATAATGCATTCTAGGGTTTAAGGCGACTGACCAAAAGGTTCCTATACATTGCGAGGGTGACAAGCATGTCAAAGTTGATCACCAGCAATGGCAATTTTATCTTTTTATTCTAAATAGGCTAGCTTTATTCAGAGTGGCAACCACGTTCTTGAGGTTTACTAGGCAGCGCCTAGCTTCGGACCTATAACTGATCAAGCAAGGGACAAAATCAAATCCTCCAGCCTTTTTCTAGTATCAAGAACCGCAAAGTGTGGCAATTGGATTTGGATGGTGAGGTGAGGCGAGGCGAGGTAGCTGCATGCGAGAAGAGACACTCTTTTTCAGCGATCATCTCTACAACCATAGGATTTGCACGGTAAAAAGAAAAGGATAAAAGACCCACATTCTCAAACGAATCAGGAATCCGGAAACATTCGCCAAAATCTAATCCCGGTGTGCCCGGCCGCACCAAATGGGCTCATCATGGCAGCAGGTTCAGCCATCATGAAAGGCATTACGTACCCCACATATGATGGCACCAATGATTTCTGGGATGGTCAATTGTCCTGGCTGTTTAGAAAACAGGACAGGGAAGTCAGCGCCTCCTATAGTGATAAACTTGGTGAGTTCTAGAGGTTCACGAGGTTTAGGTGGCTTGATCAAGTCTGGGCATATGAAACCTTTGGTGGAATATTTCTGATAGGATGGGATTAACCAGTCGAGGGGTTGGGGGCTTATTTTTGAAATCCCCCTTCATGTGACTCGAAATCCTATATGGATTGTAACTCAATTCGTACTAGGACTAGGACTGGTTCCTAAACTGAATCTGACTCCTAACTCTATTCAGAGTAGGACTCTACTAATATCGTTAAGGACGAAATCTGCTTTATCTAGAACAATCATATACCCCTAGACTGGTGTTTCTGCAACTTTGTCCAAAGTCCAAGTTCGACTCCTCTACTGGGTGCACCAGATACCCAGATCATCCAACAAAAATGAAGTCCCAATATATCTTGTTTGATACAAATGGTGCTAACAAATCATAAATGGGTACATAAACTTTTTTCCTGTGAAATGCCTTAATATTAAGTTGAGTGCAATAATGGGATACATAATTTTTTTAACGCATGCAATCCTTCTGTATTTCTTCACATCATCATGATTGAATAAGCTATTCAATAAACAAACTCATAGTCATATAACAGCTACACTATCAGCAAGAATTATTCAACATATTAATATATCATTCTCCAAAGGATAAGATACATATATGTTTATTGTACGTGTTCATGTATTTCAATTTGACCATTGTACTAAAAAATGCAAATCGTAGCAACTAATTTCGTTCAATTGTGCCAATATGGCCATTATCATCACAATCCTACGTATTTGAGTGACACATCATATGTTTGGCATCCACACCGCTAGAAGATGGACACACCTACTTCCAATAGAGTTCTCATTGCAGTTACCCCCTCAACCTATCTCATTTTGTGTATCGAGTGTGAGTCACCATGAATATTCCAGTTCATTACGTATTCGAATTTCGGTCAGGTGAGGACAT
Source organism: Tuctoria greenei (assembly GCA_036927565.1). Classification (NCBI taxonomy): domain Eukaryota; kingdom Viridiplantae; phylum Streptophyta; class Magnoliopsida; order Poales; family Poaceae; genus Tuctoria; species Tuctoria greenei. The sequence continues at coordinate 164,361,271 of JAYESD010000009.1, read as the reverse complement.
TGGGTTGCTGGAACTGCTGCTGTGTAGAATTGATGGAAGTACACCGACAACCCAAGGATGCCTACCCACCGAACCCTAACCAAAGATGCCACCGAACTTGACAGTTTTTCGAATTCCACCGAACCCTAACCAAGGATGCCTACCATTTTCCAATTCCCGAACCCTAACCAAGGATATGCAAGGCGGCGGCGAGGGCGGGGAGGGAGGCGGCGCAGCGAAGGAGGATGGAAGGTCGAAGGGTTTACGGTTTACCTTGAAGCTTGGCGGCGACGGCAATGGCTTCGCTCGGCGTACCTGGAAGTGACGAGGGCAAAGCTCGGCAGCGACGGCGAAGCTCGGCGACGTACCTGGAAGTGACGAGGGTGAACACTTGGCAGCAAACGAAATTTTGGCAGCCTAACGGCGTCTAAGTGTTTCGCCCGGGTTATGTTTTTCCAACGCTGCCGAGGGGTATATATGGACTCCCATTTTCTCAGGCGGATTTTAAGTACCGACCGCCTGAGAAGATTGTTACCTCAGGCGGGTTTTACTTACCAACCGCATGAGAAGATACAATTATCTCAGACGGTTGGTTAGTAACACCCGCCTGAGATAAACATCTTCTCAAATGGTTATTAATTACCAACCGCCTGTGAAGATATTTACTTCTTCTTAATTAATATGTGTTCATAATTTGATGAACGCCTACATAAAGACCCCTCACCAACCACCTGTGAAGACGTGTCGACGACCGTGTGCGACCTTTCTTTTCCCTAAGGCGCGACCTTTCAATGCGCAGTAAACCAACTGCTCCATCTTCCACTCCGCGCGGCCTTAAAGACGCGCTATCACCCGTTAGTTCTCCACAAGCACATCGCTCACTTTGAATCCTCTTGTTTTCTTCATCTTCCTCCGCTCCAACGACCCAACACCACTATGGCCGACCTTCCGCTGCCAAGCCCTCCGAGGGAGCCACCTTGCAAGAAACTATGTTGCAGCTCCCCCGAGAAGATCAACACCGAGCAGCGCCTCCTCATGGCGCGAGAGGCGTACAATAATACGTCTCGCGCCATGAGTACCTTGGGGTTGGGTAACCTTCCAGAGTATCCTGGAATGGGTACCATGGGCAACTACCTCTACGCCCTCACGGGGGTGGCTAATCGTCTCGACATTCTGTTCGTGATGATGGCCCAGGTTCTTGGCCCCGAGGGCCATAGAACGCTGGTGGAGGCGATGGCTAGCATCCTCGGGGTTGCACCGCCGGTGCAGCCGGTGCAGCCGGCCCTGTCTCTTGTTGCACCGGTGCCGGAGTCGCCGCTGGAGGACGAGGAGGAGGAGGAGGAGGAGGAGGAGGAGGAGGAGGAAGGAGAGTAGGAGTAGGATTTAATTAGTTTTTCTCTTTGTTGTTTTTAGTTGCTTCTGTTTTGTAAATATTGTTAATGAATGAAATCTATCTTTGTTCATCTATGTGATTGAATATTACTTGTGTGTTCTTGTGTAAATATTGTGCATCTTGTGTGTTCTTTTGTGAGATGTGTGATTGAATATTGTTAATGAATGAGTATCTTGTGTGTTCTTCAACTGTGTGAATGAATGAATGTGTAGTGTGTTCATCGTTAATTAAAACACGTCTGAGAAGAAGATTATCTCAGACGGTTGGTAAGTAATACCCGTCTGAGATAAACATCTTCTCAGGCGGTTGGTAGGTACCAACCTCCTGTGAAGATATTTACTTCTTCTTAATTAATATTCTTGATTAAATGTGGTCCTTTAAAAAGGCAAAAATCCACTTTCTTGTAATATTATAGATAAGTAAAGGTTACCATTAAATTTCACTTCATAAATCCTTTGAAATTGGTCAGAACATAGAAAACATACAACAAATGTTATTTTTCATTTTTCTATCTTGATGAATATAATGATTTTTTCATTTATTTTTCAGTGGCCATTTTTACTCATCATACCAACCTCTATGAATTTTTTCACATTTTTTTAAATTTTTTTGAATCAATATGTGTTCATAATTTGATGAATGCCTCATATGTATATGAGCATTTAGTTAGAATGGTGGATAATTTGAAGTTTGACATGTTGGAATGCTTTTAAAAAAATTAAAAAAATTCATACACGTATAAATTATACAAATATGTTCATACCACCAATTTTGAGTGAAGAAACTTTTTTTTATGAGATACACAAATGTGAATGATATGTGAGTAGAAATTAATTTGTTATTTACCAAAACATTACAATGTCAGCTATACAAGTTTTAAAAATATTTTGTTCAGGTGGTAGATGTTAGTTTTATACAAATGTAGAAGAAAGAACCATCGAATTTGGACACAATTTGCAGAATCTAAACATGTTTGAGTATTTATATTGAAATCTAAATAAAAAGGAAGCAAGGGATAAGGAAACTGAAGAACAGTATCGGTCACTATCTCAGACGGTTGATAAGTAATACCCGCCTGAGATAAACACCTTCTCAGGCAGTTGGTAAGTACTAACCGCCTGTGAAGATATTTACTTCTTCTTAGTTAATATTCTTTATTAAATGTGGTCCTTTAAAAAGGCAAAAATCCACTTTCTTATAATATTATTGATAAGTAAAGGTTACCATTAAATTGCACTTCATAAATCCTTTGAAATTGGTCAGAACATAAAAAACATACAACAAATGCTCTTTTTCATTTTTCTATCTTGATGAATATAATGCTTTTTTCATTTATTTTTTCAGTGGACATTTTTACTCATCATACCAACCTCTATGAATTTTTTTAGATTTTTTTAAATTTTTTTGAATCAATGTGTGTTCATAATTTGATGAATGCCTCATATGTATATGAGCATTTAGTTAGAATGGTGGATAATTTGAAGTTTGACATGTTGAAATGCTTTTAAAAAAATTAAAAAAATTCGTACATGTATAAATTATACAAATATGTTCATACCAACAATTTTGAGTGAAGAAACTTTTTTTATGAGATACACAAATGTGAATAATATGTGAGTAGAAATTAATTTGATATTTACCAAAACATTACAATGTCAGCTATACAAGTTTTAAAAATATTTTGTTCAGGTGGTAGATGTTAATTTTATACAAATGTAGAAGAAAGAATCATCGAATTTGTACACAATTTGCAGAATCTAAACATGTTTGAGTATTTATATTGGAATCTAAATAAAAAAGAAGCAAGGGATAAGGAAACTGAAGAACAATATCGAGCATTATCTCACACGGTTGGTAAGTAATACCCGCCTGAGATGAACATTTTTGAAAATACAAGATGTTAATTAACAGCCTGAGAAGATGTTAATTAACTGACGCGCCGCACGAGGTCTGCGGAGAAGTTAAGAAGCCGTGGTGGAGGGACGCGTGCGCGACGTTCCACATGGATACAAGAGAGACGGAAGGATCTCTGAAGATCGTCTTCCACAGTGGTTTAATTGTGCGCCACACGAGGTCTGCAAAGAGTTCAATGCACAATGAACAAAATATTTTGTTCAGGTGGTGAAAGTTGCCAAGAGGGGGGTGAATAGGCTAATCGACCTGAAATGACTTAATAAAACGAGATTAATACACAGGGGGCAGACTAGTCCGGTCCAGGGGCGGACTAGTCCGGTCCACCTACAAGGAAAAACCTAAAAAGGGTTTCTAACAGGTTTTAGTCCAATTCTTGTGATGCAAAGTTTGTTAGAATAACTTAGTGAGCCTTAATAAGTTATATGGCAAGTATGAAGCTAAAGATCACAATGAAGCAAAGGTGATGAGCAAAACCGGTAAGGCTAATCCTAGAAGCAATATGTGATGAATGAAATCTAAGAACACAAGTGACACGAGGATTTTATCCTGAGGTTCGATCCCACACAAGGAATCTACGTCCCCGTTGAGGAGTCCACAAAGGACCGGGTTCAACAACCCTTCCCTCACCAAGTTTACCGCACGGGCCTAACTTGGTTCTCCACTATCACAAAGAATGAGTACAAGATTCGTTGGGGATTCTCAAAATCTGAGGCTCCCACCACAGCAATCACGAATCACAAAGATTGACTCAATCCACAGATCGCAAAGATTCACAAAGTGCAAGAGATCGAACCGAGAGCCAAAGAGCAGTGTTCTTCCTCTTCTTCACCTCACTAAACCCTAATCCACACAAGAATTAGTTTTAGAGGGAATGTAGGCAAGAAGGAGGCTTTTGGAGGCTCAAGGTTGCTGTGGCGGCGCTAGGGTTTCAATTTGCTCAAGAGTTGGTTCAAATGAACCCAGGGGTCCTCTATTTATAGAGGTCCCAAGCCCATACTGCTGACTTCAGTAGATGGGCAGACTAGTCCGGCCTACAGCCCGGACTAGTCCGGCCTAGGGGACCACTAACGTCCCTGACAACTGTCGTACTGCGCGGCAATCGTCAGGCTACCCGCCAAACTTCAAATTCAAACGGTCACTTCAACAATGGACTAGTCCGGCCCCTACTGGACTAGTCCGATCTCACACAGAACCTTTTGTTCCGTGTGAAAATGGACTATTCTGAAGACCACGGATTAGTCCGGCCCCATGGGCGGACTAGTCCGGCCTTCCCAGACTTAGTCTCTGAAACACTGACTCCTCTCAAACCCAGACTAGTACGGCCCCCAGGGCGGACTAGTCCGATCTCAGTCAGGACCTCTTGGTCTGGACTAAAATGGACAAGTCCGTGGTTTTGGGACTTAGTCCCCAAAACCCACTTCATGACTACCCAGACTAGTCCGTCCCAATATGGACTAGTCCGATCTCAGTCAGACCCTTCTGGTCCGGTCGAAAACGGACTTGGCCGGTCAGGGGCGGACTAGTCCGGCCACGTGCACGGACTAGTCCGGCCCTACTGCCAGACTACTTCCAATTCTTTTCTCTCAATAGGTTTGACCTCTAAACCGCTTTGAGCTCCCAACTTGATCTCAATGCACTTTACACACACATCCTCACACAAATTTGGCTAGTCTGAACTCGACACACTAGAAACCCTAGTTTCTCCTTTTCGAGTTGACATCGCAGTTTCCATCTTTTTCCTTTTTGAGGGATTGTGCTTCCACTTAGTCCACACCTGTGCTTAAGATCACTGAGCTCATTAGCCACTTAATTGTTGTCATCAATCATCCAAAACCCACGGGGATCCTAGATGCACTTTCAATCTCCCCCTTTTTGGTGATTGATGACAACACATTAAGTCTTCATATAAGAGAGTATAAATTTGTGGTTTTCATAACGTGCAGGTTTATGAGTGACTCCCCCTCAATGAATGCATCATAAAAGAGAGATTGAGGAAGTCTTTCATACATGCACATGTTATGGTGGGGTGCCTACGTGTTGTGCTCAACAATTTGTGATAAGACATAATAAGCATTAATATGATCAAAAGATAGACATTCAAAGCATCATATTGATATTGAACATTCAAAACATTTAAAACATAGTCTTGCACAAATTTAAACATTCGACATAACATAGATATTACAATAAGGAGGCAACATGTCCACGGGTCCAAAGTAAGAACTACATTCAACTCTCCCTATTGACTATCTCTCCCGACTGACTCCCAACTATCTCTCCCCCTTTGGCATCAAGACACCAAAAAGGGAAAAGAAGAAGGGAAACACGACCTCGAAAGTCTAGTCGTCGTCTTCCTCGTCATTGTCGTCGTCGTGGGAGTCGCTCTCCGTGTCCTCCGGGTCCTCTTGATCCTCATCGTCATCGTCGAAGGCACGAGCCGAAGGAGCTGCCCGGGAAGAGCTTCTGTCCTCTTGGAGCTGGGAGAGCTCGTCGATGGTGAAGTCGGGGAATGGAGTGATCTCCCCGTCGCTCACCTCCGGAGAAGACATAGGGACCTCCAGCTTGTCGCACACCGCCTTAAGATACTTTTCTTGGCGCTTGTGTGCCCTCTCAGCCCGGATCTCTTGCTTCCGGCAGGAAGTGAAGATCGCCTTGAAGCACTTGAAGAAAGCGCTCATTGACCGAGGCAGAGGCGGGGAAGGAGGCTCCACGGGGCGAGATGGAGGGTCTGCGTTCTTCCAGCGTGGCTACATTTGGAGGCTGTTGAGGACGAAGCGGGCGATGCGACACGTCCTTAACAAAGGACAAGCCTGACACCTTCTCTATGAGGCACATAATGTAGGGGTCATACCCACAAGCACGGTTGGGGGTATACGAGATGTTGAAGATATCGTCGAAGATGTAATCGACGAGGTTGAATTTCTCCTCCCCATCAACAAGAAGTAGCGAGTGCCTCAAGTTTCCTTGAATCACCCCAGCATCACCATCCTTTGGTGCTATTGTCCTTCTGAGGATCTTGTTCATGATGTTGTAGAAGGGCTTGATGTTGCGAGCATGTCCGGCACTATATGGGACATGACTGGGGTACATGTATGCCAGCTCATCACGGTCCACGGCCTTGAGGTTAGAGATGATGATCTCATGATCATGATGTGCCTCAAGCCCTAGAATCTTGGCAAACTCTGCAAAAGTGACTGAGTATTGCTCGCCATGTGTCATCCATATGATCCTCCTGTCACCTGAGGTGGTGATGTAGATAGTGGAATAAAACTACAGGATCACTTCAACGTTCCAGTCATACTTGAACCCCATGATCTCCTTGAGCTCATGGCGCTCAGCAGCTTCAATGACGGCATCAAATGCAGAGTGTTGCTTCTTGGCCATGTACTCCCAGTCTACCCACTGTGCTTCAATCACAGGCTTCTACATGCCTTGGTAGACTAGACGGTAGTAATCACAATGAAAGTCGCACCAAAACCGAGGGTCGGCGGTGCTTCATTCAAACTTGTACACCTTGTCCGTCCAGAGCCTTCGTGCTTTCTCAGCTCCCTTTCCATGAAAGATATTTGCAGCTATGTCACGCTGCCTGTTGGGATTCCTCTCGGGAGTGTGCACTTCCAGGGGACCAATCGGTTTGGCTTTCCCCTTCTCATTGATAGCAATGCCCTTGGCCTTCGCAGTCAAGGCCTTCACCGAGGGCTTCTTTTTCTTTGGCTCAGCAGGATCCGGGGCCTTGCCCTTCTTCGGATCTCTCTCTATCCGGCGTTCAACAATCTCGTCTTGGGCTGGCTGCTTGCCTTTGTCTTTCTCTCCAATTGATACAAGTCTCTTTCTCTTGGAGACTGGAGCAGCAGCGGCCTGAGAGTTGTGAGCTTCACGCTCCTCTCGCTTCTTCTTCTGGAGATCCTTCCATGACTCCTCAATGGCCCGAGCCATTGCTTCATCCTCGTCGTAGGCAAATGCGGCGGCCCGAGCAGCTTGTTGCTTCTTGGCTGCTTTTTCTTTCTCATGCTGCTCGAGATATTTCTCGACAGCCTCAACTTCAGCTCTTGCTCGTTCTTCGGCGAGACGAAGTTGCTCCGCCTCCCACTCGGGGTCAGTGGGCGGAGAAGCGGAACGGCGAGGAGCGGCCATTTTAGCTGAAAGGAGTAGAGTCCATAAGATAGAAGGTCAAGGAGTTGGAATAATGTGAAAGAATTCACGAAAAACAGCTAAAGTGTGAATTTGACCTGTGCAGACCGGACTTGTCCGCTCTAGGGGCGGACTAGTCCGCCCGGCAGACTAGTCCGCTTTGCACCGGACTAGTCCGGTTTGCACAGGCTAAACCCTAACTCTAACGGTTTTTTGAGAAAGTTTGGAATCAAGTTGCAATACTCCTAGGTTATGATCACAAGGTCACTAGAAGCAACTTTAATGAAGAGGCATCTACCAAAAACTTAATGAATTAAGAATGAGGCTAGTTTTTGAAAAAGGAGGAATACCTCTTCAAATCTTGAAAAATTGACTCGATCGGGCAGGGATCGCGTCGAGGATGATCGGGGAAAGTCTCCCTTGCCTCCAAGGAGTCCAATGCACGGATTGGAATCAGTTTTTGGTGGAGGAAAGTGAAAATCGCCGAAAGGGGACGGTTTCGCGCGCGTGGGAGAGAGAGAGAGAGAGAGCTGGATGAGGAAGTGGAGGGGTCGGCCGCTTCCTGGGGGGTTTAAGTCCCCAGGGGTCGGACTAGTCCGGTAGGGGAGCCGGACTAGTCCGGTCAGCGGACCAGACCCAGACCAGTCCGGATCCAGACTTGTCCGGCCATACGGCGGACTAGTCCGGTCCTAGGAGGCTGAAAACATATATATTTGAGTTTTAGCCACTATAAATGATCCTTTTGGACATATTGCACAACAAAACCTTGTGAATATGGTCAGTAAGCAATCACCATTCAAGCTATGACCATAACTCACAAAGTCACTAGTTTTTCAAATATTTTGGAGAAAATTGAGATAGAGATGAATTTTTCAACCACATGCATCTTTTGAATAAGGCAAAAGTAAACATTCAGATGTGCATGTTTCAAGCCACATTTCGAGAATCTAAGATATTGAGCTCACTCCTAAGCTCACGAAATCGCTTCTCATCTAGGGGCTTGGTGAATATGTCGGCTAGTTGGTTCTCGGTTCTCACATGGGAAATTACTATATCCCTCTTTAAGGAATGATCTCTCAAGAAGTGGTGTCTAATGTCTATATGTTTGATCCTTGAATGCTCAACTGTATTATGGGCTATTTTGATGGTGCTATCATTGTCACATAGGAGAGGAATATGGCGCAAGTTTATACCATAATCCCTTAGAGTTTGTCTCATCCAAAGAAGTTGTGCACAACAACTTCTGGATGCGATGTACTCCGCTTCAGCTGTGGAAAGAGCAATGGAATTTTGTTTCTTAGAGGACCAAGACACTAATGATCTACCCAAGAATTGGCATGTCCCGGATGTGCTCTTTCTATCAACTTTGCACCCCGCATAATCTACATCGGAATAACCAATGAGGTTGAACTTGGATCCTTTGGGGTACCAAAGTCCTAGGCTAGGTGTGTGAACTAGATATCTAAGAATTCTCTTCACGGCGGTCAAATGACACACCTTTGGTGCAGCTTGAAACCGTGCACATATACACACACTAAGCATAATATCCGGTCTAGATGCACAAAGATATAACAAGGAGCCAATCATGGAACGATATACCTTTTGGTCCACACTTGGACCATCTTCGTTGAGGTCTAGGTGTCCATTTGTTGCCATAGGAGTTTTGATGGGTTTGGCCTTGTCCATGTCAAACTTCTTCAATATGTCTTGAGTGTACTTTGTTTGACTTATGAACGTGCCTTCTTTGAGTTGCTTGACTTGGAAACCTAAAAAGAACTTCAACTCTCCCATCATGGACATCTCAAACCTTTCCGTCATAATCTTAGAAAACTCATCACAAAACACTTTGTTAGTAGAACCAAATATAATGTCATTGACATATATTTGGCACACAAAAAGATCATCATTGAAGTGCTTTGTAAATAGAGTGTAATCGGCTTTTCCTATCTTAAAACCATTTTTCAATTAGAAAGTCTCTAAGACACTCATACCAAGCTCTAGGAGCTTGTTTGAGGCCATAGAGAGCCTTACACAATTTGAAGACATGGTTTGGGAATTCTTGGTCTTCGAAGCCTGGTGGTTGCTCCACATATACTTCCTCCTTGATTGGGCCATTTAGGAACGCACTCTTGACGTCCATTTGATAGAGCTCAAAATCATGGTGAGTGGCAAAGTCAAGTAATAATCGAATTGACTCTAACCTAGCTACGGGAGCAAAGGTTTCATCAAAATCCAAACCTTCGACTTGTGAGTACCCCTTGGCCACAAGTCGTGCCTTATTCCTTGTCACAACACCATGTTCATCTTGCTTGTTGCGGAACACCCACTTGGTGCCCAGAACATTTGGTTGTGGATGCTTGACAAGCTCCCAAACTTTGTTCCTCTCGAAGTTGTTAAGCTCCTCTTGCATAGCCACCACCCAATCCGGGTCTCTAAAGGCGTCTTCAACCCTATGGGGCTCCAAAGAAGAGACAAAAGAGTAATGTTCACAAAAGTTTGCAATACGAGAACAAGTGATTACCCCTTTAGTAATGTCTCCTAGTATGTTGTCAACGGGGTGATCCCGTTGAACACTTTGACGTACACGAGGATGTGGAGGTTGAGCTCTTGAGTCATCATCGTCTTCTTCTTCTTCTTGATCTCCCCCTTGATGAATGCCTCCACCTTGACTTATGTCTTCTTGGTCGTTTTGAGGTCCCACTTGACCCTCGTCAAATTGATCGCGTGTGGGATTACTTGCATCATCTTGTTGTTGGTCACTTGAGCATTGAGGTTGTTCTTGTGGTCGAATATCTCCAAGTGCCATTATTCTAAGTGCTTCTTGTGGAGAGTCTTCTTGATCTAGCACACTTTGATCAACTTGCTCCACTTGGGGGCCATTAGTTTCATCAAACACCACGTCGCGTGCTATTTCAACAATTCCAGAGGTTTTTTTGAAGACACGGTAGGCGTGGGTGTTTGAGTCATAGCCAAGCAAGAAACCCTCATCGGACTTTGAAGCAAACTTCGAAGTCCTAGGCTTCTTGTTGAGAATATAGCACTTGCTCCCAAAAACATGAAAATAAGAGATATTGGGTTTCTTACCAACTAGAAGCTCATAGGGAGTCTTCTTGAGGAGGCGGTGGAGGTATAATCGGTTGACGGCGTGGCAAGCGGTGTTAACCGCCTCCGCCCAAAACTGATCTGATGTCTTGTACACATCAAGCATTGTCCTTGACATCTCGATGAGTGTTCTATTCTTCCATTCCGCCACCCCATTTTGTTGAGGGGAGTATGGAGCTGAAAATTCATTCTTGATGCCCTCCTCATCCAAGAATCCTTCCACTTTAGTGTTTTTGAACTCGGTGCCGTTATCACTTCTTATAGCTTTGATTCTTGAGGCGAACTCATTTTGAGCTCTCCTCAAGAACCTCTTGAGGACACCATAGGTTTCACCCTTATCATGCAAGAAAAACACCCAAGTGAAACGAGAAAAGTCATCAACAATAACAAGACCATATATGTTACCGCCAATGCTTATGTAGGTTATTGGCCTGAAAAGGTCCATGTGTAGCAGCTCCAACGGTCTTGTTGTCGTCATGATGTTCTTGTAGGGGTGTTGAGCTCCCACTTGCTTCCCCGCTTGGCAAGCACTACATGGCCTGTCCTTTTCGAAGACAACATTCTTCAAGCCATGGATGTGCTCGCCCTTAAGAAGCTTTTGTAAGTTCCTCATGCCAACATGGGCCAGCCGTCTATGCCAAAGCCATCCCATGTTGGTTTTCGCCATTAAGCATGTGTCAAGTTGAGCTTTATCTGAGGCAAAGTCCACAAGATAAAGCTTTCCCTTGAGCACACCCTAAAAAGCGATTGAGTTGTCACTTCTCCTAAGGACGCTCACACCCTCATTAGTGAAAACACAATTATAACCCTTGTCACATAGTTGCGATATGGACAAGAGGTTATAGTCTAAAGAGTCAATGTGTAGAACGCTAGAAAGAGTGTGTTGAGGGGAGATGACAATTTTACCGGAGCCAAGAATTTTTCCTTGGCTATTGTCTCCAAAGAGGATTCCTTCATTTGGATCATCATGTTCTTCATAATCCTCGAACATCGTCCTCTCTCCGGTCATGTGGTTTGTGCACCCACTACCGAGCACCCATTTGGATCCACCGGAGGAGTATGCCTACAAAACAAGATAATGCATTCCTTTTAGGTACCCAAGCGGAGTTGGGTCCTTTGATGTTAGTTGTAAGGATTTTGGGCACCCACACGCAAGGCTTGGGACTCTTGCGGAGTGGCCCAACATATCTAGCATATTCTTTGCCATATTTGTTCCTCATCAAAACATATGATGCATCGAAATCATGAAATAGAGGATGCGGTTCAGCTTTAGGCGTGTGAGTGCTAGTTGAGGTGTTCTTCACAATTTTAGTTGGAGATGAGCTTCCTTTGACAAAGACAATCAAGTCTTTGCCATACTTGAAGGTTTTGGAATTTGCCTTCCGCCTTTAGTATAACCAAGACCATCCTTGACATTGGGAGGTCTTGTGTTGGTGTATGCACTTCGTGCATACGCCACCTTCTCTTTGTCAAAGATGCCACCCTTAGGTGCTTGCTTGTATTGAGTCAACTTAAGCTCATCCTTTAATTTGAGAATCAAGTTAGAACATTTGCAAGTTGATATTGCTTTGGATACAACTTTTGAGGAGGATGAGCTTGTGGAGGAAGAGGCTACATTAGTCTTAAGGGACTCAACTTGAGTCTCAAGGATCTTGTTAACTTTTGTCAAGTTGCCAAGTTCGTCATTGAGCTCAATGGTTGTCTCATCAAGACTTGAGCATGTTTTCTTGCTTAGAGCAAGTTCATGCTCTAATGCCTTGCTCTTCTCTCTCTCAAGCTCAAGGAGCTCAATGAGCTCTTTAGATCTTTCCTTTTCTTGGATAAGCAAGTCCTCTTGCCTATCTAAGAGCTCCTCCTTCTCAAAAATCTCATCCGAAAGCAATTTCATTCTTCGCAATGTGCTCTTGCTTATATCCTTAAACATGTGTTCATTTTCGCTAGCACTATAAAAATCATCATGGGAGGATATGGAAGAGGATGAGTAAGAATTTACCTTTCTTCTTCCCTGTTTTGCCATGAGGCAAGTTGGCTTATAGTCGTGGAGATTTGGGAAGAGCTTGCTTCCCTTGGAGCTCCTCTCGATGGCTATGGTTGCCATCTTCTCTTCATCTTCGGACGAGGAGGACTCATCGTTAGAGTCCCACTCCTTGCCTAAGTGAGCATGATCGGAGGGCCTCTTCTTCTTGTAGAACTTCTTCTCTTGTGGCTTGCCCTCCTTCTTCTTCTTGCCATCTTCATGTGGACAATCTACCATGAAGTGCCCGTACTCGCCACAATTGTAGCAAGCCCTCTTGTTTTTGGGCCTTGCATTTTCTTTGCCTTTGCCCTCATGCTTGTATCCTCCTTTTCTTCTCCTCATCATCCCCTTGAAGTTGTTTATGAAGAAGGCCTCTTCCTCATCGGTGTCAAGGCTCTCCTCATCATCTTCTGTTTGCTCTTTTGAGGAGCATGTTGCTTTGAGTGCAACATTCTTCATCTTCGAGGCGGTGAACCTTTGAAGGTCATTATAGAAGAGTGCCTCCTTTTCCATGATCTTGTGATTGATGATCCTTCCAAGGACCTCCCCTGGGGTCATTTTGGCAAACCCCGGACTTTCTCGGATCATGGAGTAAAGAGAGATGTTCCTAGGCATGAATGCCCGAATCATTCTCTTCACCACCTCGTGGTTCGTCCACTTGGTACAACCGTAAGATCTACTCTTGTTGATGAGTATCTTTAGGCGGTTGTACATTTCTTGGGGAGATTCACCATCCATAATGGCAACCTCCCGAGCTCTCCTTCAATGAGCTCAATCTTTGCTTCCTTGATGACTCGGTTGCCTTCATGAGCCGTCTTTAGAGTGTCCCAAATGTTTTTGGCCACCTCAAGTCCATACACTCGGTTGAACTCATCTCTTGAGAGAGGTGATATGATCACTCCGGCCGCTTGGGCATTGCGGTGAAGGAGCACGACTTGCTTCAGAGTGATATCTTCTTCATTGTTAGGGATGTGCACCCCGGTCAACACAATTTGCCATAGTGAGGGATTGAGTGACACAAGGTGGATCTTCATGTTGTGCTTCCACATCTCGTAGTCGGTTCCATCGAATTGGGGAGGCTTCCCCAATGGGATGAAGAGGTAGTGGTTGTTGGAAACAAGGCGCTCATAGTTGTAGCCTTGTTGGTTGTAGTTGATTGTACCACTCGAAGTGGAGGTTGATGTGTCAACTTTGGGAATCTTCAACTTCTCTCTAAGTTTTGCCTTGAGCTGGCGAACTTCTTCGTCATCCGTTGATTTGTCTTGATAGAAGAGAATCTCCTATGGAGTTGCTTGGATCTCACTTGTAGAGACTTCTTCTTACCCCACTCCAGCCATCTTCTCTGCGAGTTGTTAGACTCTTTTGGGAGAGTCCTGCTCTGATACCAATTGAAAGTTGCCTAGAGGGGGGGTGAATAGGCTAATCGACCTGAAATGACTTAATAAAACGAGATTAATACATAGGGGGCGGACTAGTCCGGTCCAGGGGCGGACTAGTCCGGTCCACCTACAGGGAAAAACCTAAAAAGGGTTTCTAACAGGTTTTAGTCCAATTCTTGTGATGCAAAGTTTGTTAGAATAACTTAGTGAGCCTTAATAAGTTATATGGCAAGTATGAAGCTAAAGATCACAATGAAGCAAAGGTGATGAGCAAAACCGGTAAGGCTAACCCTAGAAGCAATATGTGATGAATGAAAGCTAAGAACACAAGTGACACGAGGATTTTATCCCGAGGTTCGATCCCACACAATGAATCTACGTCCCCGTTGAGGAGTCCACAAAGGACCGGGTTCAACAACCCTTCCCTCACCAAGTTTACCGCACGAGCCTAACTTGGTTCTCCACTATCACAAAGAATGAGTACAAGATTCGTTGGGTCTTCTCAAACTCCGAGGCTCCCACCACAAATACAATCACAAATCACAAAGATTGACTCAAGCCACAGATCACAAAGATTCACAAAGTGCAAGAGATCAAACCGAGAGCCAAAGAGTGGTGTTCTTCCTCTTCTTCACCTCACTAAACCCTAATCCACACAAGAATTAGTTTTAGAGGGAACGTAGGCAAGAAGGAGGCTTTTGGAGGCTCAAGGTTGTTGTGGCGGCGCTAGAGTTTCAATTTGCTCAAGAGTTGGTTCAAATGAATCCAGGGGTCCTCTATTTATAGAGGTCCCAAGCCCATACTGCTGACTTCAGCAGATGGGCGGACTAGTCCGGCCTACAGCCCGGACTAGTCCGGCCTAGGGGACCACTGACGTCCCTGACAACTGTCGCACTGCACGGCAATCGTCACGCTACCCGCCAAACTTTAAATTCAAACGGTCACTTAAACAACGGACTAGTTCGGCCCCTACCGGACTAGTCTGATCTCACACAGAACCTTTTGTTCCGTGTGAAAACGGACTAGTCTGAAGACCACGGATTAGTCCGGCCCCATGGGCGGACTAGTCCGGCCTTCCCAGACTTAGTCTCTGAAACACCAACTCCTCTCAAACCCGAACTAGTCCGGCCCTAGGGCGGACTAGTCCGATCTCAGTCAGGACCTCTTGGTCCGGACTAAAACAGACAAGTCCGTGGTTTTGGTACTTAGTCCCCAAAACCCACTTAACGACTACCCGGACTAGTCCGTCCCAATACGGACTAGTCCGATCTCAGTCAGACCCTTCTGGTCCGGCCGAAAACGAACTTGGCCGGCCAGGGGCGGACTAGTCTGGCCACCTGCATGGACTAGTCCGGCCCTACTGCTAGACTACTTCCAACTCTTTTCTCTCAATAGGTTTGACCTCTAAACCGCTTTGAGCTCCCAACTTGATCTCAATGCACTTTACACACACATCCTCACACAAATTTGGCTAGTCTAAACTCGACACACTAGAAACCCTAGTTTCTCCTTTTCGAGTTGACATCGCCGTTTCCATCTTTTTCCTTTTTGAGGGATTGTGCTTCCACTTAGTCCACACCTGTGCTTAAGATCACTGAGCTCATTAGCCACTTAATTGTCATCATCAATCATCCAAAACCCACGGGGATCCTAGATGCACTTTCAAGTGGTACATGTTAATTTTATACAAATGTAGAAGAAAGAATCATCGAATTTGAACACAATTTGCAGAATCTAAACATGTTTGAGTATTTATATTGGAATCTAAATAAAAAAGAAGCAAGGTATAAGGAAACTGAAGAACAGTATCGGGCATTATCTCAGACGGTTGGTAAGTAATACCCGCCTGAGATAAACATCTTCTCAGGCGGTTGGTAAGTACCAACCGCCTGTGAAGATATTTACTTCTTCTTAATTAATATTCTTGATTAAATGTGGTCCTTTAAAAAGGCAAAAATCCACTTTCTTGTAATATTATTGATAAGTAAAGGTTACCATTAAATTTCACTTCATAAATCCTTTGAAATTGGTCAGAACATAAAAAACATACAACAAATGCTATTTTTCATTTTTCTATCTTGATGAATATAATGCTTTTTTCATTTATTTTTTTAGTGGACATTTTTACTCATCATACCAACCTCTATGAATTTTTTCAGATTTTTTAAATTTTTTGAATCAATGTGTGTTCATAATTTGATGAATGCCTCATATGTATATGTGTATTTAGTTAGAATGGTGGATAATTTGAAGTTTGACATGCTGGAATGCTTTTAAAAAAATTCATACATGTATAAATTATAAAAATATGTTTATACCAACAATTTTGAGTGAAGGAACTTTTTTTATGAGATACACAAATGTGAATAATATGTGAGTAGAAATTAATTTGATATTTACCAAAACATTACAATATCAGCTATACAAGTTTTAAAAAATTTTTGTTCAGGTGGTAGATGTTAATTTTATACAAATGTAGAAGAAAGAATCATCGAATTTGGACACAATTTGCAGAATCTAAACATGTTTGAGTATTTATATTGGAATCTAAATAAAAAAGAAGCAAGGGATAAAGAAACTGAAGAACAGTATTGGGCATTATCTCAGACGGTTGATAAGTAATACCCGCCTGACATAAACATTTTTGAAACTACAAGATGTTAATTAACGGCCTGAGAAGATGTTAATTAACTGACGCGCCGCACGAGGTCTGCGGAGAAGTTAAGAAGCCGTGGTGCAGGGACGCGAGCGCGACGTTCCACATGGATACCAGAGAGACGGAAGGATCTCTGAAGATCGTCTTCCACGGTGGTTTAATTGTGCGCCGCACGAGTTCTGCAAAGAGTTCAATGCGCGGGAAACGAACCGCTCCGCACAGACCATATATAAGGCGCGTCGTCGGTTATGTACAAGCACAGAACTTTTGCACTCCTTTCTTCTTCTTCCATCGTTCCACCTCCTAGCCCGGCGCCGACGAACCACCACAGCCATGGCCAACCTTCCGCCTCCTAGCCCGCTGAGGCAGCCACCCTGCAAGCGGATACGCTGCAGCTCCCCTGAGAGGGTGAATGACGACCAGCGCGTTCCACCGCCGGTGCAGCCGGAGCCACCAGTACAGCCGGAGCAATCGGCTCAGCCAGAGCAGCCGACCCGCTCTCCTGCTGCATCATCGCCGGAGGAGGAGGAGGAGGAGGAGGAGGAGGAGGAGGAGGAGGAGGAGGAGGACGACAACAATGATGACGACGACGACGATGATGACGACGGCGACGACGATGGCGACCACCACCATGGTGACGACGGCGACAACGACGACGAGTCGGAGGAGGACCGCTTGGCGTGGTTTGAGAAGTTGGCGGAGAGGGCGGAGGAGGCGGGGCCGTAGTGTAGTTTTAGGAGTTCTTGTACATATTTCTTTTATAGTTTTAGGAGTTCTTGTACATGTTTAGCTTCAATTCTGTTCTTGTACATATTTCTTGTGTTTTGTAATATATGTGTGTTCATTCGTGTCAATGAATACTGGTGTGTTAGAATTTCTGGATTTCAATTAAGTGAATGTGCTCTAAATGCTCATATGTATATGAGCATTTAGTTAGAATGGTGGATAATTTTAAGTTTGACATGTTGGAATGCTTTTAAAAAAATTAAAAAAAATCATACATGTATAAATTATACAAATATGTTCATACCAACAATTTTGAGTGAAGGAACTTTTTTTATGAGATACACAAATGTGAATAATATGTGAGTAGAAATTAATTTGATATTTACCAAAACATTACAATGTCAGCTATACAAGTTTTAAAAATATTTTGTTCAGTTGGCATTATCTCAGGCGGTTGGTAAGTAATACCCGCGTGAGATAAACATCTTCTCATGCGGTTATTAAGTACCAACAGCCTGTGAAGATATTTACTTCTTAATTAATATTCTTGATTAAATATCTTTTTAGGCGGTTGGTAAGTAAAACCCGCCTGAGATAAAGTTAAAAACCGCCTGTGAAAAACCGACGTCTATATAAGGACCCCTCACCGCAGTCAAAACGCAACCCTGGAGAATTTATATCGACGCCGCAAGGCTGTTTCCCCTGCGCCGCACCGCCGCTCCGCCACCCAGCCCATACTGCCGTGCCGCCGCTCAACCCCGCACCGCCACTTCTCCACCCAGCCGACCCACCGTGGTGACGCCTCCCCACCGTGCTGACGCCTCTGCAAGGTAAATGTAGTTTCCTTACTTTTTCTTTGTATATTTCCATTAGCTGATAAGCTGTTAGTTTTGTGTGTTCTGGTATATGGATTTTGTCCTTTTGCATGTGTAAGCACTATATGGATTGTGTTCTGGTATATTGATGTATGGAATATATGGATTGTTTATTGTTTCCTTTTTGTGTGTTCTGCTAGTTTGGTCTTTTATATATTGATGTATGGACTATATTGTAATAAGCTTATTGTAGTTTGTACCTATTATGTGACATGAATATGATGTTTAATTAACAGATGCTATTGTAATATATATAAGATGCTATTGTTTAATTAACAGATGCAAGGTAAATGTAGTTTCCTTACTTTTTCTTTGTATATTTTCATTAGCTGATAAGCTGTTAGTTTTGTGTGTTCTGGTATATGGATTCTGTCCTTTTGCATGTGTAAGCACTGTATGGATTGTGTTCTGGTATATTGATGTATGGACTATATGGATTGTTTCCTTTTTGTACATATTATGTGATATGATTATGATGTTTAATTAACAGATGCTATTGTTATATATATATAAGATGCATGAAGTTTACCCGAACTTGTAATTGTAGTTTTATGAGTTTTCCTTTTCAATATGCTACTTGTGTGTGCGTACCTCCTGCTTGCATATATTTCGAATGAGTGATTAGGGTTAGCTTTCTAGGGAGATGGTTTTATAACTCACCCATTTAGTTACCATCATTGGATGGGATCCGACGTCAAGATATAACAGACCGGATCCCACCCACACCTAGCCCATGCTGCTGGGCCTGTTTCCCCCTTTGACTCCGTCCGCCTCAAGACGTCGCCCGTCTCCTACATTAGTCGCCCTAATCATACTTGTTATGTCTCTGTAAATTCATTTTATAGAAGATATTTAGAGAATATTTGTGGCCAAATTTTGTAAATCTGACAAAAATTCTATTATTGAAGCATGGACTGTCGAGCGTGGATGTATAACATGCCAAGACCCGATCCTATGTACATTCATAATGTTGCAAATTTTATTGAAGCATCCAAGAGACATGCGAAGTTGCAAAAGATAGGTGACATATTATGTCCATGTATCGACTGCGAAAATAAGATTGCTTGAACGGATACTATAGTAATCCAATCTCATTTGGTGAAAAGAGGTTTCAAAAATAACTACACAATATGGACAGAGCATGGTGAGTTAGATACACATGATTTGGATAAAGATGATGAGAGAGGCTCAGATGATGATAATGTTCATATTGATGATGGTAGTGACAATCAAGCTGGTGATGATGATGAGTTCGATTGTGAGGAGATGTTGCGTCACATTGAACCATATGTACTGACTTCTATGGGAGCAAGCAAATGTTTAAGTAAAATGGAGACATTGCAGAATGCGGCGATAGAGCTTTTATATGATGAATTAAATTGTTGTGATAAAGAGTTTACTACATTGTGTGCACTCTTAGAACTACTAAAGTTGAAAGCTACGCACGGATGGTCCGATTCTAGTTTATCTGATCTTTTGAATCTTCTGGTAGAAATTCTTCCAAATCCAAATAAACTGCCCAGAAGCACTTATAAAGCGAAGAAACTTTTTTGCCCGATGGCACTAGGTGTGACTAAAATACACGCTTGTGTGAACCATTGTATTCTGTATCACAAAGAGCATGAGCTCGCAACTAGATGCCCCATTTGTGGTGTCAGTAGATATAAGAAGGACTACAATCACCAGTATGTTACCAACATGAAAAAGACTCAGAAGAATAAGAAGTTTATTATTGGTCCTGAAGGTGACGATGACGATACTTCTGGCGATGCAGACGGGAAGAATAAGAGAAAAATTCCTGCCTTGGTGATGTGGTACCTTCCGGTAATTGATCGCTTGAAGCGTTTGTTCTCAAACCCTAGGGAGGCTGAACTTATGCGTTGGCATTCCGAGCAACGCGAGAAGAATGAAAAACATAGACGACACCCTGGTGATGCAACACAGTGGAAAATTTTTGATATTCAGTATCCAGAATTTGCGAAGGAAATTAGAAATGTGAGGTTTGCCTTGGGTACAGATGGAATGAATACGTTTGGTGAAAAAAGGAGCATACAAAGCACATGGCCCGTGGTCTTAACGATGTACAACCTACCGACGTGGTTGTGTCACAAAAGGAAATATATCTTATTATCTGTTCTTATCCAAGATCCGAAACAACCCGGCATCGAAATTGATGTGTTCTTAGAACCTTTAATGGAAGATATGGCAAAATTGTGGAATGAAGGGGTACGTACATGGGATGAGTACAAGCGAGAGTATTTCACACTAAGAGCAATGATATTCATTACCGTGCATGATTATCCCGGACTGTTTACATTATCGGGACAAATGAAAGGGAAGAAAGGTTGCGTTAGGTGCGTGGATAGAACTGGATTTATATACCTCACTTCATCCAGAAAGACGGTGTACATGACACATCGACGGTTCTTGACAGATACACACAAGTATAGGAAGATGAAAGAACAATTTGATAACAAAATCGAAAAAGATACTGTACTGAAACCTTATAGTGGAAAACTTGTGTTTGAAATAGTCAAGAACATTCATATTGCTTTCGGTAAGAGAAAAAATAGTAAAGGAATTAAGAGAAAGAAAAGTACATCTTCGGATGATACAACTGACATGGCTTTCAAGAAACAATCAATTTTTTTCAAGTATCTTCCGTATTGGAAGAATCTAGAATTTCGCCACAGTATTGATTTGATGCACGTTACAAAGAATGTATTTGACAGCATCATTGGGACCTTGCTGGACATGCCGAGGAAAACAAAGGACGGATTAAATTCACGTATGGACCTAGTAAATCTTGATTTGAGACCAGAGCTTCATCCAGTAGAAAAGGCAAACGGGAAGCATTATCTTCCCCCAGCCAGCTACAACTTGACGCTAGAAGAGAAAAAATCAATTTGCAAATGCTTGCGTGGGATCAAACTGCCCACGAGTTTCTCATCCAATATCCGCAAACTAGTCTCGATGAAAGACTTGTCTTTATTCGGTTATAATTCTCACGACTATCACATGATGATGACAGTTTTCCTTGCCATTGCAATAAGAGTAATCAAACCTGAGCATATAAAAGTTCTCATCACACGTTTGTGTTACTTCTTCAATGCAGTATCGCAAAAGGTGATAGCACGTGAAGATTTAGACTATCTGAAAACATACATCGTCGAGACAATGTGCATGCTTGAGATGTGTTTCCCACCATCCTTTTTATGATATGCAAGTACACCTAATCATACATCTTGTTGATCAGGTAAAAGCATTGGGGCCACTATATTTACATCATATGTTTTCGTTGGAGAGATATTTAGGAGTATTAAAAGGTTATGTGCGGAACCGTGCTCACCCAGAGGGTTCAATTATGGAAGGATACACCACTGAAGAAGTGATTGAGGGTTGCGCTGATTACATCAAAGATGGAAAATCGATAGGTGTGCCTATACTGGTACATGAGGGTAGACTACGTGGGAGAGGCAAAGTGGGTAAGAAAACTTTTATTGTTCAAGATTACAAGAATGTACACCGTGCACATTTTGGTGTACTACAACAGCTCGCAATAGTTGAGCCGTACATCGAAAAATACCAAATTAAGCTTCGTGATAAAAACCAAGACCGCATAGAGGACTGGATCATGAAAGAGCACAAAAGATGTTTCACTGAATGGTTAATGGACAAAAATATATCATACGGAACTATAGAAGAGGCAACAATGAAGAAGTTAGATTTTGGCCCATCTGCTTTGGTAACATCATGGCAAGCATATGACATCAATGGTTACACATTTTACACTAAAGAAAAAGACGGTAAGAGTGTTGCACAAAATAGTGGTGTTCGTATTGAGGCTTATGATTCACAAGGGTAGAAGACCACATACTTCAGGTTCATAGAGGAAATATGGGAATTTGATTATGGTGAAAGAATGGTAATGCCCGTATTTAAGTGCCAATGGGTCAACCATCCTGATGGTTTGAAAGTGGACAATTACGGGCTGACACTGGTAGACTTGAATAAAGTGGGTTACAAAGATGACCTGTGTGTTCTCGCCGATAATGTTGCACAAGTTTTTAACGTTCAAGATCCAGAAACTGAGAAGTTGCACGTAGTTGTTTCTGGAAAGCAAAATATTGTTGGGGTTGAGAATATGGGAGATAATGAAGAGGAATATAATCAGTATGAAGAGATGTACCTTTTCACCGAACCAGAAAACATCAAGCGCATAGAGAGAAGCATTACAAAGAATTTGAAACCCTATATGCGAGAAGATGTCAATGCTGGAAAAAATGTATATAGCAATGCGAGATGATATATATTGTATATATTTGTATCTTCTGAAATCAACTTAGAACAATGTTGGTATATGGATTGTGTCCTTTTGCATTTGTGTACATATGCGTTTGGACTCAATAATTTGGAAGTTTGGAAGTTTGGTCTTTCAGATAATGATGTCTCGGGCGTGTAGCCGATTGAAGGAGGATCACTTGGCGTGGCACAAGAACCATCCCCATGTATGTACATATGGCACACCGGTCGCATGGTTGTATATACATATGTATCTGTAATGGACTGATGAACTTAACTGTAGTTTGTTTTTCCGTCTTGTTTGTTTTTGGTATTTTCAATTTCTCCGCGTTGGGGTTCTCTGCGAAGCCTGAATTGGGAGATTCATTAAAGTGGCAGTGCATCGTCCCCGGTAAAGAAGGGGTAAGTCATGATGAACAAGCACAATATGAGTTTAACCATCGTCCTCCTATTAATAAATTTCTTTTGCAGACTGAATGGGAAGATGGTTACTACCCCCTAACAATCTCCTTCTCTGAGGACTATCCCTTGGTGCCTCCAAGATGCGTCTTTCCAATTGGGTTCTTCCACCCAAATGTCCATCGTTCGAGAGCACTTTACATCGGGATTCTTGATCAAGAGACTGTAAGATAGACCTATTTTGTTCATATAATTATTACTTATAATTGTTGTCGAACTTATTTGAACTGGTTTCTTATATTGCTTAAATTATATTTTGTATGGGTGGTGCAGTGCTTTTATAATCAAAACTATACTACTTGAAGTTCAGCATTTGCTGCATCAGCCAAATGTGCCTGATGTTGAAAATGATTGCTATAATCTACTTATCAAGGTTAGATGACACTTTGACTTAGTGACCAATGTAGGTTATTCATTCCTCCTTCGACATTTGTTAATTTAAATAATGTCAATATTTTCAGGATCCAGCGGAATATAAGAGACGTGTTCGGGAGCAAGCAGGACGGTACAATCTAGATTGATCGATGGGAGCTTCATCGTCGATCTATAATGAATGTAGCATGATTTTTGTTCAATGTGTAAAGAAATTATCTTTAAACAATTGTAAAGTCTCTAATGGTGTATTATCACAATTAAGCCAGCCTCACTGGTGATCGAGCATTTTCTATAATGCATTAGTGTACTAGTATCCGCTCATCTGTGTTTTTTTTCTGATACAATTTTCCCTGCAACGAATACATACGGTTGTGATAATTGCAACGACTACATCCCTGTAATTTCAATGAAAACCGCTTGTGATAATTGAACAACTACATACGGTTCTTAAAGAATGACCGCCACTGAAAATACATGATCTTCTCAGGCCGTTGTTAATTAAGAACCGTCCTGAAGTTCATTACATTACAGACGGTTATTAATTAAGAACTGCCTATAAAGATCATGTATTTACCCAGACGGTTGTTTCTTAAAATCCGCCTCTGAAGTTCATTGCATTACAGGTGGTTCTTAATTAAGAACCGCTTGTGAAGATCATGTATTTACCGAGACGGTTGTTCTTTAAAATCCGCCTGTGTTGTTCTTTCATCACAGGCAGTTATTATATCATTCGTCATCACAGTCGCATATTTTTAAGGACCGTCTGTGTTTGAAAATTTGAGGCGCCTGTAAAAATGCTTTTTGTAGTAGTGCAAACTTCCATGAAACTACCATTGGCATTGCCTTGCTACCAAGTGCTAGCTCTTGAACTACCCATTGTCACCTTGATATGAAAAACATGTTACTTGGACAGCATACGCAGTGCTGAATGGCTGTAATGAGTATTTGGGATTGATTAAACCTGCACGGTGAGCCATCAACTACATTTCCCATGACCTATGGATGACAGCTACACTGATTCTCCAACTGACTAATTAGATTCACATCTTAAGTCAAATAGTCCTAATACCTTACAGGCCTATGTGTGCTATGCAATTTGTGCATTCCAAAAGAGGAAGTATTTCTACCTTCTCGTCTGAAAAAATCATCATCGTTTGTGTGCATGAATGTGCTTCATTACATCTCTTGTAGCCCTCTTTTGCTTATATAGGCGGATAGTCCCCCTCTTTGGCATAAATATGAGCAAAGGGACAACCCACGTGATTGATAATCAAGGATTCATTCAATGCATAAGATTCACCGGTTGCAAGTAATTTCGTTCACGATATCAGGCACAACCGATTTCTACAACTTTTCATTGGGTAAGAGCTCATCCCCCTTTTATAGGTTGGGATGTAAAATATTAAGATCCAAGTAAAAGCACACAAATTATATAGTAACTTGCTGGGATGTACCGCATTGGCTAACTTAGCTGCATGATCAATCACTGCCTTCCCCACGACACTTACGTGCTGTTTGCACCTGCACCGGCACATACGATTCTGTGGAGTTTGAGGCTGCACAATATTCTTGCTAATCCACTGCTACAATAAGCCTCATCACAGGCGGCTCCAAACCTATTATCACAGACGGCTTTTAAAACCGTCTGAAACGAAGAGTTTGTGATAATCCGCAATTTCACAGGCGGAGAATTGAAACCGCCTGTGAAGACTAATTATCATAGGCGGTTCTTCACTTAGGCTAGCCGCCTGTGAAGACAGATTATCATAGGCGGTTCTTTACTTAGGCTAGCCGTCTGTGAAAATACTTTATCATAGACGGGTCGTGCAGCATATATAACCGTCTGTGATAAACATCTTATCACAGACGGTTATTGAAGCATAACTAACCTCCTATGATAATGAGTCTTCACAGGCGGGTATTGAAGCATAACTAACTGCTAATGATAATGTGTCTTCACAGGCGGGTTTTGAAGCATAACTAACCGTCTATGATAATGTGTTTTCACAGACGGATTTTGAAGCATAACTAACCGTCTATGATAATGTGTTTTCACAGACGGGTATTGAAGCATAACTAACCGTCAATGATAATGTTTCTTCACAGACGGTTATTGAAGCATAACTAACCGTCAATGATAATGGTGTCATCACAGACGGAGTTTACCTATATCAGCCGTCTGTGAAGACCCTTTAACGCAGCCGGTTTCTACCATAACTATCACCGCCTGTGAAAATTTGGTTATCATAGATGTTTCTTTGCTTGTATCTAGCCACCTGTGATAATTGTTTTTCACAGCCATGCCTAGCCGTTGGTTAATAACCATCTGTGATAAGGTATAACCTATGTAGTACTACTGCTGTTATTTCTAATTTCCAGGTCAATTCAATATAATCACAGAACAAAAAACAACAATATCATCACAGAACAAAAGTCAACAATATTATCATCACAGAAGTCAATTTCACTAAAACAATATATATATGTACGAGTTACAGATACAATTCATCTCAAAGTTTACAAGTTTTCACTAAAAACTGTTTAAATTGGCATAGTCGCAAAGTTCTGGCACATCAGCTGCTGAACCATTCTTATCAAAGAACTTCCCCCTTTTGTGCAAAATTTCGCGACGTATGAACTGACAGAGTTCAGAAGCAATCCTGTCGGCTCCTCCATCAGGAGTACTTCTACAAACCGGCCATTCTTCGTTCAGATTCTTCTTATGCTGCAATATAACACATAACAAGGTTTAGAATGTGTTGGTTTGAACAATCTCAAATTATAGATCAAAGTGAGAGTATACAGGAATTTAGTTGGTATTTTTGGAGCAGTTGTACTATGAGCAATTGAATTTTGAAGTTGGAATCAAAATATGAAAATAATGTTTCTAGTAATATTGAACAGCGGAGAATATAAGCATTAAACTATGCTAGTTACAATGAAAATGAAACAAAAAAGTAAGAAAATAAGGTATCGACATTAAGGATAACTTACATCCTCACGATTGACTCTATATACGCTGGCGGTCTGAAGATGCTCGCATACATAATACCCGCATAAGACACTCCCAGCAGGCTGCTTCGGACAAGCATAATACGTTTTAATGTCCAATGCATTCGTATTAGGAGGTCTCTGACCGCCAAGCTCCGCGTAAAACTGCCAAGCGCTGTAATACAAGAAATGTCATATAAAACTTGTCAACACATTCTAAATGTGCGTAAATTAAAATTATTGAATAAACGTACTTTTTCAAAATGGAAAGGAAATCTTTGTAATGATCTGGTGGGTAATCGGCCGAGTCCAAGACTGTTGCCATTCCCTGCGTTGGCTTGATGAAGATCATTATGTAGTGATTACTGCAAACATACAAACACACGTGTTAACAATTACCAATAATTGCTATTTCAATGTCATGTGTCGAACTTACTTGAAGTGGTACGGAGCCTTTACGAGGTCCTTGCCGTCTCTGACAAAGTTAAACATCGCATGTCCTATGTAAGCTGCAACTTCTGTCTTTCTATCCTTCTTAAGTTTTGCAATTGCTCTTTCAAAATCTTTTTTTTTTCATGTGTTTGTACTGGCTTGATTCTCGATTCGCCTGGACGTCGAATAGCGACTTTGCAATCCTAGTAGGGTCAAGGATACCTGTCTTGCGCGCCAACTTTTCATTATCCATGTATTGCATCCGATTGAAGAAGTCTAGAATTGTTATAATCTCATGAAATGCGTATGCGTGTAGTAAGAAAAGCAAATACAAAATATTAGAGCACTTACAAGCACCAGACGAGCAGTAGGTTGATATCGAGCATGCCCCGATGGAAAAGGGAAAGCAGCTCTTCAAATAAAATGACTCGTTTATCTACTCCAGTGCTCCAGAATGCTTCTTTTGGAATACAAAATGTGACGCACTCAAGACCAAATTTTGTGCTGGCAGTGATGTACCACTCATGCATTCTTCTGAGCTGGACGGGTTGTTTGCTAAGTTGTACGGATGTCATGAACGGCTTCCCATTCTCAAATTTAGGAGGAACATCCTCAAGCTTGTATATTGGAACTCCTGGTTTAACTAAAGCCACCCGCCGATTATACATGACACCGTCTTCTTCCCACTCCTCGATATCTTCTAATGCTGGATCATGAGAAGAACGTGATGCACTCGATTTTCTAATATTTTCCTTCATAGCTTCCAAATACTTTGACACTTCTGATGAAGGTTTATTAATTTCGTATGAGCTAACTTTGATAGGCACTGATGATCGAGGAGTAGTCGTCGGAAGTTGGACACTGGCTTGTTGTTGAACCTGTTGTTCAATTGATTGCTCTTTACTCCCAGCAGTTGGCTCTAGTACTACTTCAAGCTGTTGCTCAACTAGTTGCTCTTTACTAGCAACAGCTTGCTCTGGTACTGCTTGAAGTTGTTGTCCAACTTGTTGCTCTTGGATATCATCCTTGCTGAGACATAGGGGGAGTGGATCTTCCCGGACTGGGAGTGGATCTTCATGCACTTTCGCCTTAGAAGATGGGGTTGCAGTATTTGGAGATGCGATGGGGCTAGAAATTGGCTCATCATCCAACGCGATATCGCGTCGGTGCCAAAGGATTAATTGGTTGACAGCCTGCCCCAGAGTCGCGATCCCCTCAGGTGTGACGTGGTCTATTTCATAATCTTCATAATCATTATCAATGATCTGAAGAACTTGCACCACAGCATAATACAACGAAAGTGGATTCCCGTTGAAGTCACGATCAGGCTTTGCCATAGCAGTGGCAACCTGTTTGGTTTTGTTCCCTGCTCTGCCTATCGGGACAAGAAGACGACAAGATTTGTCGTTAGCAATATCATCGACAGGGAACTTATGGGCTGACCCTGAGCCTGGCACGGAACCAACGCTGCTAGGGTAGGCAGTTGGAGATACTAATTGCTCCTTTTTCACCAGAACCATCATTGTACTTGGTGCCACTAATTGTCCTGATTGTCTAAGTTGTTCCATTATTTCTTGCATATTTTCTTTGACCTTTTGAGCAATCGTTTCATCAAGTGTTTTCTTAAACTTCTCACGTCTTCTATATGTGTCTTTATCTTTAGGGAAACCATCTAGCCAAGACATTTGAGAAGAGACCGCTCGAACCCGTCCGCTGTGTTTAGGGTTTCCTAAGATAGCGGTAAGTTGGTCATTCTCCCTCTTCGGCTTGAAGAGACCCTTCTGTTGCTTTTCAATTACTTCTTTCATTTTATCCTCTACTTCATTCAGAGAGTTGGGCTTTTCAAGTTTGCCCTCGCTGGTCAAACCTAACCGAGCAAAGACCCAGCGTTGAGTTCGCTCATCGCACCCTTCTAATGGGTGAGGAATGCCCTTACTGGTAATTTCGTCTAATATCTTATTCCATTTCTTGACTTTGGGGCCATATCCGGCAGACCCCAAGCGATGATGGTATTTGTTCTTCTTTGCAAGCTCTGACCTAGTTACACTTAGAGCTTTAGCATCAGGTGTGCTCTTTTGACGAACAAACTCTTGCCACTGAGCTTGTGTGATTTTTCCCATCTTCCTCGGGCTAGGGACCTTATTGGCCTTAACATAAGCATTCATTTCACTCTTCCAGCATCGAAACTTCTTGCCGCAAGAGACCATTGTTGCTTTCTTTACAGCTTCTTCTGTGCCTTTCGGGAACTTGAATTGTTTCTTTATCTTTTCCCACAACTCATTCTTGGTCTGCTCGGGTAATTTCCTCCAATTCTCGGTTGTGATCGGCACAACCTCCCTAACAAGAAAACCGCATGCATTACGGTACTTGGTAACTGAATCCAGTGGTTCTTGGGGAAGCCCACCTGGACCGACCCTTGTTATGTACATGATGCGGTCCAATGCACCCTTATTGGGACCTCGTTGCCCTCATTTCCGCTTGAGTGGAGCTGAGGATTCATCCATTGGAGAACCTTCTGCGGTTTTAGGAGCCGATGTCACCTCATTGTCTTCGAGATTAATCTAGGTAGAAAAAAATTATAAGACTTCGTATACTTGACAACCAACATTAACTTGAACTGTTGAAGTTAAGATTCGTGATCCATACCTCGTCGGCAGGATCATATTCCGGGTCTAGATCCACTGAAGTCTTTTTAATTTTTATATTCGGAAAAGGATCCGAAGGACTGTGATAGGAGCCTGAACTGCTAGAGTCAGTAAAATCCATATTGTCTTCTTTGTTGTTACTATCAGGACCAGTCTTCTTAGGGCTTTCCATGCTAGATCTAATAAGACAAAAAATCTAATAAATGGCATATTAACTCTATATGAAGTGTTGCATGAAGAAAAAGATGGAAGCATTCTAGGATTTGATAAGGCATTCTAGGGTTTAAGGCGACTGACCAAAAGGTTCCTATACATTGCGACGGTGACAAGCATGTTAAAGTTGCTCACCAATGGAAATTTTATCTTTTTATTCTAAATAGGCTAGCTTCGTTCAGAGTGGCGACCACGTTCTTGAGGTTTACTAGGCGGCGCCTAGCTCCGGACCTATAACTGATCAAGCAAGAGACAAAAAGCAAATCCCCGCATAGCTCCTACCTAGCTTAGAGGGCATTATCGTCCCCGCTCTCAAGTTTCCTCTTATTCCCTGTCACTGATTCTTCTACCTACTGAATGAAAAACAAAATGCTGATGCGTACTTGTGCAGATGCAGTGCCTAGAAGAGACTGATAGCAGCAGCAGCAACTAGCAAGCTCACTTTACACTGACAACCCAAGGCATAACTTAGTCAACATTAGTCAAGTATAGCTATATCTAATGTAACTTAGCCAAAATTAGCCAAATTTGCTAAACTTAACCAAATATAGCTAAATCTTGCCCAGCATAGTCAAACATGCTTGATTATGCTTCAGTTAGTTAAATTTGGTCATATTTAAAACAAATTTTCTGAATTTTGGCTCAATTAAATAAATTTAGCCAAAACACATTTTTGAAGTTATATAGGTCTTCATATGCTCAGACTCCATCGCCACACCGAGTGGTACCTAGATATGGGCGTGAGGATGCTCCTGGCATCACAAATGAGTTTGCCAGCAACTTGTTTGGCTTCAGAGCTAAATATAGCATAACTTTGGTAGCTCAGATTAGGTACAATTGCTCAAATGAAGCTGATGGAGCCACAAGTGCAGACATCTTTGGTAGCACAGATTATCTACAATTGCTCAAATGAAACTTAGAGAAATAAAAGCAAACTTAGCCAAACTTAGTCTAGCATAGCTAACTCTAAGCAAAAGTAGCCAAATATAGCTAAATATAGCATAACTTAGTCAAAATTAGTCAAGTATAACTATATCTAATGTAACTTAGCCAAAATTAGCCAAATTTGGTCAACTTAACCAAATATAGCTAAATATTGCCCCTAATAGAGAATTATGTGGCATATGCAAGGCCGATGACAGAAATAGGGAATATACTGGTGTTACTAGAGTCTAGAATCATGTTTACCACTAATGTGTCAGAACAGTTTCAGACACACAGAACCAACTACCAATTTATCGTGATATAACCATCCACGACGAAGGGAGTAACTCCTATTCATTCGAACTTGACAGTTTTATCTCTGCAAACTACCAGAAGATGAAATGCTACTGATTTCACAGTTTCAGACACACAAAACCAACTACCAATTTATCGTGATATAACCATCCACATAAATCTTGCCCCACCGAACCCTAACCAAAGATGCCACCGAACTTGACAGTTTTTTGAATTCCATCGAACCCTAACCAAGGATGCCTACCATTTTCTAATTCCCGAACCCTAACCAAGGATATGCAAGGCGGCAGCGAGGGCGGAGAGGGAGGCGGCACGGCGAAGGAGGATGGAAGGTCGAAGGGTTTAGGGTTTACCTTGAAGCTCGGAGGCGACGGCAATGGCTTCGCTCGGCGTACCTGGAAGTGAGGAGGGCGAAGCTCGGCGGCGACGGCGAAGCTCGGCGACGGCGAAGCTCGGCGGCGTACCTGGAAGTGACGAGGGCGAACACTTGGCGGCAAACGAAATTTTGGCAGCCTAACAGCGTCTAAGTGTTTCGCCCGGGTTAAGTTTTTCCAATGCTGCACGAGGTCTGCAAAGAGTTCAATGCGCAATGAACAAAATATTTTGTTCAGTTGGTAGATGTTAATTTTATACAAATGTAGAAGAAAGAATCATCGAATTTGAACACAATTTGCAGAATGTAAACATGTTTGAGTATTTATATTGGAATCTAAATAAAAAAGAAGCAAGGGATAAGGAAATTGAAGAACAGTATCGGGCATTATCGCAGGCGGTTGTTAAGTAATAACTGTCTGAGATAAACATTTTTGAAACTACAAGATGTTAATTAACGGCCTGAGAAGATGTTAAGTAACAACAAATGCTATTTTTCTCAGGCGGTTTGTAAGTAATACCCGCCTGAGATAAACATTTTTGAAACTACAATATGTTAATTAACGGCATGAGAAGTGTTAATTAACTGACGCGCCGCATGAGGTCTGCGGAGAAGTTGAGAAGCCGTGGTGCAGGGACGCGTGCGACGGAAGGATCTCTGAAGATCGTCTTCCACAGTGGTTTAATTGTGCGCCGCACGAGGTCTGCAAAGAGTTCAATGCGCGGGAAACGAACCACTCCCTCGTCTACTCCGCACAGACCATATATAAGGCGTGTCGTCGGTTATGTACAAGCACAGAACTTTTCCACTCCTTTCTTCTTCTTCCATCGTTCCACCTCTCCTAGCCCAGCGCCGACTAACCACCACAGCCATGGCCAACCTTCCACCATCTAGCCCGCCGAGGCAGCCACCCTGCAAGCGGATACGCTGTAGCTCCCCCGAGAGGGTGAATGACGACCAGCGCGTTCCACCGCCGGTGCAGCCGGAGCCACCGGTACAGCCGGAGCAATCGGCTCAGCCGGAGCAATCGGCTCAGCCGGAGCAGCCGACCGTCTCTCCTGCTGCATCGTCGGAGGAGGAGGAGGAGGAGGAGGAGGAGGAGGAGGAGGAGGAGGAGGAGGACTTCGACGACGAGGACGATGATGACGATGATGACGACGAGTCGTCCTCCGACGACGGCGACGACGACGGCGACCACCACCATGGTGACGACTACGACGACGACGACGACGAGTCGGAGGAGGACCGCTTGGCTTGGTTTGAGAAGTTGGTGGAGAGGATGGAGGAGGCGGGGCCGTAGTGTAGTTTTAGGATTTCAGTCAAGTGTTCTTGTACATATTTCTTGTGTTTTGTACATATTTCAATCAAGTGTCAATGAATACTGGTGGATAATTTGAAGTTTGACATGTTGGAGTGCTTTTAAAAAAATTAAAAAAATTCATACATGTATAAATTATACAAATATGTTCGTACCAACAATTTTGAGTGAAGGATCTTTTTTTTATGAGATACACAAATGTGAATAATATGTGAGTAGAAATTAATTTGATATTTACCAAAACATTACAACGTCAGCTATATAAGTTTTAAAAATATTTTGTTCAGTTGGCATTATCTCAGACGGTTGTTAAGTAATACCCGTCTGAGATAAAAATCTTCTTAGGCGGTTATTAAGTAACAACAGTCTGTGAAGATATTTACTTCTTAATTAATAAACATCTTCTCAGGCCGTTGGTAAGTAAAACACGCCTGCGATAAAGTTAAAAACCGCCTGTGAAAAACTGACGTCTATATAAGGACCCCTCGCCGCAGTCAAAACGCAACCCTGGAGAATTTATATCGACGCCGCAAGGCTGTTGAATTTCCCCTGCGCCGCGCCGCCGCTCCGCCGCCCAGCCCATACTGCCGCGCCGCCGCTCAACCCCGCACCGCCACTTCTCCACCCAGCCGGCCCACCGTGCTGACGCCTCCCCACCGTGCTGACGCCTCTGCAAGGTAAATGTAGTTTCCTTACTTTTTCTTTGTATATTTTCATTAGCTGATAAGCTGTTAGTTTTGTGTGTTCTGGTATATGGATTCTGTCCTTTTGCATGTGTGAGGACTGTGTGGATTGTGTTATGGTATATTGATGTATGGACTATATGGATTGTTTCCTTTTTTACCTATTATGTGACATGAATATGATGTTTAATTAACAGATGCTATTGTAATATATATAAGATGCATCTGGGCCTGTTTACCGATATAACGGACCGGATCCCACCCAGACCTAGCCCATGCTGCTAGGCCTATTTCCCCCTTTGACTCCGTCCGCCTCAAGACGTCGCCCGTCTCCTACATTAGTCGCCCTAATCATACTTGTTATGTCTCTGTAAATTCATTTTATAGAAGACCTTTAGAGAATATTTATGGCCAAATTTTGTAAATCTGACAAAAATTCTATTATTGAAGCATGGACCGTCGAGCGTGGATGTATAACATGCCAAGACCAGATCCTATGTACATTCGTAATGTTGTAAATTTTATTGAAGCATCCAAGAGACATGCGAAGTTGCAAAAGATAGATGACATATTACGTCCATGTATCGACTGCGAAAATAAGATTGCTTGGACGGATACTATAGTAATCCAATCTCATTTGGTGAAAAGAGGTTTCAAAAATAACTACACAATATAGACAGAGCATGGTGAGTTAGATACACATGATGTGGATAAAGATGATGAGAGAGGCTCAGATGATGATAATGTTCATATCGATGATGGTAGTGACAATCAAGCTGGTGATGATGATGATGAGTTTGATTGTGAGGAGATGTTGCGTCACATTGAACCACATGTACTGACTTCTATGGGAGCAAGCAAAGGATTAAGTAAAATGGAGACATTGCAGAATGCGGCGACAGAGCTTTTATATGGTGAATAAAACGGTTGTGATAAAGAGTTTACTACATTGCGTGCAGTCTTAGAACTACTAAAGTTGAAAGCTACGCACGGATGGTCCGATTGTAGTTTCTCTGATCTTTTGAATCTTCTGGCAGAAATTCTTCCAAATCCAAATAAACTGCCCAGAAGCACTTATAAAGCGAAGAAACTTCTTTGCCCGATGGCACTAGGTGTGACAAAAATACACGCTTGTGTGAACCATTGTATTCTGTATCGCAAAGAGCATGAGCTCGCAACTAGATGCCCCATTTGTGGTGTCAGTAGATACAAGAAGGACTACAATCACCAGTATGTTACGAACATGAAAAAGACTCAGAAGAATAAGAAGTTTATTATTGGTCCTGAAGGTGACGATGACGATACTTCTGGCGATGCAGACGGGAAGAATAAGAGAAAAATTCCTGCATTGGTGATGTGGTACCTTCCGGTAATTGATCGCTTGAAGTGTTTGTTCTCAAACCCTAGGGAGGCTGAACTTATGCGTTGGCATTCCGAGCAACGCAAGAAGAATGAAAAACATATACGACACCCTGGTGATGCAACGCAGTGGAAAAATTTTGATATTCAGTATCCAGAATTTGCGAAGGAAATCGGAAATGTGAGGTTTGCCTTGGGTACAGATGGAATGAATCCGTTTGGTGAAAAAAGGAGCATACACAGCACATGGCCCGTGGTCTTAACTATGTACAACCTACCAACGTGGTTGTGTCACAAAAGGAAATATATCTTATTATCTGTTCTTATCCAAGGTCCGAAACAACCCAGCATCGAAATTGATGTGTTCTTGGAACCTTTAATGGAAGATATGGCTAAATTGTGGAATGAAGGGGTACGTACATGGGATGAGTACAAGCGGGAGTATTTCACGCTAAGAGCAATGATATTCGTTACCATGCATGATTATCCCGGACTGTTTACATTATCGGGACAAATGAAAGGGAAGAAAGGTTGCGTTAGGTGCGTGGATTGAACTGGATTTCTATACCTCACTTCATCCAGAAAGACGGTGTACATGAGACATCGAAGGTTCTTGACAGATACACACAAGTATAGGAAGATGAAAGAACAATTTGATAACAAAATCGAAAAGATACTGCACCGAAACCTTACAGTGGAAAACTTGTGTTTGAAATGGTCAAGAACATTCATATTGCTTTCGGTAAGGGAAAAAAGAGTAAAGGAATTAAGAGAAAGAAAAGTACATCTTCGGATGATACAACTGACATGGCTTTCAAGAAACAATCAATCTTTTTCAAGTATCTTTCGTATTGGAAGAATCTGGAATTTTGCCATAGTATTGATTTGATGCACGTTACAAAGAATGTATTTGACAGCATCATTGGGACCTTGCTGGACATGCCGAGGGAAACAAAGGACGGATTAAATTCACGTATGGACCTAGTAAATCTTGATTTGAGACCAGAGCTTCATCCAGTAGAAAAGGCGAATGGGAAGCATTACCTTCCCCCAGCCAGCTACAACTTGACGCTAGAAGAGAAAAAAGTAATTTGCAAATGCTTGCGTGGGATCAAAGTGCCCACAAGTTTCTCATCCAATATCCGCAAACTAGTGATGAAATACTTGTCTTTATTCGGTTATAATTCTCACGACTGTCACATGATGATGACAGTTTTCCTTGCCATTGCAATAAGAGTAATCAAACCTGAGCATATAAAAGTTGTCATCACACGTTTGTGTTACTTCTTCAATGCAGTATCGCAAAAGGTGATAGCATGTGAAGATTTAGACTATCTGAAAACATATATCGTCGAGACAATGTGCAAGCTTGAGATGTGTTTCCCACCATCCTTTTTTGATATGCAAGTACACCTAATCATACATCTTGTTGATCAGATAAACATTGGGGCCACTATATTTACATCATATGTTTTCGTTGGAGAGATATTTCGGAGTATTAAAAGGTTATGTGCGGAACCGTGCTCACCCAGAAGGTTCAATTATGGAAGGATACACCACTGAAGAAGTGATTGAGGGTTGCGCTGATTACATCAAAGATGGAAAATCGATAGGTGTGTCTATACCGGTACATGAGGGTAGACTACGTGGGAGAGGCAAAGTGGGTAAGAAAACTTTTATTGTTCAATATTACAAGAATGTACACCGTGCACATTTTAGTGTACTACAACAGCTCGCAATAGCTGAGCCATACATCGAGGAACACCAAATTGAGCTTCGTGATAAAAACCAAGACCGCAAAGAGGACTGGATCATGAAAGAGCACAGAAGATGTTTCACTGAATGGTTAATGGACAAAAATATATCATACGGAAACACTATAGAAGAGGCAACAATGAAGAAGTTAGCTTGTGGCCCATCTGCTTTGGTAACATCATGGCAAGCATATGACATAAATGGTTACACATTTTACACTAAAGAAAAATACGGTAAGAGTGTTGCACAAAATAGTGGTGTTCGTATTGAGGCTTATGATTCACAAGGGCAGAAGACCACATACTTCGAGTTCATAGAGGAAATATGGGAACTCGATTATGGCGAAAGAATGGTAATGCCCGTATTTAAGTGCCAATGGGTCAAACATCCTGATGGTTTGAAAGTGGACAATTACGGGCTGACACTGGTAGACTTGAATAAAGTGGGTTACAAAGATGACCTGTGGGTTCTCGCTGATAATGTTGCACAAGTTTTTTATGTTCAAGATCCAGAAACTGAGAAGTTGCACGTAGTTGTTTCTGGAAAGCAAAATATTGTTGGGGTTGACAATGTGGGAGATAATGAAGAGGAATATAATCAGTATGAAGAGATGTACCTTTTCACCGAACCAGAAAACATCAAGCGCGTAGAGAGAAGCATTAAAAAGAATTTGAAACCCTATATGCGAGAAGATGTCAATGCTGGAAAAAATGTATATAGCAATGCGAGATGATATATATTGTATATATTTGTATCTTCTGAAATCAACTTAGAACAATGTTGGTATATGGATTGTGTCCTTTTGCATTTGTGTACACATATGCGTTTGGACTCAATGATTTGGAAGTTTAGAAGTTTGGTCTTTCAGATAATGATGTCTCGGGCGTGTAGCCGATTGAAGGAGTAGCGCTTGGCGTGGCGAAAGAACCATCCCCATGTATGTACATATGGCACACCAGTCACATGGTTGTATATATATATGTATCTGTAATGGACTGATAAACTTAACTGTAGTTTGTTTTTCCTTCTTGTTTGTTTTTGGTATTTTCAATTTCTCCGCGTAGGGTTTCTCTGCAAAGCCTGAATCGAGAGATTTATTGAAGTGGCAATGCATCGTACCCGGAAAAGAAGGGGTAAGTCATGAAGAACAAGCACAATATGAGTTTAACCATAGTCCTCCTATTAATAAATTTCTTTTGCTGACTGAATGGGAAGATGGTTACTACCTCCTGACAATCTCCTTCTCTGAGGACTATCCCTTGGTGCCTCCAAGATGCACCTTTCCAATTGGGTTCTTCCACCCAAATGTCCATCGTTCGAGAGCACTCTGCATCGGGATTCTTGATCAACAGACTGTAAGATAGACCTATTTTGTTCATGTAATTATTACTTATAATTGTTGTCGAACTTATTTGAACTGGTTTCTTATATTGCTTAAATTATATTTCGTAGGGGTGGTGCAGTGCTTTTACAATCAAAACTATACTACTTGAAGTTCAGCGTTTGCTGCATCAGCCAAATGTGCCTGATGTTGAAAATGATTGTTATAATCTACTTATCAAGGTTATATGACACTTTGACTTAGTGACCAATGTAGGTTATTCATTCCTCCTTCGACATTTGTTAATTTAAATAATGTCAATATTTTCAGGATACAGCGGAATATAAGAGACGTGTTCGGGAGCAAGCAGGACGGTACAATTTAGATTGATCGATGGGAGCTTCATCGTCGATCTACAATGAATGTAGCATGATTTTTGTTCAGTGTGTAAAGAAATTATCTTTGAACAATTGTAAAGCCTCTAATGGTGTATTATCACAATTAAGCCAGCCTCACTGGTGATCGAGCATTTCCTACAATGCATTACTGTACTAGTATCTGCTCATCTGTGTTTTTTCCTGATACAATTTTCCCTGCAATGACTACATACGGTTATGATAATTGCAACAACTACATCCCTGTAATTTCAATGAAAACCGCTTGTGATAATTGAACAACTACATACATGATCTTCTCAGACCGTTGTTAACCAAGAATTGTCTATGAAGTTCATTGCATTACAGGCGATTATTAATTAAGAACCGTCAACGAAGATCATGTATTTACCCAGGCGGTTGTTTTTTAAAATCCGTCTATGAAGTTCATTGCATTACAGGCGGTTATTAATTACGAACCGTCAACGAAGATCATGTATTTACCTAGACGGTTGTTTTTTA
Source organism: Tuctoria greenei (assembly GCA_036927565.1). NCBI lineage: Eukaryota > Viridiplantae > Streptophyta > Magnoliopsida > Poales > Poaceae > Tuctoria > Tuctoria greenei. The sequence continues at coordinate 164,322,738 of JAYESD010000009.1, read as the reverse complement.
AAATCCGTCTGTGAATTTCATTACATTACAGGCGGTTCTTAATTAAGAACCGTCTATAAAGATCATGTATTTACCCAGGCGGTTGTTTCTTAAAATCCGCCTGTGAAGTTCATTGCATTACAGACGGTTCTTAATTAAGAACCGCCTGTGAAGATCATGTATTTACCCAGACGGTTGTTCTTTAAAATCCGTCTGTGTTGTTCTGTCATCACAGGCGGTTATTATATCATTCGTCATCACAGTCGCATATTTTTAAGGACCGTCTGTGTTTGAAAATTTGAGGCGCCTGTAAAAATGCTTTTTGTAGTAGTGATCAAGCCTCAGCACACAGAGTTACCCCTCACAAAAGCCCATGTATCATCGCAGCCTCCCTGAAGCCAAAAGACGATCGATTGCTACACCCTATATTCCGCTAATTACGTTGTGGCATATCTGGCTCACGTTCGATAAGAAGAGTAGAACACGATGACACATTGGCACACTTAGAGCATGCATGTTGTTTCCCAATATGTATAGTCACCATCGTCAACTGGGTAGTGAAGATGTAGAGTTCCTTATGCTTCCCAGCCCTAGCTAGCTTATACTATTGTCACGCCCGGTCATCATAAAGATGAATAGGCGCTTATCACATGTACGCCAGGATCAGTTGAATCGTACATGCGTCGACAAAAGCGAAATATCATACATTGCCATGTTCGAATACATAAATAGTCTTACAGTACGACCCGAAGGTCTACAAATACACACCACAACTATTTACATCAACAACAATGTTGACATAGTTCAAACTACAGCAGAAGACTAATAGGTAAGAGAAGCTCCATCTCCACAGGCAGCAGTTGCGCGTAGGGTCGCCAGCCTAGACCAAGTCCTCCGGATTGATGAAGTAGTCCTCCGGTGCTGCTTCTTCTTCTTCATATTCTAATGGAAAATTAAACGCTTGAGTACATAGAGTACTCAGCAAGTGCGGGAAGAGATGACATGATTGGCTAAAGCAAAGGGAAGGCCAATTATGGCTTAGCACTATGCTTAAAACCTAACCTTAGCTTTCAATTACCAATATCATAATTCAAGAAGTAATCAACACATGAGTAACACTACAGGAATCCCGACGATTTGCGACGGCCGGGGCCATCGCAAATAAGCCAGATGTCGTCGCAAATAAGCTATTTGCGACGGCATTCTTTATTTGCGACGGCTTTCGACCGTCGCAAATATGGCGTCGCAAATAAGCTTATTTGCGACGGCCACCGTCGCAAATAAACTTATTTGCGACGGCTAGGAGAGGCCGTTGCAAGTTGTTGCTGCGGGCTGGTGGGCCCCGCGAACTTATTTGCGACGGCCCAGCCGTCGCAATTAAAGCTTATTTGCGACGGCATAGCCGTCGCAATTA